>JACCIA010000008.1:602500-3002500 GCA_018906985.1 Apocrypta bakeri | reverse complement strand
TCTCTCTCTTCCTTTCTCTCTCTCTCTCTCTCTCTCTCTCTCTCTTTCTCAAATTTCAAGCTCTGCGCACAATGTAAAAGGTTTTTTTAAATTGGATTTACGTTTGTTGAATATTTGATTTTTGCTTCGAATATTTTGCATATATATACATGGGTGTGTACTATTACTATTATTATATATTATATATAGCGTGAATCAAACAAAGCGAGACAACTTAAAAAAATAACAATGACGATCCCTCGTCGATTATATAAAAACATATGGATAGGGTGTAATCTAAAATAAATAATTATATTGTTTTTCTCCTTTTTCTCCTTTTTAGAAATTTGGTTTATATTTGGAATTGTATTGTCACTGGATTCTGGTACTAAATTTTGAAAAATTTCTGAGTTTCTCAAAAAATGGAATTTTGATGTTTTTTTCTACATTCAAGACCAATAAAGAAACAGAATACTTTGTAACAAAGCGTATAGATCCAATTTTCTATATATGATTTTTTGAAAATAATGATTTAGCACTTTTATCAGAACCATTTGGTACAAAAAGCTGTTCGGCATAAGTAGTTATTTTCGGCAGCAGCCGTACAATAAATTTTGTCGATTGCTCCAAGCTGCTTTCTGTCCTTGCGGCTAAGGATCCATCTTCACAATTGAGATGATTTGGTCATTTTTATAATCTTTTTACTGTACTTATGACAAATTGACCATTTAAGTAAATTATAGATTATGTATACGCGAAAAGAAATGAAAACAATCATTTTTAATTACAAGGTCCGTTACCAGGACTATATCTACACGTGATACTTCAGCTGCCATCGATATATCGGGCTTTAAATTGGACCAAGTAACACAACGCAAGATTTTCCATCTTCTCATGTAGCAATAAGAAAAGCCAGAGCGAAAGCAGCAATGGCAGGCAGTCTTGAGGGGGCTAAAATAATTGTCTAGAAGCGTGACTACCATTTCAAACATGATCCGCCCCCTCGAAGAGAGAAAACCACTGCAATGCGCCCATAAACTTAATACCAGAGCCCTGTAGCTACTGCTCGTTCCATGGGCCGACTCTTTTCTCTCTCTCTCTCTCTCTTATTCGCGAAATTCCCTAAAACTTTCTCTTTCTTCGTTTTTTCTCTGCCGTTATTTATTTCCGTTTCGAAATACGACTTGCCGCTGCCCCGGATCGATACGAGCTGTAGTAGCCCGCGTTTTCTTACATATACCTTTACGATATCATCTAATTTGTTTTCAGCAGAACTTTACTCCTTTCGCAAACCAAGGAGACTGATTTTTACTGGGAAAATCTCACTCTCGCCCCCCCCCCCCCCACCTTCCTTTCTTATTTCCTCGTTATCGGTTATTCGCTTAAATATGATCATTCTATACGCCGAGATGCTATACAGTTGTATGCGTTAGAAGTAATTTCTTGTAAGACAGTACATACGTACGCGCCTCGAAGCTATTGAAGACCTCTGTGTGTGTCCACAAACACGACCATTTGAATGACCGCAATAAGCTGACCGTTTGGACTCTCGCTCTCTCTCTCTCTCTCTCACCGTCGTCAATGGCTTTCTCGAAATATGAGTATATTCCGACCACAGTGTAGTAGCAGCCAGAGAAACATCAGAGGTCATGTTCATTGTGCACGTTTCGAGTTCAGTCGCACTAGCTCGTATATAATAACGATGCAGATCGTGAAAATTGCTTCTGTGATAGTCGAAGAGCAGCTTTGAAGCAGAACTGCTCCTTTGGAAGTTATGGGGATTATAAACGGAGTTGTCTATATAAAGCGATCTTTTTAGAATACATGAAGAATTTTTTTTTCTTTTTTAATAGATGACAAGCTGTCTTGTGCAATTTAATACTCGGATCTATTTATAGATAAAAAACTCATGGAAAGACGTTTCACGGTCTTAATATATTGATCATCAATCTGCATAGCGTGCACAGTTTCTCTGACGATTGAATCCGTTCGATAAAAGAACTGATTATATATACCTTGTGCATAAATGACCATATACGTGCTTACAGACAACGATCAAAGATCGCTCGTATTTGGATACTGCGCGCGAATGATGTTGTCATTGTATCTGTAAGCACGATTATCAACCTAATGTATACTCGATAGCAAACGCGTAAAGTTTCATCAGATACATCGAAAATAGCTATGAATAAAATAATAACGCAGTCCGAGCATATGAGCAGAGTCAGCGATAAGACGACTGCCGAGCCGTATTACAATGCATTGAAACTAAATGCATCGTAGACGTTAGCTCCGGCGTTAGAGTACTTGCATTTGATTCAGGACGTCCTGAATCAAGTACTCTAATGCCGGAGCGTCTACCTTTTTCTCGCGATTCTGTCTTTTCACTTAAATTTCCGCAACAACAGCAAATTTCGATCTGTACATAGAGGAAATGTTTAAAATTGTTTTGTTTTGATAAAATCAACTCGTTCAATCGGTCATGACTTATATTTTATTTTAATTATATTCTACGTCAAGTTTAATTCTTCGGAAATTTCAAACATGACTGTACAAGTGGTGCGCAATTTGAGGTACACGCAAGTCCGTGGCTTCGGTAAGAGCACGAAAGAAAACTTGGTCTACAGAGCTGCAGCAGCAGTAGTAGCAGGAACGGCAGCTTCGGTTCAATGGGTTCTTCGTGCAGCCGCGTTGGCGGCGTCGGCGGTTTCGCTTCGTTTTATGAGAAGTTAGCGCGAAATTACACGGCTGACTTTTATAAGTTCACGTTACACACGTATCATACTCACACATCTATTCCCGTAACTTTTTTCATCTTCTTGTACGCTCGTTAATTTAACAGGTTATACGTAAAAACATCTTCATCTCCGTTGTAGAACGTAATTGTTAGATTTAGCAGTGGGAAAATGTTTGTAAGTTGTTTCCGTGGGAAGAAAACTTGTTCTTTAATATTGCAGAACTAGCGAGCTCGTATGTATTACAAGACGACGACGATTCTCCATAAATACACTAAGGCTAAACATTCCTCTAAAGGCTTTGACTAAGTAAATATTCCTTCTCTTCAAGAGACGGATCTAACCGCAGAGTTGAAATAAGGGACTAGTTTCTCTACTACACCAGCAGCAGTAGCACTGAACTAAAAGGTAGTAGTCCCTCTATCTATCTATCTTTCTCTTCCTCTCTCCATTGCGAAATCGAGCTTTCGAGTTTCTCAGCTGGAACTTACTGCGATTTCGCTGCTGCACTGCCGACAAGCCAGTAGAGATCTACGAAACGCTATGACTTTGTGCGCGGTACGTAAGAAGCAAAATGCGCACGCGAATAGACGAGCTTGGGCCCAAGAGATGGTCGAGAGAGAGAGAGAGAGAGAGAGAGAGAGAGAGAGAGAGAGAGAGAGAGTTAACTGCACGCGATAAACTGCAACTATAACTTTGGAGTTACCAGTCGACCTAGTAACAGTTGCCACCTAATTACGGTTGAGGTAATGAGACTATTTCGCGGAGAGAGGTTACCTATCTGTGCTTCTGCTCGCTTTGACGATCCTGCCACCGATCCAACTCTCTCTCGCTCTCTAATTCTCTCACCCTCCAACTCTTAGCTAACTTCTAGACTAGGAATAATTGCAATACTTGCAGTACGATAGGTTAGAGTTATGATCCCAGCTTTTGCTAATTTTCGAAGAGTTAATCTTGAGATTTCTACAAGATCGATTTCAAAGCAATTAATAATTTAGGTAGAAGAAAAATCTCGTAAATTCTTCGCTCTATTCAATAAGCATTTATGACAGCAAAACAACGTCCCTTTGTACTCGCTCCATTTCCTGTTCCTCGCACTACCTCGGTTGCTTCTTTTTTCCATTTGTACGTCCCAGTACGGTTTTGTCAGGACGCCAAAGTGGAGCATTTATTCGACAAAAAGTGCCCGCGGCTAGCTGATATACGGCGCTAGGGGGCGTTGCACGCGCTCGTGCGAATACGAGCGTAATAAAACGAAACGGTTAATTGCTTTCTCCTGCATTCGCTAAGTCGGTTGCTTCCTGGCCTCCTTCCGTTTCTTGAGGAATGCTTGCGCACCGCCACTGCTACCGCGAGAAAAGAGCTGGATTAAAAGGAAGCACGTCTCTTAACTCAGTCAGTGAGACTAACGGCTTGCGCATGGGATTGAGTTTCTCCTCCAACACATTTACTCTTTTTCTTTCTTTCTCTTTCTTATGAAAAAAAAAACGATTTCAGATTGTATACTCTTGCACGATAATTACTGATGAATGAGTTTAACGAGTAGCACATGAACAGTCGTTAGCATGAACAATTAGGAGGGGTGTAAGACTCCGACAATTTGTATTTCAAACTGGTACACAGTGCACAAATGCTGAAAACGTGAGCTAAATTCGAAAGCTCGCGTTAACATTTATACGTACATTGGACCTGAGAATTCGAAACGCCGTCGGAATATCACGGAAATTGATCGTTACCGAATTCTCTAATTAAAAAAATCTGATATAGACATATTGATAAACATATACGGTTACGTCTCAATCTTTTAGAGCGAGCTAAATCAGTTCTCTTTTTCATATTAAATAAAATCTTACTCCCTGACGGTGAAACGGTCAGATCGTAAAAGTGCTCCTCGCATTGCGCAGCCTGCGGGCACCTAAAGAGATCACGCGATTTTTTCTCATAAATCCCCGCGTTATTATGAAGATCCAGCGTGTATAATATATATATATATATATATATATATATATATATATATATATATATACCTAGAGACAGAGGAAGAGAGAAGGAGAGTGAAAGGGCTTACGACACGAGCAGACAGCTTCGAAATAGGCGCACAGTTCCACAGGTGACGCCGGACGGGTTATATAAATGTACGCAGGAGTATCCAGATTCGTTATCGCCCTCTATCGTCAAACTTTAACGGCGAGAGCAGCGCAGCCCATCTGAAACGACGTTGAATATTACGAGCGCAAGTGGCTGCTGGACCTCGATAAAGTATGTGAAGCGAGATTTTACTAGCGTGCTCATTTCTTTTTTAATTTCTTTATGCACTGGAAAATTATTTTCTATGCGACACGTTTAATTATCCCATCTCAATTACAAACTGACGTATTTTTATCAGTCGTAAATATATATGTAGGCGGTTTGAAGGAAATGTCAAAAATTTAATAAAACGCGCGTATGGCACAATTGGCACTGCCGCCAATAGACTTTTATTTTTCTCAATGAAGAGAATTTCAACGGGGTAAAAGTTCCTCGATACAGCGATTGTAAGCCTGATGCATACTTTTAATTTCATCCCTGTGAATTTTGTTTGCAAGTACTCGACAGAAAATATCAATTTCTCATTTATGAGTAAAGACTTGTCATGGGATAGTGCAGGCTTCGCCTTGGTCTTGACGCCGAGTGTATATTAATCATGTCTTCATTGGTATAATTGAATCGTTATGATAATTTTCAACCAAATCGCTTGTTTTGGATGATGAACGACATGGTCCTTTCAAATGCCTCTATTATTTCAATGTTTGATTAATACGCGCATCAGGCCGATTTCGTCTGTTTTCACTGTCCCGTTGAATGCGACCAAGAGTCATCCTCCGCAAGCACTGCCGGCGAACTAGAACATTGAAAAAATGAATCTCGTTGTACAACGGAATTATTAAATAAAAGAAGGGTATACATTGCGAAAGAGAAGACAAACATATATCAGAGTGGCGGCAAATGAACAGACTCGCTCGTTCGTTCGCTTGCGACATCGACGAAAATTTAATTAAGCTCGCCAATTAAAAAGTTTTGCGCAACGTGGAGCCGTACTCCAGCGGCTTCAAACAAAACAAAAAGAGGAGCAAGAGAGCGAGAGGGAGAATAAAAGATAAAACTTGGGCATCACACAACGCGCAGTGTGCGAAATGCAGCAGTTCGTCGTGGATGCACCCATCGCAACACACAGCTACACGCGTAAAGGCTCCGAGAGGTAAAAAAGTGTATATAACCCCTGCTCGTTGTATGTAGCTATAGCAGGCTGTAAAAACAATTGCGTGCATTTCAGTTTTGTCACGCATATACGCAGTAGCAGTAGTATCAGTAGCTCAGCAGCAGCAGGAAAGTGAGAGGCAGAGCTTGCAACGTCTCGTCGCGTCTAGTCTCCTCCTCCGCTTTCTATCTTTCACACCCTCCTGACGTTTCGTGCATGTACGTGAGCCCAAGCTCACACTCGTCCTCTGCAGAGTCTCCCAGTTTCCCTCGAGAGAGAGAGAGAGAGAGAGAGAGAGAGAGAGAGAGAGAGAGAGAGAGAGTGCATGTGTGTGCGCGAGCCCCCGGCGCCGTCGCGTCCCTTTGCGCACGAGGCTCCCCGTGCTCGCGCGCCTTCGTATGAATAGGTATGCACTCGTCCCGGTATTCGTAGACGACAACTCGAGAGATCAGTGACCCCGCTCGCTCTGCTCTGCTCTGCCACGGTGTAGGCTGAAAGCTCAAGGCTCGATGACTGCGCCAATTAGTATTTCCTTTTTTTCTCGCGCCCTCTACTCGGTGCACGGTTGAGCGCGCGCCAAGCTTTAATACTCGCCCTTCTCGTCTCGACGACGATGCTGCTGTTGCTGCTGCTACTGCGGCTGTTGCTGTTGCTGATGCTGATGCTGATGATGATATTTGTCACGGGTCAGGCGGATACTCACACGCTGTCTGAGGACGCTTTTTGATGTGCCATGCCCGCGAATGAATACACGCTATGCTAAATTATCACCCGCTGTCTTGCGCGTGCGCTATTGCGATCATGTCTACAGTTGTATTCGACGTTTTTTCGATGAAGCGAGCATTACAGAAAAGACTGAAATGGAATTCGATATCGAGGGTAGAACTTGTCAAAGGTGTAACCGAAAATTACGAAAACACTGATATTGCACATAAGAGTTCCATATGTATCCTCAATATACATTCATATTACATAGTGGAGTTTATATTGAAAATAAGTTTTCCCTCATAGTCTGTTAGGAGCGATTACCCTTTATTCATTTTATCGAGCGAACTTTCGAAATTCATCGGCAGGTATTCCAAAAATTTCTGGTTAAAAAGAGAATAGTACTTTCGAATTTTACTATAAATATTCGATAACCTTCACTACCGCTGTTTCGTATTCCATCGGTGTAGGATGCAGCGTCATAGAAATTTATTATACTATAAACGTGTGAATCTTACTTACTACTGCCAAATTATACGTTGAGTAAAAATGAATAGCTTTCACGACACGCCACGATATCGATTATCAATTTCCATTACCACCCACGGAATTATTTGATATGCCACGCGTCTAGGCACGGTCGTAAAATTTAATTTTAAATCGTCGTTACAACTTTAATATTCATGCAAATATTTCTTTAGCAATTATATATATATTATTATATTGTATAGCATTATATTCAAAACATTCTTAGCAACATCGGATATCGATGATTGTAAATCGATATTTGAGTGCACAGAACCGAAAGGAGGTTAATGACGATTCGAACGTTATGCATCTGTCATTGCAATTTCGAACACGATTTTTTCGTCGAACGCGCAAACGATGAATGACGACTTTACAAGCACCAATAATCGTGTGCCTTGCTCATTAAAAATCGCGGCAATTAAGCAGCGCCAAATAAATTTCAAGTCTCATACGTTTAAAAAAAAGATCGTTTGTGTAAGCGCAATCCCCATAGTCTCTTTTGGCACTGACACGCGCATGCACCAACGAATGGTTTCACATATTTATTAAGAACTTGAAATAATATTTCACCGCGTAAAAAATCGTATACATATAACAACGCTCGTTATTCTTTTTTTATAACAAAACTCTGATGATTCTATATATCGATTGGACGCGTAGCTCAAAAAGTTCTCTTTTCATTTGTGGTAGTAGCGGTGGTGATTGACGAGGGTGACGCGCAAGAAGCTCCCCATGTCGGCTGCAGAGCACATCCCCCCGACATTATTAATTGTCTTTGCGGCGGTGGCTCTAAATTCACCGCTGTAATTCCCGCGAGCTAGAAGTTACGTGCGTTCATTTAAAACGCGATTCGTGAAAATTCAGACAGTCACGTGAGGGACGCTTTTTGGTTGATACATTACCGTGCGATGCGAGGTCATTCAGTTATACTCTACTAATTGAGGTGTGTGCGTATGTGCCGACTACTATCGACTTACCGATTGATTTCGCGGTAGGTAGAATTACCGATTTTTCACCGCTTACCCGTTACGCCTACAACATCAGCACCATTCGATAGTGATATTTCGAGAGAAGATCGCAAAGAGCTTCAAGAGTAATTGTACTAATGAATCGTCGATGCGAGTGTATACTTATTGCAGATAAAATTGCAGTTCGGATGATTTGTAACCGGGATTGGATGATGGATCGATACTCATTGATTGATTTCGGTGGTTGGCGGGCTTTTGAGTCATATATAGATAGTTAATAAAGTCTGTACCACCATTCGATAAAAAAAGTTCTCGCGTAACGAGCAGTCTCGCTCTATATCCGCATTCTTGACTTATATCTGTGTCTTAACGTAAACATAGCATAGGAGCTTCTTTTATTCAGCAGGTGCAGAGAGGAGGTATGTTTCTCTTCCAACGAACACGCCTTCGCTTTAAAAACAACTAGCTCGACTCGCGTGCGCTTTATCTCGCGACTAACTATTTGTAATGCGTTAGCCTTCTCTTTTATTGTTCATGTAAGTGGTCTAACATCTCCCGGTAGCCCTTTAGTAGCGCTATTTTCTCCTCGAGCTTTTTTCACTGTCCTTCTCTCCACTCTGAGACTTTCGGATATCGTTGTTTCTCTCGACGGGTATTTCTCTCTCTCTCTCTCTCTCTCTCTCTCTCTCTCTCTTGATGTCTGTTTTTGTCTACCGAGTAGTAGCAGCTCCTTCGACGAGAGCAGCGTCTACTCTTGAAAGTCTGGCCATCAACTAACCGGTGAGTTTACCTTTCAATTAATCGGCCGCCATATAGAGTCAGAGAGAAAGTGTCTACCACTAGAGAGAGAGAGAGAGAGAGAGAGTCAGTCGGCTAAGTGCCAACTATGTAGCCATTATCCACTAGAAGAGTAATTGGACTCGCAACTTAGGACTGGCGTACCGCGGACGGAGCTTCTCTCTTCCCGGCTAATCTGACAAATGTGCGTCAGTCCTCGGAAGAATCTTGCTGAAAATTAATTGGCGGCGCATTAAAGTTTTTACAAGAAAAAAGAGAACAAGAGATAGAATTAAAAAAATATATTCTCAACCACATAGAAAGCTGCATAAATTCTCCAGCAACACCCCTGGTGAATTTGCAAAAGCCACGCAACCTTGGGGAAGGGGACTTGGCGCAATATTAAGCTATTCACGTCACCTTGCGGTCGGCAAAGTTATTCGCGACGCGCTTCGGCATAAAGCAGAGGGAGAGAATTTATTAGCTCTCGCTTGGGTGCGCATAACTCGCACAGTAGCAGCGGTAAAACGCGTCGGGGAATGTGCCGCCTCGTGTCGCGCTATCATCGAAATTGACGAATTCATTAGTAATCAAGCCTAGAGTACGCTGGTTAACATTGTTTAAATACAAATAATTGCCGGTAGGAGTGACCGCAGTTCGTGACACTATCGCGGAAAACGATAGGACAATGTCTATCTGCGGTCTTCCGGATATGGATGATAATGCTGCGCCAAAGCCGAACTATTAAGTGAGCATAATGCAACAAACGACTGTAGATGATGGTATTTCTAGCCGATGCGTTTGTCATCGGCACGGTCAATCTGTTTGATTAGGACGCGCGTGGAACGTAAACAGAAATTACGACTGTGCTGTGAATCATTGATCAGTTTTGTTTGCACTGAATAATTTTCCTTTTTCGAGAATTCAATGTTGCTACGGGAAAAATGAAAAACCCGCAAAATTCAAAATCTACTGCACTCGGGACACGCTACAACAAATAGCCCCATTAGAAAAATGAAATATTGTTCATTGCGCCGCGAGCGTGTGAGAGATTTTCTCTCGGGTTTTCAGCGGAAAAATTCACAGGGCGGCATGAAAAACGAGAAACATTTGATTATAAGCATCAAACGACGAGAGAGCCAAGTTCTGCTCTTTAAATAACGAACGGTGCCAACAACATGGACGAGATTTGCATTTTTAATTACAGCCAATTATTCTTCTGCGCTATCTACTAACACACCGACACATATACGTACATTCACAAATATGTCAGATCCTCAAAACAAAGTGAACGTATGCATACGACGTTTCTGGGCTTCCTATGCTAGGGTAATGTTTAAAGAGTTCAGCGTTGGTTATGGTTTAGCCGCGAGCTCGTGGTTTATTAAAAGCGAATCGAGTTTAATTTTTGAGGTATTGAAAAATTCAACTTGCTTATGATATTTTATTTTTTTCAATGGCATAAGAATAACTTTTTAAAAATCCGCTATGAATTCTACTGGATCTGGGCAATAAGCGATTTGCTTCTCGTCTGTTCCATCTCTCCGATATCTGTTCTAATTTGTTCCGTATAGATTCTCACAGAGAGAGCTAGCCTAATGATAACTATTTCAAGTTTAGCCGTAAAGTCAATTCTTATGCTCGTTTTTCTCTTGAATCTGCACCGAAGGTATATTGTAAGGTGTACGTTTTGTAAAAATGTACAGAGTTTGGTTTGAGTGCCTTAATGTATGATATTGGAATTTGACGAAAATTAATTTATCGCATATTTACATATAATCAATATTATTTATTTGTTTGAGAATTCCCGCTTTTAGAGTGAACAAGAGAGTAAAAATATTTTGAACGCCGAATTTTAATAAAATTGCATGGTATATTCGAAAACAAATAATATAACATATATCACGAATGAATGTTTATATTTAAAAGCTCACCCGTAAATATGCATAATGAAAAGTAGAAACAGCAGTAGCAGCAAGAAATATGATATTTCCTACATTTCAATTTTCCCAGTCGTAACAAATGCCCGAGTTCATTTGCATTGATGTGCTTCTGCGCTGACGTAATGTTTTTCTCCACATATTATACGATATCTGTTCAGTCGAGGAATAAAGTGCCAAGGTTTTACAAATTATTCGGCAATCATTTTATCTTTAACTCCTTTATGCTATACTCTCTCATCCATGTACACGTGGCCCTTTCACTTTGTTTATTTATTTGCGCTCATTTCGCTCTCTGCGCGCAGAACAGACTAGCGCGTATTTTCACGAGAAAGGAATTGCAGAAGGGTGGGTTGCAAGAGAGAGGGAGGAAAAGAGAAGACAAGGAAATAAAAAGGAAAGCCAAGCAAAAAGGGTAAGCGTGTGAGAGAATGAGGAAGAGGTTTTTGAAACAAAAGCGCCTATCCGCAGACGAATTCCGGTCTTTCGTAACTGGGAGATGTGAGCTCTGGCAAGGCCATTATCGTAATTTTATTCAAAGCCGAAAAATCAGCCACGTGTAGCATGATTACTATGGCCTCTCATTTTATACCTTCTATGCTTTTTCATTACCAGCGCATACACGAAACTCACACACAATATCGTAAATGCTCGTGTTATTGTTTTATCCCTCAGTCTCAATTCATTCAGTCCGATTATCTTGTTCACGGCGTTTGTTCGTTTATTGACATTGGAAATTGACACACGCAGCCAATTTTCTCTGCCTAACCTTTGCTCAATCAATTAGACTTGCATAATTCAAAAGGAACTAACTGTTGTTTTTGCTTAAAAATGTATGGCCCAGCCACGAATTTATCAAATTCCGGGACAGGAAGGCAAGGAATTGTATTTAGCGTGGTCTTTATGATAAAACGAAAGTACGCAGTAGACGGCTGGCTTATCTCAGAGGTTAACTATCTTTTTTCAGTGGTTCGCGCATTTATCTAGCGCAAAAGGAGGCTAATATCAGTCGCCTATCGCGAACGTAGATGGACAGGTGGACAGACGTTGCAGCACCAGCTCGAGAGTTAGAGAGTAGAATCGTGAGAAAGGGAGAGAGGGAGAGTGAGGCTGTGATCCCCGTAGCTTAACGTGTCAGTATAATCCCTTCATCCCTTTTCCTATTGCCAAGCTAGTAGCAGACGTTTCCCGCAACAGCAGCTATATCTTCGACCCCCCCCCCCTTCTCTTCTCCTTCTCAATAAGATATCCATCCGAGTAAAAAGCTCTGGCATTATACCACAATAAATTCCTGTCATCTCGATTATTTCAACGTTTTGAAAACGTTTTAGCTTAAATTAACACTTGTTTAGTCAAATGAAGTCATGAAAGTCAGTGGATTCCTGGTGGGGGTTCGAACCCCATCAACGCTGTGTGCTATTGCGAGAACAACAAGGAAAACAATTGTCCAACTACATGACCAGTTTATTTTCACGTATTATTAATTACTCTCGGTTCGTACACGTATCGAGCCCATAAAACTCATTAAACAAACAAGACCGCATTGTTGTCCAGCGACTAATACGCTTAATTCAGTGAATCAAGTAGCGAACGAGAGACGCCGCACAACGAAGATGCGTTTGTCAACGAATCGAGATATATACACACTATATATATATGTGGTGAATGTAATGGTACAGGTATTGTGGGTCCGATCAATGCACTCGAATTGATTAACGCTGACTAGAATTCATCACAACCCGTACGCAGTAGTTCACCTTAACTGTATTATCCACACACATAGGCACTCGTAAACGTTGCGTTCTCCGTTGTGTACGAAAAATCTACTGAACGGATCTTTTGAAATCAAATCGATAAACGTTCTCAAGAAAGCAGTGCCAACAACGCCGATACTTATTGCACGTGAATATGCAGAGCACCAAAAGCTGCAAACATGTGCGGGCATCTGTTTGATGGTGGTAGTACACAACATGCGTGTGTACAAGAGGGAGAGAGATCTAGTATTGATGTCAGCGCGTGGCATTCATGCAGAACCGGCAGCTGCTACTGGAACTGCGTCAGGAGGGTGATGCCAGCACGTATTGTTGGCTTGCATTATTATTCAATATTCGGAAACAAGCGGATCCGCTGACAGCGGCCGCGATCGAACCGGAAGCTTCTCTCGATCTACACATACTGTAGATACTCGATGGGCGGGCTTGCAGTGTCGAGGTATTGCAGACATTTTTCCCTGGAACACTGCACTGGTGACCCGATTTTTCTTCTTTTTTTATTCTCCCCTTGGTGGTAGATGACTTTTTGATTTCGTCGTGCGCACGCGGAATACAGATTGTCGCGTGCAGCTGGTGCTTTTCGATTGTACTTATAAAGTTCAATCGCCGATAATAGCTACAGCACTTTAATGAATCTTCAAGAAGCTTCTTGAATATTCAAAAGTAAAAGTCACCCTTTTTCAACGACGTCCAACAGTATCTATCCTCGACCACTAGCAGATGTTAGATGCAACACTGAATAGACCGAAAAGTCAAATGAAGAATTAAGTGATATTGTTATGTTATTATTAACGAAGTCGAACTTTGACAGACGCGACATTTTAAAAGCTGGTTCAATCTTCTTTGTCCCTATAATCTAAGTAAATGGGATTGCTAGACGATATTTAAATGAGTTCCCCGTGGTGTTTCGTATTAATATCGTTATTTATGCTTTCGTAAGATGCCGCGCCCCGCCAGGGAAGATTATCATCATTTCCAGCGTTATAACAATTCTGTGTGCTACTTCATATTGCGATCATTCTGCTCTCTCTCTCTATGATTTCCATATATAACTTTCTAATAGCTATTTATGAAATGCCGATTATATCGCTTAATATTCTGACCTATTAAATGTACATGAAGAAGTGCATAACACATAGGAATTATGGATAAAGAAAATTAAATTCGCAGTCGATGCTGAGATATAATACATTCTAAGCACCTTACATGTTTCGTTATTCTCAAAGTAACCACATTTCCTCTTTCTCTTTCTCCCTTCAACTGTATCTTTAACTTTTTCAGCAAAGTATAGTATCCTCATGCGTATACCATGCAAGAAACTCCACTGCAAATTCCTCCTGTACAGGAGAAAGTTAGTTGGTACAAGAATCCCATTGAAAGAACTTTCGAACTACAAAGTTTTTTCAACCTTGGCTTATATTAAAAAAAAAAAGAACTAAGGGAAAGAGAAGAGCAAGCATATATAGTCCCGATGTATCACACCCTATCAAATATGCACCCCACGATTTTCCGTCAGCCATTTATCGTATAATTCCGGGTAGTTCTCGTGCTGCGCTAGATGCCGGCGCTGATAATTCAAAACTGAAGAATTAATCGTCCGACGCGGCGTTCTGAATCTGTGCCTAACTGCCCGTTTACCCCTTCGGGCGTATGCGCGCGTGTACATGAAAAGCCTATTTACGATGCGACGAATCAACTTTGACGCTTATAATTGATTTTTTTTCCTGCTATTCATGTTTGCTACACAGTATGCACACGCTGTATGGTTCGGTGAATTTTTCATTCATGTTTGAATAAAATTTTCGAAGTTATAAGTAATATGGAAAAAACATCAGTCGACTTAATAAGGCAGAAGCTACCATTTAATTGCTGCAAATTGAAAAGTCTCCAAATTTGAACCAATCTTAGCGATACTCTTGAAATCCGATTGGAATTAAAAAAATTGCCGTAGGGCACATACCGAAATCTGTAGTAGCATGGCGAATTAGCCGCCACTAGATTCATTCGTATCCAGGTTATATTATACAAGCTTTGTAAACTAATAACTGATGAGTTACAGCGGCGTCGGGTACAAACAAAGTTTGTTCTGTTCGTATAGGAGACACTGCACATGTATCCTATACATAATATAAGCGCAAATATGTATATATCGGTTTCGCATTTCTGCGTACTCGTTTAATTCGGAATTCCCCAGTGATGCAAGAGAGAGAGAGAGAGAGAGAGAGAGAGAGAGAGAGAGAGAGAGAATACCGAGCTCTTCGTATGTGCAATGAGGTCTATATATACGCAAAAGGAGTTGAAATCTGAATTGCAGATCCGTAGAGGCAATCCGCCCACTAGACGTTGCTTCTCGCGTGGAAGGAGAAAAGCAGCAGGAGAAGCCCCACTCAAATCAGTTTCACTTCGAGTTAGGAGCCATCATTTACTCGCACGGCGTGGCCCGCTCGACTCTCCAGCGGTAATCAATTCAATTTTCGCATTTATTACGAGACTGCCGCTGTGCCGCCAAGCGCTAATGGTATATTCATAAGGCAATATTTAGTCTGTTTCGCGCACCCATGACAAATATGTCGCTTTGCACAGCCGATCAATGCCACCAAGGGTTACGCCTCGCTTCGCGCCCGATTTGTAGCAAAAGTCGGTTAACCGCGATCGCGTAAAGTTTCCAGCCAGACATACATGTACATACACGGTCAATCAGTCTAAACCATAAGGATGCGGGCAATCAACGATCGGACACGATGAAGTTTAAAATTTGTTTTTATTCGATTAATGCCTTGAGGTAAGATTACTCGCTGCCAAAGATAATGCAAAAATCTATATTTCGTAGGTACTATGTAACTATATTCTTTCTAGTTTTGAAAAATGAATAGCAAATATACTGCTTGATCTAGAGCTTTTATTAGAATCGAGAGCAGATTGTTCTGACCAGCCTCAGAACGTTTCTTGGAGTGAGAGATAGAGAGAGAGAGAGAGAGAGGGTGAAACGGAAACAATTCCATTCCGCTGAAACCACTTTCCATTTCTCTTATAACCGTTCGAAGTACGCGATTCTTGGCTAAAAGCGTCGGCCCCCAGCGCCTAAATCATAGCGCGCTAGCTCGAATTGATTCGAATTTCCGTCTATGAACTACTACTATTACTACTACTATGACAGTCTTTCGTAGATTGAGTGCGATGCAGTATTATCTTTGGATCCGCCAGTAAATTGGATTTAGCCGATCAAATAACTTACACAGTTGTCATTCGATTAATCTCTATCGATTCGTTAGTCATCTATATAAAAAGCTAAAAGATAAAAATACGCACGTATACATATCTTGAGCTGTACAATTTTAAGTTACGACATGCAGTAAAGTTTATTATACACAAAACCGACGGAAAATTACGAGAAATGAAGTCTGCGCTTAAAGCCAGGAAAATAAGGCAATTTTTCAGACACCCAGTTTCGCATTCTCTGCTCCGCAATTATAGGCCGTCGCCGTGAGTCGTTTGAGAAAGGCCAGAGAAGAGACGTAAAGCTCGAGAGCGTGGGAGCGTCATAAAGTACGTTTTTTACGCGAGTACACGCAAAGTCAAGTGAACTCGACAATCGCCGGAGTCGCGAAAACTCAATGTTTAAATTGTAAAAATCACCTACCTCATAGAGAAAGAGAGAGAGAGAGAGAGAGAGAGAGAGAGAGAGAGAGAGAGAGAGAGTCTTTAGAAGAAAGAACAAAATTTGTTTACTTATAACGAGATGTTATTATGTCTCTCTGTTTACGGAGAGGAATGAGGTCTTCTCGGCAGAGAGATTGCATAAACGTTTCTTTAAATACAGATGAAGACAAAAAAGTAGGAGAACGAAGGCAGCAGAGCAGCTCGCGGAGAAATGCAGCTAGTTAGCGTTGCCCGCAAACTGCCAACAACAGCCCTGCTGGCTCAGCACGTATTTAATATCAAGCTGTGCGCGCGCGCGAGCGCACGCGTTGCCTACCGCTTACTTAGCGCGGGCGTAAATTAGTTGAACCACTACAGGGCTGCTGCTGTCGCTGCGGCACTAGTGCAATATCCGTCGGCGGAACGTTTAGCTTGCACTTTAATTTACGACGGCGAAAACAGCATGGCTTTTCGAAGATGCCCGTCAACAGAGGAACAATTGTCGCGCCGTTGAGGTTTCGCGATGCATCAGGAAGCAAAGATTTGTGCTATAGCGGCAGCTGATATAAAGCTTGCTTCTTTCACGCCAAGAGGTTGAGTTCTTGGCTTATATTCTATTGCAATTTTCATTGAGCGTATCCTTGTCTGTGGAAGGGTTGTGATCATAAAGGCCGTTGCGAACAATTTATGTAAAAGAACAACAGCACAAAGGGTGAGAACACGACCAGTGCAGGAATGATATCGATCAGATTTAAATTTTAAATTAAACCGTTGACTACCAAATAACCTGCTTCTCTATTTATTCAGTACAGATTAGCTCGAGTAGATTCCTTTTTGCTTTGGAAATCAGGACTTGTTGTTTACTTTTTTGGAGACTAACGAAAGAAATATAACGCAGAATATAGAAATAATTGAAGCAGCTGTTCAATGTTCGTTGAAAGAAGAAACGTCATTATTCAATCGTTCAAAGTATAAAATAAATATTTTCCGACTGCGTATATGCCAGCAGTACAGCAAAATCTAAACAGTTCAAAATTGCAAGTAAAAATATTTCAACTCTTGACCTTCTGCTCTATTTGAAAATTGAAAAGGCACGTCGCAGTAATAGCGTTCTCGAGGAGAAGAAACTCGAATCTGAGAGTGTAGGCAAGTTTATTTGCTCTATTACAGTCGAGGTTCAGCCAGTCAGCAAAGTACCTAAAGCACTCTACTGCTGTCACTCTTTATCACGGTTCGGCAGTTCAATACCAGGGTTTTCGAATAAACATCATTAAAACTGGGCGTTACATAAGAATGAATATACTTGTACATGCAGTATAAACAATATTGACAATTACGATGCCTCGCTATGTTCGTGCGTTCTGATTTTAAATTTATACATCAGGAATGAAAGATATATTTTCTTTGATATTAATGTTTTTTTCATGCTATAATAGGGTTACAATAAAGAATGACACGAAGGCACTTGGAGTGAACATCTCCATATGAGTGCAGTTTTTACCACTATAACAGAACAAGTTCGACAGTGTACATTATTTTTTAATTATATTTTACGTACTGATTTTACATATTTATTTGTAAAGATTAATTATTATTATGAAGGTTTTATTTAAAAAGATAAAAAAGCCAAAACTTATTTTATACTAAATCCTTTGTTAAGATAAAATTACACTTTTTAGTTCAAATAAAGCGATTATTATTTAAGTATAATGTTAGGCTGATAAATGAAAATGTTAAAAACGTTAAAAATGTTAAAAATGTTAAAAATGTTAAAATTACGCTTTAAAACATTCATATATGAATGAAACAGTAACTGTCAATCACAAATTAAAACAAACCTTTTGACGGACTTATCTTGCAACAAGCTTTAATTTAGAACTTTGCATAACAGCTATTTCAGAAGGGTTGGACTAACGGTCTACCCACCCCTGATTAACATCAACAGCTATAGCTAGGGTCAAAGCTTCCTCTACTATGGATGCAGTAACACAGCGCGATTACACCGAGGAATAGAATAAAGAACAAAGAAAATAATCTGACAAGCTCGATCTCGAGAGAAAATCCAGGGTAGATACTGACCGGTTAAAGAATTAAACAAGTCATCTACAACATACATTAGAAAAATTAAATTAATTTCATTTAGAAAATTTATTTTGGTTAGTCTGACATATGTTAAGCTACTGAAATATTTGCCAGTGCAATACGATTGTTTTCGAGAGACTAAAAGAGAAACACTGGACCTCGTGCATTCGCGTCTATTTTACTTGTGTGTTCTATCACTAAGCACCCTATGTAATGTTTAACTTTCTCTTATTTGGCTTATCACCAAGTACTCGTGATAGACATTGCCGTAATGGTTTAATATCTTTGTCTAAGGGGGATGGCGCCTCTTTTGTGAGAGTCCTAAGTAAACGTATGAATACTTGAGTAACAATCTTGTAAGCCTTCGTTTATTGAGCCTACGCTCATTTATAGATTAGATATATAGATCGTATGGTACTATAGAATTTTGCAATTAAACAAAGAAATTTCCTATTAAATGTAAGGTGATCCTGTAAGTAACTTTTTTCAAGCGTTTTTTAAGAGAGGACAAATCTTTTAACACCTGCATTTAAATGTGAATCGCTGAAGAAAATGTCTATAAAGAACCATATGAACATCTATTGAGTAACCCGTAATGTTCCAAATTTTATACATACTCCCCTTAATATTCCACTTTAGTTACAATGCTTGCAAATCGAGGTTTCATACTGCAGTTTATATTAAATAATAAATATAAAATAATAATGCCTGCATGTTAATCGATGAAATGGATAATTATTCGGAAAAATGCCAGAATTCATTTCGTTGAATTTTCAATTATTTAATCAACATTTCCAAAATCAAATTATTCATATACATTTATATTAAATTATGAAGAAGAATGAAAAAAAATTGAATTTCAGAACAAAAATTGTATAATTTTTTATATAGACAGAAACAAACATTTGACAAAAGAAAATGCGCCTCATTTATACAAAAAATATATCATACTATATTGATGTTGAATTAACGTTATGCTCAACATACCAAATAATTAATTTGAGAGATCGATTTACCTGTTATAAAAACTCTTATTTAATATCATGCTAATGCTGATTATAAACCCAAAAAGTTGTCTATTCAAAAAATGGCTCGCTATTTTTAAGGAACACAAAATAATCCAATAAACTGTGTCATAGAATGTTTCAATAAAAAGAATATGAAATAGTGGATATTTCTGTACAAACAAATGTCATTTTTCGGTATTTATTTATATGTATACTGTCACAGGATGAGATTTTCAGGCCCAAAGACTCCTCTCATCATGTACGACTGAAGCTCTAGATAAAACGACAAAGTGAAAAGGTTAGATAGAAGATTCCGATCGCTCTGTATTGCCGATATTGCGAATCGAAATTCAATTATGGAGCCACATCGATGGCGATCTCGCTTTGCGGTTAACTCTCCACGGAGATTTCAGCGCTACCGCTACATCTGCATCGTCCTTTTGTTTCCATCTCAATACGTTGTATTGTATGAGGGAAATAGGGTCAGTTGAGTACCATTTCTATCCCGTTTTTAGGATTCTCAATCCACCTGTAGTTAAAATCGAAATTACACGCAAGTAGAACGAGTCAGCCATTAGTGCGTCGTATTATTTTTATTTCATCCAACGGAATTGTTGTATTCCATTCACACGGAAGTACGTCCGGTAATCCTCAAATCCTTTGAGAATATTTCTTCCGAGTAGATGAGCTTTCGATAAGAGGTAAAAGCTCTCTTCGTACCTGCGGAAGCGTTATTTATAATAAGCTTTTCTCTGAGTAAATACAAAATTAAAAATAAAAGTTAAAGAAATAAGCTCCAGCTTTGAGAATCTACTATACTCATCAAGATGAGAACTTGCTGTCTTTGCCTCCCTCACTGAATCTTGTTTCGTATTTTTTCCCTGGTAAAACTTGATACCAACCGTTTGACCCATTGATTGCCCGAATTTATTTTTTTTTAGCCAACTGTGGCAGTATCTACTGGAAAAACTTCTTCTCGATTACTTGCGTTTGTTTGTCAGCGATAAGGCAGTGGACTGGTGAAACTAACAAATCTCAAGAAAACGTATTTAAGCTACTCTTTTCTTCAATAATATATTATTTTAATAATTGGTATGCTCTGCCGTGCATTTTTTTACATAACGGAAGTGATTTTGATAAATGTATAAAAATATTCGTAGCACATAACCTTGTATATGTATATAAACATGTAAACGAAACATGCACATATAGTAATAGAGCGCATGTTTTGCGCTTATAGTTGGCGTTCATTTGTCTAAAATATATATAGATCGACCAGTCGTCTGGTATTTACTGGCATATCACTGACTAACAGAAGCATCAGTCGCAACCAAATAATATTGAACAGAGCTTGAAAAACTGACAATAACAGTTGGTTTAATTTTTATCAGGGATATTTTCAATTGATAATCGCTAATCTATTTTGTATAAACTCGGAGAACATCAAACGCGGCTGGGCCTGAATTCCCGAGGATCCCCGTAGACGATTGGTACGCGGTGTCTCTATCGATTTTCCTTCGACGCTATGCTCAGTGAGGGAGAAATTCTCTCTCTCTCTCTCTCTCTCCCTCTGGCCCATGCAGCGATTCGCCAGCAACGTTAAACCCCTTTACCTCCCTTACAATTTTCTATCGCGACGAGTATTGCACATACACATACGCGGCTACTCCGTTGCAGAAGATCGAGGAATGAAATTGTAAGGGTAATGTCGTGTAAGTGTATGCAAGTAAAGGAAAGGGGGACAACTCACTCTCCAATGGGAAATGTCTCGAGAGCAAGCCACGTGTGCGTAATGTAAAGATGCTTTTGTGACACGTCTGGAAATATTTACGTTTTCAAAATATATACTCTCTATGCGATAAGGTAGGATTTCGTTCACTGTATTATATGATTAAAAAGTGTGATTAAAAAAGTGGGGTATGTATTGTACTTTTAATGTAAAATAATTCGTTACGAAAAAAACTGTGATCATTAAAATTGCTCGTTCAATGCGAATAATCGAATTAGCGCTACATAACGAGTATAACTTAATTAATGTCATCAGAAATTTACGGAAAGTACTCATACGGTTGACGGCTGCACAATCTGAAAGAAAGCATTTTTAGCTAATCTTCTTCGTTTCTTTCGGAATGAAAACCTAATTTCAATATTTAAAAATGATCCCTATCAGACTCTTCGTCTTCCCCCACCTTTCTAGAATCCTCTTTTTTCGACAGCATAAGCTGTTTTTAACTCGTTACAGTATTAATAAATATTTTTAATCAAAGTGACACAAAGACGAAGAGCCTACTATTCTGGTACACGATTACTGTCTTATCAAAAGCTCTAGCGAATTATGCTCCCCCATTCATTATTTATAATTTATGACATCTTTATGAAATCAGTATTGTTTAAGAGCAGATTTCATAGGTATAAATACACACAGCTTATTACATTGTTTGCTCCTTTTCATTAAAAAGCTTTCGAACAAAGGAATTTATACGCGCTTTCGGTATAAGTCCAAATTCTAGTTACACGTTACCAACATGTAGCTAGATGTAACATATACTCTTCAAAGGCTTTTACACAGGAGAGCTTCAATTTTGAAAATCGGATCTGCTGACCAAGTTCTCCGGTTATGTAATAAAGTAAAGCTCATCTCCCAAGCGTAAAAGCTCGGGATCGCTTGTATAATGAAGTTTCCACTCTTTCTCTTTCTCTCGCAACAGACATTCGCGGATAATTTTAATAATTTTTCCTTTTTAGCTAATCGATATAAATAGTCTATTTTTAGCGATGTGCTTTCGTCTCCATGAAATACATTGTACGTACACATATAGGTATATAAATGTATACGTTGCGAATGTAATGTAACCAGTCTATATGTTCGCGTCAAAAGAATCGCATAGATCCAGAGGCAGTGGAGAGAGAGGGGATTACATGACGATGGTGGACCGGTGCGGATTATAATGAGGCGTGCGCGTGTACACACAGTCCCGGGTCTGGCCACAGGAGATAGCAGAGGCCCACTTAATTGGCTTCCATACCACAAGCCCTGCGCCTGCCGGTCTGCATCCCGACGCTCTCCCCGAGTCTTCTTATGGATTTGCAGCAGTAGTTGCCTTGTTGCTTTCGCTGCTATACTCAAGATATTCCTGGAGCGTGAATTCGAGACTCGGAGCCTAATCCAACTGTCGCCTCGGTTGATTATCTTGTCGTCGTTGTATCTAATATTTACTACGATTTAATGTTCGTGTATTTGCAAGAGATAATTAAAACTGCGATGTTATATTCAGTTCATTCGTTGGATACATCGGCGGGAGGCTGCATACTGGCGTATAATCAAATTTTCGCATCATCGTGTATCCGTGTAGACTGGTAGTATATTCAATGCATATCTATTTTGAAACGCGTCGCAGTGCCATTCATTGCTTTGCTTGTGCAAGCTGCCTGTTATATCCAGCGACACCTTATACAGCGCAATTAGAATAAGCGAAGAGCGGGAGCGTCTCGTTACATAGAGATGTGCATATAAGCGAGAATGTGCAATATGAATATGCAAATATAAAATATTCAGTAATGTGGATTTAATCGCAAATATTATATTTCACGATTCAAGCGTGTAAGTTACGTACTAGCAAAATCAAGTTTTTTCTTAAACAACGATTCTCTCTTTTCCGTTTCATTATCCGGACGCGGTGCAATAAACTGCGTCAATGAAGAAAATTCTGCACTTAAGTATCTCATCGATTTCGCATTTTTTGTCAACTGCACGACTATAAATCTAGGGAGGGAAAAAGCAGCAGCGGCTCTTTCTCTGAACAGTAGCAACCGGTACATAAGAATGCAAAGAGACATTCGGCGGTTTGCGCTCGACTCTTCCCTCAGGCAAACGTCCGTCAGATTTCTTTAGGCCTGTCTCGAACGAGCGGCAGAGTAACAGCCCCAATTAATCGTCCGAAATCGGTGTTACGAGCGATTTATATGACAACTCATATAATTTAGTCGCTTTCTCTCTCGCAACATTGTTTGCGCCAGTATGTTTATTATATTTTCTATATTTTTACGTTTTTTTATGAAATAACCAACATTTCTTTTTACTCTAACGATAAGTAAGTGAAGATTCAATGTTGAAAATAAAATCTCGATTTTCCTGTTACAGCAAAATCGCAGGAATTTTTAAATTCTGAGACGGAAAATACAGTTCGTTCCTTGTAGTATATGTTGCAATTGTTGCAAGTACGTCACTGCTGACTGACAGAAAAAACTAAGAATACTATTACTCACTAAATCTAAGCTTAGTATTTAAAATCCCTTATCAGAAGGAAACTATTTTCGACTCGTTTCGATATAACATTAAATAAATAATCTCAATGTACTTAACGAATCAAACCTTTTTATACTATTAATTTAAAATAATACAGTTATTGATTTTATTATTAAAAAAGTTATATGAATTATCGATTAAAATTACATTTTAATAAGAAAGTTATATATAAAAAGCGTGCACACGGAAAAATCAAATTCTTGAATAGAAAAAGATTCTAGAAAATAAAAAACATTATTCCGTTGTTTCGTAATTAATGAATCTTCCGCGAAGGCTAGAATCTCTGACAAAAACACACCGATGTACGAACGCGCTTGACTTGATTACATCGAGGATTCAACTCGTACAGCAATGCATTCATAGGTTCTCACTGTCTCTCTCTCTCTCTCTCTCTCTCTCTATTTCTCTCACTATGCGTATGCAAAACACAGTTGACTAGTAAGCAGTTAGTTGGTAGAACAGTGCAGAATTGTATTCGAAGCTTAATTTAGTTAAATACTTACCGTGTAGTACAACGGGTTTCTCAATCTTTGAAAAATTTAATTTTTTTCTTTAACGCATTAATAGTTAGTATTTAACGGATAATGAAATAAATAAGTCAACCTGAAATAGTGAATTCATTATTTTCGCGTTCTTGGATAACGGTTTTAGTACTCAATATTATTTAAGTAAATTAAAAGAGTCTATGCTTTAATAAAGTTGATGATACTTTAAATATCCAAAGTTGAAAATCACCGTAGAATTTCTTAGGGAAATTTGCGCCATAAGAAAGTTAATTAGCTTTCTTGTTAAAGTGATAATCACTCGAGGAAAGAAGGTATGAGATCAGGGAATACCCAGAGGTGAGCCAGATTTTTTTCCTCCAAAACTGGAACTTGTAGAATTAGCACCTCTTCGCAGAGAAGTTTGGGATATAATTAAACCTCGTAAAAACTGCACATAGTTTTTTTGATTTTTCAGCCAACGCGTTCACGATAGAGTGTATACACTTTATAAAAGAAACCATAGCTCTTTAGTTCCGCTCGAGAAAAAAGTAAGTTTGACCTAGTGAAAAAGTTCCAACAAACAGAGGCTGCTACAACTCCATAAATCCCCGACAATCCGAAATCCGTATGTGTATATGTGCGCGCGCGCGATATCAGCGTCCAGTATCTCTCACGGAGCTGCTCCGCTCTGCGCTCGTAATTCAGCCAGGAGTCCCGAGAGCAACTAATGTGGAAATTGATAGGATAGAGGTTGCGAGAATATAGTCTCACTCTCTCTCTCTCTCTTCCTGTGTCATAGATACTATATGCACAGAGGCGATGTAGTCACGCGGAGGTACGTGCCACGCGAGAAACGTGCAAAGAGTTAATCCGATGCAAAAGACCAGTTTCAATTTGGCTGCTGGGCTATACAGCACTCCCGGGACGGCCGCTTGTAACGGCTCTGCGGTTACGTGTCTCTTCGGCCCGGCAACCCTTCTATTCTCGCTCCGCTACATTACAAACTGCCCTCTATGTCTATGCATATATATATATATATATGCGTGTATATATTGCGTGTGTGTGAAACTGGAAGGATGGCGCCCCCGAGACCCGAAGCCGTTTCTACGGCAATCACAATATGCTACACTGAAGAGTGAGAGACGTTCGGCCCTAGTTGTCGTCTATACTCAATCCCGTAAAGCTTGTTCCGATTTCCTCGAGATTTGGCAAAATCTAGACATTTCCTACAGACTATACAGGAAGAATTTAATTAGATCTATATGTATTATATGCGCCTTATCTGAATGTGTGATTCCCAAGAGTCCGTCTGTTTATCAAAGAGAAATGCCCGTGCGCGCGCACTCGCGACTGTTTCATTCGAACTGAAATTTACTTAACTCGTTTGCAAGTTTGCGCCCGTGCGCGCGTATTCGTCGGAAATTAAAATTTAATCAAATCCCACGGCTTCCTAACGTTATTATAACTTTGCAGCAATTGGTGTCGGACCAACGCGGGATCTATCTACTTTGTTCCTCCGCCTCGCTATCGTAGAGAGGTGAATATAGAGCAGTTCTTGGTCGAAAAATTTCTATTATTTTCTAGAAACCCGAATTATTTTCTCCTATCTAGCCTCCCGTTATTACGAACAACGCAAAACTTTGGCTCGAATTAACCTATTCTACAGCATGAATTTACATTTGACGATTCGATACATAAAATAGTCTTTTACAACGCTTGAAAACTCCTCGTAAGAATCCTTACCACCGAAACGTAAAATCCTTCGTAAACTCTTTCCGCATGCATTACGTCAACGTATATATACAGACACATACCCACACTACACTCGACGTTCGATCTTGCGAAAATAATACGACCGTCTCTCTTTCTCGGTAAGGTTTTCTCGATGTGCCAGGCGAAAAGGTAGCAGCAGATGAAAGGGTGGAATAGCCCGCCGAGAGAGAAGTCAAATGCAGCAATGAATAAATCTCGCAGAGCTTTATCGTTACGCTCGATGACTTTTCTTTAGTATTACTAGTATTTTCAGGAAAGAAATGCCAAGAGAGGGAGGGATGGAGAGAGA
The DNA here is from genome assembly GCA_018906985.1 of Apocrypta bakeri. Lineage (NCBI taxonomy): Eukaryota > Metazoa > Arthropoda > Insecta > Hymenoptera > Pteromalidae > Apocrypta > Apocrypta bakeri. Next base: position 2,976,277 of record JACCIA010000008.1, on the reverse strand, counting down.
GAGAGAGAGAGAGATGAAAGGAGAAAAAAAATATACACGTGTACAAGAGGATTATAAAAATTTAGGAATCCTATAGCACAAACTTTTTTTTGTTTACGAGACAGTTCGAAGAAGACCTCAGAGTTCTGTTTTAGTGGCTTCTTTATGTCACGAGGAGAAAAGCGAGAACAGATAAGCGAAGCTGGAAAGCCCGCGAATAAAGGAAGTCAATGAATAAATGCAAAGCGTCGCGCTGTTTTGTTGTCGGGGGATTTTCTTTAGTTTTTTTTTCTTTTCCTGTGGTGTCTTCGTCGTCTTCTTTTTCTTCTCCTCTGCATCTACAGACGAAAAAAAATAAGGCGAGAGTCTAAGAAAGAAGACATTGGATTATAGATTTCGCTTTGTGCACCACACCGGACTTTATGGTGAATTAAAAAGTGAAGGGAATTTTCTCGGTATTCCTGTACGAGTAAGAAAACTATTGAAAGATACAGAATATAGTTTAAAGTCTTCGTCCAGCTGGTAACTTTATACGTAACTTGTATATAGAGAGTCATGTTATGAATTTTTTTTTAATTTACCATTATTTGATACCTCAGTAGCCTTTAATTGCTTGTAGCTTAATTAGCGAAATATTCGACAAATCCAAGAAATGTCGTAAATCTAAGAAGAAACGTTGGAAACAAAGTAAAAGTTTCACTTAATTATTATTCCTTGGTTCTCTGACTGTGAAAAAATCATGAAATACTTGAATGACCTTGTCGAAAAAGGGAAACAATGCATGTTTTCGGGAAGAAAAATCCTTTCGATTCACCTTTTGTAAGCCCGTAGTTACAAGAAACTAATTCAACCTTTGTATTCGTTTTTCCACCTACCAAATATAAGGAAAGGCATGCTTCCTTGACTCGCATTCTCCACCGTATTGTTCCTCTGCTTAAAGAAAGACATGGAAAGACGCGTGATTTATCCATGAAACTGATCTGCTATGCAAAGTACAATGACTAGACATACAATAGGATTTTTTTTACGAAAACCATCGATAATATTGTATACGTAATCCAAAATTGTCCAGTATGATTCGCAATATGAGCTCATTGATGTACATAAGCTTGGGCGATAACGCATAGAAATCTTGACAGATATTAATTTCCTTTTTTCACTGGTGTATTACAATATACCGAGAAACCTGTATAACTGGATCACTTCTGCTCAATTCTTTTCTTCTCTTTATTTTCGAATCCCTTCCAGTATCTCGCGCGGCTTGTTTTTCAAAGGAATACAAAACCTTGAAGGATTGCTCCTCGCCAGGTAATTAGAATTGCGTTAATACCTTTTCTTCAATGCTCGCGCGACTGCGAGCGGGTTTCAACCTAATAAAATGGCTCTCCGGTATGCGCTGAGATTCAAAGAATATCCTTTGGCGTTAATGTGTATATATGTGTCTCCGACTATAAGAGATCCTGAATAAACCGACAACATTCGAGCTTCTCCGTTCTTATTGCATTCTATCTCTTTGAAGCAATATAAAAGAAACAAATCCTGATTGCACGAATCTCCGTAATGCGCAATATATAATTATTCCGCTAAATGAACATTTTCACAAAATTTTAATTAATCTCGAATATTTTATTTTTGTTTCAGGTACGTAAGTAGTGCACGCAGCGATATACGCATGTCCTACTCCCGTAAGTAAACAGCAAATGCGTTTAATCGTCCAAAACACAAACCTCGTCACGCACTAGAAAGCATAAGCAAGAGAATCCAAGACAGCGGAAAATAATATTAATAATCCGATTTCCCCTTGCCGGCTTTTTATCATCCCGTGTCCGGGGTGCTTGGCCATAGTAAATTTTGTTATGCAAGCATACCAGGTTGCACATGCCGAGCATCACACCGTAAATTCACGGAAGAGCTTTACTGACCCCTTGCAAAAGCGCGCTTGTTCTACCCTTTGGTATCTACTCTCGCGAAGTCTGGCTGGAACGAACTATGGGGAAGTCCGAGACCAACAACGTCGAGACACACCGATGTAACAGCAACTACTCTGAGAAAGGGACGCAGTTTTCACTGCCGACGCAATTTCCGCTGCGAGACCCTGATGATATATAATATATATATAAACCATCGTGCTTCATGGCTTCTCGGCCAATGCTTGTGTAAGATGGCTCCACGCGAAGAGAGAGAGAGAGAGAGAGAGAGAGAGAACGAGACATCTATTTCTGAGTCATTTGACTTTCAGGGAAAATCATGTTCTTTCTCCTAAATGGATATACATTGCCACTCGAATGACGTTACATATATTTGCAGCTACGTTACTGCGCCTCTTTCCGTAAACTTTTTGAATCAACAGTAGTCTACGTACTTTGGTAATCTAGCTCTGATCGCCAACCATTTATTTTCACATTATTTCCTCGCACGCACGCTCCTCATTTCTCCATTTCGCCAAGAATCTTTTTTCTCTCCAACTCCGAAACCGCGACGTACATAGGATAAGAGCTTGACGGGGATAACAACGTATCTCGTGCGTATAATGAGAGTATGACGAGAAAAATCAGTCATGGCTTTTGTCGCTGTATAGTTTATTCGAAATCATTTTCTCTCTCTTTCTTATCCTTTTTGTCTTCACGTATATCAGTCTGTGTACGCGAAATAACTCTTAAACTAGCAATCGATCACTGCCATTTTATGTAGGTCTATATAGACAGCTTAGTGCACCTAGCGTTCAAATGGATAGTACTGCCTTAAAGCTTGCGTTCAACAACGTTGGTCACTCGATTGACAGAGATTCGAAGACTAAAAGAAGCCGATGGTTGCCTAGCTAATGGAGCCTTCGGTTAATTCTTTCTTTACTCCTCAAAGTATCTTTTCTGTGAAAATGACAAGAAAGTTTCTTTTCCTTAAAATTAAAAAAAATTATTTGCCACTTGTTTCTATCTGAATTCACAGTATGTTACACGCACGAGTCCATGTGCACGCTATCTGTCCGGAATTCGTTTTAGAAGGGCGCATCTCACTTGTCATTGAAACCCGAGAGTTCCGCTCCAGAAAGAAAAGTTAAGCGATGTTGCAGAGATGAAGAGAGATACGGAGCCGTGTGTAATGGAAAAAAGAGCTACGGAGAGAAAGAGAGAAAGAGAGAGAGAGAGAGAGAGAGAGAGAGAGAGAGAGAGAGAGAGTGACAGTAGAGTAGCGCATTTCCGTTGTGAACGCGACGCTGCGGAGCAAGATGGTATAAAGCTTGACGCGAGTGTATGATTTCCGGTTTCACGAGCGGTGGCGAAATGGAAAAAAGTAATTTCGCGTCAGTCGAGCAAGCCTATAAACTCGGCTATCTCTATTGTTCTGGAAGATAGAAATTTTCGCAACAAAGTGTCGTATAGCTCATTTTGATTTTTGAATCGGACGGTAGTCTCTTACCTCTCTCTATATCTCTCTTTCGCTTTCAGAAGCAGATCTATTATTGTTTTTGATTTCTCGAAAAGAACACTATATATACAAAGATAAATACAGAGTACGTGTACGATATCCAGTTCTTATAGTACTGGGATCAATTTCCCACAGCTCAATGTAGCTTTCAGGCTTATATTTTCAGTTCATACACATGTAAGTTTGAAAATGATTTCATGCGGATTTTCAGCACCTCTTCGAAAAAATGCATGATAGTTGATAGAAAACGAAAACGCCTCGAGCGCGATACCGAGGGTAAACTTTTATTCATCGAGCTTATCTCGTTCACAAAGATGTTTACACGACTTCTTTGTTACTCTTTCAAACTTTCTTGTGAAACGTCTAATCATTAACAAGCAGAGAAAAAATTAAAATTTTGCTGAGGCGAGGGCGATCAAAGGATAATACAGTATACTTAACTTCAACATATGACCTAAGGATTTTTTAAGTGCCAGATAAGTATTCGTGTACTATAAAAATAAACATAAGTTTGATGCCTAAATATATCTGTACATAGCGAGAGAGAGAGAGAGAGTATTTCTGAAAACACATACATAACTTATGGGAAAAATGCGTAGAAAAGTGCACACTCGCACTGCTTATATTGATGATATGAGGGTTTGTAAAGCTAGGGTAGCAAAAAGACAGAGGGAAGTTCTATACTGACAGACAGTGACGGGCGTCGGCGTTTTATCCGCAACACGGTTCTGCGCTTACCGCAGCCAAGCGTTTACCATCGTCGCCACAGCACCGATCCGATCTGATCCTACTACTGATCCGATCCGGTATTCTTCTTCTCGCATGTCGAAGCCCAAGTTGAGCTTTTTTGTCCCTCTTACGTTCAGTTCTTCCTTCTTCTTTTCGCTTCCTCGTTTTTTTCTACAACTGCTCGCTATCGACCAGACTTTATGAACTCTGTGCATTTTAATATTTAACACAAGCTCGGAGGAAAATTTTTGTCGTAGACTCATTCATCAACAGCAGCGCCGTCTCTCACATACCCACCAGACTAATCTCGAGTATCTTTAATTAAGTAGCCACTCCATACCGAGTCTAAAAGTCAAGCTCGACTAGAAAAAAGTTTTTTTTCTACATTTGTACATACACATATATACTCTCGTCATCAGAAATGTCTTCATTACCAGTCTATGCAAAACCTTATTACATCATGTTCGACGCGCGTACTCTTCACGCTTTCGCGCCTTTAGTTAATGAATTGTGTACCGTCCCCTTCTTCTCTTTCTCTCTTTCTCTCGTTGGAAAATAAAAAAGAAAGAAGAGTTCGTAATCCGCCGAATCGCACTACGAAGAAGAAAATCGCTCGTTCTTTCACAGACGTCGTCTCCTCCCTACCCTCACGAGCATTCACGTGCAAAGTCTGCTCTTCGAAAGTCATCTAACAACTCTCTCTCACTCACTCTCTCTCTCTCTCTCGTTCTAGGGCAAACAATATTCCTTCCGTGTAAACAGCTTGATAACGAGATATATAGCGCTCGAGGGGGAACCAAAGCCTGTTAGACGAGGACGAGTAGGCGACAAGAAGCAGAAAGAGTAACAGAAGCGGATGTAAATTGCTATTCGGAGAAAGGAACGGGAGAAAGCAATCTACAAGATGGTTGGAGATTGAGTTATGACAATTGTTGTTGAATTGGTCATATACTGCAGTTAGAAATCCATTTTTATCGAGATGGCATCGTCGTTTGTATTTTTTTTTAATCAAATCTTACTGGTGCATCGTTAAAGCTCCGTTTGATAAAAGCCGAGAGTAACCGAATTAAGCCATTATACGCAGTTTGATAGTCACGCTTGTTTTGCACACCGGGTAGTCTCGCTTAACTTGCTTCTACCGATCTATAGAAAGAAAAAGCTTTGCACAAAGAAAAATTGAATTTTGGAACGTACGGCACAGAAGCGTACCTAAACGAATTTTCTACAACCATTTAGTAGATCAGTGCTCCACAAATTTCGTTAAGTCTTTAATAAAGTAAATCACTTTTCCATCGACAAAGCGTTGTCTGTCAATATGTAGAGTATCAACTTTAAAAGTCAAACTAGTTGTGTTATAGTAATAATATTCTACTACGCCCTAAGTAAGCACGTACCGATCAAAAGTCAGTCACCATCGCAGCATGAGAAAGCGCAATTCGCAAGTATACAATGGCCCATATACATGCATAAAGGCGGCAAATGATGTACTACGTTCTGCATCTGACATTGACAGTGTTGTTGGGGCGTCCACTTGCGCGTATTGAGGCTTGCCTTGGTTGAAAAAAAATCAAAATTCAATCGATTTCAGGGCGGCACAGCTCACGTAATCGAACTTTGTGTAAAGAACAGCACCTGCCTTTTGCATGATTATGCAAAATTCTACTATGTCGAATAGCCCGAGAAGAGGTTACGTGTGAGAGAGAGAGAGAGAGAGAGAGAGAGAGAGAGAGAGATAATGTAGTTCGGCTGCGAGAAGCTTTAATGGATCGATTGACCGATCGGCTGCTGGAATACAATTGTCCTTTGAAATTTCGTAGCTCACACGCTGTGGAAGCTTTTCCATATCAAAAGAGTCTCTCTCTAATTTTCGCAGAAATTATGTACTTCCAAAGAGAGAGAGAGTAAGCGGCTATATAGTTTAATGGAAATTTCAAATTTTATAATCGCCCCTAACTTCAAGAGCTACAACTGAGCTTCTGTTGTCCAAGAGCGTTAACTTTTGTTATTAAACTTTTAATAGTAAGGTTGGACAGGTTTGATGGATTGAAACTCTATACACCTTGTATAATCCGAATTTCAATGTGGTTCTAATTTTTATTATCAGTTAGGTCAGTATGCTAGCCATAACATATTGTCTTGTTACTTAAACTTTCGAAGACTCTCAGGTAAAAACAGAGAATTTTTATCAATATGTTTATTTTACCTTCAAATGTGTAAAGCGATTTCACAGGCACGCGCTCAAGCCGCATAAATCAAAATATGCGTAACCTCGCGTAATTTGCTGGAACAATGCATTTTCGAGGTTCGCTTATTCAGTAAAAAAAGAAATTAAAAAAATGATTTAAGCCAGAAGAGTGTAAGCTCACGCTTGAATTGATTGACGTGTTTTATTATTGCATTTTCCATGAATTCAGTCATCTGGTTATTTGCAGAACTAGTATTATAACACGTATGGGTGAACAGATTATTCTTCCATAACAAAAGTTTTATTTTAAACAAAATTAGAAAAACAAAATTTCAGTTAAGCATTATTGCGCAATCACAATCAATAATGAAATAAAAGATATGATGGATTCAATGTATTCTGAAAGCTTTTTTTTATATTTTATTACAGATTTATATGTATTAGAATTTATATGAATTAGAATGTGATTAAATAAGTGCTGATATTTTACACGTAGATTTATATATAAAAACGATAGAACTCAATATTGATGTTCATTTGACAAAAATAGTTCATTGAACATATAAAAATAAGCATTCATTTATCAATAAAAATTCGTTTTTACGTAATTAAAATTATTACGAACTTACTCGTCCGAGTGTACGAGATGAGTCAGCAGTGAAAAGCTGCCGAGTCGGACTACGATGCCCTTCGGTACAAGCCATCGTAGTGGTTAGTTTCGTTGGAGAATTTTGCCTTTGGTTCTCAATGTCGCGGATTCGAAACAAGTCGTTGGAGTTTTTCGAGCATCTCTTTATTCTTCAATATGTAACAAAATGCAGAATAAAATATTTTAAGGTAAAGTATATCATTTTCAGTGACATGCTTATATAAACTTACATAATTTTAATTGGAAAGAGTTTCTAAATTGACCAAATTAAATTTTGACATTTCTTTAAATGTTATAATAGTTTGATCTACGTGAAACAAATCTAACTAGCAAAAATCAGTTCTCTTTTGTATGCATATAACATTTTTGTTTTTTTTTTTTAATAAACACGGTTTTAGAAGCTTAAAATACCTGGCGTAATTGTTTTATGGAACTTTTTAAGTTCATACTGCAACTCTGTAAGAATTTTAAGTTTACATGAACTCGACATATGAACTAGCGATTGTAATGTCATATACATAATTTAATAATAATTTAATAAAAAAAAATAACAGAGATACATTCTTTTAAAAGTGTCGATATTTACTTTTTTGATTAAAAATTTCGCACAAATTAAAAACACCTTTGTAATCTTTTCTTCATTTGATTCATATTATAATACATCTTCTGGCAAGAGATTAATAAAATATCAGATATTTTACTGAAAAAAATGTAGGTATCATAATTTCACTTATCAATATCTCTGCATAGAGGCAACGCGAATAAAACCTTTCATGCATCTTCATGGAATTGCTTTATGTCAATAATCTTATTTTATTTTACGAAAAAGCTTCTGATCCATAGGTATAATTGATTTCCAACTATATTTTAAATATAAGTCAATTTTGCCTTTAAATTAGACAATTCCATACGAATGTATGTGATCTTGTCAATTAGTGTTCGAAAGCAGTTTCTACCTACATAGTATAGTATTTGTTTTCGATACGCTCTTGCGTCCCTTGATAGTGAAACGAACACATTTTATACTATGGTTTTCACGAACATATTTAATCTGTTAATTACAATCCGTGAAAGATCTGATTAAATGGGAATTCGTCGATAGCAGGTTGGAAAAACGTACAAACCGAGCTGCTGGTAGAGATTTGTAGAAACTGCCCTAGCAAATTTTTACAGTGAACCGACTAATGGTCTGGAATGGCTGGTTAAGCATTTAATATTAGCTCATGTTAGAGAAAGATCCAACCATGGAGTTATATAGTTCTTTCTGCGATCGAATGTAGAAAGGTACCACTGGTGGACTATATAGAAATTGAATGAGTGATTAAGGTCTGTGTCGACAAAAATTTTATAAAAATAATTTAAATCATCCGAAGTCAAATATAAATTTTATTGTGTTATAAAAACTTATAATAACTATAAATTATATTGTTAACTGTAAATCCTATTGCGAAGTTATTATTAACTCGAGAGAACGAATTCAATTAACGACCTGCATTTGTTGATAATAAGAATCATCGAGGTAATTTTATATTACGATGCAGGCAGGCAATGAATGACTGTTAAATCGACATCGGTCTAATTTTCATCGTAACAAATAATCATACTCCAACAAAATGACGATACAATAACGAATTGCGGAAATGTCACTCACATAATTGATATCGCGAAATCAATCGAGGTTTGCATGCAAATTAAGCCAATTCATTTACGAGGACATTAATATAGTAATATTTTACTTCGCTCGAGTTTCCTGACGCATGCAAATTATATCGACCATTGGTATGCAGATACGAATTTTCGGAAACTAGCTATATACCCCCTTCGATTCCTCATTGTTTACGAAGGCAACAAAGGCAAAAAATATTTTAAATTCGATAAATCAACGATGCATACCACCTTATGCCAAAAATAATTTCCTTCGTCGGAAAATATGAAGCGGACGCCATATCTTTGGCGATAGATATCGCGATAACGAGGAGCAGCATCAGAAGCAGCGGACTAGGCGCAACCGATTAACGACTCGCTAAAATACGAGGAAAGTTTAAATCCGACCCGCCCTTCGTTAGCAAACGTAATTAATTAAATGCGAGAGCGTTGCCTCTTCCATGAATTATTCCGTTTGCGCATAGTCCGCAAACGCGGCTAGTAAGCTTTATATATTCAGAACCGGTAGAACCTCCCCGAGAAAAATTTCTCACCATAGCAAATCAAATCCTATAGCTGGAACGCGCTACTTCGCCAACAGAGCAGAAAAAAATAAGTAGTCGCTTCGGACCATTTCGGATGGAGACAAATGCCCCGTTGAAATATGTACGAGGCTAGGGTGCATCACGCTAATGCTGTAGCTTATACGGGAGTTGCTGATTTGCAGTTCTCTTAATGCACCAATAGGAGTACGAAAAAATTGAACTCAACAAATCGTTGGCTATTTGGTATCGTACACGTGAATAAACAGAAAAGACATGACCTCTAGTCTGCACTAAACGATGCGTTCGCTATTTTGTATTTCAAAATAGATGTACCGTTTCATCCTGTTTCTCTTATATATAAATTACTAATTCGTTTTCGTATAAAAAAATAATTATTTATTACTCAATAGAAACATATATGGTATAAAAGGAATGTAACACTTACTGTAAACGCTAACTATTAGTGGAATAAATCGATTCAACTCCAAAAGAAATTACGGCATCGTTCGAAATCCAATAGAACCTTAGATATAGGAACGATCGGTAGCAATTTTCTCGAACATTATTTCCTGGCCATGAGTCCGCGACTAAACAGATTTCAACGAGAGTGAGCGAAAGAGAAGAGAGCATGCGAGCTTTCGTCGATCGTTGACGCGCTTTTGCGCTCGTGCGCGCACTAGTTGTTGAGCTCTCTCTCTCTCTCTCTTTCTCTCTGCGGTTGTTATATATGTATCGAGCGCAACAACTCCTGAATCGGAATCGAAATTCCTCCCTTGGGGCTAGAGCCAGAGGCGAGATGTATGTGTGTGCTTGTGTAGTTCAGAATTTATGGTTCCGTAGAAAAGCACGTTTTCGTTGCTGAAATGAAAGACGGGAATGCTTTTTATTTAAAATTTTACGAACTCTGTAATCGATTGGGCAAAAAGTATTTTCGTATAAGATACAATACCCACAAGGTGAATGTGAGGCGTCATTCATTACAATAATGAAGACAGTGAATACTCTTTGATACGAATGTTCGAAAAAAGGAAAGCAAAAACCAAGTTGAAGACGATCTTCAATCACAAAATGTATACGCCTTCCAACAACCTGCTGTTCCCGAAATCTCGGCGTGATGGATGGCCAGCGTTTTCATGGGCCCCTTTCAGTTTTTACGGTTTTTAATTTTTGCCTCGATATCTTCATCATAAATTCTGAACAACATGGCACCCACCTATTTTCGAAACTTCAAATGAATTCCTTTCGGTACTTCACTGTGGAAGAAAAAAACTTAATAGAACTTTTGCAGGCCATTCTAAGTTAAAATTACAGCACTTGCAGGTTGATGCCATTTATAATGTCATTAAGAGTTCATATCTGATGGTCCATAGAGTCGACATAGAGTTATAAATCACACGCTTTCTCTGAGTCAATATTTGCTTTTGCAAGACGTATGATGGCTATCACATGCGGAAAACTAAAATAATTTGAGCTCCACCGTTAATTACACAGCTCTGAACAAGACTGATTCGACAACGAGCGTACGTGGGCTGGTCCCATTTCTTTCTCTCTAACTCTCTTAAAGGGTGTGTGTAAAAAATAGCATCCACCTTCTCTGGTGTTAATCTTTCAAGCACAACACGAGGATGATTATCGTCTTTCTTTTTCAATAGTGAGTATAGTAGCTCATTACATATCATACTCTTATCACTAGCTCTCAACCTCGTCCTTTATCTGCACCGATACAAAGCATGGATCGCGTGTGAAAGTTAGCCACAGACGAGTATGTATCAGAGCTCTCGGGGGCGCGTCTCTCGTCAGTCCAATTTATATCGAAACGCAGGATAAATGAGCACGCTCGAGGCTCGCACAGGGGCGCGAGTTGTTGTCGTCGAGAGAGAGAGAAAGAGAGAGAGAGAGAGAGAGAGAGAGAGTTTTTAGTTCGGGCAGTGACAGATACGACGCGTCAGCCGCGATCGATTCACCGGCTGAATAAAATATGTGCTCGCAAAGCCCAGGCGTAATTACAACGGCGAGAGAGAGAGAGGTAGAGTCGAAGAAAAATGCAGCTCACCATTAACCGCAGGGTTAACAGCAGCAGCAGAAGCAGCAGTGGACGAGAGGTATTCGAGAGAGAGAGAGAGAGAGAGAGAGAGAACGGTACGTGTGTCTTTTGCTCAACTGATGTGTACAGCTCAGACCTGTAAGGAAGAGAAGTGGAACATCGGGATAAGCGCGCACGAGTGTACCGTATGTTTACGTATATGGCTCGTAACGGAGGTGTATGTATGGGAACGAAAAGAAATGAGACACTTGAGACTAGCTTGCAGCTTTTCTCTCTATATCTATTTATCTATTCACCCGCTGCTATGGGGAAAATAATCAGTTAGAAAGCTACATGCATAAGTGAAAGATCGCAACGTCAGTCATGATAGGAAAGTAGGTGAGAATCAGCGTTATCCTACTACTAGTACTGTTGCTGCTGCTCGTCGTGTAAGCTCGATCTTCATGCAAGTTCAGCAGCCAAGCTTCCGGTTGTTTGCATGCCTCGAAGCCACGAGTACGTGCACGTTACCCAAGTGGAGCACGCGAAAAGTAGCCTCAATCTCTTGCCGCTGCTGCTGTTGCTACTGCTGCTACTGCTGCCACTGCTGTGCATTTCGGGCTTTCGAGAGGACTGCTACCCGCTTTTCTGTACCTTCGAAACACGCGAAGAGCTTTGTATGCGACGGCTAATCGCTGACTTGAATTAATTCGGTGACTGCAAGTGCCTTGACTCTCTCGTCCACTCTTTCTTTTTTGCTCGACGTGCATCGCGATAACTCGTGTGTGCAAACATCGCTGCAAGAGCGATGCGCGCTCTTCTTGGGCCCAGAGTCATGCAGTTTTGCGATTGCAAACTTGAGGAATAGAGAAGGATTGCCTTTCTGACCGTCTCAACTAATGAAATATATGCTTCGTGCTTATCTGGGTCTTTTTCAGATTACGGATTGCCGATTAAACTACCCAGATCACAGTACATGAGTGCAATAGACTTTAATTACTCTAGATTTTCATTGGACCGATCGGAAAAAGGTTACGCGACAGTGTCTTTCCAATCGGTCACGGAAGCACCATTTTCCAAGTGGTTGAACGAGTCCCACCGCCACGTAAGGATATCGCCATTATCGGGTTAACGTCGATTACTACTTGCGTACGGAGAATCGCGGAAATAAGAGCTTAACAGGCCGTACTTGGCTATTTCTCGGTGAATTCTACGAACTCCATTAAACAGCGAATGTAGTCACACTCGTAGTCTCTTTTGCTCATGTGGTAATAAGCGAGCTTTTTTAAATCGATGGAGACCACTTATATTTCATTAAATATAACGTATGGATAGTGAAATCGACTGAACATGACCTTTTTTTCCTATAGGAAGTTTATAAACTTCTGCCATTTCATCTACACTTCCAATCTAAAAGCTGTAATGAAATAAATCACTTCCAAGCCAAGAATCCATGCTCTTTATATTTCATTCGAAACCATGTTACAAAACTACATCTGCTCCGTATACACAAAACTCGTTCTATTTTCAAAGAGAAAAATCACTCTGAAAAAATAGCAGCATCATTTTTCAATGAAGCTACGAGAGAACTCGACCTCGATTTCTCCGGACAGCGCATCAAGTACTCCTGCAGCGTCAGCGGCCCGAAATCGAAAGTAGCATCGGAGCCACAGCCGCACTCGCGAGAGGAACGATGCAGAATGCAGAAGTGGACGGTTATGCGGCAGCTGTGTCTCTCCCACCGTAGACTGCGCACGCGATGCACTTTGCAGCATCAGGAGATGCTGCCGCCTAACGGTGACGCTCGGAAGTTCGAATTATTGATGTGATTTTTTTCGCGACGCCCCAGCCGTGAGGGGAAGGCGACAGGAATGCCTTTTCTCGTATGCAGAGTGAACGATGAATATTATACTTTGATTCTTGGGACTTTCGGGGATCGAATTAATTTGAGGAATTCCCGCTAATTCAGTTTGATTAAATTTAGCATCATACACTCGCCAAAGCCATGATAACGTATGCACAAATAAGCATTAAATCTCACTTATGTGCGATATCCCGGTCCGTGCATAACAACCTGATAAAATGCTCATACCCCTTATAATGAAATTAAGCGAAACTACATCTCTCACGACCCTCGGCTATCCCTGCAATTAATATTTTCTGCGCACACAATGAACCCAACCATGATAATCCTTATCTTCGGTGCAACGTCAAAAGACACAAGGTCACGAACTAAGAGCTTATCGCTTATATACATCCATATATGCTCCCCTAGATATCAAGCTAAATTACTCGAAATTACCATATCAATTATCGAGCGAGCAGCGTCGTAGAATAAATTCTCGTGCAATATCTCTCTCAAGAAGAAGAGAGGTGATTGTAAACCTTACGATGAAAGGCTGGGGCGAGCAGCAACCGTGCATTATACGAGAACTATTATACTCGCTCGCGCGCGAACTAACTGACTAACAGCCTACGATAACAGAGCAGCACCAGCAGCGTCTCGGACGTACGTCGGCTTTATACAGTCCATTGTATTGATGTACTGACGGTCCGGCAAACACGCACATTGATCCATTATATCGTTGTGATGGTGTAGTCACCTTCTCGGGTCTCAAGATATCCTGTGGATGACATTCTCTGTTATAGACCGGAACAGATGATCTCCGAGTGATTCACGAGAAAGTGCCAAATTTTAACGAATTGTCTTCTCAATGTCTAGAAACGTTTCGTTACATTGTTTCAATTACGTTTACGTAGTGTATTAATTCATTAAACTCTATGAGTCTGCATTCATAAAGAAGTAAACGCTACCTTATATATATATATAAGTCATTCTCTAACAGAATAACCGACAACAAATTTTTTTTAAATATCTATAAACTTTATTTTGGCACTGTATCTATCTTCATGAATTTTTTTAGTTTTTTTCATCAAGTTTTTCTAAGCTACAAAATAGCAAAGTTGGCTCGATGGCGTTTTTAGCAATTTTATTGACATTTTAAGCCAGTTTTCCAAATTTCTAACTTCTCAAGAAAGCATACGTATATGGGCTGGCTAATATCAATAAAGTCTGAAACTTCAAAATTGAAACTTAAAACACAGCAATTGTAAATTAATTGTAAACAACGCTAACTGAACGGCAAATCTGTATTTTATCACACTATTGTAAAACACTTATAAATCTTCCCGAAGCAATCGGGAGGTTTCTCTGTTGGCGTCGTCCTCTAGAATTCATATGCAAGTGATTTACATATTTTATTATATTTTGTAGCAATTGCATGAACGAAATAATTTCAATATTGTGTGACATAAAATAATTTCAAAGCAAATTTCTGCATGTAATTCCGATTTGGTTGTGTACACGAGTTTAAATTTTGTATTCTACCCATATAAATTTATCATGAGAATAATTGTTGATAAAATATTTTTCAGCAACAAAGTCATATTAATAGAAAAAAATGTTACGACCGTAAAATTTTAATGCAATGTGCATGTATAGAAAAATCTGTAACATGGAACTTTATAATGTTGCAGGAATGCAGTAGCTCTTGGCAATATAGTGGAACGCTAGCGTAATCTTATCGGGACATAATTGCTCGAAACGCGAAAATCGAATCCCTTTTCAGAATTCAACAACGACGCCATGTACTTACTACGAATAGCTGATTAAACAGTATTACTGCACTGACAGAGAGACGTAGAAGCTTTGTGTCGCTACTGCTAGTACTACTGTAGCTTCGATTCAAGTTATTAGCATTTCACGCGCGAATAAGACGTTTAACGAAGCGCAGATCGCAGAGAAAGAGATAGAATTTGCACTCTGCTTTGAGAAGGAAATGTGGATTGTACAGCTCGTAGATCATTTGTTTTCATCGAGTTCCAGGAACTCTTGTCTCTCAAGGCGTATACAATGATTCAATACTTATAATTTTTTTCTCTTTTCTTCGGATGCACTTGGTTATATAGCTAAAACTATTATGACCAAAGTACAACGTCTATTCAGAATATGAGCAATCTTTATTGTTTCCATTATTTCTGTCAGAAAAACCAAAAATTGCTCAATTGTTCAAATCCTGATTACTGCTCGTATTACTCGGTTATGCGACAAAAGGAATTACAAAAAATTAAAAAAGTACAGTTATCCTATCGTTACACATTCGACATAAAATATTTCATCAATTATTCTGCCCTTTCAGACACTTTGTTATATAGCCTACCTCCATTTCGATAATCACATGAAAACCGTCTCCCTTGATTTCCTCGTCTCGTTCTAGCGAGCAAAATAATACAAGATAGAAGCGTGAAGCTTCTCCACTATACAGATAAATCCAATGTATAATGCAAGGTTCCCGAGAAGCATTAGCGCAATTGACCCTATCTACCCGCGCACGACGCTGTCATTCGCACCTTCATTTTTTATTGGATATATATACATATATACGGAAGCTACTGATGCGTCTTTTGACCACTATACTGCGCCAGACGACAGTGACGAGCTCCATAAGTCACGAGGGTTGAATCACAGAGGACGTTCCGACTTTTCAAAGAATCCCCACAAATATATAATATTTCACGACTCGCTCTCATTTCGATCATTCACTATTTTTAATATACCCGCACTAGTATTTCTCAAATATTAACGAATCAAAGACTACCTTTGCGGTTTTTAAACTATAATACACGAAAGAGCATGAGTATTAGAATGACGTACCATTCATTTCCACTTGCCCTTGCTAAAACATTATATTAAAAAGGAGAAAAAAATATATCGATCTTAACTTCTTTCATAAGATATTTATACCTCGAAAAAGGAAATTCATCTGCCTTCCGAAAAATGTAAAATCCGAAGTCGAGAAAGTTAAAAAATGCGCAAAAAGAAGAGGTTGGACAGGGAGCTACAAAAACAAACGTGCCATAAGCGAAGCTAAGAGGTCGAGTAAAAGGGGTCGAGACAGGAGAAGAAAGAGAGAGAGAGAGAGAGAGAGAGAGAGAGATAGTAGTAGTCCGGAACAGTAAGTCTAAAACTTGGCGGCTGACAGCTTAGTCAGTGACAGGCTGGTGAACGTATTAATAATAAATGCAAACGCCTAGCATCAATTCCAAGCTACCGCCGTCGCTTCCACCCTAAAGCCCGACCGCCCACACTGCAGCAGCAGCAACTACTACCCATAGTCGGCAGACTGAATTCTCTCCCTTTCTCAGAGAGAGAGAGAGAGAGAGAGAGAGAGAGCGGGGAGGGAAAGAACCCTTTACTTAAGCGTGGCCTGTACAGATTCTCTCTCTGGCTCATTTTACTTCGTGTGCAGTACACACACAGACAGGCACACACTAAGATATATTATAATATGGAAAGACAGACAGAGATGAAATCGCCACTGATCGGTAGAAAGCGACCAGCTGCAATTTGTCCTGGTCTGTAATCAACAGACTGAATTTCGTATATAATTATTTAAAAAAAGACTTTATTCCCACGATAAAAAAGAAGAGGAGGAAGCAAACGATGTCGACCAAGTCCATTTATATCTCCGAACGAGCAGTGCCGAGTAGGTCGACGACGACATTCGACGTGAGCTTACGTGTGCGCATATACGATCGAGCATCGTCGATAAAGTCAATCGACCGAGGCAGCAGCAACGAGTATAGTGCATACGCGCCGCAGCTACCACGAGCGTAAACTTAAGGACCCGATGTAACGCCAAGTCCGCTAGCACACAATCGTTCTCCCTTGCAACAAGGCGCAGCACGTTGTCTCCGCACAGCCAATGCTGCTACTGGACTGGCTAATGTGAAAGCGCGTGTACTGCTGCATGTTAATTACTGACAATTACAGCGACTTAATAGTCCCCCTTCTGTGTATATGTAATTATCTCTAGGAGTGAGATCTTTCAGTCAGGTGTTTTTACCAGCGTCTTTATTCCGCTCAGAGAATCGAAAAACTATACAGCCGAAGAAATGAACTTTATATGCAT
Source organism: Apocrypta bakeri (assembly GCA_018906985.1). Lineage (NCBI taxonomy): Eukaryota > Metazoa > Arthropoda > Insecta > Hymenoptera > Pteromalidae > Apocrypta > Apocrypta bakeri. Next base: position 2,959,125 of record JACCIA010000008.1, on the reverse strand, counting down.
ATATGTAAGTTGCACGCATATCGTCGATGCACTGTACTAGATTTTAATTAATTAAAACTGATATAATCAGAGCCTGAGAGAGAAAGAGTTACTTTATTGACGTTGTGCGTGACCCAGCTCTCGACAAGCTTAATCGTTCAATGTGCTAAAGTGCATTAAGAAACTCCGAGGAAGAAAGCTATAAAGTGAGAGACACAACATTTGCGCATGACCTTGAGGATGCGTCGCCAGAAGCATAACTGGTTATGTATATGAAAGCGTAGGGAAGGGACTGGGAAATAACAGCTCCGGTTGTAAGCTACGCCCGTCACGTATTTACAGGTTGTCTTCCATTAAACGCTTTGCGGTTTTACGTACCGAGTTCTGCATACTAGCACACGTGCATTATAATACCAGAGTTTCTGCGAGTCTTGCTTCCTTATCGGTGGATTATTTGAATAAACTCGAAAAATAAAGGACTATGAGTGTGAGTTGGGCTACTATTCAATTATAATCGGTTAGCCGTCAATCCACGGCTAGTATTGCGTAACATTCGGACTTTCAACGCTTGACTTTTGACGTCATATTCACATAGAGACTGAATATTTAATTATCTCGGTTTGGTGTGACGTTTTTTCTTTGTCTGTCGCAAGTGATGGAATGTATTGTGAGCTTGATAAACATATATCTCAAAGTGTATAGGGGGTATGTCTAGACAGAAGTATTTCATTCGTCCAAACAATTGGACGCGAAACTAAATACTATTAAACATTAATGCATTAATGTAATAAATTAGATGTAATAAGAAAATCGCCTCTTTGTATAATAAGCGACGAACAACGATAAAAGAAAGCTTAAGAATATCGGTCTATATAAATTTCGCGCAAAGGCGACTCTCGTCCTTCGAATTAAACAAGATGAAATAAATAAGCAGAGTCGTGCATAGCTCAGGGCATAGTCTCGACGATACGGTTTCATTAAGAGGCGGTTATCACTCGCGCACCCCGTACGAGCCTCGCGCGACCCTATCTTACCGATATCTGAAGACTCGAGTACCAAAACGTGTTTCTCGCCGAATAAAAGGCCTCGTTCGAGCACTGCGTATACGTACACACTGTACTCGCGGCGTTCTGCACGCACATATACGATAGCGATAAAAATAACGAATGTTATTGCTAACCGCTAACGAGTTAAAGCACCACTACCGCCACACGGGACTCTATATGTATATACCTGACCACGATAAAGCTCGCGATGAATTCCCTAGATGCATTTTTCAAGAGTACATTATAGTACTACGCTCGTATGCTTTCTCTTCCATTATCGCGAGAATTCCCGGCGGTGACATTATTTGCCAATTAATATTTCGTATTGATATATATCGTAGGCATTGTAATAAGAAAAAAAGAAAAATTAAAAAGTATCGATCGATCTCCAGCCTACGTAAGCGTGTATCCCTTGGAAATTTTACATTATTATACATAATTCATACTTATTTTTCGATTTCGAATTGTTTTTTAGAGTGCAATTAATACTGATGCTTTGATGACGAAAATCGATTATGTAAACATCACCGTGACCGCTATAACTTGCTTGCGATCCTTTTTGGTTCAAACTTAACAATAGGCTTCTGCAAAGCCAACATATTAAAAAATGACAAACACAATTAAATTTATTAATAATACGTTAACCCGTGAAATATTCTGACTCTTTGTTTTAGCTTTGCAAATGAAAAATATTTATGCTCACCAGTTCTGCATAGTTGACCTGATAAATATATTATTCGAATAACTACGAAGTAACGCTGGTACGAATTTTGAATTTCTGCTTAATTCAATTATTCATATATAATTACATAAATTCTTAACGACTGATGCATATCGCTAGTACCGTTAACAATTGACAGCCATTACTACGATCGATTCTGCATTTTATTTCAAATTCAATTATAATCTGTATGCAAACACTGAGGAAATTTTTTAATGATACAAACATGTAATTCATACATCGAAATGCCAGTGAGTGTGCACTGTGCACGCATGTGTGGATTGTACGTATTAATAAACTGAAAACTGTCGGACGTTAAGACTCGCGGACACACATGCGAATGACAAGATTTGGGTTTCTGTATATAAACTGCGCTCGTCCCTCGACGCACTGTATATATATATAATACATAATACGGAAAGAGAGAGAGAGAAAGACAGAGAGAGAATATATAAGCGATTATGCACGCAGGTGTTTCACGCAGCAATAGTAGCAGCCACTGTACATTCGTGAAATAATAATCTCGCACCAAAGAGCGAAATATATGTATATATATATATATATATATATTATATATACGAGAGAGAGAGAGAGAGGCTAAACCTACACACGTCGTTTACGGTGCACCGCCTTGCAAACATTCGATACATGTACATACATATACATAGGGATTCCGTATGTGAGCAACGATGCTGGGGACCATGTATTTACCCCTTTAATTGTTATACTTAATGTAATAATGAAATTCTAAGCTGGCTTTAGATTTATATTTCTTTTTTAAATCACCAGTTTACGTTCGCTTAACATCTGTGACAGTTCGCCCTTCCTCAATTAGTGACATCTTGTTCGCTGTCTATTATCAAAACTTCGTGTACATTCTCAATTGAAAGAAAAAGATTATTCGAATTGTTGTTAGCCCCTGATGTCGTAATGGCAACGAACTACACCAGTAGAGCTTGCGGTCAAGAGCGTGAAGGACTCGCCTCGCGTACTATATACATAAACATACAAGGTCCGCTTAAAACGCAGGAACCACACAATGCAATCTACGTAACTCCAGCACCCACCACCGTATAAACAGTACGCGCACGCGTCCGCGAATGAAAGAGCAAACAGTGTCGAGAACGCGGATAATTGGAGGGAAGTGCGCATTCGATTTGAACGTTGTTTACCTTTTCCATACAGCCTATGCATTTGTCAGCCATTCGCTATCGTAAGAATTACTCATTAGCGAGTGTAGCGAGCGAGGTTCTTTCTAGTGGCCTTTCTGCTTTTTGCTCAATTTGACGGTTTTAGACTTGAAGGAAAATCTTTCGGAACAATGATCGATAAACAACAGTCAGAGTTACATCAACATCAAATTGATTGATAGATTAATTAAGCGTACGTATAAATAAAAAGGCAGTCATTAACGCGAGACAATAGCTGAAGGGCAACATCGACTATACGCTTCAGTACGCTGTAAGCCGATTATCCGTAAGATCCTCGTCGATCGTCTTTATTTTTTCGCAAATGAACTCCTGAAACGGATTATCCCATCGGGGTGATACAGAAACGGAAGCTGCCGAATGGGTTGAGGGAGAGAAAGAGAGAAGAAGATCTCCTGATGCGCTGCCGTATTAGTCGCCGGTAGATCGACCAAAAGAAAGTGACACACACAGCTGGACAAGGTTAAATTACCTCTTTCTCTACGTTTTGCTTCTCTCTCTCGATTATCTTCCTTTGTTTCAATCTTTTTCCAATACCTATCCTTTGACTGGCTCGGCAATATCGTGTTTGCAACTATCAAATCACAGCTTCATTTAAAGCGTTCGTCGTCGATCAGACATTCTTCCTATAAGAGAAGTTGATCGATTAGCATATTACATATTTAACGGCTCTGTTTTCTCGTCAATATTGGCAGAGACAGGCGTCGTGAGTATACCGAAGGGAGATCAAGGAACGTCACCCTCGAGAAACGGAGAAGGTAGTGCGAGGGAATGGGTATCGGTGATTGGTTACTTACTTACTTACTTACTTACTTACTGTGACATGCGTCCAAGTAGCCCAAGTAGCGTCGTCGTAGTAGACCTCGGGGAATAAGTTCGAGGCCAAGAGGGAATCCGAAAAGTCTTCTTTCTCGCTTGCTCGAAAGGACCTTCAATCATTTTCAGTCGAGCGACTCCCTCTCTCTTTCGCTTCCCAGCTGTTTAACGCGAATTGACTCATAGGATAAGTTTCTCCTTGAAGTTTTAAAAGTAAAATAGTCAGTGGATTGACCGATGTCAATCGCACAGGTAACCATAACAGCAGCAGCTGTATCCATAGAGTAATTAAGTCCAGGGTTTTACATGTTAATTTGGCAATAATGTTATAACAGATGGAAACCATCCAATTATAATGTCGTCTGATTCAATACTAATTGGCTAAATTATGCGTAGTGTGCGCAGGAGTCGCTTGGAGCTGCTGATTGCCTTTGATCCATGATCTGAATGGCTCCTAATCCGATCTTAAATGTGGCGAAACAGACAGGTTGCTGTTATAGCTAGTTGCCTGCACCAATTAGACGAGAGATGCACTACTCGAAAATACCCCTTCCCTCCTTTGGCTAGACGCATCGATACGCACGATGAAGGAGACTGCTGTTGTCTATAACTATACGTGTTTCTTTCAGCTCATTCTACGAAACTTTGTTATGAAAATTTTTCTCGCCGTTCAAGAGTATCAATTGTTACATGTGTTATTTACGGGCATCCGAAATCACATTAGGTTTACGTGTCATCGTGCAGTAGCGACGTTGAAGAGAATATAGCTTCCGATACCACCCAGAAGAGAAATGATGCCTGTAGTCGGGGATGGAAACCAATTTTCGGCAGACCCCACATAAATCAGATCTCGTTACAGGCGGCTTGGCTAAGAGTAAGAGAGAAAGAGAGAGGGAGAGAGAGAGAGAGAGAGAGTGTGTGAGAGAGACCGCGGAAGGAGATCCGTGTCTGCAGAAAACGATGCACGCGTGGCTACCACTTCGATGGACTTTTAAACAAAGTTGCATGCGTGGAAGCTTGGAAACGGGGAGACGATCGATATTTATTAGACGGTTTTCTAATGAAACATTTTAAATGCATGGGATTCACGCGTTTCAAGCTCCCCTTGTTTTCTCTCGTCTCTTTTTATGTCTGGATCTACTCTTCTTCGGCTTCTCCTCTGTGTTTCAGTGCAGAACGAGAGAGAGAGAGAGAGAGAGAGAGAGAGAGAGAGAGAGAGAAGTTAAAAAGAAATTACTACTCGTTCTTCCTGCATATCTCTTGTCCTTTGCAATTCAACATCTGTCACTGATGAATTTAAGGTTTACTTTTTTACTGTATCAACTTGCGATTGGCCATTAAAACTAGTTGCCTGACATTTGCATTTCGAGCGATCGTAAATTATGCAGGTATTTAACTTGCTCCTGGGCTCTACTCCATTTTCGATATGAAAGTAATCTCGACTTTTACATAGTATATATCTTAGAAATGAAGATGGTTGAAAATATTTTTATGAACCGTAAAGAAAAAGGGAAAGTTCTATTCTATTAATCTTCAGTGCGGTAGACTGTAAACGATTTATCTATTCTAGGTGTTTATCTAAATGTAAATAACACGAAAAGTGTGTAATAAATACAACCCTTGAACTTGAAAGTTACTGCTAACCGGAAATTAAAAGGAAATTATCAAGGCTTACTCTTTTTAAATTCAGCCAAACGGCGTATTATTTCTTTTAACTTACAATTGAATAAAAGTAGCCTCGGAAAATAAAACATTCTTACAGCTCACAGCAACTTTTATTAAATTAAATCAGAAACAATATACAAATGATATTATTATTTATACCGAGTGTTTCAATACAGTTATAAGGAATCAACTATAAAGGTATTCAATGAATGAGGAAACTCAATGAATAATATTTTGCTTCTCAATCGATATTGATGAAATATTGAGTCTTTTATAATTAGAATGTCGAGTCGTTGCAATAAGTATCCTGTGACAGAAATTTTTGGTAAAACAGCATTCTGCGAGAGAATTGCCTTTTACGAGAGAATTATCTTAGTAGCTTTCAATTTCTGACCGATCAAAATTGATAAATCCGCCGGGCTCGCGCGTTCACCGATAACGAATCGAGTCCGAGAGCTGCAAAGCCATTACACAGGCCGCCGCGGCTGCCGACAAAGTTTCGAAAGGGGGTCTCTCCCTCGTCGGACGCATCCGGCAAGCGATAATTCCTGAAGCGCGAGAGACCGAATTATTGCAAGAACCCGGGCCTAAGAAGCTTGCCTCGACGCTCTATCTCCCCGCGCGAGCAATAAGGCGCTTGTGTGTGCTGGGTATTACCGCATCGTCGTCCATGATGCCAGAGATGGCTCGAGTCTTATATTAAACGTGTATAGGCACGAGGATAAAAGCAAGGGAGAAAAGTAGCGTATATCGGGGCCCACCTAGTGCCTTTTTCTTCAAACTGTCTTGCTTTTAGTACGAATATATATGTGTATAGTCTGAGGAAGCGCGCATAATCGACGCCGCTTAGCTCTTCGTCATTTTCTTCGTAAATACTTTCCTTAAATTTAGCTTGCTTCGGTACACGATTACTATTTTATTAAAATTTAACGAATCTAGCTAACCAAAGATTTTCTGCATCGTTGCTTTTTCATATTTTATATTAAAACTGTCGGACCGCATCGATCGCTTCATCGTGACAGTAGTATAATGGCGCTGATGATGCGTTTATAAAATGTGATTGATTTCGGCTGTACGCATTAGCATCAGTAAAATTGAATGCAATCCCTTCTCTATATTAAAATATAGCATAAAGGCTGTATAGTATAAAAAAATCGGATTTTTCAATTATTGCACTGCAAGAAGAAGAAATAAAAATATAATAATTAAGATAACGCGTTACAAGAGCATCAAGCTCGTGTGGTTTATTAACAAAATTACACATCCCATTGGAACAGATAAGTTTAACACCCATAAGTCGCCCTCTCCCTCCGGCTCGCTCCCTCAGCTCTCGTCTTCAGTATATACTACAGAATTTTATTTTACTTTCGATCCTCGCGCGGTGTACATTACTTACGAGCGAGCAGCCCGTGAGTCCGTGTCACGATATGCGCTTGCGCCCTCTCGCCAATTTTATTATATCCAGGGCTCGCCGTGCTCGATCTCGATAATGAAATACTTCGGGGAGCAGAGCGTTTTTCGGTGCATACACTTTCACAGCCACGTGTGTTAATGCGTGCCCGCGCGCACGCGCTTGTGTACGTACATGTAAGGATGTGTGCGTTTGTATTTGTGCCTGCCGCCGACTATAATCGCGATACGAGAACGTGGGTCGACTACCTGGAGCCCGAGACTATCGTGATCAGTTTCTGCTCTGTGTATTCGCATACAGCCGATGACTTTACGTTCCGTCTCAATAATGAAAAAGACGCGCGCAAAGGTCTTTAAATAAGAAAAGCGAGCGCGCGCGCGCAGCTGCAATGTTAAAAAAAGAGAGAAGAAGGAAAAACGTTAAGTGTCGGAGAGCTTTTGACGCCTCTGTTGATTTATCGCTGATAACTTTATTTTTACTTCGTATCTACCTGTATATATACGGGTGTATTTACCAGACGAGGTTTCGAGATTGTAAAGTGGCTTTATAGGTTGCGCGAACGTGCGAGCGTATATTAAAAATAGAGTAAAAAGTACAAGCATCGAGTTTTATATAAGAGAATTATATTTATGGAAGGTCTTTATTTTATTTTACATATGCTCAAATGAGCATTGGCTTTATGTGACAGAGTACGAACATCATACGACAGGAAGTAATTAACTGATCGCCAAATTTTTTTCAATTAAACAAATACTAATATATATGTATAAGTTATATAAAAAAGAAGTCGTATACGTTTGGTAGATTTTTGTTTTTTTTTTTAGTTAAGCTAATTATCTTTTAAATTTAACGCGTTGCTGATTAATCGTATATAAATAGTTTAATGAATCTTATGGTTCGTTAGTATTTGAATATTTCGATGGCTGATTACACGTTCCATGTAAAATTTAGCTCACCGAATTTGTCAAATAACGCATCGAGCACTTCGGATCGAATTTAATTAATCGCTCAACTCAAGTTTATCATATAAAGTTTATATGTATCAAGTACACATATCTGATAAATTAAACTGATTTAATAGAAGATCCATAAAAATTGAGTGTAATAGGAAAAGATATCAGTAGCCCAAGTAATCGAACGCAGGGAAAAATAGACCGGATTCGGAGGGTATCGATGGATTACACGATTACTTTCGAGGTCAATCGAATCAAATTTAATAATTAGATTCTACGAAAAGTTGGAAGAAATTGAGAATCGCTCTCACTGCATATATACACGAATTATAGTACAGTTTGTTTACGGGTGCTCTGTGTGCAACTGCCACCATGCGACTCATGGGCAAAAGCGTATCGGGAGCAATTACTCTGGCTTCGCTTCATCGAAAGTTAATGCGCTGTTACTGTTGCTGAACCGTTCGAGACTTCTGTTGCTCCAGACTTTACTTCAATTTCTCGATTGCTTAGCTGCCGGTTATATTGCTAGGTTAATTGAGAAGCGGCACAAGTATTGACGTTACTAATGAAGCGAAGTCTTTACAGCTAAAAAATCGAATTACGTATTTTTTTGCGCTTCGTTAGATGATTACAAACTTTAGTAATAACCTTTTTGCTCTACATTTCGTTCGATGAAATCGCCATCGTCAATACAAAATATTAACCTAACAAATGTGTCAATTAGTAGAAGAAGAAATATGTATTTTTGATAAATTATTTCGATAAAGTTTAAGAAGTTTTTCTTTTTGTTATTAATTTGTCGTAGTTCAATGATATTCCTTGCGCTCCCAGACCAGTTTCTCTCTATTTTCTTCCCTTAGTCGATGCTGCCATCTCACCGAGTCTGCCGCAACCTTTGGTATTACAAGAAATATATTTAAAGGTTAAAATCCCTTTAGATAATCTTTATTAATGTAATGATAGCTTTAATGATTTATCAATTTGCAGAACGTTTATCTTCATAATTTCATTCCATTAAATTCGAATCAAATGAAAAATAATGAATGATAATTACAGGGGCATGATTTTCATTAAGCTTAATATCAACGTTCTTTAACAAAATAAGCATTAACTGCAATTATTAAATTTCTATTAAATCAGATTTTTAAGAAGTCCATAGAAAATTACGAAATTAACATTCTCTCAGACAAAGACTCATTGAACGTTCGAAAAAAGCTTTCCCCTTTATCTAAACACGTAGACTTGGTATATATCGTATTACTTTTGGATAAAATAAACTAGACACGTTATGCGTGCAAATATCCGGAATGCGTCGAGTGTCGGCGGGCCTGTACAGAAAACAATCGGATCACAAATTAGTGAACTCACTCTTCTCCCTTACCCGAGGGCTGCTCACACTGCCGAAAGTTCTCTCAGTCAAACGAGTGGATTAAAGCCTCAATGCTGGGGGTGACGAGTAAGAGAGTGACTGAGGAGGGCTCTTTGCCGTTGCCGGCAGTCAAATTATTGATCCTCCGAGCTATTACCGTGAATGGAGACGACGAAATATTCCAACGTGCGCGCATCCTCGAGGACCTGCACACTCGAGAGCTAATGTCGACGCTCTTATCTCGATTTTCTTTACCTTTTTTTTTTTTCATGTACAGCAGTTTGAAGAGCTAATTGTCTAGAGTACTAAGACCTGGATTAAAAGCCGTTTTGAGGAACTTTGGAAAAGCAATGTGTTGAAACGCAGAATGTCTTTTTGCAAATTTTAGATTCCTCTTATTTCTACCGAGTCATTTCGCCAGAGTGGGAGAGAGAGAGCCGTTCCTTGAGTCCAATTATCTCAAATTTTCCTCACCTCCTGAAGCCGAAGGCGTGCAAAAAAGCCTAGCAGTAGACCAAAATTACCCTGTACCGCACTCATATCGGTCGTTCTTATAACTGCATGCAACTCTGGAATCTTGCTCTGCCTAAGGAAAAGCATGATTGTGTAGTTCGCGTTCTCGCAGTTATGTAGAAATAGCTTTCGTATAGATTTTCGCGTTGACGATCGATCGGTCTGTTTTATGAATCGTTTACAACTTGAGTATTTTCTCGCACTCCTCATTCCTAGTCCCGGATTCCGCTAGAGCGTGAATTTCCTCGTTCCATGCCATCCTGAATGTTTTCTAAGCAATTTATTTTTCAATCGCAATACACCGATCGCAATTTCAGTACATCTACTACTGCTGATATATATTTACGGTCTCTGACTTTCGGTCAGTATGGCTGTAATCAGGAGCTTCAACTACGACGTCTACTCAGACCTGATAACGATCGAGTATACGGGTATTCACATACGATGCGGATACCGCCGGATCTATTTACTCGTGTGCAACTCTCTCATTCAGAGTCTACAGCTCGACCCTTCACTTGTCCCTTGACTCTCTCTCTCTCTCTCTCTCTCTCTCTCTCTCTCTCTCTCTCTCTAGCAGTAATGTGACTATCGGTGATATGCAAAATCAAAGTTTCGATCTTCCTCTTCTCGACCTCTGGTCACATTGCTATCTCTACCTCTACAAAATAGATGTTAAATCCTAGTATTAGTTATTTCTTTTTATAAGCTCACTATGTACAAAGTGTTTGGATCTCTTCTTTGGATCTCTATTTACTCGTTTTTGGAATGTAATTAGCTGTCTTCTGCAATCATGCTTATTAATAATGACAACTCTCTTACACGAGGGTTCAGGTTTAATTATTCTAAACAGTAGAAATGCCCTTTGACATCTCGACGCTGTAACTCAGACATTAATTTGAGTAAATGTCAAATTAGCCGATGCTCGCTTTCGGAGACGCTAAGTCTCTCTCGGTATTTATCTAATCCGGGGCCGGTAACGACCAGGGGCCTTGGGTTAGATTTAATGCTGACTTCAGCAGAATTCAGAGAAAGAGAGAGAGAGAAAGCAAGCGTTGAGGATTGCATTCCCCGTCTCGTTATCCTACTAAGGAGCTTCAGTCTCAAACGTGCATGTACACGCTTCGGAATCTTACTCTTCAAACGTAATTAACAATCATCCAAGATCTGTCAAACAAACCACAAATTAGTGGACACAACTCTCGAATCAGTGCAGGGTATACTTGACCGAGAAAGAGGAAGTAGATGTACTCAAGATTTCAAAGCATGTTCCTATTAGGAATATATATATATAAATTTCCTTTTACAAAGGAATATTATCCCTTCGGTTTTTTGGATTACTCTTCGGGACCACGATTTATGTGTTAAAACTCGTTCTATTAAGAGTGCATAATAAGACCGAATTTACTTTCGAAGCCAAAATGTTGCTCGTTCTCTCATCAGGATCGTATACTTTTATGAGATAATAATCATTCTCTTCTAGATTGTTTTGACGATCCTTGGGTCTATTAAGCGTTATACACAGTGCTTCCTTATAGAGACCTCCTAACACTAATATTTCAGCAGCATGGCAAGCGATATTCTTCCAAATGAAACACCTAATATTCTACTAGAATTTAAATTGAGTAAAAATAAGTAAATTTTGTGCCATTTGAATATTCGCCAAAACATTTTTACTGTTTTAATACTAGCCAGATAGAAAATTTTCCTTTCAATCCTAGTACCGTTTGGAATTTCGGAGAAAAAATATTTCATTAAAAAAGAATGTGTTAAATGCAAATTCGGCAATTTGCAGAGGATTGTATTATAGTAAGTATAATAGTAAAAAAGACGAATAAAATAATGATAATTACGTCACTCGCTGGTAGACACATCGAAAAAGTTTGCTCAATTTTAATAACAAGAACATATGCACGATATAATAAAATGCACCGCACCCCGTAAGATTTTCTTATTTTTGCGAAAACGTTGGACTTGTTAGGAAAGGAGATGAAGAGGTTAAGGTGAAAAAGATCCCCCTTTATGCATAAAGAATATACGTATAATATAGATATATAGAAGTGAAAGCTGCCGTGCCGTATGAACCAGAGCGTATAGGTGTACTACACTAGACTGACGTCGGGTAATATTCCTGAGCGGCATAGGGACTCGTTTTATAGGCCCACCAGTTCTATATATACGATCGTTCGGGGAGCGAATGGTGAACGGCTCCGTCGGGGCGTCGAGACACGACAGTGTCTCGTTGCTGCCGTACAGCCTCTTGATTTTTATCGACTGCATCAACTTTTCCATCATGGGCTTCTCTCTTTCGCATATGTGTAGAATAACGTGACGTGTTTTCTCGTTCGTCAATATTCTTAGAAACTAGTAATTAACTATCACAGACTGCAAGGAAGCTTATCTAGGACAAGCTTTTCTGACGTCGGATAATAAGTATGTGCAAAGTGTCAAAGTACGCGAACTGGATGATGTAGCTGTCTTATTAGGACTAGGGGATGTGCGTTTGGCAGGTGCTGCAAGTGACACATACGTACAAGAGGAGGGAAGTTACAGAGAGGAAAGTTAGGCGCTTCGCCACATCACTGCGTGTGATATACATTTTAGTAACTGGATGTAACTCGAGGGCAAATTGCTGTATTAGAAGTTCCATCCCTTAATTTTCTGCAATATACATATATATAGATATATATACATTACATGATGTGAAAGCATGTACATGCATATATATGGATGTATGTTATATGTTCAGCTTCGAAAGAGAGGAGAGATCATTCGGGAAACCCAGGAATTACGTGGTTATGTACTTTATGACGCTCAGCGCGATGGTGTGGTTTCACGCGGTAGCTGAGAGTTTCGTCACTATTCGTAGCGAATACGAAGATGGCTAATGAAATCTATGCACCGTATGTATGTCCTTACAGAGTATTTCGTAAAGTTCCAGCTAATTGGCGCATAGTTTCGATTCTCGCTCCCCGTGTATAATACGTGTCCATAATTTATTACAGCAATTAATACGTTCACGAATCGATCGATGCGCACTTACAAACAGTGTAGTTGAAACAAAAGACAATTAGTGGCTAAGTCGATAAGTTCCTGCAAGTTGCGTTAAATTCAATGCGTTTAGCATTAATTATTCAGGATCTCCCCTTCTTTCTCTCAGACGAAATTGTGTAAGCACAGAACGAATCTGATGCGCAGTAGTAGCATCCCCATAAAAGTGCTGTTAAAACTCTGGCTGCGTCGTCGTCTGTTGTACCGCTGTCGAGAGATGCAGGCCGTCGACCACCGCTACATCCGAGACTCAGGAGTCCAGAGCTTGAGAGACTCGCCGACGACATTTAGTCCCGCGGCTATTGTCGCGCAAACATCCGCGCGCAGTTTACTAATCCGGACGCTGAGGCTGACCGTAGCCGTAGGCGACACAGCGATATTGGTTTTGGTTATTAATACAGCCGACTATGGGCTATTGTCGCCCTTACTACTAGTCGCCAGCTTCCACAATGCCTCCTGCTAATGGCCAAAGGCCGACGACGATGGCGACGACGAGAGTTGTAACTTGCTTGAGTGCATTGTGCAAACCTCTACACGACGTTTCTCTCTCTTGGCCTGCACGCGATGCTGATGGCCTACTAGCGCTGTTCCACTGAATCCAACTAGTACAGCGCAACGTAGCCGTCATTCACTTTTGGCTTTTCGCATATACGCGCCTATAGTTCTCCGATGCGCAATTTCTCGGTGAGATATTGCTCTGTGTGAAACATGAAAACGGTTTGCGGGTCTGGACAATGCCTGTCTGTGACTACTTGACGTTGAATCTGAGGCAGCTCGTCAAAGCCGAATTACACTGATTGTCCCACATCTCGAATGGTTCGGAGAAACGAATCGTTTATAAAAACACTCACTTCTGGATTGAATGAAGATTTTTCACTTTGAAAAAAGGTATTTTCAATGCGAGACCCGAGTGTGGAGCAGCTTGTTGTGGCTACTCAATGCAGCGCTCCATTGTCGCCTCCTCTTAGAATGATCATAAATATTCCATACCTCATCTTTCACCTACCACTACCGTCGTCTTTCCTGCTTCAAGTCACAAAAGCTTGCAACGATGGGCAAAAATAGCTAGTACAGCGCCCTGGTCTATTTCTTCGCTCTGATATTCGCTAGTATACACCCCTTTAAAAAATTAACGATTTATTTAGTTACAACAAGACATACATATATTTTGTTGAAAAATGTAAGAAAATTCGATTTACCAAGATTTAGCTTGTTTACTAATTAAGAGACTCGAATAAATGTGTTAAATTGTAAATTACCATCTGACTTTTATGATAACTTAGCGGTAACTTTGTAAAAAGGGAACAAAAGAATTGGTAAAGAGAGAAGAGAAGCCATTGAAATGGAGGCGGTCAGACTTTGCTGCACCGACGTGCGAACTGACAGGACTGCGTTTTGGGATCGAGAGAAAGAGAGACGGGGTCGCGCGAATCTTCTTTTTTCTACTTACACCTTCACCAAGAAAGAGAGACTATACTTATGCCGCCGCTTATTCTTTTCCCAGTCATTGGCGCCGCGAAACGGACCTCCTCTTTCTCATTTAACCCTTGGTCTTTCTCTTTTATTTCTCTCTCTCTCTCTCTCTTATTCTAAGGCTTTTGTGGCCTGTTTGATTTAATTGGCATCGACGTTGCGCCGTTGCCGCCAAGAAGAGAGAGAAAAAAAAGAAGCAAATGCGAAGGAAGGATGCGCCTCTCGGTGTTGAATTTCACAACTGTAGGCCAATACCTATTGTTGCGGTATAAAATAATGAAAATTCCATTTGCTTAATAATGGCAATAGAGTATCAACTTTCTTTAGATTAAAACCAAGAGTTGTTTCTCTGCGTTCAAAATTTAGGAATTACAAATTTTTTATGCAAGAATTCATAGATTGACTTTCGAAGTTCGAATTGGAAATTTAATTACGCCATCAAGAGATATAGAAAAGTATAGCAGCATAGATAGTACAGAATCAACTGAAAACAATTTTTTTGAATAGCTGCTGCTAGGCAAAGTGTCAACCTAGGACATTAAATGCATGATCGTAAGAAAGATGTTTCTCTTTGAAGCTCTAAGGAAAGATTGGAATCTGTAACCTTATCTCATGATGCAAAGCGTCTTTTTTACGGCGGTCCCTTTAAGACCTTCGTCGTCTTTATACGTTGCAAAGTTTGCATACTCCCAGCGATTTTCCTCCGCAAGATTTTTCTTTCCACTAGTTTACCTTGATTCTTTCCTCCGTTCTCTCTATCTCTCTCTTTCTGTTTCGCTACTCAAAGAATAATTACATCAACAGTATTTGTATTTTATGACGCGAAAAAAGAAGTCCTCAAAGGCAAACATCACCTGTGTCGTATTTCGTCTAAGCTATGCACGTTTTATCTATAGGTCCAGAACAACGTTTAGAGAGAATCTCAATTGCTATTCTCTCCCGACCGAGTCCATTTCTCGCGAGAAGTTGGCTCGCGTATTATACGCTCTCTTCTCTATTTCACTCTTGATGGGAGAAAACAAGCTCGCGTGGAACAACGAGATGGAAAATAGGAAACGATAAAAGGGAGCAAACGCGGAAGATGAGAATGGCGAGGAGTGAGAACGAAAAGGGTAGAGCAAAAGCATCGGAGAATTGGGAAAGACGTAAGAGGACATTCCTGCTTTTTAATACGAGTTCGAATTCTTTCTGATTCTGGCTCGAAGCCAGCTTACATACGATACGAAATCACCCTAGCGTGTAACGCGCCACGACAAACTCTGATATATATACGTACCGATCGGTTAACAGGCTAAATGTTCTGTATATCTTAACTCCTTTTTGCGCGTCTTTTAATATCTTCTATATATGCTCAACTTTTTTTCTCTTTTCTGTTTCAGGTAAGTCTGTATTCGATTACGACCCATAGTCTAACATTCAGCAGTAAGTTAAAGATGAAATTCATAAAATTGAATTTTTAAATGACATACACTTGGCTACGCGGAAGATTAGTTTAATATCAGGGTCATTTTATTGCTTCATGTAGGTGTCTGTCTTGAGGTAGCGTATGCAATTGGAATGAAGATACCGCATAGATTAATGAATTTACCCCAGTCCTAATTGCCACGAGTCTGTTAATCGATTAACCTATTCCTGATTTGGATCAATTAGAAACCAAACCAGCGATAAAATTCTATTTTTATATTAAAATACAGTGTCTGTTATCAAATGAATCAATAGCAATGATTAATTTTCTATAAGTTAAGTCTTTTATCGAACAATCTGGCCGACAAATTAAATAGCAATTAAATATCTATGAATAGTTATTCGTTACAAACGAAGAAAAGAGTAATCGGTCTTATCTAGCTCAACGGAAGCTCGTATCTCTCTGAACTCCTCGTTTTAGTCGTCCTCGTCTTTTCTCGCACGAGGTTCATATAACAAATAAGCAGGTACTCTTCAGCAGTAGGTATGTGTGCACTGTACGGTGTCTCGTTCCATTTTCGCGTGCGCACCAATCATCCGCGACGACAGGATCAGCAGCATCGTTTTTCGGCAAAAACTCGCTCAGATTCCAAAGTCGCTTATACGAGTAAACGTCGTCGTCCCTTATCCAGCTGTCCATACTTGGGTGCTACCGCGACTCTCTCTCTCTCTCTCTCTCTCTCTCTCTCTCTCTCTCTCTCTCTCTTTCTCTCTCCTGTCTGGACGACGATGCAAATGACAGCCGACTGATTTACTCCGCGAGTACAAGCCGGATTTTAATCGCCCCCACTCCTCCCTTTTCGCTGCTGGAATTATTATCGAGATCATATATATAGCGTCTATAAATATATTCTCTGTCGGGGTCACGGAGAAAAAGTTGCGAGACGTGCTTTTGAAATGGGAAAATTCTGCGCTCCCGGATTTTCAAGAAACTTTTTTAAAAGCGTCCTTACAGCAAATAAACAATAATGTTAGTGTCATATCGGAAAATTTATCGTTCTCAACCGATATTAGAATGATTCAAAGTAATTATCAATTTCAACGACGGAACACATAAACGTCAGTCGTTGATATTCAAAACAATGAGTAATATGCAGTACCGATACGCAAATACCAGCAATGAGATCTAAAAAGCCTCTAACGATCTCTTTGTATCTGCCCATAATTTCAAGGCAAGCAGTAATTTGTTCAGCTTAGCTTGCACTTTTTAACGAAGTGTATTTTACTACATATCGACAATCAAACAATAATCAGCACCTGCACGATAAACCTAGCTTGATCTCTATCGTATATGCACATATTTTTTAATACTTCAAAGTAAAGCAGGAATTTCCATTAGTGGTGTCGAAAAAGAAATCATATTAAAAAAAATTCGTACCCGCGGAGAAAACAATCCTAGTAGCGTACAACAATCGCAAACGATTCCGTTAAACCTCTGTACTCGCGTACAACAAAGCAAATGATAATAAGTCTTATTTATTGTTTCTAGATAATTCGCAGCGGGATATACATATATAGTCAGGGGGTGCTGTCGTCTGGAATTTATGAGCTAGTTCAAACGTCCAGCGTGTATATCTAACGCCTTTAATCCGATCTCTCTCTGTTCTTACCTCTATTTTCGATGCGAGAAATACTTTTGCTTTCTACGTCGTATTGCGTATTGTTTCGAAGGTAGAACAAAATTAACGATAGAGCAATGTCATTTTAGAATTATTGCCGCTCAGCTGATGCTTCGGAACGGTCATCGAGAATACAGAAGGTATAAAGGAAGAACATAAGAGTCGAAATAAGGGAGAGGTGTATATAGTAAATTTGCGATCATGAATCATACGCCGAGAGTCTTGAGTCCTTCTCTGTTTCTCTCCCTCTCTCGCACACTCTCTTGCGCGCGCAAAAGTCTTGTTAGATTTATCACCCAACTGGCTTTTTTACGCGATGGATCTACTTTTCTTCCTGTGTGCTTGAAGCGCGACAACGGATAAGTCGAATTTTCATTTTTTCGAAATACATACACAGTCTCTCGTATTGTGCTTAATTAGACGTGATGAATTGAAAGAGACTCTGCGACTCATATACTGAGAACTTGTCTAATGGAATTCTGATGAATCGTCGATAAGACGGAGCTCGCGTACAAAACGATGATTGAGATGAATAATGAATCCGAGACCAATAATTATAAATGCGTGAGAACTTCTCAAAGTATCATGAATATTATAGACCGTTCGATACTTTAATATGCATAATCTTAAAAAAATATCACTTCGTAAAAAGCTTTCTAATACACAAAAAAACACTCAAGGTCTATTGTTATGACTGGGTAGGCTGTTTTTCTAACTCAACGATATACCCGGTATACCCCTTTGTTATACACACCCGGCGCGTGTATGCGTTGGCTTGTCGAAGGATCTCGGGAGGAAGTGTACGCGCAGTTCCTATCGAAATATCTTGAAAGTACAGAGTATACACAGAAAGTGAGCGAAGAGTGAGCGCAAGTGAGGGCAAACACTCGGGAGCATCATGTGTTCTCATGCCGTGCGTGTATATGTGCAGTACTTACTACCAGAACTCATCGCTGCTTTCTTTCTCTCAGCCTCTTCTTTTATTATATTTCTTATCGGTCTTTCGTTCTTTTTATTTATCTCGAGTATAGTTATACGTTTCTGGTTTTCTATGTGCATAACCCATATCCACGAAAGTATTGCACCTCTTTTTTCTCATACCTTTTTTTCTCCAAAGAAGAACAATGCGGTAGTTGCGATGCTAGTGGTGTGCTCATGGAATTCAAGAAGAAGGCTAAATTTAAAAAGGAAGAGACGATAATGTTCGCACACATAGACCGTGATCGTCGGATCAATGGTTCTCGGGGGCGCACTTGAATTAATAATCCCAAGATCGGGCTGATAATGGCTGCTACAAGCCCCCTCAGTCGAAATCAGGGAGAGAGGAGAGTAGAACTCTGGACCAGTCAAAGGAGGAGATGCAATATGGATTTAGGAGAGGTTGCAGAACCCCCCCCCCCCCCATCTCTCTCTTTCTCTCTCTCTCTCTCTCTCTCTCTCTCTCTCTCTCTCTCTCTCTCTGTCTCTAGTAGAGGAACCGAGTGCATCGAGTTGATTTATACCAGATGGTAGATAGCGGCTTCGGGCCATGGATTCTTGGACTCAACCTCGGGGCGCCCTTTTCGTGCACACACATATACGTGCAGAAGTAGAAATAAAGAAAAGAGAAGGAGGAAGAGAGAGAGGGAGAGAGAGAGAGAAAGAGAAAAAAAAGAATAAGAAATTCACGGGTGCCGAAGTTTTGCACCAAAGTTTAAATAGATGGCGAGTGAAGACAAGTCCGCATGTTAAACCTGCATATTTTATTCTCGATTTGAAAGTTATTGAAAAACTTTTTAAATTCCTGAAGGTACAATATATGTATGTACACGCACGCGGGAATGAAAAAATCGTGGACGTTACCTTGGTCGCTTATCTCATTTTCAGTAAGAAATCTACTCTCTTGTTATAACGTGTACTGAGGAAAAATTTAATAAATATTGCGGAGTTGATTGTCTTTTTCGTACATAGTGGGTGTAATTAAGCTTAAGAAAGAAAGAAAACGGCACCACCTAGAAGAATGCGAAAAGGACGTTCCCGCGATATATGTATATATACACCCAAAGCGATTTCGACGCCTCTATAAGTATGTAAATAAGAGTACTCGCGGTTTTCTATGCAAAACAACAGCTGCTACTAGCGCATATATTCCGCAAGCTGCTCTTTCCAGCATCTTCCTTACGAGCGACTGCATGTACACCATATGCCAGTCCGTATGCACGTATTGCTAATTTCGATGAATCTCAAATGCAACCGGACTTTTGCTCACAAATTGGCAGAAGCAACCGCGTTTGTATTGCACGACGTTGTCCTGTGGGTCGTTGTCGTACACGCAGAGAAACTATGCGCTCGTTGCAATAAATTCAATAATTCCACGGACAATATATTTCTTATAGATCTTTCTTTGACTATATGATAATTTGACCCCGAGGTTGTTTGTAATAATTAAGCTCGATTATGGGAACGGATAATATTCGAAAACATTTCCAAAGAACAAGAGAAAGAGAGGCTTTTATATAAACCTGCAGTCCCGGCCTCGAAGAACATAATTTAAAAAGTAATTGTTCAAAGTAGCGGTTGCTTGTCAGGACTCGGCGATAAGCCAGCCCGTGAACTAAAGCAATGGAAGAGAGAGAGAGAGAGAGAGAGAGAGAGAGAGAGAGAAGAGGAAAAACAAGGTTTACGAGTAGCTGAAAGAAGCACGAGTGAAGAAGGAAAGAAAGGCTGAGGGAGAGAGAGGAGAGCAACAAAAGTGTAGATTGAAGAAAATGGAGAGGAGAGGCGGCGGCAAAAACGAAGTGCAGTTAACGCAGGCGTTAGGATAATTACATTCTCATCGTATAGGTGCTATAACCGCCTTGGCGCTCACAGCGGGGCGCCAGAACGCCACCGTGGAATCACGGTAGATCGCCGCTGCGGCTTCACCTGCGAAACTCTGCGCAGATGACCGACCTTCTCTCGCGTTTATTATCCTCTCCGCAGAGTGTACATTATAGTATCTTTTACTCTCTGATTGCTACGCTTATAATTGAGTCGCCATCGTCTCACCGATCTATTTACGGTTCTTATTGTATATATAAGTATAGCGACGATTTCGCACAGCATCATCATTATCACCAAATTTACTTGTTTGCGCACGAGAGCTGAGGATCCGGTGAAATCCAATATAGGCAGTCAAGTGTTACGACTAATAAAGACGTTCAGTGGGTATACACTTGATTTGGCTATCAGAGTGAGATAGAAAGAGAGAGAGAGAGAGAGAGAGAGAGAGAGAGAGAGAGAGAGAGAGAGAAACGAATTGAGAGCTCTGTCGTGAACTTTATCAAACATCCTCGAATGTGCAATCCTATTTGCATAGGAGCTATATGTACTATACGACTGTTTCTTCTTCCCTCGTACCCATAGTAGTTGCGGTGAATTATCGCTGCCCGTAAAGGCTAGTACTCCTGTGCGCGCATAACTTCATAAAGGAGGCCTGGATAATAATAGGGCGATGCTATTATTATTGCCGACGCTTGTCTATGCACGATTTATATATATAAGAGGGGGTGACTATTAGGAGCTTTTAATAGGAGATATTACGGAATTAGTGACGTTGCTTATACTCACGCGATATAAAAGAAGCTCGGTATTTCGCCAGACAATTTATACTGGTTTATTGCGAGAAATTCTCGAGAATAATACTGGTCTTGCGTTGACCCCTGAAAAACAGGCAGTGCATGTTTGAAAAACAAAGTGTAAGCCCTGCTGCCGCATAGTGATATATACTGCAGAGAGTGAGAGAGAAAGAGCGACGAGGAACAAAGCGAGAAACGTGTAGCCGAGAAAAATGCAGCGCACAGCAGCGAGGCGAGAGAGAGAGAGAGAGAGAGAGAGAGAGAGAAAGAGAGAGCAATCAGGTTCAGAGAAGAAGAAGAAAGAAAGAGAAAGAGAGAAGGGGGAGAGTATCACAGACGCGCGCATGAACTTGTTTGTGACACGGTGTGGCGATCATCGCACATAGCTCCAACGCAAAAAACCGACTGTAAGCCAGAGATAATTACATCACTCGTCTGCTAAGTACGTGTCAAGTTTTAAGGCGGTCGCGATGATTTTCGTCGCAACGGCATCTTTTTACCTTCGCGTGATTCTGTGTAGCTGGTGTGTAACCTTAAAGATCTACTTAGGCCATGTTTTCTGCGAAATCGTCTCTCATTTCGACTCGGGTATCTGGCTCTTTGCGAGCAGTGAAAAGGAAAGCAGTGTGTATATAGAATTGAAAAAAGCAGAAGACGCTAATTTCACCGGTGACATACCAATTCTAAGCGCTATCGACAAGCTCTTGAGGACGACACTTGGCGCGATTCATAAAATAATCTTCATGCTACAGCTGTTTATACATCATTAAAACTGAGACATCATTCTTATTAGTCCATGTTAACGAAGAGACCGCGAGTTTGCACGAGCCTCTATTAATTAAAATAATAAACAAAATTAAGCACTGAATCAGTACAATTCCCGAGTGCACGCGCCATTAAAATTCTTTTAGCGTCCCATCTCTTTATTTCTCTCTCTCATTTTGAATATATTTCTCTGCTCCTCCTGCATTTTGTTTCTCGAGCCTTTCATCGCTCTTTTCCGTCAGCCTTTCTTCTCCCCGTCATCGCTTTGATAGAGCTTGCTGCTGCACTTTTTTATAAAACTCGCGAGCGGCTACTCGCTACCGCGACGATCGTGAAAGCACAAGAGAGAGAAAGAGAGAGAGAGAGACTTTTAAAAGCACTGCTAATGGCGTCAGCGACAGATAGGGGCTATCACGCGTGTATAGTCCGTTTCTGCAGCTGCTGCATATATGGGAAAGAGAATGTTGCAGCGGCGTTGAGTATCACTTTGCGGCTGATGCTTCTTCTTCGTCGCGCATAGAACAGCGACGCGAGTCGCGTATATATACTCGCGAGTGCAAAGTTATTATCGGTGGCGCGTGTGCGGGTTGCTCTACGTTTAATATTAGCTAGTATACGCATATATATCGGCTTTTTAATTTCTAATTCGGAATCGCAACGAAACAAAAGAGTTTTATTTGCGCTGTTTCTGCAAACTCTATGCTATAACGGGACGCATAGTACAACGCATGCATAAATATTTAACATTGTTTTTATATACACGCGGAGAGAGGAAGAAAACGCGAAAGAGAGAGGGAACGTTTAATGAATTTTCTTGTATCAAAACAATGCTGGCGGCGTTCTTTATTCTCCCATTATCTCGAATCTCTCGCATTATACATATACATATATATGTATATATACGATTCACAAAAGGTCAGACAGAGTTCACGTGCAACAGCTACTATAATACTGCTGCGCCGTGAAAGTTCGCTATACGACAACAAGTGCCAGCAGACACACGCAGAGTAGGCGATGGAATACAAAGAATGCGCACTCCATAATCGCGTCGGTTCGTGCGCTTTCAAGCAACAATGCTTCGCATCGTGACTCCTATCGCACATTATTTCATAATACGATAATTTTTACTTCTTTGTGCGATGCAGGTGTAGCGAAAGAAAAATTACAGAGAATACGAGCCTAGAATTCGAAAGATACACGAATCAATTGATAACGGTGACGGAAACTCAAATTTTCAAATATATACAACTCGAATTTGAATCAGTCAACGATCGTCATAATTAGACTTATATAACACAGTATGTGAGGAGAAGCATCGGGAGCACTCTAGGTTGCATTAACGGCTCTAATGCAGCCGACACAATAACCGGCCTCTATACTGTGCTCTACAACGTGCATTAATTACCAGCAGACTTCGCCTCCTTCGTCCCGTTTATATTAGAAGCGCTCGTGTTCTCCATTAAGAAAAACGCGTCCCTGCAGAAATTCGATAGAATTCTATCGGGTATATATTATACATAGATATAACTATGTACGAGTGCACTAAGGAGCTAGTGAGTCTATGGAAGATAAATAATAACTTGCGCTGTTCGTAACGAGCAAAATAATGATATTACGTCAAATTGTAGATACGTCTTTGTTCGATGATAAGTATTTCCGAAATTTTACTCTTTACCGACAAAAAATGTTATCATTCTCTCTCGTTAGAGTATGCTAATAATCTATATAATTATTATAATAGTTCATTGCGATATTCCTCAAGCTTAATTATATACTCTAACAAGCTATTATCGGATTCCAGAGTCGAAAATTTCCTATTCCAACAGTTCGACCTCCTGTCCGCTCTAAACAATAGTTATTGCGATTCACAGCACGCAGGCACAATGTCCCGAGGATTAGTGCATCCAGCGTCTCCGGTAAGTTCGATCGAGAGTACGCGTCATTAATGCAATAACACCCTAAAGGCCGCAGCGAAACGGACCGACTGTCCGAATGCATAATGCATTACAGCTGCAGCAGTAAGGTATACGTAGTAATATCCAGAAAATCAGGGCTTAGACGTCGAAATGGTCAGCGGCGCTAAACTTGCTCGAGTTGAAATCGAGACCGCCTCAAGGGCCCTCTCTCTCTCTCTCTCTCTAGTTTACTCTAGTGCACGAGTAGCTCTCGCATCGCTGATTTTGCAGAGTCTGCGTATAGTTTAAGTGTAAGGCTTGTCTGCCTTTGTCACATATACTCGGTATGGTTAATATGCGAAACGTGCGAAACAATAAATTAGCAATTTTGTTAATAATAACAAAAAACATGATGTATACATAAGCGACAGATTTTATACAGTCCCTAAACAATAAATTGCGTCAGAGGCAGAGAAAGTTTGGCGAAGCAATGCATCAACCGAGTAAATGAACAAACTTTGCGAGTTCGAGTGTCGTGTATGTGACGGAAGGTCAGTCGTTTTTCTGTCCCCTTATATTCGCCTATACGAAGGACATACACAAGTCCAGAGGAATTGTTTTTCCGTCAACGGCTTTGTTCGAATTGTCCTCACTCCTTTCTACGACGTTAATAAATACCCGTTTGCTCGTTTTTTTCCTCACTCTGTCTCTCACTCTCTCTCTCTCTCTCTCTCTGTCTCACTTTATTCTTTGTAACCCCTTACTCCCACGATACCTCGGGGCTGTCCTCAACGACCGCGTGACGAAGTCGCATAAATCGTCCGAGTACACGCTCTTCTTCCTTGTAATCTGCGTTATATTCCGCATTCCGAAAAGTCAACTCTAATATAATTGATGAAATCGCGAGAAAAATCGGCGAGGTTGAACCTTTGATGCTCTTGAAATGCCGCACCGCTGCTGTGCTACTTTGCATTCCATATCGTCTGCCGAGAGAGGAAGAGAGAGAGAGAAAGAGATAGCGAACTGCTTTTCTCTTTCTCTATTTATCGAAGCTTGCTCTCTCGCGTTTCTTGTCTCTCTCCTAAGTTCTGTACGGGTAGCCGCCTACTGTGCACTTCTACCCCCGCGTTAGAACAGGGACGGCTGTACAGCCTCGACGACTGCATTGTTGACTCGTGAAGCTGCCCAATTAGCCGCGGTTCACGCTATATGCCTCATCGCACACATCGCGTATATACATACCTAGGCTTTCTTTCTCTCTCTCTTGCTCCTCGACATTTTCTTATAATTAATGGTCGACGCTTGAATCATTGTTCGCGCAGCTGTGATAGCGCAGTTTTGTTTCGAATAGTTTTGCTGTCGCCGAGATGCTCGATGTATATCTTGCGTCGTTTGTTTACTCTAGACGAGCTTCGTGGTGTATAATGTGATTTTTATTAAAAACTGTAGGATAATATGTCTAAATAAAAGGAAGTTCGTAATTAAAAAATACTCTAAATAGTATAGAAATGTTTCGACTTTCGTCAGCCCGAAATGAAATTAAAGTTCAATTCGCTCACGCGGTTCTTAACGACAAAAAAGGTATATTCCTGAGATGAAAAAATTGTAAAAAATACGAGAACACGAGTACACATTCCCTGTTGAAACAAGACTCGAAAGAAAGCTTGTCGTCTTCGTGCCATAGGTCATCGTTGTCGGCGGCGAGACGCAAAGCTCGCGAAACAATTCGACCCGCCAGGAACTCGACGAAGCGCGCGAGCGGAAATAGAACAGCGACGAGGAACCGCGTGGTGTCTGCGGCGCCCACTGCGACCGAATTAGCGTCCACGCGGATCTATGCGATTTTTGGCACGCGAACGACGCTGCACATGCCCTCGTTACTCTTCCTTTCGCCTATATTTGTTTTTCTTCAACCTTTTATCCTCGTGTACTGGTTTTCCCCTGCGTGTACTACAATAGTAAATTCTGACAGTTCATAGATATGTGGTCTACGTAGTACTCGTATCTCCGCAGTATTTCGAAAATTGTCGAGGTGAATTATTCATACGCATACAATGTTTACTGATGTTGAAAATTCTCGTTCGAACGACTACAAGATAATACGTAATGCGCAATCTTTTTCCAACTCGGATGATGATAATATTTTTAGCAGACGGGTTCAAAAGTCACGTAAGCTCGAGTATTATAAGTGTTGGCAACGTCGAGCTCTAAACTAGCGTTGAGCGGCCGACGAAATAGTCGCGCCGTCGTGAAACGATTTAGGTCGCTCGGGCGCGCGCTCGTGCGAATGTGTATCGACCGAGCGACGCAGCGGACAACCGTCTGGCTCTCGACGTACTTATACTTGAGCTCGCGCTTGGATTAAGCCCAACAACGTGCTTCCGAAAACTTAACTCGAGTTTCTTTTTCTTATTTTCTTCGCTATTATATTACGTGACTAATTGTGTAACCCTCTTGAAAATACACTGTACAAGTTTCGCAATGCATATGCATATACGTAATAGTTCTACTGTTGCACTATAGATACTAGATGTTATCTCTCGATTCGACGTAATAACGATGATCATTCACGTTGCAAAATGCTCGTAAAGACAACAAAAAGAAAAAGCGAAAAAACCCAAGAAGGTTGATGATTCGGTTACATTTATCTGAAATCATCCGTTAAGACTCGAGCAATTTTGCGCATTTGAGAAACAATCAGAATTCACGACTTGCTTGCGCCTTTGTGCAATTTCCGTAACAAGCTCGGAGATTGACTCTACCTCTCGCGATCGTGCGAAAGTCGTCTCGTTCGCGCGCATCTATTGGGTGACGGCCGCTAGAAATATGGGGGACCTTGGGCATCGACCTGTGTGTATATTATCCAAGGTCTCACTTGCGGCGGTGGAGAGTGAATTTTACAGAGAACAACGGACTGATTTCACAAGCACATCTCTGCTACACCGAGAGTGAGAGCCGACTGTGGATTTACAGCAATTATTCTCTATACACCTATAAACGCACCTTCATTATATGTACGCATATATGCTCTTGTTTCTAGATTATTGACTTCGAGGGACCATCAGTGACACCTGATTTCTCGTTCTCTGATTGTTGTATGGCTTTGTAGTATGTAAAAATTAGAGATTATTGTATATGTGTACTGATCAAAATCAGAGTACATGTATTTTACTTCCGAATAAAACTAACGCACTTAAGCAGTCAGAAAAATGAGTCTCATAAATTACGGCTTTCTTTCTCTGTCTGTCTGTCTGTCTCTCTCTCTCTCTCTCTCTCTCTCTCTCTCTCTCTCGCTCTTGAGCACAGCCAGGAGAAAAATATTGCTTTACCAACAGGCAAAGTAGCAGCAGAAACCTCACCATCATTTTCTCTTCTCGCAAATCTCAAGATCGCAAACGAAAAACGTTCTGCAGCTCCCGGATTCGCAGCATGCATACTCGCGATTTCACGCGTCAGCGAGGCGACTTAATGAGGATCAACACTGCACAGATGAAGAACCGGAGATGATCGAGCCTTCCTGCGCGTGTACATATATATATATATATATATATATATATATATATATATATATATATATATATATGTATATACAGTAACTGAACGTTGAGCACAGATCGCTCCGATCTGAGCGTACAATACCCAACAGCAACAACAGCTCAGGCCACCCGTCGTAGAAATGTATTATTTATCAGAGGTTCTCCCATCTTATAGGCCCATCGTAAATTTCCTCCTCCACCTTCGATACTGCAGCACTCACACGTGTATACCAGAACAGTGCGGCTTTTGATTTTCGTACCACGTGCGCTGGACTAGCTCGTATTGAATAACGATCGCATATATAGCATATAAGAGCCGCCTTTGTTTCGAAAGATATTGGGAGAAGAAGTTGGGGACGCTCTAATTGTGTCTCGCTTCTCGTGAGCGTGAAGAGAAGAAGCATTATGGTTATATGGAATCGTGAAAGAGTAATAGAAAAACGAGAATCAACTGGGTATTATTCAATCTCGATACTATTTATCAGCTTCTATTTACTTTGGAATCTGTACTGTATATTCGACTTTTTTCAGTGCATCGTACTCTATTCGAAACTGTGAGCTTTTTTTTAATTAAGCCTATTTTCGCTTATTTGTCGAGTTTTTGTTTCGCTGCTTATACTCCTGATCATAGTGTACATCCTGATCATCGATTCGCTTCTTTTTTTTCTTTGGTATTTATTGTATTTGTTCTCTACTCCTGTACTCCTCTACTCTTAAAACATCAGAGAAACTCTATATACTATAGGCATACCCTAGGTATATACATATATATACGTATAGGTATATATACAGCCGAACATCCAGAACGTGGAAACAATAAACACATTGCATTGACCGCTCTCTTAGAAGAGAGAGAGAGAGAGAGAGAGAGAGAGAGAGAGAGAGAGAGAAAACTGACATGACAGTGACTACTGGGCTCACAGAGAGAAGGCACTAAGATATTAACTTGAGATGCACCCGGTTTCATTATTATGATAATGCATTTAAATGTCGCGAGAATATAGTAGACACATTCTCGGCATTTACAAGAGCATAGATGTTCTAGTGTATTGCAAGGAAAAACGCTGAAGAAACATGCGCGAGGCAATTATTACTGAGCGTCCGTGCTATTTGGCGCTTTTCACTCTCCTATAATACATCTCGTGCTTTTTTCAGCGAATCGCTTGTTGTAAACAACTACGAGATATACGTTAAGTGTTTTAGTTCGCGTTTGACAACAGAGGAAAAGAGACTTTGTAATGTATGTTTCTCTCATCCAAAGCTCGTTCTCAACATATATACACTGTGTCGGGAAATAAGTGGATATCTCGTTAATTTATCGTGAAGAAATCCATTAAAGAATGTTTTCTTCGCACGCGCTCGAACGAAAAATGCTACGTATATCAGTATATCCCAAATGACAAGTGCCATAATTATCCTTTTATCGCCGGAGGACAGTATAGGACGTGTACGCGCTATCTTAATAACAAAAAAAGTAGATCACACAATATAGCGACAAAAAACTGAACGAGACTCCTCGTAATTACGTGTACTCGCATACCAAGAGAAATGCGCTCGAAAAGTATGTGTGCGTAAGTACAGGAATAATAAATTATTAAGATTGCTCGTGATAATTTTAAAATTCTTCGCTCTGGCGCAAGTCCTTGAGACACTTGTATTTTTTAACTGCCGCATCGACAGTTAAAAGGACGACGGAATACAAGAGACACATACATTTGCATTTTATTTTTCACATGTAGATAGCAGATCGCTTCGAGCGAAATGCGGCTTTTATATCGCAAGAGAGCGATCTCTTATTTTTCCTAACGCCGAGCTGTCACTCACACGGACGGAAACTCTCGGACCCGTGGAAAGAGATAAAAGGCAAGAAAATAATAAAAAGGAGGAAACTGCTTGCCCTATACTCTCTATGTCTTTCTATCTCTCTTTCGTGCGGGGATAATAAAATCGCGCGCGGCTACGAGCACAAAAACAGAAAGAGAAATCTTGCGAATTCGCGTGCCAGGTCGGCCTTTGTCCATGAGACTCGTGTGCAGCATTTATTTCTGATATTTGTCGCACTATATATTCGTGCGAAAATGAAATCAAAGGATATGCGCGCGACGACGAGAAATTGTGCTTAGCTTATTTGCAAACGTATAATATGAATATCCTCTGAATTATCGGTATGCACGAGCGTAGCAGTCGCCGGTATTCATAATCAATTTTTTTTCTCGGAAAGAGAAGCTCGATTTTCTTCGCGCCGACTTTATACTAGCATCACGAAGGCCAAAGTAAAAAATGCATAATTAACGATCCTACTCGAGAACGTTGGAACCGCATTGCGAAACAAAAAGAGATAATCGGCAAAATGAGCATGCAAGCTCATTTGTATCAAATCAGCAAGTGCACTGCATATACGAGAATTCGGAGATCGTGCCCGCATATAAAATCATAGCTCCCCCGCTTGCGCATATATTGCCGTCGAAATTTTTTCTCATACGGAGACTCACGCAGCCTTAATATATCGCTGTACGACGACAATTTGTTGCCATTAGCCGTACCGACTGATCGAACACGATCTTGCTCGCGTGTGTATACGTGTCTGCGTATACATATATGAGGGAGAAAAAAGCCCCGCGGGTCGTTCTCAACGCAACTCTGCTAATTGTACTTGCGTGATTTTTGCTCGCAGCGTATTAATATCATTGTTTTGCTTTATCTTTTGCCGGGAGTGAAAAATTGCTATGGACGGTTGACAAGTCTGGGTTGCTGCTTCTTCTCCTTGGGCGAAGGTCATTTTTATTATTTATCTTAGTAATTTGTTGGGTTCGGTCTCGAGGTCTCGCGGTCTCGCGGTTCTTTTGTCCCTTCTTCTTCTTTTTTCCAAATTATTATTCGAAATTATTTTCTGAAAGAGAGCATGTTCACGATTCACCTCGATTTATTCTTATAGTTATGAATTTCCAAAATGACAATATATAATTAATCGTTCTGCGTACCGTACTGTTTTCTCAAATCAACGCGGCCGAATAAACGAACAACGAAATTCACGTATAACCGCAAGCTAGATTATTTTCTAATTTTAAAAAGTGCACAAAACGTCTACAAAACAGCAAGCGTTGAATATTTTCAACTTATTGGTCGCACTGAGTTTTAGAAGTTTTGAAAAAGAAAAGGCAAACACGAAACCAATGGAAAGATGCATTGATATTTATGAATGGTTGCATTAATAATTGTTCCAACGCGGTGCACAGTTGGGGCTGCGGATTTTCGCGCGTTGCAGGTGGAGGTAGATATTCGAGGCCCGCGGGCGCCATATATCAGTGGGAAACGAATGCTCTAAATGCGGTACAGTCCAAGGAGGGAACAAGTCGGGGACGATTTAACGAAAGAGTGCCTCTCGGCTGCTACCTGTTTTTGTTCGGTGGCGCTCTCTTAATGTTATGATTATACACTGTACATGCAGTGTATTTTACGCGATATTTTAATTAGACATTTCTTTTTTGCAACAGACATTGCATACTGTTTGTAACGATGAAAACTATTACCTGTATGGTTTGGTCCTTCTCTGAGCCATGTAAGCGTGATATTTGATGAGAATTTGTTTATCTAAAATCAAATGGTATATATGGATTCTCGCGTTTATATACGTGTGTGCTAGATTCAACTAAATATGTACACGTGAATAATAATTTACAACTGGATATACATTAAATGCGCAAAAAAAGCCAACGCAGAAAGGCTAATAAATTTTACGAGTTATAAATTGCCGTATCGTTATTTATAATACAAGAGTAAACAACGTAAAAATCTCGAATTGAAAATTAAAGCTGCATTATATACCGTTTCGCTGCGTGTATTGTTTGCGCTAAAGCCGGTGTATATGCACATATACATGCATACACTGTCGTATAGTCACTCGATTATTGATATTGTTCCTGTGTCGAGCTGTATCGAACACACGCTGGGCACTCTGTTACTCACCGTATTTCATATCTTTTCCGAAGAGAGTGTACGGCTTGTTAGCAGCCTCTAAACAGCGCCGCTTAATAAATCCGTCGATCGTAAACTATTTCGCCGTGACAATCATTAAATATCTACATATCACACACACCGTAGCAATATGCGCAGCAAGACCGAGACCGAGACCGAGACCGAGACCGAGTCCGAGAGCGAAACGTTTATATATGCAAAAAATTCGTCCACTTCTTTCCCCCAAACTCTTATTTGCCAAGCGCATCGACGCAGTAAAATATTAAAAGTTGAAAAAAAATTCAAGTAATTGAGTTACATAACTCAAGATTATTTCGGATCGTTTTGAACAACGAATTCACGAAACAGTACATAAGCGGCACGTACCACGAGAAATTATCCACGATCGATAAATCAGTTAAGCTCCAGCGAAAAATGCGTTCGTTAGCTCATGCCGCGGCTAATAAGAAGACTCTCCAGGGTAAATGAGAAAAAAAGGAGAAGAGAATCCTTGCTGCGTGTAAGTACATAACGAAAATTCCGCGTGACGCGACCATCACCTACATATATCACACTGCACTCTCGCGCGTGTGCGACGTGACGCCTGCGCCTGGGAGAGATTCTCTCCCTCTGCTCGCAAAGCCTAAAGGTAAAAAGTTGAAAAGTAGCTGCGACAAGTTATGCACATCAGAGAAAGAGAGAGAGGGAGAGAG
This sequence comes from Apocrypta bakeri, assembly GCA_018906985.1. Lineage (NCBI taxonomy): Eukaryota > Metazoa > Arthropoda > Insecta > Hymenoptera > Pteromalidae > Apocrypta > Apocrypta bakeri. The sequence continues at coordinate 2,927,381 of JACCIA010000008.1, read as the reverse complement.
AGAGAGAGAGAGCGAGAGAGAGAGAGAGAGAGAGAGAGACTGACAAAGCGGCGCGACGACATTTTTTGATACTCGAGTATATAAGTCGCGCGTTCGCATTCTCTTGTTCACTGAAAGAAAGAGAGAAAGAAAGAATAAGGTATTCTCAGATCGGTGTTTTGCCCTCGTTTCACGATCCTAGCCGCAACAGCATTTAAGGCCACGTTATGGCTCTTATATTGAAGTAAATCGCCTCCCTTTTTCTTCTCGTCCCTCTTATTCATCCTTTACACATATATACACACATACACATTCTACATCGAAGCTCGAAGATTCTTTTTATTGCACACATACCACGATGCGGACTTTAAAAAATAATAATTTTCCCTCGTCGCAATAAATACACTGCATTGCTGATTCGTAACGGCGCATTAAAAGCAGTCAAACGGCCACTATAAAAGTATCAATGGCCGCGAGCACGAGAAAGAGGAGGAGGTCCAAAGCGGAGCAATAAAGGAGCGCGAGCGCGGGCGCGGGCGCGGGCGTAGTTTCGCTCCCTCTCTCTAGAAGGCACAAATCAAAAAATAATAGGTAGTTAGGTTCAGTGAGAGGTGCAGCGCGTAAGGACGCCCTCGGGCTGCGTGAGCCAGCACCATACAAGGTATCTGGCCCGATTTTCGGCTAACAGTGACTATTGAACGAACACCGGCGATCTTTTATGAAGATATACGAGCCCTCACCGGGCTTTTACCGCTGTTGATGTTATTTTACCTTATCCCTCCTCCCTCGCCCTTATCTCCTACTTCTTCTTCTCCCACTTCTTTTTATTTAGGACTGAAACTGATGGATCTATTACTTCGATAATGAGCATTTTTATGCTGTAAAGACACGACTCGCATTGTTTTAAAAGTGAGCTATCGCTGACGCTTCATTATTACCCTTCCCGAGAGTGTATAACTCGTTCTCACTCTTTTCCTCGCGCGTGCGCAGGCACGCGCATAAGTATCGTCCATTTTCCTTCTCCCTGGATAATGATTGTCGGCGAGCTTCTATATCTCTCTTTCTCTCTCTTTCTTTCAAGAAAAGAAAGACAAGTTCCAGCTATAAATGCACTAGGAGCCTACAGGTAACAAAAGAGAGGAGTTTCTCTTTCACTCTCTAATTCGCGCGAAGATCGTTGGGAACGCGGCTAAGAACTGACATCGAGCGGGAGCCTCGGGAAAATAGGACAAATTAAAGTACAAACAAGCGGAAGGCATAACACTGACGCCTTTACGCTCGTTAACTGACTCTCTTGACGACTATACGCCGAAGAAATGCGCGGCACGTCGAGGAAGCATTGTAGCGATCTTCGAGAGAGAGAGAAAATGAGAAAAAATGAGATATGCTTAGTAAATAAAAATTAGTCAACTATATACCCTTTAATGTAATTCGGACTACGAGTCCACTAATGATATTTCTGGAGGATGTCTCTGTTTATCGCGACTCCCGATAATAAGAGAGGCAAAAGTAGACCGTGTCTCGATAACAATCGACTACTCGTCGCGTGCGATGAATTGAATCGTTTCGTCGAGTCGAAAGTTTAAGTAGAACTCCGATAAAGCCGTTTGCTGCTCCTCTTGGATTGAAATTCGTCTTGCTGCTGCTGGTTCAACGACAAAATTATCGCGAAACTCGATCGCCACATATACATATATATGTACATGTGGCGATATTTGTATACTATATATACTTTATACCTCAAGACGTCCGGTAAATCGTGAACAAAGATAGTTATCAAACTAACCCTTGAGCGGCTTCAAGGTCACGCTGCAGCCCAGAGACTTCGTTCCATTCGGAAACGGTAAATGGAATTATCGGTTTGTATACTGTAACGGTTTATGAAATAAATTTGATAAAGCTTTTTACTTAAACTACGCCCACTAATACATCTTTTTGATTCTGATAGCTACACCCTATAATAAGATCGCGTGAAAAGTTAAAAATGATCTCTTAAACGTAAATCAGACAAATGGCGTGTCGACAACTCGATTTTACCGACATTTGTTGCTCGTTGTATGCACACACACACACACACATATATATATATATATATATATATCGCACGATCATTGATCCCGCAGATCACAAGCCTTTAAGTTCTCAATAATACAGAAAAGTATATCACCCACATATATACACGAAGACTGCGACAAGATTTATAGAGTGCCGTTCGAGAAGATGACGACGTGAGTTGTCGTGCGACCGAGATTTACCCCCGACGAAGAGAAGCACATTGAACGGCTTTCCGCGCGCTGTCTATCTCTCTATCTCTCTCTCTCTCTTGCTCTTTGCGAGATCTGCACGCTCATACATAACGGATTCATCGTCTTGAATTTTTCATACAAGAATGACTGTTTTCCTTAAAATCGAACAAAATTGCTTTTCTATTACATCTTGAACGTAATGATGATTATTTGCATAGATGATTATTGTGCTAGATGTTTGTACAATGTCTCTCTGGGGTAAGCGATATTGTAATGGTAAATGTTCTCCTCCGCTCTCGAATGTCCGGGTTATAGCCGTTAATGCGATCAATTCATGTGCTTAATAGGAATTAAATTTCGGCGCTCGTCTTTACAAAAAACGAAAACAGTAATGTGCATAACACTCACTGTAGCGATTCTAATTAATAAATTCTTTCCCAGGCATGTAAATGCCAGAATAAAGGTGTACATCTCTGTGTATATACAAACAAAGCGAGCGGCTTTTTCTCTTTCATTCGAGCCGCGGGACTATAATTCACTCGCCGCGACGATGCGCGGTTTATTGCAATGTATGTGTGTATACGTATGCGTTCGCTTAAAATACACCCCGTAAATTGCCGCTCGCGTGGTATACGATGCGTAGGCAAAAGCATCTCTCGATTCGCGGAGCCGCGGTGCATCAAACCTGTGGACTTTATAAATGGATAAATCACAGGGATAAATGCATAGAACGAGAGATCCTATCGTAAAATCAACGCGGGCGTGGCGTCTTCAGTTTACGACGATTCCATTTGAATAAACCGACAAAATTTGTTCTTATATAATACGACATTCTAGAGTTTACGCATATTAAAGTGAGAATATTCGAAAAGGTTGTCAAGTGCCTTATATATTATACGTATTGCTCATCAAATATTTCCTCAATGGATAGCAAACTCGGCATAACCTTTTTCTCAGCAAACGTAGGCTAATTTGCTCACATGCTTCGCTAGAAGAAAATTCTAATAGCACTCTTTTCTTCTCAAAAGTGCGTGCGCAAGCGATATCAAGCAGGATACTCGACCTGGTTCGCCTACTCTACAGGCTAATGACTCTTTCTCATACACTCCGTACGCATAGATTCAGTTTTTTTCCTTTCCTAACGCACTCGCGGATTTACGGAAAATTTAGGGGAGAAAGAGAGATTGCACGATGCGAAACAAATATGTATATTTTAGAGTAGTAGGGACACTATGAGAAGCGGGCGAATGTGATTTATGTTTCTTTCTGCGTATGTGCTACATATCTATACTGGGGTTGTGATGACGAGAGAGGATATGAAGATTAATTATCCGTGGGGGAGGGTTTGAGACTGTTTACCAAACAGACAGAAGGATACTGCTTCTGTCTTTGTGATTAATTTTCGCTTAATTTTGTTTAGCCTGCTTTGAGATATTTACTGGAACTCGCTGTCAAAAGTATAAGATGATTCTGTGAGTAGGGGAGAAGCTGATGGAAAAAGCCAGTGGCAATGCTATAAGTAAAATAAACTTAAGAATAGATTCTGTCTTAAAATTCAATACTACCTCGTTTATTTCTCTTTTCTTCAGGTATTAAAAGACCTATTCGAAACAAAAACGCACAAACCATACATACGCAATCATCGCAACCATAACAGCGATGGAGAATCGAGTCTCGAGTGGCGAACTATCGATTCGCGTCGGTGAGCATTTCGAGCGCAAGGGAGAGAGAAAGAGAAAGCGAATAAGCGCATAAATTTCCGGCGGGGCGCAAGCATGCATGTATACACTGGCGTCGTCTTAACGAAGAGAGAGAGAGAGAGAGAGAGAGAGAGAGAGAGAGAGCGAAAGGGGTTTTCGAAAAAAAATCACATCGAGGTAACTCACGTTCGATCGATCGAAGCCGAGCTTGACTTCACGCAGCACACATGCGAGAGAAGTCGAGGTTCTTATAAGCACCCGCGCGTGCAAATGTGCAGGTATTCGGGTACTGAGATTCTGAGAAAGTGGGGAGGGAGAGAGAGAGAGAGAGACCGAAATGCGGAAGGTACTGACCAACGCGATATCGCTCATCGCATTTGCATAACTAAGCGGAGAGCTACGCCAGCGCTTGTTTAGCTACGGATCTAATTTTTAATTCAGCAGCGACCGCAAGTTTTAAACATTTTTAATTCTTTCTCAGCAACGTATACATACTTATATAGACAAATCCTTAACCCGACTTGAAATCCCTACCGGGAGTTTATTTTAACGCAGCAAGCGTTTCAAGACAAACACATTCATTGACAAAAAGGACACGTAGACCGGCTCAACGGGCGACTTAATAAGCGAGTCCGTGAAAGCGCGTCCTCCCGATGAGAATAAAAAAATCTCCCAGTAGCGAAAGAGAATAAGCTTTCGCGCTTGTGCTTGCGGAAAAGAGAACCAGCTCGCACATACGCGTCGACCTAAATCCCGTGCAGTGACGCGAGTCCGCAAACTGCTGACGAATAACGACGACGGCGACGGCGAAAACGACGGAATAAATCGCAACACGAGAGCCACGTGCTATGCAGCGCCGGAGAGGAAAGCTTGCACGCCGGCGTAGCTTACCGCGTGAGTGCATAGATGGAAGCACGGGTTTTAAGAATTGATTTTCGCTCCTGATGGAATTTCCATCATAGGTATAGGTATCCACTTTATTTTACAAGACCCAATACATCGTCTGGCGATTTCACTTCCTCGTTCAAACTGATGAAAAATAATTAATTTTTGTAATTTCGAATTTTTTTCAGTTTACAAACCCAAATATCCTACTAACGCGCATATTTCATACAAGAAAAAAAGGAAATTGATAATCGTAAAACAAGGTATCTTCCTCAAATAGAAATACTCACGAAATATTGACGCATTTAAAAAATTCATAAGCCCAGTTGCCGCGTACCTCTTTTCATCGGCTATAGGGCAAACGTTATCAAACCTTTTTTACGAGGCTTGCGTGTATTTCCATAAGTTTTCGAGCTGCAGCAACAAAACACGTTGACAATGCGTCCAGCTTCTGGTTCAAAAGTGAACGCTGTCTTTCTTTCTCTCTCGCTCGACCATTGTCTGTCAGACATCGCAGCAGCAGCAGCTTTCACCTCTCGTATTTTCGCTATATTTTTGATGCAGTACTGCTTGCTGCATGTGCATTCCTTTCGGCAAAGAGCAGCCGCTACTGCTACCGCCACGCGTCATTCAACGCATAAAGCGAACAAAGCTCTCTCTCTCTCTCTCTCTCTCTCTCTCTCTCTCTCTCTTTCTACCAGCCCGAAAAGAACCAACCTCTATGTATAGAGAAAACAGAAAAGGTTAAAAAGTAATAGCGAATATGGAATAAACCAGGACACAGAGGGAGGAAAAATTCTCGACGAAAGAAGGACACAGAGATCGCGGGCTTTCGAATCTTTATTTAAGCGTATGTGTAAAATAGTTACGTGTAAATTCGATAGTGCTATTTACAACACTAGTATTTACTCGTATATAAAATGTACGCGTATGTGAAGTACATATTATTTGAGAAAGCGAGCGTGAACCGAATTAAAAATGTCAGTTTCGGTGAATGTTTGACGCGGATCTCATACGTCACGTCACATTTCACCTGGTGTCACTTATATACACTACCAAGAGACCGAGCTATATTTGCGACTGTACAAGAAGGGCGAGTCGGCGAGTGAGAGAGAGAGGGGAATACTATAGCAACCAGTAGTCGAGCAAATGGTTAAAAGCGTTTCTCCAGTTTCAAATCGCGCAAAGCGCGAAGCAGCACCGGCGGAGCCACGACAAGGGAGAGAAAGACGTATAAACAGGAGGCATGGCACAGAGAGCAATTTCACACAGAGGTTCATTGTTTTACCGTGAATCAATTACATGGCTCGGCAGTACCACTGCTCTGCTCTGATGCTATCTGCCGGTTTCTCTCTACCTCTTTCGTTACTGCTTCTGCTGCTGCTGCTGTTGCTGCTGCCGTACACTGGGCTCCGTGACGTTCTTCTGCTCTGTTTGTTCCCCGATGGCGGTACGTGGATTTTCTATTGCCGCAGTCTGTTGATTTTCGACTGCGACGGTTATTTCCGCATTTCCAAATCGGATCGTCCGAACTCACCATGCATTCGTGCATTACGGATCCTTTCTTATTCCAAGCCGATGAGTCCTTATTTTTTAAAGGAATACGATCTTTTTTCATTTCACATCATTTGCACTTAATTTAATTTTCATGAGTTTCGAAATAAGGACATTCAGCGCAAGAAGCTGAAGGAAGCGGATTCTTTAATAATCCATATCTATGACACCGTACTCCTGTGATCGTGTGCAGAACTACAAACTCGTCGTTCTCTTGAAACGGCTCGAAGAACTCACGCACGTATATCCCGGCGTAAATGGACGGATTATTGTGATTTACAAGGTAGATTCACATTTCTTTCGCGTATGTCTACATTCTATATAAATTTATTTTATTTATTAATCTGTACAATTGCAGAAGTATATATTATTAATTATAATGTATATTAAAAAAATAATCTTGTAAGAGGGAAACGAGTTACCTCTACATAGGTTGGTACAAAAGAGAACTGAAAATAAAATTAAAAATAAAAATCTTGTAAATTAACCTTAACACTAACATGAATACTATATGAATTCTAAAACAGTGTTGACTGTCCCTTTTTTGTAAACAGACATTAAGGTCCGCGTATGTTGAAAGCCATCGCACCGATACGCCGATTTGCCGAAATCATGTATCTAGAACTGTTCATATTTCGTGGTTGAGCAGGAACTGTACACTACTGGAATACAAGTTTTGGCGACGTCTGCTAGTGTGTTGGTGTACGGTAAGCCTCGAAAAGGAGAATAAAACGTAATTTTTAATCAATACTTTAAGATTAATTAACTCAAAATTACGTTTTATTCTCCTTTTCAAGGCTTACTGTATACCAACACACTAGCAGACGTCGCCAAAACTTGTATTCCAGTAGTGTACAGTTCCTGCTCAACCACGAAATATGAACAGTTCTAGATACATGATTTCGGCAAATCGGCGTATCGGTGCGATGGCTTTCAACATATATACATGCATCTAGTTCCAAAATCTAGGGATGCGCCATGTTGACATAATTCTCGACCCAACGCTGTATGTATCTAAGAATATATACCTATACAGTTAAGGATATTACGCAGAGCGTACGCGAGTACCTTGAACACGCATACTTAAAGTGGTAGAGAGAGAGGAAGAGAAAAATCAAATGTTCAATAGGAAAGTCAATTTGTTATAGCAGAGTAGTTGTCGAGTCTTCTGCTTACGCGTAAGATGGGTGTATGTAGCTCATGTAGGATCGAGGGACTTCCATCTGCGTTCTATCTCCTACTGTATGCGCATACTCGAGGATTGTTATGGATGTCAGCAAAATTACGCAGCGCACTTTCACCTACGCCTCTCCATTTCGTTTGACGATCAATGAGGATATTTTAAAGAGGATAATACTTTGTAAACAGCAGCACGTAGCCGACAAGCAAAAGACAGAAGCGTCACGTTTCGCACATAGTCTCTTGAGTTAATTGCGAACTTCAAAAGTCCTTCTCTCTCCTTAACTCTAAAGTAAAGAAAGACAAGCTGTACTACGCCCAATCAGATCCACATAGAAATTGATGAGTTGTCATCGCCTCGACGCAGCAATTAGCTATTACCTTCCTATACTACATGCATTTACTTAGTAATGCGACGAAGTTCTTTCTCTCCGTTCCGTCCACTGTGTATACGTAACGAAGTCGTCTCGCTCGTTAAAAGCCACGGTAATTCGAGCCCGAATTGACGGATAGGCCGAACCCCTCTAGTTTTTGAAGTCCCTTTTCCTCTAAAAATATCCGCGCTATAGAACTCATCAATTATCTCGAACTGACTTTTTGTCCCTTTTACCTTTGTCGGATCATCGATGTACTCTTTTATTTAATTACGCTAATAGGGTATTCTTTAATGGGCTGCAAGGCTGCATGATTTTAAATTTATGCATATAAAAATGTGGTCGTGCTCTCTCTCTCTCTCTCTCTCTCTTTCCCTCTCTTCCTCTCTTGGCGGTATTCTCAAGCTGCGTTTTTTACGATTAAAATTAGATTTTTTCATGCTATAAAAGTGGGTGCCATCGGCATACGAGATCAAAGTATGTGTATAAAATTCAATATAAATTTTTACCGCGAATAATTCAGCTTAAAAACTTCCTTCTGTGCGTCGATTTCATTATAACCGCTAATTTTATATCGCTATAAAGACATATATGATCGAAGTAAAATGAAAATAATCCTTGTAAAGCTTTCTTTGGAATAAGAGCAAAAGAAGCAAATCGCATTAATTACTCGATAGTCGTTAACGTCAGCAAACTTCCCGAAGCCACGTATTTCTACACAGCTCTCAGCGTTCGATCTGCGGATTCTAATGTGTCGTTTCCAAGTGCCTGAATCCGACAGAAAATTGATGACGGGGGCTAAGTGAAATTACGCGTACCACTCGAAACTATACAATAAGAGCTTCTAAGAATCTCTGTTTTGTTGTATAAAAAATTGAAGGCACCCGATTTGTCAAATTTAAATTTTACGCCTTGCGCCAGAACATTTTTATGGGGATTAGTAAAATACTGAGGAGATGTATTGCTATAGTCTTCGCGGTAGCTTATAAAATCTCATTTAGACGTATCTCGCGCGGAAAGACTAATGTGGATCGTACAGTTTAACGCTTTGCTTATCTACGTGGATCTACAAACAAGAACTCGCCCATTATCCGAACAAACGTATAAAACATCGTTTTCAACGCCAATAGCTTTACCTGTCCTTCCATACAGCCCTTTTCTTGCTTTCTTCCCAAACGTCTATGATTATTTAACATAGTACACTGGCCAATATTTTTCTTAAATTACAATCTCGCGTGATCTTCTACATTCTCCGATGCCTATATTAGCCCACTTTAACTATTTCAGACGAATCACTTAAGAAGGGTAAGAAACGTATACAGACTCTCGTCTGCCGGGCCGAGACCGTGTCAAATGGGCAAACGAGACTCTAGCACGCATTACGCGATTGGCGAACTCGCTCGCGGGCGTTAAAACTGATATATAGGTCGGAGTCTCGAATTTCCGTCCGTGCATTGCTTGTGTTGCAGCGGCGAGTCAAGACGGGAAATCAGGAATTTATGGAACGGCCCGAGGTGGAACGGCCCGAGGTGGAATGGTCCTAAATATACCGGGCGCGGTGTGTTACAGTAATGTGCCTCATTACTCGTGCATAACAATAACTCGCCCGCTTGCTCCGTAATTTTGCTTACTTGATCTTTTTTCTCTCTCTCTCTCTCTCTTTCCCTTATTTTCGCCAGCTGTCCAGTGAGATGTATTGCAATTTTATAAAAGAAACAATATGGCGTTTTTCAATTTCGCTTTGGATTGTAATTATTGGGACTTCTCGCCGATATTGGTCTTTGTTCTGATTTACCCATCGCACGACAGGCTTCTAGATATATAGAGTCTTGGCTTGGAAATGCGAATTCCACGGTACTTTAGCTACGCACTGATTGAACGTAATCGGAGCTGAGCTTCTCATTAGTTAAAGCTTAAGTGAAATTGATGACGAATTGTGAAAGCATTACGCTCAATTAATAGTAATAATTAAGGAAGAACCCTTTCTTTTTTCCCACATGCGCAATAAAGAGCACATTTTAAATAAAAAGAAGAATCCAAAAGAAAGGGCAGTGGAAAAAAGTTAGAAAGAGAGAAGGCTGTTATGTTTGCAGGGAACATACAGGGAGAGAGAGAAAGAGAAAGAGGAAGCAAGTGAAAAAAGGGGTAAAAAATTTCTACGGGCATTATATGAAAGGGAATCGCGCATTAGGGTGCGGCTTTCGACTTCGAACCAGAAAGAGGAGAGAAAGAGAGAAAAAGCACTCCAGACAAAGCCTAATTAGGGGAGGGATTACGCAAGAGCATATCGTACGAGCGATAATACTCCTTCAGCACTAGCGCAAAAGTTAAATTAAATGCGCGGAAATTACGTTCCGAACGCTTAAGTTGCAGTTGGCACGACTTTATAGAGCCTATACACTCCTATATATGTACCCTCGCCCCCGCGTGTTGTTTTTTCGAGTCGGCTCGCGCGAGAGCGATTAAGATGGAGTTATGTGTACTCTAAGAAAAATCCTGCGGATAGATGCTTAGAATATACGCCCGTGCGTGTCTTTACGAGCGCAAGTCGTAAATTTCGTAGTGTGCAACTATAGCGCAGTAGAACTCCGGTATAATAACTGCTTTATGGCGATGCTCGCGCTGAGTAAAGATATTAAAGATGATGGCGAGAAATTAACCGGTCCGTCAAAACTTCGAGTGCTGTTTGTATATTGTGCGTTTCTGGCACTAAATTTTTACGATAATTCTTGCACTTACTATCCATACCATATATTTATACGATATTTGTTAGGTTATGTCATTCGTGTATTACAATCACAAAGTGCAGTAGTATGAGTCCGTCAACCCTTTCTTTCCTAGGATAGAGCCGGGAGAAGAGTGTCGAAAGCTAAGAGTCCGTAACGATGGTCGTCCTAGCAATTTTCACGAAAGCCGAACTTTGCTATAACAGCATCTCTATAATGATCTTAATAACTGCTGTTTTTGAATCGTAGTGCACGCTACTGACTCTCTCCGTATGGAGCATAAATGCATTGCTCGGCGAGTAATTGGGAGCACGGTGGGTACGCCTAATTGCGTAGGATTCCTTGTCAAGCGTGAGCATCCGATATATCGACATTCAAGTGCTCTCCCTCGCGCACTCTCAGGGTTAAGTGCTGCTGCTGTTGCTGCATCAACGTTCACTCCATCTTTGTCATGTGGCCGAAATCTCGCTATTTTAAGCCTTCACTCCGACGATGAAATGCGACGATGAAATCCGACGATGAAATCCGACGATGAAATCCGACGATCCTTGCACTAGAGATTCCGTCTAATAGAGCCATGCGATCGTCTAGTCACGTATCCGCTATGCACATACTGATTAGATAGCTTTCTCTCCTTTCGCTCCATCCACGGCGGGCTTCCACATCTCTTTATTACCGAGTTTTTGTCTCCCGTGCCGAAGCAACCGGTATACGTACCTGCTATTAAGTGCCAGCGCAGGTTCATATAGTTACACGCGTCTTGTATGTGCGAACTTGCGATATATGTCGGAGAGGCAAAGGGAATTCTATCACCTTTTCCTGTAAAATAATTAGGTTGATGAGCACGCTAGACGAAGGAGACAAATAGACGATCAACGAGACACAGATCGCTGCTTCTGGCCGGCCATTTATGAGGTCCATACACGGCATTTTCATGTTTCCCAATACAGGAACAGGCTCGTCCTCGTCCTACAGAGAGGCTGTTTTGTCATTATGCAATAAACTGATGATCAAATTGTACTCCATTACCAGACTCGATCCTTTGTTCTTTCAGTAATAACGATTGATTTCTAAGCTTCGCTCTCTTCCTCGTCTTGGTCTACCGTAAATTGCTCATGTCATGAGTGTGGTTAACTGATAAAAATGACGAAAAGCTTACATCATACAATTTTTTCGAACACGATTCGAAAACTTAAAACTCGGGAGTGTATAAAATAACCACAGCGATACGCGAAGCTTGTAGAAGTTTAATCGGAAAAAATGTAGGCGCTCATCCGCGATCCGATAAAAAGAGAAGTAAATGTATACACGTAATCATCGCAAAACTTCGGTTCGAGAAAAGCGACGTCTGATTTAGCGATTTGGAGCGAGTCCAACGGACTGCTGCTCTAGAGAAAGAGAGCGAGAGAAAAAAAGCTTGCGGAAAGAAAGAAGAAGATCAAGTGGAAGGCGTATCAAGTACTTCCGTATCTTTATTGGAATAGCCGGAGGTAGAAAACTTTTTATTACGCGTACGCGCGCCGGAAGTTTCTTATCGTGTCTCAAGCCTCTGTAGCTGAGCGGTAGTAAAGCGAAATCGCGGTGTGATAATTCGGCACGAAAGAAGCCCTATTTCTTCGTTCGAGCTTGTACTTAATAAATCTAGTCAGATTATAAAGAGGGAGAGTGTAACAGTAGATATAAGAAGGGGTGAGTTTTTACGAGTGATCGAGAGATGCAAAGTCGAGCTAAGCTCGCTCTTAAATTCGTTTACTCGTATGTCCATGAAACAATGTACATTAATAGTAGTATAATAGCAGATATCGAGTAGACGCACACCAAATGCGGATGCTTTCTCAAACGACAAGCAGAAAGAATACGTGAAGGATGGATACACGTAAAGCGGCCATGGGTTTGTGATGCAATTACGAGATCATCGATAACTCGTATCGATCGCTTCGTTAGTCAAAGTATGCGGTACTGTCTTGGATCTCAGCATCGAAGCTATTCAGAATCTCGCCGGATGATCGATGACTTTGGTATCGCTCGGGGTGAGACGTATACAACACCTTTAATACTTACTGATTTCTCAATTTTTTTTCGCTGAGATCTACGGGCATGAATTGCTCATTTTGCTTTCGGTGAGTAAAAAATTTTACGTTTAATTTAGTGTTCTTCCTACGAAGGAGAAAAAGTCTGGGCTACTTATATACCTCGTGTTATGACGCACTTTAGAAGCTCGAGGGTGTCGCATTATGGTCCTTCACTTTCGTCGCGTTCGTATCGGCTCGTAAACTCTATACTCGCTCCTTTTATCGATCGATAAATATGATATAGAGCGCACGTATGGGAAAGCAGGCCTGATAAGCCAGCAGGCGTTTTGAGACGACAAGAAGCGACGACTGCGCGAGCGTTTTATTGCTTCGCTTATGCAGAAAGGCTTAAGTGCCGAAAGTGCGATTCTGATTTGTCGCCTTGATCGTGCACGTGTGTGAGCCTTTTGCTTCACGAAAAAAAACTCCCGGTGGGACGTTTATATCGTTGCGCGAATAATTTACAGTCGCGAACGTTAAGAGGAATGCGTACCTTTGCTCATATCGACTGTTAAGACTCTCTCTCTCCGTCTCGTTCTCGTTGTGGAGCTGTATCCGCGGCTCTTATCACACCGTACAAGTGTCCTTTTAATAGTCTACTACGTTTGATTGTCTGCAACATTTTTATCATCGTTAACGGTAAATCACAGGTTAATTAACGTTTACCTTTCTTAATTGTCATATGAAGTCGCTGTGCACTCAAGATAATGAAACGTTGAAAGCTAGGTGTGCGCATAGGACGGATATTTAAAAAGAAAGGAACAATGTGCAGTTGTAGTCGTATACCGAAGAACTGCGATATAGCAGAGATGATAATTCTAAGGACGAAAGCAATTTTCTCGCTGGACAATACCGCACTTTTTTCTGCATCGAAGAAACATTGTTGCGTTGATGAGCAAGCCTCGATCCTAGAGAGACACCATTGTTAGACCTTAGAGATTTAATAAATTTCCCGAAGATAAACTAAATGGCGCAATCCAACTATGAAATGCGTTCGAGCTAAAATCTCCATTAATTCACGTATGCATATTTTGGCTTTTATTTTGAAATTTACTTTAATGTAGGCAAGAGAGAGAGAGAGAGAGAGAGAGAGAGAGATTGGGGTGTACTATGTTTTGCATGCAGTATTTCAGGTTCCGACGACGCTTTCTTTGAAGAAGAATGTTACGCCAGGCACATTCAGAACTGAACTGCAGTCATTCATGAAACTGGCTCTGCATTTACTTACGAAGTGTTGAATCGAACACTCAAAAAGTTCATCATTTATATTCGAAGCGCAGGCTTTATTTGTAAAGTGGACCGATTATTTGTAAATTGACTCGCCCGAGTTGGCTATTTATGGCGAATCCAGTTCAGACTCGAGAGGATTTTCCTTTAGCAAAATTCGTTAACAGTTTCATTCGTCGTCGAGTCAAATATCTCTCCTTGTCGAGCGAAATTCTTTTCGTGTGATTAAACACCGTCTGAGCCTTGTATTCATGGTAAATATTAATATTCTTCTCGTGAAATTGCATTCGTACGTTGTAGTTAATTAACAAATTAAATTACCAGATATATTTAAATACAAGTAGACCTTGCGCAATGTATAAAAGTATAAAATTATCATCGCATGAAAGAGAGATTGATTTATTCAAGCATTCGGTAAAAGTACAAATAACACGAGACACTCGTGTTCGTTGTTCTCAAAAATGTCAAATGAATCCTTTCGATTACCGCAGGTACCACATATGAAAACAAGGTCGAATGTTTTCTTCGAATGCGAAACCGGGGAAAATGTAGGTCTTGTGACATCGTTTCACTTCTGGCACGAGAACGCTTGAAAATTATAGATCTCGTAGTGGAAGGGTGGGAAAACAATGCAATGGCAACGCAACGATACAAAATTAGAATAAAATACCAACCACCTGCGGTGCAATGAATTACAATCGTGATGCAGTGGACCTTGTAAAACTTATATATATGTAACCATCTAGCATCACCAAGCTAAATAGTCCATCTTTTTGGGTTTCTTTTTCGCGTGTCCTCTATTCTCAAAGCTAAATCGGCTTTTCAAATGCCGTGTCATGGAAAATACATGTATTATCTCGCTCTGTTGTGCTTACTGTTTTTCATATACGTCGTGTCTTTCATATTTCTGTTAGTCACTATGAATACAGACTCATTACCTTAATTATTGTCAAAGGTTTGCTTTCGTCCTATATTCAACGAAAATTCAGTTCGCGGACGAATAATCAAAGCATTCTTCCGGATGTTCGGCTTTCTTTTGTTCGACGAAACTCTTTGTAGTTGCGTCATTTATTGCCAACTCGGGCAATTAGAATTACAATAGGGATTTTTTTTATGTATTCTGATCACACTGCAAGCTAAGAGAATTTTTAAAATAAATCATGATCGAATTGCGAGATCAATGGAATTTTCATGAAATATGTACCAACGACTCATGCATCCTTTTTTAGTCTTGAACAGGAGAGTTCTTCAAAAGTTAAAATAAATCTGTGCGTGCGCGCGGAAAACTGCGCAACCTTATTCTTACATATTCAATACAAGGCCCCAGGACATTTATTTTATTTTCAAATCGATTAGATGCCTATAAATAACATAGACTGAAAACAATCGTTGCTACAGCACACGCGAGGACGAACGCTCTCTCTTTATCTTACGCTTTGCTAACTAACGTTACAAATTTGAATTGTCAGCAGCCGCGTAGAGAGCATTGTCGGTATACGTACATAGTAGATTCGAGAATTATGAAATCTACACGGTGAGCTCATTATTCTAAAAGACTTTCTAGCACAAGTCAGTCTTCGAAGGAGAAAAAAAGCACAGGATCACGTATTGGGAGTGTCTCGAAGTAGGCAAGCGCAGTCAACTCTTGCTTATACATGCAATCGAAGGTATATAGCATTATAGATACATGGGGAAAGCTCGCGGCAGTCGTTAACCCGCATTAGTGTCATCGGTCGGTGGACAAGCGATCTGTTGTGTCTCTACGTTTTCTTCCACTCAGGCCCAACACGCCGAGCGTGCAACTACTCTCACGAGAGTACTTCCGCGTAACAGTGAGCTATTCAGCATATTGCCCAACCGCGTCGCGGGATTTTACGTTACAGCTCGGTTTCTACTATACTAAGACTGTATGTACTACTACTACTACTGCTGCTGTTGTTGCTGCTGCTGCTGCTGCTTCTGCTGCCTCTAGTAGATATAGGGAAGATCGATAGTATGTGCATGTATACCCCGAACAGACCGATCATTCACGTGTCCACTATTCAGGAGACTGAATAGAACTTGGGATTTATGGTTATTCATGGAGCTGTGAGCGATGCAGTTGATGTGACTACTGGATTTTCTATGATCACGGGTCGAATGCTTTTGCTCTTTAACCCATACAGATGAAACTTTTTCAGATATCATATCGTTATAAGCTGTAAAGCGAATTTTGATGAAGTAGATGTGCATTAGTAACTGGATTAGATTTCAATTTATCTTATGAATGATCCTATTCACTTAAATGAATAAAGTTAAAAAAATTCTATTTTTCAGAAAATTTGTTAACCGGCATATCATTATTTAAAAATTCATTAATTTAATACAAAACATAACAACTTAAAATATTATATATACATGTTAAAAATACGAAAAAAAGCTTTTAAACTTCCTTTGATCGCAATACGTATTGGCAGTTGAGTAAGTTTTTAGCTTACTATGAAAGATCGCTAAAAGAAATTGTAACAACTAATAATCGATGGTGATTACTGGCGATGGAGAAGCACATATTATTTTATTTATATAAGGCAATAAATACAATTTAAAACTTTAATACTTCACTTAAAAACACTTACGGTGCTACCTACACAATGGTAACTTTGTAGTGCCGAAAAAACTTTTTAAAAAACTATCCCTAAATTTGAAATCTCTTTACCTTCTGCATATAGTATGAATATAGTCTGCTTCCTCCCACGAAAGGCTTACAGAACATTACGGTTGATAGATATACGAAGATGACGAAGCGTCTCTTCTCTTTCTCCGTCACTTACTACCTTTTTTCTTTAGCTTATCGGACTCTATAGATTTTTCCTTTCTCCTCATTACACAATTACAACCAAGCCTGTAGCTCTCTGTCCTTTCTTTCCCCTCCTTTTCTCTCATCTATCCCATATCCTCCTCAATTACAGACTGTCGAGACGTGACTTGCCAAGTAGTGACCTCGCAAGATCGTTTCGCAAACTTCTCCTTCGGTGCGCTCCTTGCGGAGGTCAGCCCTTATCGGACACCTACACATTCACACACGAAGACACATACACAGACGCCCTGTATTAGACCAACTGCTGCCCGCAGGAAATGAAGTTCCGTTTGTCGATCTGATCTCTCGTTACCTCGCTCCACGGTAAAATCGTTAATTGAAACGAGATAGCGGTGATAAGGTCGTTTGTTTATAATACGTTTGCTTGCGGTAGTTCTTTTCTTTTTCCACTTGATTGTACTGCTGCTGTTGCTGTTGCTTCCAGTGGGTATACGCTTGGACACAACAGTTTGATTATTTTAGCATTAAGTACTCTTTTTATTTTGATTTTCACGTAATTCGAATTCACGACTTCGAACTCACGCTATATATTATATATACTGTAGTTGTATTACTTGCTGTGAACCAATCACCTTACCACTCGGTATTTTTACTGTAAAAATCATGTAGCCTAAACTAATCATTCGTCATAAAGCTTACACTCCCAAACTTCGGTGAACAAGTAAAACGATATTTTGTGTTCTTATCTAACATATACAAAGCACAAATATGCATTTAGTAAATACTAAATTTGTAATAATAAATATGAATGTAATCATCTGCACACGCTTAATGAATTATATCTGATTAGACGATTATATCTAGAATCGCGAAATACATTATTAAGTCATCTTTTTATGAAGAATTAAATTTATTAAAATATATTTCAACATGGAAAAATGGTGTAAAAAAACGCCGAGGAAAGAAAGTTCAATTGCAATCTGACGAGAGAATAGAATAAAGTAAATGGTAAGGTGAAGCCGCACGTCTTTCGTCCCTCTGCATTGCGCTCGAACGAAGACGAAGTAGAAAAAGTCAACATGAAAGGCTGGCGATGAAAGGCACTTGCTCAGAGCGCGATGAGTTTCCGGGGAAATGCTGAATCCGCTGACTTCTGATTTTCTTTTTTTATTGTATCTTTACTGCAGCATGTTCTTGAAGCAGTGATCGTACATACACATCCTTTTTAGAACGAGCAACTTTAATAGCGATTAAGGTTATTAGTTGTACACATATTATATAATGGTGTAAATATAATGGTGTAAATTTTCCAGGAAAATGGATAAAAATATTGATTTCTCATAGAAGATCGCTTGTTTGTTTCTTAAAAATTCGATAAGTCTAATGCTGTAATGTCTATAACTCGATGGAGACTGGCTTAAAACTATATACTATAGCAAATCCTAGACAGTTTCAAAATAACGCGCTTAATGGAGTTTGCTCGCGTTTGTTAAATTAGCTAGGAAGCGATTTTCATGTTATTCTCATGTTAGATTCGATACAAGCGATTACGCATTCGCAATTCAGAATACTCGGATCTGGAACTTTGGTTCATGTATTAAGAGTGACACATTTTCTTGTAGACGTAAAAATGTTTGCATAAAATTTTTCATTTTTGATTTACACGTGATTTGTGGACGCAAATTAATGATCATATTGCTATTAAGCTACCGCAATCAGCAAACCGAGGACAATCAACATGGGTTATTAATTAATATCATGGGTACATCTTATGAATAAGGAATTGTGATAATCTCATTAATTTTGTAAAAAAATATACGTCTAAAAATTCAATTTTTCCTTCGGAAATTTATCGCTTGAATTATTATTAATATTTAAGTCAATATAATAATATTAATTAATATAAAATTATTTAACGGTACATAATAAACTTTAAGCATACATATAAAAGTCAACTTAAAAAGAAAGTGTGAACAAAAAATGACCTGGAGAATATGTTAAAGCGGTTGAACGTGTAAGTGTCGGCTCGGTAGTATTATGAGCTACGATCTTGATGTTAACGCTTTTACAGAAGCTGGCAAGGTCTTATCGGCATGTTGATATGCTGTCGTATTATGAGTCATTAAACGAGTTTTCTACCGTTTTTATATGACCCCGAGGATTGAACGGTGAGATCCAAGTCAATCTAATGTTAATATTCGATTAAAGACCTGATTCAACACAGATCTTGCGGATATGCTCTTCCTCTCAGCCTTTGTCTGCTTTTATTTAACCGCTATTATAATTATTAAAAAAGGTAAAAGAAATTAATCTTGCAGTTTATCACCGATCCAGGGGGGAATTTAATAAGATGTAAAAGCAACTTTATGGAATCTTTCAAGAACACATAAACTGTATATAACCTTAAAATTTTTAACGTCCTATTTTACAAGAGCCTTAATCAACATTGATATTTTATTATTTAGTAACGAATAACTAACATATTTGTCAATATTGAGCAGAACACTCGGTGCAATGTACATTAAATGTATAGCGCATACGTCTTTCCACTAATAGATGATAGGTATAGAGTAGAGTCGTGACAGTGTATTGGATCACGGCGTGCAGAACAAGCGACAAAATGAACTAAATCAAAGAAAAGAAAGAGATCACGAAAGGCTTGACCAAACTGAAGATGGTCACGCAGGATCGAGTATACTTAATTATATTGAATTTACCTAATTGGCAGTGTCCCGGCAGTAGATTCGAAGATATCGCAATCGAGCTATCTCTAGCTACGACTTTATTCAAGGCAACCGTGTACTTACTATTCGTGATGCATTCATGCATAGTTACTCCTATATACACCTGACTGCTATTGGTTCGTAAGATAGCTTTTACATTCAAATTGAAATGATGCGTCGATGGTACTGGCTCATTATTCCGGCACAGGAACTTGTATTAAATGGTCGTTACTGACAATTGCAAAGACTTTTACAACTGTGGTAATGTTAGCCTTTGATGACAAACGTGAAAACTACTTCAAGGCAAATATGATTTATAAAATACATACTATGCAGTTTGAAATTTCGATTTCATTAAGGTGTGTACTCTTTTGATATTGACGTGCAAATTTTGCAAACATCGGTATGCAGGTGGACTGTAAACCAATAGTGTACTGCGCAAGCAATAAAAAACTCGAAAGTTCGTATGGGCAACAGAGAAAAGTTTGGAATTCGGTAAAGAAATAAAAACAAGGCACAGGAAATACAAAAGGTAGAATAAAAAAATCGTAGAACCATTCAAAAATGTGCATAACAGGTGTGTATACATAGGCTCTGAAAAATCATCACTAGAGATACTTTTACGATAAATAAAAGATGCATATCCGAGGCTGCTGGAACTGGAAAATAGATAAACATTGAGTTTGGCTATTCTCTTGATTTATTTGTGAAATCTATAAATTTAAATTCCATTAGAACAGTGAAAAATACGAAAACGCGTGCACGCCCTAGTAGAATTACATTTCTCGAGGGCTCGTGGTACCGTGGATGACAAATAATAATTAAAACGCGATCGAGTGTTTGTTGATTTTATCGCACGCTGGTAGACTGGCTGAAAATTTTACGTAAAGTCCTCTCTGCTAGTCGAGCATACAAAATATTAATTACTCCAATGAAAATCAGTTTTTATTTCTTATGCTCATATTGCGGTTGCACTACGTCAACTCGTTAGCTCTGGCTTTTTAGCGAATAAACTTTTGTGGTAATGAGGTTGATTATACGGCGTAAATATTTAACTTAGATCCAGAGAACGGTGGTCGATGAAATTTTACAGCCTGATTGCGGGTGACAAAAAACTTGATTGCGATTGCGTGCTTTTAACGTTTAACTTTCACAAGTGTTATATGGTGCGCATAATTTTGATTCTTTTTTCGCGCCTATTTCTTTTATTTTTATAAAATACTTGCTCATATATTTTGTTCTCAAAGTCAATATCCTTGAATCTCGGCAGATTTGACATACGTAACTTTTTTAGTCACTATGGTTATTTATAAATCGGTTTAACGGTCAGTGATAAAGGATTTAGCACGTGTTTAGGAGTGAGAACATCGGCGAGTTCAATATCATTCCACTTCTCCACATTCCGACTTTCACAGAAGTTTTTTTAGGTGATGATTCACGCAAACATCCCCGTAGGCTGATTGACGACCGGCCATTACGCCACCCTAGGTAGCTTTTTCCCTACATCCTCTATGAGCCATTTCCCTCATAAATTATCACTCAATTCTGTATTAATTTCTTATATTACCACGTCTTCTTCAATACAAGACACTAGACTTTTTCTTATTACTTTCGTCCATACGGTACGAGTGTGATTTCGAAAAATATAGCGCTCCTCTCGAATTTTATCGCTTCTGCTTCTCACGAAAGGCGATGATTTTCGACACATACAGAATATGCAAGGTATAGCTCACACTCAGCTCAGCTGTCGAATTCGCGGCCTAATTATTGGTCGATCGAAGCCACGGATGCGATAAATAAAGTCGCGCTTCCCTCGATAATCAGCGCCCGCTCGCATTCAACCAGATATACGACTATCAGATTGCGAAGAGTCCGTCGTAGGTTCATACGAAAGCACGTTCGTAATTTCTTAAAGTATATGCTCGCTAGATTTACGAGTCAGCGAGACCTGGTGTCGAATAAAATTCTGGTGTGGATGTCTCTCTTTGGTTATACTTTTTTCTGCCGATGTTTATTCGCACAACGAGATCAATACAGCTTTCGAGTGATGACTTATTATAACCGGCTTATCTTCTTCTCGTCGCATTTCTTACAACTTTATTGTTCGTTTCTTCGAAACTGCTGCTGTTTATGGTCGTTTAACTGTATATAATGAACACGTGGAGTTTTTCAGAGTTATTCGAGCGTTTTTCTCACGCCTTCGAAGTTTTGCACTCATTACGTCATGAAGATGTATAATGTTCGATCTATAAGGTCAAAATCAACTATAGTAAAATGAATATAACCTACAGGAACCTCGAAACGTTGCCTTACAAGTACTTAGAAGGTGACATCGTCGCTCTCGTCGCTTTTGCTAGTCAACAGCGGCGAAAGTCCCCTGGAGAGAGATAAGTAGCTGAAGCGTGTTCAACGGCGCGCATTGCAAAAGCATAAATCAGAAACTCGATAGTGTATATATCGCGTGTCGGTTAACGAATGTTCGCCGCCGCACCGTTTGTACTTATCTCACTTAGCTTTTATATACAGCTGTATGAAAAACGATGCGAGTCATTTTTGCGGCTTGGTACTTTCTCAACTGTCCCACTATACCCAGTATTTGCGATAATATTCTGCAGAACATCTAGTATAGACGTAAGTCCATAATCTACAAAATTCATTGTCTAATATTTCGCTATCTTTTTCTATTTCAGGTGAGTAAATTGTATAACCAATCCAGTGTATTGTAACACTAGCTCTCGTTGGTAAGTATATACTGGTTTTAATTCAAATTTCCCTGTTCTCCAGAAACTATCCGTTGTTCTTTTTTCAATTCAACTAATTTAATTTTGTATAAAATACACGACCCCATTCGTCATTCAACGGTTGATTCAACTTTCCTTGCTGTTTCTCGCTCAACGTCTTGCGATTTGTTTTCTTCGGGAAGCAAAAACGGTACTAAATAAAATGAAACACAGAAGTGAAGGAAAAGCAAACAAAGAATTGTAGGTCTGAGGTGAAGAGTATAATTGTCGAACCTATATTATATATTGATTACCAGAGGGATTTAATTAGCAGAGAATATCGCTAGATATCGATAAAAATTGGGATACCCTTGACGAAAGCTAACAAATTTGAGAAATAGCTCTAAAGCTATAAAAACATTTCGACCAGTATGAAGTTCAGTCCATAATACGGTTGCCCTTAGTGACGAATGATTTCTGTTCTTATAAACTAGCATCGTAAACAAGCGTTTTTCCATTCGCCTTCAACCTATAAAACTATGAATACTATTTGCCATGTAAATTGTTTTACTTCCATACCATAACAGCTCTATTTTGAGCTAAAACTTAACAATGACAGCAACGTATTTTTCCCTCTCTACGGTTTATTAATAAAAATTACTACAAACATGGGAACGATTCCTGAAAGTCAACTATTACTTGACCAGCAATAACTCAGGTAAGTCAATCAATAGTTTTCTATAAAATCCACGGTAAATAAATCGGTTGCGCTTACGACCAATCAACGCACCTCGTTACCCCGCGCTCTCTCTTTGTAAAATCATACGAAACTTCACCGCTTGTTCGAATTCGCTACAGCTTGGGAATGCAAGCCGTAATCCCTACGTATCCGTACACCACAGAAAGACGCACATAGACGCCTTACGAAGAGAAGAAGATATGCGCCGAAGATCGAAGAATCGATGGAAGATCGCGAGGCTCTTTCTTTCCTTCCCAATGTATATACCGATCGCGCTCGCGCGACTCCGTGAGTGACTTACAATACCCGATAGCATCTCCCTAATGATCGGACACGGAACTCCCACACGCAGCAGCATCAGCAGCAATTCTGCTTCTCCTCCAATCTCCGAATGGGAACGGAAGGGGGTGACATTATCAGTCGGACGTTCTCGAACGCTGATCCTCCTAATTGTTGACACGCTGCCGTACACGCAAGGGAACGTGTG
Source organism: Apocrypta bakeri (assembly GCA_018906985.1). Lineage (NCBI taxonomy): Eukaryota > Metazoa > Arthropoda > Insecta > Hymenoptera > Pteromalidae > Apocrypta > Apocrypta bakeri. Next base: position 2,903,973 of record JACCIA010000008.1, on the reverse strand, counting down.
TGTATGTATGTGAAGATGTTTGTGGATTTGCGCTGGTACTTTGAGCGCGTGTGTGAATATGCTGGGTCGAAGATCTCGAGACTCAATGGGCTTATGCCTATAATGCTCTCTGTAGATACGCGTGCGAGTACACACTCACACTCACACTACACATACACATGTGTAATGTGTATACTTGTTCGTGAGAGTGAAAGCCTAAATATGTTTATCTGAATGAGTACGTGGCCTGATGGTTTTGACGATTTTTATTTTTGTCATTTGGAATAATTATGTATTTATTATATTCAGGCTTAAGAGAGGGTATGTGTACTATTATGTGCGATCGATTCTCACATGAGGTAGAGAGGCATGCGGGAGAGAGAGAGAACAGAGATTATAGTGTATTTGTTTATCTAATTAAGCTATGGGTGCAGCAGCAGAGTCAGTTTTGCATAAATGCTATTTGTGGTTACATATGTCGCTCAAGCTATGCCAATTAGAGACGCTGCGGTTATTCGAAGCTATGCGCCGATAGTTATTTTACGCACACACGTATATGTATATATATATATATATATATATATATATATATATATATATATATACGTGTATACCTTAAGTAAGAGAAGAATATTTATACTTGGTTAGAAAGTACAATGTTCGTTATAATTGAGACTCTGTGCATGATGACTGGCGGTACGATTGTTCGAATCGCTCAACTTCTTATATTGACTTTTGCCGCAATGGCATGCAGAACTGACGATTCAAAGAAGAAAAGCATCAGCTAATGCATCACGCAATACGTGCACTTATACCAATATTATTAATTAATCAACAATATAATATTTTGACTATCTACTCGGTCATTAGATACTGCTCGCTACAATGCTTTTAGTCTGATGCTGTGATAATCAGTAATTGCAGCAACCATTGCAACAATGAAAAGTTACTCAATCTTCACATATTAAGAATATGACTTCATGCATTAACCGTTTGAAATATATAAACATATATAGAGAGATTCGACCTCCCCATAGAACAGCAGACAACCGTGAAAAACAATCACCACCAAGATATACAAACGACTATCGATAGATTATATCCCATGTGTACGTATAGACATCTACACACACATGCGCGAGTACGCAGCCATTGGAACAGTCACAACCTCTCCCCGAGGAGATCGCGAAAAAGAAAGAAATGAGCCGCGTCGAATAATCCGTCATGTCCGCACAAAGGCCACGGAGACGGCTGTTACTCAGCCTCCCCTTGTCGCTCCCGCGCACGCGAGGTGCGCTCTGGATAAATCGACAGGATATAGTCGTTGAATCGTGATATTGCTACGGGGGAGGGTAGCGTTGGCATTGTCGGGGAAAGAATGCGCTCTTTATTTGGATGCCGCCGCCGTGACATTGTCAACACTTCCGGCGCTTTTTTCGCGCGCAGCGCACATGATCGACGAGCAGTTGCGGATATATGCGAGCTTGCGGAACTTTTCAATTTTCAGAGTGATCGCTATATGCGTTTTGATTAATTGCTCTCCGTACGCTATTACACACACTCTCTTTGTGTTCGCGCTAGTTTTTTTTTCTATTTACTAGAACGTCGAAGTGCTTTTTTATCTCTTCTAATTTCATCGGTGAATTAATCCGTCATCCTATACGCCGCACCATCAGAGCCAATTCACGTTCACCTTTATCGTAAACAGACTCCTGAAGTCTTAGACAGCAAAGGGAATAATAATAGAGCAACGTACGGTTACTGTAGTAAAAACCAGTAAAATAAGGAAGCGGCTCGAATATCCGGCCGGGTCATTATTGGCGCTCTCAGCAGAGACTATTGACCGATCGTCGTTTTCTGCAAAGGACACAACAATGTCTACTACGTATGTTCGCAATGGCATAGCCTCGGGGACTATTGCATATAGTATATGCAGTCACGTGTGGGATAGCGTAGCCACGTGTCGCCGAAGCTGGCACGTGCGCTGTCCTTCTACACGGTAACTTCAATGTTGCGCGCAGAGGTTCCAAGTGTTTTCACAACGATTTTTTCCCACTTCGACCCACGATGCTATTGGAAAAAAATTTAGCTGTCACTTTATTATTCACAGTGCGAATCAGCATTTCTTCCCGCAATTTGATTTTATACATGCAAATGAAAGTGGGTGCTTCTGGCTAGGAGAATAAAAATATTAGACGACGGAAGTTTCGATTCGAGTGCGGCTAAATGCTTCGACATTTTTTCGACGCTAAAAGTCCAACATTTTTTTCACAGAATAATCAATCTCTGCCTCCAATTACTGAGCAGTTTTATCAGTACCCGGTTAATACCGCGTAATCGACAGGCTTCGCATATATGTAGGTAGAGCCTAGTAATGTAAAAACAGAGGGTACAGACTCCCGAAAAGCAGAAGGAAACTCGTGGGGAGTTGCCCAGACGACCGACAGTGTATCGTCTGGCATTCGATCTCTCGTTGGAAACAAAATCGATAGGATCCAATTAACCTTTTCCATGGAAGGCTCAGTCATTGTACTTCTCTGAAAAAGGATCCTTTTATTTTGTTGAATAAATCGAAAAAAATACCTTCAGCAGATATCGTTTAATGGTATTTGACCAGCGTGATGAACGAGAATTCTGAAAAGAATAAGAAAAAATAAGAAAATTTTTGTCAAGTGTTGTACTAAAAATTTTGAAATGACAAGTTGGAAGTTACCTTTCAATGAAAATCGCTTTTCGCGCTGCACGTGTGAAATTTTTTCCATTTTCCGGAAAATTTCGCTGTGCACGCATTCGTTCCCTTATACGCTGGGCTTCGCGAGTGAAATTCCATTATCGGGATTTCCCCTAATTGATCTTCGACCATATATAGGATTCTGTCTGCGCAGCAAAACCCTGCTTCGACATCAGAAGAAAAAGAGAAAATAAGAGAGCCAAGGAAAAGGGGGTGTATAGAAGAGAAGAGAAATCCCTTCGTCATACTCGATTTATGATGTCTCGTCTTCGAGATATATATTATGTACTTTTCCAAGTGGACGAAGCATTGCATATATATGGTTGTAAAAACTTACGATCGACAGTAAATGAGAGATACTATATCTTTGAAAAAATATAGATGAAGTAGCACATTAATGTTCCTCATTCAATTGATTGTCTGCAATTGTATACAAGCAGTACTTTTAAAATATTCGTGTTATTTGACATTTTAGAATTTACGTTCAATGCATAATTTACTGCCCGTAAAACGGCGAAAAAATCAACGATGAAATTACCGTCAAGCTCTTCTTTCAGAACCGTCGCCTCATTACTTTTTTCCGACTCGCGGGCATTTTAGCATTCTTTCTCTGTCTAGCGTCCATTCATTGTAATCTCTCGAATTAATATGTCATAATTCGCAACGAGAATCGCCGCGAGCTTCGCACCTCGAATATAATGAAACCCGTTTGAAAGTTCATTTCTTATTGCGTCGTTACACGAGAAAGAAAAAGTGAGAAAGAAAGATAGTCGCGTGCGACGAGATTAAATGCTCTCTCGCGCGGATAGATAAACGCCCGAGGCTCAAGTTTTAGGAATTTCTCGATTTTATATCGAGATAATGGAGGGATCACTTTGCGCGCGAAAGAGTCGCACGCTGCTGCAGAGTAGATTCTTTCGTGCGGGTGAGATACGGATCTGTTTTCGCTAAGTTTCACGATATGCCAGTAAATTACGTTAATGCACTTTAATATCGTATGCATTACCACACAGTAATCTTTCTCTCACTCTTTCACTTAGTAAGATAATAATCTTTTTAAAAATTCTCCTGTAGGTTATTGCATTGAAAAACAATATTTCAGTCAGTTGGCGGCTGTTTGCGTGATTTTAGAGCTAGAGTTCATCGTGCATGCTATTATTTACTATAAATTGTTGTCCCTTTTTGTTTCATGATTATACAGTAAATCCGTTCCAAAGTAGTTACAGTGTATTGTAACAACTACGTTGCCGACTAGGATTATGTACCAACGTACGCCCGTCAAAGTGATCTCTTTTCGCTAAAAGTTGACATAGTCGCGAAGGTGCCAAAACTCCATTACGTAATTGCTTCAATTCGTTGATTTACCGCGAGAACTCCGTGCAGAATGCCAAAAATCGATTAACCCCGGAAATTCTAATCGCGTAACGCATCATCGTGATCAATTATTCATCGGTCCCCAGAATCACGACAAATATTGACCGAGAACATATGCATATTGTCTATACGGGTTAACGTCGATTCCTTAGGGGTATTACACGAATAAAATTCGTTTCCGTCCTTAAACAAATTCTGTGCAAGTGTTCATCATTACGTCGACTAAGGTTCATCTATTTTTTACGTTATACGCTTACATAAACATATACATTTAACATGCAGCAAATCGATTTAAGTAAAGTGGTTAAAGCAACATCAGTAGTAGTGGCAGCAGAGATGGATGCGACAATGGATTACGAGATAAGGAGGCGCATCAGAACCAATCAATTACGATGTTGAGGGTCGCATCCCCATATGACCCCTATAGAAGTTATTTTGCCTAAGCGCAAATACACTATGCGAGGGAAGATTAGTTGAGTGAAAAAAGCATTTACCAAGATGAGAACCAGAGAATACATTCATACAAACGTAGGTTATTTTGCCGAAAAACTACTAAAATTCTGCAGGTGCTTGATTCGAGCTTTTACATCTTTATTTTCTTGTCTCTCACTTTTCGTAGTAAATTAAACGCTACTACGGTTACCCCTCGTTAACGAAAAAAAAACATTTGTAAATCTCGCACTCATTGAGCACTTCATGCGCAGTAGAAAAGGACTTCCGGAAAAAGTGGCGTAATGAGAGAAAGAGCGAATCTCGTGTGCATGAAAAGAGAGCGTGCGAATTAAAAAAAAGAAAAAATATAGCGGTTGGGAAATTCAAACCCTCGCGAAACTCTCCAGAGACTCGTGACATTAGCACGAAACAATCTGCCTAAAATGCGAGTATAGCACAAAGATTTTCGAGAGCCCAACGCTTCGGTGACTGACAAACGACCCCTCGATTCAGGCCCTCGAGTTACTACTTCTATGTGTATATGAGTATACCTATATAACTGCTGTATGCGAGATTTGCTAATCCGCCGCAGGACGCGCTTCCCTTCTGTGCGTATTCGCGTTTTCCCCCGAAAAAAACGAGAAACGCCGGTAAAAGAGAAAGTGGAGAGGAGGGAGGGAGGAATGGTTTGAAGCTTATCCGCTAGTGTAACCAACAAAACATGTACTGGTTCCCTTATATACTTTCCCTCTTTCTTATCTACACGCTGCTACTCCTCCCTTTTACTTTGCTTTGTCGGAAATGAGAATAAAGTACCGGGGAATCGAAATCGACTCGTTCGAATAAGAGAGAAAATGAGTGCAATGCTTCATATTATATATTATTTCTTCTGGATGGATGAGTGGTTGTAGCAGGCAAAATCGTTAAAGGCCCATTGAATATTAATCTGCGCTGAGTTAAGGGCAGAGGGTGAAAAGGATGAGAAAGATCTTTTGCTGTGATGTGTAGTTTATAGCAATGAAGGGCATCGTAGGGCGTTGATCAATTTCCGTAGCTACATTAATTTATGATGGGCTCTACGCGTTTATTTGCTCGACACTTCTTTCGGGTACTTGGATAACCTCTTAATGCTTCCAAGTAACTTTAATTTCTTATTTATACATTTAACTTTGTTAGAAATACGTAGCAGAGAAATCATTTACAGAAAAAACACATGTTTTTCTATTCATAATCATCTGTGTATCGACATATGTTAATGATAATGTTCTGGATAAGTTGAGAAGAACAAAATATTAAATTACAGATCGGTAAAATATAACACTTAGAAAAATGAATGCAAGGGTGAAAAAATAAAAATACAAATAAAAATAAAAATAAAAGTATGAGTTAAAAAATTACATCAAAACAAAAATAGTTGTTTAATACCATTGCAAAATTTAATAGAAAATAATAGTAATCGTAACTCATATGGTTCGTGACGTTTGAATGTACACATTGGAATATTGATATTGTTTCCTACTGTTATGTGAATAAGAAAATTCTGGGTATATATGCCTATATGGTATAGCATTATATAAGCGGAACAACTGCTACACAGGGGCTCAAACCATCAGGGGGTCCTGAGCACAGAAGCCCTTAACTCGCGGTTCAACATGGGAGAGGTGATCGCACCCATGGTGACGAAATAAATCAATAGTCTTCATGTTTATTTTCTCGCATCATCGCTTCATCTCTCAGAATTATACGCTGACTAACACGCTGTTATGGCAATTGTGAAATATGCATAAGAGGATTATGCAATAAATTTAACGTTTTATAAAAATTGTCATAATTTTCAATAATTTATGTTATGCAACAAACCTCATGTGTATACAACAATAATATGTCGCGTATTTATACGATAATATATCATTCGTTAAATGATTGATACACGCTTGTCATATCTAGTGATTGATTAAGGAAAGGGGTTCGAATAGCTTTTTATGGATAAGAGTTTGCTTTTCAAGAGTAACATTAATATTTAGTGCTAACGCGAAACCATTTCTCGGTTTCATCTCGTTACAAATCAGTTATCCTTTCGAAATGAATTAAAAGGTATCTCTAATGTTAAAAAAACATATTCACCGACTATCAAAGTAAACATTCGATTTCAGCGTTTTATTATGTATGGTTAATATGAGCATGGATCCATTGTCAGATCCATTGCCGACAGGATGCGGATTAACAAATTGTATGCGCGAATTTGAACGTATTCATCAATAAATAGTGTACAAACCAGCCAGTATATGTTATTGTTGAACCCAGAACAGAAATTAGACAGGGTATACAGCTCTCAAGAAATGCCTTATTAAACCAAATTCTCTCTCTTATTATTCTCTCTCTCATTTTCTCTCTCCATGTGATAGGCCGGATATCCTCGAGCTAACCTGTTAATTTGCTATGACATACACGCGACTCTAAGCTTATCATTACCTTATCGACGTTTCCACTCTTTTGCTTCACTTTTGCTATATATTTGAAAATCTGACTTTCAATATTTGTAGCAATAAATTTCTAGTAATATTTAACTGCAAATTATTATCATCGCCTTTCGATATTAGATTAGAATTATCGACTGATGTTCCATAAATATCATAAACGTTTAAAAAAATATTATGTTTAAAAAAGTATTTTGATGATCATTAAAACAATATACTGTAACGGATAGATGATTAAAGAGACAGAGTAGCGCAAAAAGGGTAGACGCGAACGTGTCTTGAACCTGCAACGGTGAGAATCATAGGCAAGTGCTCCTAACTATGTAGCTAAGATCTATGATGCATTTTGGTGTAATGCATCGTAGTCCGTCTCTATAGTCCTGTATTGCTGACTCGTCTCATATGCTTGGGACTTGTTCGTCCGTGACAATACTCACACATCTATGCTGCAGTTTTTCTTCGAACCACGTACTACATATCTCTAAATTCAAATTTTCAGGATTCGTCAGTCCATTGCACCCAGTATGTGTGTGTAACCTCCCTAGTAGAAATTGCCGGTACTAGAACAACGGGTCGGAGTTGTAATACTGTACTGGCACAGTACTGGTTTTCAAGTATGGCCTGATCTTATCACTTATAGCTTACTGTACTGGTCCAATACCGGGTCATTGGTCAATTTCTACTAGGGCTCAAGCCTCGAAGTAACTCGTCACCGCTGTTGATTTCCTCCTGTAATTACGGAGAAATATTTCTTTGTGGTATATGCATGTACGTACGTTCGCATTTCTTTATTTAGGGGAGGTGTTATCGATTTGGTCTATTTCGCCGCCTATGTTGTCTCCCCCTTGCGAAAGTAAGCTTTCGTTCACGAGTTGATCAAATTATACGCTCTACTCGGATAAAAAGCGGGTTCGACGAACGCCTGTCGAAATTCGACCCGGAAGAAAACTAAAACTTATAAAGGGGAAACGTTGTGGGAAAAATTGCATTGATAAATAGAGAGAATACAAGATTCTGATGTAGTGCTTCGGAACGAAATGCTCACTTGAAGAGTTCATCTCCCGGGGCTAATGGCTTGTGTATAACTCAATGGACTGTGAAGTGTGTGAAAAATGTGTGCCCGCTGTGAGTGAAACATTCTAGAAATAGACCGAGAGATCACGGGAAATTTATTTTCAATAAGCATAAACAAAGAAATTCGAAATTTTCGTTGATTATATTTGTATTTCATTTCACGATGCAGCATTAAAAATTATTTGTTATTCTGAAATCTCGGTAATATTCGATAGCGACAGCGTAGGTTGGGTTAACAAATAAAAATCCAAAGCGACGATTCAGGAAATGCGATGAGCGCCGCACTCACGGTAATTGCCTGGACAGCCACGGTAAATACGTTATGTATATACTGGTGTAAACATGCACGCAGATGAGCTTTATTCGAGCTTCGGCAGCGCGTCAAACACACACGTTTCTACCGAGTGTCCGCGTTGAAACACTCGATACGACTTGTGTATGTAGAAAAAATTTTCCCCGTGAATTGTTACTGAGAAAAAATTGTAGGCTTTTACAAAAATTTTACAACTCGTAATAAGGGTCAAGACCTACGATAACGTTTAGATCCCCTGCTGGCAAAAAAAAATTAACATTACTGAAATATCATTAAACCCATTGCAAAATTTATATTTGATCATATCGTTAGTATCTACGTAAAATACCGATTATAACAAAGTTTGAATGGGACAAATCGGATCAAATTTACTTAAAATTTTTAAACATTCTGATAATTATGTAGTAGATTTTCCATGATTTCGGTAACGTACAAATGGTCCGATTTTTACCATTTAAATACTGTTTTTAAGGAAAAATGTTGATCTATAATTTATATTATCTATTTGTTATAAATTGTCCATTATAAAATTATTCCACTCTGTGGCTCTAGTACGGTCAAATTTTTTTATAATACCCTTAGACAATGTCCGACTACCTTGTTACTGTCACCCGTCATAAAAGTACGCTTTCTTCAACAATTTTCAGCATTACAAACTTTTTAATTATTTATATTTTGTAATAATTTTCATATTTAGTACAATTTACTGATCAAATCAAAATTTGAATGGTTGAAATCGAACCATATTTACGTTACTTAACACATGTAAAATCCACCATAAAATTCTTCGAATTTTCAATAAATATACGTTAATTTTATCCGATTTTTTTCGTTCAAATTTTATTGTAATCAATATTTTTCGTAGATTTTAACACGTTTATTAAATATCTATTTTGCAATAATTCTAATAATATATTCGTAAGATATTTTTTATATTGGTAAGGAATTTGATTGTTTCTTTAGGTCTCGACCCTCATTATGAGTTGTAAAACTTTAGAAAAAATCTCCAATTTTTTCATAATGATTTTTCATAGCCAAAATTTTTTCCACTTACACAAGCCGTATCGAGTGTTTCACCATGGACGCACGGTAGTGGATATGGTAGTAGTTAGTCGAGAGGATGAAGTGGAAAAATACATACCGGTATAAACGAAAGCATTTATACCGGTACCAGGTATGTAGGTATACCGTCGAATTATGATGAATTGCGAAAAATGTAGGTATAGAAAGGTAGTGCGAGCAATGGTCAACGATGTATGTTTAAATACGAAAATGTTATCGTACCTAGTTATGGGAACATATTGGGTTTAATTCAAAGTAGTCTTGTAATTGAAGTTAGACTGTGTTTTTTAGGGAATGCTTACTTTGAATAATTAATGCGCAGTGTTATACAAAGTCATGTTCGTTGTTCGTATAAGAAAGCCGAGGAAAACGTAAATGAAAGAAGTTGCTACAACGATTGACATTCTACAGACGTGTATGCTGGTAGAAGTTCTTTTTCTCCAATTCATTTCTCTTATACTTATTAGAAACTATGATGGATTTAATTCGGAGACAATAAGAAGGACGGGACCCGTGCTTATATGGATGATATAATTATAGTCGCGGAATGATATATTATCGTCCAGGTCACTTTCGCTCTCGAATATAATTATAAAACAAAGTAAAACTCAGCCAGCAAGGTCTTCTCTGATTAATTACGAGGAATTTTTCCTTGGCGCACACAAGCACGGGGCATTAATTAACGATGTTTGGTCTCGCGATTCTTTCGCTCGTTTATACGATCTCAGTAAAACTACACATACTCGGGCGAGAAATATCCCCGAGAGAAGCGAAACGGTAAATTTTCCTGTGACAGGGCGACGAAAGGAATTTTTCTCCGCAAGTTATGCGATAACGCGAGACGCATGTACTGGCATTATTATATTCACAAGGATGCACGGCGTCGCGTTATTAATTAACGCAAATCGGTAATTCATTCGCATCTATGAAAAGTCTTCTCTTACCTCGAAGTAATAGCCTTTTTATTAAGCTCACGAGGACAGAGAGGGAGAGAGAGAGAGGGAGAGGCATCGCCGCATGCAGGAGATTTTGAGAAATGTATAAATCTATCCATGATGATCTGTTTTCGATTATACACATGCACCGCGCGTGTGTATTTTTCTATCGAAATGCTTTTCAGCGTAGGAAAAAGGGCTTTTTCATCGAGAGCATTCTGCACTTAGAAAAGCAAATATTTATCATGGCAAAACTCAAGAATATCTTCTACTGAACGCATGCGCGCGATAACTACGGGCTTCGCATTCCATTGTCGAGTTGAGTACATAACCAGCCTTGCTATATAGGAGAAAGAGAGGAATAAAAGAAAATCGAGAGCCACCGTGCTCGTGTCTTATTTTCTTTCTCTCGAGAGTCGTTTCCGCGATTCCTACTCGCGTGCTTTTCCCGCTGCGATCTGAATCCGTCTGTACAGTCTTCTGTACAGTCTTCTGTACAGTCTTATGTATAGTCTTCGGCATACAAGCATCTGTAGTACTACATCGACGAGCTTTTGGAAAATCGTCCATTGGAAGAAATACAATCGTGCTCTGCGGACATAAAACGCACGTGACTGGCCATCCTAATGATCTATACCTACACTTGGGTCGAAAGAGAGAATGAGAAGTAAAAAGAGAAGCTACCTCTGGTCAATTTGGGTTTGGTAACCAAGGAGGATGTACTGCAAAATAATTCAAGACAGCACAGAACCTCATAGACATGCCCAAACAAACGAAATCCTCTCGGCACTAGGTTTATCTAGACAACGACACGTTGTGCAGCTCCGCACTCGTTTATCACGAGTTCCATTGTCAAAAAGATCCCCGACACATTTAGTCCGCTCATTGGCGAAAGAGCCACTAAAGTTCCTCCTGCTCTCGGTGTTATAAAAGCGCCACGTCATAAATAAGAGCTCGCGCCTCTCCTCGTCGTGCGTCGCGACAATAATAATCCCAGCGCCTGCGCAATTCGTTAGATCGTTAGTCTTTCGTCTCCCTAATGGTCCATTGTGTTTTGGACCCGAACCAGGTGCATCGCGCGGTGTGTTGCTGCTGTAGCTGAGGCGACCGAAGTGCGAGAGAGGGAGGAGGGAAAGACCGTCTTTTTGTCCCCTGGGCGCACATTATTGCTACACGCGAACGCGTGGAACTACATCACAATGGTTTCTGATTTTACGATTCGATCGACATATATTGTGTTTAAGCGAGCTTCCGAGAGATCTAACCACTAGATGTTATCTGTGTACATCTCGCGTGCACGCGCGTGCGCTACCTTTAAATCGGATTTGGGGTTTGTTGGGTGTATATCGAGGGTATTAATGCGAGACAACAGCGATAGAAGGTTTTTTGATGGTCTGATTGCGCCCGCTGTGGATTGGTAGATTTGGTTTCGGGTATGTGTATTATGTGCGCGTTTTACGCATTATATATACTCTATTCTGGTTTTTGTGGAAATACGCCTGAGGTTTGTTTGCTGCGAAGTACTATAAATAATTTCTCTAAAAATTATCCGAAAGTTTCATTTGCAATAAATCTCTATACAACTTGAATGTATACATAAACACCTTATACCTACAGTTGTAAATCAGTCGTGGCAGATACAGTCTGATGCAATGTTTTCTCTATCAACATTGCAAATTAATCAGAAATACCTAAGAAATAATTGATGTAAGTAGTCACAAGATACCTTTCGGTACGCGAATTCGCTACTAAATCAAGCATCAGATAAGCATAAATTTTCCACACATTATACAAATAAGAATATTCTGAAAAAGTATAAAATCATGCAACGTGAGAGTGAAAGATAAAAAGATGGCGAGACTCGCGAAAATCAGTAATAATTATACGACGATTATCTCGGCCATTTAGCAAACTGAATGCTATCATCTATACAAACGCAATTATCGCGAATCAAGCACAAAACAGCACGACATTGCGCTTAGCGCTTTCTCCTCGACTTGCGATGATTCGGGATGCCTCAGGCCATTGTCCTGGAGTTTTGCTCGGCTCTCTGTAGTGTGTTATGTGGTTCTATTCGAAGGTATGTAGTGTTTGCATGAAATCGGGTCGAAGGCACATAAACACACAGACATGCATAGGGCGCGTCATGAAAGCGTCACGATTGCGCTCGCGGCCCGTATATTTCATTGAAAATTAATTAGATGCTTGAACAGAGCGAGAGAGAGAGAGAGAGAGAGAGAGAGAGAGAGAGAGAGAGAGAGAGGCCGAAAGATAGTACAATGTGTATTTTAGCTTTACCTATATGTATATACCTATAGGCATAAGAGTTTAAAGACATGAGCTAAACTTGAATGCCGCTCTCAGGAATTGGCCCTTTAGCTTGTTCTACAATACTAATCTGAAATACGATACTAATCCTATTAACCATAGTTGGCTTGTAAATGCTCGCGTTTAATATTTCCAAGTGACAGCGGGATAATCAATCTTTCTTCTGTGTATTCCATTCTTTAGTCCATTAGCTTGTAGTTTCGCGCAAGAGCAAAACATGAATGGATTATTGTGAAATGACAATTTTTTTGCCATGTCGAAAGTAAAACATGCCAAAGGTCTCATCAATACCGACGTTAATTCCGCGCAGCCACGGGACGTCTTGAATAATCACAAGAGCAAGTTTGGAACGATTTCTCAAATGCCAAGTCGTGTCCGAGTAATGAAGTCGAGAAGTAAGTAATGATTTTTCGTGAGTCTACGCGGTCACTTAATGAAGCTTGACTACGTAATTGAAGTCAGAGGATAATCATCTCCATTCGATAATATACACCGCGAAAAGAGCGCGATTTCTTCGGGTAAGTCTAAATAGCGGGAGAGGCGAATCGGCTTGTGAGAAATTATTTGCAGCTAGTTAGCGAACTTTGCAAAAAATGAGCAGACGCCGGCAATAAAGGTGATAAATCTAGGAGAGACCGATAATTAAGGTTCTCTCGCGCGCTCGTGTGGAAAAATGTTTAAAGACTCTCACCAGTTACGTAATAAATATATTATGTTTCCAAAGGTGAACAAAAAAAAATTCGATGCAATCGCACTTTTGCATCTCTCGCTGAGCGTGACTAATATAAATTCATTTGGAATTATGGGTTATGTAATAATGTGACTTTAAATTATGATGTAGTTTCTTAATGGCACCGGTCACGCGTCTGATAAGGTTATGTTATTATAAATATTTGATAATTTAATACCACGAGATGTTCGCTCGAGTTATTACTCTATTTAGGACACGACATCAATATTGATGTGACAGAAAAAGTTAATCCTTTGAAAGGTATGGATAATGTATTATTTTAATAAACTAAATACGTTTGAGGAACCAAGATGCAGACTGGCATTTTAATCATTTTAATCAGAGAAATGGTAAAAAGGATCCAAACGTACCTCTGCGCAATAAAACATTTTGGAGTCCAGAATAAGAATGGAGTAGCAAGAGAGGGAGATAGACTAGAAGAAAAAAAAACAATTGAGGCAAAAGCGTGGAGAGGCTCGGGCTGTTACGCTAGTCGGTAGGCAGCGGTACTAGTAATAGTAGCAACAGTAATGTCCTACGATAAGCCACTAATCTCAGTATGGGGTGTCCCTGGTGGCAGAGCGCGTGCCATGTAATCCGTCGAGAGGCCAGCCATTAAGCTGTGCGCGAGTCGCAAAAAAGCAGCAGCGTGGCACACACGGTAAAAGAAGCAAAGAAAAAGGGAATCCCCTACAGCCTCTAACCGGCGCTTGGTCGTCGTCGACGGCGGCGGTGCACAATATATCATTTCGCGCAGGAGCTCTCCGCCGAAAAATCCCCTCGGTCCTTATTTTTGCGCCCTTTTTCGTCGATCCTCGACAGTAACGATAGAAACAGTAGAAGCAGCGACGAGCAACGTGTTGTTATTCCCCCCTCGTACTGAAGGGGCTGCTATTGCTACACGTTTTACCTACTGTGCTAGAGTTGCGCATACCGGGTATTACTACAAATGTAATCTTACTTAAGCATATGTTGGCATGACTGATTAGGCAGACGACAGCCAAGACAAATAATGCTGCGAATGTTGAGAGGAAGAGAGACAAGGAAGGTATAGAAGTAGGGAGTCGACATGAGCCGAAAGAGCAGAGAATATTCTCCGAAAGTATAATAAGATTAAGATTTTTATTTAAAAGAAAAAGACCGATGGATTTCTTATTGGGATTCATTTTATAAAATTTCATAAGTCTAATCTGTCGTATGACATACGAGTGACCTAGTTACGCGGGTCTTTTGGCGGTGAGAGATTTAAAAAATTAATTTAATCTGAAAAGATAGCGATAGGGGTTGCAAGGCAGGACAAAGGAAGCACAGGATAAAAAAGAAGGTAAAAAAGCAAGAGCTATATCGGTTTCCCCTCATTTAGCACTTCGTATTTCTGATTCAGGCTTCTCTATTCGGTTTGCGTACGATATAGGCTTGTGGGAATTAGGGAAAAATCACATATGGGTATCGGATGAAAGGACTGCTGAGGATTATGCTGGTAGCTAGTTCAATCGCGTGAACAGCTTTATTGATTTGGTTATAGTAAGTCCATCTTTCAAGATCCTTTGTAACGTTTTCTCCCTTTGCCAACAATTTCCAATCTGATTTATGATGACAAATGATCATGTTTTATATGGTAATGTACCGAAGGTAAACACTTGCTTTCTATACGCATGTTATTAAAAAAAACTCTGTGATTACCTTGGGATTTGATAGAATCAATTCTGGTTACGGGTAACATAATGGAATACTTAATCCCAAAACAGTCTTTTATCTGAAATTCGAGCGTCTATTCAATCTTCTTTCTTGTATTTCCCCGGTGATTCGCTAATCACGTGTGGGGAAACAATTAACAGTAAAGATTGATTATTCCCGAACAGGGAATTACGATCTTCTAAGACATTGACAACGCAGTACGTATGAAGCTTCCCAACACACTATCCTGTGGGCATTGATCGAGGCCCTAATTTTCTGTCAGATTTAACGTAAACAGGATCTTAAACTTCGCAGATCTTCTAAATGATAGCATGGATGTTGTTCGTTTATTAGCACGTTGACTCGATAATAATATGATTGCGGTATATAAACGAAGTAATAAAAAATCAGATCAGGCGAAAGTAATTCGGGAATAAAGCAAAAATAAGGAGAGACTAATTAATATCTCAAGTGATCTTCTGTCTGCTGCACATAATATGCACATGATACGAATGCTACCGAAGGTAAATCTCACGCGTGCCAAACCGATGCATAAATTGATCTATCCGGCAATGCTTAAGGCGCATCGCCTCTTCGAAATTGGCTTCTTTCTCATTCACTCTTTCTTCCTCCTTCTCTTTCACTATCTATCTGTCTGGTATATGCCCTTTCACTTCTGACTGCATCACACATAGAGTGCTCGTGAAACTAACGATGCGATGCGGCTTTTCTCCACAGCACGAGAGACGTGATTTCCGCCGCAGTCCGCCTGTTTATATACACTGTCATGCGCCAAGTAGCTCGACGTGTTAATTTCAAGCTTCTCAAGCCCAGCTGCGAGTATTATAACTCCTCTCTTTCTTCGCAATTCCTCTCTTTGCGCTACCGCTATCATCCAGATAGATCAGCCTATTATTTTTCGTTTTTCTTTTTCAAAAAATTGTATAATATTTTAGAAAGTATATATTATACATAGCAGTGAAAGTGTGAGATGTGGATTCAATTTGATTTTTCCGGTTTGAATTGAGCAGAGTTTATCCCGAAGCTTATTAAAATAGTTGTTTACGAACATTTCTTGCCCGATTGCATTTGAATATATACTCGAACTTAGTTTGCCTTCGTAAAGTTTGAGACGATACCGATTCTAGATAAAAGTTAAATTTAAATTACAGCATTGATCTTCCGAGGTCAAGGTAAAGAGATTATAACGACGGCGTAACCCTATATTTATAGAAGAAAACTTTATATCGAAAAGATGCCGAACCATTCTTGCAGAGAGCGGAAACGAAATTGTCGCCTCCTCAGACTGCATCGCGAAGATCTTGTCGAGTATGAAGCCTCGTATTTCACGGGCTTTTCGCGATTTTCCGGAGATCGAGTTACGTACGGGCCGACGTCGTCGAGAATAAAAGGGAATGCAGCAAACCGAGTGTAGTCTTCTCTCACGCGGTAATTCGATGCGAAACCCCTTCGTACTTCTATCTTCTTTTTTCGGACGATGTACACTTTCAATCCATATCGCATGTGTGTTCATTTTATTTTTTGTATGACATGTAGTTCAGTGCGGTATTCCTTGAAACGATGCAAATTATCAAAAACAGAGAGATAACTAGGACACTATTCGAGATGAGGGGGTACGACTGTACAGCGTAGGATTATGTTTTAAAGAAACAGAGAAAGGTCATATTTATGGTAACGAAAGTGTAGATGCCCGATAATCGAGCAGCTACTTCCAGCTACTTAGACAATGCAAAGTCGTCTCGTATAATGTTTGTAGTAGCAGCAGCTGCGGAGAGAATGGAAAGTTCTGGCACGTTTTCTCAGTGCGAAAAAATAGATAGAACCGGCGCATATACTGCATGCCACAAGTATACCGCCCCCCATCGTGCGCACAGAGAAAGTTTTTGATTGCTAATTATCTTTTATTTACGATATTCGTTCGCTAATGGATGATTGTAAAGCTTGCGTGCGCAGAGCTAATAATAGAGACTCTTGTGGAAGGAGGAGATATGGAAAAGAAGCGACCGAGAAAGAAGCTGATTAGACAACATTGTGAATTTTCCAGCGGTGCATGCGTCAAGCTATAGGTATTTGTTTTCGTTTGATATGATAAATAAACCAGATATCTATTAGTTAATAGATGTATCTAATTATTTTCTTCTTTTATACATTATGAGTAATGACTAAGAGGATGACTAAACCTCAAGAAGAGTTAAAAAAATTGAAAGAGAAGCTTACGCACGAACGGTGAAAAGATCTATTGTTCCAAACCAACGGACACGTTACTTTTCTAGGCGGTCAGATGTTGAGATGGAACATCGTAGCGCGAACTCTGATCGGCTCTCGAAAAGTATGCAGTTCCATAACTCATTCTCGAAACAATAAGCTATCATACAGTGGCATTGGACGAACGTAAAATCCGCGCGTGACGCCAACGCATTGTCTTTTATGCATAAGCGAACTTAATATGTAAGACCGAAAGTCTTTCAGCATTGTAATTTAGCTTTTCGATGTCTATTTTATGCTTTACAGGGCTTTATAACTTTATCATTAAATTCTTTGGGCGAAGAAGCTACTTTGATTTTCTTCAATTTAACGATCTCTGGAAGCTCCAGTAAATCAAATTGCAACAATGGTAGCTGCCAACAAATTGTTTCGCGCTGAATAATTAGCAACATCGCGTGGATAATAAACGCGTACAGCAATTCGCACCTACACACGTCGAGCGTAGTGAAACCATTAACGGCGCGCGCTCGATAAGTGCGTCTAGGAAATAGACTTATATCCGTGCATTTTCTGGCAGCGTTGAACACGACTGTAATAAATCCTCTCTCCTTCCTTCTCAACTATCGTATTGTATAAGAGATCGCCGTTGGTCGTTTGACTCGATCCCCTTGCATGGCATTATCCCGTAAAACATGCACTGTGTATGTGTCCAGTGGCTATACACACGCGCGCGCATATATATATAAATATATATATATATATATACGCCATACACACACCTACATAAGGAAGTATAGAGGAAGAAAGCGAGAGGGGACTATTCCATTGTTCGGAATAGCAACCACGCTTTGACTGTGCCACGGGTCCTGGGATGACGTCATTGATATTGCGAAACTCATGGTGGCTGCACGTTCTTTTCTCCTTACGAACTTATCCGACTTGTGATTCGATGAAGCGGGCGGATCTCGGAGTGCGCGCGCGAGGAGTCACAATTTTGAGGTTGGAGCATTGAACTCGCGTCGCTGCCGAGGGCTTTGATCTTCCCACTGGGCGGCGGAATGCACGACGACACGCCTATATGTGTGACGGCGCAAACTTTTGTGCACCAACTGAGCTGTATTTTCCCTTTGCTTTTATTATTATTATTATAACTATATATTTTTGAATTAAAATTCTCGTTCGTGCGCAGGAACAATTAAAATAATAACTCGTATCCACGTTCCTGCTGTGTAAAAATAATTTAATTCCCGGAGTTCGAAAACACACTTCACAGAAGCTTCTCTCTCTCTCTCTCCCTCTCTTTCTCTCTTACACCATACGTCTTGTACTCCGTTTAAAATCGATTAACCTGAATCAAGAAAGCTACAATTCAGCCTGGCGAAGCCAACACGCAAACGAAAAGAAAAGTGTCCCTTGCGGCTAATATTACACGTCTCCCACTCTCCTTTTGGCCTTGCAGCTCTAAATTGCGCTCATTGCAGTAGCTCCAGGTAGTAAAGCGTATATATAATATGAGATGGCTCTCTTTCCAACTTCTCGGAAAGCCTTACTCCACGAAAAAACATTCCCACGACACTGGGTCATTGTCTGAACTCGAGATTGACGCAAATCAAAACTCTCTCTCTCTCTCTCTCTCCCTCTTGGTAAACTCACGACACTTGTCACGCTATGTGTCCTGTGTCTCGTTATAAGATATTGCATGTTTCTGTGTGAAAAACCAAGGGGAGGATCTTCGCACCGCACATGTACTGTACGTCTTTTTAGTCTGCACTGGTAATTCTTTTTCAATTAGTCCAAGAAATGAATCGCGTGCGTCAGCCAGTCTAAATTGAAAATTATGTTTTTCTGCAGAAAAGCCAAACCTGTTGATACATACTAAGGCTAGCACACATGTTGTACAAAGACTTGAGCATTATTCGTTAGTTACAATATAACTTACGGTCCGTGGAGATAGATGAATAATGAAGACATCGAAGTATAAACGTAACAGCTGATTTGCCGATACTTGGAGTTAACAATATATATATATATATATATATCTTTCTCTTTCTCTGAGCACTTGATATCTGAAGTGGATATAAAACCATTCGGTGCAGTTCAAAAGTGCCGGCATCTAGTACAAAGGAATGTGTATAGGAAACCTCTCTCTCGTTCCTTCTCTTATACAGTCGCTGTCAAAGGCTGGACCTCTTGACCTCGTCCTGGTTCAGCTCGTCGTGCAGTACACGAACGAACGTCGACCCTTTGAGATGCTGCTCGCAAGCACTTGTCATGTTAATGTGCGAGAAAGCTCACGAATTCTCGGAACTTAATTGTCAATGCTTGCACAGAACCTTTGCACCACGGAGATGCATGGTTTAATATATTTATCATATTGAGAGTGCTGGATGCACGAATGTCGAAAAAATAACAGTAGAATAACAACACACCGCTGCTAAAGTAAAAGTCAACAAAAGCGGGGAAAATCAATAGCACTTGTCGGGGGACGCCGCACTGGCAGAGACGTATGAGAATCGTTCTTTGATGCATTCGCCGCACTCGCAAAGAGGAGGACGAGGCCTTGCGCAGCTTCCAGGCATTAAGTCTTTCCTCGTCGCTCGCGTTCTCTCAGCGATGTTAAATTAAACGAGCTGCTCTCGGAATATATTCGCTGATTTCTGCGACGCGTTGAAAGATCCACGTGAGAATCTGGAGTTGGCAAGCAAAACCTGTTTCTTATGTATTATTGAAAGGCTGAGAAAAAAAGATAAAGGAGCACGAGCATTGGAAAATGATGATATTCAAACGTTCTATACAGAAAGATAATGCACAATAATGCTTCGTATTTATAGGAGAAAATACTTTGGATTAGATATACTATTCATGGAATGAAGACGAAACAGAGGAGAGAAAAACAATCGATCGACTTATTCCGGCTCTTTTAATTCTGATTGCGGAGATTTCAATCCCTCTTGTGTATGTGTTAGGGCAGTGGCGCCTAATGGGCCTGTCTTGCGCTAAAAATATTCCCTTTGAAATTTCCCGTCTGAATTCCCGGTTTCCCCTTCGAATTTTGCCTTCTTCTATTTCTTTGCCTACCGCAGAGACTTATAAAGCTTAAAAATAGCTCGACTTTTGACCCTTCGATCTCTATAATCATCGAATATTACACTGTTCGAATGCACGGTGTTCGAAAAATACGAACGAATAAATAAACTTTACTGGTCATAACGAACATGTAGTCAGCCACATAGATAGGTTTGTTTTTCTAATTCAATGTTTGGAGTATGAAGCATAGATCCAACCTTCAGCACGGTGTTTCTATGCTCGTCAATTGGATTTTGCGTAAGCGCGACAATAAATAACAAACGAAGATCCGAAAATAAGAAGCAGTAGCAACAGTAACAGCGACTCCGTTGGTTCTCGCACGGGTAAATACACAAGCGCGCCAAACCAAAATACCACAAGCCGATCGGTCTTGGCGTTTGTTGTCTCTTGAGGGGAACAGTATAGTGTAGCTGTGGAACGCAGCCGCAGGCGACAAGAAACCACGAGAAACTTCACCAAAAATCGCTTTAATTTCTCCCCGCCACGAATTAACGATCTTTTACCCGCAGCAATCACCCCAATTTGATGGATTTCATTGATTTTATCTTCACTACTCAGTCTAGAAGAATTTTGACTGAACCTGCTTTTGGATAAAATAGATGCACTTGTACAAATAGCTCGGAGCACATACGAAACGGTAATTACAATCGAGAAAAAATGTATGCCATACCGGGCCGTTACAACGTAAGAGCAATTTCATCGAACAGAAAAGAATAGTGGGTAGACACATAATTAGCGTCTTTCCAGTCGAGACTCAACGGAGGATAGGATCACCCCTCTCTCTCTCTCTCTCTCTCTCTCTCTCTCTCTCGACTGATAATCTAACGGACTAATCTCGGGCTGATCGCTGATCGTTTGCCGCAATGATTATGCGCGTACTTACCGGGCTGCGATTACCCTCGCGCTCGAATTATCACGTAATTCTACTGCTGATTCGTTGCTTAGGCAATCCAATAACGCCAATAAAGTCGCGGTGTATAATTTCGTCCGGTTGCAATATCGTTGCAGCTTACTTTTTTATACAAGACTTGGTATCTCATTTTTGTATGCGTTGCACATACATATAATTGTACCGGATCAAGTCCGAATTTTTTCACTAGAAAATCTGAATAATATATTGATAGCACGTAAAAATTTGTTCGCGCCCTTTCTCTGCATTACGCAAGGATGCACGAATACATTCTGCCATAAAGAGAGCAGCACGTGTAGCATAGCAAGCATATTTTTTCTCTCTGACAAAGCCCATGAATTAGAAGAAACACGTGTTACTCTCTTCTTTCCCTCACATTAATTTTCTATGAGAATGAGAGGACCTCGACGAAAATCTCCGGCACAAACGAGCTCCAGCTGCCGCGACTTTTCGGGAGAAGGCAATAGGAGCAGCTACAGCCGGAAGTATTCCGGCGCGTCTCGGATCATAAATGTTGACTCGTTATTGCGTGGTGTGTACTACATGCGTATATATCGTAGCGAGGTATACGTCGTAGCGGGGAATAACTCAATTTTAACGGCAGTAGCCGCTTTTGTTTACCAGGTGGTTATATGGCGCCTCCGTATACGACCTGAGTAAATCGCTTAATGTCCTGGGACAAAGGGGAATACGACATTTTACACTGTCTTTCTGTATCCGTATGAGCGTGTAGAGTAACGAAATTTGTTATTGAAATTAATATAACCCAAAGCGATGCATGCGAATTAGAGGAGATAACATTCAAAAAGTGGATACTTATTTGTAAAGTAATGTAACGTGTGTTCGATGTGTGCGAAAGCGAAAGTGATTTTTGGCTTTCTCATGTTTTTTTTCAAACGAGTATTGTTCTTACAGATATACAGGCGGAGTGGGAAAGAGGGAGACTAGTAATTGCAATTCATAATAGTAACGTAGAAAGTTCCGCGAATTCACAGTGTTTGTCGAAATAATTTTTACAATTATCCCAAATCGAACGAGAGAGATTCCACGATATACGTTGTATGTAATAATGCTGCACTTGATAAAAAAATCAAATGAAAAATATAAATTCTATCGCAATTTACATAAATTCCTAAGCTCAAAAATTTCTCCGTCGGATCGCAGAGAGATTTAGCAAGCTAGGGCCACCATGTGCGACCAATTACTAGAAATGCCTGCGTGGGTTCTAATCCGGTGTGTCAAGTCAGCTTCGAAATAATACATGTGGCAGAAATGTTTTTCATGCGACGCGATTCAGCTGAACGTGATCTTATTTTATCCAAAAGAAAATTTAATATCCTATCCATAGTGAAGAACCGTTAAACGCTTAAGCCTCTCGTTTCTAAGTAAACAGACCACATGCCTGTATAAACAGCATCGGGAAAAAGAATGAAAATCCGCCCATCGATTAAGTCAGGATATGCACAACGATCAGCGGAACGAGTTAATGAAGAGTCTCTAACTGCTAATAAGCATCGAAAAAAAGTGTGGCCTTGAATCGAGTTAAGCAGTTTCCGGGGTCACATGTATTCACAATCTGTCTCACTCGTTACATATGTATTACAGTTCCGATGAGTCTCTTTGGCCGAGCGTCTAGTGAAAAAAGGGTAACCGTGAACGTGTCGTGCTCGGACGCTCGCGGTATCAATTAAATCTCTGATTAGCGAGTCCTCCAACTCTCTCTCTCTCTCTCTCTCTCTCTCTCTCTCTCTCTGTACCTAGACTCTCTTTCGTGTTCCCTTTGAATCTCGAATGCGATTGTGGTATGCTACTGCGCAGCTCGAGAACTTAACTCGCATAATGCAATGGCGATCTTACACCGCCGCTTGTTGTTTGAATAAATTTTACCTCTTTTTGCGCGTTCAATACTTTCTTTTTTCCTTCTTATTTCCGCGCTTGTCTTTGCGCTCTTCATTAAGTCGTTCTGTCGAACTGACTATTTAAATAAATAAATTAGCCTTGAACACGTGCCCTAATAGGCCTTACAGATTCCTGATATTTTATTATTTTCGCGTAATTTTTTTTCAACTATGCACTTTTCTCCAAACAGAAATTCTACAAAAAACGCACGTGTCGGCATTATACGACGACTGAATCTGAATCTCAATGTTATTTATGTATTTTGAGTTCCAAGGTTGAGGAATCTTTTTTCTTTCCTTTACTCTTTGAAAAATGGACCCTGAAATAAAAATAAAAAAAATTCTCGTGCCGGGGATGTGCCTTGGATCGACTGTTTCATCGTGTTATGTATTGCTCAACTACATTTACGAGTGCGTGGCCACAGCAAAGGACATACACAATGCAGGAATGAATTCGATACACAGGTGTATAACGCCGTGCCTGCTTTCCTTTTCACGAGACTGAGTCGGTTTTCACTCAATAGTAACAGCACGTATTGAAGAATATAGTCATTGTGAACATCGTCGTTGTTGAGAGATATTTCGTCTTAGTAAGAATATTAAATAACGTTTTGTCGAAGCAGCAGTTTCGATATTCTATGGATCCTGAACTGCTTCATTAAGGTAGAGGCATTTCTCATAGACGATTTCTTTAAATATTCGGTGTAGCGCTGATAGAATTATTCAGCAGTGATTCTTTGACAAATACATTGGTAGAACAGAATTTTTTAATCTAATAACCATAGGCATTCAGCAGAGGAATAACAAGAAATTCGACTACTTTGTTGATTAAACTCAAACCATAGTCAAGAATAATATCTTACGATCCACTTCTTGCTAATGATGCTTGCTTACTAAATATTGCGTATAAACTATAGTTTAATTAACCATTGCGCGATCAGAGGAACACACACCCATATGCATATTCATGTATATATATAGACGTAGAAACGTGTGTAGGTCTATTCTGATAATTATTTTATCAAATCAACGGACGAAAGTAAAGAGTCTTTAGCGCTTGACTATGAATTGTGCTGGCCGCCGAAGGTAGTATTTCGTGGAGAGGATCGGCTTGCTGTATGCTTCGACACTTAGCACATTAACCTGTAGAGGCTACTAAGTAGCTATACACATTAATAGCTGCATTCTGCAGATTTTTACTTCCTCTCTCTCTCTCTCTCTCTCTCTCTCTCTCTCTCTCTCTCTTCCTCTCATTCTCTCGATATGCGGTTTAGATTCTTGAAAAGGTTACTTAGAGTAACGTGTACTAAGACACGTTATCTTTTCATTTACATTTCTTCCGCGTTTCAATACAAATTAACTGTTTTTAATCAATCACTTGCGCGTTTCCTTGCATCTGTTCCAACAAATTGAATGATATACGAGTAACGAGGAACAAGATCAATTTTCATTACTCGTTCATCCACCATTCAATTATAGTGAGAGTAAGCCACTTGTACTGAGTAACACCGTCTTCATGATTGGGCTTTAAAACAATAACGATTGACATAATCTACCAATCCTAGAGAGTTAGAAAGAGTAAAAAAGTAAAATTGCTTTGCAAGTGACGAACAAAAGATCATCCTCGAGACAAGCGCGCGCGATTACATCGATCGAGTCGAGCGTAAGCTCCCTTTCAAGGCGATCGATCGGCACCACTGCATTGCTTCGCCTTGTGCAGAGGGAGAGAGTAGACGAGGACGATCCCGTGCGAAGCGACACGCGCCTTTTCTTACGTTGATGCTTCTTACGATCTCGCTATACCGGTGCAA
Organism: Apocrypta bakeri; assembly: GCA_018906985.1. Taxonomy (NCBI): domain Eukaryota; kingdom Metazoa; phylum Arthropoda; class Insecta; order Hymenoptera; family Pteromalidae; genus Apocrypta; species Apocrypta bakeri. The sequence goes on along the minus strand of JACCIA010000008.1, from coordinate 2,878,929 downwards.
TTAGTGCTCGAGTGCTCGCGTGTGTGTACTGTAGTTCTCCATAAATCATTGAAATTCAATCGCGCTGATTGGCTGCTGCTAGAGGAAGATCGGTAGTCGCCTCGTACTTCCTGCTCGCAGAATGATCAATCTGCTCGGCTTTTATGGTTAAAGTGATTTTTCATTCGACTAGCAGAACTCTCTTAGCCACCGGCATCGCGCGGTTCCCTTGACACTCACGTCAGGCTTCACTCTTTTTCAAAGTTCTCTATTACCTGGATTCATCTCTTTTCTATCCAAGACGCTGAGTAACTATTACCTATTTTATTATAATATTTTGTTGTTTTCAAGTTTCATGTACCAAGAAACTCTCGCAAACTTTGACGCAAAGGAATATACGTACACATAAGTTTCCCCTCTGAAAAGAACATAACGCGCGTTGCTCTCCACGAACGCCGATCACGCGCAGAGGCGCTTCTCAAAAGCGTTGAAAGTTAATTATAATTAGCCGAAAAGTAGCAACGTGGCCTGAGCTATCATCGGGCTGGATAGACGTTCTGACAAGATTACAAAAGAGGAAGGGCAGGGGAGGGGATGACGCAAACTTGGCGGATCGTATTTCCGACGACGTGACTCGCGCGTCAGCCATCATAATCGCCGTCGTCTCTCGACAATGTCTATTTGCTTCTCTTATTCGTTTGCGCAATGCATCAGCGAGTCGAGGCTAATTATTGCAGCTCGTGCTTTATCGATCAGCTCATTATCGTAACTCATCTAAATATTCTTTTCTCTAAAATATGTTACAGAAAAATCGCTTACTGCATAGCTGTGGAATAATACTGCATGCGCGCATAATTTTGTTTGCTCCAATTTTAATCAACTCAACGTCTGGCAAATTTTCAAAGAGATCTGATGTCTGTAAACATTGAGTCTGGAAAGTTTATTTTACCGGCAGGCGAAAAATGCTATAGAACACCAACAGGATCCGAAGTTCATCAATTATGTTTTCTAATTATACGAATTGAACTACAAACACGTCAGACTGGAAAAAGAGTTCGTTCCGGCGATGAGGCCGCGTTCAAGGACTACCTTGGATTTTCTCTCACTCCCCCCCCCCCTCTCTCTCTGCTTCTAAAGTTTGATTGACACGAACTTCCAGCTTGACAAGCACGGATAATTGTATTAACATCGCGAGCGAGTATAATGCGCCGCTATATGCATATACGAAACATCAGAACAGTTACCCCAGAGGAAATTGTGTTTACGACGTGTATATTGTATGGACTGTATACCTATACTAGCATGCGTTATTTCTCTAAATAAGTCATTAATGGGAGATACGTGCAAAAGAATGAGTTTTGAAATTTTACATAATATGTTTTCTTTACATGTATTTGCTTTTTCCAATTATATCCAAAGTAATTTATATTTACAATAAATACCAAAACAGGGAAAAATGAATTAATTATAGAATTATATTAGAATATATTCTTCAAAAGTTATCTTATAAGAATATACATAGACCTGTAACAGCACTTACTAGTTGTTACCTGTTATTAATTATACATAAACTGGTATGAAGGAGAAATGAGCAAAACACGAAAATAAAAACTGCGATGCAACCACGAAATTATTCGAAGAGTCAAAATGAGAGAGTATTGAAAATAAAATCCAAAAGCATTAAAAGAACTTGTCATGGCAATATTTTATTCGAATGAAAGTTGTAAACACTTTGGTTGTATGCATCGAACGGAATAAAGGCGCGGTACAGAGGTATAGTATTTCGACACGGCAACATCTTGCTAATTAGCTCGAGGACGTTGAGAAGATTCTCTTTCTCTTATGCCCTGTTTGGTTCACTCGATATAGGCAATATAAAATAGGGGTAAAAAATGAAAAAAAGTTACGAAATCCTTGTTTTTTAACCGAAGTTATTTTCGAAGATGTTAAAGATGCGCGAGGCATTTATCTTTATTTCAGCCTCTAGTTTAAACAAAATACACTTCTTGATCAGTCTTGAGAATTGTAAGTGACGTGTATAACTGGAGCTTCTATATATTCTGTCATGCAGATTAATTCTCGTGAAATTGAAGCTAAATTGAGTGATAATTCTCGTGAAATGGAAGCTAGTTTAGTTGTCATGAAAATAATCAGTAAAAAGGCTTGCAGTAAAACAGAACCGATAAGATGCTAAAAGTATTAGTTAATGTATAACTTTCACGAGGGTTGGCGAGTCCTAAAATAGTCTTAATTCGAAATAAGATCCAATGATTTATAAATCTGATGTTCCCTTGATGTTTATGACTACCTTCGTATTTCTTGTGCAGAACGAGTCGAGCGAGTCCACAATCGCTAACGACTATCCACATCACACGTTCACTCTTTCTTTAGTGATATACATCATTAAAGTCAATCGTAAGCTCGCCCGCTGGAATACATCCGATTATATTCGTCTTGCATATAACTGTACACGCACGACAAGAGTGCGCGAGAGGGAGAGAGAGAATACAATCGTATACAATCATTGCGATTTCGTATGCTGAAATGACAACGTCGACGAGAATTGATATTAATTTTGGGATGCGTGCAAATGCGCCGTATTGCGGCTGAGGGCATACACATAATCGAACTCTATATAACTATACCATTATGTAATTTTATGATTTTCGAGCGAAAACTTTGATGACGGAATCGCGACGTTACTGAGCGCAGAACGACCTTTAAAACAAGACTGATAACAGTTATAAATTAATAAATGTAGCTCAACTTATCTTTAAAAATGTGAACTGATCGATTCTAATTTTCTCTCTCGATTCAATTAAGAAATTATGTGCAACTCGTTTGATACTCGGTTATACGGGACGAGCATCGTTATACAGGAAGTCAATCTTACTCGATCGACTCACCGTGAGCGGAGAGAGAAAGAGAGTCTGAGTCCCGTAAGTCGACAATCGGCCACAGCGGATCAGTTATAATCCTTCAAACCTCCGTTATATCGCGAAGGATCCCCTGAAGGAAGAACATATAGACGATCGTGACCTAACGAAGCACCTAATCTCCCGTGACAAAGTCACGTTTTTCAAGGTCGATAGAGAGGGGGACTCGTACAGTGGTTCTGGAGTACTATAGGTGCGCCGACTTCGCTTTGACGTGACCGCGGGCCATCTTCGTGCAGCAAAACCGGCAATATCGTCGAATGATCCCTCTTCTATCTACAGCTCTTTGGGACGTGTAACGCGATGAAAGGGTGTATAATCGCGCCGAGATGCGCCAATTAACGTCAAGTTTGCAGTTATGTGCTGCTTAATTTTTATTGTAGCTTGCTGCTAGCTTCTCTTCAACCAATGCGGCGTCAGCAAATGATGTTATGATCGTTGAAACATTCATAGAGTATTATTTGCCAAGACGTCGCGAATTATCAATTTTTTATGTCTGGCTAAAGAATATCATATCTCTCTTTCTCTCGAGGACATGGAATAAATTTCTCAAGAAGAATACTTCCCCTGCTAAAACGGCTGACGACTAACGTGGGACTTTTCGCACCGGCCGAACCACTTATACATACCAGATCTGGTTCGGGTTATATTTAAGACCGGTAGTCGCTTGTTTATATGCGTGAGCTCAAGCTTAATTCTTGCACTGTACGCTTACGAAAGAGAAAGAAAGAGAGAGGGGGGGGGGGGTGCAGTCACTAGCCACATGACAGGGCTCTACACACTGACCTTATCGCTACTTGTGACTATATGTCCAATATCTTTTTCACTCTGTAATTTCGAGATAGTGATGCATTTTTGTTTGTAGAAAAGTTTTTGGATCAATAGTAAACAATAGTACCTTACAGAGTTTATTTCACGCGTCGTCGCGTCATCGCTCTCCATAAAGCCGTGCAGTCTAGCCGAGTGTTATTCCGTGAATAACCTCCCCTCAACGACGCCCTAGACGTGTCCTGCGTATGAAATACACATTTCATCAGGAAGTCGCGATGGAAAAGGTAGCGTTGAAAATCGACAATCCCGGTAGCTTGTTGCTCTGCTACCTACTGCAGCTACCACTGATGTTGCTATAATAGCTTTGTGCTTCAGCTCAGCTATATCTCTGTCTCACGCTCTTCTGCCATGTTTTTCACGCTCCTGTGTTTCCGAGGTATTTTACAAGTGCCACCTCATTATGGGCGCGAAAGAGCGGTGCTCTCTGGAATTCATGATTTAAATGATTCATGCGGCGCACCTTCTGAATAATTTTGTGATACGTAATTCGCAGCATTTAATTTTGATGGAGAATTTTTCATTAAAATGGTCGAGAATTTTTATGCTTGGCTAGTGTAGATTTTGTTCAAATAAACATTTTTCACCAAATGTTTTTACATTTTAACCGAATTTCCAGTGCAGTGTATAGCACACACGTATCGCATGCGGAATTATGTGAATAAAAAATTTAAAAGCTAATTACCCAACTACTCCGAAATTTATTAATGCAAATGTCTGGAGTTATAATATTGTGAGACCGTTAATTGTGACGATTCAGAAACATCGACGACAGACAGTAGTTTTCGACAAATAAGGCATTACTCGTGAGATTCTTATTTAACGGGCCAGAGAATGCCGAAGGTAAAAGCGACTGGAAAGATAAAGCATATAGAAAAAAAGGAAGATAACGGAACGCGAATCACCGGTGGCGGTATTACTTTTGCTTGTTCATTTAGAATTTTCAGTGAGAAAGAGCGGAAAGACGAAAAAGATCTTGTGATGGAGACTCGAAATGCAGTAGTAGCGCACCGCTTGATTGCGAGAGTTGCAACGCGTATCGTTAATTGTAATTTGACGTTTAGCTCTCGCCACTCACTCATTCTGCGTTTCCCTATATTCTCCTGCCGCCACTATTCTTTCTGCCTCGCTTTATGGCTTCCTTCTTGTGCATCCCTGCGCGACCTCTTCAAATTAACGAACTTAAGCTTGATTTTTATATATATAGATACGTATACAAGCAGGTGAATGAGAAGTAATTGTCAGGCGGCGGATCAAAAGCACGGCTCCAGATTTCATTCTCGGCGGAATGATTAGCTGCTCGTCTATAAGGTTATGACTAGTTAAATCGGGGAAAAGTATCTTATACGACGGAATCGAGTCAATGAGTATTTTGCTTAATTAGGCCAGAGAGTTATAAAGGAGATTATGGGTTGGATTTTTATTTATGACGAGCTAAAGAAAAGTTATTCTTCTGTGGAAGTGTTTTTATTGCGTAATACTATATAGACATAATAACTCTTTACCTTCTATTTTTCGAGTTTTGTACAAAATATTGAAAATTTTTATCGATTGAATGATATCGCGGTGGCACAAATAATTCGAAAGTGTATAATATGTCGTTGCTAAAATAAATAACAATTTATTCTAACTATATATTATATATTCAACCTACCATCCCATCGTTCATTATTTACTTTTAAAAATAACCTGTTTTGAAAAACAAATCCACCTTATGTCAAATGTTTGTTTATAATTCAAAAATTATTATTCTCAACCGAACTAAAAAAAAGTATGACCAAACCCCACAGTATGCAAATAGCGAGGCAAAATAAACAGCGCAATAGCACTGCGAATCATAGTTTTGCAAACTTTTTGTTAAACTTGCTTCGCGCAACTCGCCTTTCCAATTTGTGTTTCGCCTTCATTCTGTCAGCGAGTGCTATACGTCATATAAAAATAAAATGGTATTTTATTTTTCAAACTAGTTTTACGATGTGTGTGACTATTGCATTCAATCATATTTATATATACAGTGAGAACAGTTTGTATACGTTTTTGAAATGGTATCTCCTACTTATTATTCGAGGAAGACTACTCGTAAGACAAGATTATTGTTAGAAATTTTATAAAAAATCCTGAAAGCTTTTATCGAGAAAATATTTTTCCAGAGTATTCCACCCTCTCGCTAAAGCAGTGTAAACAAAGCTTTGGCAGGAAACGCGCAGCATCAATTTTCTTCGATTTCCTTTCACGAAACCTACCACTTCCTTCCTGTCACTTTCACTCTTCCTTCCTCGCACTCGATCTTCGTCCAATCCGCTCTTCTCCCCAACTCTACTTTACACGTCCAAACAATCTCTCATACCCTATACTTTTCTAAGGAAACAGCAGTACCAGCGGCAGCAACAGCTCATCCCTTTTGTCTTTGATCAGCCGCGACGGTCAACGGTAGCTTCAATCCTTTTAGCGCAGCAGCACGTGTCGCATGCTACCGAAGATAGCGCGTCCATAAATTCCGATTGCTTCGCACCTGCGTCGCACGCAACATTACCCAAAGTCCAGACGAGCGAGCAGCTGTTGAAAGTTTGTGGTCACAAAAGCGTTTATGGACAGTGTCCGATTGCAGATAATATTGCTTATATTCTCCCTTGTACTCGGCGATGTCTCTAGTATCATTAAAATAATTGTCCTTTTGCCGATAATATATGCTCTGGTTTTCCTTTTGGTGTATCTTTTTTGTGATTCTGCGTTTGTAATGTGATCGACACTTTTGAATTTCAAGCTGTAAAACGCATTAAAATGTGCGCCCGTGCTAATGTACTCAATTATATTCCAGGTTTTGTCCGATATACATACAAGCTTTGAGAAATTAGATGTGCGTTCCGTGGTTTGCGTACGCGCAACGCGGCAGGGCACGAACGCGACCCTGATGCCCGTGAAAGTTCTACGTACGTGTCTCGTGAAATAACGCGAAATAACGCGAAATAACGCGAAATAACGCGAAATAACGTGAAATAATGTAAAACGTGATATTAAAAATCCACGTGCATATGTATTCATCTATAAGGTTTGCTATAAACTTTCACCGCTTTTGCGCATATCCGATCATGATAATGATGATCATCATCCAGACAACAACGGCGATCGGACACGTACGTGTACATAGATACACTACTACAACCCACATATTCTGTCTTTCCTTAATCGGCTCACGCGCAAACCTCTCTTTCCATATGTATAGATACTCGTATTATGCCTGTCTGAATACGTGTATATCCGACGTGCATCTAGATACGCGATAGGGGAATTGCTGGTGGTATATACCGCTTTCGTGGAATTTCGCTATTTTTGAACGGATGTTTTGTCAGCTGTGATACCGAGAAATGTATTTAAGAAAAATAAATGCGTATTATTCTCTACTGTGTGATTAGTATTTTCAAATCAAGCTAGATACAATAGATGCACATGACACTGGATTTTTCGAGAGGTAATCGTATTTTTCGGCAGGTATTCGAATCCACAACGTTAATAGGATCTAAAATGCACGGTAAATAGTATCTTCTCATTCACTCTCGCGTTAACTTCAGTATGTAATTACAGAAGAGAGAATAACTAATGTACTAAATCATAAGATAAAACGTTTTGTCATGCTTGTATCTCTCTCGTCATATCTCTCTCTCTCTCTCGGTCTCCCTTACTCTCTCTTTCTTTCATCGTAAGCATGAAGCTAGTGGAGACAAAGTTCGTGTCAAAGAAACAAAGTCACGCTTCTCTGCTAGACAGTAAAAGTCGGCGATGCGCATACCTTCACGTAGAGATGCTACTGCGTTGCTACCTGCTTCTGCTTCTTTGCCGTCTGTCTTTTCTCGGACTTAGTCGAGAGCCTTGCTGCAGTTGTTTCCAGTTATTGCGCGTGATTTTCTGTCTGCGTATACATACAGTTGGTTATACAAGCGAGAACCGATGAATTTGAAAAAGCTTCTGACTATAAAAACCAGTCGAAAATGAAAAAAAAAATGTTCTCACGGTTCACAACAATCGCGGACAGATTCTTTCTTGCAAAAATTATCGAGAATTCAAAAGAAGCCTATTCGCAAGAGTCGCGTCGTTGTATCTTTTATTTATGCGAAGCCTAGCCCACCACATTCTGTTTTTCCATACACCGATTACTTTGGTATGCGCTTGGAATAGACCACAGAACAACTAATAATTCCGAGTTAGTGCTAATACGAGCAAAAAGTAGACTTTGAATTCGATATGGGAATGTCCAGCAGTAGTCTATGTGTGACAACGATTTGAAGGATGCATGTGTGGGCAGGCACAGGATGTTGACTCTAAGAATCGTTGGTTTTATCGCGTGTATTGAAATTTGTAAAATAAAAGTCGAGTATATACGTGAGCTTTATCAAATCCTAACCGAATTGATCCGAAAGCTTTACTGAATTTTAAAACGTGGAAGGACCAAGAGCTCGTTAATGGAAATGACTGTTCGTCCACTGGTCGAACAACTTGTTGGATTATGAAAAAGAAGACGGCACACCTAAGTTGTCACTTTTATTATTGTAATATCACGAGTTACGATTCATTTTCCCTTATATTCACGCCTTTTTCGCATCTCCGAGGTATATTTTCAACGAGTGCCGGATTCCGATGCACACCGTAAATTAAGTGGCGAGGGAAAAATTATCAATAAGAAGATAATCGAACGTTTAATTGATTTTCTTTGGCTGAATGTAAGGTGTAAGAGAAAATAGTGGAAACGAGTATTTATTAGTCATTTAATAGCACGAATGTATTTTTTCTTCGCGCACAAACGCATAAATTTCTAAACAACAGAGACAAACAGCTTTATTTATATTGCAGCGCAATGCAATGCATAAATTTTAAGATTGTTTGCTCGTAAAAGCGTTGGATTATCATTTTGCGGTTTGTCTATGTGTAAATCTTGTTTGACGCGTAAATCAACACCCTGACTCTGTAATACACCTCCCGAGTCTTAATTAATTACTAAGATATTAGAAAAGAGTTACGTAATACAAATCCCCATTAGCAATAAACAAATGTAACTCTAATAATGATTTGCAGAACTACTATTTTCGTCAACTACGTAACTTCTATTGTTGTACCCGCGTTACGCACAAGACCGCCAAGAGCGATAAGCATTAAATTCGAAAATAAAGCTCACGCAACTCCGGAGGCCCTTGAAGAACAAACGTTCGGCAGCTCGGCCGCATAATTGTTTGGTTATTTTTTCAAACGCCGCCAGGCGTTACATTTGAATTTCTCGCTCTCTCGAGTATTATTGTTCTCTTGAGACGTTTAGTCACATTTTGAACCAACGAGTTTCTCGCGTTCACCGCACATGTATTAATAGATTTACGATCTTTCGAGCTGTTTTGTGGGAATGCCATGTCTCTCACAGGAGGAAACGGTCACCTTTCATAATAGTACCGAGTATACAGAATCTCTAGTATTGCAGCAGTAAAGTCTCTAAATTATGCTGATGACTAATTCACATGCTGATGGGAGAAGGGAAAAAATTTACCTCTCACTCCCTCACAATTGTTAGGTGAAAAAAATCCCGACATTATTTCACTTTACATTCGCGCGGCTAAACGCATACACGTATATACTCAAGAGGTGTAGAAAGTCGGTTTCGAGAGAACTTTTATAGCGTCGACTCTCTAATGTCCATAAACCTACTTGTAAGACAACGAAAATGACGTTTTAATGCAGACATAAAAATCATATCTGTGCGGTCATGATGCAAACAGTCATAAACTTCAAACTCCGCGTGCCCGATCGCATTTTCACCCTCCACACGCATCCTTAATTGTTTTTTTTTTTTCGTTCTTATCTAGATAGCGAATAAATGTTCGGAATTTGAATTTCATCGCGCGTTCAATGTCACGTCTTGTTCTTATTCTCTTCTCGTGCGATTAACATATCCGTGCAGTCTAATTAGTAGACGACGAGCGCCTGTATGGGGGTCGTGTGTGCATATCGGCTCGAATCAGGCTTTGCGTGATGGCCTCTGCCAGTAGTGCGACAAAACACAAAAGAGATTTGCGATAGGAAAACGTGATTACCGTGCTCGGGATCACGGGCAAGAATGATGAGCCGAGTTGGAAACCTACTTACCCTCTGCATTCTATATTATTAGGATTCGTGGAATGCACTGGAAATTCATATATATTTATGGATATTATTTCCTGGATAACGGTCAATTTGATAGACACGTTGACGGGATCGGACGATGTGCATAACATGTAGAACGCAAAATAATATTCAATTGGCATAATGATAAATTATTCGAACGAATCACCGAATTGTAAAACTATTGTATAGTCGAATCACAATTGATCAATGAGTAATTCGTGATCTCGACCCTCTATGTACGTACGAGTATAATTGCGATCCCAATGGAATTTTCGCTACTTTAAAGCTACAGAGAGGTGCGCACCAACCAATTACCATAGGAATAAAAATACAAGTTGACGCGGGCAGCATGAACGGGGACAACGGGAGAGGAGATAGTTTGAAAATTCAATTAAAAGCCTTAGCATTCGACGCAGTAGAGTGCATCGAGTCATCCGAACGATAAATTAAACGCGCTGTTTAACGAACCTCCGTTGTATCTAACACTGCTGATGCTTTTTCCTCAGCCAGACAACATAATAACATACTCGTTACGAAAAAACCTCGCTTCTCGCATCAATAATACGAAAAAAAGAACTACGTTGGTTCCACGTTGGTACTATAGAGCCAACATCGACCACATTCGACGCTCGAGCGTTAATTAAAAGAAGGACGGAAATAAATTTAGCCCGCTACAGTGTCCCGCCGCATTTTCCGGTTACGCTTGTTTGACAAATTATTTAGCGTTACAGGACTGTGAAATTCGACTCGGAAGAGCGAGTGATGAAAGCTGCCGTAGTCACGAAGTAACAGGCATTGTAAAAGTTTGTTAGAGCTCGTTACAGAGTACACGAAAGCATGTAGTTCAATTTCGATATTTGTCTGAATTTTCGGCAAATTTAAATATCCGAGTATACAGGAGCATTAATAAAACTTAATTAGCTATACACGTACTGAAAATATATATTTACGCCCTGCGTTATTAGATTTTTAATTTCGCTACAAGTTTATTGCTACGATAAGCAAAATGAAATTCTGGAAAAATAGGTTTTCGAATAAACTATTGTCGTACGAAGACTATATGCACAAACTCATATCCGAATGAATGAGAATTTCAGTGAAAATACAAAGCGATGCATCGAGTCGAGTAGAAATTAAATGGTCTCGTGGCGCAATATCGAGAAAAGTCCGGCCTAATTTGATTAAATTTCTCATTTGGTGAGAAAAAAGTACGTAACACCGGGCGAAAAATCTCCCGTAAGAGTGAGATAGAGAAAAAACATTTTACATCACAGGGTAACTGAATTGTGAAAAAATATAAAAGTGCCAATCTGTGCGTGTGAATTGAGACGGTGGACAGTAGAAACATATTGATGTTTGTAATTAAATTGCAATGCAGACAATGGACAAATACAGATACAGTCTGCCGGAGGCATGATCCGATTTCATAAATATCCGCCAATAAATCAGGAGTAGAGACGCCCCACTCTTTCACTTTCTGCTATCTATGAGTATACGCATATACACTAATGCGAGTCGTTTATTTTCCGTCGCTACACTCGTTCGTTGCTCTCCCCTTTGAGTGGAATCTTTGGGAATACGTCAAACGTTTGCATTTCATTAACTTCTATTTTCGCGGATTTTCTCTTCTTTACAGTAACGGTAGCGATTTTCACAGGCTTCAAGGTAATATTTTAATTTTCAAGTGAATAGAATCTAACGGTTTTCATAAAACGAAGCTTTCATTGCGCTCGTGTGGAAATTGTGTTTTAACGAAATGCTGAGCATACTTTTTATTTGCATTTATTTTTTGCCTTTGAAATGATAAGAAAGCTTTTGTCACATTAAAGCAAAGAACGCACAATGAAAATGTTTGAAAATTGAAGATAATCAAATTAAGCGCTTTTGAAAGAACACCTTCGACAGTAGAATTGTAAATTCAATATTTCATGCCTCTGCTTATATTCAAGGAAAACATTCTCTTTTATCGTGCACTCCATTTTTTATTTTGAGCGCATTATTATAACATTAATTGCAATCAAAATAAAGTTAAGTACGCATTGCATCTAAAGAAAGACATCAATGTGGCGTGACTATCATCACGTGCTACAGTACGGACCCATGCCATAATCCAGGAGCCACGAGGCATTACACACCACCTCTTTTTCATCAAAGCCTGTAATACGTCCAGTACACTGTTCGTACATTTCTACGCTCCGCGAGAGGAAGCCCCAGTATGCAAGTGATCCTCCCCTACGCACACTCTACTACCCACAAGGCACCTTTCTCTCTCTCTCTCTCTCTCTCTCTCTCTCTCTCTCTGTCTCTCTCTCATTCTCAACAACTTGGCTTTTTTCTTAGAATCATGCACCGCGAGGTTTCGCGCTCTCGTAGAGCCGGTCTTACGCGAGATTGATCATCTTTGACGTACGTTTTCCTCGCACCGTGTGCCAACCTGTAATTTGATCACACACAGCGACTATGCACGTATTTTCTGAAGCTATTATAATTGCCGCCTTACTGATTTTCAAAGTATTACCTTCAAGCCGCACATTATGCTGTTAGCTTGCTTTAATTGAGATGTAAAATAGATTTGCTGGGGGAGAGACAGAGAGCGAGAAACCGAAGTGTTGGAGCTATACATAATGGCAAATAATCTCGCGGTTCTCGGAATAAAAGACATTGTTTATATTATAGGTACATATATGTAATCTAGGTTTATGGTATCGAGAGTTGATTCTCATAGTGTATAGGTATAACCTACCGCAACATAAGTGAGACATCACTTGGGACTCGATTCCCAGGGGATCAGCAGAGCACGCGACGAGTCCGTGACGTTTATTGGGGCAATATCCCCGAACGAGTCTAGCGATTTCCCAACCGCACACCCGCATTATAATTAATAAATACATCGGCTACTAATACATAGACGCGTATCCACGCGGTTATGGAATTATGTTAATCGCTTGTGCAGCCGCGCGCACATATATATTAATGCTGCTATACTAGGTCTAGACAAATATTCATAATATTTGTCTAGACCGACCATGACGGCCCCTGTCTTACACAAATTATATACGTAAACACGTATACGATTCTTACCCGATTATCACACTTTTTCATCGCCCTTCTTTTCCGGTTGGTGTCAAACGACGAAACGTGCAGCTGCGTCTGCTCCAGTAATAAATCAATTTGTGCATCAAAGTCTAATTTATAGACACGATGTCTTAATGTTCTTGTGTTTTCGAATTGCAGTTTTTAAATATTTTTACGCGTGTATTCCACAACTTCTTACCCACTCACATGCTAAGAGTTAACTGTTCGTCTTACACAAGCCTGTTTTTTCGCTGAAACCATTCAATATTTTAGCAAAAAAAAAAATAAAACCAGACGAGCCTACGATGAAGCATTCTTTACCATAACCAACAAAAATTATCGATATATTCTTCCGTATGATGATACACATCTTCTGTGTATAGTGTATACACTATTCGCAAGAGTCGCAAGCCACGCGACTAATGTTGCAGGTGCAAACGGCACTCAGGCGGAATTGCATAATACATATGGCGTTATAAGCAAAGCTCTCTCCATATACTCACATACGCACTCGCATACACAAGCGAGCAGGCACAAGGCTGCCTAACGAAGCCGCTTGCATCTGAATTATAGACGGCTGGTTACGCGCGGTTCCCAGGCGCTATGGCGCATCTTTAGCGGGTCTGTATCTCACGAGGCAACTGCTAATGCCGTGGGTGGACCCAAGATTTACAGGTAACACGTGTAATATCTACTGCTGCAGGGCCAGATATAGATAGAAAAAGGGAGCGAGAGAGAGAGAGAGAGACAAAAGCTCTCCATGTGTGTTTGTTACATTATAGAGACTTGGTACCTCGACGAGTATTTCAAGAAAATATATATAGCCGGTAATGGGCGTTATATTTGCTCTCGTGATAGATAGATCATGGGATCGAAATAACACTCGGACAAGAGAATATTCACTGTCCTTTCTAACGTCTATACTGAAAGGAAGGCGCGCGTGCACGCGCGATTTTGTCACGTAATTAGTGCTGACTTTTTTATCTCAAAAATCGTCACTCTTATAGATGCCGGAAAATAACCGCAAAAGTCGAAGCTCAAGCGAGTAGAAATTGTAAATCCCACTGGAAATTCAATACGATACCATTAGTTAATGGTGTACACATTGTACGCGTAAAGTATTGGGTAACACGTAGTGGTTGCGTGTTTATATAGATATGTACATTTTATTAAGAGAAAACTAACGAACTAACGAACTAGATCGTGTTTCGCACGTTTTTCTATTCAGCATCGTTATAGCGCCGATGTTGCCCAACACGTCATGGAAAAGTCTCGTTCTTAATTGACTCGCCGGAGGGTCGAAAAGGGACTGGTACTTTACTGTATTTACAAGTACGTACACATACCGCCTGCTATGTGGCGGCCTCTGGAAGGACCGTCATGAAGCTTCGGTCTGTCATCGCAACTGCTACAGCTGCTATGCGCTCTATACTTTGAAAAATATCCGCACACATAAAGATGATTTAGTAATCTCTGTAGTCAGCGCTCGATAAGTTCTGGGACGAAAAAATGATGAGTAGTGTGAGCAGGTTGGCGTGGAGGTAATATCATTTTGTCGATCGTAAAGAAAAAGAAAGATTCACGATCAGTCGCCATTCGAGACCGATTTTTTTCGTTTGCCTTGCGAGATTCATATCGTCTAGTACTCTTGCAAAGCTTTTGAATGATTTAACAAATTCGTTCGAGATATTAGATCTTACAACGTTCCTGTGCGAGTGTGTAATACAATTTTTTTTCTGTATATATGTATCGCGATGTTTATTTCGTGGTCTTTACGCCGATTAGACCTTTTGTGCGTGTATACGTTATTGGCGAAAAACCTACTCTATGAGAAGATATTTGAGCACTGGTACGCACTCTCGACAAAACTTAATTCTATATCCTCTGTCGGACAAATTGACCGATCCATCACAGAATCTATACCGATTATGTGCAATTACATAGTGCCGTGTCGGTATGATAGTTCGTCTTAGCTTTACTCTTACGCGTGCAAATCTCATCCTTTGGCTCGTGTGTTCCGGGGTTTACAGTCGCGCCGCTAATTTATCGTCGAAGAGCGACCGTCTGTCGACGGGGAAAATATACGAGTCATTTACGGGCCATTTATACGTCATATTCGTGCAATTTGCTATTAGTGAGAGCGACTCGGAATCGGAAATACGCGACGACTCTACTGGAAATCTCTTGGGTATATAATAATACCTATATGCGCTTATAGGCCAGTCTTTTATATTATATACACACGTTATCTTGTTATCTTGTATGTTTATGAAGACAGAGTGTATTCAGGAATTCCAAGTGTTACGCATCGAGCGATAAATTTCTTGAAAAATAATGAGTAATAAACAAGCGCGCTCGTAAAAGTATGAATCTATGGTCCGAATTTACGGTTATAGATGTGTGGGGCGTTAACTTCGATATAGTAGTCGATTGTGCAAGACCAAGTGTATTTTTTTTTATCAATTAAACTCGTAATGAGATACAAAAAGGACTTTCTTTACATTGCGCGAGAAGCTTTCTTATTTGTTCCGGATGAAATACTATTTCTATTTGAGTGACTAATTGAGTACGCCAAAGTGATTAACGAGATAATTACATCAGCGCAGATTTCAAAAATTTTCACAATGCTTTCTCAAGGAGTAATTCAATACCATCAATCTGAACACTATGTCTGGCTAAATCTAAGTCTTTATTTTTCCCTCTGCTAATGAGCATTTCCTTCGGTAAAAGTCTTCGGTGCAAGTTTCGAAAAATAAGCTCGCAAAGCAGTTAATCCATTTTTGATGCTATCAATAAACAAAATAGGACATTTGCAAAAAGAGGGACATTAGAGAAACCTCGCTCGTTCCTATCGATCATATTTGTGGAAGAAAAAAAACAGCCGCATGCATGTCAACGTCAACTGAGGTAGGAAATAAACAACGTTTTAATGCGACTGAAACAAATCTATTACGCGCGCGCTCGAAAACATAGATACTCATACACATACGACTCTTTCTCTTTCTTACTATAAAAAACCTAATCCGTCTGGTACGTCTGTCGTCGCGAAGTAAGAGCTGTTAAATAAATCTTGTAACTCGTGTGAAGGAATATACGTATACATCGTTGTTATGCAACGAGCGTGCGATTATTTATATGTAGCGGGGTATATATAGCTGCGGTCGTGAAAGAGAGTCTAACTAACCGAGTATAGCGACGAAAAAAGGGGAAGAAGGTGAAGGCGTGGACGCATAGTTCGCGGCGTGTCGCCGAGGCAAAAGCTTATAATAGGGGCACGTAGAAAATTGAGGACGAGATCTCTGGGCTAAGCTTCCGACTTGGCGACGAGGGTTTCAAAGGGCTTAGTAATCTCGGTTATTCAGAAGTTCTTTTTTCTGAACGTTTGAATTTGAATGTAGTAAATTTTAAATGACGGTTATTCGTCGAGCGCTTTAGGTATATGCGTTTATTGCTTATTTAGCAAAGAAGAATATCATGGATGAAGGACGGCATTTAAAGAATGTCGTCCTTCAATTCTAACTAATTAGAAACAATTAGAAATAGCAATTAGAAACTGTAAATTCTGTGCTCTTTAGTGACATAAACGAAAGATTACGTCTCATAAATTTCTGGACTATCTATCATTCTCGACTCACAATATCTCTCGACACAACGTAGTCAAGTACACTCGAGGTATATTAACAAAATTAAACAGACACAAAATATCCCTCTCAAAGAGCGAAAAGCACAAGGAAAGCTGACAAAGAGCACCTGCCGCGCAAGAAAACTGCATCAGAGTTTTATTTTTATAAAATACATTGCTGGAGCACTCAGCACTCGAGTAAACTTCATCAAAAGGACTGCTTTGCAAGTATGCTTTTGAGATGCTCGTCGTGCAAAGCCACATGATTATCAGATCAGCGACAAGAGAAGAGATTCTTGCTCTGTCTTTCCCTCGCAGCCAAGAAGAATATACTACTGTAACGTATGCGTGCGTGTACGTAGCGTAAGGATGGCTCTTTATTTTTCTGTACAGCCTGTATATAAATTGAAGTCTTTGTGCTACGAGGCTTCACACGCCGGGCGAGGGCGCGGGCGAGGGCGCGGGCGAGGGCGCGGGGAAAAAGAAAGCCTCTCGTCTGGGGGTGTTGCTAACAAGACACCTATCCTCTATGCACGCGTCGCGTGTACACATGGATCTATAAGCAGGAATGGTAACGACAGGGGGTTGGCAGCACGCAGTCGTTTCCTAATGACTTATTAGCAGGCGCGAATGCGCGCAAGTTAACGACCGTAAAATTACGGCCGCTGTATTGTTTTTACTCGACGTGCTCTTTTTTATTATGAAGTTTCTGATAAAGAGATTTTTTTATCTCTATCTTTGTTGTCGCTTTTTATTTTATATTCTTATAATGCAATGATACGTCCTCCCATCCGTTCACGTATGCATACATTGTTTTTTCCTATGTACAATACGTCTTTGTACATATTTTGCTTTTCTCCTACTATAAAGCTTTAATATAGATATGGGTATATAATATTTATATACACACACACGTGATAACTCGACTAAAAAGCCTAGCTTTCAGCGCCTCCTCACAACTAAGCAAAAGTTATTTCACGCGACCATTAAGAAAATTAATGGTTTTCGGTTTCCCTCTCAGAACCCTTCGCGATATTCTCTCCCTGAGAGAAAGATTCTCGGGTTCGATATGAAGACGCGATGACTCGGGGAAAATTATCGGCTTTGCAATGGTGGTTGCGCAACACGTCGTTGGAAAAAGTTCTTCCACCGCGCCGACGTTGGAAAATTAGTTTTCGATCGCGATCTGATTACGCGGATGTATATAAGAGAAAATTGAATGATCAACTTTTTTTACCGTCCTCGGATGATTGATACGGATTCCTAGAGGAACTTGTAAATTATGGATTATACACAATTTTTTATTAACTGCGTTATATTTGAAGAATATCAAAATTTTTTATCGAAATGATTTATGCAAAATACCCGTTTTATCATCATTTTGTCAGTAGCAAGGAAAATGTATAGCTGTCCATATAAGTAATATGCAAACGAACATATAAGCCTTTTCCTAAGAGAGACAATAGTGTTATTCAAATGTAGTCTGGGCGAAATCGATATTTCAGTACATTGGTTGCAAATAAAGAGATAACGAGACGCAAAATAACACCAACGCGTTTGCATAATGCAGTATACTATGTTAGAATTGTAAGTACATGGAAATCCCTTAAGAGGATCTCGAAGGTTAAGATCAGCCAGAGACAGGGAGAGAGAGAGAGAGAGAGAGAGTGCACGATGGATCGTCGAGCGAATGTCTCATCGACGGCCGATTTCTCTTCTTCTTTTTAACAGATCGTTTCTTATGTGAAACCTTGTGCACATCGTATACTTGTTATAAATAAATTTCCAATAATTTTTGTTACAACCTGAAATGGTAGACGCTATCCATAATATGATTCAAACAAGAGTTTAAAAATTTCGATCGAACTGATCGACTGCTAAGGTTTATTATGATTTTTCAGTCTGATAACTTAGCTAACTTCAAAAAGTAATAAGCGCAGACATCAAAACTTGAGCAATTGAATGAATTGATCTACAAAATATAATCTTCAATAAATAAGTTGAGGTAGTCGATCGATATTATTTTATAGCACAGTATTTGAATCGCTGTCCGCATTAAAATAAAATGCTAAATTTGTATTGAAATTAAGAGTTTGTACGCACATTTTGAACTATATTCTTAAAGTTCTGAAAATTGTCAATTAATCATAATTAACTATTTTTCATAAAGGTAATAATTATAATTCGCTAGAATTATCTAAAATGCACCAAATAGCATTGAGAGTGAATAATTATAAAGAAATTTGAGGAGAAGAGTTTGGAATTAATTATGAAATTACTTATGAAATATTTCATAATTTAAGCTGCTGTTCTGTAGTTTATTATTGTACTGTAGTTGTTTGAAAATTTAATAGAACATACCTTTATCATCATTTAGGAGAGAATTCGAGTTAAGCTGTTCAGAGAGAAATGAATGAGGATTCTTCAGCGTAAATATATTTCAAATGGTTTGTATTGGAAATTGGATAAAAACTGATCGGCGCTGAAGATTCCTATTGCACGAAGAAGCCAAGTAACCACTTATCCAATGCGTTTATTAATTGTATCTAAGCATATGTACAGATGCACTTGCAAAATAACTCCCTATGTTTATTTTCCGAGAGCGCTAATTATATTCGCAGCCATCAATAGCAACGAAGCAATGATTCAATCACACTTTATAGCTGGCACCCAATATATCATACAGTACCTGGTGTACATGACGGCCATTGTCTCTATCTCTCTACACTCCTATATTCACGTCTTTTCATTGTTTCTGCCAAGTTCGTGCTGTGTGGTCGGATCGATATATCATGTACATAGTGTATATATATATATATATATATATATATATATATATATATATACACTTACGATATGTACTTATACGTCTTACTATAGATTACCTCCTCCTAATTACGGTCGCGCATAGCTGCAGTTCTCGCGTGACAATTAACGATTTGTATGCGCGTATAGCCACGAGGATTAGATTATGAACCTATGTATGTGGAATATACATAAGAAACGTGAAAACGCGTGACGAACGATGACTTTTGCGCTTCCGCTTAGAAAAGCGTAATTAAGGGAGGGAATGCTTCTCTGCGCTTGACAAATTACATGGTCGGGATTTGATTTGTGTCCCGAGGCTGTTTCTTCTTTCATCGCTCTTGTTCACGTGCTAAAGTCTTGATGCTATCGCTATTGAGTGCGTATTGTGACGGCTTCATTAGATCCTTCGTACTATAATTTAACCGTAAATATTTGCATTCGGAATAGCCAAATCTGACGTTGAGTTTCGCTGTAATCTGATTAAGATCTAAAAAACTGGATAATTATCGAGTGGTGTAGATGTATCTCTAGCTTTGCGCTAAATCAGTATTAGGAATGTAAGGACTCTACAGCAGAGGCTCACAGTTGATTGCACGAACTTAATAGCAATGCATATATGAATACATGAAATCCTACACATACTTTCGCGAATTTCCGTTTACGGCGAAATGCCTATGTGCACACGTACAGCAGACACACAACTACTACACGGGCACTCAGGTTTGATCATACTGATCAAGCGTAATTGAAGGTTCATTAATGGGCCCAGCATGCAACAGGATAGTCGCTCTAACGGCCGGAAATATTCGATTCGCGATGATATACATTTACACATTGAGCATTCCGCGAGGCTTTGAATGTATATTGTTCCAATATATATATATATATATAATGTATATGTGGAATTCGTGTAAGTCTATGTGAATAGCTACAGCGAGCTCGACGTTTGTGGAGCTTAAGTGCTGATGACATGATTCCTAGAGCCGATATAACTGTGACCCACGTAATTCCGTGTTTACGTGTGAATTTGTTACTCAAATTGCCACAAATGAACTAACTGTAACTCTCTCGCGCTCTCTCTCTGATCTTCGTGGTTAAAATTGTCTGTTTAATCGGGCTATTAATTCGGATCGCTTTCAAAGGATAATCAAGGTAAGTGTAATTACTATCGTTCCATAAACAGAGTTTTATCGCTTGAAATTCGCTGAATAGAGCTGAAACAAAAAATATTCTACTGAAAAAAAATTCCTTCGGTGACATGCGCACATTCTCGCGTCGAATTCCCGTCGTTTCTGCGGACGTCTGCAGCAAAGATGTGTACAGCAGCAGAAGCGTAGGAGAAAATCGAAGTTGGCGCAGGACCTTTGACTGCATCGCCAAGATCTCGAAGGATCTCTCTCGAGTCGGCCGGTAGCTATATCTTGCGATGGATTGTAGAATCTCTCTTCCTCGTTTTCTCTCCCCTGTCTCGGTATATATACGTACTGAGATATTCCGCTATCTGTACTTCTCTGTTTCCTACATCAGAACTTAGCGCGGCGAACCTTTGATTCCGCGCGCGAGTGGGTATGCTTACAGCATTTTTTCAATCGTACGAAATTACACATAATTACACTTGTACGCTATACATAGATTCTAAATGTCTCAGAGATCAAAAGGATTAAAAAAATCGAATACAGGAATGCAAAGACGAAATTACGCATGCACGCGTATCACGTGACATCCACATTTGCGTATCTAGTGTTTTTCGCACCCACTACACCAAAGAGGAATTTAATTAATATTTACTATATTAGTATTTTACAATCGTGATTCACAGGGAAAATGTGCGTGTCTGTAAAAATTACTGAAGACAAAACTCAGTTTAATAGGTATTACTATTATTTCTACTACTGCAGGCATTTATTATTGACTAGTTGATTATTAGACAAATTTTACGTAATGTTTCGTAGATTTTGTCGGTATCCAAATTATTTATTATTAACTAGTAACTAATTATTTTATAAAATTTGATTGTTAAAATTTTACTATACCTATTACAATGTCCGATTGCTAATAGTCACCATAAACTCTTGAATATACAGTAAATATTCGTAGAAACACTACATTTGCTATGTAAGTGGAGTTTGTCTCTGAATTAGTAGAAAGTCTACAGTCATTTTTATTTAGTATGATTTCTCCATGGGAAAGGTGAGCGAGCAATTTATTACTCGTAAGTGTCTATTTCGTTTGCGGCTAAGTTATTTACAAAATTGATATATGTCTGTAGTAGCCGGAAGTCATCGTCATTTTGAAATGAAGATCGAATAAAACTTTTAATTACGATTGCATTCCAACAAATTTTACTATCATCATCGTAGTATCAGTGTCGAAGTTAGTTTCGCAATTATGTTCATCTAATCGGTGTCTAAGAAGTGCATACGATCTACTCGTATACCGAGTAGGAACATACAACATTGTGTGAGAAATTACCAAGCTTTTAAATTCTTCATTTTTCAGGTTAGTTTAATTTTCTCCAGCGATATCATTGTACGTTACTTTACTTTATAAGATTGGAACCCGTTTCTCGAACTTGTTCGAGCTGTTTCAGCTCAAGCTTTTTAGCTCCAAGTTTATTATTAGCGCTCGAGTTGCAACGCTTATATATATATATATATATATATATATGAAGCGAATTCGCATTATGGCGCGTTTTCAAGCGTGATGTAATTATGGCTGTCGTTACTTTAGCCCCGAATGGGATTCCCCAAGACTGTTTTCCTTGTATTTTGCACTTAAACATTCGAAATTAAATGGATTCTTAATACCAGATGTAATTTTGCAATCGGTGCTTAAGACTAATAAGGCTAATCTCTTATTTGCAAATTTATCATGTGTAATATATAATATGACTTATATATATATAAGTCATTCTCTGACAGATTGACAGTTTGGCACTGTATCCACCTTCATGAATTTTTTAAAATGTTTTTCATTAACTTTTTCAAAGTTACAATATATCAAAGTTGCTACTTTTACCAGTTAGTATTCTATTTATAAAATTTAACTTTTTGTTTAATAAAAGTGCTTTTTGTGTTATTAGTGACAAATGCTTTCCTTTCAAAATAGAATTTTTTGAAAATTGGCTTAAAATGCCAAAATTGGTGAAAATGGCAACTTTGACGTACTGTAATTTTGAGAACCTTGATGAGAAAAATCTAAAAAACTCTTAAAGGTAAATACAGTGTCAAACTATAGTTTGAAAATGTTAAAAAAAATTTTTTTTTGCGTTTAATATGTCAGAGAACGACACATATATGACCATATAGGTATATAGGTACATAAACGTATACTACGAAATATATATTGCACGTAATCAGAAATTGACTTGAAATTGAAGAATATGACTTTTTTCAACTACTCTTCAGTCTTTCTGGGGCCGAAATCTCTCATCCCATATTCAGTGGGTAAACCTGGGCCATGTGCACACTTCGATGGTGGTCTATTTTTCCACTGTCATGCGATAACGAGTCTGGGAATCTTTCCCTCACTTCCGATTCTTGTTTTTTTTACGGCTGCGACGATTTGTGTGCTACCGCTCGCAGCATACTACACTGTGCGGATTGAGTTTGAACACGGTTTCTCTCTCTCTCTCTCTCTCTCTCTCTCTCTCTCTCTCTCTCTCTCTCTTTTGCACTTTCGTTTCGGCCGCTTCGAGTGCCGCTACTACTTTCGAGAGCTACTTCATCGGGAATCGCTCACTTGACTTTGTCGGATAAATATTTTGCTCGACGTGCTGCTTTTTTTGGGATATTGCTACTTGCACTGTTTACCTGTGTAGAATATTTATTTATTCGTTTTATCTCCGAATACTTTAAGATTCTTGAAAATACTATAAAACGACTTCGAGAGAATTGGTTTTGAATTTGAGAAGCATTTACACAACCGCTGCAATAAAAGCAAACCGCAGAGCTTATACATAGTCGCACACATAGGTATATACATCGTGGCCGGAATCCATATACAATATACAGTACATATACACCCTATGCGCGTGCGTGCACACGATCCTTCAATTTCATCAACAAAGCAATCAGGACTTTCTCGAGGTTGTTACGCACGCAAATATGTATACATACGATAATCAAGACAAGCTCGCGAATCGATGAACAAACGAGCATTATTCAATTCGACACCGCGCCCAGAGATATGTATCTGATTAAGTATAGGAAGTTCGTATAGACACGTTGTGTGCTCAATTACTCATAGCTCGAAATACAGACCTCCTTTTCGACATGTTCTTTTCAATAAACTTCGTAATCTTACCATTTTATCATTTTCATTTCTCGAGAAAAACAAAAATAAAAAATTCAAGCATGCACGCTCTAAGTTTCTGATTTTTCCAGCGACGATGCGTTGTCGACGTAGTGTGCGCTTATTTATGTTAATGAGTTTCTCTCTGGCCGCTCAATCTCTCTCCTGTGAGTCGTCGCACCCTACGCACGTTTTTTCTCCCCAGTGCGTTAGCGATCCGGAAAGCAGCCGGCAGCAGTGCTCTTCGACTTTTTCCGTCACATGTACGCACATACACATGTGCATACATACACCCAAGGGACTTTTCCATTGCGTAGTCCGTCGTCGTCCTGACGATGAAAAATCCTACATGCACTTGTATATAAGTGCGAGAGCGAGCTCGTAAGTGCAGTCGGCGACGTCAGAAGAAAGGAGAGAGAGAGAGAGAGAGAGAGAGAGAGAGAGAGAGAGAGAGAAGGCGAGACGTACACGAATGGAGGGAGAGTGAAAAAGGGGGTAGCTAGGCTACGCATCGCGAGCGAGAGAGAGGGATCAATGCACGCGGGTGCAGCGCCCTGCAGAGTGCAGTGTGCGTTACATACCGTATCAACCCCCGTATTTCTATACACGTATGTATACGTATACGCTCGTCTCAACGCATCCTCGCGTGCATACGTACCTATTACGTAGTTCTCTGCTACCGTCTTTTTTCTCCCCCCGGGAGTGCAAGCTGCCTACTTTTTATATTTGCGCGTCTGCACCGCACCATTATTTCGCGTAATCTGTAATACACGACGGGTGGATTTTCAACTCGCCGCTTTTTTTCTTCTTTTTTTAAATATTACTGCTCTAGATTCGCGAGGAAAAATTGCCTTAATTAACGCTTAGCCTAATTAAATTATGCGCTTTGCTCGTTAATTACATTAATTAAGCGCGAGCTCGGCGATATGTGGCAGCTAAGGGCGTTTTCGAGAAAAAACGCAATTCAGAAGGGAGGAATTTTTCAAGCTTTTTATGTGAATACAAAAAAATATCTCGGAATTTTTATTATCTCTTCTCCGGCCGTACATCGTTATGAAATTATAGCAGATCCCAATGACGTGGTATGTGGAAGACTATGCAGCTCGGCTCTTTTTATCTATAGCTTCGTGTATAGGTAAGCTTTTTCTCACTTTCATGCTACACCCTAAGAAAACTAGTCGACCGCCTGGAGCAACGTGTCTGTAGCTGTAAAGTAGGAAGAGGAGGACCGAGGCAGTGGCGGCTTGACGATAGAGCCCCTGCATTATAGGCAACCCCCCTATAGCCGCCAGCAGCAGACTCCCGTAAGTTTTTTGTTATTCTGCTTTACTGCACATATGCCGACGAGATTTCTACGCTTCTACGATGATTTTTATTATTGATTTGATAAAGGGTCATTGAGGCGTTAAGGCGCTATCGCTATTAACGAGTATTCGATCAAAGGAGAAAAATATTTCTCTCTCGAAATGGTATTTTCTTCGAAAAATCGAAGAAGACGCATATATAGAGCTTAATTCAGAAGTGGAGCCTTTTCGATATTTTTCGTAGATACTTTAGTACTGATGCAAAGGATACAAAACAATGGTTATAATACAAGGGATCTTTATGAATTTCGTTGTGTAGAATGTTATGTTCGAAATTTTTATGAATTTTTCCGAAAACTGAATTTGAACAGTTTAACCCATATTTATAAGACATATAATCCTTTAGCAGTTCGTACCCATGCAACACAAACAATTCGGATGAGAAATTCCGATGCTTAGCCAAGCTCATTGAAAAAGTTAAAAAAGGAACTTTCTGTAAGGATAAAAAGTAAGAAGACGGAATAGTCTACATGTTTGTGCCTTTATGAGTATATGTGAGATAGGTCGTTGGCACAGGGGTGAAGGAAAGGGTGCAGCACGTACAGCAGTCGCCTTCAAGAGGCTCGCCTCGAACGTGCGTGATACACTCTCCTCTTTCCTTTTCTCTTTCTGCTGCAGCCCCGAGAAGACTTTTCTTCTACCTCCCCTGCTCGCACTTCTATCCGCATCAGGCTAGGAGTAAAAAAAGGGTCGCTGGGTGGTCTAGATTCTGCTTCTCCCGCAAACGAGCCACTGGATCCATCGCGCGTGCGCATACCGTATATATACGAGAAAGACAAGCTAATCGAGATGTAGCTGCTTTTCACTCCATAGGCTACCTAAGTGATCCTTGCTCTATCATGGACTTGAATGTCACAACCTGCTGCTTTTATTTATACTTTATTACTATTTGTTTATACATTTGCTCTTTTACATATGCTCATGAGACTGCATGATCATTTCGTTACGGGACAGCCTTTGCAATAATAAAATTTGATTGATCAGTAGTAGTATTCCACATCATTAACGTTGTATATTATAATTGGGTATAACACGTACACCGCGCGGGTATCTGCATTACGTGTGGATCGAGGGACCAATTTCATTTGCCGATCTGCACACAAAGACGAGAGCGTTAACGGACAAGTTGAAACACCTTTTCTTTGCGCCCTTATCCTTTTCCGTTTTTTTTATAACAGCAACCTCTATCGATTTCAATTTTCTTCTCTCCGTGTCTCTTCGATCCAGGCTTCGAGCTTCGAGCTTCGAACTTTTTTTACTTTTTTCGCTTTTTCCCTCGCTATCGTTTTCTATTATCGTCAGCAGTCAAGGGATAGACAACGACCGTAGAGTCGTTTCTACGCGACAGCTGCCAATTTACCAGTTGTATACTCTGGCCGAGTTGTTGAATCATCTGTGCGCAAGGCATCTTGAATAAATAGCGATTATTTTATTCAAATTCTATATAGTGCTGTGTTAAAATTCTTCAACGTCGCGCCTCATCTACGGAAAGATAAATTGTATATGCGAATTTCGTTATTCACGCGCACACTTACGGTCAATTAAAAATTTGTATTGCTGCAAATTGACGTTGAGCTTAGGCATCAGAGCCATCAATCGAATGCAACAGCAGTCTTTCTTCGCTTGTGTCTCGTTGAAGCGATTGACAGAAAACTACACTATGCATATAGAATGACGACGCGCACAAGCAAAAGAGGCCGTAGTTCGTTAATTTTATCTACCGCGCAATCAGTCACGAACTACGCTTTCCGTTTGATTTATAATATTAGAGTTTTTAACGCGCGCATCTATGCGCTCTCTTACGTCGTTGTGCAAACGGGTAATTACAAGCCGCAAGTGTTGCTTCAAAGAGCCAGTCATACATCTCGAATGTGTGTGTCTATGTGCGTCCATAGGAGAAAGCAGTCATGACAATTGTTTTGACGAAATTTATCAGTACCTGTGTTTGCAATTACGATGTGGAATATTGTTTAGATAAGCACAGGGCCTTTATTTACGATGCTGTATTTACACTATATTTATGGACTCGTGTCGTTAAACATCGATGTTTTAGAAATATACGACCTTAGTATTTTGCTGAAAATCCTTCCTATACCCAAAGCTTTCTAGCGTGTTATTCAAACTAGAATAAAAATCCAATTCTCAGTTTACGTACATAAAGTACCCACGGCAAAGTAACTCACGAGAATCGCAAGGCGAATCGAAAAATTATTCTCCTGGCGGCAAACGATAAAAATACCTACTCGTTATCGTATCAATAAAGGAAGAGGGACGTTGCTGAGAGAAAAATAAGAGGACAAAGAAGTGTATAGAAAAGAAGAGCCAAGACAAGTAGTTAGAGAAGAAGTCCCGGTTTTCTTCCCTCTCGCGTTCACTCGTTCTCGAAGGACGACACGATACAAGCGCGATGACAGCGCGAGAAAGGAGAGGAGAGAATACTATACGAGGTAAACGAAGGAGAGACTACGAAGGCGGTGGATGACGAGTGAGGACCGGACAGCGACTCGATGATACGGCTCGCGGCACTCTTATTCCACATTCGGATGCGAATTCGATTAACATATAGTTGCTCTGGCTATTCGTCCTTTATGTATACCGAGTAGCACTCGGTGCATTCCCTCGACTGTTTACGCATTCGTTGCATTGGGCACTGTATGTGAAATGAGTAGACGGCGTTGCCATTCGATGACGAATGCAATTACGATAGTTTCTTTTATTCACGTTCGGTGCTTCTATTTTACATTCAATTTTCGACCGGGCCCGTGGGCATACACAATCTTAGTGTATGTGTGTTGCTTAATCTTTTCGATCGCGTCTCAACCTCTTATAAACACGAGGACTTGGAATATTGCTGAGGCATTATGAAAATTTCGAGTCGAGCAATAATTGTTCAATTTGGGAAAATCGACATTTATGATTATGATATCAGAAGCTGTTTCAGATAAAGATGAAAATGAAAGTTGCTTGAAACACAGTTGCAGCGGAATTTCAGACTTTATTTTATTAGCATTGTTTACGTACCGTTAAGAGACCAAAAAGGGCTATTTTTGCCGTCCAACAACTCAGACTCAATATCTAAACCCATAAACATAAGACATTATCGGCAATTTTCTTGAGTGCTAATAAGACTTTTCTTTTTCTCTGTTGCAGGTAAGTAACCCTGACATTTACGTTCGAGTGCGGCCACCTCCCATAGGACAATTATTTATCAGGTAAGGTGTGTGCATTGAGTTTGCGCAATCGCCCACGAGGACGTTGGAAGAAATCGGCCATGGGAAAGGATCTGTTGCTTCATGCCTTGGATATAATTTTTAGATAATCTGCGAAATTACGACGGAGTAATGGAGCTCAACTCGAATCAGACAAATAGGCTTACGTGGAGGAGGATAACTGGTATGACCTATTAGAAAGGAACTATTATAAGAAATCATCAATTTTATATTAGTTTAAAGTAAATTTACGTTACACGAGTACTAATCGTCCGATTGATGGACGAATTAATTTCATGAGCAAGATCTCTCCCTCTCCCCCCTCTCTTTCTCTCTCTCTCTCTCTCTCTCTCTCTCTCTCTCTCTCTCTCTCTCTCTCGATGTATTGCCGGTACGTGTGTGAATATATATAAAATAAATGTTGCCTGGTACAGTGAAGATATAATTGAAAACTATTGTAGGAAATTGCGTGTAATTGAGTCCATTGAAAGTTACATGATTGCCATGTGTATTTTATTCCCTGTATATAGAAGTATACTTAACCAGAGAAAGAAACAGTGCATTTTCATCGGAATGATAATAAGAAGACAAGTTGGCATCGTTTACTTTTTAAATTATTTCCCTATCGAATAAGAATTATATTTGCATATATCGCACTTATATGATGACACTCAGATGTGACTAACGAGTGCATTTTTCTATATTCCTATCGGATTCATCCGAATGGAAAGCAGTAAAGGTGATCCACAAAAAGAGATTTGGAAATTGATAAAACAAGTTTCTGTCCTTAATGAATTTCATCATATTATCATATACATATTTAATGGAACTCAAAAGCCATCCCCGGCAGCCCTTGACTCCATGGATTAGTATCACATAAGATAAGTACCAGTGCGCGAATAGGACTTCCATTCGTAATAATCATGTGACGCTGCATTGCATATTTTCAGTTACAAGGAACACGCAGGGGCATACGCAAACATACAACATCGTACAACAACATATAAAACATAAAAATTCTACATATACACGTACCTTTTTTTGACACAAAGATGCACGAATCTGAAGAATAAATTACAGTAGCACATTGATACGAGATATGCGATGGAATTGCACGTCGACTACTGCTGCGACGATAAAACAAGTAGTCCATAATTGCTGAAATGTTTTTGTTCCTTTGTGACGTTTAAAGAATTCCGGTTCTCCTTTAGCGACAACTTTTTCAAGCTACTGCATATATAGAGTTTGAATGATCGATCGATGTCGATATGGTATTAGACACGTTAATACAATTA
The DNA here is from genome assembly GCA_018906985.1 of Apocrypta bakeri. Lineage (NCBI taxonomy): Eukaryota > Metazoa > Arthropoda > Insecta > Hymenoptera > Pteromalidae > Apocrypta > Apocrypta bakeri. The sequence continues at coordinate 2,849,379 of JACCIA010000008.1, read as the reverse complement.
ATTAATATTGATAATGATATAACATTACGAGAAAAAAAGAATTTTCGTAGTCCTAGCGTGTAAAAATAACCGACATACGAATGATACAGTGCCACACGTATCATAATATATATTGATACCCATAGGATGTAATATAATAAGAATGTTAAGTTGATAATCCATCATTTGTACGAATATTTATAAAAATCGAAAAAAATTATTCACTTGCAAATTAATAATCTTTTTTCTGTCGAGTCTGTACTCGACAAACGTTTAAAGGAGAGTAACGCTTAAGGGATTTATTTCGTTTGCAGCCTTTGCGCGCATCGGAACAAACGAAAGAAAGAAGATGCAGAGAGAAAAGTTGGCCAGCATAGCTACTAAGAGAGCACATGCATCGATCAATCATTCGTTAATTATGCCTGCGATCTTTTCCATTGGGGGGGATTGCGCTCGTGCCCCGGACAACGACCCTGAATTTTGGGGAATGCGTATGGCCTGGTCGCTTTTAAAGCATAGGTAGCGACAGGTTGTTTTTAGTACTTACGAACGACGAACTGACAAGTTGGATTTTAGAGGGTGCAGACGGTATTATAAAACTAAAATATTATTTCTGCTCTCTAAATATAAAAGTTTATAGCTTGTACATGTAGACTATACACTGAGCGATTTCGAATTTCGTACGTGCAGATGCGGCGCGGTTTACGGTTTCTTGTATACGATGAGATAAGCGATTTTCATTTCCGCTCAAAAATCATCGATAAGTTATATCGATAACTTTAATATATAGTTATTAAAAACGAAGTTATATTAGCGCCGAGTGAGAAAGAGTAAAAATATCGCGTTCGCCGAATGTTAATACGGGTGGACCGTGCCGCATTTTTTGATTAACCGTTCATCATATTGGAGATAAACACCATAATTTTGCACACTCAATTTCAACATAATGAAACTCCGATGGCCTAAAGTTCACTCTCTCTCTCTCTCTCTCTCTCTCTCTCTCTCTCTCTCTCTCGCACTCTCTTTCACTCTGACTTCATTAAGCGAAATAAATAGTATATGCGAAATTTTATTTAAATTCGTGCCGCTTCAAAGACAAAAAGACAGGGAAAATCACGCGCAAACGCATTAATATCCTCCAAAGAGCGCGGCAATCAAGACAAAATAAATGATGGAATGAAGCAATCCACGCCGAGGGTGAGATCTTCTCAAGAAGAAGCCTATATAGTAGTGGAAAGCATGAGAGCACGAGAGCGCGAGAGCGAGAGAGAAAAAGATCGCATTAAACGAAATTAAGCAATTAACCATTTAATCGAATTAGCGGAGCGCACAAGCTTTGACGGACGAGCGGTTTCAGCGAAGCGAGAATAAAAACAGTAAGAGAGAGAGAGAGAGAGAGAGAGAGAGAGAGAGAGAGATCAAAAAAAGAACTATAAGGGAGTTGACGAAGGAGTTGACAGACGGGGATAAGAATGAAGAGGAAGAACAGTTAGCGGGTCGGCACGACGTGCGTCTCCTTAATTAATTAACGACCCTCGAAAATGTGCGCCTTACATGGTGTAGAAGGGAGCCACGGCAAGAAGTTTTCTTTGCGAAGAGGTATTTGCTCTCTATCTCTCTCTCTCCCTCTCTTTCCGTTATTCGATTATCATTACAGTGATTCGTCAATAATATATGTAGGTCCTACGAAAAGCATTCGATCCACGATTTATAGATTCTGGGTGCTTATCATTTGTAAAAAGGTATGCTTCATACAAATAGTTATAATATGAGCTATAATACTGTGTAAATATCAATCTGTCTGTCTCGACATAATGTCCAGTATTGGGTACTATATATATGTGTGTGAAATCGTTCGCAGATAGGGTTGCGACTATGGTTAAACAACCGTTTTAATTGCAAAAACCGATCACGCGGTGCAATATAGCGTAAAGGACGTCTGCGCGGGAAAAAACAAGTGGAAAAGATATTGCGCAATGAAAGCTCGACGACTGCAGTAACGGCGGAGGCCGTATTGTCATTGAATTTCACCGGCGCGACCATTATTGCGTCTACGCGAAGAGGAGAGGACGTAGATATGAGTCGTGTATTGCATTATCCCGCGAAATGAGCTTTGCCTCGGAAAGCAATTAACAGACAGATGTGCTAGTATCTCTAGAGTCTCTTTCGAGACGCGACGATGATACGACTGAATTTTATTGCACATTTTATAAATGTTCATAAGAAAAGAAAACAAAAATTCACGAAAACTTGCCAGCAATGCGAAAAATTTGCCTTATCTGCATGTTAGGAGCAAGAACGAATAATTTCTACCTGCGTTGGCGGCAGCTTTACACGCACGTGTCCTTGCGATTCGGGGCCGCGTCGTTCTTGTTCTTCATCGTCGTTGTCTCCGTCGTCGCCGCCGACCAATTGGAATTATAAAAAGACGATTCGACTTTGCGGTAGCCGGAGAAACGACAACACCTGGTTCGCATGTGAGCAAGTATGCAGAAAAAGTTCGCGCTGATTCTGCTTCTCTTAGCAGAGATACGGAGGGGGTTAGGTACATCTTACGTTTCGCGTCGTCCGCGGGGCATTTGCTTAATCTTCTTTGACAGAAGCTGACGTCTTACGCGGTGACATACGCACCTCTTTACTCGTCGAGGAATAAGCCCATTATTAGCGGGCGAAGTAGCTACCGAAGCTCGTTTCTTGCCTGTCTTTGTCGCTTTTTGCAAGGAGTTGCTGCCGCCGCCGCCGCTGCTGCTGCTGCTGCTGCTGCTGCTGCTGCTGGTCCCAACGTGGCGGTGCTTCAGTATTTGCTACCGTCTCTCTCACCAGCGAGCCTTTGAAGCAAAAAGGAATGATTTTTGCACGCGCGCGCGCGCGCGCAGCTGGCGAGAGCCGTTTAAAGACGCTCTTTAAAACCAATATAGCCCTCTGTCTGGCTTTTAAAATGGAATGAAGAGTCACTCAGGAATTAACTTCAAATGTCATTATGGTAATAAAGTGCTACTAGCAAAGATGCGTTTCATGAATATCTTAAAAACTTGAAAGCTTCGATTCTTTTTGCACTATTACCTATACATGCTCGCCCTTCTGTACAGCCATTTTCGCGTCTCCGAAGCTCTAAGACACTGCGCAGTGTACATACACCATTTATTGTTTTCATTGGATTTAATTTAAAGTTTAATTGTAAATGTTTTATTTCAATCGCATTGCACGTTTGTATAGACTACTTATGTACTTCTTATGTAGACTGATTCTACGTCGGAATGTAGAGAGAACGAAAGAAAAATGTCTATTCCCCCTCACACGGTTAAGATTTTTTTTATGAAGATAAGAATCGAAGGATGTTCCCTCGATTGTGTAAGCATATTCGGAATATATAACGAACGGTAGTTTTTCTTCACCGCATACATTAATGTTGGCGAGCGTAACGACCTGTCTTCATGCCTATACGCTCGCGCTATTCTTATATGAAAGCGATGAGAGAGATATAAATTTTGAGTTTCTAACTCGTTAAATTAGATCGAGTACTGCGATTTAGGGGTGATAAAAGCAAGCTTTTTAAACAAACATTCCAGCCGTCTTGGAGAGTTTTAAATCTGAATTATTCATTTTCGAACCTGTACATTTGTATTGTTTCCTGAATAATAATAATCAGAGAACAATTAGCCCGCAAACGCAGCAGTTATACTCGCTGACATTTTCGATTAAATGGACTCTGCTGTGTCTATCTATTTTCTATAAGGTGTAATAAAGCGTTTCGATATTTCGGGACTCTTTTTTCTGCATAGCCAACAGCCGGTCTATAAACAAGGTGTTCAATGACATAGATCCAGCCTATTTTAGTTAGCGAAGGATGCCTTGCATTTCTCGACCCTCTTTGCCTTTGATTCTATGCTATTAAAGTGGCAGGACGTTGCCGGAGGGTACGAGGTAGCCTTAAAAGCGAGTCGAGTAAATTCCGATTGTCTGAAGCAGTTTTCGAGAGATTTGAGAAATGAATCAGCGCGATGATGCGCATAGAAATTTTTACCGACATTCTAAGAATATAAAAAATTATGTCGGAGAAAAAAGGAGTATTGTCAGAGCCGACGAAATGACAAGATGATTTGACGGTAATCGCATCACTGGTAGCCAATACATAAAACTCGTTTCTGCTTCCGAATGAAAGAAAGCCGCCCAACTCGCATATATATATATATATATATATATAGCCGTCGAGAGTCAGCGAGTGTATACCGCGTCGTCCTCTTGACATCGGCGCGACGTTTTAATGCGACGTTCGCGCAGTCAGGAGAGCAATATTATCTGCGCATACGAAAATGACAGGGCAAAGAGCGACACAGTGCTCCACAGTAGCCTTTCCGTTTTATGCAGTCATATATTGCCGTACATTTTTTCATTCTTCTCTTTCTCTCTTTCCTGTCCTTTCAATCCAATCTGTAACCTAATTTTGCGATTGTCTCTGATATGGACAAAAGTGTCCTCGTTCACAATACCTTATTTAATATTGAACAGTGACTTATTGCTGGTTTATATACAGCGTCAAGGTAATATCGCAAAACTGGCAAACTACAACTTCGCGAAGCTACAACTCGCGGACTTGCTAATAGCCAAATTTGGAGTTTCCGAGAATGTGCTATGGCTAGTCAACTTGTGTAATTGTACACATACAGGTGTTACTACTCGCGAGAATTTATTCGATGCCATTATTACACCCTTACGTACTACGGAACAGTTATTCTTTTTATTGCTATAGTGCACGTAAGATATGTTCTTAAAAAGTTTCACCGTAAATTCTCGCAAGAGCAGAGTTTTTAAGTGCTTACTCTTGACCGTTCGCGTTCAATAGAAGCAGGAAGCTTGAATATTTTTCAAATCACAAGATTATCTACCTCATCATACCCTAGTAGGAATTGACCAATGGCCCAGTATTGGGCTAGTACTGGAGTGATAAAATAGGACCAAACTTGAAAACTAGTACTGTGCCAGTATTGCGCCAGTATTGTATAAATATATAATGTTTTTAATAAAATTATATACTAATATATATTATAATATATAATATTATTTTTTAAATAATCATCAAATTGTTTGAAATCGCCCAAAGATGAAAATGCCATATCCTTCCAAGTGTTAAATTTAAGAGACTCCTCTTCATTCATTGATGTTATTAAATTAAGAAGTACGTAAGATGGACTTGAAGTTAGTTTAAAGTCTAACTCTCGTTCGAGTGTCACGCCAGCATTGGGCCAGTACAGTATTGGCCCGTTGTTCCAGTACCGGCAATTTCTAATAGGATGGTAAAAAAATGAAATAATTAATGAACCTTTCCCGATCTCTTTGTCGCGCTAATTAAACGACATCAACAGAAAAACTGAGTACTGTTTCCTTTTTCGTCCACCCGATACAGGGCTTCCTCTTGGTTAGTGCAAAACTTAATCATTCAATTAGAGCGCGTGACATCGCAACTACCGCCGCTTCTCGGATGCACACACGAACATACGCATACGACAATTATTCGGTCGCTCGCAATAACGAGATGAGGTGAACAGGTGAAAAAGGAAGCTGAATATTGCACGCTGACAGCCGCCGGCGCAAAGAAAAAAAAGTATGCTACGGCGTGTATATACGGCTGCGCGTGTCATTCAAACAAACTGCGCAGCACTGACGTAAAATGCGAGTAAGATGAATGCGAAAATCCATGGAAGAAACACGTACGCAACCGAGAATGCCGAATAACGGATGCTGCAAGGCTCTACCAATTTGTTGAAAGAGAAAGAGAGCCGCCTAGACTGGAGAATAGACAGGAGGCGGGAAAAATCTGTTAAAGCTCGCGAAATGCGAATGAGAAACTTTTTTTTACACTCGATGAATGCTGGCATGTGGTCTTGAGAGAAAAGCAGTTGCAAAACTTTTTTTCCAGCGGTTCTTTTTAGACAAAAGCGTAGGTATACGCGCGAGCCATTTTCAACGTTAAATATGGGTTAAGAGACGTGTGTGCGCGCGAGCGGGTTTTTTTTTCATTCAAAATGCGTAGTTACAGCGAGTTCTAGTTTTAAAAGTAAAAGACACTCGCCAAGTCAAAGCAGTAGCGCGTGTTTATAGCGCTGACGCGATGTAGCGCGAAATTTAAAGAGTTGTTATTTGCGCTCTCGCCTGGCGTAAAAGATTTGTTTAGTGCTTATAGCTTGACGCGCGTCTTTGGCCGAGCCTTATACGCCTTCTTCGCCTCGTGAGTGTGCAAGTTTGTAAAATAAAGTGGTGCAACGAAAAATATTGTTTTTACACTGTCTTTCGCATATGTTGCGGAATTTAATAGAACCCTGCGCTAATGAGACTTTTTATACGACGACGGTGATTTACTCTGGTATACAATATGTGAATCGTGTATAATTTTTGTTTTCTTGTATGATAAATAAGATGATTTTCCTTTGGTGACCCAATTTAATGAAAATAATTATAGTTTTTTTGAATTGACACAGTATAAGAATGACATAAGAAAGGTTATAAATAAAAACTAATTCTTTGTCATATTTTTATCAGAATCAGAAGAAGTAGAATTCTCCCATGCTGATGTGAAATCGTTGCCCAGCTACCACTTATCTAAATAATATACTTGGAATCGACGTACAATAAATCCCACTTGTATTTGTCGGTTTGGCTAACCTATAAAACGGAAAGATCTGCAGTGACGTCAAAAATCCCCAGCTTTCGGACTGACTGGCGACATGTACGTCCTTAAAACTTCGGCCTTGTCTCAGATTACATCCTGTCACATGCCCGTTAGTTTGACCAACGGGCTGCTCTCTCCTCTCCTCCCTCGTCCGTTGCACTGCACTCGGAGCCACACGTACGTAGTTGCTCGCGCTCCGCCTTATGTTAACATCTTGTCGTACGAATCCGGATCCAATCCAACGCGTCGACCGGCCCCTTTGTGCCTTCGAGGCTTCTTTATTCTTCTTCGTTTTCACGCGAGACGAATTTTCATAATTATATGCTCCTACGAAAGGAAGTCTTCTGAATTCCAACTTATTTTTCGATATAATACGATCCGCTGGATGTTGACGCATTTTTTATTTTTATAGAATTTATTGCATTTTTCAGACGAGTTAGAATTAAATATACATCGAACTTCTCACACTCGTTTATCTTTTACCGTATATACTTATGCAGAGCTAATTATGGAAGACGATGGGAGATCGAGAGCTGCGGGCATTTATCGTCGGATATGTTTTTTAAAATCCTCTACATTAGGCTGATAGATTGCACCTTCATGAGCTCTTAATTAAGCTAATGGACTTACCGAAAAACATGCATCTTATTAATAAGATTAATTATGCTCGAAAAACCATAAATAATTAGTAGTCCCTTGAGGATTGTAGTATTCTATGGGGAAGAAGAAGAAGAAGAAGAAGAAGAAGAAGAATCACCGGGTGAAATTAAAAAAAGTAACTCCATTCCATACGGATGTACACCATCGATGGAAAAAAATGAATTCCTCGTCACATTGTAATAACAAAGCCAAATTACAAAGCGTAATTCGCAAGAACAAAGCACCGTTTGCGTTTGAAATTGTCGAATATTGCACATGCCTCTCGGCAAAACAATAATCCTGCTGCTGGTTTTACAGAGCATCATTTCGCACAGAGGCCACTTCTGACGACGCATAAACTCGACTCACGCTTGGCCGGTTCCATTCTAGGCTATTTTGCGAATGAACCCCGCGAGGCACAATAAGCTCGAACCGAACATTCTATGCAAATGAATGCACTACGCACATATAGAAAATAAAGTTTAAAAAAATCTTTTACGCCTCTCGAGTAATCATGTGTATTATGTATGGTTTACGTAACGTTGTTACTCTTGTGCAAATAAAGGATGCGCGTGTTCCGAATATATCGAGTAAAACCAATCAATAAAATAAACGAGGTATCATTAACATCAGTAGCATCAGACAGACGAAAAAAATCCTCGCAAATACCTAATTACTTCAGGAAATCTGTCGTTCCTCCCTTTTGTACGTCCCTTTATCTCCACTCGCAGCAGAACAGCAGCATATATTCGTGTGCCTTTATCGCGGATTATATTTTTATTGCCTCGCGGCGCATTCGGCCCCCTGCAAGGATTAGCTTTGGCGCACAAACAGCTGAGACCTTTTGGCAGTGCGCGAACGAGGGGACGACACTGCTGCAGCCGAATAATAAAACACTGCGCGACTTCGTATAGAGATAGAGAGAGAGAGAGAGAGAGAGAGAGAGAGAGAGAGTCAAATATACATATACGCAGGATACAGGGTTATATGGGTGAAAGTTGCACGAAGAGACTTTTACGAGCACACCGCGCACCTGCTTTATGAGGGTTACCAAAATTTTCAAGTCCCTTTGATCGAGCTGTTAAACGAGCGGATGTGGCAAGTTATAAGCACGAATGATTTCGAACGATACAAGTCGTTTGCCCGTTTATAACTAATTGCGCGCGGCCGAAGTACTTGCGCGAGTATGCTTGAGGTTGAAATTTATTGCCTTAATAAGAGCCGAATCTCTCTGCGTTGTATAAGGACTTATGAGTATATACCGCTGCTTTTTGCGCATTCACTTCACGACCGAACTCTCACTATTTTATGCAATTTCCATGAATTATCATAATTTTGATTATACGTTTATTGCACAGAGAGAAATAGTGCAGTAAATTTTATTAAAAACTACAGTAATCCGATCACGTAGCCAAAATACTCAAAAAAATTATACTATATACTATACACTATATAGTTAATTTTACTGTACGTGTAGTGAATTTTTATGATATGTATGCAATCAAATAAAAACAGGAATCTTATTTTATTGCAGACTATTATTATTTTTGGTGATTTCGAGAATGATTTTTCAATTTAACGTAATTAGTCGTTCAACTTCTGCATTTTGGAGACTAGGGATTGATGCCCTCTATATCTTTCGATAGCATTGATGTTGGCTTTTAATTGCGAAAACTTGCACTGAAATTTTAGTACGAAATTATATTTCTGCTTTTGGGATAATATCTTAAATAAAGAAAGCGATTAGAGTTGAGATAGCTGGAGACGCCCTGAATATGCTTAAATCATGCTCTGAATAATTCCATAGCATTGCAGAAATACCTCGAAAACCCGCATTATTCCTCGAAAATCAGGCACGACAGTTGATCAAAAAGAATAAATTTCCTAGCATTATACAAGCAAAGTAGCCTATTGATGTTTACTCGGCATCAGAGATGAGTCTTGTATGAGTAACGAGTGCAGATAGCCTCGATATTTCGTATTCTCGGTATGAAATACAAAAACGCGCTACTCATCGCTCTCTCATGTATGCTTGAAAATCATTCGCGATAACGATCGTGAAATTCCTGAACCTTTGCGAAGATTTAAGGGGGTGTATGTATGTGCACGTGTACGTCTGTATAGAGAGGCCTCTCTCTATCTCTCTTTCTCTCTGAGGTTTCGCTGAATAACAAGCGCAGCACGACACACTACGGTCATTACGGGACCAGTCTCTCATCGGCAATCGAAATTCAGGAAGGGACAAACGGCTGAGAGCATAATGCCAAAATTGTCCACTTGATGTATGCAATTGGAATATACGCGATCGGCTTTTGTACTCGTTGCTCGCGGGGATACGGAGTGAATCATATAATGGTCGAATGATCAGTTCTTCGATCGCGAGATGAGGATAATGTCTCGGTACAGGTGTCAGTATATATATATATATATGTAGCACGATGTAAAGCAACATTATACAGCGCCAAAAATTTTTGCCTACGATTTATGAGAGATTTTCGAACATTCAGCGAACCGACCACAACCGTCTCTCATTCTCGCCCGATAACTCAACGGCGCGCGTGCCTGACTTCTCCGAAAAACTTTCACTCGATCCCAGACACGAGGCTACTATAAGAAAGCTAAAAAGAATCGCCGCGGAGATTTATCGATTCGCGATTGCCAACATTGCCAGGTGTTATCGTCGATGTCCTCGCCTACACGTATATATATATATAAATATATATATATATATATATATATAAACTCTGTAAGTATAGTAGCTACTCTGTATACGTGTGTGACCGATAATGCAAATCGTCCGCGTAAATTCGTCGCCCGCTACCGAATGTCGTACAGTCTTTATCGACGCGGTAGCCGTCTTAAGTCTGCCGGATATAACTCAGAGTAGCACTAACGGAATTGTTTCTCTCGTTCTGTTGGATTTTCATACAAATCAGAGATAAGAAGAGCGCTAGGTCAAATATCAAAAACGACATTTATTATAATTATCCTTGAAATATACCGTATAATACCGAGAAAACAAATTCTGCATATTACTACATAAACTGTTCGCACGAGAGAAAAAGAGGGAGAAAGCTTATACGTAATTCTCAAGTTAGTACCGAACTGTCGTTGTATACATACCATTCTGGGCAAAATATCCTGCAGTCGTCGAGTTGCTTGTATGCACAATACACATATGTGTGTGCATACAGAAGGCTGCTGCCATAGTAAGCGTGGTATAATAAATGAAGTACAGATGGAATTGTAGGCCAGAGCAGCTAGATATAAGGAGAACGAGAGCGATAACCCAGTCACCTTTATAAGGGAGCTTTCTAATGCCTGCGATGATTTAGCTGCTAAGACAAGCTCGTGTTGCTGTTGCTGTTGCTGAGGTAGTTGCGAAGACAAGAAACAGTCGTTTGATTTTATTTCTTTTGTTTCGCTCGTAATAGCATAACTTTACGTAAGCGTTGCAGTACAAATTCAAATCTGGTTCAATCTTTCTCTTTTATCTCGATTTTATAATTTATCGAGGATAAAAGAATTGAGGAGAAAGGGGATGGGGTGGGGTGGGGTGGGAGAAGAACATTTTATTATATAAAGATCGCGATTTGGAGTATTGAATGTTTAAAAAGCAAATCACGCGTTGCCTTTCGTTCCAGAACCCATTTTTCTTTACCACTATTTCTCTCTAATATATAATATAATCCAATAATAAAACCGATAATTTAAATAATGATGGTTCCCATAACTTGCAGAAATGACGAGGAGAGTAGATCTAATGATTAGTATATACGCATACTTGGCACTTTTATACTTTCTCGCGAAATCCATGTCAATTACAAGCGCTGCCATAACTCGTGTTTATATTATATTCGTCACCATTCATGCTCGCGCTCTCTTATTGAAACGTTTATGGGAAAAGTAGTAACCGTGGCCTCGGTGACCTATTCCCTCGGTGACTTACAAGTATTATTTGAAAGTGTGTATGATCTTTAAAATGTAAGCACATTTTCTCGCAATATACCCCCATATGCAAACCTCTGCATTATAATTCAACAAATCGGAATATAATAAATGAAAAAATCGCAAAGCGAAACAAAACTAAGTGAAATCTCAAAGATGTGTGTTTTATGACTTTATTTGTAGAACTGTGCTTGATATTAGTTATATATAAGAGAGGAAATGAAAGAGCGAAGGGCAGAATGAAAGATAGAGAGAGATTGAGTCGGTAATTACATTAAAAGCTGAAAGTCCTAATCAGACAGCGATAGGTGAACCTCCGCTGGTAGAGTTCACTCTTCCGCAGCATATACGCCTCGACTGAGCTGCTTTTTGCTGTAGTATCGCTCGGCAGCTTCTCATTCAAAGCCCAAAGTTCCCAAAACTGTCGCCAAAGCAGTAGCTCGCAGTAGCTACAGCCTCTGGAGGCTTTTGCTGCAGTCTCTTGGCTTGCGGTACTCGTTAGTTGCTTCTGGTCCCACTGGAATAGTGCACTACTGCCGCTACGTTGTCAGTGCAACTGCGTCGAAGTACTTGGTTTCACTTTTTGGGTATACGTGCTGTTGAGCAAAGGATGGATTTTGAAATTTGCCGCGCAATAAACCCTGATCTCTGGAAAATTGCTTTCCACGAAGCTGCGTGTGAGTACCGACAAGTTCGTAGTTATAATGTATTTCCAAAGAGTAATTCTATTATATGTGTATAATACAGGGTATATACAGTATCGGTTACCGCAGAGGTCATATAATACTCACGTGTCCCCTTTGATGCAGAAACTCTGTCTCGAAACTCTGTTCCACATGTGTCGTGTACCAACGCACGCTACTAAAAATGCTGAGCCATCAAGTGACTCAGATATAACAAGCGTATTACAATCGAATCTTTGATAATCTTGCAATAGTGTATATGCGTGTAAGCTTAATATACAGTCTCGATTGCGCAGCGCAACCATCCGGTTATCAAATCTCAGAACTAAAAGAGCCAGACTAATCACGTCCTGTACATGTGTGTGCAGTTGTTCCGCATCAGTTGCTATATGATTCTAAACACGTGCACCGCGCATTCTAAGAATCGGAATATAGTTTATATATAATATTTGCCACTATAATATAGTCTTTCCATGTGTTGCACTCGAATATATTTGCGGATTAATTCGGTAACCTTATTTAAGTTTATTCTCTGACCCACATCGAGTCGATAATCCTCTTATGCGCGCTTTATACTTGCGTTTATTGCTGTACAGTCATACTATTTCAGGCTTTGTTACTGGAATCAATAATTTCCTCAAGAGATTGAAAACCAATTAGAAAGTAAGCTCAGCTATATCCGAGTTTTAAAAAGCTAATCAGATCTATCAAAAAATCGAACCGTATATCAAATCTGTTTGTAAATTTCAGGTCAATTCTGATTGACGAGAATTTTGCAGCTCCTAAAATTTCGAAACGGCACACATAATGGTTGTATTCATCAAAGTGTCTATGCATTTATACACAATTACACAAACTATTCATTACGCAAGTATATTCATTGTCATGGTCTGGAATCAAAAGATAATTCGACTACTGCTACTGTAATATATACTCTCGATGTCAATTGACTTTAATACATACTAAAATATCGTGTGAATCTGTCTCGTTCTCCAGTATCGACAAAAATGTTACGCTATTTTTTATATGAACCTCTAAAACAACCGAAGGAAGATTTTGGAATCAGAAATATCTTACGTACATTGAAAAAGCAGTTCGCTATATTGAAGAAAATGTATTTATTAAAAAATCGCCTTTTTAATGAATAACATATTTACCGAATGAAGCAATAAGTTTTTAATGTAGGTAAATATATTAAATAAATCAATTTTCTTAAATATAGCAAACTTTTTTTCGGTGTAATATAGAAACGAAGTTGGTAATAGTATAATAAAAATGTCCAATATTGAAGTGAATAATTTGTAACATAATTAGTCTCGTCCTCGTGTAGAAGTACCAACACCCGCAGTGATCCTGACTCGACTATCCCCAAGCTCGTGCACGCGAGTGCTGAGGCGAGCAGAGTCACACACGGCCACTTACGTTTGTGCACATTTTATCCTTTCATTTCACCCTGTACTCTCTTTTTCTTTTTCTCCTTTTATACTTCGAGGACATTAGCATAACGCCGGTCGCACGCAAGGCATCCCATGCTGAAACAGAAAGAGAGAGAGAGAGAGAGGAACGCGATTTTCGGTTGAGCCGTTTTGTCGTGGGCGTTCGCTCGAGAGAAAAGGAAGGTTTGGTCGACGAAACTCGATCGGAACGACGTTGATCCCGCTCGAAATTGCCGTCAGTATTGTTCTCGCATAGATGGACGCCCTTTTTGTACACCAAATGTTTTTTGCGTGCTCGAACGCGCGCTACGTTGGCGCTTTTGTTGTTTGCGAGCTACTCTTTCTCGCGTTGCATTCTCGAGACAACACGACCCAAACGATTAGATTTAGAAGTTCGTTGGAAAAAAGAAACAAGCTGCAAGTGAACAAACAGGACAACGGATAGAGTGTCTGCTTTTCTTCTTTGTTTGGCATACCTGCTATGCACACACCTGATACAAAATTGGCGTGTAGATATAATAAGTCCACGAACAACTAGAATTACGTTATTGAGCGAAAGCTTTTGGATGTTAATATAATTTGGTGTTTTTAATTTGGAGACAGGTAGCCACGCTTAAACTTCCAATTAAAATTTAGGAATATCGTCTAATTACATTCGAATAAACCGTTTAATACTAATTAAATTATATTTTGTAATTCGAATTTAAATATTGAGCATTGAGTACAGTTAAATAAGACACGTAGAAGCGTAGCCTTGTGATTTACAAGCCTCTCAATTGAGTCTTCAAAATTGTAATTTTATACGATCGCAGAGAATTGACAGAAATAAAAATAGTTGGTAAAAGTACGTAATGTTATTTCGAATATCGCGATCCAGATCGATTTTCATCGGGGCACCCATAAAGCGTCATAATAACATCCTACAGAGGCCACAGCTTGGGAAGCATAAATCGTTAGAGTTAATCAAAAAAAATTTTCATTACACCTCAGCAGCTTGATACGAAGAAAAGGTCGATTCAAATGAAGCAATGTAAATCCGCAGGAAGTATATAAGAAAATAAAGATCGGCTGCGCAGCTGAGGCTCGTCGCATCGAATAAAATAGCAATATACACTGGGATCAATCTGGGACAGTGATAAAAAACGACTCTCTTACCAGTAATTACTCGCAAGTTGAAGCAAGCTTACTGTTCTTAACGATTACGATGCTGGACTCTGCAGCCGCCAGTGGAAGATTCTTTTAAAAGCATTCGTTACGAGTCATAAACAGCCGGCAAATGTCAGATATCGTTTGACGACTAGCAAAGCCAGTAATTAACAACTATCTTGATACTGGCACTTAGAAGTACGTGTACCGATTGTAATTACTGACGCGAAATCGACTGGCAAGTCCAGTTTGGTTATCGATCCGTAAAATAATATTACACGTAATATATAATCCAGCCGCTCGAATCTTACTTAATTGCATAATTCGAGCATTATCGTCATTACTCTCTCTCTCTCTCTCTCTCTACGTCTCTCTCTCATTCCCTCCCTCCATCCCTCCCTCCCTCTACAGCGAAAAACTGCCAACTTGCGTGTGTATCGATTTATTAACAATGCTGATAACAGTACTAACTATTAGCAGTTGATTACGATACAAGTATGCGCGGAACATGTTCAGAAGCGAGTATTATAGTCGCAATCATTTTTAACTGATATTTTATTATTCAAATGTTCGGGGAAGTAGCTTAATACGTTAAATATATTGTTAGACATTAGCTCAGTCATTAGAATTAGTTTCATTTCTTTTCTATATGCGAGACATGTAATCGAAAATATAACTGTTGATGTCAGCTTTGTCACAGCTATACAGTAACAAAGTTATATAAAAGCATTTCTTTGATAATAGACTACATAATCTCTCGCGCTGATCAAAAAAAACTACGAGATGATTGTTCGAGTATATATACATTCGCGGACGTTATCTATTCGAGGACAAAGTCGCGACTTGGGATGGAAGAAGAATCAAGACACTGTCATACTTATACATTACGAGAATAATAGACTCGACGTAATCGGCACAATGGTCTTAATAACGCTAGTCATTATAAAGTCTTTGATCGATCTTTTTTTCTACACGAACGCGATGACTAAGGAAAGTTTATTTGAATAGTATGTAAGCGCCGTGTTATCTAGGATCTTTCTGAGAAGATTCGGGATGACACTTCGCGATGCTATTGTGGGAATTTGTCGGCTGCAAACAAAGTTGAATGTGCCTCGTTTAAAGTCGCACAAAAGAAGAATAATGTCTATCCAAGCATCAAAAGCACCAGTGTATTAAATGATTCGAGAAAAATTCTTTTGGAAAATTCTATACATTTTCAAAATCGTGCCAGTCAGACTCGTAAGAACGACTATGGATTGTCTATGTTACATTAGCATAATTGCGATATACGTCAAATTGAAAATTATCAGTTCTAGTTGCACTGCCAAAATCGACAATGATTAATGCCACTCGATATAAAGTCTTCAAAATATTCCAGCGTTCATATTAGAACTCCTAGAAATAGGTGTGTGGGCGTTTGAGCAGTCATACAGGTACATAATATCGGAGGCGTATAATTTGCGTGCGTTCATAATTTGCAGTCATAATCGTCGCTGCTCCCGTCGCTGCTGCCGTCGCTGCCGCCGACGTGGTCTCTCAGCTTTCTTATTTTCAGCTGTAAAGTGGCTGCGGTACCTCGAGCCATGGCCCAAATACGGGGAAACAAACGTTGCACGCGATGAGCAGAAACACACGAACACACCTGTACCCCACGCCCACGGACCGTAGCCTTTCAAGGGATTTCCATCGATTTTTCTAAATTGAGCCTGTGTCTTCGGAGTCGCGACCGGTAGATCTTGTTTGGCGATAAGTCCGACTAAATTCTCGTCTTTCTCCCTTTTATGCCCGTATTTTTTTATTGCTCGATCATCACCATTTTCTATTTTATACACCTGCGTCAATAATTTCCGAAGATATTTAGTGGCGCGAAAATTTCATTTTTATTGAAAAATCAATGAGCTACAGAACACACATAATTGCTCACCTGTGCAGTCGATAATAAGATTGACGATTTATTGGCTAAAGTGAGAGAGCGAAAGATAGAGGGGTGCGATATCTATCGCCAATTACGACGCACTGTTTTACTCCTATCAAAGAGACCGCGTGAAATAGGTGACCCAATATCCTTTGTGTCCTCTCCACTTTTTTTCTCTGAACCAGATTTATCGTAAAATCGTACCCTCGCATCCTTCTATTATTTTCGATTTCTTCCTTTTTTGCTACTCAAAGCTAGTTAAGTATCGTTGCGGCTCGGAAATAATGTTTTTTAATTGCAATGAAATATAGTACAGGATTTCTCCGAGTAAGAGCTACAGCGTCCAAGAGATGGGAATGTAGGACTCAAAGAAAAAGGAATCATTTATTTATTTAACTCGATAGGGTCGCGTGCTGATTCTATGCTGGAACAATTTTTACCGTAGTAGATATAAAATTGGAATTGAAAATGCGAATAAGATTACAATTATGTGTTAAAGTAACAACATTGTAATACATATGGAAGAAAAAATATCAATTTACTTGAAAATAATAAAATAAGCATGTTGAGTATATGGCGTTTTTAATTATAAAATTGGCCAACAATTCGATAACAGATGCAGCGAATATTTTTATTTTAGCAAGGAACGTATATTTCTGTACGACACTTGGAATTCAATACCAGGGCATAAAATCTCGTAACCCAACATCCCGTATTGCAGCGTTGAGATCTCTCAGAGATCATTCAAGCCACGAATAATCAAAACACGTAAGTCTTTGCCGATCTTGCGATCTTATCTGACCAGTCGTAATCGGCATCATAACTGTGCACCTGCATTCCTCCGTCCATTCACACTTCTTCGGTAGTACGAAGGAGGGTAATAAAAAGCAAATTTAAGCATTACTTTGAAAACGCTGTTTCAAAACAAGCGAATTAAATGCTATCAGCAATCACAAACCTCTTATGAGAAATCTCATAAAATCGGCAAAGATCGTCTCAAAGGGTCGACGTTTTATGAATTAAGAAAAAATAAAGCGAGATACTTTCTTTGCACGGTGTGTCGCAGGCACGACAGGCTCATTAAGCCACGAGACGCAGGCTCGTATAATCGATTATTTATAGCGGCTCTTCGGAGACCAGAAACACAAGCGCTCGTGCCGCGGATGAAGACGTCCTCGAGCTTTACTGCCGCGAATAAGTCCGATGCCCAGTGTCCATAGAAAGTGAGAGCCTTCAGCGAGCGAAGTTAAGGATAAAAGACCGCGAGATAGCATAAGATAAAAAAATATTCGGCAAAGTGTATTTTCATGGACACCCGCTGGTAACGCAGACCAGGAGGTCTTCTCTCGATTTCCTTCCGTCTCTCTTTCTCTCTCTGTCTCTCACTCACTCTTTCGCTCTCTCTTTGGGATCGCACCGCTCACGCGCGCGGATTATGGTGGTATTGAGTTATGCTCTTGATACGGCCTTCTTAATTGGTTTTACCGGGTGTATACCTTACCAGCGTCGCATACCGAGTTTGATGATTTTATTGGCCAGTGCTACGCCGACGCGGACGCCAACGCCATCGTCACCGCTGCGAATTTCATTTCTCTTTTGTATTTTTTTTATCAAGCGAGGGATAGGTTGCGGCTCTGACTTTATCGATTTTATCGGGTCGCAATGACTTTTTCATAGCTCATGCTCTCGATCGATTCTCTTTTTGTTGCTCGAGCAAGGTTATATTCTGCCATTTAATCGTTGCTGAAAAAAGCTTTTAGTGCTTTATGGATTGAATGCTGGTGTTTTTATACTTTTTTACGATTGCGCGGCGCGTAGAAGAAGTTGATGTAGAAAATAAATTTCAAACCGAAGCTGCAGCTCGTCTCATTCTTAATAATACTTGCGATAGTACGCTGCAGCTAGCTCGGAAATCGCCTGTAATTATAACCGGGCGATCGTCAGCGAGATAAACGTGTCAAGCTGTCTTGAAGTGTGGCACGCCATTCGATCGTTATAATTACTTTTCGCGGCCTCGCCGCGAACTTGACCGGTAAAAGAGATTTATCACCCGCCGCGCAGGTCCAGCTTGACTTCATTCTTTCTTTCTCTTCTCCCTCTCTCTCTCTCTCTCTCTCTCTCTTCCTTTCTTACTCTTCGTCGTCGTTCTCGTAATTGTCGTTGGTATGCGGAAATTCACTGAGAAACTTCTGAAAATCATTGTTTAACAATTAACCCGGACTCTATCGAATCACCTGCTGTGTTATAAAATTCATCTTGATCTAAATTTGAAGGGGACTTTGGTATGTTATAGTAGACTTCATTGCTGTGTGGAAAAATTAATTCGCTTAAAAGAAATTTTGGAATTTCAATAAGTATGTACATGGTATACGTTAAAGACGCATGTAACGATGAAAGACGCATATACAGTGGCAATCGCAATTTTATATTCCTTTTCTGTGTATTTTGAACTTCTAAGGAAATTAATTTCAAAGACGTGCATTGAACATCTGTCGTTCGCGGGTGCAAAATTTCAAATAAAAACTCGCTCGTCGCCACTAACTCTGAATTCCCTTTATTAAAAAGTTCCCTTTGCAGTACGAGCTAATTCTGTATATATCTATCGATTCGACTTTAAGAAGTAATTTCATTAAATATATCTGCAGCTTCGTCATTCCTGTTAATCCGGTGGCGATTAGCCAAATCCTTCGGTATGAAAAGATAATTCGCGTTTTTTTCGAGAACGCTCAATGGTTCGCACGCTGGGGATTAAAGCTCCGATGCTCTTTTTGTGGCACTCCGTGTATATGCAAAAAGCATTGAAAGTTTGACGACATAATCCTCCCGATGTACACCTGACAAAGTTGTCTGCGTTTTGCTAATGGTCTTCCATATATTATAAGTATAAAGTGTGTAGTCCTTTCGTATACGTGAATGCTTACTCGCGCGAGGCGACGATTGCATATTCACGTGTACGCGCCGGAGCAGAGGCTCCGCACCTCCGCAATTTATCCCCCTTCTGATTTTATTGTATATCA
This sequence comes from Apocrypta bakeri, assembly GCA_018906985.1. NCBI lineage: Eukaryota > Metazoa > Arthropoda > Insecta > Hymenoptera > Pteromalidae > Apocrypta > Apocrypta bakeri. The sequence goes on along the minus strand of JACCIA010000008.1, from coordinate 2,829,949 downwards.
AGATCTTTTCCCGCATGAAAATATCGAAAATTTGTTTAATTTTCCCTCTCACCGCGGCAATTATCCTCGTATTCTTAATCGTCGCAGTGATTTGTCTCATGCGACTTTATAACGCGCGTATATGGTAATGATAACGCGAAGATGGTTTATGTATTGCGAAAGAGTGAGAGAGAGAGAGAGAGAGAGAGAGTAAATATAGGCACTCGAGGCGCGTGTACAGAAGAAAACAACAACGAGAACGACTCGAGCTGCGGCATCCGCGTCCTTTGAGTATGCGATCGCGCGCGCGCGTGCACGCCTGTGTAGCGCATTAATGTTATAAATATGAGGAACATCGGACGTAGAGCCCTTTGGCCACTAACGACCGCTATCACTTGGAGTTTCTCTCTGTATCATCGAGTGAACGAGTGCCTTTTTATTTTGCTATAGAGAATTTCTCGTGCGCTTTGCTTCTCTCGTGCGGACATGTTGAATAAGAAATGAATGGTAGGAATTCGAGAAATATGTATACAGAGAGGATCGCGCTTGTAACTACTCGGAAAAATATATCCGGACGCGCAAGTAATACAGGAGTCGTAAATTTCGCAAATGGAATTACGAATCGGAAATTATTTTCGCATAACCTACACGTACACAATCACACACTCGCACTTATATTCGAATATGCGGTGCGCATGCATGAAGAATATATTATGAAATACATCGCTGGCGTATTCTTCCTTTCACTAAGTCTCGTCAGTATATATTACTTGAAAATAATAAGAAAATACAGTTTTGTCATCCTTATGCCAGGATTAATTACTCTGCGGCCTTGCTTGTTTTTCCCAGATTTCACAAACAAGCCCATTGGTAAAAACGGACGAAAACGGTAAAACGCGACGGCGGTACGTCCTCCCATTTGGTCCTAGAGCTTGCGATTACGTCCCATTAAGTGCAGCAAAATGCTTGAGAAATCGACTTTCTATTTGGTGGCTGCTGATCATGCACTCGCTACTGCTATGTTATGTGCAAACGATGCACACGTTAACGAGCCGTCGTAACAAATCCGTGTGCCCCACATCGTGACCATCGACACAGGGAACCACGAGACTCAACTCTTGTCTGCTGTCGCTATAAGCTGTTCGAGGAGAGGCGCACGTCCTCTTGTACATGTGAGGGTACGACTTTCTTCTTATAGATATCCTTCTTGCTAAATTAGATAATTCTTACTTGTTTATACCAATGCGATGCTTGTTATATCATATAATTGCGATATACGTATCTCCTAACATTCTTAAAGATCGCAGTTTGCAGAAAAAACATTGTATTTAATAATGCAATTTTCATTTAATGTAATAATTAGTTTTGTTACGGTTATGACGTATACAATCTAGCTGGATAATTGTTTGCGTGTAAAGCAAATTGTAGTAAATGTGATTGAAGTAAAATTTATCAAAAGTGCCTTTATTCAGTAAAGACCGAAATGAATCGGAATGTGTCATCTTCGACTTGATCACGCGCGAACTACATAGATTTGTTGAAAGAGAGAGACAAACTGAGAGAGAGAGAGTGAGAGAGGGAGAGAGAAATGAAACAGATGTTGATCAGAAGCGAATAAAGGCGTGAGATCGAGGTGTTGAAATTGTTGTCTTGCACGTGCGTAGACTACTTAGCTGTTGTTAATTCACGCAGCGAATTCCTAATTTTTTATTTATAAAGAGGAACATATATAACGCATTCGTCGTTGAAAGCATAAGCTGAATAATACATGATTTTAAAACACTACCGCTTACGTCGTTTTGACTTGGGTCTCATCTTTGCGAGTTTCTTTCTAGTGTATAGAGCTACGCCTATACATTGTTTTCTGGCTGACTCATCTCTCTCCTATTATTTGCTTGGAATCTCATATATATATATTCCTTTCGAAGCCTCCGATGTATACGGAGAGAACTGCGCGACTACGCGCGGCTGTCAAAAATTTTGAAAGCGTTAAATCAAACATCCTGTTACACAATGGATCGTTACCCTTTTCAACGAAACTACCATTAGTTACACATTTCCGACCTTTGTGACCGTTGAACTGGAAAATTATTCGTTTCAATATTGTAATCAATGTTCCATTTTTACATTTTGAAGCCGTGCGACCTTTCTAAGTGTCCCACCACTAATTTGCATTCTCGAGAATAAAGTAAAAAAAATATTAGTCATTCGTACAAAATGTGCAATACATACATTTGTAGTCGTGCGATAGATAAATTTTCAGCTTTCTTAATCCCGTTAACTTTCACCGGAAAACTGCGAAAACAAAAAAGCAAAATGAACTTGTACACTCACATGTAGGTATATATTTTATACATAAGAGGACAGAAAGCGCAGCACCTGTCCCGCTGGTGTTATTTTTCTCTTTATCGACAAAGCGGTCTCACGAGCAAGTCCATGCGTATGTGATGAATGCATCTAGACATATGTGACGAGAACACCTGTTCTTCAAGATTCGTCCTTTGCCGTTCATGCACATATATATATATGATTTAAGTCTGTACAACCCATCGGTGTGGCAGTCGTTCAGATATCTTTCCTCTCTGCGAAGAGTCAACAAAAGGACTAGTTTTCTATCGTCGACTCTTCTTGTCATAGGCAATGCTAATAATGACCCTTACCTGAGATTTAGACACGCGTGGAGACGATCAGTCAGTGACAACAGACACGCGCTAGTGGGTTTTCGCGGTATTCCTACCGCGGCTAGCAGTATACTTTTTTCCCGAATCTGCCTTTATATACACCTGGAATTTAAATAAACGAGCATTTAAAGACAAAGTTGCTGCGCAACTTCTCTTGACGCTCTATAAAGCGTAATAATGGTGCTTCAACTTATGCTGAAGATCCTCATCGCATCGTAATGGATTTCAATCTTCTAAGCGAAGCTAACCGAGTATTAACTTCAAAATAATGACGCACTCTTTTTTTCGCGCAGAAAATCGCGAACAATATACTCGAGGAAATGAGTCTCTGACTTGAAAAAATCTCGTCGACGCCAATCTCTCTCTCTCTCTCTCTCTCTCTCTCTCTCTCTCTCTCTCTCTCTCTCTCTCTCTCGTTCTTTGGGTGAGATAATAACAATAATTAATTTTAACTCTTCAACACGAAGCTAGTAAGCGTCGAGCGAACAAGGGAAAGTCTGTAAAATTATATCAGGTTTCCCGTATTTAGGCAGAACGTACACTTGGGAGGCAAGCACGATTATGTCGTTATCGCACCAGCGGCTATCATTACCGGTTTATCGCTAGCGAATGAAAAACTATTATATACGCGAGAGTTTGCCTTCAATATCCTTTCGGCGCGCACTTATATTGCTCGTCAATACATATTTTTTTTTATTTTCGACTTTGAAGACATAATGGTGAAACATACGTTTGCATAGTGAACCATTCATATGGAATATTTATGGAATGTCGTGAACCGCGGACTCTCGGCGTCAAATATCCCGTAATTAAACTGATCATAATATCTTTGTATCATCAAATATTTGATTTTTCAATGCTAAGTACTATTGTTTAATCGCACATTTCACATTGCACTATACAGCGCGCGTGTCGCATGTCACACGAAACGGTCGACACATAAGAATGTAAGGAATGACACAATCCGAACAGCAAATAGTCTATTAATAATTATTTCAAACATTCAGGGAATCGTGGAATTTGAGAACTGAAGTGTAACGAGAAGATCATGTTGCCAATTCGATTTTTATTTACCATTAAATCCAGGAATTTACAAGAGACCAACAGAACTTTACACCATATTTACACCGAAAAACTTCTCGAAAACCATCTGGAATGTCTGGTTCTCGCTTTGCGCTGTGGATGTCCTCTTCTCGAAAAAAATAAAGTAAATCAACTGACAGCTCTGCGAAACATTGGTGCACGTGCTGGACGAAGATTTTCGCGGGTACACAAACGCAAATGTAATTGTGTGAACCTCTACGGCTATCTCTTAATTGTGTCAGGTTGCTCTTATTCAAGGTACAAATTCTTCCAATACGTACATGATTTCGGCGAGCTGCGCATACTCAAGTAGCGAATACGACTGCGGTAACTCAATGGACAATGTTCCATACTTACAGTCTTTCAATTAGTAGATTTTCCAGTTTTTTATGATTGTGAGATATGAGGAGAACTATCCACTTCGATAAAAATGTAGTCTACATTTTAGATTTCTTTGATCTTTATTAGATACACTAAGCTCGCATAATTCATTGAAATACTGATGAGTGCAGTCGAGTTTTTGGAAAGCTTCAACATTCAACGCGTACGACAGGTGTGCGTCACGTTATTATAGCCTAATCTATCGATTGTACCGATCAATATGCGATAATATTTCGCTTTGAAATTAAATGACGTCGAGTAAGCGTGCAAAATAAGTCTCGAAAAGAGCATAATATGTTCGCGTTATTAATAGTCATTATTATTATTATTATTATTATTATTATTATTATCGAATTTGATCATAAATTAAATTTCAAAGAGTTAATCAAGTGCCTCCCAAGCATCCGCGAAGAGGGTGAGTGCAACAATATCGGCGTATGAGAAATGCCCGAGACATTCGAAGAACGGACGAGTCATTCCCGGAACGTCCGCTGCTGCGTGCTCTCTCTCGCTCTCTTACTCTGTCTGCGATTATAGACACAAAAAGAAACTGCCTTCGCATTTTGACCTTAATACACGAATAACAACAACGACGACGAAGACGCAGCCCGTATAGCCAAATGATGAAATATCACGAGAATCGAAAGGTGCGGGTCGTCGGCGGCGCTCACCTTCTCTCTCTTTCTCTCATAAGAAGAGGAATGACTGTGGAGATGACTAATGGACACACCTGCGCATGTTCACATACACAGTTAGAAATACACACGTACTGAGAGGCTATGACAACGATATTCCCGCGAGCTATAAATCAATATAGATACATGAATCAATGCCGAGCGGCTCCGCGAGGGACTATTGCGCGCTCCACATCATCGATTCCAAGGACTATGTCCGTGAGTTCCTCTTCGCGCATCAAGGGCCTTTTTAGATCAAAACCCGAACACTTTTGCTTCATTCGACTTGTATCTATTGCAATGCATCTCCACGTGATTGTATCCATTGATATAGAAACTTGTATTAAATATACGCCTTCAGCATTAGAAACTTGACAAACTGAGTTTACTTCTGAGTGATTCTATTTTTTCTGCTATTTTTATTTGTGTTCGTAGCTGTGTTGAATATTTTTTTAAAGTTATATAGCGAACAGAAAGATTCTGGGATTCAGGTTAAGATTAATATTTTCAGAATTGTATGATGAGGGAGAAAAGCTGAGAGCTGAAGTGTACTTCGCAAATAAATTTTGGAATTGCGACTGCCCTAAATTCTTTTTGGAAAGCGTTCCCTCGAGCTTGAAAAAGTGTACTAAAACGAAAAAATTCCGACGCGACCTTTTTGAAAGAAAATTTACGCTCTTTTTTTGTACGTACAAATGCCGACTGACCAATTAAGGTTTGGTAATAAGGATGATTTATTTACTACGCTCTTTACAACACACATTGTTTCTTTATTATCCTCTTATTTATTTGATATTCATAACGTTATTTATTCAGATGTATTTATAAATCAGTGAGCCTAAAACTTTATTGAGATATGAAACACTAAAGAAATTCACATGCTCCTACTTTCTATTTAGGGGACCAGCCTGGGTTAAATCCTATAAAACACGGATTATTTATTGAATTTTAAAATTTATTTATCTCATCAGAGAGTAGTAATAGAAATTAATTTTTTTTAAATATATATATTGTATGTAATTTTCACTTACCATAGAATTTCATATGATTATCATTCATTCTATCATACAGTTAACATGATATTTTTGCGTTTTCATGAAGTTGCCTTAGGTTTATAGATCCTTAATCCTACGGCATGATAATATTAAACAAGACTGAATTAGTCTTAAAATATTTTTGACATGTTCAGTCTTGGATTCTATTTTTACTCTATCGTTTACTTCATCAAATCAAAACATGCGACTTTCGATCAAACTAGCATTTTTCAACAGTAATAATCCACTAAAGTTAAGTTTTAGATGGCAATTTCCATACCGATTGATTAAAGCATTTGTGGCTTCTTTGAATGTGTCTACCGATACATCTCTCAAGCAAGATTGCTTCAGTCATATCTACATAAATGGGCCTGATTGCTTCCGCAACGATACATGGAATGATGGAAATGTGTTTGAAATTCTTCAGTGCTTTAGTGAACGTGGCTTTTGTTGGATGCCATAAAAAATGGTGCTGTGATTTTTGTCGGATTGATAATTTTGTGATCGTAATTGCCCATATCGTATTTGACATCTGCTGTGCTGAATGGCGGTGAGCTCTGATGACATTGCCATAGTACTTGGTAATTTAATCCATGAATGCAGTTGCCAGAAAACAGACTTTTTCTCCCAGACTCTTCTGATTTGCACAGAGTTTTCTAGAATAACTGGCTTTCAAATATCTTAATCGCGTTCCCATCCTCTTCTGGATACGCCACATACATTTTTTTATTATTTTAAAATCATATGGTTGAGCATCACACAGTCTTGAAAACTTTACATTCGTCATCTCTTTTATAATTGTTGTACCGATAACCATAAAGTCATTCTGATATTTGAAGCATCTCGTAAATTCCGTCGACTTCCATCTTTCCTGAAATACTAGTATGGATAGTTGAGCAATTAGGCTGATGTTCCATCCACCAGTTTTTAAAAGATTCAGAATCTTTTTCTGGATGTCGAATGCATATAAAATAATAATTTTGTTTCGAAGACACGTCAATCACTTTCTCTATGTTCCGTCTCCAGATATGCTAAATTTTTCTATTGCGGCTTTCATCGACTCTCTAGCAACCTCTTTATTTGCAGCTTGAAGGTTTTTATTTATAACATTTACGTCTGTTCGTTCATGTTGGTTTAGTGCGTGGACGGTATCGTTTGGAAGACATCGGGAAAGAGTCCAGGAAAATAAATGCGCGAAAATAAATATACCGGTGACGTAACGACTTCGAGTACCGAGTAAAGGTTCGCGATATATTCGTGCTTGTTCCCTGTTCCCGACGCGGTAGACGCACGTTAACTCGCGCTCCGGTACTACCTCTCCTTAGTCAGACCGTATCCACGCAGTAAGGAGGGCTCGATATTATGCCTGAGCGTCAATGCGTTTGAGGCGAGAGAGGAGGTTTCATTAGCGGATGCCAAGTGAGTTTAGATTCTACCCGACTAGCAATGAGACGCCAGGAGTCTGTTCAGTTTGGAGGACAGAGACGACCGCTCGCGTTGACTGTCCGCTTGAGAGTATCGCTTTCCGCGCTTTGGCTTTTCTATTTATCACCTTGGACATAAGGTCAAAATAGGCAAGCCAATAGATGATATTCGACATTATTAGCGGTGGTCTCTTCGTGCGAGTTTGCACCGGCCACCGACTTCCACGAATTCCCGATCAGGAGATCGCCTATGTGACAAGACGTGTACATCAATTTCCCCGTCAGTTTGGCAACTTTTTCTCCGAATATAAAATTTGGATAGAATCTTTGTTAGATTAATAAGGTTGGATCGTTTACATTCGAATTTACTTGCAATTCGCGCACTCTGCTCGTATACATTCGATTTTTTTCTTTTATTATGATAAAGACAAAAATCCTGATCGTACAATAATCTGCATAATAAAGTGTAACGAAATATAAGTTTTACGAAAATTCTTTTAAGAGTACAGATGTTCTTTTTCTGTAATGATTATTCGAGTTAGTATAAACTAATTTTTACATTGATAGTGTTCTCTCTCTGATTAAAAAGAAAATCTGCGTAATCGCTCTGTTAGTAGATTTTCGAACAATAGCGGGTCTTTGATTTGTAACAATTAACGTAGAAAAAATAATGAGTATATAAAACGTAGAACTAAAATTAAGTTAATTTGCAAAGTCGTAACATAGTTACTACTCTATACACTTACATTTACTAATTGAACACACACCGAAAAATTTATGTAGATCCCTAAGCGTTTTTGGTACTGATGGTGTATTTATAATAGCGTTTAGTTATATAGTTTTGGCTTTGTAATCCGTATCGGTGATTCGATAACTTAAAAACCGAGATCGCTTCGACCGAAAAAACATTTCGCAACGGCAAACGTGAGTTTATATATTCTGAGCTGTTTAAGTACTAATTTAAGATGATTCAATTGCTCGTTCCACCGAGTCAGAGTATATAAGAAAATCATCGGGATACGATTTTACAAAAACATTTGTATATCGTGCTAGGACTTGATGAGTAATGAAATCATTAAAGAATCCCGGGGCGTTCTTTAATCCGAACGACATAACGCGCCATTGGTATAGGCCGCCTTCGGGTGTTGAAAAAGAAGTGAACGGTTTCAATTTTTCTCTTAATGGTATTTGCCAATAACCGTTTTTCAAATCTAATGTCGTGAACATTTTTTCGTTGCCGATGTCTTTGATTACTTAGTGTACTACCGAAAGCACTTGTGCTCGTCCCTTTGTAATTCTGTTTAAGTGACGATTATCGATGCAAAAACGAAAACTTCCGTTCGGTTTACGTGGCATAACAATCGGAGAGCAATAATACGCATCTGACAGCTTGATTAGCCTATCAGATAATAATTCTTGTACTTTTGTGGCTCTTCTTTTCAGTAGAAGTCGGATTAGGAGCTATGCGAAAGGGCGTTTTGTTAGAAACTTCGATGTCGAGTACTGCGAACGGTGTTTGCTTTTGAGCGAGTTCTGGTTTCTGTTCCTCAGAACCGTGGTTTACTTGATCGAAGAAATTGTCTGAAGGCGTGATAGTTTGCGGTTGCGCATCATCGTTGCCACTTAGGTATACACGTCGACGTGAATTTACATCCAAATAAATACAGTCTAAATCGTGGTCGTGAACGACTTTTTGCTGTTTAAGCCAAGTATGGCCAAGAGTAACTTCCGAATTTAGATCATCACAAATAAAAAACGTTACGTTATACGCTATTCCGCTTACGGTTATCGGTATTTTGCACTTCCTGTTTATACGCATGAAATTATTTTTGAACGCGGTACGCGCAACAAGATTTACGTTTTCCCGAAAATAACTTGACGATATATATTTTTCACATATAAAGCAGTCTGTAGCTGCCGAGTCAACCAAAGCGTTCATCTCTACACCGTTGATCGAGATAGGTAAGTATTCTATGAATGCGCCGGATACTTGTGCTGGAGCGGCAATAAATAAATTGTTCTTGCAAGCACTACTAAGCTATATTTATTTGAAATCAAAGATCTCTGCAGTCCTTCATGGCAATCTTTCCATACTAAAAACCCTTGTGATTTAAAAATAGAATAGTGACGTTTAGAATTATTATTTTCATATCACCAGGTATTGTGTATTTGAGTGTGTAGCTAAATTTCTACTAGAACTTGAAATTCCAACGTCAGATGTAAATGGAAGACCGTCTGTCGTTTTAATTGTAGGTGTTATTACATCTATCTAAAGATCGTTGATTTAATTACGTGCTCTGCAATATTCCAAATCTTTGTTTTTTGTCAGAAGCATATCCAACAACCACTTAAAAAATCTGACTTTATTGGTACCATATTTAAATATATACTATATAGTACATTTTAAGAAAACTAAACATTTCAGTAAAATCAATAATAATTTGCTTTTTATGGCAAAAAATGTTGTAATATTTCTAGCAAAACGTATAATAACAGCTTGCTTGTTAAATTGAAAAAGATTAATTCGTAAGAATTTTTAAAAATATAACCGTTTTCAACGGCTTTACCAATAGACAAAAAGGAAAGTAAATTTTTAAACTTTTCTTGGTACTATATATACCTTCATGAATTCTTTTAGGTTTTTATGTATAAAGGTTCTTTAAGTTACAGTGTGTCAAAGTTGGCATTTTCAACAATTTTGGCATTTTCTGCGATAACAACACACAAGAGATTTTCCTAATAAAATAGGTTAAATTTTACAAATAACATACTTTCAAACCTGTAGATATAGGTAATAACAATCTCCTAAGTCATTAATGTCGGGAATTGGAAATAAAGCCCTATTTCTAGCTAGAAATAAAGTTATCTAGAAATTTTCCTTAAACTTATAATAAAATATGTGTTCGTCTCATAAATAATGACTTAAATTGCACTAAAAAGTGAAGTGATTTGAACCCAGGCTGATCCCCTTAAAGTGAGATAAATCTCTGTAGCGGAAGGTACTAGCTATTAATTTTACCGACAAAGTCACATTAAAATAGTTGATAAACATTAGAAGTTTCGTATAAATACGTAGTTAAAAGCTATTATACAATAGGAAAAGACAGGCAGGAGTCGTATTCTTCTTTGTCCAGCTCGTACGTCTTCCTCAAGAGTTCCTCGGTCATCCTTCTCTTTTTCCATCAGTCGAGGATTCGTTACGCGACAGGTCACGCTTGCTATTGCGCATCAGAAAGTGTTGCCCCGTGAATCACTTCCTTCTATCCTCGTTTCATCCTTTTAATTACCGCCGGGGTACTTTTATAGCTTTCGGTTGCGGGAATCGAGAAAATCGCACGCGGAACCCTTAGATATATAGGTTCTAATCTGCGCTTCGGTGTAAATCTTCTCTCTCTTTTTTCTCTGATGTAAAGGCAAAAGCTATTTTTGTCATTGTTTTTATCTTGTCTGTCGCGTGGAATCGAATGTTTTTTGCGGAATGGCTCATCGGGGAAGGATTACATTAACGGAAGTCGATTGAGATGGAAATTTTGCAATAGATAAATGGGGGTAATAAAACGGGGTTGTACAGGATAGTATTGATTAGAATTTTTCGATTCTCATGGTGGAAATTGCTTTACTATTGGTTTCCTGTTAAAGGTAAATAAGTTTTTTTCAGAATACAGAAGGTCGACGAACCAAAACTGATATTGAGATATTAATCGATTTCAGTGGTGCGTAAAATTTTATGAACTTTCTCATAAATATACTTATAACAAAAAGCATCAATATTTTTCAGTAGAAAATAAAATAGATTTAATGGAATATAGCTTCGTCTAATTCAGAAAAGAAATCAAATGTTAGAAATAATATATACAACGGCTTTAAAGCTAACTTTCATCCAGAATTATGAAAGAGGAATCATCTTCGAAAATTTCGCAAAAAATACCGCAATTCATCGATGAAAACCATTTACGATTATTCTACGAATATCTATTAAAAACGCATAAAAGACGTAGCACACACTCAATATTCATGCGTTAATGGCTAGATTAGAGAACATATGCAAAATTTCTCGGCGAAATGGACAATTTTAATTACCTCGAAATTTTACGAGTCTTTGGTTTTGCGGTTGGAAAACGTGTATAGGAACCGCGATGAATCCTCATAGTGATACGTTACGTTGCCAGTGCGTGTAAATCATTAAGACATACGAGCGGTCGATGAGGATAGAGGAACCGCGAAGAAAAATGGCCAAATTCTTATTCTATGCGCCGACTAACACCTATAGTCTCTCCTTCTCTCCGACTGCACATTTCGCGCGAAACAGTGATTTGTCATTATTCCCTCTTGTGAAATTCTTGAAATATCACTGTTGTGATTGAACCGAATTTTCGGTGTCCCCTTTTACGTTCTTAGTCGGGTGAATTATGTTTTTCGCTGCGTTCTTGTCCAAAATGACTTTTATCATAATAATTTTCTGTACAAGTATTTATTTGATATAAGCGTGCAATACTTCGAAATTCGTTAAAAGACTCGGAGATAATGCAATAGCTAAAGTTACGATGCTCATTCCAATAACTCTGAAAGTAACCTCTTAAAAAGCTTACTTTAAGAAGAAGCACGAAATTGAAGGGGCGTGAAAAAATATAACCATTGACAATAATCGCTAAGGTTCTTCTTTTTCGTTCGGACGACGAAGAGTACACGTATCGCTGAACGTATACACGGATCGCTACAGTGCTCTAGTGCTGGTCCACAAATCACGAAGGATGAAGCCTTGCGTCGGTCATTCCGTTCGGACAGCCGGTTGTAAAGTTCGCACTTGGGCTCGCCCTTAAATATGACCCTTTCGAGGTCAGCGTCGAACTATTGAGGGGTTTCGCGAGGGAAAGTTCACACGTTTTTTCTCTCTTCTTTCTTGGTTAATTTAAAATACTGTAAACTCGTACGTTTTATTGAACCTTTTCTCTTGCGCGTATTTATTACTAATAATAAGTCATAAAAAATACACGCATACCCGTACACACATGCCAGACGATGATTGGCGGCTGATGCGAAAATTGACCTTCAAATCACGTCACAATGATAGCGCGTAAGTAAGATAATTTATAGTAAAGTCGCGTTATACCTTATTAAAGTTATTAGGCTTTAACAATGAGCTCGTCTATTTCCTGAAAGCAACAGCGGCGGCAGCTCGTCGTCGGTCCGGTTGAGGTATACCTATACATAGAGCAAGAGAGAGAGAGAGAGAAAGAGAAAGACATGCCCGCGTGGGCGTAGACGGCTGCGTGGCGGTCAATGCTCGCGTAAAGCCTCTACGGTTTTTCTTCTCTTCTCGACTATAAGGGCGCTTCGGCAATTCGTAGAGAGCCACAAATCTTCGGGGCAATCTCGACTGGCGCGCGCGCGTATACTGGTATTCCCTGCTTGCAGTGCAAACGCGGCGAACGGTGCATTGAGTGCCGGACACGAGGTAAATAAGGCGCGGGTTAGTTTCTGCGCCACGAAAAGAGGAGTTGTAATTTACTCTGTGGTACATACTGCTACTCTATTCTTCCCCTCTCTCTTCTCTTTTCTCTTTTCTCTCTCACGTGTCGATACTCGCCAGGAATTTGCTCATTCCCGACGAGTCCAGGCTTATCAGCCACGAATATTTTTCTCGGAATCTTGCACATGTCTTCAATACTGTACGTACATAAAATGTGTGTTTTGAACTGTATACTTTATTGTGAGACATCTGCCGAATTCGGTATGTATCTACTTCCGTCTGTGCAACATGTCATGTCAAAATCGCAACAACAAACTTGCGTATACTTCTGTAGTTGCTGTAACTCATATCCTTGTTCTATATTCGCTGGCTATCGAACTCAGCGCAACACAGGAGATAGTATATACAAGTTCGAAAAGCCTTGCATGATGAGTTTCGAAATTCGAGCAACTTAATATCGAGAGAGATAGAGCAACAACAGCAGCGTCTTCGAGAAAGTCTTCCGACAGCATGTTTTAGTCGGCTTCGTAACCAGCTTCGAGGAAGCGTGTAACGCTACACGACGCTAAGACGTAGCCGCGATCGTCCTGTCGAAATGTTCCACAAGTGAGAAACAGAGACGAGGACATAAGGACACGGCGACTTGTGGATTAATCGAACTAGTTAAGGGAGAAAAAAGTGATACACGCGTATCATTTGCTGAGGTACAAGCGCTTGAAATGTTCGGATCTCTCGTCGCTCTATATATATATCCAATACCAGTTCTCCATTTCATTTTTTTCAATTTACTCGCACATTTATACTCTCACTTTCATTTGCCGAAATTCATGAATCTTGCGTACTGTTTTTGTACCTTGTTCTTGCGAGATGTTTCATCAATCTTCTTTGCGACTACAATTTATAAATATATAACCGCCGATTGTTGTATAATAATCGTGAGAAAATATTGTTAAAAACTATGATATTTCTTCCGATGGTTAACGTCAACACTTATTGTGAGCTTTGAGTCTATACAGAGTCTATATAGTACAGGGAAAATATTTAACTCGGCTTGGACATTAGCAAGACTAGATGGTAACTTATCTCCGACACATACTTATCTGGTGCGTGTCCTTATTTTTTCTCGCAGTCCTCCTACCCTCTATACCTATCGTACAAGTCGATGGCGATCTGACAAAGCGTTTTCATTCATCGCGAGTGAGAGAGAGAGAGAGAGTCAGAGAGTGAATGAAAGAGTTTCTTACCGGTTTCATGGAAGCGTGAAACCTTATGATGCGCAAGGTGTGACAAGCAGCAACAGCAGCAGCAACGACGCTCTCTAAGGAATCGACTTACCTGTGATGGAGGAGCTTGTGTTTCGTCTGCACAGTATCGACAGCACTGCCAGTGAAGCGTTCAGCCATATGCGTATACAGAAGAAGAACACACCAACGATCATATCCCTCTCCCTTCCCTTTCCCAGCACTCTCTCTCTCTCTTCGTCACTCTCGGTTCGTCTCATTGAATTACAATTATCATCTCTTGTTATATCCTTGGGGAGATCCTGTGATGCAGAAAATGCGCTTCCATTTTTGCGTTACTGAGATCTTGATTTTCTGATCGATCGCCACAAGAGAGTTGCTGCTGCTGCTCTGCTCTTCTCTGCACGATAAGATCGTTCCCTATACTAGACGAGCCCATGTTATCGTTCAACGTCATCTTCGCAAAGTCGAAAGCTCGTCACTGGTTTTAAGGCTCTCTCTCTCACTCACTTTCTGATTCCAACTGGATAAAAGAGCTAGTTTGGCTTTGACGATTTACCGTGGTATTTCGTTCTCAATTTGACAGTTAAAGGCTGCTGACCAAACGTACAAACATTTTTTAAAGATATAAAAAATTCAGCCCCTAATGAAAATCTTATAAATTTTGTATTTCTTGGGAAAAATTGACGTTTCCCAAGACGAAAAAACTGAGTAACTAGCATATTGAGTTATGAAATTAACCTTCAGATAAATAATATTTATAAAGCGTAAGTGTAATTTTTAAGCAACACTTGCAGTATCAGAATGATAAGTATTTATTCTCGTGAAAAAAATATTTATGTGTATGTCTATTATCAAATAAAACTTTCGATAAGAAATAAATTGAAATAAAGATAATAGTTAGTATTTATTTTAAAATTCAGATTAATCCCATAGAAGTTTAGTAACTCTCTTTCGTCGACCACTAAAGGATGAGCCAAGGCGATATTTCAGTAAATTAGAGGTGATTTTTCTCGTCGAGTGGCTAGTCTCTGTAGTCATCAATAAAATATATCGCAGTTAGTGTAAGTTATTATGGTATTTTATCACTCGTTGCCGGCTATCTTTGATCATGGCATTTATATCTCACAACAAAGTCTCTCTTACTCTCTCCCCGACTAGCGAGAGTCACTGCGAAAGTGACGATTTCGCGTGATCTAACAGCTCCTAGCGAGTGCGCGACAGAGGGATTAATCGCTCGGTCTGAGCTCGCGCTTAATTGGCAGCAAGTGACGTGTCTATTAATGGCCTTTGCGCGGTAGCGACCAGTGCGCATATATATATAGCGAGAGAACTGTTTTTGTGATTTCGAGATTGGGTGAAACGGTAAATATTTTTAGCCAGAATAATAATAATTTTTTTATAGTTTTTCAATTGTTTTTATAATGCTACACCGGGACACATTTCGTTTGAATTTCATCTATAAGATAAGTCTTAGGCATAAGTCGGCGTAATAAGTAATAAAGTGCACACATGAAATCATAATTTCTTACGGTCACGCCGAAGAAAAGGGCATTATTAGGTTCAGCGTTTCGCATCAAGACAAAATATGGGTGGAGAGTCTGAAATGTTTATTAAAATGTTATTAAGAGGATCACCAGACATAGACTGTGCTGGTTCGGAGAGTACTATACATGTGAGAACTCAACAAATGATTTATCCGGCGGCTCTTAGTTTGTCGCTATCTTTTTGACTAATCTATGAGTCGACGGAGTAAGAAACTTCGGGTAAATAGAGGCTTCGCTCTCACAGGAGGATCTTGTCGAGTTGTCGACAGACAAATGTTTCACCAGCGAAAAATATAAGTCTATTCTCGTTGTTACAAACGCCGAGATAATGTTCGGAATTCTATAAGAGCCTTGGCTATTCCGTGATTCGACGTGAATTTATTAAACTCTGCGAGATACATCGTTTCGATCAACATGACGTTAATAAAGTCTCAAGGATGTAGTCATGCTTATTGCTGCATCAGCAGAATTGTAGCTCCTTTTTCCTGTATCATTTGTCTTTGGATTAATTATTCTATTTGTTAAATGTACAAATGTTCGAATAAAGTATATACACAGTAAAAGAGAAATTCTTGGTTGTGGTGACACTAATAAATTTTTACTGTTGAAGGTGCGCACAAAATAAAATTAAAAGAGCGGTATAAATCTGCTGGGCAATAAATTTCGATACTTTACATTTATACGTTCCAATTAGCAGAATATACCTCTTGTAACAACTATTATTTCAACTTTGTGCTTGGCTTCTGAAATTGTCTGTGGTAAGTTGCGCGGATGTGTACATGCAAGCGTCACGTTCGCCAAAATTCAATTTCCATTACGCACGAGTAGCTCAACGCTGTAAAAATTCGTTTAGCTCTCGGTAAGCATTACTCGACGGAGATTCGTCTTCTGCTCGTTCTAATATGCCTTCTTTTATTTTTCAATGTGCATTTGCACTGCCGTGACCTCTTGGAAAGTAATCTCATGCTTCATAAACTTCGCAGTAGCAGGTTCCTACGCGACTAAAGTCCCTCGAATTTACGACGTCTGAACGCGGCGATTAGCGATCTCTGCTTATAGATACTCGAGAATTTTAACTTCAAATTCATTTTCACCGAAGAGTCATTCTTACAAGTAGACATGACACTTACGTCTACATTATATATTATATAATGTAGACGTAAGAACATTTTACTTTCTTTATTTCTCAATTCACTCAATCATCTGCACAATGAATTATTGCGAGACAAATCAATAGCAACCTCGTGGCATGATAAGGCCTCTTTAGGCTCTCTCAGGCTCTGAACAAATTTCCGCGGATCACCTTGTTCACAACGAGTGAACCAAGGGAGGGCAATGTCTGCACGTTTGACGACTTGTTTGCTTTTCCGAAAGCCGCGGCTGCGCTTTTCTCTTTCTCCCGAGAGAGAGAGAGAGAGAGAGAGAGAGAAGCAGGAAGTTCCCGTCTCTTCTTATCTTGAGTTTACGTAAGTCCTGTGTGTTTTCGGAGAAGGCATAGCGCGTGCGTCTTCGAAGGAAGAAGGAAAAGAGTGAGAAAGGTATGTCGCACACTAGCGACTTATAAAGTGTACAACGGAGGATACGACAGGTCGTCGTTAGCCTTGAGTATTTGCTGATCGCGTTAATCAGTTATATCAATAGAACGACTGCTTTGGTAATGATATTGTTTGTGTGCTGATTGTTTAGGATATTTCTTGACGAGGGCAATGTTTAAATGACTAATGAGATAATTTATAAAATTATTGTAAAGTACAAAAATATTAACGTATGATCCTTCCTTTTTTTGTTTCAGGTGAGTAGCGAATGTACAGCGTAGTACGTAGATAGAGCAGATGTAAATCGGTAAGATAAGACAGACCGGTTAGATTTTAAATAATATGCATCCAAAGTACCGATCCCACGACCTCTCTACCCATAGGCGAATTTAACACCCGAGAGCTGGAGTGTCTAGTATCGGTTCCATGAAAAGTAGTTCGCAGTATGAGTCAACGCATGTGGATAGCGGGTGCTAGAAAAAAAAGTTTTCAATATTTTTATCGCTTGTGTTGCAACGCTGCTCTCTGCGTGTGAGCACATTCGCTGCAGAGCTTTATTAGTTTATCCTTCCTCACAGCCCCCGTTACGGCAGAGAGCGAGAGAGAAATAAAGTCTTTTTCTCTCTCCCGTACGTCTTTCTTTCTTTCCGCCTATCTGTTCGAATACCTCGAACTAGTTCCAATTCCATTACGGCTGTTACGTGCTGCAAACAGATGATATTTGGGCATACATACGCGTAGGCGTGGTGCTGCAACGGTGTATTATAATAGGCGTGCGATGTGTCGTATTCGGTTGTAAATCACCATTTCGGAGATAGCTCCATTTTTTAACGTTTATTTGGCAACATTCGTAGTCAACGAAGCGTCTTCTGACCGTTTAGATATAACTCTTTATTCCCAAGAAAAGGAGTCTTTTACAGTTTTACGTGAAAGTCGACAATCATCGATGATTAGTTTCTGCTCTTGAGTATAGATGGAGTTGTCTGTTGTATTTTAAGAGCGGTTTAAATTTTTCTAGGCGTGCGATCAAATTTATATGGACTTTTACATAAACTGAAAAAGCTTGCTATATTGAAGATACTGCATTTATTAAAAAATTGCTCTATTTATAAGAAAATATTTAATTGAATTGAAAAATAACATTTGGCTTTTAAAACTTATCTTTATGAAACTATAATTATTTCCATTAATACGTCTGTTACTGTAAATAACAATGACTTAAATACTTTAAGTCATGATGTGGAAATCAAATAGTGTAATTATGTAAATGTAATAACGCAACTATTAAGAAAATCATTTTTTTAAATCTAAATTTTTCGATTCATTTAGAAAATATGATCTGAATGAAGACGTATATTTTTTCAGAGTATGTTTAAAGTATAATAGTGAATTGAATTTTTTTCAATGAATTTAAACCGTTTTTTATTTTTTGGTATTGGTATGAAAGCTGACGACTGATAAATTATTTGTGAATAAAAAAATGTATCGCGTGACGAACTAAGTAAATAATCTACCGTTTGGTAAATACCTCTTTCTTTAGCGAAGATTCGAATTATGTATGGTACCAACAGATTTATCATTTATCAAGAAAATCGTAGGTTATTTTTCTTTATCCGCTATCCAAAGTAATAACAAATATGCATTCTTTTAACGGCTCAAAATATGAGTATACGTAAAATATACTTATGAGGCGTAAGTTTATGTGGAATAATCTCTAATGAAAGCACCTTCACCTAATGAATGCCGCAGTCGATACGGTAGAGAAAGTTCATCGTTGGTGGTACGTCCGATTAGTTTTCTGAGTTATGTGCATTAACTTACGGATGCTGGCACACATATCATGGAAAATTGATTTACAGATATCACAAATATTATCTTCTTCAATCGTAGATTTGAAATTTATATGTACAGTACAAGTGTAAATAAATATAGTTTTCGATTGTCTTGAATAATTGTCTATATGAAGGAAAAAAATTAAATTAGATCGAAGGTATACTATTATTATTTGCTGTTTATGTAATTGGCCTCTTTCCCTAGCCTGTACGTCAACGCCTCGTTCAATCTTCGCTATGTCCCCGAGCGCGAATAGCTCGAGGTGAGTAGAAACTTTTGTATAAGTCGAGATAAAATTCTACTCGATCATCGGCGGAACCTCTACCGGAGCCTTACGTCATCACATCTGATTATATGAAGCTTTCTTACGGATTTATTTTTTTATAATAAAAACGTTTAAAAAGAAACTTTTTTCAAGAAATTCCGCAATATAATTGAGAATCGACTGAAGTGTGAAAATAATGAAACTTATCAATGACAGTTTTGTATATAAGTTAAATAACAGTTTTTTTTTGTCGCACAACATGTTGATCATTTATATCTGTACAATTGCACAGTTTAGAACACAGGTTAGACCGAAGCCAGCAAACCTATGAATTGTCGAGCGAACAAACAACACTCATGGATATTTTAGTATACTTCGACACGAAGTCAGAATTCCATTGTAACAATGTCTTGCAAAGACGAAACCAGTTTCATTTTCAACGAATTATATGGTCAATGTCCTAAGCAGCTGTACTTTTTCTTTGGTACGTATCGCAATCGCAAGAATGCACCAGCGGCAGCTTGAAAATTAGTTGAAATTGCTTTGGAAAGTGCGCTCTACAAAGTCTCATATAATTCAAACACTCGTCTAGGAGGTTATATATATATTATAAGTGAGCAGCCGATATTTGGATTTACGCGTGAATAAATTGTCATAAGAAATGAGCGGACATATACATACAAGACTGGCAGCCTAGTTCTTTTCTCTTCTAAGACACATAGTCTATTGGTAATTGTAGCTATCTCGCTAATACGCGAGCGGGAAGATTGACGTATAATTTTCTCTCAATTTTTCGATTATTATTAAAAAAAGAGGTACATCTAACTGACATCGAATTCACACAAACAACAATGGCTTAACAAAATATAAGACACGCGCTCGGAGCCACTCTGTAATTTCCCCGCGAACGAAGTGATTTTATCCTGTATCGAATATTTTTCATTCCTTATACGACGTTATATTATTACAGGGTAATTACGAGAACAGGTAATTGAAAGCCTTGACTTATTCTTCACGTCGTAACGTCTCAATCGCGTTTTATGTTTGTGCATTCTAGCGACATATGCGCGGTTACTTTGAATGCTTAATGATTCGTAAATAAACTGTCATCAGGTGAAATTATTTTTAATTCAATCGCATGACAAAGGAGCAGTAGCTTGGACATTCTTACAAAATCTGCATGTACAGGGAGAAAGAAAGTTCCGATCATAAGATTCGTCAGTCCGTTCATTAAAGTGTCTTATTAGCGGAGTCTCGAAATTCCCGAGTATTATATCATCAGCTGCGAAAATCCGTTGATTCGACGTTTAACCTGTCCATTATTGCGCTCGAAAAATCATGCAGCGGTAGCGACCTTAGTTGCGTATAAACCCGCAAAACTGACAGCAGAAAACATATGGCGTGTCAAAGCGTCAGGCGAGCGTGAAAATGCCAGGTTCTGTTGATAGTCTGTAAAAATTACACCGATATAAAAGTAAAAAAGTAGACTGCACCAAAACAAAGCGTGTTAAATTGGAGTGTGCGCTTGTGTTAATCTACTAATTCAGCCGAATGTTAAATTACTCCGTTCCGTAGTCGTCCTGCGTCCATCTGTCTATCAGTCCTTCAATCCTCTGTCTGGATTCGTGTCCGTCTATCCATCCAAAGGAAGAAAGAAAGAGAGAGAAAGATAAAGAGTCGCTGTCTTCCCTTGCGAGTGCGCGCGTGTTCGTT
This sequence comes from Apocrypta bakeri, assembly GCA_018906985.1. Lineage (NCBI taxonomy): Eukaryota > Metazoa > Arthropoda > Insecta > Hymenoptera > Pteromalidae > Apocrypta > Apocrypta bakeri. Next base: position 2,809,089 of record JACCIA010000008.1, on the reverse strand, counting down.
GCACCGACGTAATCGCATGTCCGGTGATTATAGGACTTCTATACCGATACTCGGAGCGCTTACACGTGGATAGCGGTGGACCCGTGTATTATTATAAGTGAGCCTTGCTGTTCACGTTCTCGCCTTTACGTTAGCTCACATATACGTAGTATACGTAATGAAAATAAGGCCACTCGCACATATCCTATGAATTTACAAATGTTTGCGATTTCTTTTCCATAGTGAATCTTTTCCCGGTGAATACTTCTTATTACTTTGCGTAATTAAAACGAAAAAGGCAAAAAACTTTCTGGAGACCGAAAAACGATTGAAGGACGGAAAGCGTGAAGGTTTTTTTCCTAGAAATATTCGCATAAATTCTTTCTGTATTTTTTATGATCGGTATAAATATCCCCAGCAAATACTTGACAGCTTGCTAATGACATATTTTAGGTTTGCGATCAATTACTGTATTTAAGGATTAAAGCATTGCACTCTTTCCGGCAAAGTTATCGAGAATCGTAATCTTGAACAATATCCTAAGTCATTTGCTGTAATGAAGTCGTCGTTTCGGGCAGCCATTTCCTCCTGAATTAACTGAAAATCAATTGAAGGTTGAAATATATTTTTTGCATCACACCCGTAACTAATCATAAATCTTAAAATCAATTTAATATTATTTGGTTAGAATCCTAAATTCGTCATGCTTGAATACATTCCAACATTGTTTTACAGACCCGACTGCTACGGAAAAAAATGTTGTTCGCACTCCTTTATGGTCTCAAAATAGCTCACGCAGAGTTCTTTGATCTTTCGTTTTTACCGATCTAGCGAACTATGTTCGGAATTCAAGCCACTGACGTTTCTTAGTTTCTGCGTAGATTCTGACCTGGAAAGGTTTATGAACGAGTTGGCCGAGAACAAGCAGATAATTAAAATGGTAAAACTAATACGAAATCTGAGAGTGTCTATATATATATATATCACTAATAACGTAAGCGCAACATAACACGAAAAGAGGTAAAAAGAAATTCTAGAGGGCTCAGAGGCCAAAGGCGAGCCGAACGCGAAGAAAAAAGCAGCATCGTCTGACCTCGTTCTTTGTGTGTAATACACGTACCAAGATACAGAGGCCCCCTTTAATTCACAAAAAAATTATCGAAACCGATCGTCGCTGTATATGTATTGCGAAAGCGTGCGCGTCCGGATCCTTTCGTAAGTCAGCAACAGCGGCACATTGTGAATATGTTCACGAGGGACGCCCCGCGGGCAAACATCGAAGCAGACGGATTACCGAATTCGCCGTGACCTGTTCTTGCAACTATATATGTCTGTCTGACCGTCGCTCTTTCTTCTTCAGATTTCATATTTTCTTCTTGTAAGTAAGATGCTCGACAAATATTCTGAAGATTTTTAAGCTTTGAAGTTTTTTATATTTACGATGATTACTAATTATGTGAGAAGATCACTAAAGTAAGATCACCAATCTGATAAATTGAACGATTGATTTGACGCGATGGACGTCAATCTCTATACTGATTAATAATTAGATACAAATATTTTGAAACGCACTATGCTTGTTTTTTATTCAAATTGAGTGAAAACGAGGCGCGCAAATTATACAAAGCTGTAAGCAGGATGAGTGAAGGGTTTTGTGCATGACTCAGCTCTTGCATAATATGACTTGTTTCTTTTTGTTTCCATACAAGCATCTTGCGAAAACACAACGATACCTTACGTTAAATGACTAACTGTTTTTTAAAGTCAGCTAAATGCTTGTATATTTAAAATTCCATTATTAAAGTCGCAAAATCGATCAAAAGATATTAAAGCGAGATGTCTGCAACATGTCATTTTCTGCTGATCGTTAGATGATTACATTCTGGGAAGTTCACTCTACTGGATCCAGCGGTTGGTGGACGTCAAAAAATACGATTAAGTAAGCGTTCGAAACGAAAATCTATTTCGAATAACTAACGTTCAGCTGAACAGTAAAAAATTGTTCAAAGTTATATAGGTATGTATCTCGTATAGATTCTGTATAAGCAAAGGTGCATATTTTTGTATCAGGTATTATAGGTGTAACGGTCGGTAATTAAGATCTCCGTTGACTATTTACGTATATGTTGATTATTTGCTTTTTCCTCCGTCGCGCATCACTGATGCTACTGGCTCCGGAAATTAGCCAAAAAGAGTAAACATAGCTTGAAATCCGTGTAAAAACGTCCAAGTATAAAACTCCTAGCTATACACGGGCATTAAGAAGAAAATATGATCGGGAAGCTCTAGCGCGTGCGGTTCTTCATAAAACACGCGCGTAACGCTTGCCAGATGCAGCAGCTACGATTCCATGAATGAACTTGCGTACAGGAGTGAGTGGAGAAGATATGGAGGGCACGAGACGTTACGACAGATGACGTTCTGACGCTTCTAATTCGGGACATTCGAATATTCCTTTGACGCGCACCAGTAGTTTCCCTGTAAACGTTGACGACCAATTTGGCCCGAAACTTTCTTCGAATCACTTCTGCTTTCATTTGCAGTTTTTTCAAAAATAATTAGCCACGTATAAATAATTATGCAACAGTGGGGAATACAGCTTCAGTTTCTTGCTACTTTTGTTATTAATTTTGAAATTAGCGTACTCCTACAATTTATGCTTCCTCTCGTATAAAGAAATAAATCATCGGCTTTTCTACAAATACCAGTTATCTTTATTACATGTATTTACAATAACGTGATTTTTATACAAAGTCAGGCACACGGAGTGAAGAAATGGATACAGGCGAGGTTTTTCACAAGCTCACATTGAAGCCACATCATGGTTCGCGTGACTACTTTACCATACTTTGCTCAACCACAAGTGCCATCTTCCGAATTCAAAGCAATTTCGGGGCCAACCACGAAATGTATAAAGTAAACGCGCTCGATGCATTTCAGTGAGAACGAATGGGTGCGAGAGATCGTTGAACTTTCAGGACTCAATATTTGCCAGTCTGGAGAGAGAGAGAGAGAGAGAGATTCTCAGACAAGGAACCTGCGGTCGGTTGAATTACGAAAATTTCAAAGATATTACTGAGATAACTTTACAGCTTTTCAGGATTTTTCGATAATCAGCTACCTCCTAACGTTCATAACAGAGTAGTAAAAAATGTGTTTCATTTAAGCTGTACACAGGTAAGACGTTACTCAGAACGTAGAACTCGAGGAGGATTATCTTGAAAAAAAAGTTGACTCTCCGATAAGCCTCTCGCATATATTTGTCTCTATACTCGGTTGGCTCGTCTTTCGTGCGATTTTCGAAACCGTATAAACCGGCACCATTCGATTCCTCTCTTTATTTATCGTCACAAATGACTGCCACGAGTTTGCTCTTCTTTTTTCGACTAGAATCATCTTACGATAAGGACAGCAGCAGGAAAAGGTCTCTCTCTCTCTCTCTCTCTCTCTCTCTCTATATATATATATATATATATATATATATATATATATATATATATATTGGTATATGTATGTTCGTACATTTTTGTCTTCTTTTCGTTGCCTTATCTGCACTTTGTTCAGACGCCGCCACGAACACCATCTGGCTGCTTACACACTGTCATCCAAGTGAGTAAAAAATGTGAGGACATGTGAACGGAAGAAAAGAAATCTAAAGAGAAAATCCAGACGGTTTCGGGAGATTAAGCAATACACTCTCGAATATAACAGAATGATTCGAACTAGAAATAACACGAGTATCTAAGAATTCTTAGTTCAAAGGATATTCGCCCACACCCACTTGCTATCGAAAACTAAACAAACGCGCGTACGTGTGTAAATCCCCTTTTCCTCGAATATTCTCTACCACGCATTTTTTTCCTCTCCGCTCGCGTCGTATCTCGGATATTTACGCCTCCCCGTGCGCGCGCACGCGTGCGCAGCTATCCTATCTATTCGAGATTCTTGGAGTTGCTCGCACTCGGCAAATTCGACTCGTCGTTGCATGTGTACATTCTCTCTCTCTCTCTCTCTCTCTCTCTCTCTCTCTCTCTCTCTCTCTCTCTCAAGGTGGACGCTTTATCGGAACTCAAATGCTCGTTCAACTCTCTCGGAAACGTTGTGCTGCAGCATCTCTTGCTGTGAAAACAAAGCTGCCCGACTTTGATGTACGAGCCCTCGCATTATAGGGGGAGAGAGAAAGTCTGGGCTGCAGCAGAAGCAGCTCCGAGAATAAACGCGCATGAAACAATAAAGCCTGATGCCGTCTTTGTTTGAGATTAAAATGTGCGCGTATGTTTTTATCGTGTAAACGGAGCAGGCGTTAAACGTCCGACGTTCCTCGAAGGCAACGGCAACTGTCACGCGTTGCATTAGACTTTTGATAATAATAATACACGTATAGTTCGCTAGGATGATCTATGGAGTTTCCAGTGATGATAATCCTTGTACCAGCATGTTAGTAAAACAATCTAACAAAAGTTTTCTTATACATTGACTAATTATTAATGCTTAAGTTATTATAGCGTAAATTTTGTAAGTGAAATATTCTCAGTGCTATCGAAAGATAGAGAGAATATTACAGTTGAGCAAACATATCAATCGTTCGAACGGACAGTAACAAACATTCAGGTAAAAACCTCAGCGACTGCTAAAAAATATACGGGACGATTTTGCATACGTGCGTCAAAACTATTTTACTTTAAAATACGCTCGTTCGCTTAAAATGCAGCTGTTGTGCGATTGTCACGCGACGGACGTGTACAGTACTCAAATGACCGACGTTCGAGCGCACGGATTCAGCTGCCTTCTGAATCACTGTCATCGATACGCGAGAGCAACAGCAAGGCACATTAACGCGCTTCATCATTAAATATTCAAAGCTCGTTCAGGGCTTTATGTCTTCCTCCCCGAAACTGATTGAAAACTCTAGTTAGCTTAGCGAGCTCGACTGGTTTTTTAAGTAGACGACGGTGCGTCTGTTGCAGAAATCGAGCTTTCCGAATTTCCACTTATTATTTCTAATAATATATCTGGATAATTCTCTGATGCATTACACGATTAACAGATTTTCTTCTAAATAATTTTAAACTCTTCTATGGCAGTTGTTTTCTAAAATTGATAAGCTTCTCAAAATTAAATGCCTTCAAGTTCGTGTATGTAAAATTACAAGTCATAATAAATTTATAAGTTATCTAAATCTTAAATTCAAATTTAAGACGAACAAAATAATAACAAGTATTTCAATATTTAAATTATTACGCATAAAATTACTTCATTAAGTGTGACTATTGGAATTCATTATCACTGTCTAAATTGACTTAAAGGTGCAACACACCTTTAGACAGCAAAAATACAGCTTATTCTAATACCCATTTTCATAGGAAATGTATCATACTACAGTATCTCGTTGGACTTATTGCGCTAAGTAAATTCATTGAAAAATTATTTGCCAATTAACGAACAAACTTTTGAGATTTTTTTAAAGACTTTTTTCATTACTATATAAATAGAAGATATGTAGATACACTCAGGAAATTGATTTTCATTAAAAACACAGGAATACTTTCTGGTATATAATTGTCTAAATTTTTAAAGAATACTTTAAAAGATCTATTTATGACCTATTATTTATATGCCTTCAAAATTTAGTTGTATAGTTAAATCACAAAATTTTCAAAAGTCAGAGCTAAAAACAGACTCTGAATACCAAAAAAATCGCAGACATACCTTTTAACGGTATAAAACGGTCTGTTAAAGGCTATTTATTTAAGAAGCATTCAACATTTGTTTAAATTAAATAAAATTATTAATTAAATAAAAATATTCTTGCACTACTTGTTACAAAGCTGAAATACAGTAACTCGTATACTCAGATCATATCCAAAATGTTGATCTGAGTACTACTATACATTGGTACATAAGAATTTACGAAGTTAGTGCATACTAACTAAATAAGGATAATACACGATTAATTTGTATATTTAGTGGACATAATAATGATAATAAATTTGGTGACTTAGATTATGAGATGTTCACAAGATTTATTAGAATACCATATGTCGATAGCGCTTAGACATATGAAATATGTCTTCATGTATTTTTTAAATTAATTTCTTTCTAAATAAATTAGTTCATCGAATTAATTAAAATTATTATTAATTATTAACTCATCACTGTATGCTCTGAACATACATATTTATCATATATTATTTGATCAATATTTATCAACTTAACCCTTCGTAAACACCTAATATATCGACGCACATTACTCGAAACGAGTACTGTTTTGCAGCATTGCAATACGAATTGCAATTACTTTCAGCTTTCATTACTTTTTTACTACATTTTCAAAAAAAATTGAAGCCAAACGTTTTATCCTGCTAAAAGGTATGTCTCGGAATTTTCCGGTATACGGAATCTGGTTGAAATTCTCATTTTTGAAGATTCCAAAGTTTAACTTAATTTTCCTCAAAATTGATTTTTTATTAATAGAAGTATTTTATCGTAAGGTCTGAAAGGAACAAATGGATAGATTCAGCTCAAACCCAGTAGTAACACTCTTTGATGCACTCTTTTAACGAAAATTTAACATTATTGTAATCTGTTTTTCAATAATTGATTAAACAAGCAATTTTTTTCATTTTTAATAATTTTTCTGTACATTCAATTCTAAATCCCTATATTCATATTGAAAGGGCTACGTCATAGAGTAAATCTAGCAATTTCGAGCTCAATCCATCCATCGGTTGACTTTGTTTCTTATGGCAAGTGAATTTTCTAAGGATTTGTATTTTAGAAACGTCTTGCCCTGTAAAAAGCATTAAATTAAATTTTGTACATTTTTTATTTATTTTATTTAATCAATAATCATAAATTAACAATTTCCTTGAGACTATGATAGATACTTTTCCAATAATGTAAGCTACTTCTCTGTAAATTTGATCGATTTTCAGAAAAATTGGGAGTCACAATTAGAATACTTGCAAAGTAAGTATTTTTATTATAATGTCAGGTAATTTGACTGAGAACTTTATTTCTAGCTAGGAATAGAGGTTGTTTTACAAATTACGACTAATATAAGTAGTTTTGTGGTTAATAAAGGTATCTTCAAGGGTTTTTAAGGGGGGAAGACACCTTTGAAATGCAAATTAGTAAGTTGATCATTTTAAATATTTATAATAATGTAATTATAATTTACACTTATTCTAATAATGGGAAACAGTTTACCTTGAAACTGAAAGGTCTAGCTCTTCTATAGGTCCTTCCGATAGCTATTTCCAACAGAAAGTAGAAAATGCACTCACCGTAGGATTCAAAGTCAACCAATGGATAGATTGAGCTTAAACTTGGTAGTAATATTTTTGATACACTCCTTTCAGTATGAATGTAGGGATTTTTAATTGAATGATCAGAAGAAATTTGATATTTTAAAATGTGTAATTTTTTTTTAATAATTGGTTAACAGCCCAGTTTTATATTTTTAATAATTTTAAAATGATTGAAAATAGGCATAAAATCTGAAGAATGATAAAAATTCGAGGTTTGATGTTCTGTAAATTGCAAATGACTTGTGAAACAAATCTAAAAGAATGAATAGAAATAGATGTTGGCGCTGTAGATATAGTGCCAAAGAAAAAATTGACAATTTTTAGAAGAACAAATAATTTTTAATTCATTAACCTGTCGGAGATTTATACAAGGTTTTTTGTACTGCCTTCTTAGCAAGGAGAAGGAGAATCAAATATCCGGTTTCGAAATCCAAAATACATAATTTCACATTTCATATATATTACCCGTCAGCATGGTGTAGGTAGTAGTGTCGCAGTGGACATGACATGACAGCATTTAGCAATGGCGAGGAATTAGTGTCACTAATCGCGAAAGTTCAATGCTTCGATTCCTGGCAATGAGAAAAAGAGAAAAAATGGTACGCATCTTGTACGGGAAAAAGTGCAGAAGAGCGGGACACGAGGAACTGTCATCGACTGATTCTCATTAGAAATCGCGGCTTACCGTCATACCGTCTTACTCTTTTCTTTTAGCGTATCCTTGTATGCGAGTCGCATTAGGTTAGTATCCATAGTGTGTCTACAAACTGAAAAAAGGAGCTACTTCGCCAACTTCAGTTAGGAGGATTATATTTTTCGAATATTAATCTTCACCTGTCACTTTTACATCTTCATTGCAGTTGCGGATTTATTGATAATATTTAAATCTTCGCTTCGTAATATTCTCTTATTTTAATTAAAAATATGACGCAAAAGAAGAAAATATATACGCGTAGGTTAGAGCTCTTGGTAAAATCCGAAGAATGTTCCCGCGAAGCTCTCTCTGTCTCTCTCAGGCTGCACATTTTAAAAGACATTTCTATCAACTCTCTCGACATTCCCATCATTACTACAGGGGTTAAATCCCCTCGCTAGCTTCATCAAATTCCAGCACTTCAAGCGCGTCTTCTGCCCCCGCATAGCTCACGATAGACTCGCGATAATTAAGCTCCAACGTATATATACATGAACGGGTAATTGCGAAGTTAAACGTAACACGAGTGGCCGCGTGAGCGCACGCAACGCGTTCCGGACGAGGTTCCGGATATCCCGTCGAAATAATCGCTGTGAATCGAGAAATTCCGGACGTTTATATGAGAAGTAGAGTCTGCGACCCCCAGTTGTCGCCGCAACTAACGCCCCAAGGATTCGCGCTATTTTAATATATCTGTCCAGAAAAACGAATCACCGTTTCTAGAGATAAAGAGTATGGTGTACGTGCGCGTGTATGCGTCTAGGATTCGACGTCATCGAATCGAGGAATATCGAGAGCGAAAAGAGAAGAAGCGAGGAGACAGAGATAGAATGGGTGAAAAGAGCGACTCGTCTTTGTAGTAGCCGCGCGTGTCGTCGTTCCAAGAAAACGAGCGAGATCAGTTCGCGATCTTTCGCGCGTCGACGACACACAGACTTGACGCGAGAGAGCGACAAAGGGAAGGACGGACAGCAACGCCAGAGACAGAGGCACATCCATCTCTAACGTCGTTTTCTAAGATTCGCAAGATCCTCACTCGTCCCTATGCATTTCTCTCTTTCTCTCTATCGTACATAAGAGAGAAAGAGAGAGAGAGGGGGGGGGGGGAGAAAAAAAAGAAAGAGAGCCAGTTAACGTGCCAGGGATTCGTGTCGCTGCAAGTGTCGACGCATCAATGGAACGCGGCGCCTAAGGGACGGTCAGAATAAAACGTGGCCCAACAAAAGAAAAAAAGACCAAAAACATTTTTTTAGACGGACCCGGAATAAACCGCCGGGATTTATAAAATAGGATTAGGTTGAGAATTAATTGGCCTGATTTATTATTGGAAGATTTTGTGTCGAGTCAAAAATACACGTTGCATGTGATTATTATTTCGAGTTATCGATACCTCCGGGTAAATCACACTGTTGTTCTTAGCAAAAGAAAGAACATGCAAAGAAGGAATTCGTTATACACTACTCTGTGCTCGTCCAATTTTCGCACAAACACCGATCCATCACAAAGGTGTACCTTCCAATGTACACCGCATATATAGCAGTGTTGATCTTGAGCCGTTGCGAACAAGACTAACAACAACACAAGCCAGCTGAAAATAGCCGCGCGCAGCTACCGTCGGTGTAACTCCATTACTCAGACTCCTGCACAAGGTCGGCTCGGCTATGTATCGCATCTCTCACGCTCTCACCGATGAATAGCCAAAAGCCAAGTGTCAGAGCTGAATCGCCGTGACGCTTATTCGCGCGCGCGCACACACACACACAAATGTGTATATATACATATATATATATATATATATATATATATATATATATATACATGTACCATCAGTTTACAAGCTCTGTGCAAACAGTCTTGGACGTTCCACTCATCCATGACGAGAGGGAACTGCATGCAGGACATCTAATAGTCGATACAAAGGCGAAGCGACCTATTTGTATATATACGCAAGACGTGCCGTGTCGCGATATGTATATATATACAAGTTTCCATTCGCTGTAAACAACGTGTTCTGCAGTGCAGATCATTGAGTATTGTATTTCGCACTGATCTATCGGTAGAGACTTACTGCGTGATATGATTTTAGTTTACTAAATCACAGAATGCGGAGAAGGGCAGTAGAGTATGAGAGCAGGGAGTCGCAAAAGAGATACAAGATATGAAGTTTTGACGAATGATAAAGTAAGAAGGATTGCGCTTTGCGGACGCTTGGAATGCGAAAAAATAACGATCCAGAAAACGAACAACGCGCCGGGCGATAAAGAGATAAAAATAATGAGAAGATGAAATGGATGAAGAGACTCGCACTAGAGAATTATAATATAAAGATAAAAATCAAAAAAATGCGGAAAGTTCGAGGATATAAATTTTCTAGAATAGAGTGCATTATTCGTTATTATAAATTGTTAACACACCTCGAATGCAACTTTTTCCACTAGTCATCCTCGAAGCAATTCAACACAGCGGGCTGAAAGAGAAAAACAAAGTAGAGCATCAGCATAGTATAGCGATCGTCACGTCGAAGTTCTATCGTCCGCGTGATTCCGCAAAATCCACTCGGTCGACGAGCGTTGCTCATACAAATCAGTACTCGTGCGCATCCAGTCATCTGCCGTGAATGCGAGAGCTCCGCTATGCCGCTGAAAAGTTAGCTTTTCATCAAATTGCCTGGCTTCGAGCGTTGCTACTGCATTCAATCGGCCGTATACTGTTCAGCAACTGTTTTGCCCCTCGTGCGCGCGACGATAATCGCCCGTTAGCGTGTAGAGCTTCTAGAAGCCACGAGTGAGATGGACGGCTGTTCCCACGTTATCGCTGCAACAGCCGAGAGGGAGAGAGGAAAGTTTCGCGCCGGAGTTACTGTTGCTGTTGCTGCTGCGATACAGTCGCGAATGAATGGACGTGAGATCATCGACGAAGTCTCATACTGCACCGTTGTTTTTCGCCAGTAGTTTTCGATCGATTATACTTTGCAAATCCTTACAGTAATATCCTTACAGTAATACCTTCTTTTATAATCAATGAGAAAAGAAACAATTTATTTGTTAATCAGTTATTCCATTGATGTTTGTGAATAGTAAGCTCGTCGGACAGCGTCGTAGAGATCATTATTGCATTTCCATGAGAGAACTACAGCCGTAGGCTCATCAATCGAACCGAGTTATGTATCGCTGCTATGCAAATGAGAGTGAAGATGCTTAACGGATGGCTTTTCTCTTTTTGCAATTGACGTGAAACGACCGAACGATTACGGTTTAGTTTACTTTGCTCCCAAGACCTGTCAATGACTAGTTGATTTGTAAAACGACGCATTAAGTCAACGGTACAGTCTAATATCTATTGCGTGTTTCAGTGCGTGCCAATTGAAACGCATCGGCGTTTTTGAACTAGTTTCTAACCTTAGAGAGGGGGGGGGGAGAGATGCAAATACATCGATTGATCGATTGCTAGCTTATTTACCTGGTCTATCAGGACCTATATTAAATAGAAAATATTATGTTAAACATGTCAAACTCCGGTATTTCATTATTATTATTTATAAAATGCTAAATTCCAAGTTTCACTTTACTTTTGATTTTCAATCAAAATTATTGAATTTAATAATTTAACAATACGTTCTTACTACTTATGAAAACGTTAAAAATATAAATCAAGTATTGAAAAACGATTTTAGTTAAAACAAATGTTATGAATATAATTTGAGCTTGGGCTAATTTATAGAGTGAAAGAACCTTATAGTATACTACATAAGGTCCAAAACATTTCAGTGTAAACGTACTGATTCGCGGTCCAATAGTTTGATCAAATGTATCGGTGTTGTACTATATAGCAATATACTCACAACATTACGATCAAATGACTACAGGACTCGAGTTCGCAAGTTTCTAATATTCGTTAAATTATTGGGTTCGAAAAGACTTTATTTAATATATAGCTACGAATAAAGCGAAGTAATAATTGATCTTAGATTATTGAATGTTGTCTTTTCTGCAAGAGATGGAAAGTAATTAAACGCTATATGTATTTGAATCGCATTCATATACGATAAATATCGTCAAGATTTTTCAATTGTAAATATGCCTACTTTTTCCGCGTGCATTTAAAAATTAAAAATTTTTTATCGATAAAATAATCGTGCGCTCCATGAAGTGCATGAATGCAGTATTCATGCGGTCAGCAGCTATATATCCTCCACATGTAAAATAAATAAAAACACGTGTAAAAATGTTAGAATAGTAAAAACTTTTAAGAGAAGATTATAAATAAAAAGAATGAAAAATACATGAAAAATACATGACTAGTGTTCGTTCAAAACGGAAATATATTATACTTTTTGCAAGAGTCACGACGGACATTTTCTCGCGTCAATTGACGCATGAGCCTACCGAAGTTTCGAGGTAAAGAAAAGTGCAAGCCACTCTGCTCAATAGGCCAATAAAACGTGTATCGGCACTCGATTGCGGATAAGCAACAGAAGGCGCGATAATCCACGGCTTTTATTACGATACCGCAATGCTCGAAAATGCCACGACAAACGTACTATTATACGAAAAAAATTCTCTTGAAATAAACTGAGTTAAAAAAGTCAACGATGAGTCGTCATAATAATCCTGTGAGAGGGTTCTTTCCACGCAAAAGTATATACGCGGACTGTACACGTGCATCATCAGAGCGAGAGACAAGGACAGTGGTACGTATACCGAGAGTGCGAAAGGAAGCAGGCCGATTACGCGGCCAGATGACGCGCAGAGGTGCTCGTTAAGACGAGTTGCTGCTGCTGCTACGGGCCGCAATTAACATTGCCTTTGTTGTGGCCGCAAACGTTTTGCGCGCAAAAGAGCGAGTGAGAGAGGGAGAGAGGGAGAGAGAGTTGGGGCGCTTAATTTTATTGGGGCGGCTCGTTTTCGCGCGCAGGAAAGGACGCACCCGCTTCAAACGCTACTTTGTGGTTGCGCGTCGCCGTAGCTGCTCTTTTCCTCGTAAACGAATTCGGGAGGTCTCTCGTTACTTTTGTGTCGCGTGCGAGTCTCTATTTTCCTCTCGTTTTGCCTTCGGAACACTGTCGGACGAATGGTAAATGCTGCTACCACGGCCAACGCTTCTGCTACTGCTGCAGTTTCGTGGCTTGTTGGGTCAGAGCGAAGAGGACGTTGCGCTCCGGAAAGGACAGAGAATTTTGTTTGCTGGACAATTTATGAATTTGGCTGAGCGGATATAGGGGGCTAATTTATTTGCATATAGGGTGTCTTGCTACGGTTTTAACGATGTCGAAGGACGAGTTTCGTACGTTTTATATGCAGTAAAATTTACTTTATACCCACTTCTGCATTGCATCAGAGTTTGAAAAAGTGGAAAGCAGCTTGTTTTAAAAATATTTAATCCCAAAAGACTTGATATTCCTGTATAAAATGTGTAGTTTTATAAAGCGAAATTCCAATGAGAAAGAGTAGAGAGTCGTCGTTTGAAAAAATTCTTACCACTCTTTTCGAAACTTAAAAGTCAAACGCATCGAACCGTGTATCCTAAGTTCCTTTCGCGTCGGCAATATTCTTTAGACCTGTTACTGTAAAAAACTCGGGAAAAAACATCACGGTCAAAGGGGTAAAAGTAATCTTTCAAGATTTACAAGAGACACGAATGTCACATTAAGTGAGATTCAACGCTAAAATAGAAGGTATTTACGAGCAGAGCGATCCTTCCAATGCACAAAACATCACTAGCTAGAAGGTTATTAAAAAAGCACGCAAGCTTTCTCCCTTTTTTCCTCATCCTTCGAGATTTACGCGATGTGCACTAATCGAGAGAAGCAGCTTTTTAAGAGCCCTTTTACGTCGGGTTACACGACGGCGAAGCTACTGCGGAAAAAAGTAGCTTGTAACTTAAAACTTTTTCCGCATCGTAAAACCAACGCATCTTAGCCATCGCGATATCAGTCTCAGACATTCCCACAAATCATCGTTAAAAATCATTCCGCAACTCTGGTCAGATTTCGATTTTCTCTCTGCAGAAGTCTACTGAAGATTCATATGTACACGCAGGCTCGCATCAATAAATCATGTATTATAAGCGACGAAGGGGATAAGCTCTATTCTAGACGAGAGCTTGCATGTGCACTTAGCTCGCGCGTCTAATCTATTATTGAGAATGTCACTTGGTCGTTCCATTAGCACTTGCGTATACGAGGTTTAAACGTCGCATACTTGGCGCGATTTCGACCGCTTGCTTGGATTATTGTATACTTCGACGCTTTCCCTACTCTAATTCGTTCCTCGAAATAATATTTAGCGAAGTCTGTTGGGCTTTAATTCGAACTACGGACCGAGCTTGCACCCCCTCTTTCTAGAATTCTGTCATAGCGCGTGAATCAGCTGTTAACTCTCTCTCTCTCTCTCTCTCTCTCTCTCTCTCTCTCGTCTTGACTAAAATTAGATTATGTACGCGACAACCCCGACATGTGGCTTTTGATATCAAATAATGATGGAATTATGCAGAAAGCTCATATTTGTTATAGAAATCAAACTTCGAAGTCATTTGTACGTTAACGCAATATAATATACATATACATTCATCATTTCTATTTAGATGACTAACCACGCGGAAAGGTACGCACTGGATATGGAGGAACCATCAATCGAGATCGTCTTTTTCTAATTGATACCGTTTCGATTCAGCCATTCGAATTCCAAGGCTCGAACTTCTAAATCACTGAAAACACCTCTTGTACGTTACACAGCACCGACGCTTCGTCAATTTAAAGTGCACATAAATCAAATGCTTATTGTAATATACACGTTTGCAAGAAAGAGAACTAGAATTAGAATAATATATTTAGACTATGCACTGAAACGTCAGTATTATATTTTGTATGCGTTATAGAAGTAAACATTACAAAATTTAATGTTTATGGAAAAGAAGTAATAAATAACAACATAACTGAGAACAAAATAAATTTAATTTTCATACGTGATATAAAATAAGAAAAAAATTCAATCACATTGATAACTTGAAATAGTTATGCGGACGCATTCATCTGCAACGTTCGCACAGTCCGTGTATATGATCAGTCAACAATAAGACGACTAAGCTGTATTACAATGCATTGCAACAAAATGTATCGTAGACGTTAGCTCTGTTATTAGAGCAATTTCCTTTGATTCAGGATGTCCCGGGTTTGAAACTCGTCGTCTATCTTTTTCTCGCAACTCTGTCTCTTCATTTTAATTTCCATAACAACTTGAAGATTATTATTGAATGCTATAAGCGAATCAATTGATTGTTGAACGTCACTCACAAAACGTGTATTCGCAATCTGAGAGAGAGAGAGAGAGAGAGAGAGAGAGAAAGTTGTAAATCAATAAGATCGAGAACGTGTACCTCGCCATATTTATGTGTTAAATATCCAAAATCTTCAAGAGAGAAATAATCATCAACTTATATGATATATAGATGTAATTGAAATCATTATCAAGCTGCTACGTCCTAGTCCTAATTCGCGTTAGTCATCATCCGAAATAATAGTACAGGGGAGAAAGAGAGAGAGAGAGAGAGACAGACAGAGAATGAAAATGAGAGAATATTGACGAGATACGTTATCATTTCATTAATAGCTTCTGGCGACCGCCGAGTATTACGAAAACATAATACTCTATCTCTGACTCTCTCTATCACGTAAACGCATAGCACCACACATCATCCGAACGCGTTTACCTTACACATGTAACCTGTCAGTCAAAGCTTATGTACACTCGCAGATTGGCTCCTGATCAATCAAGAACTAACATCAACACCTAGAAAAAATGCCTACTACTACTTGCATATAGAGTAGAGCTGACTAACTATGGTAAAGCGGTAAAAGGGATGTATCGAAAGAAAAGCAGCGGTAACTAGTTGGCGATAAATCAGAGCTTAATTAAAGATTAACGGTCGGGAACAAATGAGTGGTATACCGAAGCGCACGCGAAAAATTGAGTTGCCGTCGGAGAGGGGCAAGCACACGAAGCAAGTGATGTATGAATGATTTCATCAAAGGCTATCCATCATCGTTTCGCCTAGCCATGTTTGATGATGCCGCCCTCTATATAGCTTTCGGAATCCCGATTATTTCAGACTCGCTAACTCTCTCCTCTCCCCTGTCTCCTCTCTCCTCTCTCCTCTCTCCTCTCTCCTCTCTCCATTCCCTCTCTTTCACCCCTTCTTTGTCTCTCTCCCTCCCTTTCATCTTCTATTCATCATTGTGGAGGTGCTATTATTCGCTTGCAGATTTTATTAGCGATTGAGAATTTTACACAAATTTTTAATAGTAGATTTAAAGACATTCTTTTTTTTTAACGGAGTCTATATACCATAATCGTTGCATTTAGGAAAAGGAAATAAACAAATCCAAAGAAAAATAGAGAAAGAGTACAAATGATAATAACTACGAATTAGAGGCGATGCAGAGCTGCGATCGGAGCTCAATAATACGAACCAGACCCGAGAGAGAGTGAGAGAGAGAGGGGGGGGGGGGCAGACAGACAAGGGTATAGCGCGAACGGCGGCGGCTCTGCACACTCAACATGTCCAATTACACGGCTCTCGTGCCGTTCGCGCCTCGTATAACCGGCAAACTTCTCTCTGCTTCAGTGTTTCAGCGCCGTGAAGACGAATCGCTGATACATACATACGTCGAGTTCATAGCTCTTATACCCGTGCATAATCATCAACGAGTTCCTTTTACGATTAAAAGCTAATACCCGAGTGCGAATTAGTCACGTACAGGAGGCGTTCCGTTTTTCCACCGGGCAATCATAACGGGCAGGTGTACTGGCAACCCTGACCCTTTTTCCCATGTATCCGCCTTTTGTCCGCGTGAGGGACGAGTAAATATATATAAGACGAATGAATACGCGCTCGTTTCTCTTTTCATGCTAATTTTCAAAACACACATGCGGCGTATTGCTGCTGAGAGATCGAGCTGAAAGATTGTATAGCTATAGGCGGTGAGCGAGGGTCTTACCATAGACGCGCGTATGCGTGTACATGTGTGCATGTATACAATGATTTCGCTCGCTCGGCGGAAATCACACGAGAACTTGATGATGCATTCGCATGGATATTACGGGGTATCTCAAGTTTCCGCGATGCATCGATCACTGAATAACGTTTTCAATATTTACGAAGCCACCTGGTTTTCTCCCGTATAATGCGAATATAACAACGTGTTTTATTATAAATGGTGTTAATTTACGAGTCTATTAACACCTTGTAAAATCAGAATAATCAAACAATATGTTCTTCTCCTCGTGATGAGGGTACCGCACAAAATCGTACGTTACAAATAAATATTGATGAATCGAGAGCTCACGAGCACTCGAGTCTAAGCACAACACGTGTCGCTCAAGTGCGCGGAAAGAGAGAAATAGAATTTCGCAGGTTGCGCTGCGAAATGTAGAAAAAAATTCGAGTGCTCGGGACATCGAAAACGTGACAAGTGTTCGCATGCGACTATATTTCTTTCTATCTTTTTCTCCTTCTCTCTCTCTCTCTCTCTCCCTCGCTCTTTCTCACTCTTGAGTGTCATCCTATCGGTACCCCGAATTTTTCTCGAGATACGGGCGGTGATCTCGAGAACGATGCTATGTGTGACCTGCGGAAAAACAAGGCGGAGGAGTAGAACAACCCATCGATTATTGTAGCGGTCTTTGTGCACGATGACGACTATGTAAAGACACAGAAAATGACCGTAGGTATGTGCAGCCCGCATCGAGTGGAGTTCTCCGCTATGTGTAGAGAAATAGCCGAAGGACGACGACGATGATGGGATAAAAGCCGCTTCTTAAGCATGTACACACGATGTCTGGGATGAAATTACTGTCAATCGAGTTCCGCGTTCCAGGCGGCGGCAATTCGAGCGCCGGCGTTGTAGGAGTGTAGACATATACCGAGTTCACAATCGGAACGGAATATTAAGGGAAAAATTCAAAGAGAAAGGGATACGCAGACTCGTCTGTGTGTATCTGTATTGTCTATAGAATGAAGCGGCTTTCCTTGAGAGGAATTTCTGCTGCATATAATAGCAAGCGTATAAACGATGCGGAAGCTTAGCTCTCAACTCTAATAAAATGACCGGTCACAGGTTGCAAGAGCTTTGTGCAGAAATTAATTTAACTTTATTATAGACTTCGATCCTCCCCAAAATGGAAATAACGATTTTGATACCACCGTTATATACCCATAAATTGCTAAGTTGCTTATCTAGCTGTAAAGCTCATAAAATTGTAACGATATAATTTCATATTGGAAGGTTCAAGCAAATACAACATCGCTACCTCTTTTGGTATATCTAACCCAAAATACCGTATAATATACTCAGTTGATGATTGACCTCTCTGCCACGTGATTCTCACGAACAATGAAGCTGAGGTGTTTATATGATCATGGCTGTATATTATATACATGTGTGTGTGTGTGTGTGCGTGCGTGTGTGTGCCTGTGTATATATAGGTAAAGCTATAGGTACAGACGAGAGTGAAAAAGAAAGTCGCGTTTATCGGTTGCTTTACGACCTCGACGCGAAGCAGACGCTCGACCAGGATCGACGATTAGACCCAGAGTCAGGCTTAGCTCAGCTCTCCGATCTGTTCTGATTTTTGAGACCGATAGTGTCTGTCCGTCAAGTTAGGGTTTAACTCGATTTCTCCTACACCGTACATGCTCGTGCTATCACCTCTCCACTCGTGGCTTTTTTCGTATTGCCCAATTGATTGATGACAAACTTTAATTTGAAAATCGTTTCTCTTTGTTGCAGGTACGTATGAGCAGTTAACTGATACTAAAATACACCGTATTGCAATTGTAAGTATATAAATATTGAATTAAACGATCACCGTTGAATTAGAAATGACCAATCTAAGATATTTAGTGCTATAGTTGAGTACATATCCGGGAAAGCCAAAATAACCTCTCTGAGCACACAAATTACATGAAAGTACATGCAAGAATCAATTAGACGAGGCTAAAGGGCTAATGTATACTTCACAGCAACAGCAGCGATCGCGAATTCAGAATCGGCACAGAGAGAGAGAGAGAGAGAGCAGCGGCCCGCGCGCCGCTAATGAATAAAAGGAAGAAGAGCTGCTGCGATCGAGTACGGCGAAGAGCGCCGATCGTTCAGAGAATCCGGCGGTCGACCGACGGAGAAGCTAATTAAGACACGATTAGTCCGCGGCCCTGCAGAATTTCATGATCGATTAGAACGACCGATAAACGATCACGAGAGGGAGCACGACCTTAATTAGCGTACACGATCCGATTTTCTTTTTGAAAACAAAGAGAGAGAGAGAGAGAGTGAGAGGGGGGGGGGAGTTCGGGTAGCTTCTGCAACTATTCGCTGTTAACGAAACGCTTGCTTACGCCGCAGTGTTTTATGCATAAAACATTGCGTGGGACGCAGTTGTTTTTCAGCGTCAATACGGGCACTTGAGTCGGCGCCGACGTTCGCAGCTCTAAGAGCTTTCAATTATGCGCTCCTGTATACACATATGCTTTGCGCAAAGGAAATTCTCTTGCGCGAGCGAGAGATGTAATAGTTTCAAAGGATTTTCGTACGTACGCGAGAATGGCTGGGCATCGATTAAGCAAAAGGAATAACAACAACAGCAACGCAGCACACACTCACGATTGGGAATCTTTAATGCGGATAATAGCATCGCAACGCGCATACACGTGCAGCCGCACAGGGTAATTCCTCGTAAATAATGGATAATAACGGTATGGATTTCTCAAAGTTCTCTCTCTCTCCCTCTCTCTTTCATTCTCTTGCGAGCCCGTGTCGATCGTGACTCTCGCTCGCAAGTGTTAAAAACCTGTTTTTCCTGCTGCTCTTGCTGTTGCTGCGCCAACGTCGCCTAACTTTCTTTAACTTTTTGTCCTAAGGAAATTTACTGGCGAGGCTCTCGCTTCGTCTCTTTCTCGTACTAATGTTCGTCAATCTTTGGTCGGCGCTAAATTTCAGATTTGAAGAAACGAGAAAAAACGCAAACGATAAGGGGATTTGCATTTCGCTGTCTTTAAACAAATCGTGCAATCATAAGACGTTTCCTATCGTATGGATAAATTCACTTTCGAGCAGCAGAACTAGTCTCTGGGTAATGATCATCATGATGATAATGATACTTTGGACATAAATTTTCTGAGGTTCTTACTCTCCACAGGTGAATAAACGCGTTAAAATTAGGCGTTGAATTATTTAATAGAGCTATACATACTATTCATACTATAAAATGCTAATCGATACGCACTATACCGTTTTGTGCATGTAAATTCGTTGTATGACATATTGAATTGCACTCTGACAATTAGCAGTCACGATAAATCTTGATAATCCGTTTTAACAAATTCCAGCGGAGAATAATTTATCCAAAATCATCCTCGCACTATTCTTTCTGATAAATATTCAAATACGCAACATGCTACCGAAGTATACCCATAAATAAAATAATCTTAATAAAATAATCTTGCGTCAAGCGCTTAACATGAAAAAGTAAGAGAGACGTAAAATATACTCGCTGAACAATCGCCTGTCCAGCTTGGTCGCGAGTCAAAGACTACCTTCTACGATTGGTGCTCGAGTTGTCACAGGTGTGAATGCGGAAGTTGGACTGCCGTCTCTATTTTTTATCGACGAACACAGCATTTTATTCGACACTTTGCAGATGGGACGACAGTAGCACCCACATGCGCTATTCTTGCATATATAATAAATCTCTGATATTTAATACGATTTTTTCACGCCCGTATATGTGATCTGCGGACGTTGATACTCGAGTGAGAACAAAAAATAAATGGAGTCGAGAACAGTGTGCGACATGGAGGCGAGGCAATACAGCAGAGCTGTACTTGCTACGGTGGTAAAATTAAAATATAAGAGCGATCGATTAAGTGTTTTGATGGGGCTCTATAGAGCTCGTAAACTTGCATAATTGCGCTACGTGGTACGATCAGGTTGACCTTGATCCTAACTCGCCAATAGAGCAAGCTTGGCCGACTAACAATCGGATAGCTCGTTTTTTCAATGGGCCAGAAGACCTGCATCGTGAGCCTCGGAATCTCTTTCTACAATCAATTTTATTACTACTGACTTGTGATGAATAGAACACTCCACTCGTGTACGGACAACTTATTACGATGAATTGAATAATTAGACAAATAAAAGTCTGCAGCTCATCTTCTGATTCTACTTGACATATTATACAAACTATTTTTGCGGTCAATTAATACCGTTCAGAGTGCTTTTTGTGATAGTTATATTTCTTAATAGGATATTATTATGCCTATTTAATGAAATGTTTAAATTAAATTCTACGTCGTTGGCTAATTAATTATAGCACAGGCTGCGTTAAAGACTAATCATTTTTCTCAATTGCTGCAAATCAATGACCGTAACAGTGAGTACGGAAATTTGTCGTAACTTCTATAATCAGCTGCATATTTGAATCGTTAGCCGTACGTTAAATACGACGAATGTTGTAATCGATTGAAGTAAGCTCTAGTACTGAAGCTATAGAAAAAAAGGAAACCGAGCTGGCATCTGTAATTGCACGATCAGCGGAAATGCAAACTTGGTTAATTAGTGCTTCTAGCATACATACACATGTACCATATACATGTACATTATGTACAATTAATATTAAACATACATCGATACTCGCACGAAATCCACATACGACCATATCGCTTCCTTG
This sequence comes from Apocrypta bakeri, assembly GCA_018906985.1. Lineage (NCBI taxonomy): Eukaryota > Metazoa > Arthropoda > Insecta > Hymenoptera > Pteromalidae > Apocrypta > Apocrypta bakeri. The sequence continues at coordinate 2,787,385 of JACCIA010000008.1, read as the reverse complement.
AGCATTCGCGGTATGAGTTCTTTTTGTACCAAACACGTAGCAGAAATGGCGTCGGTACATAAATCATAAAATTCACTGCATTAGATCTCAGCGATAGAGCTGCGAATATATTCGCAATATAATAACTGATTAAACGAACACAATTGCAAAAACTTCAACGAGTATTTTATCACACATAATACCCTAGTAGGAATTGCCGGTACTGGAACAGCGGGCCAATACTGGCCCGTTTGCTGGCAGCCAGTATATTGGTTGCCAGTAAAGAGCCAGTATTGGTTCGGTATCGGGATCATAAGATCGGGCCAAAGTTGTAACCTGTACTGGCCCAATGCTAGCGTGGCACGTTTCAGCTCACATTAAAATTTTGTAAAGGTTGAATGCTGCACGCCAATACTGGTCCCACACTGGACCAATGCAGGGACAGTAATGGTACAATACTGGCACAGAACTGGTTTTCAAGTACGGCCCGATCTTATCACTCTAGTACTGGTTCGATTCTGGTTCAGTACTGGCTTACAGTACTGTTGGCCGGAAATCAGTACTAGCCCAATACTAGGCCAATGGTCAATTCCGACTAGGGTACACGCGTAATCTTCATCTGATGCTCTAAAGCAATAATAATATACTGCTCTCTAATGATGTCATTTTTTCCTTATGTTCACACAATGAGTTTCCATCTAAAGAACAGCCACATCAATGAGTACAAATGTTGTAATGAAAAAAAAAATTTTCCACTAGGTCATGATCGTTGTAATTTTGAAATTTTAGAATATTTTTGCATACCTAAGCTAAGCAGTATAAATTCTGCGATATTTTTTCAGCGGTATTGTATGTATTCCGTATGTAGAATACATACGGACTTAAAAACTGTTAAGTCGCTGTGAAGAAAGACAGCGTATTTGATTGATCCAAAAACAAGGGAGCAGCTGCTTTCCGATATTGTGAAAGAAAAAATGAAACCAGGGAGGTCCGATCGAAAGGATTAATAAACCAAACAGATCCTCGCAGAAGTTAAAGGGCCGTGCGTCGAGTAGTAGCGCCGTTGCCGCCGCCAACAGCTTCGGCAATTGGATCGGTAGGTTATTATAATCGACGTTGATTATCCACGCGGTGTTATTTACGAGATATTTATGTATAAGACATCGGGCAGCTTCCTCTCGTTACGTTGAGGCTACTGCAAAACCAGCAGACCACGCCTACCTACTCCTGATCTTAATGCGTCGGCTATACTTGTACAGGAATGGAAAAGTCCGAATCGAATTGCTGTGTGCTTGGCTTCGATTTCTTTACGAAGGCATACGCTTCAGATCAGCAATGAGAATCTATGCGCACATAATCGGGGCTCACGGGTTTTCGTTAATTAAACGAACTATTGATTTTTTTTTCGAAATTTGTCTAAGCTTAATTTATCGTCATGACATGTCGATATTCCCTTACTATAAAATTTTGTAGCGACGATTGGTTGAAATTTTAATCGCGTGCAATTATTTTTTATGATCATTTGCAAAATACAGAGAGGAATTCGTGATTTTTAACTAATCGAATTAACTTGGGAAAAAATTCCAACGTCGATTATACCGTACGTAGTCACTTGAAAATAGACCACGACGCGAGAAAAGGGTAAAAGTATTTAAGAAGTGTCTTGTTTGAAGCAGCAGTCAGCAGTCGAAGTGCTCGATACGCTTTGAAAATTTGTTTAAATCGATAATGTTCTCTCTATATCAGATATAAAGGCTGCTGTTACTGGAAAGTCCAACTACGGAAGCGTCGGGTAAATGAGGTCAATCGATACGCTAATTTCGAGTAAGTGCAAGATAATTGCAAGACGTATTTGCGCGGCACTAAAAATGTAATTAATGAGCGTGCGCTTCGAGCAAATCTACAACCGAGGAAAGTGATTATACGTTAAATTAAAGTTTCACCGAAATTATTTAGCATTTTTTCATTATTATATTTGCATTAGCATCATATATTTCAGCTACAGCTGTGCACGTGTAATTTCCTGATAATATTCTAGTCTAAACGATTTAGCAGAATTAAGAAAAAGAAGTAGTATTATATACAAAAACTAGAAATAAAAAAATGCTCCGTATCAGCTAAGAAAAATTCTGTTAATGACGCCGCATCTCATTTACTGTGATGCACATATTGTATATACTTGTTTTCATCTTGGCGCAACACAGACACGCAAGGGGTCGCGCGCGCAACGACCGACACCGTGACACGGTAATTATTCGAGATGCCCAGGCGTCACAATATGGTAATCACTCGCGAGAAAGCTAATTGTTCCGCGCGTGGCGCCTTGGTCGAAGAGGGAATATTATTAAAAGCTGGCCCATCATTTCTTGCTTGCGAGAATAACAGAGAAAGAGAGACGCTGCTTAAATTAAAAAGATGCGTCCAGTGCGTGCAGCATCACCATGCTGCTTTCTCAGAGCCGAGAGTGACTCTGGATTTGCATATTATGACGGTAAAGGTACATAATTCGCTGACGTAAAAATTGCCTTGAAGATTCCCCCTTTTAAAAGCTTTTCGATGTTGCTTTATTTTTATTATTTCGTCCCTTTACAATTCACTGATCTCTGACTTGTTGCTATATTTGTTTTAATTAATAATATCGAGAATGTCGACTCGAAATTGCGTTTATTATATGTGGAATTTTTAACGACGTTTTTATTATTTCAACGCATCGGGTATATGGACTAATTAATGCGGAAATCGTCGAGAAAGAGAGAGAGAGAGAGAGAGAGAGAGAGAGAGAGAGAGAGCGAGAGGGAACGCACACTAGCCTGATCATTTATGCAGAATCGCGCAAAACACTGCAAATATTTGGATTATCTAATCGCATGAACTGCCGCGCTAAAACGACGCTAATGTGAGAACAGAGTTTTGTGAATGATCGCACGAGTAGACAGACAATTCGGCCCATTGTTAACGGAACGTCGTCTATGAATTCGAGTCGCATTAAACATTGACGAATAGCTATGTGCTCGCCTGAATGATCGCTTGTTCTTTGTCTTGTAGTCGTGGCTGGCCTAATTAACAAGCACAAACGGATTATTACTTTACTTTATTCTCCTACTGCCTCGTCATGCTATCGATTAAGTGACAAAAAAATTTCTCGGCCTGAGCAGCTTGTACAGTGTGGCAGCAAGAGTAGCATGTGCGCGCCGCTGAAACAGCACTTCTATTCAACAAGATTAATAATTTCATGGACTATTGAGATTCAGATAAAAATTTTGATACCCAATATATAAACCAACGAAAATTATGACTAAAATAATTATCGAACAGGTCATCCGTATCATTTTTTTACATATAGCATAATACATTTACTGTATAACAGGCTAGTCATCGCTCAATTATCCACAGTCGTACGAGCCACCTAAATATATATATATATATATATATATATATATATGTGACGGTAAGAGTAAACAAAATCCTGCAATGCAAATACCACAAAGCGGGTACCTCCTTTGAAAAAATTGCCTTATCTTGGATAATTGGATAAACGCTCGTCAAAAATGTAGTTTAGTCGCTTTATGAATTTTCCCACAGGTAGCTATGCTGATACAATCCAATTTATACCGAAGTGATCGAGTCCTCGATGAAACCCGTCTGGAAATTGAATATGTAATTTAATCTTAAGTCTGCGAAAAAAATATTCTATTTTCCCTTCTCTGTTCATGTCGTCAGCGTTATCCTTCGGCTTATTTTTCTTTCAAGTTTGCGCGAAAAACAACGTCGTTTTTTTTGGATATCACAAGCTTGTACACATAAATCAGGCAGTTGAGGAGTCCATCGGGAGGTAATTAATTGATCGGCTGTTATAGATATCGGGAATCGAAGCGAGACTTAGTCTTAACTGCTTCGAAATAATCACCAGTAGGCTCTGCTATATTCATTGTATTTTCCTCTCCGGTAGACTGGTTCTCTCTTTCTCTTTTTCTTAGACACTCTTTCTCTCTTTCCAGTCAGTTGAGAGAAAGAGAGAAAAAATAAACCGTCTCGGTACGAAATTAGCTTTATAACCAGATAACAGCATGATAGAGTGGGTGTTTTGGATATAGTGGTTCTTTAATAATAACATAATAAATGTAGATAATTAATATATTAACCAATGACCTCAGACTTTTTCAAACTGTGTGAATTACTCACTAGTGCTAATATGCTCTTGGCATGTTTAAAAATAAAACCTTTCCGTGACTTGTTATGGCAACGAAATTTATTAGGTTGGTGATTATGTAATGAGAAGCAATGTAGCATCATTATTATTGACAACAAAGCTATTGATAAACTTCAACTTTCTCCCTTGTGATGTACACTACACGATAGATTGGACCCGCTCCAGCGGGAGTGATGCCGCATAAGAATGAAAAAAAAGACAAAGAATATTGTAAACTCTTTCACGCCGAAAATTTCATCATGAATGCTTTTGATCACACATGTAAAATTCATCAGGTACACAATCGGTATATGCCTAAATTTTCGGGACAATAACGTCGAACACCTCGTTATTTTTTTACGAAAGATTGATAGCCGCGTGCCTTCGTGTTGCTGGTTCTGTATAGTCAGTCTCCACGTGTATTTTCGATCAATCTCATATTGTCGATCATGATTGTCATAATAAGGTCTGAAAAAGTATACAGCCAGGCACGGAACATCGACCTTATGTTTGATCATCAACGTCATCTCTAGCTCCTCTCTCTCTCTTTGATTAGAAGCCTAATCCTCTGAAATATCCTGTCCTAAATACTTTTTATTCGAAAAACTCGTATTTGTGGAGGCTTTGTGTACAATCGACGAGTTGACGATACATCTGACATGACTCTCGAAAAAAGAAATAATGGCAGATAGTCTCGTGTAGATAAGATACATTCAATCATTCTTTTTTCTGCTTTTGTTGTATCTGTGGTTGCTGTTTCTCTACTCCTATTCGCATTCTGAATGAAGATAACGCATTTTTTATCTTACCTTCATCCTACGTTGAAAATTGCTCAAGATTTTGAAATTCGCCAGAAAGGAAAATTCCTCTCTCTCTCTCTCTCTCTCTTTCACACACACACACACACACACTTTATCCATCGTCAAATGCAAAAAGGGACGAGAGAAACGGTTCGCGGACATGTCAGACGAAAATCTTTATGGAAATAAGATGCTTTCCATTTTCTGACCGCTAGCAGGAAAACCTTGGATCAGACGTTACGCTCAGTGACTCGTGTTTTCAATAAAAATCTTAAAATGCCAAAAAGTGGAGAGAGTCGTTGACTCGGAAAAATATGACAGTGGTAGAAAATCCTTGAACGGTTAAAGATATATATACATATATCATATATCAGTCATATATATATGATTTCGAAAAATATATAAATTGAGAATCTTCGTTGGAACTTCATAAAACTACTGTCAAACTTATTTTTTTCTCCGAGCAAATTCGCGAAGAGCATTATGGTGGAGTCGAGGCAAAAAGTATAGTACAGTTGCCATTAAATCAGCTTTATTGGCTCAATTTCATCGAATTTTTCCAACTGAAATGTGCCCATCGTCAAGGAAGGCCGCCCCAAGGTTGCGGCTCGTCTCATATCCTATCACTCTTTCTCTCTTTTTCTCTTTCGCATCGTACTCGTTCCCTTAAACAGCAAAAGCCCATATATGGCGCCTCGAAGCGGTGCATACATTCCTCCGAGAAATAATAAACTTCTTTTCTCGGCTACCGTATTAATTAGAGATGTATAGTACATGCTGGCATGCGACACTATGTGGCAGGATCTTTTTGCAAGACGATAATTTCTCACAAAACAGCAGTGTTAACGTCACCTGTGGCTGGAATATTCGCGCGTTAACATAAAATCAATCTCAAGGACGAACAATTCCGCGCTCGTCATTCAACCGTCGCGTTATAACGGGGTGGAACTTTAGTTTTAGATACTCTATCTCGGTCTCACGGCTAGATTTTTTTTACCTCGTAAAGGAATAAAAAGTACACGTGAGTGAATCTCGAGGCGCGAGTGCAAGGAGGTCCAGTTTCTTTGGCGCTGGTATATGACTCGACGCTTTCTTGTAGCAGTGCTTGCGCTCAGCCGCAGCGGCGTCTCTCGCCACCCTGCCACCGGTCAATCAGGGATTTTATTCAGTTGAAACCGCGCGCCGCGCCTTAACCAGTGTATCGCATTAAATCCCCGCGTGGTCCTCTTCCCTTCGACTTCGTCGTCGGCGTTCACTGCAGCAGTCGAATGAATAATTCATATACCCGACTCAATTCTGCAAGGGGGTCCACGTTTTCGCTCTCTTTCATTGCTATTCTCGTTCGCTACTCTTGCTCTCCGCGTGGCTCAGTATTAGTTTCTCGCAGTCCTTTTGGTGCCTGTCAGTCAGTCGAAGAGAGAAAGAGAGAGAAAGAGAGAGTGAGAGAGTCGGTTCTGATTATTATAGTAGTGAACGGTGCAACAGGCAAAAGTTATCTGCGGCGATGTTGAGGACGCGAATGTGTTGCAAGGTGCTGCCGTAGTCATGTGTCAGTCATATAATGGGATTTCTCTCGCCTTTGATATCCTGTATTGCGGCTTCGAGTCGGGGCTTCGATATTTCATCGATTTGTTGAACTATATTGAAGCGGGATGGGTTCTTTATTAAAACCTTTTTACGATGGTGGGAGATCCAAGTCGATCTGTTTTGTAATTTATACCGAGAGGTTTAAATTTTTTTTTGCTTTTGTTTTTACTTTAATTTTTCATTCTTTATTTTTTACTTTTACGCCCTCAAACGTAACAGCCAATCCTGGTTTTCATCAATCACTCAGCTCGATGTTTGATTGAATGCGTTATCTTAAATTAGATTACGTGTGGGATGAGATCCGGACGATATTTCATCTATCGCTATATGGTACAACACCGCACGTTTTCTCCTTCGTTATTATTTCGCGCGAGACTTCTTTTGTTACTGAACTGCATGTACATGTGCCCACCTATAAATCGATCGTCCAATTGATTTTGCTAACTTTACATCTGCAGCGTTTGGTACGACTCACTAAAAGCGGGAAAATTCTAAGTCTGACACAGTCTACAATAGCTTGTTATAATAGCCTGTTGAATATGCATGAGATGTTATCTTGAAAAATATTTTCATTTACTAATCCCAACACTGTACTTAATATACAGTTAGACAGTGACAATAGCGTCGCCGTTAAGTATTCGAACCTGCAGACAAAAGCGTCTGCACTGCAGTGCACCACACTTTCGGAGTGTGCTCTATCGGACCGCCCAGCGTAGGAGCAACTCCAAATGATAAATCCAGCTCCGAGGATTAATATGCATCAGGAGCAATCTCCCACTAAGAATAGAGCGATAGCATCTCGAAAGCCTAAACTATCCATAAAGCAGCTCTCGGTATCTAGTTACATGCCAGAGAGTAAAGGATACACGGTGGAAACTAACTACTATACCGAAGCCCACGCTTATACACAGTAGAAACTTTGACTCGAAGATGTCTCTTCTTATACGAGGTGCCGCTCGAGTACGCATCGATCGCGCAGTAGTCGCTGCGGACAATGTACCATTTGCTCGTTTCAACAAAGATGATGGCTTTTCTACAAAGGATCCATTCTAATGCGTGAAAAGCTTTCTCCAAAGTAGATCAGCTCTGCGTTTACGTCCGCAGAGAAATCGCAAGAGAAAAGTTTTCGCGGGTCCCGCGATCGGATTTCAAAGCACGTTCCGATCCTCCACAACGTCATCTTCGTAACAGCGCCCTGGCATTACGAGGCGTTAAACGTCCCGCGTCGAGGGAGAGCTTCGTTACGGCGGTCGACGTGTGGTATTTACGGCCCTCGCCGTGGCAGCGGCGGCAGCGGCGGCCACTGAAATTCATCGTAAAATTCGCGTTTAATTAAGGCAAGGTGCGATGATCCTTACAAAGGAGAGCGGTTTCCGACTCGTTTTCAATTTGATTTGCGGCTGCTCAAAATAGTCGTCCCCCTCGCCCCTCAAACCCGTGCTCCACAGTCGTAGACTTCTATTCCGAGACCCCTCTCGAGAGTTAGCGAGCATTGAGCAAAAAATTCACTATGAAACTTCTAGAATTACGTCGTATCTGTAGATTACTCTGTAGCGGACGCTCTTGCGCGTGTGCCGTGCAACCAGGAAGGAAAGCTAGAAGTAAATAGAGTCGCGGACAGAGATTTCAGTAGTGCGCACGCCTATTTTCGGCGAAATTATCGACTATAATTAGGCGGCCGTCAGGGCAAACCAGGGGAGCAAGAATTATGCACCTGAAATGTTGTTGCACATGCATGAACAGTGCACACCCTTCTCTCGTCACGCGAGCCGTTTGCCGCTGCTTACCAACGTAAACAAGATAATGCCAAAAGATAGATTAACTTCTCTCTTACTCCTTCTTCGTTTAGGGATCTAGTTATACACTCTCTCGACTTTTAATCAGCCTCAATTTTCGTCAACGGACTGATTAACCTGGCTAATTTTAACGCGATTATAAATATGTCTCATAACGATGTTGACAACGAAAATTCATCGCGTTATATCGTATTATATCGACGTACAGCATTCCCGTCGTTTAAATCAGCGCTTTAACGCATGGCCGACAATATTTCAAAATAGATTTATTTCCATCCACGAGTGTTGCATGAATCATATTTAATTGAATAAAAATGTTTATATGCGAGTGTTGTATGTGTACGCTCGAGTGTATATGTATTTTCGACCACATGCACACGCGAAGGGTATGTTTTTTTTTCCAACGAGACCAGTATTCAAATGTTTCGAAGTACGTCCTAATAAACAAACTTTTTTCTTGCTTTCCCTCCATGCGCGACTGTCTCCCTATGGAAAGTCGCGTTGCTGTTTCTATACAGAGAGCAGTCGAAGAATTGATGTCTGGCTTTGATAGAACGTCCTTCGAGCTGCAGCTCTTTCAGCTTGCAACAGCTTTCCCCATGAATGTATATATCTGCGTCCGTACGTGTGTGTATGTCTACGCATTCGTAGTCGGCCTTGGAATATGTAATATGCCGATCGTATTCTCTTCACGGTGGCTAAATTTAGTCGCGCGCTCGCGCGCGCGCGAGTGAACGTATACGTTCGTGGAATTTGAACTCCTTAGTGGGAATCGTTAACCGATCAAACGACGTTCATTGTCATTGTCCATTGCACGCTATACGATTGCCGTACTGTGCAGCTTGTTTTAATGGTTTAATTAAGAGAGCTCTCTTACAATGGCTTATTCAATTTGGCCTTTATGCCGATTCTTTCTATGAATAATGCATAACTTCTCTTAGTCGAAGACTCGCTGAAACGTTATATAGAATTATACTTGAAATGAAATATGGTGTGCACCTTTATATGAGCAGTAAACTCATTTTACCCCGGCAAGGTATATGCGAGTAACTCTCACTATAGACACCTGATTAATAGTCATTTGTTCATACTGCATCTCTCTCTCGCTGGCAAGTTCCTCCCCTACTGGGTACACAATTTTTTTCAGTAGAAGCCTCATTTCCGACAAAAAATAGCCTCGAGCTAGCCGTACGTACACAGCGCCGAGGGGTCACGCCCCTGTGCGGGCGCGCAATTACCCGCAGAGCTTGCTTCTCTCTCCTATTTTTGGACGTTTTCCGCCTTCTCGCGCGCGCTGCTGTCTTGATTAGCCGCTCGACGACGCGTGCTTTAATAAAGAGCAGCTCTCCCTCTTTCTCTCTCTCTCTCTCTCTCTCTCTCTCTTTCTCTCTCTCTCTTTCTCGTTGAACAAAACTGTATGTCACGCCTTCACCACTGCTCTGATGCACACGTGGTCGTGTATATTATAGGAGACGGATGACGCGACAAGATGCAACACGCCGTATCATCGACTGATGCATTCTTCGTATTTTTGAGTAGCGGAAGTAGTTATTAGGCCATGTGGAAACTTTTATTTTTTCTCTCTTCTTTGTTAGAATAGCATTAATGAACGTTAATTAGATAGCTATGGGTAAACTTGTAAGAACCAACGAATCGTATGCGAAAACATGATCCGATATAAAGAAACACCTCTTAAACTCATGTGTATACAAATTGCCGATGTCGAGCAATCAAAACCGCTTGCGATCCAAAGATGTTTCGATAACAATTTAGCCGTGTGCACAAAATAAATATACTACGAAAAGGACGGTGAAACAAGAAAAACTCTCAATCCCAGGACTCATTATAACGAGCGCAAAGAAAGACGTCGTTGTCGTCGTCGTCTCTCTCTCTCTCTCTCTCTATCTCTCTCTCTCTCTTGCCAATCGCCAAAAGAGCATATCACTCGCTGGCTGGCGAGCAGCCCCATGCGAATATATGATAAATCGAACGGCGCTTCTAAAGAATGAAAGAGAGAGAGAGAGAGGAAGAGAGATAGAGCCAGAGAAAGAGAACTGCACCTCACACTCTCAGTTTCTCTCGAATATATTCGTAGACGGATAATTGCTGCAATAAATTCAACGATTAATCGAGAGAAAGAGAGCCTATCGTTGCCTCTTCTCCTCTTATTCTGCGGCGCAAAATCCATTTCACATAATAAATCAGTCGGTCGAGCCGAAAAGTTTGCGATAAGCCCTCTATGTATGTATATACACCTTGTGCGTTTACGTCTCTACAAACATGGGTTTAGTTGGCGATGTGCACATATATATATATATATATATAATACAAGTAAATGTATATGTGTGAGTGGTGTTATTTCGATTCTCGCGGTAAAGAAGAAGAGAAGAGTTCTTATTTCATTTAGACGTCGCTGATATCCACTCTGACGAGGACTGGAATTTATTTGATTGCTTTGCGTTTATTGAGATTTATTCTCTACATTTTTCGGTGTGTATCGACTGGAAGTGAAGTTTTAAAATTCCATCCAGCGCGTTTCATATACGTGAAAAGATAAAAAAGAAACAATAAAAACACGCGTATATATAAGTCTTGCCGCTCGATCGATCATGCGGTACAATACAATTATATCCTTCTGCAACGTGTGGTGCAAGTCCGCAAAAAAATAATCAGTGCTCGATCAATATACACAAAAATCAATGCGATAACCTACAGTGGGGAAGTCAAATCAGCGGTCCACTTAGAAATTATTTTAAAGTGAACAGTTTAAAAGTAGATGGATATATACATATACGCAGTACACACATATGTGTATATATACTGCGGCGGCCAATAAAGGCACCGATAATTCTCTACGTTTTCTCCGTCGTCGTTCCTCCAGGCACTGTACGGCAAAAAGAACGAGCAAGTCCACGAAAACAGAAACCAAAGAGGGAGAAGAAGAAAAAAGGAAGATTCAGAGTTTATGAAGCGGCTGCGAATTTTCGTTTCTCACCGATACGAGGCTTCGATTTACCGCGGGCGAGGGCACGTACACAAAGGAGGCGATGAACGCAGAAAGAGAAAGAGAGAGAAAGAAGAGAGACGGGAAGAAACATTCTATGCCGCGGATTGCTCAGACCGATAGCTGCTGCTGTGGTTGCTGCTGCTGCAAGAAGCAGATCGGTAACGCCCTTCGTGGCGCGGGATCTCTCGCGATTTAGGACTCTTAATTGTACGGGGGAGGATATACTATGTATGCGTGTTATACTATGTATATGGCATCGTTTATGAATCTGCAATGTGGATATCATCTTTTTTTATATTTTCTCATTTCCGACGTTTGCTCCTCAAAATTTCAAAATTCCTGCACGTTACAAGCAAAAGGGAGAGTAACATTGCGGAAAGAAAAAGTGCACGCACGCATATGCGCGGCTGTGGTTCGTATCGCTAAAGGGTTCGAACAATTTTGGCGACTATGATGCGAGATATATAGAAGAATTCAAATTATTTATTATCATTTCTCGATAAGTTATGTAAGGGTTATGTCGGTAATATTGCAATATTGACCCTCAAGCGTCGATATATGTGAAAGTAACCTGTATAAAACTAAAACTTCTCTTTCAAACCTTCACTTTAATGAATATTTGTGCAGCGCTTTCTTTTTCGCCGCCAAGACTGCTTTTTGCGATAATTCTAGAAATTTGCAAAGACAGCCTCGAGCGAAGGGGTCCATGTATAAACCCACTACTTTTATGTAATGCCAGGAGAGATAGAGCGAGAGAGGGAGAGAGAGAGAGCTTCTCAAATGACTGAGTCCGCGGTGGAAAGATGGATGATTGTAATTTTGAAAAATTACTCATTTACGTTTAATAGTCTCAGCGAGTACGTTGTGGCGCGAATAAGTGGTAAAGGGTTCTTTATATTATATACATACTTTGTACTTTGTACTAAATTCTGAAGAACCCACGTGTTGGGCTGGATTTTAAGGAGATATAATAAAGAAACCTTTATGGAGTAAATATTTTATTCTATCGCATCGAATGAAAGTAGATGTTACGCTATGCGTTCATACATTCAACGCAAATATCCTTCCAATGCGTAACTATTAAACCATTCATAAATCAGAAAACATGCAAATTTTATATATGTATAATTTATATGCATACGAATGAGCCATTGAGCATATGTACATAAAAGTGATGTGTATAAACTGATTATTGTCAATGGTTGTAACTTAACAACGATTAAAATAATCGCAAGTTTTATTTCTTCATTCGAATATTTCTTTCTGCAGCATTAAGCTGTGAAAAAATGTAATAAGTCCGTAATAGTACTAAACGTTGTCTAGCAATCACTTCTACAAATGAAATAGTGCAAGATTTTAATCTATCAAAAACAATACATACATGTGGAACTAGGAGCTCGATTGCGATAACATTATTATAGAATCGTTATCTTGTAGCATCTAACAAAGTTAGAAGCGGAAACTAGGACTTTATAATAAGATTAAATCAATATTAAGTATAGTGGGTGGAAGGTAAGCTAATTAGACGATTATATTATATACCCCTACGTTAAAAAAAAAGTTTTAACATTTCCTACTCAATTTGAATCGTCAGATCATCTTGACATAATTGAAATTGATTTCATACGATAAAAAAGCACATTAAATACATTTCATTTATCAGCAAATATGGCTAGCCTACAGATTGAAAGCGTAAAACCTCACAGCTGCATCGAAAATAATAACTTTTCTCTGTCTCACTGTCTCGCTCACTCTTTATATGTATGTCTGCGATGTTTCACAATTCGCCGAGCAAATACTCGAGTGTTATTTACTTCCGCTGCTTACTCATCATCACCGTGTCGTTAGTTCTGATCTTACTCGCACTTTTCCACGCATGCGGCGGAAACAATAAAGGTAACGAGAGATATGAGGGAGAGAGAAAGAGATAGATACATCGAGTCGTCATCATGTGTGGGCCACATTATAAACACGCCGTTTGCGAGTCTCAAAGGCCTATCGGCTGATGGTGCGTAAGGGAGAAACGAATAAAAAACAAATAAACGGTTGTTGAGAGAGAGAGAGAGAGAGAGAGAGAGAGAGAGAGAGAGAGAGAGAGAGAGAGAGAGAGAGAAGATATAAATAAACGATCGTGAGGATGGGGAGCGTGTATCGTTTTCCATTGCGCAAATCATCGTCGAATATATCGCTATCACATACATAATTATACGAAAATACACTTTGGTATATCAAGATATAGATATATATATTTATTATGAAAAATTACTAGAAAATTGCTATCTAAATAAAATCATAGCTTCTAAGAATATTTTCAATTTTAGGTTCTTACACAGACCAACTGCTACACATTGTAGATTCTAATTGAGAAAAAAAGAGAGTTGTTTGTAGAGGTAGCATCATTCTCGTGGTTATTCTGCAAGTCTCGTAACTTATAAATTCCTCTTGCCTCCGTGTCGACCGCCTACGCCGAGTAACGTAAGAGATGGACGCAGCTTTGTGTGCGCATATATATACGACTCCCGAGTAATCGGATCGATCGCCCCCGCCGATATAAGAATTACATACGTTGATGATCGATGGGACTTGAGATCCACACCCAGTAATATCTGTAGCTGCTGCAGTTGCTGCACACATTATGCCGGATTTCTCGGTGTGACGTAAGCTCACCTTGGATCGTCTCTTGGACTTGTTTGTTGTGTTCGCGAAATCGAGAAACTCGGCGGCCGTGTGCACTTCGACCTTACGGCCTCTGCACTTAGCCGGCACTTGTGCAATATTGCCGATTTTTAAAAAGAAAGTGAAGTAAATCATGAGTTGTTGTTCTCAAGCCTTATTACAACGTTCGAGCATGAGAAAATGTATATTTTTTGTTGCAAGATTATTCTTAAGTAATAGCCGTTTCTTTTTCTTTATTATTCCTGCTTTTATGTAAGTCAACTTTCTGATGCTAAAAGCAACGAGACAGAAAAAGAAAGAAAAGGTTCATATAATCCTATACTTAGTGCAATGTAAAATATCGCGACGTAAAGTGCTCTTCGTATTTTAAATTTATGTCGAACAAGAAACAGGCGAAAATTTTAAGATTGTAAAAACGCATTTTCCAGCGTGATTTCAATGATTTTTAGAAATGCCAAGTATATATATATTTGTATGTATGCGTGTAATTACGATAAATTATTACATGTTTCTCGAAAAACTTATAATAATTTTTGACTATACATGCATGCAATAATTCTTGCGATTAATTTACTTTTGACGGTTACAAAAAAATCGATAATTGAAAGCAATGATTATTTGCTTTAACATATTAATTTGACTTTATTGCAAAGAGTCATAAAAAATTAATATTGAATTAATATTTGAGTGAAAAATATTTGGTGACGTTCAATTGTATATAGTATAAGGGATTGTTGGTCGCAAAAAAAAACAGGTAATATAATTTCAATCAACGTAAGTCTTTTGTAAGGAATAATTAATCAGTTATCATTCATTATACACACTTGGCTGAACCAGTTATATTCATTCTCAGTATAGGCAGTGACGAAGAAAAAAATTCCCGCCATGCACTTAATGAGTTAAGGGAATAAGGAGCCATGATTTTCTCTTTAGCGAATGAAAATAAGTCTCGAGGACATTCGGCAAAGGTGGAAAAGACTGGTAACGAAAAAAGAGACAAAGCCAGAAAGAGAAAAAGAAAGAGTGAACGAGTTGTGCCGACTCGAGTATAAAAGCGGTACAAAGCTGCTGCGGTGCAGACTTGAAGGAGAGAGAGAGGGGGATCGAAAAAAGTCAGCTCTGAAATATAAAGAAACGAAGAAAGACGTAAAAAAGAAAGAAAATCAGAAAAAGAGAATCGGAAATAACGCAGACTAACCGACGGAAAAAAAGAGAAGAAATCAAGAGCTTCGCAGGGGCGAAGAAGATGAAGCAGAAGAAGACGAAGAAGAAGAAGAAGAAGAAGAAGAAGAAGAAGAAGCAGAAAAGAAAGATATCGAGAAACGGCGCGAGTATAGTAGGCCCAGGATAATACCAAAGCTCGGACTCTCTCTCTCTCTCCCTCTCTCTTTTTGTCCCGGACAAATCGCGTATTTATGATCCACGGGGTACAATGCTCGCGCAGAAACTTTTAATGCTTCTACCGCGAGCACTCCTTATATTATTTTGTGCAACAATTCGCGCACGTAGGTAGAAGCCCTCGGCAGCCCAGCCCATAGAGTTCGGTACATAAACATGTCAAAGAGCCATTATGCAAATTTTTAAATACGACGTCGGGCCGGCTTTCTGTGTACAGGGTGCACACACTACTGTCGGGGTGTGAAAAATAAAATTAGCATCGGCCGCTTCTCGGATTGTGTTACGCAAGAGCGTCTGCATATACAGCATATATACATAATATCGAAGCAGCCACTTTTGAAGGAGGTATTTAAATTGAAGAATATATTCTCACTCGGCTGGTTGTATTTTTCGAGAACAGCTTCGCGGATGTGGTTAATGAGTTTGTTCATTCGTGCTTATTTTCTTTTATATTGTTCAGAAGGGTTAATGCGCGAACGCAAAGCCTGTACAAGTACGCAGGAATCACGAGGTATGTTACGCTGCGGTAGTGACGTCTAGCATTTATACTGCGATGTTCCGCAGCGCTGGAGTCGCACCTCGTTGAGTCTAGTATTGTTTGCATGTAGAGAGCACGGGCAGTTGTGATTTAAGTGAATGGCGCTAATTCAGACTTAATTAGATGGATTTAAATTTATAATAAAATTGTGCTATTCTGCTGGTGCATCGCATGGCGTATAACGGGTTTTCGATACTTTTAAGGCGTAGTCCTTGTTACATAGTGACGTTCTACTCTGATAGTTTCTCTTCCACTTTGCATTTTAATGCTTGCAGAGTTATAATATCAAAAATATAATTGTTGTTGATAGTTGAACTTGTTTATACTGTGTTACACTATTACGAAAGCAGCAAGACAATTGACCGTGAAACGTAAATCACGCGCGTGTGCATGCGTTCAGGCCGGAAGTTACGGAATCTTGCGGAGTGATGTATTGCGCCGATGGGAAAATAACGATTGGTTGTTCTACGCGCGATTCATCCGTTTTTCTACGAATAATGTGTGATGTGTCATGCTTCGGGACTCACAACTGTGCGGTTAATTATTTTTCTTACGATTCTTTTCGCAAGCCTGTATCGGTACAAAATACCTTTGAAATTTAATTATTCCCACAGAGTCGTGGATCATCCTCTAAATAAATCAAGCTTAATGGCTATTCGAAATTTATAGTTCGAAATTTCTAGCCGTAGTCCCGGTTAAATCATGACTTTCAAATAGTTTACGAAGTAATCATTCCATGAAGTGTTCTTTCTGTTATTTTGCGGAATTCTGACAGGAATAATATACCTTTCAACTATTTACCTGTAAATCGGACGAGGCTTTTGTCGTTATATCCGATCGAGTAAAAATAGTTTTATCTCCGATGCTGCAGCCCGATATTGCCGAATGAGATTTCTCTGAAAGAGCGTCAATAGCTCTTTAGTAATGAATGAGTGGGCGAATATCGTATGAATCCACCAGACTGTGTGCGTATACATTTAGAGCAGAACTGATTTAGGTCGAGACGGATAACAGTATGACGTTTTATAGCTGTATTCGCGGATTGAAAGGACGCGCGCGTAAAGAGGAATTGATTTAAACTCTGTTAAGAATTTTGACTTACCTCATTAGCTCAGTCGATCGATTTCCACTGATCGATACTTGCGATAAACGATAATTGGATTACGTTCCGGGCACGAAAGCCATTCTGAAAAGCGTAGGTCGTAAGGCTTGATCGAATTCGCAGCTACGGGTAAGTCGACTGCAGTCGGGATTTCTTGGGTCATTCTCTCTCTCTCTCTCTCTCTCACGCTCATATGTTCATTCGTTTTTTAGGGTGTTATAGTTTTTTGCTCACACAATGCGTACTTTATGCAACGCGAAACCTGCAAAGCAGGCTTAATGCCGTTAATGTTTAATGTTTACGATAGAAATAAATGTTATAACTTTATTTGTTTCGATTAATACGACACTCCAAATGATTTGTTTTTTTTCTCTTTTTATTTCAGGTGAGTTTCACGCTATCTCCTTTTCAAGTTTCTATAAGTATTATATTCCCAGGAAAAATATCATGAATTGGTCGAGCGTAAGTAGATACACCGCGAGTCTAGACAGACGGATTCAACAAGTTTTCCATCGTTACTCCCATTCGCTCAATATTCAAAGATCAAATCCACAAGATCTCAAAACGCCGGCGAAGATAAAAAGTCTCTCGATACTATCTGGCTTTTCGTTGAAAATCCGTCGTAAAGCAAGTCCCACGCTGACAGCCCACCTCTTCGAGCAAAAAAAAAGAATAAATTCAAGCGCGTAACAGAGACGACGAGAAACGGAGAAAAAAGCCCGCGTACGAAAGAAGCTCGCTTCCTTCGCGTAGGACACGACTGTATATAGTCGCAGAGCAGCAGCAGTATAGTAGCCCAACGACACCAACACTGCAGCATGCCGACCGTCCGGCCAGTTCTCGTGCGGAAATGAAGCAGTTGATATATCTGCGCGAGGGTCATAACTCACTCGGTACTTGCATACTCGCTCGTTCGCCGAGTAATGCGTCGAGCTCGCTGGGCTATGCGTGCTTCTGCTCTTGCTGTATACCCGTGCGAGAAACGAACGATTGGTTCGCGCTCGCGCGCCTCGAAAGAGATCGGCGTTTTATATATACCCTGCGTGTGCTGTTGCTGCTCCTGTTGCTTCTACTTTCTTTTTTCAGGCGTCTCTGATTATTATGAATTTCGCCGACGCCGCGTATTACGGGCACAAAAGGGGAATTTTTGTTAATTCGACTTTTTATTTATGCTAAGTGGAGAGCCGGAGGCGTAAGTGTTATTTATGTGTGGAATATATTCGCGAGAGCTTTTGTAATAATAAAAGAAACCCTAGCATTGTGGCGTTGAGCTATCGCTGGATTACGCATACGAGCGATTTATATTCGACGGTCAATTTTATAATTGCTCGACTAATTATGAAATATTGTCCGCGAACAATGTTTGTATAAAAATCTGTCGGATCCACGCATAGCGGCTCTTTTTTGTGCAAGAGAAAGAGGAAAAGAGTTATTGTGAAAGAAGTGAGACATCGGTGACACTTAAGCAATTTTACGAGTTGCTCGGTAACGGTTACTAGAATCATAATTTTCGGACTTTCGCTCATGGAATTGATAATCCCACAAAGATAAAAAGTCTTATGACTATGAGCATCGAAGACATTTTTTCCTTTCTCAAAAATTGAATTTACAATTCGTTCTAGTGAATGCTTGTTCAATTTATAGTCTTCTCTCTCCGGTGATGGCTGTCTGATTTTTTTGTCGATGTGGAAATTGATCCAGGATACTTCTAGATACGGAATATTTTTTGCAACAGATGATTAAACCATTCTGTACAGGAAATAAAAGCGAAGGCTTACATACCACTCAAGGGCTGGATTGGAAAAAGTGAAATGGCGAAAAAGAAGTGAAATGATGCGCGAGTGCTTAATACTGCAGCACTAAATTATGCAATTAGTTTTACAATCGGTTCTATGCAATGCATTATAGACAAAGACAAGAATAGGCTGGTATTCCTTATGCATCTCTCGGTCAAATTAATTCTATTATTTCTTCAAATAAATGTAAATGAAACATTAAAATTGACTGATAATCGCATTTGTTGATAAAAAAAACTGCGATGAAAATATATTTTTAAATTCTTAAGATAATCTAAATCCACTGATTGGTGTTTTCCACAATTTAATTAAAATAGACACGATAAGTGATTTATAGAAATGAAAAATCCACGAAATTCATTTGAAAGCAAACACAATCAGAAAGCGATGGGTTTCGTTTTACGGTGCCAAAGAAGTAAAAATAAAGGATTTTTTTCGAATTTTTGCAAAAAATATCTTATTTTCTATATACGTTCATTAATATGGTGCTTAACATCTAATCGTCGAATTTCGATAAATTTTCTTATACGTGAGTTTTCCAGTATCTTATATATTTGTTCTTATATACAACTGATCTTAGAAAGCAGTCTTAGAATAGACTCGTATTTTATTCGTCGAGTCAGGTCAACTGCTATAATTATCGTTCACAATAAATAATATAATGAAAGTATCTTTTTAAACGGAAATTTTCGGATTATTTATGAAAAGCTTATACCGCTGATAAAAAAGCGAAATTCCTTTTTTCATTGACTGAGCACACTCAAGATTTTAACCTTTGCTTCTTCGTATTCTTCTTCCCTTGAAAGCTACACGTATATAACTCAATATTTGAATCGAGCAGTTCCACACTTTCGACGTTATCTTTCTCGCACTCGAAAAAAGAAGACAGAGCACTGGAGAAATATAAGCGAATCGCGCCTCCGACACCCCTTATAAACGCCGCGTATGAAGAAATATTGGGATCTTCTCTGAAAATCTCACGTTATAGGCGCTTCGTTCTCAAGATGCACTGCTTCTGCAGACGCATAGTCCGCGGTCTGCAGTAGGAAGAAAGAAAGAAAGAAAGAAAGAAAGACGAAACGAGATAAGATACACACACAAACACACACACACACACACACACAACATATGTGCGCAGCGGACATATACAATGCGCTTCGCGCGCCCGGCGTCACACGCTAGAATAATACGATCAGATATCGAGCAGTCATCTCTGCCGTTGCCTTTTGCGATCGCTTCAGATACAATTATCCAGATAACGTGGCAGCTCTCCGTGTTATCGGTGCTGCTCTGATGCACTCTTCTCGCGCGGAAAGGGTAGAAGAAGAAAAAAAGTGATTGAACAGCATTGCAATGAGTTACATTATAAGCTCTACGCCGACGCACAGCTTTACCGAATATATTTATATTAAATTCAAGGTATTTTATTTTCTAATCTGAACTGTGACGTAATTAACAACTTTGGACTCTCGCGTAAATTTTCCATCGTTGTCTCTGTCGATTAGCAGCCGAGGCTCTCTCTTCCTGGGCCGTCCCATCCTCGATGACCTCTTCGCCACATTCTCTCTCCAGTTCGATATCTAGACCGTAATTTACAAATCGCGCGGACGCAGCAAAGAGAGGCGCGAGCATTCTCGCCTACGAGACCTTAGATTACGCACCTCGGTACGATAGCCTGCGGTACTCTTTATGCGCTCGGCTGATAAATTTTAAAGGACGGAAATTGCTCGCCGGGAGTGGAGAGAGAGAGAGAGAGAGAGAGAGAGAGAGAGAGATGGGAAAAGGTGAACACTGTAGGTGTTAAGCTTTTTTTCTTCCTTTTATTTAGACTGGGATTCTTAGCTCGTAGTCGATGTTTAATGTCTAATGTGAGAGTAATGAAACAAAAGGATGTGCTGAGGATGCGGATTATTGCGTACAATACAATAAAGTAATTGAACGAGCTGTTTTATTTTAGCCGCTCGAGGAGATGAGAGATGAGAGATGAGAGATGAGAGTTTGAATGCTGCATGTTATTGCCCACGCGTAAATAAGTCATATACTGTAAGCGTGTACCGTTTAGAATAGACAGAAAATAGAAATAAAGAAATTGTATCTTTGATGCGTATAACATAATCTCCGAATTGAATTTCCAACGGCGCAAAAAATGAAACTCATTGATGTATGTACACAGGCGTACACGTGACTTAGCCTTTCATTAACCGTATATTAGCAACGCTTCGAGTCAGCGCATACGTTACGTCGCCGAAGATAAGGCCTCTGCGCTTTGCCGCAGCTACGCCAAAGATAAGCGCGAAGAGATACTGGCACCTCACCTAAGTTATATGTCGCCTCGATACCTTTTCTTGCGCCGCCGACGTGCCTTCTTTTAGTTGCATTTTAACGCGTGCGCATATATGTATGTAAATATATATGACGGCCGGGCCTCATAAGTAGTCAAAGAATTCAGAGATGTGTTCGATAGATTTTACGGGATTCGAACTCACCTGCTCTGTGTAACGAGGAAGTTTTAGTTTAGGAGCTGGTTTATATTTAAAAAAGACAGCTCTTCACTTCTTTGTACTATTTTCCTTTACAAGAGCATCTTACTCGATCCGAAAAGCAACGTAACAAAATCCGAACTAATTGCACTTTCTCGACTCCTAGATGGCACGCGTTGGCGACATTATAAATGCAAATTGAAAGCAACTAAAACTAGCAGATAACTCGAATAGATAAGAGTCCTTGTTCGGAAGCGTCTCTTGTGTGAATGTCTATACAAAAAATCGGCAAACAAAAGGGAAGAAGACAAACGACGATTGCGATTCGATCGCTCGGTAAATCACGCGCTGGCTGACGTGCGAAATTACAAGCGGGGCGACACGAGTATGTCGTCGTCGTTTCTCCGAGGAAAAACAGAAGTCACGCCGAGAATTGGCTACCAACGCGCGGCAGTTCTCAAGTAGGTTGTATATGTACATACTCTGCAGACATAGCCGATCGATCGGAGCGTCTCTATCGCTATTGCGTTTTAACGAGAGGTGAAAATAATTATCCCGCTGTGAAAGCGATCGAGATGTCGCCAATCAGTAGCTTTTGCGAAAATCTTTTGTAACAAACAATACAATAGATATCACGCTAAAAAAGGCATCTTACCAAGAACTGCTTTTCTATTGTCTTCGGGAGTTTTTTATCAATTCACTTAAAGTCGTCATGAATTCTCGATTGATCTACAATATTGATATATATATATATATATATATATATATATATATGCGGGGGCAAATGTATATTCTAAAAAGAAAAAGATTTCTTCTCTCGAATTATTACGTGTGAAAGTTGCAAGCTCTGGAGATTGTATCGTGAAAAGACAAATTGTGCGCACGCTATTGTGACAGTTTAATTGCTATTACATTGAAACTAGAATTAACGATCGATAAATATACTGGAAATTATCTCATTATTTAAGGTTCGTTCGTTGCGCGATAAGTACCATTTAAGGCGTTCCTATAGAAATGAATTTAATTTTTTTTGCACACGCCTGCAAAGATATCCTTAATTTATCAGGAGAATTCAGATGAAATTCACCTTTAGTTTGGATAATAAATTCCATCTGACTTATTCTTCAAAAAATTAAATCGTCAGCATATCTTTTAAATAAGAAAATATATATCATGAGTCAGTACTTTGCACATATACGAGCACACTGCAGGTGTAAAGAAGGGGGTATAAGGACGAGAATAAGCCAAAAGGCCTGAATGGATCGGCCTCCTGGTTTTCCGAGAATGGAACTGTCCATGACTCTGGCTTCAATTTGCAGTCTCGAAAACTACGATCTCCTTTGCATAAGTTTACCGTAAAGTACTACTCCGGTACACTGCTGATGAACGAAGCAGCAGCAGGTCTCTCATGCGAATTTTGCGTTTGGCCATGCTCGAATTCGACAAATACTGGATTATTTCAAACATTATATTTTTTATTTTAACATCAGCATCGCACAATGATAGCGTAAATATAATTTCCATAATAGGATCTCCTAGAATTAATTGAAAGTTTGAGTCTGCCTTGTTTTGGAAACGCTATATTGTGCGCGCGTTCCTCGCGTTATTATACCAGTTTTTAACGGGTAGCAGCAAGTTGGGAGGAGTATGCAACAAGAATGAAAAATCGTACCCTCCCTCATCTCGCGGGTTGCACAGACAATGACGCCGCTGCACCTGCAAATAAATCAAAACGCGCACATTTCCACTGCTCGTGTCAACTGGTCGCGCTGAAATCTCGAGTGCCGATCATCCCGACTGAGAGCGAGAGAGAGAGAGAGAGACGATGAAAAAAAGTAAAGTACAGATAGGCAGAGCAGCAGCTAGAGCAACAACGGCAGCTTCTCGGTGCATAATCGATCGAAGTCCGGCCTCGCGCGTATTATAGAATATATATATATATATATATATATATATATATATGCATGCGTCGCAAGGCGCCAGAGAGTGCATACCTTTGCTGCAGTTCGCACAAAAGGACTGAAGCGCTCTCGCTTATCTACATTCCATCCGTACTCTCTTCCTCTCTTTCTCTTTCATTCTCCCACCGCGCATAAGCACGGCGGCGCATACACGTAATAAAAGCCGAGACCGCGAAAGAAAGCTATGGGGGTTAGGACAGCACGTGTTATTAGTATTTTGCTTCTCGCTCTCCCTCTCCCTATTGCTCTTTCGTGCGAAGGAGGCGCGCTGATGAAACCACAATGACATAATATTATGCGAGCGGCAGTAATCATATGGCTCGATGGTCAGTATGTGTATGTTGCTCTGCACGTTCGATCTTGGTACGCCCTGCGCAAAACTCTGGCGCTCTTTTTGTAATCACTTTCACACGCGCATCAGGCCCTCTTCAAATGATGCTTTATACTCCCGCACTTGTGTTATTCTCATAATGCTGTGTAACTCGTGCACTCGTGAGTCGCTTATTTTCGAGGTGTAATTTCATGTGGTTGTTTGCCCAGAAAAATCAGTTTCTATCTATCTCTTTCTCTCGACCTGTTTTCTTCTTTTATTTGCGCTCGTCTCTTTGTATACAATGCGAGTGAGAGAGAAGGCTTTTCTGTCTGCTGTGCGCATTGTTCCGCAGATGTTTGATAGTGCGACCTGATAAGTTTGTGCCTTTTGACAGGACGACCGATAGTTATAGAGGCACGAGAATTATTCCTTTTGCGCGAGCTTTCAGAATCCTTTTCTTTCGGCGACGTATAATCTCGACTACTTTGGCCTTTTTATTCTGCAAACATGAATTAAAAAACAATTTCATTATTTCTAGCTCGAATTTTTCATGACTCTTAATAATGTATTTGTGCCAGATATAACAGTCAGAAAACTATATATTATTATTATTTTTAGTTTATGAACTGTGCTGTTCTCAATTGATTATAAATGATTCTACGATACCAACTTTATCTACGTTTCTAGCAAAAATTGACTAATGGTCCCAGTGTTCTGCCAATACTTGCGAGATGTTAAACTATTACTGGAATAACTAAGAACGGACCATGCATGGAAACAAATACTGGTCAAATACTTGATGACAGTACTAAACCAGTACAGAGTCAATATTGAACCAATGCTATACAAATATTTTGCCAGTATATGCCAATACTGTACTTGCACAGCATTCATGTCACGGTTAATTTGCAAAAATTCACAATGAAACACATCAACTTATAAACTTGATTTCTCAGTACTCGATTTCGATTTCGATTTCGCTCTTTTGAGAGCTCATAATTTTTTACAGAAGCATATAATGATTTGAAAATTATGTTGAAATAGTGTTACAATTCACAAGAATTATGACATTCTAGATATTAATATATGAGAAACTGAAATTGAAATGATGGCATTCAACATATACATCTTACATATGATTATATACGATTTGGATACAAATTTCGTAAGACGGAGCTTGTATAAGTTTAAGATCGGCTTGAGTTCGGTAAGCTTTAAGGAGTTGGTATTGAAGTGCACTATTCAACACATCTTTAATTCTTGTTGAAATCTAGCATACCAGCATTGAAACAGTATAGTTATTACAATAATAATCCTTTATTATTATCCTGATACAAGGTTATGATTCTAAAACAAGATTTTTTACCTTTTTACCGGGACTGGTAACCAGTACATTACCTGCCAGCAAAGAACTTGTTAGCTCGTATTTCCATAACGTGACAATTCTAGCCAGGAATTCCTATATAAAAAGGTAATTATGAAATTAAAATTGTAAAAAATGTTTGTATTACTATGTATACCTGTGTACAGTGGATTTACCCTTCTCCGCTGTTTTTGTCTTCACATAACCAATAACGTGCAAAGGGTCGAAAGATCGCGGTAACGAACAAAAATTCTCACTGAGCGATGCGGCGCTCTTACTCTCATCGATCATCGTCAGTCTGCAGAAAAACTCCCGGGCGTTCTCTGCGTGAGTTGAGCTTCACGCTTCGAAGATCGCTTCTTAATTAACCCGCCACTTTTTAATAACCTTGTGCTTGTCTATTAAACCTTGTTGGGGGTCATTCTTAAAGTAATGTATACTGCACTAAGCGAGAGATTATAATCCATAAAGATTATCGAAGCAACAGCAGCTGCTGTTGTTGCATGTTATAAAAAGAGTATAGGTATTACCTCGACAATCCAGTGCAAAACATTTAGAATCTACCTCTAACGAGTTTTAACAATGAGGAGGCTGAATTGAAGAATTCCTTATTTAATTGCAACAAAGCAGTTTAAAATTCACATCATATCGTTTCTATAGATATACGTTCGTAAACGGCTCTTGTCCAATAAAATTGGCAACGGGATATTTTTATCATCCTACGAGAGAGAGAGAGAGAGAGAGAGAGAGAGAGAGAGAGAGAGAGAGAGCACCGCTGCAATTGACGCTGGAGAGAAAGAGAGTGAACACGAAAAAACATATCGTCGACAAGAAATCCATAAAAGCGGCACAGAGAGTATCTGTATGTAAGTATACCGCAGACGGCAAAAAATTCGCAGTCGACTCGCCGCCGCCACCACTGAGCGCGTAATTTTCGAACTCTCTCTCTCTCTCTCTCTCTCTCTCTCTCTCTCTCTCTCTCTCTCTCTCTCTTTCTTTCTCTCTCCTCATTCTTAACATCTCTCCGACTTCTCAGCTTATTGTACCTAGTAGAATCATAACAGCGCGTGGTTAAAAAGTATAGCTATGGTTAAAAAAACGTAACAGTGAAGAAAGACTTAGGGACATTTTATAATACAAAAAATAACGAAATGAGATTTTTTAACAAATGCATGAAAAAGATTTTCTGAAAATATTGCGTTTATATATATAGAGCGTGGGAAGAAAATATTTTTAGTAAATTTTTCGCTAATATTTCTTACTGCATTGGAAACGAAAATTTCCATTGCTTAATTAAATTCACAATCGAACATTTATGTAAAGTTGATGTTTTATATTTGGTAAGTCATAGAATAATGTATGCTCGACTACATAATATTAGCTTAACAAAAAAGTAGATAAATTTACTTTTACGTGTTATATTTTATTTTGCTCAGAGACCACTAAATTTAAAGAAGACTAAGTACAAATTCTTGTTTTTTTCGATAAATATGAGTAAAAGGAGCCTTAGTAAAGGAATATACAATAAGAGCACGTGACTTTTGGAATTCAAAACACTGTAGAATAGTAATAAAAGCAATTTTTCTGTTGTTTCGCAATGTATTTTAAAATTCAACGAAATGATCACAATCATCACTTTCAAGTTAGGAAAAGCAATTTAGCAAATATTTGAAATTATGTCGAGGTCAGTAGAATAAATTGTAAAAGAAAAACATAACAGATGTTCGAAGTAAAAAGAAAG
This sequence comes from Apocrypta bakeri, assembly GCA_018906985.1. Taxonomy (NCBI): domain Eukaryota; kingdom Metazoa; phylum Arthropoda; class Insecta; order Hymenoptera; family Pteromalidae; genus Apocrypta; species Apocrypta bakeri. The sequence goes on along the minus strand of JACCIA010000008.1, from coordinate 2,760,659 downwards.
CTCGTGTGCAGAGAGATGAGGGAAAGAAAAATTGCGAAAGTAAGAGAAAGAGAAGATAAGCAGGAGAAAGGATACTAAAAAGAGAAGGTTGAAAGGAGGTATAACAGCGGCAACATCGGCGAGGGACCGTGTGAATGAGCTACCGTTTTGCGGTCGACGCTTGCGGCCACTACTCGTCTATTTTCTCAATGATTGGAATGCAACTCTGTGCGCGCTACTGCATAGCAGTGTATATAACCTTTCTGACGTTGTTGTGTCCAGAAGAATTTCGCGCGCGCGCGCCTCGTTTACGCAGAAGATTTCGATGCTTTGATACGAGAATATTGCCGATGATTCAAGGTGGTTTGGTTGATATTAATATTGATGTAGTCATCTGTTGGCGACGGCGACTGCTGATTTTTTTACGTGAATTTTCACGCTTGTATTAACACTGAATGATGATGAAAATATACGCTAATTTACAAGAGAAACAAATGTCTCAAGGTTATAATATATCTCGTCGTCGTCGTACTTGTTGTCGTCGTACTTGTTGTCGTCGCAGAATGCAGTTGATGAGTCTGCGTAAATAAATTGAAGCAGAACGTGAGGTCATTAGCATACAAATTATTGCGGAGGCACTTTTCCTCTTACAGTTGTTTAATAGTCAACATCGTGTTCGAATTTATTTACACAAGTGTTGCTTACATGTATATAAGGAATTTTTCAAACCCTGAAAAACTTTCTTTTTAATTACGTTACCCAAACAATGAAATCAATACAAAGTTCCGTTGCAAGATTTGCAGATCACAACGCTCGATCGTCGTCTGACTCTATAGGACGAATACCGCGAAGTGTCTAGTCGAGAGAATGTAGTTCCGTTAACCAGCGCATAATACCGATCAATCGCGGTCCATTCGAGAAATGTAAGATTGTGACCCGTGCGCATGTATATATATATATATAAGTCATTCTCTGACAGATTGACCGAAGAAAAAAATGTATTTTTAAACATTTTTAAACTATAGTTTGGCACTGTATCTGCACTTTATCTACACTGTACAGAACCTGCTGATAAATGAACGATGTATAGAACCTGCTCAAAAATGAATTCAATACTTTCATGACTTAGGATATTATTATGATCTATATCTATCAATCTGAAAGTGCCTTTTGTGTTTTTAGTGAGAATGCTTCCCTGAGAAGCTATAATTTTTTGAAAATTAGCTTAAAATGCCAAAATTGGTAAAAATGCCGACTTTGACGTACTGTAACTTTGATAACCTTAATAAAGGAAAATACAGTGCTAAAAATTTTTTTGTTCGGTTAATCTGTCAGAGAATGACTCATGATAAATATGCGCAGTCTTGTTTCTCGACTACTATAACTAACCGCATGTACATTGTACATATACAATACATATTTGATATTATACATATGAAGTGGACAATCCATTTTATTATATTCGTGTCATCGTGAATGAACGACGCGAGGCTTTTGATTTTCCTGCATTTTCGTACTGATGTAGAGAAAGATTCAATAGTGTATAGTGGGTACTATGCATCAGAAAAGCCACGCGTGTATCAGTATTCCGTTACAGCAAGAGAGTTAATCATTCGACAGTGTGCCGTAAACCTTTACGTTGTCCATTACTGAGTTTTAGTAGTAAGTTTCGCAATAGTCGCGCGTTTGCCGCATAATAGTTGCGTGTACGCAATTCGATACACATTACATATCAGGCTCACTTGTACATCTCGCTAGATACGACAAATCAGCACTCGTGCGAAAAGCCGCGCACGATTCCCATCGCCAGATGCTAATATGAAAAATCAGGTCGTTGAGGCCTCTGCGTTGCCATCTGATCCAAGATCGTTATGGCTTCGATCGATCTTTACTGATGTCATTGTAAAAGTTGTGACATATATGTACATTATATATAAAGAAATTTCGACATTCGCGTTCGCTGAATGGACATCCGCATTTATAATTCACCGAGCGCGCGCTGTTAAAGCGGACGAATACGTTGGCTCGTTGGGTAAAAGAAATCGGGCGGTTGTTATATATTTTCATGAGATATACAAACGAACAAATGTTACTTGGGCTCGTTCGTTAAGCGCGTCGATAATGTGTGCGTGTATGGTGTATGCGTTAGTATTTGTGCATTCATTCGTGGTAACCCATTGAGATCGGGGTCGATTTAGAGCAGTGCAGTAGTGTCAAGGATTATTCCGCGAGTCTATTGCGACCGAACCAACCGCGTATTAATCGATAGAAAGCTGGAGCGCAACGTTTTACGCGTAGGTTTCTCGCGTTGTACGAATATGGAATGCTCGCGCGCTGCAATTAGACTTCGAGTTCGCGTAATTATTTTTTGTAGTTAGTGGCTTTCGCGGAAAATGATTTTTTAGTGGCTAATGAATCTAGCTGCCGGCGGGAAAAAAATTACGTTCAACTGACAAACGAGTGGACAAACGAGTGGACAAACGAGTAAACGTTTTTTACCTTCTTAAGATCGATCAGTTTAGTTGAGTTCAAGGAAACATCTGTTGGTATATCTATTTCAAAATATAAGTGCAGTTCTCTTTGAAAGAGATATGCAGAATAAGTATATGTGTGAAAAATGTAAATAATCATGAACAGATTAAACCAGTAGGTAGTAATAATATATCTCAACAGGTTTATTAATCGTCGAGGCGATTCTACGAAAGTGCACAGATATTAATTCCGTTCGACACATTAAGCCCGTAAATACTTTGAAAAAGTCCATCGCTCAAACGCGTGTCTGGAAAAATCCAGTTGCTGATAATCTTAAATATGTCATAAATTAAACTCTAAAAATTTCCATTTTCCAGTCAAAGTCCGCAATAAACTCGCACTTGTACAAATGCACACGCACGCACACACACACGTGTGTACACACACAGCTCCTACAGACAGAGTACGATCTACTCATTCATAAAAAGGTGCGCTTGAAATAAAAGAAAAAGAAAGCAAGAAAAAGTCACTACACGTGTTATCTTATCGGCTCGACACCGCTTGCGCGCATAACGGCAAGAGCTCGATCTAATGAGCGTAGCCCGTGGCCATTAGAATAATTCCCGGCCACCTCGAGAGATTTGCGCAACGCTCAATCGCGTGCCCGCCCGCGAGAGCCGTTAGAAGGGCATTAGACGTTCGCGCGGGCGCGACACGTTATCCACTCAGCTAAAGGGTTTTATCTCAAGAGAGAATGCGCTGAGTGTTCATCTAGGAAAATCTTTTAAAAAGTATCACGTGACACGTGCTAGATTTATGACGATCTCTCTGTAATATGTTGGCTTATTAAAAAACAAAAAAAAATATGCTGGGACAAAAAGTCGCTGCGAAGGTATTATAATAGATATGATAAATTATCGTAGATTACTTAGACTGTCATTTGTAACGCTTAGAGTAATCGTTGGATTATTTATTAGATAGCAGAATGGAAATTTTTGTTGCATTACGCTAAACTGTCGCGAAACTGGAGGTATCAATAACGATTTCTTTAATACGATATCTACAAAAGCCGGATGGCAAGCGTTCGAGCACAGTAATTATGATCGTTTCGTAGAACGGAGAGCAATAAAAAGCATACACGTCGAAGTTGTGCTCGTAATAAAAAATATTGGTCTAATGGATCGACTGATTCCCGACCACGATGACTGCGATGAAGCCGGAGCAAGTGACGACGACGGGGACAAGACGTGGGAGCAGCCGCAACGTAGATTTACGGTCGTTTCGTTGGCCCCACGAAGCTTTCGATTTTTACGATGCTCTCTTAAGTGCTCGGCTATACGCGAGCAGCCACGTTGCTACGTCTCGACATGAAGATGGAGAATGAGAGAAAGAGTGAGAGAGAAAGAGTGAGAGAGAAAGAAAAAGATAGGGGCTTATCGCGAGCTACGCGTTTGTAAGCAAAGGAAAGTCGCACAGATCGCCGATGACTTTACATATCTCAGAGGACTTTATGCCTTTTCGGCTCTCATTGACTTTTACGCCGTTTTTATGGGAATTTTTTTCTCCACCTCTATCTCTTTCTCTCATTCGCGTTTTCGATTTTACAGTGTAATTACATTCTGCTACTATCGACGTTGACTGTCGATTCCACTGAGTGTTTCCCTCTATTTAGCGAGATAAAATGAATTTTACCGACGATAGATATCGAAACAAAATCATCATTTCGAAACACGCAGTAATCGCGCGTCGGTTTTACGATTCTTTTAAGTCTCGAGAAAGTGCATACCTGCGCGGTCAGTGTATTGTCGAGACGAAAAATATTTTCAAAGCTGTGCACGTTATATTCTCTCGAAAAGCGCACACAACGATCCAGTTATTCACGCGGAACACATATACACGGTTTCTTTCAATTCCTCGAGGAGTTGCGGAGATAAAAATTCTGCGTTGGCTGGAAACTGCTGGCTGAAAGTACAGCACTTAGCCAAGCTCGCGAATAGATCCCACAGCTCATGTGCGCGAGGAGATGCTGGCAAATCCCCCCTGGAGTATCGCATAATTTGACCAGCTCGTTCCCGCGTTCACACGAAGGTGCGATATAGCGGACGTTTCTTCGTTACGTGTGTCTAACATCTATATATGCACGTCTCTCTAGATATATGCACCTATATCTATACATACACTACACGTTTATATGTCTGCATTCAGCATCATCGTATATACGCACGTGGTAAACCGCGCGCTCTGTAATCATTATCTGCACTTCTTCTAACAACGAAGCAATAAGATTTTGCTCGAGATAAACTAGTATGAGATGCACTTTTGCGATATTTACATTTGAAATTGTACATGCGAGAAAGAAAGAACAGTGCTGGTTACAATTAAACGCTTGGCTATAAATTTCAATATGCTTTCCGCTAAATATAATACATCATCCACACGTGCAAAAGCGCGAGTAAGAGGTGTGCATTACCGTTGCGTACCTGCTAATTCGATGGGAATTTAATGATCGATGAGTGGTTAATCCACGATTATATCGATAATCAATTACAACGATAAATGTTTTTCCTCGACACAGCACTCAATACATCCGAGAATTCAGCTCGGTTTACCGGAATTCTAAGTAATATATACCTAGGTATGCCAAGGCTACTGATTTTTCGAAAAACAAAGTTTAGCGCGCAACCAGTGTTAAGTCGGCAAGTGAAGAAGCAAAGAAAAAAAGACGCGAAGCCGCCATTTCAACGAAGCATTCAAAAAGCAAGAGAAAGCGACCGCGCAATGTTATGCTGGAGCTGCGGGTAAATCGCTCGACGCGACGGCGTTCATGAAGGCGCGAACGGCATGCCTGTAATTTTCATTCCATAAGACATAAGGCAAATTCGTGGCTAGTCAACGCAAGAGAGGGATCCATCAACTGCTCGCTGCTGCCGCCGCCGTCGCCGTTGCGCCGTATCCTCTTTAATACGAGCAAGACCGAGGCGTCTCACACTTACCCAGACTTTGTATCTGTCTCTCCCTCTCTTTCTCTTTGTATTTATATACTTGAACGCGGTTTATATACCTGACCGCTTATGCTGTATGTTCATCGCGACTCTCTCAGTTAATCCTCGTGAATTCAGACAAAATATCATTTACCTCGAAAGCTCGCAATTATACGTATACGAGAAAGGTTTCAAGAATGTAAGATCCTTTCCGTTTCATAGAGGATAAATGAAGAGGATAGATTTTAAGTCCATTTCCGTTCAATGGTAGGAACAAATGAAATTTTTCAAAGTGCTTCGCGCGGTGCTAAACGGTATCTTTGTAAAAAAATCTCTATAGATCGTGCGCCTCTAGCAACATCTGTTTAGCATCCGATGCCACGGGACCTTCTGTTCTATGTCAACAATCGGAAAAAGTAGACAGTTGAGAAAATCTAGACACCGCATCTCTGCAACTTGTATTATCCATTTCACCCTGATGCATTTACCGTTAATAACTCGTGCGACTATTATGACTCGAGGGGATCCAGACCTTTTTTGTCGATCTTCCTGCACTCGACTATATTTTCATAGGTGTGCCACGCACTTTACATTTTAATCCATCAACTTCACCAACTTACACAAACATTTGGTAATATAAGCAGTAATATTTGGTATATGTATTGAGCTTACATCTGGATGGGTTCACTATAATGCTGATACTTATCACAGTACTTAAATGCGATGCTTTAAAATATACAAAACTCATATTTACAATAAAAAAGGACCTTGTCAAAGCCTGCTGTAAATAGGCTTTCGTGAAGCTGTTCAGCGAAGGGTTCGCTTAAAATTCTCTGTAATTACTTACTCCAGCTGAGTGAAAGAAACAAGATCGATAACTCGAAAAGTCACTGGAAATTCTCCTAAATCAATAATTATCGTAGTGTGTATATATAGGCGGCTTCCTGCGAAACCCAGGTGTGGCGTTCACACACATTAAATTGACCAATCGACTAAAAGAGACATCTGTAGGCTATTATGAGGCTAACATAAATCACGGAACGTAAAAGCTTAGTGAAGCGAATATACATATATGTATACTGCACGTATATACAAAGGTGTCGCGTTATCTTTCTCTAGATAAATTCGCAATTTACTGACTCCCGGTACGAATATGTGTTTGACAACAGAGAGAGAGAGAGAGTACGTCTTTCTTCCTTCGCTTTGTCACTTAATCTTCTTTCCGTTCTGTTGGACAGCTTTTCGCTGCTTCATCTCAAGTGGTCCAGATAAAATTCTGTCGACGTTAATCATTCACCACTGTGCGAAAATGTATACATCTTAAGAGCATTCTAGCTTCTTTCGAACAAGTATCTAACATGCCATTTGGTTGAACGCAGTTTGAATTTTCTCTCTTATTCTATTACGTATCCATAGGCATTGCGTACAGGAGAAGCCCCCCAAACTCGAGCGATACTGTTACATGAGCGATTTACGATGGTAATAGGCGCTGACCGGTCTCTCTCTCTCTCTCTCTCTCTCTCTCTCTCTCTCTCTCACCTGAATGCTAATATGCGCCACAAGTGGGCGTAGTACGGTCCTGCATGGCAAATCCAATCAAAGCTCCACTGCGTTGGTCATATCGCGTGCTCTCTGTCTCTGTCTCTGTCTCTCTCTCTATTTCTCTCTCTTACTGCGTGTGTACCGTGTGTATGTATTGCTGTGTACGTATTCGTAAGCGCGAGCCCGACACTTCCGCCTCTTGTAACACGAAGCCTTTTCTTCACAGCTTCCTCATCGCCGTGCGTTATAATTCAGGACTCCTGTCGCGCCACGTAGAACCTTATGGCATTTGAAAGCTAGTACTGCTATATAGGCATATAAATACGATGTTTCTCCTAGCGTCTTTTCAATCAGTGACGATTTCTCGTCTTTCCAATGACTACCGAGAAAGAAGACTCGTACACCTTTCTTTGAGGCATTAAAGTGAGTGTTCGCGAAGGGATTTTCGTTTATTCATTCGGGTTATTTGACGACGATATTTAAAAGACTGCTTCATAACCGAATCATTAACAAGAAAAAAACATTTTGTGGAGAAGGTGCCATTAATAAATACACGGTACTCGGCAAAATTTACTTCCAATTCATTAGATCTGAGACTGAAATGAAAGCCCGGTAAAAATCGATGTCGTTCCCTTGATCCTTGCCTCGAAAAAGGAGAAGAAGATTTCGGCTTTGGCCGCCAGGAAATCGCATATATTGGGTCATTTCAAAAAATCTTCGTCGTACCTTTTTTGGTGGAACCGGTCCTCCTCTCTTTATCTCTTTCTTCTGCATTAATGCCCCAGGTAATGGCAGAAAGGCATATCTTTTATTAGTGCCAGTGCGAATTCCTGCCCTCTGCTGCTGCTGCTCCTGCTGCTGCTACTGATGATGATGATGATGATGATGATGATGATGACGATGCTGCTGCTGCTCCTCCAGCTAATTCGAGGTTAACAACTGAAGCGAGTGTTTTGGGAAAAGTTTATGTGCATAAATAGTACTAGTGCGAATTTCTTTATACAGTAATTTACACATAAAGCTACGATTTATTGCTTTTTTGCTAGTGAATTCTTGATTTTTATTGCTGCACTTTATCGAGAATGAGAGGTAGGATTTCTAATTTCACACGATTTCTCGTATGGTAACCGTTAAATATTTCTCTGTTCCTTGCAGTGGATGGTTGAATTAAAGGCTATTTCCTAGCAAAACTCTACCCTTGCGGAAAGTTAAATATATTACTAAATCAGATTTATATAAGGTTATCTCATAAGCATCTGAAGTTTCTGCATCGATGAAATTTTATTTAACACTGACTGTATGATTTTTTTTGAAGTTAGTTTATCGAAATGAAAAAGCTGTCAGATTTCCTGATAAAGTATAATATCGGCATCGTTAAAGTTGAAAAATATACACTAAAATTTAAATGCTCTCGATTTGAATAATCCGATTTCCAGTCAAGACACGCAACGAATCGACTAGAATGTAACGAAATAATACGATATGTTGACGAGCATCCGCGAGGAGGAGAAAATTGGATCAACGGTAAAAGCGAGAAGCGAACGTGAAAATCAGGCGTAAGAGAGATGGCAGATGCGCGCGAGAGCTCTGGCAGGAAATTAAGCGAAGACTTATGCGCAGGTGAATAACGTTGCTCGCTGAAGAGCATCAAGCGGAGGTGTGGAGTGTTGTAGTGAACACGCGCATCATGCATCTGCATCGCTGATGGCTTTGCGAAGCGAGTCCGCAAAGTCCGAGCGAGTCAGCGATCCTATAAACATGAGACTTTATCTGGGCTGTTATGTGCGCTCATAGACGCTTATCTTTCTCGCGCGCTCGCGCACGCGGACACCCACTTAAATAGAGAGAACCCGGGCGAACCTCACACGTTGTGCGAACGCATTTCCTCTCCGCGGGCGACTATTTCTACATGCGCTAGACGAAACTATAATAGCTCGAGAGCCGAGAAAACGTAACAGTCGTGCTATACACGTAGATGCAACCGCGACGACGGTTTTCATATGAAAATGTGAGTTGTGAGCCGCCGCCGCTGCTTTCAATATCCTTACTAACTATTAAAGGTTTGTTTTTCTTCCCTACGCAATGACTCGGATATTTTGTGAGCTAAACATTTAACAGTTACGCGCATTTCGCGTAAATTTTGACGATTTCTAAAGCTTAATCTACTGCTTGAAAGGCACTCCAGGGGATTAGATTAAGTTCGTATGATTTTAATGCTTGTATTAATAACGACGAGCTTATATTATGTATTCACGAGTTCGAAGCTGAACGATTGCAATAACATTAAATAATCGAGACAAAAGAATTAAAAATATTTCTCAAGTAAATGGTTGTTAAAGCCTATTCTTTGAGTTTTGCATTGTGAGGTTGATAGCCTTTCGTACACTATGCTAATCACGATAAGTTCTAAAACAAATTAGATGTTCGATTATTCACAGACGATTATGCGAAAATAAAACTATCTATCAGTGCTACAATAATAATATCGACATCGTTTAGAAAAAATGCCATTAATCAGAAGTACAGATTGAAATACTTGTTGTATAAAGAAATTTACCTCGTGGATGAAATATGTGCCTCAGTATAAATTACGCTAGGTTTGCATAATTGTAAACAATACGTGTCCCTAATATGCGTTATAGAACTCACGTCGAAAGACATTTTTACCGATACACATATGTTATCATAATAATGTACACGAGAGACAGAGAGACAGAGACAGAGAGAGAGAGATAGAGAGAAAGAGAGAGAGAAATCAAAACAACACACTTAAAACATAATCTTAATGAAAGTTCATTCTGTGTTTCGGGTAAGTGACGAGTTCCGATTAGCCAGTAATCTTGCGGTGGGAAAAGTCTGTGCCATCGACCAAAGTTACTGCTAAGTTGGTCAAAAAAGGACAAGCAAAACTCGAAAACAAGCACCGCATCCCGTTGCCCACCCGACGATATATTCCCGCTCGATTTTCTTAATCTGGCCGGATGTATCGTCAATACTTATACATACGTACACAAGCCGTATAAGAAAATAATGTCGCAAGGTAGAGTGAGAGAGACTCTCGAAAAAACGAGTCGCGTATTATGTCCCGACGAGGGACCGGTCCCTGTTTCCTGCGCATCGATAATCGGCTGAGCACGAGCCTTTTAAATATGTGCGCGCGCGCTTATCCCCGTGCTCGATTCCCCACCCGCGCTATGTACGATTTTGGCTACGTTACGCGCTAATACTTAGATTATTTTTCTCTTCATTATTTACAACTTTCTGACTCATTCCGATTCCGAGATATAAGAAGTGTAGACTAGGAAATAATTGGAATAATTTCATTTTCTTCTGCAATAGAAAAAAGAAGTATCGCTGGCCAAGCAAAATGGCGTGAGCGCAGATTTACAAAGGCGAAGGAGCAATGAGAGTATAATATATTTATATAGGTAGGCAAGATCAGAGGCAAGCAACAGGCTGCACTTTGCTTATCAGCGATCCATCTCGACTGTGGGGAACTTCACCGGCGAAGCAACTGCGATGGCACGTCCTGTCGCTCGTTGCACTTGCTCCCGATGCTGCTGCCCACGAGGCTAATGCGAATCAGCGTCGTCGCCACAGAAACTGCAGAAACACGAGCCGAGATATCTCCGTCGAGTTTGACAAACGACGTTGCCGCCGTCGCTTCTAGGCCAGAAGCTACGTCTGCCGAATAGATGACGAGCTCTCCATGCTCGATTTTGCAGCGACGCGAAAAGTGAAAAAGTTTCTCGACTGGAAAATATTTCGCATTCGAAGAATGATTTCTCTCTCTCTCTCTCTCTCTCTCTCTCTCTCTATCTATCTACCTATCTATCTTTCTCCGATTGATATCTATATACATGTTAGAGAAGATTCGCCGTGTCTCGCGAAGACGATTTTTTTAGCTCCTATATGATACGGTCGTTTAGCGCTCTGTCGCCTCTTGAGAGTCGCTTCGATTCACGTGTATAGTTGGGGCACGATACTTCTGCTGTTGCGGCTGCGCGTGCATCTTACTCTGATTTTCCATAGCTTTTTTCACGACTGCTCTTTTCAAATCAATATGAGAAATTTTTTTCTTTTTGAAAGGTACACTTTTCCAGAACATTTTTACAAGAGGCACCTTAACTTTTTCAAAGTGTCTATTAACATAATAGTGCTATGCCTGAACTCGCTTTGAAATATTATTCTTGTCGCGAGTATGGGAAATGTCTATTAGGACTACAGTATTTTTAATAAAGAAATTTATAAATAGGCATATCATCACGTTTGAAATAATCAAGTTTCACTATAATAATGTATTTCCCGCGATACTATTAAAAATATACGCATGTAAAATCAATGACGTACCCTTTCTCGACATTAATCATTATTATAATATGCCATGTAACAACTCCGGCGCGCGAGATCGGATTAAAAGACTTCCGGTCTGTAGAACTTTGAAATTGAAATCAAACGAGATTCACACGCAACTTGAGTACGTAAGACACATATATGAATATACGTTACACTGAAATAAATAACCAATCACAACTGATCGCGTGCGTATAGTTACACTAAGTAAGAGCCAACTATGAAATAGCCACACTTATATGTCTATAATTATATATACCCTCAGATCAGAAGAGACTTCTACAATTGACGGTTCTTCCTCGAATGGGAATAAAACACAAGTCGTTAAAACAATAAATGATTGAGATTTGATGCGCAGCTATTTCGTAGTCCGCATATATACGATCCTTTGAAAAAATATTAGAATAGACATGATAACTCGATTCTTTGCAATTGACATTCGGAGTAACGTTTATTGAGAATTTGAAAAAGAGATTTCTCATTGGCTAAAAATACCAAATATAAATTTTGTCATTGTGATTTCTGAACTCGCTAAATTCTTCTCGGTAGAGAAATGCAGCTCGAAAACCTGGTACCATACTATATATACAACAATATCCCCTTTTCGCTTGAATTGCGCGCGCAAGTTATTTCTTCGTGGCGGCAGAGCGCTGCTGTATATACAGTTGCAACATATATACAAGATATATACATGAGCGATGCGATCGAAGCGGTGCGATACCGGCGCGACTCGCGCGCGACGTTATATATCGACGAGCGGTGGCGAAGATGACCATCGAACGTGTACACGCCGCGTCGCTAAAAGAGAGAGAGAGCGAGAGAGAAGAGAAATAAGGAAAAAGTTCTCTCAGCTCGAGAAATGTGAACCTTCTCGCGAGCAGAATCGCATTTCCTTCGGCGCGGCTGTACTTCCTTTTTTCTCATCGATTATTTTTGCCGTTGTTGTGTACAGTCTTCGAGAGAGGTGCTTCTCCTTTGTTTTGGCGTGAGTGTATTATGTTCTTTTATCTTTCTGTATGCTACAGGGAGAGAGAGAGAGAGAGAGAGAGAGAGAGAGAGAGAGAGAGAGTGAAAGAGTCTCTTTCTCGACAATGCGATGTTTTCCATGTTCGAGAATCCTGGCAAGCAAAAGTCACTTCAGCTTGACGAGTCGAAGAAGCGGTCTATAAAAGGTTTAGACGATATCCCAAGGTGTCGAAGTATAGAGAAGGCCGTAAGTCAAGAGCAAGAGTAGAAAAAGAGTGAGAAAAACGGGGATGGGAGGGGGGGGGGGGAAGCATAAAACAAGAGCATGAGCGGCGACGTCGGGTCGAGGGCGAGTATAGCCTCAAAGGTCAGGCCGCTCATCCTCTCTCGGCATATCACGCACTTCTTCTTTAGCCGACGAGTAGCGGCAGCCGTGTAGTCCCATCCGAATGTAAGTTATTTCCCGACTCATGATTTAAGGCTGGCAGAGCATAAAAGCGACTGGACTCGGGGAGTTCAGCTCTTGTAAAGAAAGATGGAAGCTGTTGCGTGCAGCAGAGCCAATGCGTGAGCTCGGACGCTTTTCGTCCGAGGTGAATGATCTGGGAAAAGCGCGATTACGCAGAGTTTAAGACTTTGAAGTAAATGCCGCGGAAGTTACGCAATATAAATATTTAAGTAATCGTAATTGTTGCGGTTCTACGGTGAAATTATTCTTAACTTATTGATATGAAGTTTCTTCAGAACTACACGTATGTACAGCCTAATAATTTCTTACCATAATATTAAAATTGTCAATAAGGCTTATTTAATGTACGTTACATAATGTACGTTAATGAATCATTTAGCATTTTATTTGATGTATTATTATCGTAATTTATTACTCTCCTGAATCTATATTATATTCGTCGTCGCCATTGGCTCCCGAAATTATCGGTAAACACAAACAAGATGTCTTCCCTTTAAAAGTCTTCGAATTTAATCGTATAATAAATATAATTATATAGTTACTTGTATTTTTCATGCATGGAAGAGGATATTTCTCAATGCCGAAGCACTTCAAGAAATTTCGCATTCTTCCATGAACTTATCCAAAAGACACACGCCCTTTCGCAAAAGTTTCAACAGTAACGCAGAATTTCGAGAAAAGAGTCTATAGCCATGCAACCAGCATGTTCGCGGGCTGCATTTGGCAAATCTTTCGAAAGCGGACATTCGTTCATAAGGCTTTGAGAAAGAGGAGTTTATCTTTCGACACCTGATAATGATTCGCCTGAAATATTCTCCGTAAAGTGTTGGTAATGTCGAATAAATTGGAGATTCTTAACGTCCTGAAGGGTACATATATGGATATATAATGGTTGTGGCTGTAGGCAACTTCTTTATGACCTGTAATCCTACTACCATATTTTCTTCATTCTCACGCAAAGATTGTTTATTGTGAATTTGATCGAGCATAGCGGATTTTGCAATGCACAATGTTGCCGTTCACAGCTTATTCAATGGAAGCTATAGTATCTCGACTATAGTTGTAGAATTAATGAGTACAGCAATATTATTAATCGACGCGATAAACCAACATAATGTGGCTCTAAGTGTCGTCAAGGATAAGGTCTTGAGCGATGCGAAGAGAAAAACAAGTTGCAGGTAAAACATGAGGACAAGAGTATACAAGTTAAAAAAATAAAAACTTCAATAAACAGGTGCGATCGCGTCTCGTTTATACATACATACGTCGATAGAAAAGTGAAGTGCTGGCGGATATCCCGCTGAACTAGTTTGTGTGTGTGAGACGCTTCGTTAATTAACGAAAGTGACAGTCTAAGAGAAGTCTGCCTATACACTGTAGCAGCAGCCGACCGAACAAACTCGTCCAACGAGTCGAGACATGGAAACCGATCCGGCCGTCTGTTCTTTCGCGGGAAACCCTCCCCTCTCTTTCTCGCATTCTCTCTTTTTTTCATATACTCTCCCTGGAGCAAGTGTACTAGGTATATGTACACATACGGGCACACATACGTCGCCGTAAGTTCGAACCGAAACCAATTTGCCGAGCATCTAGGTGTGAAGTCTACAACATGTCGAGCAGAGAGAGAGAGAGAGAGAGAGAGACCCTTAATATCATTGTGCGGGTGGTGGCGATCTTCTCATACGCACTTGGTTCGTTATACATATTTTCCTTTTTAATTTCTGCTCACTTACTCTCACGCAAAAAACTGCACTCGTGTATGCATATTTGTGTGTACGTACATATTGTACACGAAAGAGTTGGGCGTCTACAGTAATCGTTCTGAATACCCACCTACCTACTGTACACCTACCAATCTGAATAACAACAAGCGGTTCCCTTTCTCTTTCTGTCTGTCTCTCTCTCTCTCTCTCTCTCTCTCTCTCTCTCTCTCTCTCTTTCTTTCTCTCTTCGCATAACATAACACCTCGGGGCCATAGTTTGCGCCATTCAAGAGTGCGCGCGGTGTCGACGCACATTGTCCCACCTAACACAATAGGTCACTCAGTGAACTGAATGACCCGACCACCTCCCCCATACAACTCTCATGGGATATAGAAATTCCCTTTTCTTTTCTGATCTCAGCGAGCCTCTTTTTTGCGCGCCACTGCATACTACCCTCTTTAGTTTCTATAAAGCGAAACCCCTACTGCAGTACCCAAGACATTATCATACCGACAATTTCGATCTGTTTCCGGGTCATAATACTACAGAAATCATCTCTTCGAATTATACGAATATAATATCGCGTGCACGCTCCACCGGCAAATACGCTATGAAGTTATGTAAATACGGGTATAGGTCTGAGTAAACGTTCCTAGAAGAGCGCTCGCGTGTTACCCTTGAACTGCGTTGAACAGAAAAAATTGGGTATTCGAAACGATTCATCGCGCAAATGACAGTTTAAGGATAATCCTACACCTTCGTTTGCTACTTCAGTATACGGACGAATATCGTTTATACGCTCTGCAATTATACAAATGTTACAACGTCCTCTGTGCGCAGACCTATGATCTCCAAATATCCCTTTTCATTTTTACTTTCGTTTCTACTTTGTCTGCGAGAAAAAATGAGGCTTTTAATATTTTAAAATACACTTCTGATGGTATATAATTGTGCGGCTGGCTTGTTTTTATATCGTTTGTGACTGTAATGGTCTTTAGCACCATGTGAATAGCTGAGTAATAACAGATTTTGTCGACGGCAAAGTAAAAGATGTTTCGTTTTCGCCTCGGGCAACGTATTCTTCATCGTGAATATTCACGGGGCCCAAAGACTACACCGGTCGTAGTGAGCTAATTAAAGAAATCAGCGCCACGTAAATATACTCTAAGGACGGACCGATAACCGCTGACGAGAGTAAAAGCCGATTCGGTCCCCGCAGAGAACTGCAGCAGCAGAATCTCGCGAGGATAAGTATAAGTTAGTGGCTCGCGCGGCAGGCCATTGCTCAGAGACGCTATCTGCGCTCGCATTATTGTGGATCACGCGGAGCGATCGCGTGCATTAAAATATCTGTGGCTGGCTCTCTTTACTCTCTCTCTCTCTCTCACTCTCTCTCACTCTCTCTCTCTCTCTCTCTCTCTCTCTCTGTTCGTCTCCCTTTCTCTCTTTTTCTCTTCTTCTCTATCTATTAATTGTCCAGCAACGTGGGCGGCTTCCGCGCTCGACTAATTGCCCCCGTAAGAGATAGAATGAGGAGAATAATTCGCTCGTTCGCCTCGCTTGAGAAGGAGAGTTGTATAGTTCGTTGCTGCGTATATTTAGAGGCTGCAGATAGCGATGTTGATCTGTGATACAGTCGGGACTTCTGAGTATCTCTTGAGAGGAGGCTTCTGCGCTAAGCGATTTTTTCCTTTCCTGCTTGTGATAAGCTCTCGCCGAACATTTGTAGTTTCTGAAAGTCCTTCAGGTTTCGTTGCACTTGTTATGATGTGGTTCGCGTTTGTTTTGAGATAAGTCTTCGGACAAGGCTATTATTATCGCTTGTGCGGATCTGGCGTTGCGTAATTTCATCGCACGATGTCTCCTTTCCAATGACACATGACTTATAGCCGTACGTCGAGTCGATTAAAAATTACTCCAACGAGGTCAAAACAGTGGAAAAAAGTAATTGCAGCTTTCGACAGCTTCTAGACTTCTAGAAAGACTTCTAGAGTTCTTCTGCTTTTTCTCTTCTGATTCAAGGAAGTGCAGCGTAATCTGATGATAGAGTCGATACTCTATGTATCCGATTGCGAGCACAGTCATATACTGTATGCATCAAGAGCCGGAATCCTCGTTTTTTCGGAGAAGTCACCTTTCTTTTGTACGTCTTGTGAGAAAAAAAAGAGGCGAAAAGAAGAAATCTTTCACGCCCGTGTGCTAGGCCTTACTAGCTTAGGCCGAACTATAAATGTACGCGTCAATTACTTACGCGTATGCGTGACTCAGAAAGACTTGATCGGATGTACATTCGGTTAACGATGTTTCAAAAGAAAGTCGCAAAATCTTGTCGCGAGTATTAATTGAATGTAGATACACGAATTGATGGAACAATGAATAAGCTCGTAGATTATTTAGATTTTTTGTCGAGTTAACAGTATTCTGACACAATTTTCTCTCTCCCCAACTTACCTTCATCAGAAGTGTATACACTATACAGGGTCCAGTGAAAACACAAGCTTGTATGCCAGAGTCGGGTTATACGGTCGCGGAATAGCGGCGCGCTTCAGTTCGATGAGGCCATAGGTAGATTTTTGCCGTTGTAGCGACGGTGGCATCATGGATATATGTACAGCGCGAGACAAGTATCTACTCTCGGTTTGCTTCTGGGCTTTCTCTCTCTTGTAGAACCAAAGCTAATCTGCCGCTCATTAAGACTCCTTTCTGATTTAGATACGTCGGATGCTTCTTCGTATATGTACACTATCAGACTCGCCTTTCCGAAGTGCAGTGGTACTGGGTAAATTACGAATAGTTAAGCGGCTTTCACAGGATCCATCGATAGTAAACGCGCGCGTGGCATTAATTGCTTTTTATCAAAATCACGACACGGTAGATACGCGAATTCCATCTTTCTCTTTCTCTCTCTTTCTCGTTGCGGCAATGACCCCTGTAGCGCCGCGGCTGCAGATCGCAGGTGATCGCTCCTCGATTTGCGAGGTACTTATAAATTATGTTAAGGTGCACCTGAAAGATTTTACGGTACTTACATGGCATTCCCGAACTCATTAAATCTATGCGCTTTATGGGTATAGGTCACTGCTTGAATAAACACAAGTTGTATGTGTGTATGTTTATACTTTGGACGTGATTTTTTTTCGCGTAATTTATCCACTATTTGTTGGACTTACTCACATGTACACTGTAGCGTGTATAGATCAACGGCACTGGTTATAAATTTTTTCTGCGCGCATGCCGGCACTTGCATGCATTACTCTGCTCTCCAAATTTTCATTGAGGAAGTGCGTAAAGTATGCATTTACCGGTCCGAGCAGTTCATAATTTATTCAATCTCATAATTTAGTATTTTTTTGCAATCTTCGTGTGCATATATAATATATACGTACACAGTATTTAAATTATAGAACGATACAAAGATTTAACTTTTCGTGGAAACTATTTCCAATTTTGAGAAATGATCCGATGTTATAAAAGGTAAATCAACGATCCGGGGGTGCAATACTTAATATATGGTATATATATATACATATATATATTTGCTGCTTTAATGACAATATGTAATAATATGTGTCCATGCTTAAAGTATAGATTTCATTCACCTCCGGTGCTTTGATATAACTCCTAAATTTATTGTCAGCAAAAGCGTTTTCACGATATTTTATTCATCTTCATCCAGTCACATACAGCAGATGACATATATACATGGTCAACGAAGACCTAACTTTGTTTGAATATAAATTAAAAAAATATGTAATAATTTTGAGCATTAGTTGTTAAATAAATAATATTCACTATTTTTGTTATTTTTATTTTTTATTTTATACCTTCGTAATTCTGTTGTTTATTCAAAACGTAAAAGTGATACGACTGATTGTTTAAATGTTAGGCCCACATAGTATTATTCGATGTTTGTAATCTGAAAATTTGTATTTGCTCTATATTTTAGAATAGTTCTTGGAAAGAACTTATGTTCACTATGTGAGTTAGTTGAATTCTTATAGTCTAGAGAAATAAGCTTTCAAATAAACATTGAATTAAATTTCGTCAATTTCGAATGCTAATTTTCTGCGCGTTTCGATATTTATGCTAACAAGTGTTCTAAACTTTTTAGTGTCGTAAACTTGTTAGCATAAATATCGAAACAGAATAGTTTATATCGAATCTATATTTTATTCTGAATTTCGTAGCGTGCAATCTAGTTTATATGCACAAATGAATGCCATGTAGATAATATATACTTAATCATAAGATCCTTATCTGTCTATAGTACTATAATTAAAAGCGTGTTAACAGTCAAACATAATTAGGTTTGACTGTTAAATTAATAATAATAGTTTTCTAAAAATCTTCACACAATCGATTAGGTCATAAACGTATTATTAAGATTATTCATGTATTACAACTTCTAAATTCTTTTTCACAATGAAGATTACAAACTACAAGCATTTAAAACAAATTTAGAACAACTATTTTCAATGTCTATTTCTCCTAATATAGAATAGTATCTACTTCGATTTTCACATTTTGTTGCACATTTACAATAAATAACAAAATTTACAAATTATTATGTCTTATTAATATATTGAATAGTTTTCTAAAAGAAAACATTAACCCTAGGATCGGTAGATAAATCATATATTTAACTAGTTTTGAGTAATTTCATAAAATAATGGAACTACATCAAAAGTAAGTCCATGTTGTTCTTAAAATTAAATTTTATTTATCTGGAAAAAGATTAGAATTAATATAAAAGGTAAGTCGACCCATATAAATAGTTAACTCTGTGACATTTCAACAAGAAAACGTCTATACTTGTCAACATTTCACTTATGAAATATTTTTGAGAAAATGATTTATTATATTCATTTAAATTTGTCTGTCTTTAATGCAGTTCGATTGATTATTCGATCTATAAACGTAAAAGCACTATTACTAGTGCTTTTACGCTTATAGATATTACCGTTTTCTATAATGCAGATTCAAATTTTATTCAAATGGATGTTTGAGGAAACTGTATATAGGAAAAAAAAGGAACATTAGTCAGTACATCGTACATAGTACATCGTATGTGCGATATCGCATTTAATATAAATGCGTGGAATTCAATTTTACCAAGAGGTGAGTTAAATTAGCGAACATCCGCTAATAATCGCCATAAAGATAATTACGAGTGTATAATTGACAAGCAGAAATGCACTTTAGCGTTTTTATGTAGTATTATTCTCGATTTGTTCCCGCAATCAAGTTCTGCGTACTCATCACATTATTTGAAATAAGACTATATAATACTACAGAATTAAACCTAATTCGCATGTAAATGAGGTGTTTTTTATAATCACATTTCAATTTTCGATTTTCCTTTCGCATATAATGTTTAAGAATTCTGTAATTTATTATCGCTGTATGAACTGTATAGTATTATTCCTTTAGTAAACAATTATAACGTTAATACATAAAATAGTTTATGTATTGTGTGCTTTCATAAAACAAATGCATACAACTAATTATGATAGTTAAGCATGTTAATTTTAATTCATAACGTTATTTGACCGTATATAATTTACCGGGTAAACGTTATTTGCATTTTATAAATTAAAGTTTCTAAAACTTATTGATTTTCAACGGTCTTACGTATTAATTGGAGGTTTTTCCTTTCTGTAGTTCAAACTGTAGTATTGGTCTCTCAATATTATTTATAGATATTTAAGCATTATTTGACTAATACTAAATAAAATAGTCACAATTTTCATAGAAATCATCGATAATTATAATTAATGGACGATAAGACACTCGTTACTTTTAATTCTCTTGCAATGATAAGTATCGACAATCGCACGCCTCAAGTCTGATTTATTTATCCCCAAACGCAAATCCCAAACCCAAATTGAATAAGCTTACAAATTTCATTCTGAAAATAGGACTCTCAACTTACGTTCGGGTCCTTCCGAAGCATAAATTCCCTTCTAAAGATCAAGATATTACACACACTTTAAAACTACTTATTTATAAGTAATTTGCATCGGAATTGGCGATCCGGTAGTTTGCGCTTGCACTCGCGCATTAATGTACCTTTTGAGACTCGCGTCAATTGCATACATACATATAATATTCATATACAATATCCCCGTCGATAGTAAATCAGCGTTAAATCAGCAGATTAACATCAACCGTTAAGAAGCATCCTCTCGAACACATTTGGCTGTTACTGCTGGCGCTGATACTGCTGCTGCTGCTACTGTGGCCAAATTGGTATAGTATTCGTTCTTTCTCTGTAACTTGTGGCCGGCGGCAGCAGAATCGACCCCCTCGAGTGTATGTACTCTGCGCATATGCTCTCCTCCCTCCCCTCTCTCTCCCTCGCGCGCGCGCGCTCGCGTGGATTAATGAAAACTGGTATTATAATCGCGAATGTATACATGTATATATATATATATATATATATATATATATATATATATATATATCATACGTATATGTCTGGTACGTAATTTTTCGAGATCCAAGAGCTAAAGTCCCCTATCAGCTTCTGCTTCGCGCTTCTCTCCACTCGCTTTTAATACTCGGTGCTGACGGGAAAAATACGGAAAGAAAAAGAGAGAAAATGCGAGAGAAGTAGATTTGCGCTTATATTCATTCCAGACAGACACACGCCCTGACTTCCCTTGAGCTAGTGTATGCGAGTACATAATATATGCATATGTGTGAGTGTGCTACAACGACCCTTGTTTGCACCGCCGAATGCGATAATAAATCTCGTTTTTAGATTTTAATGAACTTTTGCAAATATTTGACGAGGATGAATATTTCTTTTGTTTTTCACCCTTTTACGTCACTAGCTGAGAGATGGTTTTTCCCTATCCGGGATAATGCGCTTTCAATTTGAAAGCAAATAGTCGAGGCTGCGAATTTATTTGGAGATTTCACGGAATCGGTATAGAATAATTTGAAAAATATCCTGGTGCGTATGCTGAAACAAGCAGATGAAGTCGTACAATTGTAGAAAAAAGGGATGATCGTGCTCTGCGAGAAAATTGTACCTGTTCAAGTACACCTCTCTGCACACTTCTCTGTGTGTAGCATAATCGAATCTCATATAGTTTAAACATAAAACCCCGGCGGTGCTGTATCTTCTCGTATGAGTCTAAGTTAAGTCGCTAAGTCAGTTTCGTAAAAGCGAGGTACGTCGTTCGTGAGCCTAATCGTCTTCATTACGCGTAATTAATAAGCGAATACGACGGAAGAGCCGAGGCACTTATTTATGGCGGTATCGCGCCACGGTGTATACGCATACACCCTGTCACCCAATTAATTACCCTTTCGCTCAACGACTGCGTCCCTCCACGTTTATGTATAAATATATACACACACTTAGTAACACAAACGCTGTAAGAACTTATTTTTCCTCGATGGTTGAGTCGTATTAATAAGAAGCGGTTTCGTGTTTTGTTAATAGGAATCGCGTACACTTATATGGGTGAAAATATTGGTTGAAAAAGAGGAATCGGTACAAAACTAATCTGGGGTCAGTATGGGAAATGAGTTGACGAAACTCGTGGTATTAGGGGAAATATAATTCAAGTTTTCTCCTTTTGATCCATATACTACGGCATTTTACTACGAAGTAGAAAAGCGTGATCCAAAAAGATGAGGAAAATTACTCTGGTAGAAATCAAAGGCAGGCAGGTAGGAGAAAGAAAGAGTGACAGAACTTGAAAGAGGAATGTGAGTGTATATATAGATACAGCTGTGTAGCTTACACGGCGTCGAAAGCAGAGAAAGAGAGGAAAAAGACGAAATTAGGGGCGTGTAGAGTAGCAGAGGCAGCTATTCCCTCGTTAACGAAAGGCTCGTTTCGGGCGTTTAATTAACCGACGGCCGACGTCGGTATGGCTGGCAACTACCTGGTGTGTAGACATACACGGATTCTCGCTACAGTAAATATACGCGGTGCACAAAGAGCGAACAATAACAAATAGCCTCACGTTAGCTGATATATATTTTACTCGAGCTCGTAACTAGTTGTTTTCCGTAGGCGAAGACTCACTCGTATAACTACTCACACGTATAACTACGCACAAGCAAGAGATTAGAAAAGTAACGGCGGGAAAATTTACTCGACGACTCTCGATAAGACGCCTTACAGGATGTCCCGGTATTGTTGAGCTTTCATGATGCGTTATTTTCGCGCGCGCTCGCGAACGCGCTTAGAGCGTTGTGCATACGGTACACAGTGTAAGTATTAGCATTTTTGACAGGAGAGTCATAATATTTTAGTCGGCAGGCTATAAATAAACGGGAAAAATTTACGTCGTGCTCAATGAGCGCTAAGTTTATTATCGAGAGTCCGAGAGCAGTAGGAATGCAGGAGAAGAACTTGTGCGCAATGACTTATTCTTATTTCTCGGCCATACAAAGATCATTATAAAATCGTAATAATCGCTTTCTAATACATTCCCTAGTAGAAATTGACCATTGGTCCAGTGCTGTCCTAGCATTATACAAAACATAAAAAAATCATATAAATATTTAATATACAATATATAATATGTAATATATATTATAATATTATTTTTTAAAGAATCATCAATTTGTTTGAAATCGCCCAAAGATGAAAATAGTATATCCTTCCAAGCGTTAAATTTAAGAGACTCCTCTTCATTCGTTGTTGAGATGATACTATACCAAGAGCTACGTAAGATGGACTTGAAGTTTGTTGAAAATTAAACTCTCGTTCGAATGTCACGCCAGCGTTGGGCCAGTACATTTTACAACTCTGGCCCGATCTTATCATCCCGATACCAAACCAATACTGGCCCGCTGTTCCAGTACCGGCAATTCCTACTAGGGATTCGTGTAATTGAATCAATCGTTTTAGTTTTATTTATAATATTTATGAAATTTATATAACCTATTACTGATAGAAAAATTCATTCATTGTATATAGTTATGATTGTATATAAACAGTTAATGAATAGGACTTTAAACAAAGCCAAGCACAATCGTATTTTATACAACACGATTCTTCGAATGCGGTTGATTCGAGAAAAAGATGTTCAAGTACTGCCCGAGAACATAGATTCGTGTTCTCTCTCTCACGCTCTGAAGAGAAATAGAAATATTGACGAAGAAAAAATAATAAGAAAAGTGCACGCAGAAAAAACTTCAGCAGCAGCAACAATGGCAAGAGTGCGTTATTGCTCGTAACAGGGTCCAATGTCGTGTCTTCGTCGTCACACAAAAAGGAAACGTCCGCCTGCAGCGGTGCATGCATGATATAGCCCCGCGTGGACACTTACGCACACATACACGAAGGAAGATCCATTGATAGTGTCCCGTGCGCCTGTTCTCGCCAGTCGTACTGTAAGCGGCCCCTACTCGTTCGACTCGTCGTACGTGGATGTTAACCAGCCCCTGCTATCAAGAGTGAGAGAGAGAGAGAGGAATAGAAGTGAGAGAGCGCGAGCAACAACCTTCGAACAGTCTTTAATTGCTTTGTCTGGCTTAACAAAATCGCGCTTTTTTAGACAAGAAAGAGAAGGGGGCCGACAATCCTTTTGAGCGTATCGCGCAATTAATCTATTTATTAATTATCGACGAGCACATAGAAAGAGAGCTGACCTCGTTAGCCCGCGTGGATGCATTGGAGAAAGATAAGCTATTCGCCTCAAAGAGAAAAGCGGATCTTCTCCTTTCAACCATTCGCCTGCTGCACGTGCAGTGTGTATGTGTGCTTGAAGGTGTTGTGCGGCTTCCTTTACGCGACCCATTATAATTGAATCATTAATCAAGGATTATTGAGCTTTTAATCTCTGTGCCAGTAGAGTTGTCGACAATTCCTTGAGGTACGTGTATTTCTATTGATTTCTAAAGATTCTTATCTACTTCTATCGCGTGATGTAATTGTGAGAGAGATGCATTGGTGTGTTTAAAGGGTTCAAATATACTCAAGTCTATCTGATCTATATCGTCAGATGACCGAATCGGGCGACCGATAAATTATGTTCCTTTCATAGTAAGTAAGTCTCGAACACGAACGTTTCCATTATAGACTCGTGGCGCGGCCCCTCGAAACCTCTAACCTCCTTGAAAAAACGAGGAAGAAGAGGCCTTTGAAATGTAGAGTCTGGCATTAGAAGCGGAAACAGCAACAGCAGCAGCAGCAGCAGCAGCGTAAAAATTATTTTTTTTCAAACTCTGACCTGAATATTCCCCGCTGTACCAGGCTGCATAGTCGCCTAGACAACCCTCTCTCACATTCAGGCCAGTCGCGATGATACACGCGGTGGCGAAAGCACAAAGCTTCCCCCGTATACATTTACGGCACACGACGACTATGCAATGGCAGCCACACCGGTGCTGCTGGGGCTGAAAAGCCGACGATAAATGGACGCGAAAGGCGATGGGTCTCTCTAGCTTCGTATAATGCAGGGCTACTGCCTATGCTTTTCCAGTGCCGGAGATAGCCATCTCTTATGCACTTTTATACGCCGGAGAGTGAACGCACACACTGTACTCTCTCCGTCTCGTCTCACACTGCAACGAAAGCTCGTCGCGGTTGCTGGTGTAACGCTTGCGGGTTCATTCTTCATTTCTGAACTGGGGAATGCCTTTGTCGTCCGGTGGCAGAACGAGATATAGCCGTGGACTTTTCATAAGAATTGTATAAGAAAGAGAGAGAGAGAGAGAGAGAGAGAGAGAGACAGGCAAGTCGGTCAAAGTATTACAAATGGGAGAATCGTGAAATTATTTAGCCACTTTGTGCTTTGTATCCTCCAGTGAAATATTACACTGACTAATTTTTAAGTTTACTTATTTTTTTCTCAACTATTCTTCAGTCGAATGTAAAAGGCAGATATAAATAAGGACGAGATTATATCATCAGACTCTACTTTACTGAACACAGGAAGTTCATTTGCACCGCAATCTTCTCGATCGTCAACGAGAGAAAATGTCTTCTATTCTTCCATTAAATGCCATTGTCGAACCTCGAGAAATTTGGTGAAGATTCACGCGGCATCAGGACTATTTTGTTTTCGAAAAAAAACACGATGTAATAGCGCATTGTTTTAATCTTACCACGAGGAATCTATATCGATTTCTCGTCGTAGTTTCGTCGCGGTGGCCTTCACGAATTCCGAGAAAATACTCCTAGTCGGATCACCGATATGGCCTGTGCGAGCAACCGCGCCATTCTGCGAAAGCAGGAAGTCGAAGATTGAAACCTTTATAAGCATGATGGATGTCCTTCTTACGGTATTCTATAACTTATTTGGCGATTATGTGGAGACTATAAAATCTACTCGAAGTTTCTATTGGAAAATTGTAGGATCGGAAAAAGTTATATCGATAGTTGTCTCGTGTTCTTCTTCTTACACTGTGCAATATATTAATAATTGCATTCAATAATGATATATCTTCCGGGCTGAGAATTTCTAATTAGAAGTAGGACCAACAAAATATCTTCCTGTGATAATTTACCGTTGATCTAAAGACAATGATGATAATAATATTTCAAGGGATAAATTTATTTTTATCGTATCAAGAATTTTTCATGAGGAATTTTATTTCTAGACTAAAAGATCTCACTCCGAAAAGAATGTAATTAATACTTGTTCTTGCTAAGTTTCTGCAGCTCTGACTTTGATGTTGGCTTATACACCAGAGGGTGTCAATGACTTTTCACGGAAACTAGTATAGGGATTATGTATATTTTGTATAAAAATAATTTAACAATAAATCAAATAATTTAAAGCACACAGTGCCACAAGCTTTGAAGCCTATCGTTTGAACTCTATCCACGTTAGAAAAACAGGAAACGTAACTGACCAACGCAAAGGCTTTCATGCACGATGTCGCGATTCGGTGAATCATCAGTGCGCTAAAATTACACCTACTCAGTCTCTTAAAGCCAAGGACAGGGGCGCGACGGCACATGCATCAGACTCGCGCACACGTATACACCGGAAGGATAAGTTCCGATACTCATTATACGTAAAACACCGTCTCCGCAAATAAACGCTTTCTCGCGAGAGGCGAAAAAAAAATGTCTATATGCAAACGCCACCCACGCAAACGCGGTCTGATCAAAGGATTGCACAGCTCGATTCTTACGCGATAATGCTAGTCTTTATTAAAATCCATAAGTGCGAGATCGTAAGAGGATTTCATTACTCCGCGTAATTATCGGCCGCTGGCTCCAAACTAACCTGTCATCAATAATTTTTCACCGGATATAATCTAACCATTTTTCTTGCTTTTCGCTACTGTCCATCCAATTTATCAGTGTCATTTTTTGGCCAGTGATTATATTGAAGAAATGGATTTGTAATGAAGCGTTGCCTACATATTTTCAAGTGCAAGAATCAACGGCTTTCAACGAATTTTATCTTGCGCTCTATCACTTCTGCTCAATTTCCGCTGTTCATAAATATAGGTCATGACACGTGTCAGACATCTAATTTCCCTATTACACATGCCCGATGAAGGCTGGTTGGAATATCTTTCTAAATCTGGAGCAGTCACTTTTCAAAAGCCATTCGATTCCGCGCACATCCTTTTCCCTCGATGCGCCCGAGGCGTGTATATCTCTTCTCTCATAGTCGCGTTGTGGGAAACACCGAGCGTAGCATCGTATACTTCTAACGGCATTGCCCGTTTCGACTTCGAGCTCCACTCGCGTGCCAGTTTGAAATACTGACGAACTTCAAACTTTTACCGTACCATGAGTGAATTCTGCACAAATATTCCTTTAAAAAATATATATAGGAACCATTCTCTGACAGATTAACCGAACAAAAAAGTTTTATTTTAAACATTTTTAAACTATAGTTTGACATTGTATTTTCCTTCATTAAGATTTTCAAAGTTACAGTATGTCAAAGTCGGCATTTTTACCAATTTTGACATTTTCAGCCAATTTTCAAAAAATTATAGCTTCTCAGGGAAGTGTTTGTCACTAAAAATACAAAAGGCACTTTTGTTGTAAAATAAGTTAAATTTTACAAATAAAATACTTTCAGATTTACAGTATGAAAGTCTTGAAATTCATTTTTGAGCAGGTTTTCGACAGTGTAGATGCAGTGTAGACACATTAAAAACAAAATTTCTGTTCGGTCAATCTGTCTCGGAATGACTCGTACATTCTATATCGATCGATTTTGTTGAAAATGGACGGGGACATTTATAAATCGATAGTTGGCAATAATTGAACGGTAAGTTTCGAACTCATCCGTTGGATATAACCAACGTTCATTATAATGGAAGAAAGACTAGCGAATTTTTCATATACAAAAGACGGACCATCCAATCTTACGCGTGCAGACAACGAGCGATACTTCAATTAGGCCCTCCTTTAGTTTAAAGAATCCTCTTAACTCGTCCAAACCCGTTGTTAAACTCGTCACTTTTACTCCCTTGCTATATACGAGAAGGAAAAAATATATACGTATTCGAAGCAACAACGATATTTCGCGAGTATTTAGACAGACCATTTAGTGATTTACGCGAGAAACGAACTCGGACTGAATACGACCTCCCGTCCTCTGTAAATCTTCCAATAGAGCGAGAAAGAGCTAAGATCGATTGACACGTATATGAGAGTTTAGGCAATATGCTAAACGCTTTTTACGTATGCTCTCGTGTAGTAAAGTCGGTTGATCTCCAATTTCGGACTTGACCTCGTGACTAAGCTTTGCTGCTGCTACTACTTCTGCTATGCCTGCATTCATGAGAAACGAGAACTATAGAGAGTAGATATAGCTATGTATGTATATATATATATATATATATATATATATATAGAAGGGGGGCAGGTGTCGTAAAAATATCGGAGAAAGAACGAACCCGACAAATCTGTTCGCGAGTCCGGCGTACTTTATGAACCACGCGCTTCTGCAGTGGAATGTATATGCAGTTCCGGAGAGAAGGAGAGAGAAGAGTGAGAGAGCCTAAGGTAAGACCGGTCCTCGCCTCTCACGCGCTGTTCCAAAGACTTATGCGCATTCGAATATTTTTGGCTTTTTTATACTTCTTCTTTTCTCGGGGCTGCGCGCAGACGCCGGTAACTTTATGCGAAGCTCATCTGTTGCTGCGTAGTCTTTTCTTCTTTTCGTTCGATGTACAGCACAGGGTATACCCTCTCTCTCTCTCTCTCTCTCTCTCTCTATATATATATATATATATATATATACACATGAAAAAGGATTATTGGACGGGCGAGAAAAAGGGCCAAGAGGAGGATATGGGCTCGCTGAAATTTGTCTGATATTTTACGCTGTTTACGATAGTAAAGAGAAGGAAAATAAAGAGTTGTAAATGATGGAACCGATTGTCGGTTGAAAAATATACTTCACGCCTTTTTTCTGATTACAATATTCTTTGCGGTCCCTTTCTCTCAGCGGTTATATGTGCAATGACTGATCGTTACTTTATTTTGTCTGTTTCAGGTACGTAAGTCGTTTAGAATCCAATTTCGCTGTTGAAAAAAACAGCTCACCTATCTTCGACAGGGTATAAAGTGAGTTACAGCAGAGTATTCCAGAAAATCGTAAGCCAATAAAAGTTAAAAAATTCGTAAAATGTATCCGTATTCTAGTTCCGGAACAGGCCAAAGCTCCTCCCGCCAAAAAAACTCCCATCATCAGTGCTGTACAGTGGAAAAATAAAAAATTGCGGCTTTTATTGGGGTCCATAGCTAGGCAAAGGGAACGGCAGCAACGCGGCGGCCTATACTACACCAGTTATAAGCTCGTAAAGACGTCGGCCAAAGTATCGACGTTTCTCTCTTCTAGAGAGTCCGCGATCGGCCGCAGAAATTCCACGTTAGGCGGTTAACAGCAGAAGTAGTAGTAGTATGCGCCAAAGAAAATCCGCTGGATGACGATGCGTGGGAAAAAGGTACCTAACCGAACCGATCTGTCTTACTGCGCGGCGAGAAGCTGCCGCGGGAATTTCTCATCGATTTATCGTGTCGCTGGATCGTTCGCCTCTCTTGTATATGCCCGCCGGTCGTGCACCCGCGCAGGAAGAGAGAGTTGACCTTCGTGTGCCTCTTTAATGCACAGCTCCTTTTAACCCCCTGCGATTCTCTCGCCGTTACTGCTGTTACTGCTGTTATAGCTGTGGCTGCTGCTGATATTCTCACTTCGCTTTCCATTGAGTATATACCTTTGATGCAAACGGTCAGTGCTAATTTTCAATAGCTGCTCATTCGCGTTCCCGGGAGTAGCTTGTCTCTCCAGCGATGTTCTAGCGATGGATGATGATGGAGCCCGTCCGATGCTTGTGATTACTTCAGCTTTGAGCTTTCATGTCAACAAAAAGTTTACTAGACCTTGAATCCTCAAATTCGACATTGAGGCTGAAAAATTTAGGCTTTTGTAATCGGTATTTTCAAAGCGGTACTGTGGAACTAATTTGACTAACGAGTCTTATTGAAATTCGGGGGTTAATATATAACGCCGAATACGCTGGATCAACTTCCAAATTACTACCGAGTAAGTAGGATAAAAGTTGAATAATATTCTCAATATTTTATCTTTTACTCAAATACTACATGCAATTACGGTTTACTTTTGAAACATTATCTATTTGCATACACTCTTGATCGTGTTCACCTCATCTCGAGATTAAGTTATTCCATCAATTAGTGAATACTTGCATTCTCCAAAACTCTCGCATTACTAGCGCCAGTGAAACCTAACGTTACAGAGTTCTCCGGTTGTGGACAGCGTATGCCCAAATTCATGGAGCACTAAATCATAATAGAGAAGAAGCTTAGGTACATAAAGCTGTTCTTTGTTCATCAAGTGGGCGAGCTTCGTTTTATTTTTAATACGAATGAGTCATGGTTGGTTATATTATAGTTGACTTTAAAGTATAGTTGTAAGACTAAGTGCGGGAGCAGGAGATGCATTTAACTAATTGCATTGTACGACGTAATGTGCTTACTTTTCATAGCATTGAAGCTGAGGGCGACTTGAAATTCTAGCCCTGGTAGGCACTAAAGCAGGAAAAATAGCAGTTTAAATACTCGCTTCAATTCAATTTAGATTTCTGAGTAAATTAAAGATTAAACTTTACTCTCCTCGACCTACGCCAAAGTTCATATGCCATAATGAAAAACATCCAATATAGAAAGAGAGAGAGAGAGAGAGAGAGAGAGAGAGAGAGAGAGAGAAAGAGAGCTGAGTCTGGAAGGCAAAGGGGCTCGCGTTCGATTTGTGGCAGCTGTCGGATCGTGCGGCGCTAGAGGCGAGGCACCGAAACGAAGACTGATGGCGACAAGTTAGGAATGACGCTCGCGAGCTTCGATATTTCTCATGCCGCGGACTGTTGCGCGCGAGCGCCTCTATATATATATGAATATATATATATATATATGTATACGAACTTTTTCTACCTAGGCACTATTAATTTTACGCGTTCTGATTGTGTTCTGAAGCTGTCGCTTGCGTGCTCGCACGTCTCTAGGCAACACAGAAGACACGAATCTTCTGTGTCATCGTGGGAGTCGGTGTGAAAAAAGGCTTTGACATAAGCGGACGAATGGACCATAGCTTTGACGCGTTGCTTTACCTTCGCTTGGTCATATATTACCCGCGCTTTTCTTGAACGAAAAATCATTATTTAACTTTTAAATTCAAAAATAAACAATATACATGTAAATTATTTGGAATTTCTTAAAAGCACAGAGCCAATGAAAAAGCAACAGCACGTGAAATGTTATCTTGGAAAAGTTCGGTATCAAACAAGTCGGTGCAGTTGGCTTGCTGGAGAGGCTGCGTGGGACAAACAAAAACACAATAAAATTTAACGACTCAAGTATAATACCGTTCGGAGATTTCCTATCGACGTGCATGCGAGAGCAACCGTTGGAAACATCAGCTTTTGCCTCAGAAAGAATACAGTCTGCGCACTCGGCAGTGGAATACAAATATGAGAATAAACCGGCATGCACTCACTCGCGGATTTCGATGTGATCGCGAGACTTTCTTAGCCGAGATTCCGGCGAAGAGAAATACAGGTTCGGCAGTAGTTAACTCGTCCCCTTCGTCAAATGCGCGCAGAGAGCTCGTTTCGCCAAATGCATAATGCGGCATCGAAAATTCCAGCGCAAACGAGCTTACGGCTGCTCGCTATGTAGCTCCGAAAAGAAGGAAACGCGCGAAACGAGGGACTGACACATGCACACATGCACACACTCAGACACACACAGCACACGTAAACACACACCACTATCAGTAGACACATTGATGCTGAAGCTCCGTTTTGGATTCGGCAATTGGTTATGAATAATGCAGCTGAGATCCCATTCTCGGCTCTTGCTGCTGGACAAACGCGAGTTTCCGGATGACTGGCGGATTAAAGGCTGCTACAATGATTGCGTGCGCCCCTTTCTTTTGATCTCTTTTTAAAGCTCGTGCCGCTGCTCACTTGATTTTTTACTCCTGTTTTTTTAAGCGAACTCTTGCGTTCGCTTTCGTCAACATCGTCATCTCCTTCCACTTAAGAGACAGTGCGCACAAGTAAGTTGAGAGGGAAGAGAGGAACTTTCTTAATTTGCTTGTTTACATATAACGAAGCAGCAGAACAATTTTCTCTCTGCTTTGCCATTGTTAGGGTAGTTCTGAATGTATCGTTTAATGTAAATTCTCCTTTTCAATCAAACAGGTCATAGCATGTGCAGAATTACATTTACAGTTCTTCAATCGGTCGAATTACAAAGTAATCGTTATTTTAAATTTATAACGTTGTATATGCAACAGTGATTGTTTTTTTGCAGGTATAAATATACGCGAGATAAAGAGAGATAAAGAGAGAGAGAACGGCGCCCATATTCTTCGATCCATTAAAGCTAAAATCGTCGTAAATCCGTTAACTTTAGAGCGAAACTATGAATGCCAGCGTCGAAAGGAACCATGCGAAATCAAACGAAATGCGATACATCTCACGGCGCCGAGAAAATAATTTACGAAGTCAATAGAGTAGTTACCTCGTTGGATGAAAGCTGACGCGATGAGTCGTCGTCGCGAGCTCTAAGTAACCGGACGAATTCTCTCCAAATGGCCAATGGCATTTCCTCTGGAGTTTGACTGTCAACTTGCCAGAAAGTCGAAAAGAAGCCGAGCCGTCGCCGATCGTTAAATAAATCATGGCTTTGATCTATATTCGGACGAGTCTCACTTTGCTGTTTTAACACCGATGCAGGTTTCACCCTAATCTCTAACTGGACGCTAGTACGATCAGCCTCGAGCTCAATGAAACGTAAAATAAATATATATAAATTTCAAGATATATATTTAATCAACGTATGTTTTTTTCTAAATATTCATTTTAATTTTGTAAGAGAATATTTTTAATGTTCCCAGAAATTAAGTAATTTAATTGATAGACTAAATATTTGACTTTATATTTGCAAATAAAAATAATAAATGTTATTACAAGTCAAACGACAAGTGACTTGCAGATTGACTAAGAAAAGAATAAAATTGCAACAAGCATTTTTCAAGGCGTAGAATTTACACAAAATATTCTTGCTAAAAAACAAACTCTCAACTCGCTGCAATATCCTATTGGTGTCCAGTTCAAAATATTACAAAGTGCAGTTTTTAACTCCGAAAAATAACTCATGCAAACGCAATTTCCGTCACTCGAAGAACCCGACTCTACAAACTGGTACATCGAGCTCCTGAAAACCGCAGACACATAATGCACACGCGGTAGCAACAGCTTTTCAAGAATTGCGTACAACAAGCTGTCATAAATTAAACGTTGCGGAACGCGGCTGCAGCAGTCGAGTTCATCCCCGCTACATCAACAGGCATCTCCCGCCCGCGTACACTCGGACAGAAGGAGTCTCGATGCAGAATAGGTAGAGCAGACTAAGAACAATCGCGAAGATCGCGACCGAAACTCGACACGAGGACATCCAACAGTGCCAGAGCTCAACCGAGGCCCAATTAATACGCGTCGGTTTCTCTGTTTATGTGTCTACATATATGCGCGTGTATATGCATGCATATGCTCTTACGAGTGTATACACTTATACATGTGGCGAGAGCGTTGACATGCAGCCGGCTGAGCAAGTAGCTTCTCCACAAACCGGCAGGAGCAACTTGTTTGTTTTAGAAGTGCAGAATTTTCTCTCTCTCTCTCTCTCTCTCTCTCTCTCTCTCTCTCTATATATATATATATATATATATATATATATATATACCATATTTATTATGCTATAGAATGTGAATAAACAACTTTTTATTGAGAGAATATCTAACGTCGTTTTTTCTCGATTTATGATTATTATTTTACACTTTAGGATTGTTCTGTCAACCCGAACGCTCTTGCATCATATATTTGGTATTGAGAGTTAATGTTTTTAATTATTAGTGTATTTTTATGGCACAGACCAGAAATCGCTACAGAAGAAGAGTCACGTGTTTAAAACGTAATGATTGTTTATTCTTCCAAACGATCTTTGCTAAACAGTCAAGACCACAAATCGCAGTATCCACATAGTTCTCCTTCAAACAAGCCTCTCGCTAATAATTTCCAAGACAAATAACAGTTGCGAAATGACGGTGTCGTTTGTTTCTTCAAACAAACTACAACTGCGAAAGAAGAATCAATCCGTTTGACAAATTAATTAACATGACCCAAAAGAGTGGAATCTCCCTACTCTGCCTCAAATATCCTACACTAGCTTGGTATGAAAAGACCATAGGGATTCTGTATAGTATGAGACGACGGCGGCACGACAATACACTCCGAGAGCAGGAGAAACGTTTTATTAATTACCAAGATCTGTCAGTGTCTCGCGGTCCAGACCGGCGCATATTAAATACCCGACTACCGAGTGAGAGAGAGAAACCACGACGGTGGTCGTGTCTCGAGTTATACACGCATCACGACGCCTTCTTCAGAAAGGATATGCCTAGAGAAGGATAAAACGTCAGGCTTTTTACAGAGAGTGCGAACCTTTTTTCGGATGACGAAGAATAGAGAGATAAAACGCGTTATAAAGGAGGAGAAGAAAACTGAAATGGAGAATAAGCTGCCGGGAGAGAAAGAGAGAAGGAGAGCGACAGTTGAATGTATAGAGATTATTTATGAATGAACGTGCCCAGGCTGTTTTCGAGATAAAATTTTCATAAATTTGCTTTTGAAATCGCTATGAATGAGATTACCTTTGGTAAACGATTCATTTTTCAGTAGCAATTGATTCGATAATGTTAATTCGTGAGAATTCTGGATAGAAATAGACCGCGAAGAAATTGCAAGAATTTTATGGTACGACCACCTGTAGAGATTCGTTGCTGCACCGAATTTGCGGATCTGCCGCTGCAGTCAGCTTGTTAAAAGCTGGCAAGGCAGTTTCAACTTTCCTAGTACTGCGGCTCAAAGTTCTCTTACTTTCACTAAGTGATTATTAATCTCTGGATAATTCTAAGTGAAAGCTACGCTTCTCAAATGATGGGAAGGATGCCTCCTTGAATTTTGCGTCTAGGAATTATCCTGATAATAATACTTGTAACTAGCAGTACGGGCTACTTCTGGTTCTTTATGGTGAAATAGATTATATCGTTTGCGGTTATTGGCAAAGCCTTGTTTTCATATTGGGATGAAGCTCAAAATTCCCTAGTCGGAATGGAATAATGGTCTATTATTTTTTCAATACATCAAGAACACTAGCTGAATATTCAAGCAACATTGTCCAAGTACTTAAAGACATTGCAGTGCCAAAATTCTAATATATGTTTTTTATGGTACTTTAAACCAGAATTACACCATCATTGTGTCAAAACTGTATTAAACATAATTTTTTATGTATTTATACATTATATAAAATAAAAATAAATAAATTATGGTTGAAAGTATAGTTCAAATCTGGCACAATAGCATTAGAATTGTGCATATGCAGAATTATGGCCCATTCTTTTCATCCCAATTTTAAATCAGGGTTACATCAGAACTGGTAACTTGAATAATAATCCGTACTCTCATACTTAAATAATTATCATGGTGACAATGTATGTAGACAATGTAAGTTATACAAAATACTCAAGATTACACATCCCGTTAATGTGAAATGTATACTTGCACAGAGAAAGAGAGAGAGAGAGAGAGGTAGCGAGGGAGAAAAAGAGAGAGTACCAGATGCAATATTACAGCAGATATATTCCTCTCTCTCTCTCTTTCTCTCTCTCTCTCTCTCTATCAGCTGATGCATATGAATGTGTCTGTTTACGTTTACTGTATACGTGTACTGTTTTTGTATTTTATTCACTTTGTTCCTTATTGAGTACCAAGACATGTATGAAAATATAATTTTCCTAGAAGTATTACTACGATACGACTGATCAATTTCGATGGTTAAATATTAACCGATTTTTCGTGCTTCTCCTATTCCCAAATAGTTGTAGTGCCTCTCTCTCTCTCTCTCTCTCTCTCTATCGAAACCCAGTAAACTAAATAGCATCAGTTAAGAGCTATGTATATGTACGCCCACGTATCAGAGCTCATCGCATGGGGTGTTCGTCGTCGCTCGTATAGTATCGTAAATGCCATGATCATCGGCTTTGACCGCGACGTGTTCATCTCATAGAACAGAGAGCGCTATGTATTGCACATTCCCCTTACGGTATATGCTGCACCTCAACCTCTCACGAAGACGAATGCGGACTGATAGCAACTGCGGCGGTCGCCGCGGTGGCTTCATCGACATACATAACACACACATTCAACACGAGGCTACTACTTGTTGATAGCTCTGCAGAGTTATAGGTATATGTAGTAGTAGTGTATAACGGGGATGAGCGAATCAGCCAACTAATGCGTTTACGATGTACGCCTGCCAGTGGAGCATCAAAGTCCAAACCTCTCTCTCTCTCTCACTCTCTTTCTCGCAACCCCTTCTAAACTGCTCCTATACTCCCACGCTTATTCTGCATTCTCCTATCGCCAATGAATATCACCAGAGCTATCTCGCTTATTGTATTTTCTACCGTTGTTGGTCGCGTATCCTCATCACTATAACTTCTTTTAACCGATTCCCGTTTTAGAATCTCGAATCTCGAGGTTGTTGCGGATATAGTCCCGTATTTACATAGGCTTAAGTATATAATATAGGTATACCTAGAATCAACAAGGTCCTAGTCTCTACTCGAAGGTTAGTATTCTATGTAGTTACGCATAAAACTGAAGAGCATGAACACGAGAAAACAATTATATAAGCGATTTCCATCGGGTTAGTCCTGATCAAGTCTTAACGCTGGTCAGATATGTTCTTTATTTTTTTTTTCGAAAAGCCATTGTATCTTTTAGTGATTCATAACATTATAGTGAACACTTGATAGTTTTAAGAATAAAAGTGTCCAACAAACACTGCTTCATCGTAATAACAGTAATAAAAAAGATTAGTCGAATTTTTAACACTATGATTTATTGATAACACGTTGTTTGCAACGGCAATATACATTATAAGTTCAAAAATTGTTTTTTAATAATTTTATTAAATAATATTACTATCGAATAATTGTGATCCAGTAAATAAAGCTACAATCTACTTTTACAGCGAATATTACATTTATTCGTGACTCAGAACTGTATCCTTTTATCAACCAGCCACTCTTTCCCTCTCCTTCTGTGACACCTCTGAACAGTTCCTCCTTTCTCAATAGAGGACTTATGCAACTCATTCTTCATCAGTTCAACGTATCTACGGAATTCATTACAATCTCATCGTCGCAGTATCATCTCACTACCAGCACTCAAGCGAAAAGCACAACAATAATTTTTATACCAAGAAAATCAATAGTCACTCTAATTGCTATAATCATCTCACTTCATTCCACTATCAACAATCGTTGCCATGCTCATTCATCAACTTTTGAAATTACATATTTTCTACCATTCAATCTATATTACTTACATAAAAATCTTGACAAACATAATGTGCTCGCATAAAAATCTATGCAATCTAATCTAATCTAATCTCTTTTCTTGCACATCTTATTTTAATTCTCGCCCTCGATTCATCTTCTCTCATGCTGTATTGAATATGTTTGCTTCTGAACCGAACATTAATTAATTGATTATTTGACTATTTTTTGACAATAACTTCAAAAGGCGACAGTTTCGTTTCCTAAACTATTAATGAAACAACTCAATACAAAAACTATGGAAAACGAGTACTTGTGTTTGATAATGTAACTGAATACTGGAAATCTTTAAAATTCAAGATTTATATTGGCACATTTTATAAGTCTGATGAATATCATGAGTTAGAAACCTCACCATTCTATCTCACCTTCCGTCTCTTCATGATCGCGACGTTTATCTTTTTATTTCGCGCTGCTGCGCGAACATAAAAACAATAAATATGTTAATAATGGTTTAAAACCATTATTATTATTATTATTATTATTATTATTATTATTATTATTATTATTATTATTAATATTATTATTAGAATGGGAGGAAATTGAGCTACGATGTTAAATATCACATTGCAACTTATTTTATATAGCCTATACCTGTCCAGAGATGTGGACTTTTGTCATGTATGGCGGATAGACCAGTCATCGTGTTAATGAGACTCCTTACAATCCCGCGTGAAAGATTGTAGATTGTAGATTTATTGACGCATGGACTAAGATCATACGGCATTCTTTATATATATGCGTGTGTGTGTATATATATTATCAAAACAGTAGAATATATGAATAGTTAATTTTATCTACAAATGGCTTAAATTATTAACGCAATCCAAGAATAAAATTTTGCTCAGTGTAATATTGAAAGCATAGCCAGAAAAATAAAATTTAACTTACAAACTATTTAATTGTTCAAGTAAAAATATACACTTATAATGTAACGTCACACTTAAAATGAGTAAGTAAAATGAGAATTGAAAGTCTAAATTCAAAGGCTCCCTACCGTATCCCTTCATTCTAAATCTTCATAATCTACGTCTGACTCAGATAAATTTCCATACATTTTCTACTAGACCTCTCGCCCCTTCCGTTATTCCGATATTTTCACTCAAAATTGGAATCTTCTTTATTGTCAGTCTTTGAGAAGAGTGAGATTTTAAAATAACGCACAGTCTTTAGAAAAATATATAAACCAACAAGTATCAGAATCTGTCGTTAGTGCCTGATGGGAAGAAATAGTATATAAATAGCATCTTCTCATTTTTTATTATCGTTGGCCCAGAATAAAAAATAAAATACTTCTTCAAAATTTGATAGGTCTTAATCTTTCCTTCTATATGAAATCGTTGAAGCATCGACTTATTTATTTACCATTATAAAGCTGCAAAGTGTAATTTATTGAACATTCGTTGAATTAATGTAATTCTAAAAATCATTCATGAATGTAAGAAGCAATATGAACAGATTTTACAGATATTTAGTAAATTTCTCCTAATTAATCTCTCTTTTTTCTCTCCTGATGGTATCTTGGGTGTTAATCTGCGCGATACTAGAAAAGAGGACAAGCTTTTAGGCGCAAGAGTTTGCAAAGCGGGGACTGCAAAGTAGGGTGAATAGACGTAACTGTAAAGGTCGATTCAATCGCGGCTTTTCAGCTAATGATGGAGGAGGCGCAGGAGAGAGGCTATAGTCGATGGGGAAAAATTATTTATTATATAAACGGCGAAGCTTGTTTGAGTTAGTCATTAAAGGGTATGGCATGGTTGCCGGAAATTAATTACGCGAATAGCTTTGTACGTGTCCGCTCGTTCACGTTCGTGCCTTTGTAGGAGAAATAACTTTTTGGATCCTCATTACGCTAAGAAAAAAGGCGATCTATGGATCTATTGACCAACCAAAACGAGATCATTCGGAAATATTTCGGAGATGAAAGAATGACTCGAGCAAAAGCCATTTAACGTTAGACAGAAATCTCATTTGTCTGTAATACAAAGTTCTCTGTATTTTTAATGTGTACATGCGCTTATGTATACGTATCTATGCTATAAACTAAGTAAAAAATCTGTCAACGTCAGGCAAAAGTGAATGAGAGAAGCAAGCCCGGCGGTCTGAATGCTCGCCTTTGAACCGGGAAGTGTCACATACAGCAAACGCCGCATAGACATTCCGAAGAATACCTCGGGCAAAGAATAGATACTCTTAATAAAAATGACTTCGAAATCTTCCTTCTTCCCATGTGTACTCACATACATATATATACCGCTGATAACGGCATATCTATCGAAGCGATTATATTGAGCAGTGACTCATTGACGTCCTGACGAGAGAAAGAGAGACAAAAGTCCGAGGTCGATGATCTATCGACTAGGGACACGACGGGTATTATTATATACGTGTGGAAGACTGCGAGTGAAATACGCGAACCGCTAATCCGTACGCCTCGGCGAGTTGGCTTGAGTTTGATAGGATAGGGCAGCGCACTCTCTCTCTCTCTCTCTCTCTCTCTCTCTCTCTCTCTCTCTCTCTCTCTCTCTCTTACTCTCTGTCTCTCTCCTTTTCTCCAGACAACCGCGATCGGCAAATAGAGAGGCTCGCTTTAATTAGATGGACGTGCGGAGACGTGTGTACAGTACCTATGTGAATATGTACACGGCATCTACCTGACCGATCGCTAGCTTATAGTGACGAACTCAGTACTATACGCGGCTAATTTTGGTTTGGGACCAAAAAATTATTCTTCGATAGCGTAAATATTTGTACGGTAGTCTAATCAAGCTACGTGATATGCAAAAATAGAATTTTATTTTTCTGAGATTATTTAATTATCAACAAACTACAAAGACATTTTTTTTATAAATACGAAATAATCAACGCTACTGTTACGGAAAATATGATCGTAGTGACTTTCACGTGTATACATCTTTTAATCGATTGTCGCAAACAAAAAAACAGTAAAATCAACGTATTTTAAAGCTGCTGCCTCATCTTTCCAATGACAAGTTTGATTAGTTTTTAATTGTTTTTAATTTCCACTTCCGTTAATGCGTTCCTTAAGATCGACTAAAATTTACTTTTGGATCTCAGACGATGATATGTGCATCTTTAGAGTTAAAAAGAAAACGATCGTTTCTAATTCATCGTTTACAATGGTTAACTGCGTGGTTTGAGAGTTGAAAGAGAGAAATACGTTTTGCATTATTAAAAAAATAATTACTCAAAAAATGATAATGTATCATCATTATACATAAAAAATTCCTGGCCAAATGAAAAACTAATCGTTTATTTACAATAAGCTTTTTGATAATAAATATAAATATAAAAATAAAAATACTAAGCCTTGCTTCGATAAGCATTAACAAGATTAAAATTTCGTGTGATACAAAGATTCACATTTGAAGAAGCTAAAATATCGTAGCATCAATGGCATCGAAATTCTCGCTCTGAGCATCAAAAATCGCTAAAGTAATTCGCAATTAATGTCTCTCTCTTTCTCTCTCAAAGGCGGCTGCTGTATTAATAATACAGCAAAGGAAGAGGTGTCGGGCAGAAAGAAAGAAAGCGACGACGACGGAGGATAGATCGTTTGCGGCGCCGCACGCAAGCTGTTTGTAAGTAACGGCAGAGACAAACGGCGCGGCAGCGCCAATTTGCGGCTCGCGGGTCGCTTCGCTGGTGGCTCGTTAAAACGCGAATGCGCAAAAGGACTCCGGTTTTTAACACGCGTACTTTGCAAGGGAGAGACCACGCCACCGTCACGACTGCGTGAGCACCGAGTAGATCGCACGCGAATTTTATGTGACTATAGCACCACCCGATGCGATGATTACTCTCAGCTGCTAAGAAATTTCTCCGAGTATTGATATGGAATGAGGTTATTGGTGTTTCGTTTCAATGTGGAATTTCGTTTCGATGGAAGTATGAAAATTATCCAATGCCGTAAAGTATATTGCAGCTGCAAATCTGCATCAGTTACTGCAGTTTATTGTGTAGCTTCATTTCAGCGACGAAGCTACTACTCGCGGGATAATTTGCATCGGTACGAATGAAAGCAACAGCAGCAGCAGCAGCAGCAGCAGCAGAAGCAAGAGCAACAGCAACAGCAGCAGCGAAATTTTAATTAAAAAGGGCACTCACACGCGAAATATTACAGTCGATCCTAACTCATCCACGCCAATATAAACGCGCCGCGAACTTAAATGTACTTCCCTTTATTTTTTCCATTCCGTGCACACACGCGGCAAAATTATCACGAAGTGCCATTCGAACGTTTTAGTACTCGCGCGCTTAAACGGGAGGGGCAAAGGTTTCGCACGCCCGGAACAGGTGAGCACGCCTACACCTGCAGGCAAAGAGAAACAGCATGTATACAATTATGCGCAAGTTTGCGAATGGACTAACTCGAGAGAGTGAGCCTTTGTTGCTGTTGCTGCTGCTGAACATTAAAAAGGATATCTAACGTTCCCATTCTTTTTACTCTGTCTCGTAGTTTCTCGGTTATTGAACTATACAGGCTTTGCAAGTTTGTGGGCATTTATGACAAATTTGTTACTGGATATAATACGAATGGTTTGTAGCTTTCTCGTCCACGTTAACTGGGAAAATTATCATCGCGTTAAAGGGCTCGTTTTATCATGTAGTTAATCGAAGAATTTTTCAGATTATATAGCTAATGTTTAGGAATTCTTTTTTTCAATTTCAAACGAGTGTTATACTCATGGTTACCATGAGCAATAAAGCGAAACAAGTTACGAAAATTTCGCCACGTACGAGAGAAGATGAAATAAAAATGAAACTACTCCAACACGAACGTTGTTGATATTAAAACGTAATAAAAGGCATATATGTATTTTTTTATTTTCTCAAAGCGAAAAATCCAGTGCTTTAATTTCGATTATACCTACAGTGTATATCTCTGAAAAATGTTTAGCCCACCCCCGTAGATAGGATCAAAGCCGGGAACAAAGGTAGAAACTTATAAGCTACGTCTCTCTAGATATACGTGTTGCTGTGTGTTCGCTTCTGCTCTCGCAGAAGCGCCAGACGAAGAAGAAGGAAATATACTCTAGCGGGGCGAACCGGTTTTGCAAGAGAGAAAGAGGAGAGAGAAAGAGGAGAGAGAAAGAGAGAGAGAGAGAGAGAGAGAGAGAGAGAGAGAGAGAGAGAGAGATGGAGTTCGCGATAGAGGCGATTTTGTGCCTCGTCAAGGAAAACTATATCCGAAAGAAAAATAGAGAGGAAAGGCTCGCTCGCGAGTGGCTTCTTTGAAAACGCCATAAAATTAGCAGCTGTTCTCGCAGCATAGTCTCTTCCTGCAAAATCCTTGGAACGTGCCAAGAGATGCCTTTTTGCCCCATCATTTTCTCTTACTCTTGGCCTTTTTGTTAAATAAAAATGCCCCTGAGGGTGTGTACGAGTGCAAAAAAAAGAAGTCTTATTTAAAGCTCTCTCGCTCCTATCTTTTATTTCGACGCGATGGACTTTTCGTAAAGTGCTGTTGCTGCTATTGAGAATTACTCTTTGTTACATTCAATGATGTATACCTATATGCTCGGGTTCCCAAAGTAATAGGTTTCCAATGACTTTGAGAACCATTTGAGACCAGTTCAAGAGGAGAGAGAAAAAGAGATCTTTTTAATTGCATCTGCCGCTCTTGAAGGTGGAAGCAAAATTTCTCAATTTTACAAGGAAATAATACGATCTATGTTTCATAAATTATTGCGTAACGAATTTTTACAGTTAAACGCACGATCAATATCCTCCCGTTATCTATAAATTAAAAGAATTCATAATTACCACTCTTCCATAAATATTTCAAATTTC
The DNA here is from genome assembly GCA_018906985.1 of Apocrypta bakeri. NCBI lineage: Eukaryota > Metazoa > Arthropoda > Insecta > Hymenoptera > Pteromalidae > Apocrypta > Apocrypta bakeri. The sequence continues at coordinate 2,717,442 of JACCIA010000008.1, read as the reverse complement.
CAAATACTTTTCACGGATTCGTCCAAAAAGAGTTCCTCTCTATTCTTGCACGCCCACACTGAACAACAGCAGCGGACGCTCACCACACTCTATACCTCTCTCTCTCTCTCTCTCTCTCTCTCTCTCTCTCTCTCTCTCTCTCTCTCTCTCTTCCTTTTAATTTTCTCATTTCGTTGCTCATATAATATATCCTTTCTCTTTCTTCCTCCCGCGAGTGAGCGCGCGCGCGCGCATCCTGTGGTGGTGAGGAGCTGGTATACGGCGGTGGCGGCGGCAGCAGCGGCGGCGGCAGCGGCGCTGCGGCCAAGACCCGCTTCAGGCTCTCCCTCCCGTGAAAGTGGCATTCCTACGTCCGAGGCCGGACTTTATGGGGCCCCGTGGCGCATCGGTCATACGGCTGCACGCGTATACCTACACATACACACATCTACACATGCAGTCTCGACTACGTTCAGGCTAAAGTTCTCTCCTCTCGAGTTCTGTGTGTGATTCGATCAGATACTGCAGCTTCCCGGGGACCCGGAGTATAATATCGAGAGGACCCCGACAAAGACGGACGCGAATAAAAGCCCATAACCAGTTCGATGCGTGCGTGTGTGCGGGGAAATTTATCCTCTAAGAGAGACGTGATTTAGTCACCGCCTTGGACTCGCAAATAATACGAGCTTTTGTTTTCGAAGTTTTCGATTCGAAGAAGCCGATAGAGTCGCTGCTCTCTGACAGTATGCTCATTTTTCTATATTCTACTGAGTTATGGGATCGCAACGCGTTCGTGATTTATCCTCACTGATATGGGATATGGAATATGTTAAAAAAAAGGATATATACAAATTTTTGCATTTACGCCTACCTACCTGTACGTGGTGAGCGCGCTTCGGACAATAACCTGTAATCATGCGTTACTCTGTAAAAATGTTCTTGTAGAACGAATTCATGCGAACCGATAATCAGCGTAACAGTTTAAATAGAATTTTTAAGCCCAATCGCACGCACATATTTGACTCGCATCCTTTCCTCTTGAGCCAGCACAGATTTTTTTGCAGTCTGCTTGGCAATTTCGGCAGTCACTCTACAATTGAGTCCTCCCGCTTGGAGCTATACAAAACGAACTGGAATCGGCAAAAAATCTTCGGAAAGTGAACGCAGACGTTTCTCCAACTCTTGCTCGCTCCCTAAAAATGCGAAAATTAATACAGTCATTCGCCTCGTAAACCGCAGAGAAACTATATATATACGCCGCGTCGGTCATTATATACACCGAATCTGAAATATCTAGTATTTCAGACGAACGAGCCGTAGAAACATTTGGACGCGACTCGGTATCAGATCTGGTAGTTTATCGGCGTGTAATGACGGGGCGCTCCGGAAAACAAATTAAAATCCGAGCAGCAGCAGCAACAGCAGCAGCAGCGCGAAGCCGCCAATTAGCCCGGGCAGTTCTCTCTCTTTCTCTTTCTGTCTGAGGTCACGGCTGCTTTTTTCGGGGGCCTAGTCTCGGCGCCCTTGGTCGATAAAACTGCCCTGCCCCCCGACACTCACACATACGCACCTATACTAGCACATACCATATATATATATATATATATATATATATATATATGCATACGTATATACGTGAGATGCTCGTTTCCTTTACTCTTTCTCCGCTCGTTCGCTGCCGCGCTGCGTTGCTGGGCGAGCACCCGATGTATCATCCGAATCTTCGTCGAACTGGTAAAGTCGTTAAAGGAAAAATAAAATGGCAGAATTTATGTTTCTGCGCTGCTGCCGCTGCTTCAGTGGGAGAGAGCGCTGGTACATGCAGGGGGGAGGGGAGGGGGAACGAATCGTCAGTTTCAAACGCGCGAGAGATTTTTACCGAGAGAGAGCTTAAAAATCGAACGCTTTTGTTTCGAGAGGTGATTCATACATATTGCTTGTCTGCGAGCGAGAAAAAGCAATGATATTTTCAACTCGACGGGAGTTTTATTGCAAAATTTAAATTGGAAATTTTCTACTGCGCGCACGCTCGACGCGTTAGAATCAATTTAACTTTAGAGACTAATTTACAAAATACTCTTGGCTTCGCGCTACATATCTACAGTGAAAAAGATCAGCGAGAAGAATGAATATATATCTCGAAAGAATTTATACGTTCGTGTCCTCGAGCAAAACTCGCCTTTCTCGCGCCTATATCCTGTTAAATGGGTATTAAAAGCAGGAAGTCAGCAGTGCCATGGCACAAAAGATAAGTGCTGGCTTCGTATATACCTTCGTATATATGTGCGGGATTTCATATGCACGCATCAAAGAAGAAGAAGCAGTAGCTCCTACGCGAGAAAAAAAGAAGGATGAACTGCGAGTAGTCGAAGAACCTCGAGTGTCTCGTGTATAAGAAAGAAGAAAAAGAAGCTGTGAAGTAGGGAGAAAGAAATGGTATAGTGGGAGGCACGCGCTCGCGTTCGCAAGAGACATCAAAGCAGGCGACATATCCGTTCACACTCGGCGTACAAGCGAGCTCCTTTATTTGTTCCTCTAGTGAGAGAAGCTGCAGCCGCGCGATTATTCGCGTCGTGGATTAATGCACAGGCTGTCGCGGGACTGTGCGCGCATGTGGGCGTAAGCGAGCGAGTGAGAAAGAGAGGTAGCATATACTCTACCGCTGCGGGTCCGCGAATATAACGCGCCGACAACGACGACCATAATGCGACCGTCTTAATAAAATGAACTTGTCATTTTGAAAGAGCTAAACTAACCAACCAGCTACCTCCTCTTCATCTTCTTTCTCTTCTCTTCCTCTCTCTCTTCTCTTCCTCTCTCTTCTCTTCCCTTCTCTTCTCTTCACTTCTGGGACATCAGATTTCCTCGAGAAGGTAGGTGACACCTCGTCGACTAATTGCAGTTGAGAAAAATTACAGACATCTAATTATATCCAATCAATTTAACGCAGCTTTTATTGGACAAATATTGTACTACGATCGACACGATGGAGATGTCAGATAAAACTACTGATAGAAGGGTAAACAAAAACATAGAAGCTCTTCACAGTGAGTCTTTATTTGCAACTCGTAAAATTAGCCTTGATCGAACATCTAAATAGCTGCCTATCGGATGTGTTATATATTGCCGAGAAACTCGTCTGGAAGTTAGAAGGAGAGAGAAAACCGAATCGACGACGTATCTCCCGGTGATTCTTATCCTGCATCGACTACAGCCGGTGGATCCATCTTTCTCTTTCTGCTGTCCGCTCTATTGATTTTGATAATCGATTTCTTCAGCACCTTTCTTCGTTGCATCAATTGGTCCAAACGTAATATTGAACTCGAAGACAAGCGTTTCATTTTTATTTTACAATTATTATTCTTCCATTAAACGTCAATAATGTCAATGTTTTATTACAGTTTTTACAATATTATAACCGAGGGACTGAATAAATATGTCACCGTTTTACTTACAGAATCTTCAGCATTATCTACTGACTCGTCAACATTCGTCATTCTTTATTACACGACCGTAACAAACTCATTACGACTAATTATCGTAAACTGACAAAGAAAAATAAGTCTGGCACTTTCGGTTAATAAAATTCTCAGCGGACAATAAATACAAGGATATTAAATGTGCGAAGAGAGAAAAGGAAAACAAACAAACTGACACTCTTGCGCAGTATTATACAGCAATATCATCACCTACTTATCAAATTAGTCGTCTTTTTTACAGACGGAAAAACGCATTTCGTGTAATCCATTAAAAGTCCTGCTGGAACGCGTGCGCGTTCGGTCTCGTTCGATTATGATAACACGCGTGCATTTAATTGCCTTCGTAAAACGAGTCATAATCTCGGTGGCAGCTACAAAACTTGTATAAGTGTATAAATATATCTATGTATATATATATATATATATATATATATATATATATATATATATATACACGTAAGTAATAGCTAAAAGAAGAAGCAGACGAAGCAGCAGAAGAAAGAAGAATAAGCACGTTTATAGGCGAGTAAGTATTTTTCTTGCTCGCGCGAGAAGCAACGCCTTTGTACATATAGCGTATATAATAGTTGCGCGAGAACGAAGTGTACGTAACGACCATGGTAGCCATCCAAGGTCACGCTCTGAGGCTTACAACATAAAGTTTAAAGGACCGGATCCCAGCGCACGCGATTCCGGATCCTGAATCCGGTGTATATACACACGCTCGCGATTCTCTCACTCTCTCTCTCTCTCTCTTACTTTTACACGACCTCCCCCTATACTCACGCTTTTTCTTCGACGCTCTCTATCTCCCTATCTTTTTCTACTCCTGCTTATATTCCCTTGTCTAAGCTGACTTGTTTTCTTTACTAAAAAATGTACTATTGTGCCGAAAGAAACGTGCTGTTTCCACTTCTGAATTCTCTCACGCGGTCTGTCTGTCATTGGTCTCTCTATTGGGCATTATTTCTTGCTCTAACATAGACAGAAAGAAAGCGTTGGTAGGTTGGTATATCTCCAGAAATTGATAGCTCGCGCTCGAATTTTCGCACGTGGCAATAAATTGCGGCCCTGCTCAGTTCACCGCCACTCTGATAGAGATAGAGAGCGATAGATGCTCAGATAGAGAGATAGAAAGATAAAGGGAGCGAGAGAGAGAGAAAGAGAGTCACAAAGAGACTGATGGTCGACGCGTGTGTGTGTGAGAGAGAGAGAGAGAGAGAGAGAGACAGAGAGAGGTGGAAAGGGCAGCCACCCGCAAAAGGGCAGAGCGTTGCAGCAGCAGCTCTTGAAATGAAAGGCTCGAATGAATATATGCCTAGGCAAGTGCAAGAGACACGTAAAGGCATTCATCTCATTCAAGGTAGTCTTAAGTTTTGATCAGATAACGAATGTACACTCCTCTACTCGCGGACGACGTTGCAGCTCTTGCTCGTCTTTCTGTCGTTTCTTTTCTCTCTTCTTCGCATTGCTTCTTCTCCTTCTTCTTCTTCAGATCTAGTACTACTGTGATGCTGATGCTCTCTTCGTCTTTTCTTATACACAGCGTATATACGCTTCTTTTCGTTTATCTTCTTGTTCCACTGACTTGGAAGCAGCCGCATCTTGAGCTCGATCCTGAAAGTAGCTTCGTGAAAGGACGAAAGAGCGCACTTTTCGTGATATTCTAAAAGACGTATTGGAGCACGTTTTTAAATTCACTCATTCATTTATTACATGCTAGCTTTCGCGTTTGTTTTCGAATGGAGCAGACGACGTTATGACTGCATCTTTTCTTATCTCATTCAATGAAAAAAATGAGTAAAAGAGAAACGAATTCAGATTGTTTTATTCCGAACGAATGTCTGCTCTTCAATAAGTTTTATCTCATTCAGAAGACAAAATCTGTAAATAACGAAAGAGCTTTTAAGGAGACCTCTTGACAAGAATTAATCATTATTTCTCAATCTACTTGGTGACTCTATTCAGCTAATTATTACCTGCTTGTAATTAAGGCAGTGCTGTGAATTATTCATAATACTAATGTCTATATAGTCAACTACTGAATGACTTAGTCGTAGCTATAAAAGCTAATAAAAACAAGAAGAAAGAAGATCCATCGAAGTTGAGCAAAAAAATGCCCTCAACATTCCAATTTGCATGCAAAGCTGTCATCCTATTTCCAATGCAGCGGCTATCATAAAACGAGAATTACAATAATGAGCAAATTAATTAGTTCGAGAAGCGCGGAGGCGCCGCGCTCGATCGAGTTTTTGCTCGCGCGAATGCCAACAGTAGCTCCAGAGAGCGATTCTCGTAAATGGCAATGCGATGGTACGATTATTCGACGATGTCGCGCAGCGAAAAAATGTTACCGTTGAGAGACAGAATCTACAACAGAATCCAAACTGCGCTGTTCATCTTCGAGAACGAGCGACTGCTCGCACTCTTATATACTGCCAAGAGAAATTCCTTGACGAAGTTGAATGGGAATTGCCTCGTTACTAATGTGCATCCACCCTCGTTTAGGATGACGTGTTAGAAGATGCTGTTTTTTCTTCCGGGCCGAAGCCAACTGCCACATAAAATTATACTTGCGAGCTTTCCTTTACGAGCTGCTGTAGCTTCTGCTATGCTACCCACGATCTTTTCCGCAAAATATTTATTCGGCTGTCAAGAATAAACTGCTCTGTCTCTTTCAAATATTCGTTTGCATTTACGTATAAGTATTTTATTAACAATTGGAGAATAAAATTTTCAACTTGAGCACAAACACATAAATTCAAGTTATTTTTTCTATTGCGTCGAAGTAAATGCTTGTACTATACACGTAAACATAACATGTCTAAAAAAAAGAATAGTTTTCAAATCACACAGCCAAACCATATCCCGCAAAGGAAGTCGTTCGTAAAGGGTGGAATATCGTAGTCGGCAAGCGCAACGACGATGCTCTAGCGCGTAAATCTTGTAGATTTGGGACGGCTCGTTTTGCAGCAGCGTAGCAGCTGAGAGAGGAAAAGGAGAGAGAGAGGTAGAACGCAAGAACCTAATGCCGGATCTATCTCCTCGTTCCAACAGGGCGTGATTTATCCAAGCGCCGCTGGGCTCCTTGCAGGAAAACAACGCGACCGCAAAACGATCCTTTTCGGGCCCTCCTCGCTTAATTTTCTTCGGATCTCTCTCTCTCTCTCTCTCTCTCTCTCTCTTAGTGCTCATATTTTTTGCCCTAGCTTCGAGTACAATCGTACTTATATCCTTGACAGCGAGCTTGTATACACTGCCAAAAATGTTTTTGAGTTTGGGAATCTTTTTGTTGTGTTTAGTGTACAACTTTGCTTGACCTGTTTCAAAATTTCGACTAATGTCTTGCCGAAGTCAGGCAATATCTACTTGCATTATTCATCTTCTGATAATAAGGGCTACCGTATCTCTTGAAAAATCATGATGACGGTATTATGCAAAAATTTATAGGAATCGTAATTGAGCGTTTTACGACTACCTCGATTAATCTTGAATCCGAGCTACTGTCACGTGTTTATTAACGATTTAATATCTCGATAGGATGGACAGTAGATGATGACGATTCAATGAGCTAGCGACAATGATGAAGGAGGTGGAAAAGCGAGAAGTTCTAAACAGTAGCAATGATTTCTCTCAACGAATCCGTACGTGCCTGTTCTTTAGCAACATCTCGCAGGTGATTATCGTCGGCAAAACTCGTAGAATCGATGTAAATCACCGCAGCATCTACATCTCTCCGACTGTCGTTGCTGATGCTGCTGCTGCTGCTACTCTCGGGTAGATAATAAACGAACGGAGTGACAAGAGGCGTCGTGTCGTGTCGTGTCGCGTTGGTGGTATATATTGCTATAGCTGTATAGGCATGCGCGCATATACAAGCTCTGTACAGAGAGAGAGAGAGAGAGAGAGAGAGAAAATGAGGTAGAGATGGAGTCCATCGCATACTCTCTGTGAACTCTACTCGGAGGGGGTCTGACATCTACTGACACGGATATTTCATTTAACGAATCCGACCGACAGGTCTCTCTCTCTCTCTCTCTCTCTCTCTCTCTCTCTTCCCCTTGATCTCTATGTCTGCACTTCTCTCACTGCCTGTGTATTTATGTAGAGAGCTTGTGTTCAAATGTAGCTCATATTATTAAGAGGAAGGCCGATCGTAACTGATTTATCAAACATTCTTTTTGATAGGTCTATGATTTGTACAGTAGCAACATTGGTATATAAGGCTCGCAAAGGATGCTATTTTCATTATATTATTGCGTAACTACTCTCAATATGCAAATCTAATGTTAATTCAACTGTTTACTATTTACTATTTAAATTTTGCCAAGATTTATCTTGTCCATTTGTAACCATCGATTTATATATATAGAGTGTCTACTCTGAAGAATGGCCGATACCGAATTTAAGCCAGTAATGATTTTTCGTAGACGGGATATTAGTTACTAGTACTTTCAAACCGATACACTCCTTTCAGTATGAATTTAGGGATTTTGAATGGAATGATTACTACATCCATGTTGAAAGGACGGCAAGAAAGACTTTAACTAGCAATTTTGAGCTCAATCTATCCATCGGTGACTTTGAATCCTACGGTGAGTGAATTTTCTACGTTCTGTTATAACCAGCTTTCGAGGAGTCTTGTAGAAGAGCAAGACCTTTTAAATTGAAGGTACAACTGTCTGTAATATAACTGTCTATTTAAACATTGTTATAAATATTTAAAATTTTGAATTTAGTAATTTGCATTTCAAAGGTATCTTGCTCCTTTAGTACAATTCGGTCTGTTGAATGCTTCCACGAGAGATTTCAACATGCGTTAAAAATGTTTAGTGATTGATTACACCACTACTGGCGCGATAAAGCTAGATTGCAATCCAAATTGTATTCAATTCGCCCTACTGTAAGAAGTAAAATTAAGAAGATGTTTTTTATATTAGCACAGTAGTATTATTGTATGGTTTTGGAAAAATGGCTCGTTTTTATCATTTCAATATTGGTTTAATACTACAATGACCATTGGTCCATTCTTGAAGTGTTAACTAGTAATTTAAATTTATATAGATTTATATATAAATTCATTTTATCTTTCCTCATCCAAAAAACATTAACAAATCACTGATACATGTACTATATACATGTTATATACATGTATGTGCACAATGCACATATATTCCCAGCAGACCTCACACAGCAAACAACATCGTCATCACGCATACACACAGTGTCTGAAAGTTCATACTTCACGGCGACATAACAGAGAGGACGGTCGACGTAATGTTTTCGCGTGCTTGCTGTACAATCTCAGTAAAGCAGTAGCTCTCGTATATGAGGTGCGCGCCCGCGTTAGTTCTCGCGCGATAAAGTGCGCGATAAAGTCACCGAGGGCTCGACCCAGGGGAGAGCGAGAGAGGCCCTCTCGTGACTTCTAAGAGTCGAGCGCGAATAAATTTCGGCTTTATGTGTGTAGGACACGGCCTGTACGGCTTTGCTTTTGTATATACCCAAGCCAAGATCTTAACCGCTATTTTTCCTGCTTTCAGTTTTTTGCGAGAGTGAGAGAGAGAGAGTGAGAGACAGTTTGTGAATTTGTCTACGTGCAAGAGATTTAACCGACCCTGTTTGACTTTCACAAATTAATTACATAAAAATAAAAAGGCCTCTCCATTATATATACACATCTTCTTTACTCCGATCCTGGCAAAAATTAAACCAATAACAATTTCTATAGAAAAAAAATCCCAATATTACGTAAAGAACATTACTAATTTATTCGAAATGATTGTACGGTGTAATTATGAATTTTTCAAAAATTTCGCATAATCAAAATTTTCAAAATTGTAACAAAAAATCTGAAAATATCTGTAAATATTTTATTATCAATTCTAAGATATTTTTTATAGAATTAACTAAATTACCTTTAAAAATAATAGATTTATATAGTTAATTGATTATGTTAATGCGCAATAATTTTACAATACCATATTATTAAAAAACATATACAATTTTAAAAAGTGCGTTTTGAATTTAGCTAAATCAGATTTCGGCTATAATAAAATAACATTGTCAAAGTAATGCCAAATAATTAGTAACCACTTTTGCCAGGGATTATGTTTCAGTTTAGCCTTTTTTATTTACTGCTCGAGATTGCGTGAATTTACGAGTTATAGGGATTCGTTGGAGTTGCAGAAAAAGACGTCGGGAAGATAAAGTCGATACACTCGACTGAGCGACTCTGGAATAATCTGTGTCTTATTAAGTCCTTTTTAATTTTTAGCACTTCTCTCTTAATTTATTGCTAACGCGAGTCACGATGTATACTTTTTTTAAAAGAGGCAATTAAGAAGCAACGTTGTCAAACGAGTGAAATATAATTCCAATCACTTCTAGTATGGGAGCAATCATTTCTACCAGTTAATGACTCGGGAGAACCCATCTACATTTCGATCTCGTGTCTACCAATGAAAAACAAGCCCTTGCAATTTTTATCAATGCAATTTTTGTCACTCTATCGCTCTATCTCTATATCAAAAATACTTCAATCCTTTGGGAATCACATTAATTTTTTCGCTGATCTCGTTCAACGTTATCCTAGTTACACTGCTCTAATGATAACACCGAAAATGCGTCTTTTGTCTCAGACTCTAAGTCTTCGGCTACCCTCATAGCGCACAAAATCAGAATCTTATAAGCCGCGTCTGACTTGACTCATAAGCTGTGAGAAAAAGGAGTCAGATTTTTTATGGTCTCCAAGGGTGCGAGTGGAGAATTTTCACGCCTCATCTTCGAATCATGTATATAATATATGTACCTATATATATATATGCACACTTGTGAAAATTTGTCCACAAGATTGGCAAGAGACATTTCCGGTGTTTGCCACTTTTATGTGTGGATTTACAATCATTCATAGTAAGAGGGTAAATAATTATTTTATCATGCAAGTGAGAGCATGCGAGAGAGAGAGAGGGAGCGTGTGTTATATCATCGTTTAATAAAGGAATGAAGCTCTATCTATATAAGGTTTTGTTACTGACCATGCGGAAATTTGTCTACTCAGGCGTGTGCAGCGTGAAAAGCCGTATAAAAGGACTCGTCGGACCACGCGCATCGTGACTGGTCCTAACGAGGCTTCGACCAGTCATGCTGATATTGGTGAAGCGAGCGAGACGGCTTTTCTATAATAACCATCGCGTAATTATTAGATTTATAGATGACGCATAACTGCCTGAAGCATAAAAATAATTGGCTGAGGCAACACTAACTCACTTTAATTAAATACGAGAGTAAACGCCCTATAAGTGAGTTTCCATTATATATCTATCCCGAAAAATACAATTTCGATAGCTGTACGTCAGGAGCAAAAGAGCAGCTAGTGGCAATAAATCGCGGTCTAATTTTTAAAATGACGCAACTGCGCAGCGATACGGAGAGAGAGAAAGAGAATGCGAAGGAAAACTGGTTTGGACTCTATATACGTCGGCACAGCTAAACCGTTCGCACTAATCTCATCACACCTTCTTTTTTTCCATCAACTCTCCACACTCTCGTGACCACCTCCTCCCCCGTATATGACAAATGTTATTTCCGACAGTAAACGTCAGTAGGTTAGCCGGGATGATTCACTGCTCGCGGCGCATCAATCCTTTTTTCCCATCTGCGAAGCTGTATAGTACCTCGTTCTCTAGCCCGAGAGCAAGACTTACTTTATTTGCGGCTTAATTTTATGCACTGCAACGTGCTGCTCTATACGTCTCTGGGCTTTTCTTCCTTCTTACGCGGGAGGATGTGTGTAGATATGATAGCAATACATTATAGCTATACTAACTATTAGGATAAAAAGATGTCGAAATTTAAATATCAACTTGTTTATTAATAAAAGAACCAATTTCATATGAATGTATTTATTTATTTATGTAACCGAAAACCAATAATATAAGTAAATTCTGTAGGAGTGGGATTCTAAAATGGATACAAAAATTTAACGTAGATATATAAATTCTTTAGTTTATTATTAATATTATCATAATGAATATTCACTGAGATTTCCGAATCTAAAACAGGATCTCTTACATTTAATATTGTAAAAAATGTTAGACCGTAGGGATAGCTGTTGCACAAATATATCGTTTTTCGAAGGTCGCAATAAGTCGTTCGGAAAGTAAAATTTGAAAGTACAAATTCATTACATCCATCGGATATTACTTTTCGTTCAAATACCTTATGCTTTACAGGCGTCCAGCAATAGTCATAACAAATGCACTACAGAAGCGATCGGCAGCTCGAAGCTGCCCGTTCGCGTTATTCAGACTCGCAAAACGCAAAAGCGAAATAGAGAGCTGAACGTTTACGGCCCTCCGCACACTGATGAGATTCATAGGGTGGTTGTTGTGGGCGTGCGAGGAATATTACACTTCTACTTTCTTAACCTTCTTTTACAGCATTCTTCTGTTGCTTCGAATGCCTCGGTACCATACATCCGGAGGAATCCGGAAAGTCCGAGGTGAAGCGCAAGCTGCCTTTTACGCGCGAAGAGTCGACTGTCAAGGCGAACGAATGTATTATCTATCGACGGTTTGATTTATGGCATTTTTCGGAGGATTAAGTGGCTCTTTATTGCTTGAGTTACTTTTTCTCTCTTTCTTACTCTCTCCTGAATACCTGAATATTTTTATTGCTTCTTTCTTTATCTGCTGGTTCGCGCGCACTTTCGCAGACTTTTCGTTCGAATATTAAAGTTTTACGAGGCTTTGTAGAAATACTTCAAAAACGAGTCAGCTTTGATGAGTTTATTGAAAATATTACATTCTCCGATATTATTTTAGCAGAAACAGATTATACCCAGGATCTTTTCTAATTTTCATCGACAGCTCTCAGTATCAATAAAATAGAACGTGTGCGTAAAAAATATACGAACGAGCAACGATATCTGGAGGGCATGCGGATGAAGAAAAATGACACGCTTGTCAAACACCGACGGTGAAAACACGCAACGTTGAAGGCGCGAGCGACCTTCTTTATGTATCTCACCTCTTCTCTTCTCTCGGACGTCCCTATTTACACGGGAGGAAAATACTCGCCTAATAGGTGTAGCGATACATAGCATACTTAGCCTTTTTGCCGCTGAACTTTTTGCGCTCTTCTTCGATGTTACGGATACGATATGATAGAAAGTATTTAACGTTTGATACGCTGGGTAATTGAATCACCTTTGTAACGGAAAATATATACCTAGAAAGGCTCATAACTCTCCCCGTACTAGGGAAAATATCGAAAGGTCAAAGGTGGAAAAAGGACGAGCGTCAGAGAACATAAAGCTCATCGTCTTCTCTTAATCGGACGCGTGCCGATGACTCGCTAGGCTGCACGGGCACGCATACCAGGCCCTCCATCAAGTTGGACACGGTAAGGTAACGCGTCATTGAGATACACATCGGGTCATATATATACATATACAGCTCGGTTTATGCGTCGCGATTCCTGATCAGCAAAAATCATCTGGCACGCGCTTTATATGCGATCACGACAATGAGGCTTCGTCAATTCCGTGAGATGTGCCATAAGCCAGTGGCTATCATCGATTGCGTCTTCCTATTTCTCCCCCTCTCTTACTCTCTTTCTCTCTTTTTCTCTTTCCGCTCTTTCTCTCTTTCTCTCTTTCTCTCTTTCTCTCTTTCTCTCTTTCTCTCTTTCTTCCAATGCCGAGTACTGTGCGACACTTTACGAACCGAGAAATTCAATGGATGTCCCACAGATATATATCCTGGCTCTTCTTTCTTCCATATCTGTCCTCGTATCTTCCTTGGCTTATGCTCGGTTGAACTTTATGTGTATGTGTAGCAAGTAAAATATTTACAAGACGTGAATAAATTGAAATATGTACTTTGCTCGGTGTATTTTACTCTTTCTCCTGACGTCGATTCGTCTATCTGCTGTATTTTCATCTTTACACTTAAAGTGCGATATGTACATAGAAAAAGATTTCAGGGGCCATTTTTTAATGGAAACATTTGACATTAGCGATATTATTTAATTTTCACAGTTATTGTGTATGATGCAAAGTGTATTAAGGCTGAATTACAATTTCTCGACATAAGGATACAAATTTACGTTTGGCACGAGGCCAATATTGTCGTGCAGAAACGAGGCGATAGAGATTTAGTGAGGCTTTCGAAATTCAATTTCCGAAATGCACTCTGATCGTCGACGATAAACGAAAAAGTATTAATTTTCGTCAACTTTTTAATATAGAATTCCAAAAATCTCATAAACTTCAAAGATGCGGATAAGTGAGTCTTCACAATTTTTCGCATAACTTCAGCTTGTATCCTTTTTATCAACAGCTTCAACACCATCAATTACGATTTTTCAGGTACATAAAATTCCTCGAAAAAAGCCATCTTCCAGCAAGATTATAAACGATCTCGTCCGCCGATATTTCATAAATTGCAGTTTCAACGAGGCGGCGGCGGCGGCGGCGGCGGCGGTTCGTTTAAAAGATCGTCCAAGCTAACGCGCGCTCTCGCGTATACACACGAATAGACATACACACATTCACATGCGCGAAACTTCGCACTTTCTCCCCGTGTGTTCGTCTTCGCTCCTTCGCTCGCGCGCATCGACGCTAATCGTGTATCTCTCGCGTCATAGTCCGATGAACATATTATACACACAGACAGAGTTAGGGTAGAGCTATACTCTACGACGTAACATTTTCGCGTTGTTATCGCCACCTAATCGGACACGTGCAAAGCTCGTAATTGCGCAGACGCGAAAACTCGTGCACTATCTAGATCCGCGCCCGGGACTTTCGGGGTGTATACATAATTCGTTATGGGAAAGTTCTACGGGCAAACTGACGTCGCCACCGACATTTATGTCTGGCACGACTGTGGGTTCTTGCGTGTTTGTTCCTCTGGAGCCTCATCGCAATTTCCAGATAAGCCGCCACCACCACAGCAGCGCTGATTTTTCAAAAATATATTTTCAGATCGATTACGCAAGAGGAAGTTGAATTCGTTTTTTTCTCTCGAAATGTTATATCGTGTTTAAGTTTATATAGATATACGCAAGATTGTCGGAAAAGTTCGATGGGGGTTTTAGAACGTCGATTTATATAATGCGCAATTGACTAATAAATTATGGTGCGAAGCAAGATATAGTTGCAACGGATAAGTTTCTGATCGGTTCTCGTACTAGAAAGTTGCAGTTTTTGCAGCTGAATTGTTAATTCTCTTGTTTTACGAACGAGCTTTACTTTCAATTTTCCATTACAAGCAATTTCGATTTTTCAGAAATTAACGAGATTAGCAAGATACTTTTCAATAGACCAGGCACAACTAATAAAAAGGATATTATCAATTATGCAAGAACTTACCTCTCGACAATTTTCGTAGGTCTGCTCTAAGTACACAAGCCTGACGCGGAAACTCCACGAGGCAGACGCGGCGTCGCGTCGAACGACAAAAAGGCAAAACGCACTTTGTCACACGCGGCATGCGAACAAGACGTTCTGGCATAAAATTTCGAGGGCAAAAACGTCAAAAGCAAAGACGATGTCGTAGTATCGTCTGGCCTCTGGCCCCTGGCCAGATCACCCTCGCATCATATATCTCGATACGACGTCCGGAAAAATTGTCTTTCTGCAAAAATACATTGCCCTCGTCTGTTTAAAGTCGAAGACGAAAAAAAGATAAGGCGTATCCATGACACGGCGAGTGTTTTTAGGCGCATCATTATCGCCGCTGGATTAACAAGGTGCACACCCTCGTGACAAATGAGCGCGTGACGTTTAACTTCCCGTGAAATTCATTAATTGAAACGTCGCAGTTCTCTCTCGCTCTGCGATGCACAATGTGTCCACGAGGCGTGGCACTTGCGATTACTCGCCCGTGGGCGGGATGCTCGGTATAAGTCATATCACTGCTTTAGAGAGACTCGAGAGCTCATCACGGTACGATAGAAGCTGGTTCGTTGCGGACGAAGGAGGGCTCTTGAAAAATCGTCGCGATATTGTGCACTGATTAGAATCAGAGGACACGCGTTCAGCTGCCTCATAATGCTTGGGGTGAGTTTTATTTCTCCCATCGGTGAGAGTAAAATCCATCTTTCATTTTTTATCATTCTACAATATATATAAAATAAAAAATATGATTAATACGTTGCATAAAATACACAACAGCTAGACTGAAATTGCGCAAGTATCAATATTAAACAAATAACGTTTCATAACTAATTCATTTGTGCTATTCTTAAATAAGAGATCTATCAATATAGAAGTCTCATGTATGGGTCACGTGCTTCTTTGTCTTGCGAAAAGTACATTTTCATCCATGTACAGGGTATAGTGAAAGCTTTCCTTCCTTCAAATGACGTCCCCGTGGATAGTGCCAACTGATGAAAATAAATAAGTAACACGGTCGCAAGCAAACCTTTATTTTTCCCCGAGGGGAGAGTCGTTGAGAGAAACTTGGACGCGGCGCGTGTTTAATTATACTAGCACGGAAATAAGCTCACACGCATAGAAGATACTCCAATTACGATTGCGTAAGTTGCGAGCATGTCGCGTCTGAGCGTGAGATTCGTCTTGTTTGCCGCCAACATTACGAGGCTATACCAATTTAATGACTCTTTTCTTCTTACGCATTTGGAAGGGAAATAAAAGAGACATTGTGTCAGCAGTCAGTTTACGTGATTATCTTCCGAGAAATCACAACGAATTTCAGATTATAAGAGTTCATTTTAAATTCCACAAAAATTATCCATATACAACACCGCAAACATAGATGTTTTGAAAGTGGATGATGTTAACAACGGTTCGATGCTGAGCCGTACGTACACGACTGGAATACCTAAGGAAAATACCAAAGTGATTGAGACGACTGACTCGCTAAATTTCTCTTATGGGCTACTATTCTTCTGTAGCTAGGGAAGCATTGACATATGCGCGTGTGAGGTTTCGATTGCTCCACGCGAGCAATCAACGTAGCAGCCGCCCGTCCATCCATCGGATGTTACATGTGCGAAAGCGATCCGATCTCTCTTTCTCTCTCTGTACCTTTCTCCGTCTGGGTCCACAACGGGTAAATCGTGTGAAGACACAGACCACGAGACGACAAGACAACGCATATGCGCTCTCCTCGTCGAGGAAGACGAGCAAACAGGGACAAACAACGGGAAGCAAGAAACACGGTAGAACAAAAATTTTATGGGTATCGTAGAATAGTTGGATTTCACGTATATAAAAGTCATTGAAAGAATTAGATTTAAAAGGGGGCAAAAAGCGTAGCAACAAGACACCTTAAGTCTCCGTAAAGCTGTAGATTCTTGCAAACACGACATAAGCATATCAATAAAATGTTTAATTGGCGTTTACATTTCTCTGCGTATCTCTCGAGGTCCGCGATATCGATCTCTTCTTTCCCCCTTCTTTTTACTCTTGAAGCTTTTTCCGCGAAAGTCGGATCAGTTCTCTATCTCTTTCTCTCCCCCCCCTCTCTCTGCGCTATATATATCCAACAGAACGTCGTCAGTCCGTACTCTGGCAGGCAAAAGGATGTAAAACAGAAAAGGGACGGACTTGCTTGCTTGCATACATACCCTCGGAAATCTCTTGCTCTTTCGGAATTAATATGCCGCGATGCGTTGTGTGCATATATAGGTATACGTATATATATATATATATACCATCTCTCTCTCTCTTTCTCTCCCTGGGCTATCGGTGTATTATTTATTTTATGCGCGCAGCCGCCAGTGTGCGGTGCAACGGAGACACGAGAGAGATAGTAATCGGTTCTTATTCGCTTTTCTGCAAGCTGGCGTGCGTATATTTTTATGTTTTTTAATATGTTATTTTTTTTATTGTCAAGATATACTTTACCCAATGCTCTTCCCTGGTACGAATGGAGTAATGGCCCAGTACTAAACCAGCACCCTAGTGGGAATTGCCGGTACTGGAACAGCGGACCAGTATTGGTTCGGTATCGGAATGGAAAGAATGGGCCAGAACTGTAAAACTGTACTGGCCGAAAGCTGGCGTGACACTCGAACGAGAGTTTAACTTTCAACTAACTTCAAGTCCATCTTACGTAGCTATTGGTTTAGTAACATCTCAACAACGAATGAAAAGGAGTCTCTTAAAATTATGCCATTTTCATCTTTGGGTGATTTGAAACAATTTGATGATTCTTTAAAAAATAATATTATAATATATATTACATATTATATATTATACATTATAATTGATACAATGCTGGCACAATACTGGCCCAATGCTGTCACAAGACTGGCCCAATACTGGCACAGTACTAGTTTTCAAGTATGGCCCGATCTTATATCTCCAGTACTGGTTCGATACTGGGCCAGTACTGGGCCAATGGTCAATTCCTAGGGTAGTGATATCGTGTTAACAGTACTTTATAGTACTCGCCCAGCATTGAACCAGTACTGGAGCGATAAGAACGGACTATACTAAAAAAATCATTACTGTGCCAAATTATATTAGTATTGTGCCAACCTTGTTTTTTATTTTATAATATTTTGTATTTGTATAAATCTGTATCTAATATACAATAGAAAATAAATAACTTGACTTCCCCATACTAGATAGATCAGTACGGAATTGTAATCTTTTGCGCTTTTGAGAGCATATTTCAAATCAGGCCAGTACAGTATTAGACAACTCTGGCACGTTCTTATCACCCCGATATCGAGTCAAGGTTTAACTCGTGCTGGCCTGTTGTTCACTCCTGGAAATTCTTACCAGGGTTCTTTTTTCTGTTGAAAGAAACATTATTCATCGAGAAATATATTTTTAATTAAATTTGAAATTTAGATTGAGCATAATTCCAGTAGCGAGGGAAAACTCAACGCCTCGGCATAATCTACGAGCGATGGGCTGTTTATTAATGGAGGCCTCTAGCAGGCGATAAAAGTATGGGTAAGCAACAATTATATGCACAAACGTGCTGCTGAACCGAATAAAGGCGCTCGCGAGCTCGAAACTCTAAATGACAAGGCATCGCGATAATGTCCCGACAATTTCCTGGCCCCCTGTATTAATTACGGTAATGTGCTCACCGCTGCACACTGCATATGCAGCGATCACAAATGCCACCAGTAATGATCCTGTATTGCCTTCTCTTCTATTTAGCCTTACGTTAAATATGAAAAATCCTAAGATTTTAAACAAATTCAATGTCGATTGATTATAATTACAACAAAATCTTTTTTACATTTTTAGGTAAGTACATATATGCTTGTCTTCAACAACAAAATTTCCTTCTCCAAAATAGTGAGTATAACATAATACATAATTATAAAAACTTCATGCATCTTGTACTATATAGAATAGGCCTCCATCTAGCGAGCGCTGGTCTAATACCGAATTATTTAAAAATTAAATCGACAAATCGCAAAATATTGTATATTTTGCAATTTTGATCATTAAGGTTGTGAAGCTTACGGCCAATAACTTAAGATTATTATTTCAACTTTAATATATCTTTTAACCAAATCAAAATGTCTGTAAATATAATAACTACAAATTATTATTATGATAAATCCAGTTTATTGTAAAAAATTCTCGTACCTATGCAGCGATAAAATAATAATTAAATACATGTACATACATATATACATGAATATTATATATACAACAGATTATAAGTTCCCAATTGTTCGCCAATAGCATACGCACAAACTGATGCTTTCTCGGCAATACCATTGCTCGTTCAAAGCTTTACGAAAAAACTTTTAAACGGTTTTGCCATTCGCGTGTCCCCAGGACATCCGGAAACGGCCAAACTGAAGAGAGAAAGAGAGAAGCGGCATTTAAAAGGGCAGTCTGCTTTCGCGCGCGAGCCGGTAAGTGTCGGACAACAAAGGACAGAAACGAGCGGTCCTTTAATGATTTATAACAGTTTCGCTGCCGACGCCGCGAATGGGTTACACTCGCACCAAAAGGAAGGTCGAGCCGAAAGAGTTAAAACTAAGCGAGACTCAAGTTCATGTGAAGAAAAAAAATCCTACGACTTGTGTAAGGGTAGGGAATTCGGTATCGTATAATGGAAGAAACGAGGGAGGCATCCGCTCCCTGCTGTATGGCTACCACGCCGCTTTGGCTTTGACTTTTTCGAGTGATAACTTCTTACAGGTCGGTGAACTTGCGAAAAGAATTTCAGGACAAAAATTGGAAAATATATGGAAAAATTCTTTAGCATTCATCCTTAGAGTAGAAGGTAGAGTAGAAAGAATGTTATCTTGCAAAGTGAGGCAAATATTTGACATTTTGGAAAAAAAGTCGATTTTTTATTTCATGTATCTAATACATACTTTCTCCATACTTTCAACTACGTTAGACGTAAGCATTGTTTTCAATTAGCAATAATGTGCAATATAAGTGCATTGTTTTTTAATGTTAAATGTTAATAGATTCATTGTGAGAGAGATTTTATATACGTAATTTGAGATTATGATGTAAAAACAATATTGGCTCTTATCAATATTGTCTTATTAAATAACTCGTTCTCGGTAACGAATATACATTACTCTTCTTCTTCGGTATTTCTTCCAGTTATTTTCTTCTGATACTCTTCTAGATTTTCAATTAACAGAATATAGGCCTGATATCCTGTTCAGTTCATGCTCATCATAAGTAGTTAATCTAATTATAGTCAAATTTATAAATTACTTATATTACCGCTGTATTGTATTATTCATATTCACCTCTTCAAAATACAATATTTACTAACAACATAATTAGGTACAAATATGTATATTATTAATTAAATATTTTATATATTTTCTGTGCGAGAGTTGTTTATACAATAGCAATAGCTCAATAGCAACAACTCAATAGCTCTTTAAAAATAGACCACTCAACTTTACTTTTGCCGATAGACATTTTGGTGGAGATTTTTTTACCGATGCGGTGTAACATATGTTGATATTTACTCCGTTAATTAGAGTATTTATAATACTGGAAGTAAACAGCTGAGCTTAAAAAATGATAAAAATAGAAAATATGTTTATAGTGTCATGTATCATTAATCAAGCGTCTGCGCTTCATAAATCAAACGCCTTAGCTTACGTGTATATTATTTTTGAAAAATTTGTGTCACACTTTTATGCGCTTATTTTATTTTAATGCCACTCATATAGCGAAGTATTTTAACTATTGTTTTAGCTCTGTATATATATATATATATAATGTACGCATAGACTTTAATGGCAAGAATAATCTTGTTGATTTTGGTTTCAAGTGAACAATCAGTCGCTAAATACTGCAAGAGCAACATAATTTATTAAAGTCTTACAGTTCTCAGAGAGAACATTTTAGCGTTTATTATTCACATAGTCAACCCTGCGACAGGCTGAAACTATCCATCTTCCGAAATAACTTGAATACTTATTTTGAATCGGGCGCTCGCATCTTCCATTCTACTGGTTATTTTTGTGCATCTAGTAGCCTAAAAACGCGGATGATCAATCATATTGTCTTTTGATTTTTATACTGCTGTCCGCTGTACGTATTGTGCTTGACCGGCGTATCGATTTTTATCAATGCACTTCTACATTATTATTGCGAATAATGACGTGAATTACCAGTCGAGGCAGTTCAGACTTAATATATTATTAATGTATATACCTATTCGAATAAATTTTCTATTCTTATTTTGAAATTCAGGTCACTAATAGTTTCTTTATTAAGGAAATTCACTGAATTGCGCTGTTAACAATAACATCGACGATTTACAACTGTTTACGGTCAATGAACAATATGTATAGAGTGAATGATTCAAAGAACAGAATATACCCATAATTTTTTTACGACCCAGTTACTTCATCTAGATTATATTTTGCAATTCATAGATCCGATTAGAATGACACGATAAAAATTATTAGATAACCGCGGCACAACCAGTACACATGCTAAAATCTGAATTTCATTGAATAAGCATTCGTTACGCTGCACTGCATTCTCTTCAATATTATGCTTGCCTAGCTAGAGGCTATATGCCAATCTAGATCATCAATTATCATTGCTTTTATATGACAAGCTAAAAGTTCTGAATAACAAAAATTGAATTATAAAGTAACAAGGGTTCAAGGACAGCAATCACTTTCACACATAAACTCAAGCGGACACAGTCTAATTTTCGTTCATCAAAATTACCATCGACTTTCGCAAAAACCGCAAAACTCGCGCAATTTTGATAACCAATATCGCTTCTTCCATAATATATATACAACTCTCTGGGCACATATATAAAGTCTTGTCATTAGCATAACATTAAAAAGTCCGAGAGAAACATAAAAGCAGCGCTCACAATTACGAACATGATTTAACAATACCCCTGGTATAGTATGTATGTATCGGCTACCCCGCGAGAAAAGAGGGATAATAAGATCTCATCTCATTCTTAGGCTGAGTGTATATGTGTCTGTCGTGAGATTCGCGGCGCGAAGAAACGCGAAAGTAAATTCTCACGAAGCCACAGTCTCATTAAGTCCCTCCTCCCACTCTTTCTGATTTTCTCCCTCCCTCCCTCTCTCTCTCTCTCTCTCTCTCTCTCTCTTTCAGTCAAAAGCATCGATCTCTCAAAGCGAAGGCTGAACGTAGCCGGAAGCAGCCTTATCCCGGTCACCTTCGCTGCTGCGTTGCCAAGGTGTATAATTCCTATTGCAAAAATATATAGGTGAAGTCGCGCCACGGGCTATCACGACACTTGCGCTATTAAAGCTGCAGCAGAAACAGCAGCTGCTCCTGTGTATAGTGACGCACGATTTTTCTTGGTCGTGCATGTGTGTGCCGCTGCCACCGCCACAGTGGATTATAATAAACAACTTCTGCTTTTCATGCATCATGCGAGCTAAAGCACGACTCGATGTGAATATTTAAATGAAATTATACTCGCCATCAATAGCGTTGCTAATGTTCTCATCGATGTTACTTTATTCAATATAAGCATGGCGCCTATGGAACGTTCATTTTTCTATTTGCGCAATTTTCCCAACGCCAGTAACTGTTTAAAAATAAAGTCTAGAAAAAAGTATAGACCGGATTCCGTGGGGAGCTAAAGGTTATACATGTCGATGATGAGTTATTTCCGGAAATGAGACTCCTCGTACCAATACGTATAGCTATATAAAATGATTTTCCTATATTCCGCGGTCGCGAAACTCCTGTTTCCCTGCATCATTCTCGCGCTGGTTAATTAATAAGGCGAAACTACGAAGCAGAGTGATATCCTTGCACGAACACGCGCACTCTCGTATACTCTCGTGAACTTTGGCCAAAGTAGTTGCTGTAGATGAGAAGATGCGCGCGCGCGCGTGTGTGTGTGTGCACTACGTCTAAGTACACGTGTACAAAAGCGATATTCTTTGAACGACAAAGGCACGAAAACACTCAACGCACATATCGTCGATACGACATACACGCTGTGTGTGTGTGTGTGTGTGAGTGTGCGTATATAGGACTACTCGTCGAATAGCTTCACACAAGATTGCAAAGTCCTCCCTGTCATGCGTTTAATGAGTATGCATACATTCGCGAGCCGCGAGCTAAGGGTCTTGGAAAGCGAGAGAGATCCTCGCCACCACCTTCATCTTTCGTATTTACTGCGACTCGCCGCGCGCTCCGGGCTTTCTATAATCGATATGGCGTTATTACGAGCGGCTGCGTAATGATGAGTTATATGCGCGAGCGAGGGAAAATTTTCATTTCGTCGGTTTAATTATCCTCGGCTCGCTCTCTGACAGACGTATATACACGCAATAAAAGAAACCGACAGTTGCATACTATATACACTAAGTAAAGAAGAGTGGAAGAGAAAGAGGAGGTGTTAGTTGCCGCTGTGCATTTAGTTTGTTGAGATTCTCGGAGAGATGGAAATTATAAATACAAAGAGGACCCGAGGACATAAGGACGAGGTGTATACTCTTTTCCTTGTCATTATAAGTAATAATATCGCGCCGAAGATCCAGAGGGTATTTTTTGTTGTTATTGAGATAATAACGCGCGACAAATACGATTTACGTTCATTGCATCACCGTGTACACGTAGAGATTACAAAAAACAGTCTGGTTCCTCGAATTATCGTGTGCCAGCGCGTTTGGAAGAGGAATTTGGGATTATTTTTCGACGGTGATCTCTTCTGATGATTACACTTATTTACCCAGATTATCGCGTTGATTCTTGATTCTTGTAACCACCCCCTTATTACTGAGATACAATGTTTCAAAAAATGTGCCTTGAGGGGTTCAGCTTAAATTTATCTTTTAATAAATTCCCGAAATTCGTTCGTAAATTATACAAGCTTGTTGATACTCAAAAAAGCCGAAATTCGAATACAAACTCACCCGCGCTGTATTATTATCGTTGAGGAATCGGTGGTCGCTTTCGGCGGTTTCAACAATTCGCGTACTTATATGACTCCCACTATCAAAGACGGCACGAGAGTCGACACCTTTATCGCAGATTTTGATGGAGATAATTGAATGAACGAGTATTTCGTCGCGAGCAGCTGTTCGAAAATAATCGCATAATTACGTATATAGCACATTTCCATTCATGTCTTTTGAGAGAGATACGAAGCTACTTATGTTTATACAGATTGGCTCTTCAGCAGTGGCGAGTATCAAATAAATCCCCCGAGTGCTATAGCAGGAAACGCGTGTCTCTCAATGATACACAACGGTGTAAAATAAACATTGTCTCCTCAACACAACAACAATGCCTGCGTTCTCTCGCAGAAAACGCGTAGTTCGCAATTTCTTCCTCCTTTAGGTACTTAAAACAGAACTGCAAGCTGATGCAGTCGCGGCGGTTACGATGTCACATGCAAATTTGTTCGGCAGAACACTGCATTGTTCTCTCTCTCTCTCTCTCTTACTGCTAAACCATCCTGCCTATGTAAACGAATGGGTTAGCTTCTGTGAGAGAACGAAGCACGCGAAGTATATAAAGCGAGAGATATAGCAATAAATAATAACAGTAATAAAGTGTCGGGAATGACGCGCTGCTGTTGAAGTCATTCGTTATTAAGTGTGTGCGTGGCTATTGATTGCCAGTCGATTGGGCAACGATAAGGGAGAGGCTTTCCTGGAAGTAACGCCTGCGATCTCACCGAATCGAATGGTGAGCTCGAGAAAGAAAGATTTCTGAACATCATAAACGCATACTCGCGAAGCTGAATGAATAGTTGTGAGAATTCCATTCGAATTGGTGCAAGGCGAATTCTTGGCTAAATGATTGATTTTAAAATCGTTTCGAGGAATCTATGTTGTCGGTCAATAACTGTCTGTGTCGGTCGTGAACCTCCATGAAGCCTGCATTTATATTACACCTTGTGCTTTCTTCGGGATTATTAATAGTCGGTATAGGTGGGCAAGGCGACTCATTAGACGTCGGATAAAGAGAGAAAGAGAGAGAGAGAGAGAGAGAGAGCCACTCGTGAGATAAATAACGTAAGAAGCTGCAAGGACAAGAGAGGCTTGCACGAATAAAGAGTCGCGTAGAAAGATGCCAGGGCGTATAGTATCACACCTGCATTTCGAGTCTGTCTGAAGAATCGAAATGAGAAGATCGTCGGCGATTTATTGCGTTTATATATATATCTCCCTCCCTCCCTCTCGCTCGCTCTTTCTTTCGATCTCTCCTTTTTTTCAAGAGAGAGTAGCGCTGCTGGTGTGAAATATCGCCGGCAATTCGTCAACTTACCCGACACCTTTTCATGCTGCGTATCAAAGCGGGAAAGCTTCGAGGTCAAGTGTCCGCGGAAAAAAAGGATTATCCGAGTTACAAATGCGTCCTCAAGGGAATGTCGACAATGGAAGAGCAACCAGACGTTTATTTACGAGTAAGAGACGACGAGATTTTTAGCAATGATTGGCTTTGATGCGCTTCAACGTCTTATCGTTAGCGAAGCCATTAAGTAAGCGAATCTGAGCAGTTGCAATACGGTATATGTTGCTACTACTGCTGCTGCCGTTGAACGGTGAATATTTGTAAGGATACTTGATTGAACCGAACATTTGTTACGCGTCAGCGAACACTCTTTCTTTATAAATCGTTGAAAGACGTTACCTATTATTATTTGTATTTTGAATATATGGTCAAGTCCGTGCTCGTCAAAATGTTTTTTTAATTTCTAACAAATAATAAGCGAAGCGCATTCCAATTTTCAAAAAAAAAGTAAATTTATACCATTTATGCTGTGCCAAACGAGAGTCTAAATACAGCATAATTACGTTGTTCCAAAAGAAAAGATAGATATTGGATCAATTTTACAGAATGCACTTTCTATTCAGCCCCTAAAAGTAAAATTTTGAAAAAATCCATCCTGTACACCTTGGCCAGTCGCTAATAAATATGACATGCATTCGTCCGAACACCTTTTGCGTCTTAATCCTCATTTACGATCCAAAAAAGAGCGAAATTCACATCTCTCTCTGTCTCTCTTTCTCTAACTGACAACATTATATTGAAACGCGTCGTCTGAGTGAGAGCGATATAAGCGTTATATTGCTTGCGTGTGGTTCGCGAACAAATTGTTCCTGAAGATCTGCGGTGCCAGTCCAGGCGGTAACGAGAAACGCGAGAATTTCGAGTGTAAGAGAAAGAGTAAGAGAGACGGAGAGAACCGACGTGAGATTGAGAAATGGCGAAAGAAAGAGAGAATGATTGCAAAAGAAGAGAAGCGCGTGTATGAGAGAAGAGCATGCACGCGCGCTTTTAAAGAAACCAATTGGACTTGTTGAAGGTTTGCTGCTGCAAAATGAGAGAGAGAGAGAGAGAGAGAGAGAGAGAGAGAGAGAGTGAGATCTGAAGAAAAGTAAAGCGAGTCGAGATAGATAGAGAGAGAGAGAGAGAGAGAGAGAGCGAACGAGCGGACAGTCGGAAAAGGAGGAGCTGCAGCGCGCGAGAGGGAGAAAGGAAGAGGTGATAAATGGGAATGAGGATTGCCTCGCAAAGTGCGAAGAGTGTGTACGCGCACCAACATGTGTGTTAGGGCCGACCGTGAAATTCGCCATTCACAATGCTATTGGATCCTGTAGCTTTTCAGCGAGGTTATGGACCCTATTATATATCGTGCATTACTTTTATCGGTAAACGAGAAATTTTTGATGGAAAAGTAAAGGGACACGGATAAGTTTAAAAAAAAAACCTCGGCATGTAATTACGCTTCCACTTGATCTTACAATTAAATCGGATCGAAAAATTTACTGCTATATTTGGGAATTCCTCTCCACAGCGCACCAGCAGCTCATTAATTCGATAAATATCGGAGTTTTATTACATAAAATTCATCAATGTACAAAAATTCCAAAATCCTTTCTACATAATCTATACATATATACACATTGCACATATTTCAGACACACTTACCCAAACGCTCCGGCGAACAATGCACGCTTGCATATAAAATGCGAATCCGAGAGCAGTGTACACTCCGTTGTCTTATATGCATCGAAATCCAAATGCATTCATCGGCCACCAACTTACCTTTTATCGCTCGCGTTAATCCTCTCACCTACGTCTGCATGTGTGCAAATATGTACGTGTGCGTATATATATATATATATATATATATATATATGTTCTGCTTTCCTGCCTATAATATATATGCATACGTAGCCTTATACATATATATGAAAGTACCGGGTTCCCCTTGATTTCCTCGAAGTACGGAGGGCTTTCAATCCCTCTTTCATTCTTAAGGATTCTTTTGGGTTGAACGACCGAGAGAGCATTGCGAATCCAACATAATTGTTCACGCGCGTACGCGTGAGAGGACCCCCCGATGCAATAAATATTACTCGTTTGCTCGACAAGAAAATGAGGATTTGAGAATTTTAATTCGGGGGGCCTGGACCGTACACGTATTGTACTCGATGTGCAAGCAGCGCTTTTGAAAAGCCGCGCGAAATCTTGCTGCCGCGTGCGGTAAGGTACAAAGGTATCCGCTCAAATTTATGCTAATTTACTGCAGAGTCACTCATTGTATTGAACGATATGTGGGAGATTAATAATCGATATTGCTGGTTTTATTGGCTCATTGTGTCGGTGTTACTTGCATGAATTCTCAGCTACGTACGTAGAATTTTATTCTCATATAATAAAAACACAGCAACGAATTTCGTTTCAAAACATATACCGGCGCTTACCGATCAATCTGTTGTCCCTGTCGTGCTTCGAATCTTCAATGAATTTCATACCTGCCATCGCTAGAAACCAAAATAAAATTCAAACGACCTTCCGGAATTTCTAGGTAAAACCTGGCGGCAAATCTTTTTGACGGTTATCGGTACCCATCAATGACTCGGACGGTAGCAGAGCCGATCGTGAATAATATCGTGCGTGTGTTGTCGCCAAGAAAGAGGGGACGTTTGCAATCGCGAATTTCAAATCTACGGGGACCGTCGCAACGGGTCGTCGTTTCTTATACTCGGAAGGCGATTGTAGAAAGTCCGACAGGAAACATTGGCGCGACTCGTGTTTTGTATTGAAATTTCATACACTTTGAGTGTTCTTACTCGGGCTCTTTTTGGAATGTCTCGACGTATCTTTTTCGACTTTTCACTGTGTGTCAAGAGTGACATATGAAAGTACATATCCCAAAGTTACATTCACCGCTGTGTACAGTTAAGTATGTGTATCATCTAACAAAAAGTTTGGTCAGATATTTTAATTTCATTTCAAAAGATCGTCTTCGTATCCATTCCATACAGTAGCGTAGGAATCGCGTGTCAAAGGAATAAACATGATAAAGCAGGAGAAAAGCCCAGTAGGGATAGAATCAGCGAGCGGAAAGAGGGTGAAAATCTGTACATCAGTTGACGCTCTACACCGCGTATATACAGCCGAGAAAACGCAAAATCGTCTTGTCCCTTGAGACTACCTTGTATATCTCTTGGTGGTAAAAGGTTAAGAAAATACGTTCCCTGACATATATCTCTTTAAACTTGGAACATCGTGAGAAAGCCATGTTGATGCCTATAACGCATAATAAGTAAGACACATACTTATAGGGATCGCGTGGAAAATCCAGCGCGTAACGGAACAAATACTTTCTGCATCAGAGATTCTAATTATTGTTTGCTAATTACCCGCGGCGGCGACACTCCTGCTTCATTGTATATCGCGACACGTGCGGGAGGTGGTCTTTTTTCGTGTGGATCGAACATGATTTACAACGGCTTGCCACGAGCGCGCTTTTTACGAGGACGATGCGCGCCTGAACTTTCTCCGCGCGTGTAAAGAATTTTTTCAATTCGACTTGAGTTATGGGGCGTTTACGGAAGTCTCGTTAATAAAGGCATTCAATTGTCGTTAAAGGCAGGTTATTGTTTGCTCAAGACTCCCCCTCCCACCGATAGTTATCAATAGCTGAAAATCAGGAAGATTGTTCTAGATATTAGAAAATCAATTTGTGTAATATACACGCGCTTGGGGAGAACATTCTCTCGCGCAGAGTTTTCACCAAACGAACGGGAAAAGTGACGTTACAAAGGATTTTATTACTTGGCATAGCAGCAGTAGCAGCTACCGTTGAATTTTTCATGCGAATAATGCATTAAAAGTCCTTTATTAACGGATAATTATACGAAGCGTGTAATTAAATTAGACACAAATTTTTGCTGTTAGATCTAATTATACTTTTTAATTGTATCTAATTGCACGCTAAAAGCGAAACAATGCGCACACTATGCAATGTCCTCTTATGTTATCAGTTTAAATAGGCTACATTTAACATTGTTATATATTTAAACTACGCTCCGACCATGATAAGAGAACGCTTAATATAGAATTATTTAACAACAATCTTTATTCTATAGTAGTTATATCAACTGAATTATTTTACCATCAGATCCAATTAATCTTCTCGTCGTTTTCTATTCAGGATAATTTCATGGCATTGCTCATCCGATTTGATAACTCGCGAGGAGAAAACTAGCTTCTTAACTCTATACTTTATTTGTACGAAATTTAATAATACCACTACCCAGAATCTCCAATCGATGGAATGCGAATTTGAACATTTGACTTATGATATAACTTATATACTTACTTTATTAACTGACCGACTGCTGCTTCTGCTGCTGCAGACTCATCCCGCGTTAATAAATTAAAAAATCTCATAAACATATCGGCGCTATACGTTATTACCGTGCATAATACAAACGTATACGATCCAATCATAAAGCATCAGCTGAGGCTCGCCCGCGCCAGAGAAAGCGGGAGAGAGAGAAAAAGATAAGCGTCGAACGCGTTGATGGACCTTATACCACTGCTTGGAAGAAATAAAAAAATGAACGAGGCGCACAATATGTACAAGTCAAAGGTATAGATGGTCTCGAGATTACAGCCAAAATTGCAAATAACAGCGTGTGATAAAAGTTGCGCGTGCAAAAGAGAGAGAGGAACCATATACGTATATATGTATATGCGCGTATATAAGCGATGACTGGGTGACGATCGAGAAATACAAGCTTTACACGGAGGCAGTTTGTAATTAAAGAAACGGTACATCGATAGATATCGGAGATACCGATACACGCGCGCGTATGCCTCAGTGTGTACCTGTCTGTATATATACGTGCGATCTCGCCTAAAGCCTCTAATGACGAGAAATCGATCGAACGAAGAGAGACAGAGAGAGAGAGAGAGAACAAGAGAGAAGCCTGCGGCTCTACCCTAAACCATATTATACATGTCTGATGATACTCCGTCAATGGAAGCAAATTAACGTCTTTCGAGCAAGGAGACTATCTTACAAATCGCTCTTGCGCGTGTGTCATCCATTATTTCAAGCCGTGTATGGGTAATACACTTTATATTCTCGTTTCGTTTTTTTCTCCCTTTATATCAGAGGTGTGAGAAACCGGGACGTCGAAATTTATCAAAGCCGATTCGTCTCATTTTAAAAGCGTATAGCGCACAAGCTAGAATTTAAATAAATCTTTTTTATACATGCGGAAAACGTGCGCAATTAGCGTTCGTTTTTTCAAAAGCAAAAATTCTTAGTCACATTCGTCTCGAATCCTCCGCTTGAGAAATAAAGATGCGAGCGGTAAATTTATCATTTTGAAAATTCTATCCCGTGAGAGAATACTCCAAGACCTTTACGCTGAAATCTCTCTTAGTGTCTCAATCCTTCATCTTCTTTTCGACTGAAGAAACAAATGGGGTGAGGTGCTCGGATGAAAGACGGTGACAAAAGTGTACCGCGCGCACGCTAAGTATCACCGTTTTGTTAAGCGGATTCTTTATTCCTTTTTCTGACTTGACTCTGAGAAGAGAAGAAAAGAAACTATAATCTCGTCTTATAGTTCTCTAATGTTGTGAGAGTCGCAAGAGCAGGTAGCGGTAACAGTGGCCAAACGGACTTTGACCCACATGGCATCATCAATTTAACCTTCAAAGCATTATGCATTCTTTTTTAATTTGATTCGTTATTAATGACTTTATTAATGGTACTGCTAACGCTACTTATTTTCTCATTGCGTCATAGTGGATCCTATGCACAAAGAAAAGATAAGTGTCTTAAAAAATTGAAGATTGATGAGTTCTATCGATTTTTATTTCAGTATCACGATTATTACGATGAATCAATTACATTTTTTATTCATTTTTTTATCGAAGGTTTTGTAAATCATAATTGTTAAATTCGATTCAAAATAACAAAAATTATAAAATATTCCGTAAATGCGACATTCATTTTTCTGTAACTATGGATTCAAAGTTGTAGCTAAATTCGGTAGTTCGGAATAAAAAATCAATAAGTGCAGAAGTCGTAACCTAGAAAATTTTTCGTACACCAAAATAGCCGAAAATTTCAAGTTTTTAAAGTAAAACCGATGAAAACAAGTGTTTGTATTAAAAAAACACCATATTGAACTTTCAACAAATTAACGAAAATGCCTTGCGATGGAAAAAACAAGTCTTGCCAACAGAGACGCGAACTTTTGCACCAGCTTAAATGTCTTATTAGCACGATGGAAAGAAAGTAAGTTTTCTGATACTAAATAAGATTCAGAACATATGAATAAACAAGTATTTATTTTAAAGAAAACCATGTGAATGGGATGAGGAGCCTTGTCCTGCAGCACCAACCAAGTGCCGAGTAGTGGCTTGTTATAAGCCTTCGCCGTGTCAGCCGTTGGTCTACAAATCGCCCTGTGACCCCTGCAGTCCAGTTATGATGATGTGCAAACCAGATTGTTGTCCCCCATGCGAACCAATCTGCGAACCTCTTTGCATGCCGCCCTGCAAACCAATCTGCCAACCTGCTTGCAAACAGCTTTTATGTACTCCAGCGGTGCCCTGTACATCATGTCCGCCGGCCTGTAGAACTATATGTCCACCAGCGTGCGCACCAACATGTCCACCATCTCCATGTAAAATAGTTTGTCCAGTTCCTTGCAAACCAGGATGTCCACCATCGCCTTGCCAAGTGATCTGTCCTATGACATGTCCACCTCCATGCCCACCACCATGCCCTCCTAAATGTCCACCTCGATGCCCAATGATGTGTCCTATGACATGTCCACCTCCGTGCCCACCACCATGTCTTCCACGGTATCCATCTCCATGTCAGATTATGTGTCCAGCATCATGTCCAGCACCATGTCCAGTACCATGTCCAGCACCATGTCCTCCACGATGTCCTCCACGATGTCCTCCACGATGTCCTCCACAATGTCCACCTCCAAAATGCATACCGAGGATGTCCTATACTTGCTGTCCACCGTCACAGCCAAAAGTGATTTGCGTAAGAAAAAAACTAACTTATGAAATTCATTGTAGTTTACATCTTCGTAATAAAAAGAATGTAATTTTCACAGGCACCTCTGAAACGATGCAAAAGTTTTGAATTACGAAGTAGTTTGATGCATAAATGTCACTGCATTAAGAGGAATGGTTTACAGGACAGCTGTCTTATGATGGACTGCATGGGCTATCCAGAATGTATGACCAAACTGTTCCCAATATGTGATCCTGGACAATGTGCCTTGATGAAATTATGTTATTTAGGCGGTTCATAGAATAATTTGAAGAACGTAAACATCGTTGAATCTAATTCGTCAACTTACCACGTCTTATAACGTTTCTTAAAATTTCACTCCAATGAATAATCTATCTTTTGTAAATGTATTATCGTCATTTTTATGTACATTAATCAACTGAAAAAGCCCAAATAAAATAGCAAAATCTCTGAATTTGTAATCAAAATATACGTATCATTACATGTTTTTAAAGATAGTTTAACTGTAAAATATATTATGCATCCAAAAAGAAGCAGGGAATATCAATTGTTTTCATTATACTTATACAATATTTGAAATTCATATATTATAACCGTATCACTTATTTTTTCGTCCGAATCAAGGTTGAACTTCCTCTCAATGCGAAACTTATTCAGACTCGCGAAGCTTCAAATTTTTACAATTAATTATCGTCTCGACACACTTGTACAAAGATTTTGGTGAATTTAACAGCATCATTCAGTATACCCCCTCTCTTTATGTCAAAAAATCGAAGCTGCACCTTATTAAGAATTAGCGATAATTTAACGCATCCGATGCTTTTGAAAATTCCACCTTCTCGTGAAAAAATTGATAGCCAAAAAGAAGCTTTAATAGTGCGAAAGAAAGAGCTGAGAGTAGCGATCAAAGCCTGTAAATAACTCTCTCTCTCTCTCTCTCTCTCTCTCTCTCTGTCTTGCTCTCTCGACTGGGTTGTGTTAAAAAGGCGCGAGATCGAAAGGCGATTACCCGAAACAGGTTTTCCGCGGTTTGTGCGCGCGCGAGCGAGAGCGGGATAGAAATAATCTCTCGGTATTTCACAGTCGTGTAGACACGTAAAGTTCGTGATTCCGCATATGCAGTGTGGACCTCCTCGGCGCATTCAAAATGCGCATGGTGCGAAGAAAGGTTCATCTCGATCGCCCCCGCGTTTATTCTTTCATTCTTTTTTCCATTTCCACGCCATATTTATAAGATGCATTTTTATAAATTCCATGAGGAAATTGCAAGTTCTCGCTGCTGATTTCGTATCAAAGCTTATAAACTCCGCTCTGATTTAAAATCAAATAGTCGAGGTATGCAATAAATCGCTTCCCCATTTAACTTGTTAGACTTTACTTTTAGGAAAGGTGTTGGCTATGTCGGGACAAAATTGAAATTGGCAATTCACGCCACTGCGCTATTTGCATTCTGGGAATAGAGATAGAATGTTATTTAACTAATTTTTCTATACAATTTTAAATACCATTCTTGAGATATATTGACTTTTGAAGTTTGAAGAGGAGAGCGGCATTTCAATGGTAATTTGATTGCAATCGATTTCTTATAAATGTCGCCCGATTCGAATCGATTGCACAAACATTCCAGATTTGTATGAACTTCTATGAAAAATACCTGATTTATTATATTATTCTATTTTGGAGGAATATATGTATATATTTGAAAGGCATTGAAGTGTATTTATTAGATTCAGTAGCAGCGAGCATTAGTATATACAAAATGGCCATGGGAGTACTCGGCACCTGTCCATCGCTTAATGCAATCGCAAGAAGCATTTTTATCTCCGGTAAGGATCTCCCGAAGAAACTACAGAGCCGCGGAAAGGACTTGGAAATAATGCTCCCGACTCAGCAATAATTCTCTCCAAAAGTATCCGTTTAATTTTTTCTCCGCAGTATCGCGAATAATTCGGTCGTAGAGCCGCGACTACTTCAAGCAAATCAGTGCAAATCAGCTGAACAAAAAGCGAAGAGAAATAAGAACTGGCCGAGCTCAACAATGCAATTTATAGATATCAAATGAGGCGGTTTGAGCCATCTTCTTCCTGTGTTTGTCGCTTCCGGAGCAGGTGGCGGAAAGGTAAATCTTAAACACGCATGTACCCTCTCGTCGACGACGTTATCGGTGCTTAATTAACATCGGAGCGCCGGTGGTATATATCGCGCGCCAAGCGCGTCACTGAGGCATGAATTTATGAGAGCCGAAGCGCGATTCACACGTACAGTCCGTAAGTTCCTCGCAACACAGCTTACAGTAAGTACGAAAACGCTCTTGCATCTATGTTTGCACGCGCGTTTCTACGCGTGTGTGTCTACGCGTCCGTGTCTATGTGTGTGTGAGTGAGTTCTGCATCGCTTTGCAGAAATACAAGGTGGCGAACGTGGGAGAGGCTACTCACGCGCGGCGTTAAGGGGCCGAATACCTTAGGCAGATTACGTATTATGATGCCCTATTGTATACAAATACGAATAGCCGAAGAGAGGGAGTACAGCGTTCTAGGGACATACAAATGGAGAAGGGAAAACGGAGAGAGCTTCTGCACACCGTGTGCAAGCAGAAGGTTCAGAGGCGAAGGACGAAGTATATTCCCTTCTCGCTTGTTGCTGCTGCTGCTGCTACTGCTGTCTCTACTTCTTCTTATTCATTTTTTATTTATTCCTCCTTCTACTTATGCTGCTGCTGCTGCTGCTGCTGCTGCGGCTGCGCCACTGCTGCGCCACTGCCGCAGTCGAGTCTTCTAGGCGTTTTATTTGCTTTAACGAGGCTCGCGTGCCTCGGACCTGCCGAGTCGGAAACTGCTACTGCAACCGACTCGAAAAACGCGTCGCGATCGTTGGTTATGCAAATTTTCACGCGCGGGGTGCCTTTGTTTTACAGAGAGCCTTCCATACATTCCGTACAGTCAATAATATTTGCGATACGCGCGATTCCGCTTAAATTCGAGTGTGGTGAGTGTTCGCGCGAAACGAGCGAGCGAGTGAATGAATAAGTAATTGCGGGACTGTACCGAAAAATAAATCTGTACCTCTAAATGTATAGGAGGTGAACACTCAGTGAAAAGCCACTGAGTGCAATTGTAAATTGGAGTGTTTTTAACGAGTTTACTGTTTTTACGTGAAAAAATGCTTGTTTTCGCGCTTTTGTCTCGACGAGTCTCGTACTTTTGAATACATGCAACGAGGGCAAAAAATTGTCAAACAATAGCTCGATCATTAGTTATGAACGTTATAATGTGCGAGAGTAATAAGTAATAAAGTATAACAATCGACAGTATAAAAGCAAGTGCGCCAACGACGCAATATAATATATCGTCGAAGTCGTTAAATGCGTAAAGTGTAAAACAATACGAGCGGTAAATTAATTTCTTGTCACATTTACGTGCGATCAGTCAAAAGAATTCCTTCGTCGCGTTACCGAATCGCCAACGTATGCGTGTCTTGTCATTGTTATGCTGATTACTCTTTCACAACGTCATTTGTAACCGAGCCGCGCGAGAAATTTGTTAGCTCTTCAACACCCACGAAGCTACCAAGACATTAGAAATTCTTGACCTGGAGTCTACATGAGTCATAAGCATCGTTTTCTCGCGTCGATTCGGAGAAACTTATGTGACATGTAGTCATTACAACTAAATCACACGCGTCATTTGCATAAATTTCAGGATTTATTGTCTCGACTGCATTTTTTATCGTTTACAGCTCAAAGTGAGACTTTAGAAAGTGCGCAACCTACTTAACGGATTCGCAGCCGAAAAAACGTCGTCAAAAGAATCATTGTCGTTCTAGAGAAAGAGAATCAGCAAACAAAGCTTTGAAGAGAGACAAGCATCATTAGATTTGCCAAATCACTCATAAGCGACGAACACTAATCGCGAATGAAACGCAGAAATGACTTTTCATCGTATACGTATAATATGTGTCTCGTGTAATAAAGACATTTGAAAAAGAGAAAAAAAGAGAGGGAGAGAGAGGGAAAGAGAGAAACGCATCCATCGTACAAGCGTGGGCTTATGCAGGTGAGCCGTCTCATCTTCCTTATCAATTTTGTATAATTAATGAATTCCTTATCCGACATGTAACGAGACGAATGAGGTCTGGCGTCTACACACGGCTGTAACGTAATGAATGACTTTACTTCGAAGGAATATATTTATTTGAGACTGAATTGAACGATTTTACAATATGTTTATTGATCATTGGTTAATGGCATGGGTAAAATTTGAATCGAGCGCAATCGCCGTAATAATTATATTGATTTGTCCATGAGATCGCGAGGATTACCGAAACTGCACGAAAATGATTAACGCAATTGAAAAACTCGCGAATCAACGAAACAATCAGCAAAGTCCTGGGCCGCGAGCTCAGACACTAAGCGATTAAGCAGCACGAACATAAATTCACTTTTACGATCGCTCATGCAATTTTTTCTTCCCTCCAGCAGCGACGTGTCGGGCAAAGGCGTGTAAAACCCCATTAAAGCAGTACTTCCGCCGGGGCGATAGTGCAAGTGTAGAAAGTCGAAGAAGCGCGCACAGGGGAACAACAACACAACACTCTCGCTCTTCCTCCCGTAGGCTAAAGCGCGTGCGCTCGTAATTAAAGTCGCGGCGCGCACATATTATTGCTGATAATCGCTGACACGATCTTCCTCGAACCGGACGCGCTGATATATCACGCACCTACTCTGTGTATAAATACGCACCGCTTTATACCAACGCACGAGGTTAAAGACAGATAGAGAGCGCAGAAGAAGGAGGAAGGATTCGCTCATTTTTCTTTTCCACAGTCTCTGCACTCGGTGTATAGTGTGTATATGTATATTTATATACAAGCGCCGATCCATTTTTCCTCGCGGTGCGAAGAACTTGTTGCTTCGCAGCGTCGATTTTTTGCGCTCATAAGTCAAGAGGGCAAATGGACCTTCGACGATGCTTTTTTTTCTCATAGTATAGGTGTAACCGAGAGATAGTAGAGAGGTAGTAGATTTGTTTCCTTGCACTACAGTAGTGCAGACACCATCTGGTGCATAACATATATATCCCAGAAAATCTGATGAATTTTCATTGATATTTCGCGACCGTAAATCCATGCCAATTACCGAAGAGTTATAGAAAATAATGTGTAAGCGTAAATGTGTGGCTCGAGTTTTATTAATTGTTTTCCACGGCATTGTTCGACTTATCTAGACGCGGTAAATTTTATCGACGCACATTATACATGCGCGCTCGCGTACGCAACTTTTAATTCCGACTAATGTCCACTTGAGCAACAATATTGCAACAGTTAGCCGCAAGCCCGTTAAACCGCAAAGAAACATATACGATTATTTGTACATTGTAGTAAACAATCCAGTTGGAAAAATTAATTAATTGACCCATAAAGCATACGGCAACCGAAGTACATCACTCCTTCCTCTCATACGTCGCTTGCAAAAAGGAAAATCGTTTCGAGCCTCGAAGCCAA
This sequence comes from Apocrypta bakeri, assembly GCA_018906985.1. NCBI lineage: Eukaryota > Metazoa > Arthropoda > Insecta > Hymenoptera > Pteromalidae > Apocrypta > Apocrypta bakeri. Next base: position 2,679,710 of record JACCIA010000008.1, on the reverse strand, counting down.
AGAAAATAATTATAATAAAAGCTCCGCGGCAGGAGTAGCGCATGACAAGCATAAATCTCCACGAAATAATACTCGCGATAAATCATCGAGAGCGCGATAACGCGCACGCGCACTACAGGGACCCTCTATCTTCTCTCTTTCTTCCTAAGCAAAAAGATCTTACACTTAGCCATGTGCAATATAAACTCTTATTTCGGGCGGGTTTAGAATCGCACCAATGCGACCCGCACATGTTCACTATGTAGATAAAGTCTGTCCTAGTCGCTTGCAACCTTCTCTATACTCTGTATTGCATTGCTGCGTTATGTGTGGGAACTACGATGCCGATGAACAATTACTCCGGTGTCTCGTTGTTTACCGTCTCGGTTTCGCTTCTGGAACACCTTGTCTCTTTTCCTATAATCGACTGCACACACTGCACCTATCTGTTCTATAGAAAGAGGAGGTACACTCCCTTACACGTGCATTAGCTAACTTCGCGGTGCATGCAATGACTATTGCTGTTGGCGAAACGTCTTTGAGAACAGCTGCTATGGCTGCTGCTGCTGCTGCTGCTGCTGCTGCGACTATCCGCGAGAGAGACTCGTGGGTGTAGAATATTGCACTGCCACTGCTCATCCTTGAGTGATCGATGGTTATCAACTCGCACTGCATGCGTGCATACACGTTTGACTTTCAGTACGGAATTTAACATTTAGAGAGTTTTATGTTAATTCGAGATATGCCGAGGCTCGTAAGTTTTTCAACAATTTTCACTCTTTTTTTACTTACATTGCAAACAGCGGATCAAATTAAACTAATTATGTTGGCTGCGAATCTACCGTCTTTACATTTTAGTATGAAAAAATGTGTAAAATTATTTCATTGAAATATATAAGAAAAAATTTATTTAAAATAAATAATTTTAAATGAATTCTGCAACCTTTAATCTAATTTGGAATATTTCAAATGATTGACAAATAATAACATTTCTGCTTACATATTTGATAAATATCCAAAAGTAGTATATATTTAAATGATTTTCGCAAAATATATAGCAAAAACAACCTGTTATAACACGAAACGATCAATGTAATTAATCGGGAAAGGCAGGCAAGCAGATAAGGAATAATCTTCGAGCGATAAATTTCATTGCGATATTAAACGCTATTAATCCTTGTAAAGTTCAGAGATTCTTGGTTCAACAAACGTGTAAACACATGTGCCATCATATATATTCAATATGTATATATTCATTGATTACCTAGCTTCTTATTACATCTCGAACGTTTTTTCTTGAGCCTGTAAGAATGCACAATCCACATATACTTCTATCATCGCGTCGTCATCTTTTATCCCTTGCCTCGACTCACTCACTTTTCCCTCCTTGTTCAACCTTCCACCTTCGACTCCATCTCACTTTTAGTGAATGATAACCAGGCGTGGTGCAAAAGCAAATGTATGAAATACGCCCTCCTACTCGATATTCCACGAGATGATAATGTCAAGATACATATTGAATTGCTGAGATTTTCGGACGAATACAGAGTACGAACAGTGCATACATGAGAAAAATAAAGTTACATTCATCAAAAGTTATTAAAAACTTCTATTATAGCTACCGAAAATTAAAAGAAGAAATAAAATAATTCAACTAATGTAGTATATCAAACAGGTGGTACACGAGAAAGCAACTTATCCTACTGGGTAATTATTTCACGTTTGCTCCATACACACCCCATGATGAGATCCACATTAATTATATTTATTGAAGATAATCATGATTTATGAAGCATTAAAAGATCAGCAACGTGTAAAAGGTGATACTCTCGAAATTCCGCGCGGCGGCAACGTATAGATACCTATGTATTTATATACAACACGGAAAAATATTGACGTAAAAGAAGAACAGAAAATGTTGGAGGACACCCTGTGGATAAACCGGACGGATTACAGGACTATCTCTTGCTCGACACGCGCTGCGCAGCTTTTCCGCGAGTCCATCTCTCTTTCTCCGTTATAGCTTGTGTGTTGATCGGTAACGGCTGATCCACTTGCCGAGTGCGAAATAATTACTGCTACAAATGGCATGCAAACCAGTTTTCCAGAGATTGTCGACTCACGTGATCGAGATCATCGCCATATACCGCGACAATTAAGTTTCAGCTATATGCCTCGAGACACTGTTTTGCTCTATGGTATACGTACGGAAAAGAAGCTTGTTCAGAGTTCAAATTCGAAACATCTTTTAATTTTCAATTTCAATTAATCTGTCCTCCTTTAGATCAGGAAAAAAAAAGTTTCATCATTTTTCGTAACTCCGCAGATGCGCTACATACAATGTAGATATATGATGTACTTTAAGGACCTGTCCCTGGCAACTTAATAAAATGATTAGCAAGTTTTTTCCAGCTCTCACAACGTCCGTGTATCGACTTTTATTTCTTTTCTCTCTTCACCCCTTTCTTTGGGCTAACTCTTTTTTCCTTTTTACAATCCTCTCTCACTCCCGTTAACCTTTCTCTCCCTCACTTTTTCCCGCTCCAGAGAATATAGCCCTTATGTATAATGCACGCGTATACTCTGCCAGAGGTACCTGTGCGCTGCAGTTGCTGCCGCTGCTTCTGCTGCTGCTTCTGCTGCTGCTTCTGCTGTTGCTGCTGCTCTCGGTAACACGAGGAGAAAATTTACGATCTCGAGGTGTCCCGCGCGCGTCGTCCCACGACGATTCCGCGGTGCCCGTTTATCGCGTTCCTCTCGCTCTTTTATTTTCAACTCTCTACTCGCTTCTCTTCTTTCTCTTTTTTTACTCTCTTTCGCTAAGGGCGAAAAAGCCGATGAGACATTTTTATTCGGCGGCGATGGCATATTCATCGAGGTCGATAGAAAGAGAAATATCTGCTCGACTGAACACTTCCTACTGACGATAATTTTCGCGATCTTCATTGTTCGCCCGGTTATTATAACTGTCTTCGTTAAAGTTTAACGGTGTGAAAGCTTGTTAATGTACTCGCCGGCTGCCGGTGTGATATAACTGGGTCTCGGACATTCTTAGCGACTTACACAGCCTTCATGGGTATGCACACGTGCGATATATTGAAGTGTGTTATATCGCACGTTTATTTATATTTTCAACTATTTACCTACTTAATAAAGTTGCAAAAATGTTTATTTTTCCGGTTCATTTTTCCGGTTCATTTTTCCGGTTCATTTTTTCCGGTTCATTAATTATTCATAATAATGGCATGTAAAATCAGAGCTATTAAGAGAAAGAGAAAATGTTAATGGTCTCGAGCCGACGTAACAATAACACATGTCTTGTCCAAACATCATTACCACAAGAAAGGCAGGAGTTGTGTTAGCAGCAGTAGAATAGGCAGTACAAAAATAACTCTCCAACGAAAATCCCCGTCATTCATCAGAGTATAAAAAGCCGAGGAGCGAAAATCGCGACAACGCGTGGGCGGCGTGCGACTTGCTGCTATGGGAATATCTGGCGGCATTAACGGTTTAACTACACATAGCGACAACACCCACAGTTGTTCTTCGACGTTCCATCGATGGGAAGTATGTTTACCATTATACGCATCGGAGCTTCTGACTCGTGCTGACCGAATGAGCGTCGAATAACTGTATGTAGCGGATTGTACGTGTAAGGATTATACTTGCCGTTTTAGGAAATATAATTTCATTGGGGATAAGCGAGATTCGTGAATAGTGGAGTTGCTTTGGTGGTGAGCAATAAAGCAGATACTCGAAGAATCCTTGTTGAATATGGGTCAAGTGTACGTTAGATATCAGCTCTCTCTCTCTCTCTCTCTCTCTCTCTCTCCCTATCTCTTTCTCTCTTCATATATATATACTGCAGCCGCCTCGTGCACTAGTGTCGCATACTCGCGTTCCTGTAAATATTGTTTGTAGAGCGACATAGATATATGTAAAGAGCATGGTTCACCTGAGCTTCGTGCTGAAGATGAACAAGAGACTCATAGCAGCAACGAGTGGAGAGATTAGGAGACGTAGATATAGCTATTGGACGATCGTCGTCGTGCAGCAGCGTGACTCTCTAGAGAGAATAATATAGGTATACATACATAGGTATAAGACGAGAGATTCTAAGCGCGTGAAGAGATTCAGCTGACGATGTTTGGTCGACTGCAACGACTCTTTGCAAACAACGCGACCTTTCTTTACCGCCGCTTATACATACCGCTGAGAGCTTTCTCTCTTATTCATTTTTTCTGTCTATCTTCACGACGACGAATACAACGACGACGACGATGACGTCGACGATGAAGAACAAAAAAGGAAAGGAACATTACTGTCAATGACAGTTGGTACACAACTATCTCGGATTGCATATATATATCGCATATATATGCGTGTGTGGGTGTGTGTGCGTATCTATGCATGCATATACGTATAGATGCATAATGTGCGAGAACTGCACACACTCTGTAGCTAGCTAGTACACATACGCAAATGGGCCCAGCAGTGCCGGGGCGTTTCAGTTCTAGCATCTTTAACGGAACTTTGGCGCGTACCTCGATAAATCCTGCACTCGAAGAGCGGAGTCTCGTAAGAGGGAGAAAGAGAGAGAGAGAGAGAGAGAGAGAGAGAGAGAGAGAGATGCAGGCAAAGGAGGAAAATCATACACACACGTACACACACAGACGCATAGAATACAAGGAGGAGGTATACCCTCCCGAGAGAATCGTCGGGGAACGAGGAAGCGCGCGCTATCTGAGCTCCCTCGCCTGGGCCTCCTTTTTTTCGCGCTCGCGGTTGTTAGCTTTTCTAACTGCGCGAACGGCCTCCTCCGATCCGAGACGGTTATCGTAACGTTCGGAGCGCGCGAAGTGAACGTTACTCTATGCACGTATATGTACCTCTGTGTGAGCGAGGAAAGGGGCGATGCGAAGATCTGGGCGCACTTGCAGCAGCAGCCGACTCTTCTCTCCCCGCTCGCAATAAGATTCGAGCTGTGCGATAACTTCGTATTTGCCGAGAAATTTCTTTTAACTGTTAAGCCGGGCTTATAATACTTGTTGCGCGGCTGTAAATACGATGAATTAGGATGATAAGCGCGGTAAATACTCGTGGGGATTTGGACAATATTTTATAGAGAAGCTTCTTATTTTCCCTACGTGTACATAGGCTAATACATACGAAGGATTCGGAAGATTTCTCATTTTAGTTCCTTATTTCGAGATCTTTCATTTGGATTAATAGGTATTATACGTATATAAGGATGCATTTTTCCGAACAATCAGATTTCAATTATCGGGGTCTAAATAAATATAAAACTCCATTTTTATTTATTCATTATCGTTCTCATCGATCACAGCCATTGTGTGAATTATTTGATATCAATTGAAAAATAGTCGATTAAACAGTTATTTTTCCAAGTATAAAATAAATTGATATTTCTATTTTAAAAATAAGATAAACCCTCGAAAACTGGTGAAATATAAATAATAACTGTGATCTCCGGATCGGAATATGAAGAACAAAAATGGAGAATATAATCCTTTTATATAAATAATCGAAAGGTTCCATCAAAAACTTCAATTTTCCAAATAAAATACCTATTCTACGAAATTAATTGTAAGGCTTTTAGTTTTTTATTTCTGACCACTCAGATTTCAGTCTAAAAATGAATGAGCCAATATATTAAAAAATTATTTAAAATCAGTCCATTCGTATTTTTGTGCATTTATCAAGAAAATATTTAAAAAATTGCACTTCATTTTATATTTATCTAAAAACATTTAACGATTGTTTCCCCTATCATTTGAAAATAATTATTCATTGTCAATTTAGCGACTGCCTTTAAAAAATCACCTATCGGTTGAATAGTTGAAATAAAAAAAATGGAAAAATCAGTAACCCCAGCATAATTTAAATATCCGTGGCTTGCATATTTCCCTCCACAACAATGAACACCCTAAATTCACAATCCCTCTGACTTCTCGCTTCCATTTAAATTAGTCGATGACAGACAGCCAATGAAGCGGTAGAGCCACATACTGCCACATTAAAAATGGTCATTACACTAGACTGCCGCTTCGCGACTCCATACAATTCTTCGCTAATCGACGCTCTGATGGACGTACTGTACCCTCTGACAAACGCGTATATACGTGAATGCGCTCAGTGATTTATTCTCATTTAATTGTCGCAGTCGCCGACGAGCTGACACACACGCACAGGCAACTAACGGTTTTAGAACTATAATTTACCGATGCCCGCGCGATGCAACATTTTGTCGTCTATATAACGTTAGGCGGCACATTATTCGCGCGTTAATAACCGATGCCAACTCACAATTGAATGAGTCTTGATGACAGTATCACTGGACTGACTATTTAGTTAATGACGATTTAATTAAAAACATTGGAATAATGCTTCGGCTAATTATCTGTATTCCAAGAAAAACTGAAACACTTATACATGAGGCGGATAAAACTACAAGAAACGAGTTATATACATATCGCGCACGATTGCACACGTTAAACAGGTTTCCTCTGTCATATATATTCATTCATTATAAAAGAGACACCGTCAGACGGCGACTCGTTATGAATTAGAATCTTCAACGTGTTTCCCTGATGTATGGTATACACAGTGTAACCAGCTCTACGACACGTCTCTCACAAGCGCATATAATATTTGTCCACTAGTATGGCTGGTTCACCTCAAGTGGTTGACCTCAAACTCTAAACTCGGGGGAAAAAAACTAAAAGGTGACAGAATCAAAGACCAGACATTGTGAGAAAGTCTACGCTTCTGTTCACGTAGGCCGATATTTTGTGTGTCACACTCTAGTAGCTTTTTTACGATCATCTCACCTGTAAACGCAACGCAACGATTATCCTCTTGAACTCTGACGAAACGAGTTATGCCACTTGCCTCTTCAAGACAACTTTGAGAGCGAACACTTGCAGTTACCTAAGTTGCTCTTGATATCGTTTATGTATGTTTAGAAAGAAGAGACGAAATACTCGTGGAAATTTCACACTAGCTTGGCTTTAGATATTACTGTACGGGAAGGCGTACAGTTAGCTATCTATTGTAACAATACTTAGGAATAATAATGATGATCATCTCGGCGCATCTAATTAGCTGTGCGCTATATGAACCGTGTGCTTCGCTAATCTGACGTTAAAGGCTGCGATAGAAAGTGTAGGAAGAATATGTATACATGAATATAATACTGACACGATAAATTACTATCTGTTAATTATTGTTACACAACGTTAGTGCGAGCGTTCTTGAATAATTTATTTTACACTGAATAATTTCTATTAATATATAATAAATAAGAACTGCTATAACTGATCAATTTACTTTAGAATGGAGATAGCGGATAGAAGAGCTGCAATCGGCGAGGTGGCTTTATTTTTGCAGCGAAGACGCTGCTAACTGCCCGCAAAACAGTACAGTATCCAGTGCAAGAAAGATCTTAATTACAAGAGAACATTTTTTGTGGTTCGTCCTGAAAATAGTCACTTCATTACCTCCGTCGCATTCTTTGACGATACACATAGAGAAAAGTATTCATTCTCGGTATCCTCGAATGCAATCCAGTTGGGTGGTCCCTTAACTATACAGATACCCCTGCTCGAGCAAATCAATTTTTTCGCAGCTTATTCTCTAGATCGTAGTCTCAACTCGATTCGACTCGACTCTCCTAATCGAATCCATCGAATGTTTTCTTACAAAATCATGTTTTTAATAATATACACAGAGTCTATACGGCACATTTGTAAAAAAGTACTTTGCGGTAACGAGGTGAAGTATACAGACGCGCAAAGAGCTACCGATTACAGGAATAACGATTCGCAGTCCCGCATGTGCCCGATCCTAATTCGGGTAGAGAAAATTGATCCAACTTAATTTCTCCGCGAAAGTCGCGATCCTTCCAGGAGAAACAGTTGAATGTTGCGACAAGAAGAGAAGTTTGAGACACAAAGCTGAGGAAAAACGACCTCTTCACTACCCACATGCAACGACGTGAAGAAACAGAACGAGAGAACGAGCGAGAGAGAGAGAGAGAAAATATTTTTGTTATCTGGATTTCGCGTCGGCAGAGAAAGAGGGAGCAGCAGCGGCAGTGCCTTCGTGTGCGCACACCAAAATTCCACAGCAGGAAAGGACTTCTCGGAAGACACTTCCCCTCTCGTTCTTCCTCTCTTCTCTCTCTCTCTCGCTCTCTCTCTCTCTCTCTCGCTCTCTGTCGGGACCGTAGTCCCTTATCGTGCGCACGCTGGCCCGGGGCCCAACGAGCGGGAGACTCTCACTGTGTGCTCTCTGCGCTATTAACGAGAGTCAAAACTACTTGGGTGGCTGAAGGCTTCTTTCTTTTCCTCTTTCAGCATCGACGCTGCATCGAATACATGAGCTATGTTATACAAGGGAATAATAAAAAAGACGATCTGCTCTTGATTCGTTCACCGACAGAAGCAAGTACTGCGCTATGCGTTTCCGTTGTGTCCTGTGTACCGCTCGGCATTCCACCGACGCGTTCTGTACGTGTTCTATAGTTTGAGATTTCGAGAAGTGTCGTCGTTTTACAAGACTTTGGTATCCGTGTTTCATACTGGATGTTCTTCTGGACGAAAATCTATCATTCATCACTCGATGTCTGGTGTCGAAAAATTTGATCCGTCAGTTGCCTTTTTGATCTTCTATTTTCTGTAGAAATTCGGCAATGTAGTTGAAATCATTTGAATTCCAACCAAAATTACCGAGAGTGCAATGTGCAATCGAATAATTTGACTAAACGATTGTAATAAAAATCTCGAGTTAAGAAAAGAATAAAAATGTAAGATTGAAATCCATAGGTTGCACATTTGGAGGTCCTTGTAGAAGACAAATTACAGAACTTTGTAAAAAATTGATACTTAGCATATAGACAAGGAAAAGAAGCTGTTGGTGTCACATGACAGACACTGCGATCAAGATCGAATGAACCGATAGTTCATGACAGAACGAGTTTTTCCATATTTTCCATGTTGTGTTGTTGCGCTTCGGTAGCCAAACGACGATCGTGTTTACATAATTGATTTTCCGAGAGATATGGACTTTACACCGTAACTGCGCTCGTGTGAGTGTCTATATTGAATTTCTTTTCTCGTTTTTTTATGTGATTTCGTTCGTCCGACTTAATGGACATGTTCCTCTCTTTATCTCGTATACGCACACACACATATACAGATAAGTTTATGCGTTTCCGTTAATCCAAAACGGAACTTTTCTGTCCAGAGCGATATAGCTTAATTTGTGAAGCTCAGCAGATTCCGAAGTAAAGTTTAAACTATTCGCCCTGTCAATTTGCTTTCCGCATACATTATACCCTGGATAGCGAGAATACAGTATAAAAATAATTTTTCACCTGATTCTCAGTTAATTCGCTTCGATTACTAGCGCGTCAGGGGATTATTTTCAGACTAGAAACTCGATACAATCATTTTCTTTTTATATAAATTTCGACTTCGAAAATTGCATTTCAATTGCCATTGTATAAGAGAATCTATTGCTTCTGGGAAATTGTATGCTAATACTTACATACTTGTCGAGCTGAAAACGAAAAAAATGATGGTTTTGTTAAAGCTAACAAATATGCACACATACGAACAACTTCTTTCACATATACACTAGACACATGTCACACACTTATGCATGATTGCACATGTGTGTACACACACGCATACCAACATAGGCGCGCATGCACACAGGCGTAAAGGAAGACGGAGAGACGGAGGAGAAAAAAATGATCGTCCTTTATATCTCGTAAAAGCCTCGCTGCTGTAGATTGAGCGTGAAGGTCTGAGAAAAATTTACGTACGTCAGTGCTGCTTCCGAGGCATCGTACATCACGGCGTCGAATCTCTATCTTTCTCCTTGACGCTCTCATGTACATGCGGAAAAAGAAGGAATGTCGAAGGGTCATCCCTCCGTAAGTCACCGTGGTTCAGAACCAAAGCGTCTTCTTGCTATATTTATGTACCGTTAGACCAAAAGAAGTTTTCGAACTTTGTTTACAATCAATTTTCAAGCTAAAACACACATCCATCACGATTAGAACTATGTTCCAGCATTAAAAAATCTGCAAGTATTTGCAGCATTAAAAAATCTGGCCCAGCTTTGTCAGTACTCGCCGAAAGGTGCGTTCCCTAAAAGCTGCGCTCCCTAAAAGCTGCATCGGACAGTGTGCGCACATATATAATTGTATACTGTATATCCACGAGGATTAAACGGTCCTAATTACGGGCTCTCGCATTAGCATCGATTTTAAAGACACCTACTGACTCTCCGTTTGTTGCTGCGTGCGTGTGGGCCTGTGTATACTATATTATGTTCGTGTTTGTGTACATGTAGCAGCAGCAGCAGTGGAAAGAGAAGAGGAACGAAGAGAGTTCCTTAAGTCGCGGCTAATGATACGCGATGATACGCGGCATTCGTCACTGTCCGATGTCCGGCTTGATTGCCGCTACTGTTCCTCTATCCTCTATGTTTGCCTCGCTTGCACCGCCGCTGGACGAAGAGGAGAATGTAGCAACCGCTCACGCACACGAGGATGCGCGCGCTCGCGTCAGCTCGTTCTTATGCGAGAAAGAGAGAGAAGGAAATAAGACAATGAGAAGAGGAGCAGATGCTTTTGTATGCGTTGTTTTATTTTTCGCTCGATTTTTCAAACGAAACTAATGTTAATTTCGTAAAGAAAAACTGGCCAATTAGAATTCATCTCATAACGCCTGTCAATTAGCAACTTGAAATTATGTCGCTGACGAATGCGTAGCCCTCGAAAATAATAATAACAAGGTTATTTGGCGAGACTCTGCTGCTCCTGTTGCCTACCGTTATATAAGAAGAGGAAGCAACGCGTTATTAATCGACGTGCGAGCGTTCGGAATGCGGGACCTCCGTCTCTCATTGATTTTTCGTGATTCACTTGCCAATAAGACGCACGGAGAAAGAGTACACCCATATGTTGATGGCACGAGAACCGATGATTTGACAGGTCTGATATAAAATGCTGTTCCCGCTGGAATTCAAAGAAGTAATGAGAGAAATTTTTGGCCAACAGCAACGAGGAGATTGGCGCTTATCGCTTGATTTAACGCTTTAGCGCGGAGATATGTAAAACGCAATTGTACGGTATCGATGATTGATAAATGTCCAATACAGATATGGATACATGTGTAAAAGTACACGTTTGTTATGCGGGGTGCCCTAGAATGCTTCACTCGTATAATTTATTTATATTACAAAAAAAGAACTCGAAGAAATGAACAACAATTCAACATGACCATTTATCAGTCGATTCCCACGCGACTGCCTCTCTTAAATACCTCGACTACAAGCGAAAACCATGTTATTGTCATAACCCAAATCTCGGCGTGGTATTAACGATTCCTTAAAGCCGTTTCTGCTCGGAAATTTGTCAACGACAGTTTACAAGGGTCCATTCGTTTCTTAAAACATCGATTTAAAAATCATCTCTCTTTGTATATATATATATATATATATATATATATATATATATATATATATATATAGAGAGAGAGAGAGAGAGAGAGAGAGATATATAGATATCCAATGAGAGAAAGAGAACAGCAACAAAAGCAGCTGCTCATTATGATGCAGTATCGATGGAATCAGGGTCTCTAGTCCGTCTCTTACTGCTGCCGCGTACAGAACACGATTCCGCTACCAAAGCTGAGAGAATGAGAGACGCAAAAAGACTAGAAAATCGATTAGTCACGCGCGTTCGTTCGACAATGAAGACGAATTTCGCGTGTGACGAAGAAATATGATTGCCTCTTTTAGCAGAGACTCGCGGATCGACACATCCATAAGCTGCGCTGCCCCATCGAGAGAGTTCAAAGTTTCTCGGACAAGCGCATGCTCAAGCAAAGCTAAACGAAAGACCAAATAAAAATAAAGAATCGAGACCCATTAAGCTCGACGGCTTACAATAGAATATACCGGACCGACGTTCGCATATTCCTTGATGCTAAAGAAAGAGTCGTCGTTGTCGTCCTAGTCCATGTATATACTCCTTCGCCCCGACGATCTCTTTTTGCTCGCATGCAGAGGAAGAATAACTGATCGCGGCTATACGATCGATCGATACAACTCTTCTCTACAGAGAGAGAGAGAGAGTCTTTCGATTCTTCGACTTGCAAATGTTAAGTTAAAAGCGGAGGAGAGACAGAGCAAGAGAGAGAAAAACAAAGACACATGCGCCCCGTAGTCGTGCCGGAAGTAGAGTGCGAGGATCGATGAGTTCTTAGAGCTGAAGAAATACGCGGAAAAATTCCTGGAAAAAAGCTCTGCGTCATCGATCATCCGCGAAATCGACTTTCAGTAACTTCGCGCATTTTGTCGTTAATTTTGCGATTTTTTTTCATAGCAGATTTTTATAGAATCGAACGCTACACGTAGGAGCGGTCAGTTGATCTAGAAAAAAAACAAAGGAAAATAAACTGTATATATAAAGCTCGTTTACGAAAGAGGGATGATTGATTAATGATTCGATCCATTTACCGAGCGTGTCACTTTTTTGTAATCACTGGCGGCAGTATAGTTTTGTTGCTTTTTTCGGAAATTTTCTCGAGCCATTAATTACTCGTTTTTTTTCGTATGACCTGCTTAGAAAGTCGTCGCACGCGCGTGAAAAAATATTTTGATTACATCTTTCGGAGCAATTCATGACCGACTTTCAATATTACCATATGCCCATTCATCAACTGATACTGCATTAAAACAACACTATTATCAGACAAATCGACTTTCTCCATCGGTATACTTTTCTCGATTGTTAATAATTTTTCGTCTTTGGGCACTTTATGCACAATCGTAAATATCAATGAAATTGAAATTGAATTTAGCTAACGTTCTTGATTTAAAAATGGAGTGAAAAATCGCAAAGAGAAAATGAGCTAAGAAGAAGGAAAGACAGAGAGACGATCGTGAAGAGATCACGGAGCAGATTTAGCGGCGCCCGCTGACAAGACAATAGTCGTTCCCTCGTTTCTCTAGATGTGCATTCCCCGGGCAGGTATGCAAGGTTAAAACTCCTTTCCGCCCGAGAAGAGCTCGTCACGCCGATCCAGCCATACTAGAGGCTTCTTTTCTTCCTCTCGTCTCTCCACTTTCTTCTTCTGCTGTATGTGACTGTGCGTTTAACCGAACTCTACACTGTTTTCGCACGGGCCGTTTTGTCGCACATGATTATGTCATCGTTCCTACCAAAAAACACACTTTCACGCTACTGTAACTGCTACTGTTGAAGTTTTCTATGCAGCTAGTGTTAATTGCGCGATGTAAACGAAAGTTACGAAAGCTATTTTATTGCGATAATTTTTCCATGATTTTGATATACGACTGAATAAGGAAATTTGAAAGTTTACACTGCAGTATTTGTACGTGCGTGTGCTTATAAAAAGTTACAATATTCCTTTTCGCGATTGGCTAATTGGCCCAAACGTTTGTCATTCATTTCTCAATTATGCAAATGCTGAATAAAAATATATGTCATATACCTATTTTATACTTAATCCTTCATTCCTCTAAGCGTTATTATCATTGCTCATAAACAAACTTTTTTTTTATTGCAGGTACGTATATATCTCCAGAAAATACATTATAAAACTATAAGTAAAGAACTCGCGGTGAGTATGTCTTTCACTAAAAATATGTACATGGCACGTTTTCACTGTCCCTGCGACAAGCGATAAATTTCTGATTTCATTCAACTTTGCTTATAAACATTAACGTCAGCCAAACGAATAAAATTAAAATACCTTATTTTCGTTCGAAAAACACATCTCATACAGCGAGGAGCCAGTTGCGAATAAGACATAAAAAATGTACAAGTCTCAATCAAGAGTTGACTGACACGATATTTCGCACAAGATGTATATCTTATTGAAGAATACAGCCGAAAAAGATAGGCTCGAAATTTATATCGTCGCGATAGCTGTACAGGTACACGCGTGAATTTCGCGTCATTGTAGAATTTAAAAGTCCGCAAAGAGTAGTCGTCAACTTCATTGACGCCCATACTTGGCCTTTCTATGCTAATCGCGCTAATCGGCACATTGCTTCGCAACATTAGAATCTGTCAACAAAATCTCACGATGACCACACCCGCGTTTTAATATATTTATACTGCAATCGTGTAATTTATCAGTACATTCTTGGGTCTTATCGAACGCGTGTTACTTTTGTCGCGGATTTTTTTCGCAGTTTTATAATATTACTATCGACTTAACATGCGAACCGCATTTACTCTCGAACTCACAACCTTACCTCCACGTTTTCGAATCATCGGCGCGTGTCAAGGCTTTGCTATTTTAAATGATATAACTTCAAGTCAGCGAGCAATTAGCGTTTAGACAAAAAAATGCACATTCTAGACGACGATAGTGAGAAGGAAAAATCTCAGCCTGTGTGGGAATGGGTAATTAAGAATGAGTGTTATTGTTAATCGTACTGTGGTTATCAAGCTGAGATCAAGCTTCGAAAGTACTTCGTGGTTATGGGTATAATGGTGGTGTGTAGGAGAAGGTGATACGTTTGCATAACTGCAGCGATTGTACGATTTTTATCGATTTTTCAACTTTTATTTTTATTCGAAACATTTACTCAAGGAGGAACAATAGTTTTGACCATATATGGCTCATCACGTTTTGTTCTGAACGAATGTGCGAGATTACAAATTATAATTGCTATTTCTCCGAGAATTTAATAAGACTATTTTAACGATAATTGACGTAGATGGTTCTCAAACCGTACGATATTATGTAAAAACACTTTGATATTCTAAAGTATAAATCAATCGCACTACATCACTACACTGCAGTATTGAGCAAGAAATGGAGTACGGAGGTAATTTAATGATATATTCTCAGCGTTCTTATTGGCTGAGCGACAAAAATGTTGCTAATAAATCGAACAAGATTAATTTTTTTCCAATCAAATTTTATGTGGGCTGCGGTAATTTATAAACGCGAGCTTAGTAGAAACAAATGTGTCCGGTGAGACTTAATTTCAGATTAATACTCAAGAAAGTTTTCCGACCAAAATTATTCTTACTAAATGACTGTAGATAAAAAAATGTATCTTTATTTCTAATACCTTGAATTTTCTATGTATCTATTGCATAAAGATACGTCCCGGAGGTAATTTGCATGAATTTATACGTCAGCCTGAAAATACAAGTCCGCAATTTGCAGACACACCTTGTTTCAACGCTACAGAGAAATAAAGAGCGCCCAACAGCAGGACAGAAAAAGATCGCCTATACTCTACCTATATACAAGGATGTTATTTCTTCTTTGTATATATATATATATACCTGTACAGCCAGACTTACCTCAGTCTCTCTCTCTCTCTCTCTCTCTCTCTCTCTCTCTCTCTCTTTCTTGAATAAAAATTCAACTAAATTTAATTCCTGCTGCTTGCGCGCATAATGCCGAAAGTAATGTAAAACAGCGATTTGCAATTTATCACCGATATATACAAGCTTACGTACGTTCAGCTTTGCTTATTTTCAGACTGGAATTCCGATCCGGTGTCGATATGGTAATTTCCTTCGTTCACGAGATAATTTCTCTTTGTGCGTATATAACCTTCTTTCGACGTAAGCCTCTCGTGATAGAGAGAGAAATCGAAAATTCCAGTGCGTAAATAAATTTGCCCAAACGTTTAACTAACGATCCGCGATTCGTCAACTATTGAGGAGTACAAGGAGTCTAAGTGTAACCACGGTCTTCCAATAAAGCTATAGGAACCGAAAAGATCCATTTTTCTCTAGTCTCTCTCTCTCTCTTTCTCTTGGTATATATATATATATATATATATATATATATATATACCCGTTGAGATCGTTTCTAATTAGCGAACTCGGCCTCGAAATCGAATTAACATTTTGCTTTTGGAGACGACGACGGCTTGAAAAATGTTCTTCACCTTATCGTTCGCGAGAGTATGTAATGTATAGTAGTCGGTGCGTACCTCGAATTCGCGCAAGGAAAACGTCAGCATCGCGGTCTTAATTTCAAAGAGGCATATATTTTATGCGATTAAAAGACCTCGTGTATAAGCTTTCAGCGTTTGCAACGGACTATGCCTGGTTTCGTTAATGGCCCTAAATAAGAGGATGTTTTCGATCGGCGCTGATTTTACTCTTGGCCTCCCGATAACAGGCTATCTTCGACAGCCACTGTGCTTCGTTATTTTTGTGGCATTCAAACAGTATCGACGCAAATTTTTATACATGCATTTTTGCGTTTAATTATGCGAGATAACGATGATGATAGTGTTGGACCTTGGAATAAGTCGCATTTTTTAATCGAACGCCCATTATGTTTCGATGCTTATAATTCGAATACATCATTTAAAGCATTATCGATAATTATATCGTTGCATAGTATCGTCGAGTTTCTTTGCAATTTCATGACAAATTCCATCTTTACGTTTTCGCGAGTATGTGTAAATATATATATACACAAGTATATTTAATACCCCTAGATACACAGTAATAAATATATTTGTCGAGGAAACATTGTTGAGCGATCGTCACTATTAAGATAGCAGGAAGTGCATCCAACCTTGCCTGCGAAATATCTGAAAAATTTCAGAAACTAATGACCGTATCGTTACTTTGGTAAAAGACAGCGTTGAATATCTCTTCCGTCATCCCAAGCTACTCTCTTTCTCTCTCTTATTGAAATTCTTAAATCCCTTGAGTATCACACGCGCGAATAGAATAATTAAAGACGCGTACATACATTCACCCCTCGCCGAGACGTTGATTTACACTTTCTCTAATTACAATTGAAATGCAGTAGCTGAGGTACATGTTCTATCTCTTAAAATTCTTTACTTATTTATTTGGCGCACCGTTTCCTTGGTTTATTCATCTCCGGCGCATTAATCAGATAGTACATGAGCGCACGCGCGAGCTTTTGCGCGCCCTCATCGTTCGTCAGCTGCCGCTACTGCAGCGTTTTATTTTCTTCTCTTAGAACATACTACGTTAATCTCCAACGATTATCTCGTAATCTTTGGGTGCACATGGCTATACAACACCCTTGCTGTATACGCATACACGCACTTTTATATACATATAGATGAGATCAAAATATTTTGCGTTATACGAATCAGCTTATTAAATTCATTTTGAGCAATTAGTCGGACACGCGAGTAGCGCACAAATTATTCGATAATTACTTTCTAAGAGATTTAGAGTTTGGTTTCACGATCGAAAAACATATACGTATACACGCCCGCAGAGTGCCGTCCTTCTATCGGACCTAAGTGGTCCTTTACTGGCAGCCAGTATACTGGTTCCCAGTACTGGTTCAACCTTGTGAATTACAACACATTGGCACATTGCTCAATTTATGTATTATAGGCTATATGTGTGTTTGTGGTAGAGTATACATGTACATTTATACAAATATATTAAAGATAAACTTAATGGTTCTGCTTTACGCGCTCGCACTCGTAATGAGTCCAGCGGTGATACTAATTTCGTAAATTTATTTCGCAGAACTAGAAGAAAAAAGTTTTATTCGCATATATACATAAATATTGTATAATTCAGAGTGTCGCCTTACGAGAAATTCCGACCAATACAATCTACATAAGATCAGTCAGTTTTCAGCAGAGCTTTCCGCTGCTATTGGATCAACGCAAAAAGAGCGAGACCCAAGAAGTCGTTATGCATCCGTTGACAATTCGCCGCGTGACGCCGGGGTCGATATCGATTGATTTATCTCGTTCGATTTTCTCCGGGCTATAGCGATGACTGGACCCCAGAGAAGCGGCCGAATCTCCTTTTTCATTTCCTTTTCTGAAGAAGCGAAAGAAGGACAGAGAGAATGAGCCTAATGACATTGGCTCGAGTCTCTCGGCTGATTAAAAATGGCATAATGAAAGAAGACGCAAAGCCACACGGACAATGACCGCCGTGGGGCGCGAGAGACTCGCCGACAGACCGACTGAGAGAGAGAGAGAGAGAGAGAGAGAGAGAGAGAGAGAGAGAGAGAGAGAGAATTTAGTTATTCGAGTGATCAATCACCGCGTCTACAAGAAGCGCATAACCCGAAAACAGTCGACGAAGAGTATGAGAGATACAGAAGAGAGTGAGTTAAGGAGCTAGAAAAAAATCTGACGGCTGGCGAGGAAAAGAAATTAGCCGAGGAAATTTCAAATAATTACAAGCATTATTCTGGCTTTTGATAAATCACCGAAATTTCGTAGACAATAGTGTGTTTCTTGGTGAATCATATCCTCAGAGAATTTGAGGCATAAGTAAAAGACCCTTGGCATCTGACTCTCTGTCATTAAACGTTAGCACATCGATCTACTCGCGACGAAAGCTCTCGCGAGCACTTTAACGTAGTCGAGATTCTCCAGCTTGTATTCTCGCCAGCAATACACATCATTCGTCTCGACGTATGAGGAATCGTCGTTTCCTCTGCCAGTAGTCGCGATATTCGACGCGACAACTATATAACGCGCGGTAGTTATGGTATAGCGTCTAGGCATTCCGCGCATACACCGTAATGGAACGACGGCGCGCCCAACAATTTCCTCGCAAATTGCTTCTGGCTGTCCTCGCCTCGTCTCTCATATCCTTATGGCGTTATATTTATTTTTCTTTTCTTTCTATTTTTTTGCCAATTATAAGAGTAACTTACTCGTTCTCTTGGTTACGGATAATAATAAAATATCACAATCATCGCTATAACTACTGTTCATTAGACGATTAATTAACCAACGATATATCGTATAAATAGCGTTGGAATCGAGCTCTCTCTCTCTCTCTCTCTCTCTCCCTCTCTCCCTCTCTCCCTTGCTTTCTCAACTGATTGCGCTGCAGTCAGTGGTACTGTAGCCGTTCTATCGTTTTTCTTCTCTCTCAACTCGTTTTTCCATCCCCGACTGCACTTTTCCGTCCTAATTTTTTTCAACCGCTCTTTATCTCTTCGCTCGAAACTCGTTTTTTCGAACTTCGCGAGAAGAATTCACCGAAATTAAAAATCTAACTACGTAGTAGCTATATCTCTAGGACCGTTAGAAAGCGTTATAACAGAAACTTTTTCTATAATCTAGAATTATATGTTTATACCGTAGTTGTAGAGAGTATACAGGAGTATAGCAGAATGATGAATGCGCATTGTCGGTGTTTTACGTAAATAACGAGAGGTGGGACATCTGTCATTCCCAGCGATAATCCTCGAGATTGATGTGTTTTTTATTTTCAGTACTATATAGGTATACACACACATAGAACTCGAGCTCAAGAATACGATGATTCATCGATTCGATTTTCGAGACAAAATTCAGCTTCATCAAGAGAGTATATATATAAAATAGACGATATGTCGTTTGCAAGTGCATATATGCAAGTATATGCAGTAGATTAAAAAGCGAAATCTCTCGTCCATCATCCAGCAATTTCCATTTTCATAGTAGATGGTACTTAGGCTCTTTCAAATTTATAAGCGCAAAAGCCGGTGCTTTTTGCCATCGCACTCACATACGGTATTCAACTCCCTCTCTCTCCGTCTGTTCCTCTCGCCGTCGTATATACACCGAGATATCGACAATTTCTGCGCACCGTTACACGTGCCAGCTCTTTTTCATTTCTCTGTCTGCTTCAGCAGCGGTACTCCGCCACACACTATGCCAAATCACGATATGACAAATGAATATTGTCAATCAAGAAAAATAATGGCGTTCGCACCGTCCGGTAATAATAATAACAACCTTTTGCTCCAAAGATATATATATATATATATATATATATATAAGTATATAAATATATATGCGCAGCTTTTTATCCCTCTCTCTTATCGTCGCGTTTCTTTCTCTCTCTCTCTTTCTCTCTCTCTCTTGCGCGCGCTTGTACTCGTAGATAAGATTTTTCGCGCGCGGAGCATAATGCAACAGCAAAAGCAGCAGCACCTCGTCGAAAGAAGCGCGTGAAAAATCACCGGTCGCCCTACCTACTTCGATTACTTTATTTATCACAATTTACTGACGTTGATTTATCACCCGTGAGCGCGTGCGTCATTGCAATTTACATCGGCCATCTCTCAATGTAGCCATCTCACTTAACGACCGGTACGCCGCCATCACTGAGTAGAATATATACTAAGGGGTTAAGAGTTATTCCTCAATATCGTAGTAGTAGAGCTAGACTCGATCGATAATATTTCGAAATATGTAACGGTTGTAAATGAAATTTCAAATTATATACTTTATAGGTATGATTATGGTATACAACTAGTACGATGCCAACTTCGCCGATGCCAATGATAAACACTTCTATTCTGTGTTATGTATGATAGGACGTATGACACGAGTTAGAGGCAGAAGTGCGAAATCGAAACATAGACCTGTATAGAAACGAGCCTAGGATCGTGTCGCCAATCAACAACGTATCCCCCCCCCCTCCCCCCACACACACGCTCGACGGGCCATTATACAAAGAAGGCATAATCCGCAGTAGAAACAGACACATGCGCGCATTATGACGTACACGCGTCCGAAGGTGCAGCTTAATGTACTAATCGCTCCACGCCGCAGCAGCTATCGCGGCAACATCGTGTTCCATTATCTGAGAGCTGCTGCCGCACCGTATAGCCGTTTGTTTATGGCGGACACATTTGCGTGCGTAGTAGTACATGCCGCCAGCTGCAATGGAGATATAGTTTCATATATACATGTATATAGACAGATGCATGTGCTAGAAAGAGATAAGGACGGATGTCACAAGTCGATGTATCTCTCTGCAGCCGCCCCCTTTCGATCGTCGCTCTCTCGCTTTTCGGAGCGTACAGCGAATATTGAGTCGCGCCGATGGCTTCCGTCTTGATAAGCGCGCGTTTAGACGATGAGATAAGGAATCGCTGCGGCTTTTATCGATTCATATATTCCGTGTATACCGTACATGGCCGCAGCAACAATTTTTCCCCCTTAGGCGTTACTTCGACAACTCAAATTTTCCAGGGGAGCTTTTGCGCTGTAGAGGCTCGCGTTTATCATGGAGCACAGCTTAGATCGATCTGCTTGATTTAATGAGGAAAAGTTCGTTGACCACGTAGCGCAATCTATTTATTACGTATAATGTTAAATATGTACTAAACTGTTTTCGGAAAAGCATGTCAAGGTCTAATGTCAATGGGTTTTACCGACGACTTCATTATTCGACATCATCGGCAAAGTGTAATAAGGTGAGAACGAAATGTTCGCTGTACAGTATACAGACCACCGCGAAAGGAAGAACGCGCGATCGAGCCTCCGCGATACTCGCTTATCTAAATATTATAATCGATCCCTCGAGAAAATCGCTCTCCGCGGGCGCATGATTAATGGCTGTACCTCTCGACGGGGGGACGAACTTCTTACTTCAGGCTTTTCGCTCGCGTTGCAATTTCTTTTTGTCTCTTTAAGCGCTTCTCTCGTTCTGATGCAACGCGTTGAACTTGAGCGTCATTTTTATTGAAAAAGGAACGGTCCAAAGGGATCGATTCGCGAGACTGCGAAAGTGTGCGAGGGCGAAGGAAAATTGAAACTTCTTATATTACGTTGAATCTTATGCAGTAACCAATGCCAGAAGAAATCACTGATCATTTGAAGCAATGTTTCAAACGATGCTCTTGACAGTTTGGTATTTAGGAAAGATTTGCAACATTCGCTACTTGAATACGAAACATTGATATTTTTTAACTGATTCTCTTGTTTTATTT
The DNA here is from genome assembly GCA_018906985.1 of Apocrypta bakeri. NCBI lineage: Eukaryota > Metazoa > Arthropoda > Insecta > Hymenoptera > Pteromalidae > Apocrypta > Apocrypta bakeri. The sequence continues at coordinate 2,657,952 of JACCIA010000008.1, read as the reverse complement.
TGAGGAATGATCATTTGGACAAAGCTTATTTAATAGCGTTTTATTGTCATTTTGGAGAAGGAGCATTACACCTTCATTTCGAATAAATCATCATTAATCCTCGTCGAGGTCCGGGTAATAATACTAAAGCGGCAAAAAACAATCACTTAGCCAAAGCTTTACTGCGCAAGTATTCAACACAGTCTGTAAGATTCGCGCAAAAATGCTCAATAAAAAGGGTCGAAAGAGGCGAGTGCCCTGCTTTCGTTTTATCGCATCAGAGAACTATAAAGGCGCGACAGACGATAATCGGCCAACAAAAAAGGAGAGCATCGCCCGAAGCTAGTCCGGAAGAGAAACAAGCTTTACGATACGGCATTTATTTATTTCTGGCGCCCGACTAATAGACCCAACCAACAGCTTCTCTCTGCGCACAGGTGAAACAAAGTAATAACACACGTGCTCTCGGTTATAATTGCATTTTGTTGTTCGCTTCAGACTGTATCATTTTCGCTGCAACAATGCGGTACAAGAGAGCAACGCTTCCGAACGGTTTCTCGGAACGACAAAATCGCCGTACGCGAAGAACGAGAGAAAGGGATCTACTCGAATGGATATACCCATACTACTTTGAAGGCACGTAGAAATCGCTGGATTCTTTTCGCTCGACGATTGAGCGGTAAAAAAAGATTTCCAAAAAATACAGGACAAGCCTCTCCAGTTTCTTCGTCGTTTACCTTTTTTATTCGTTGCCTACTGGTCTTGACAATCATCGGTAACAATATAGAAAAAGGCCAAACCGAGGCGTCATCGAATCTCGTTGTCCAGCACTTCCCCGATAATTAATGCAGAGGCGTTTGAAGTTCGCCACTCCCATCGGAACTCAATCACTGCTTCTTCGCAAGCAGTCGTTATAGTCTATACGTATATAGCAGGAGCTAATCGGGGCGAAAAACCAAGTCATCCTAATCCTAATCAGTGACTGAATAATGCAGCCACCTTTTTTTGCATTATGTATGCATTAATTAAGACATTCTGTACGCGAAAGAGTTTCCCATGGAGGCGCTAAGTTACACGATATAACCGATACTTTCTTTTTCCCCGAGCGTGAAATATAGCCTTTGTACAGAACGTTTTAGTCTTGCTTTATCACGCGGAAAAGTTTTTGCGCGTTCGGCAGATTAAGTCTGAAGACTGTTTTTTCCAAGTGACATAATGGGACGAGTAAACTGATCTAGATCGAACTCTACTTTTTTTCGTTAAAAAGACGATGTTAATTAATTAAAGTGTGTGTTTGACAGTCGGTCAATCAGACATGGAAACGCTTATCAATCAACCGTGAAATAACCTCCATCGCTCAAAAGTGTAATATTGTGAGAGATGACCGTTGGTGATAGCGGCTTCTATAAAAAATCATCTCGTGTCGTTTCTCAGAGTATCACGATACACTTTTTATGCTCATTTTGATTGACGCGATACACGTGCAATTCGAGTCGGATTATAGCCCCGTAAGAAACTCATCAAGTTGTACTCCCTCGATAAATCAGGTGCGAAGTTTGTTAAAAGGTTTTCTCCCGAAAAAATTTCTCCAAGTTCCTACAATATTGAAAAGTAACTGCCGCTTAATACACTTGAAAGTTTTATAATTTGCATCATTCGCAGGAATTAAAAAGACTTACCTTCGACACTTATATCAGCAGTACTTGTTCCCTCTTTCTCGCTTGGATCCATTAAAGATTTTGAGATTCGGCGAAAGAAATTTTAATGTAATTATATGTCTGAGCAATAAATACGAGTCCGATAAGCTGTTTGCAGAAAGCGAAGTCTCTCGATATGGAGTAGCGACAATCGCTCGATGAGGTTCGAAAAAAATACCAAGTATATATAAGTATAAGCGTGGTTATCCGGTCGCGCTCGCGCGAGAAAGAGACCACTGCTGCTGTTGGGCGGCTGTATACGCGCAGGTGCCGACTCGCCCCTTTATCATTATTGTTATTATAATTTCGGTACGAGGAGCTGATGAACCGATGCAGAATGAAGAAGTCGATGCTCTCTCTTACTCCGGCAGAAGAGCCGGAGGCTGTCCATGGAAGGTCCGTCCGTTCGTGGTTGGCCCCCCTGGTAATTTGTTGGGGCCCTGATATCATCGCTGCGAGTTATTCAGAGGCGTACGTATATACTCGAGCTACCTACTATCTGCCGATAGCGCTGAGACTCTGTTTCTCTCTCAGACATACATATACGCTCTGTATACAGCAAAGAAAAAGATGAGAGAGAGAGAGAGAGAGAGAGAGAGAGAGAGAGAGAGAGAGAGAGTGAGATCGAAACAGAGAAAGAGAGAAGATGAAGCTCAGAAAACGGACCCCGATATCGCGAAGCCCTCTAACCGTATTCTCTCATATTCCTGAGTTTACATCTTTTTACTTCCTTTTTTCGCGATCGCAAGGTATGTGCAAGAAAGAGAACCAATATACGCCTGCTAAGGAAAAAGAACATTAAACGACTTCGCTCTCTCCTCACGAGATTGCAAGGTATTCTCCTGTGAGTGTGTGTATATATACCTGTGTGGGTATACATGTGCAAACAGCCATGTAGCGTCGTTCAGCTCTCTTGTTGGATACGACTGTTTTTTTTTCACTGGCGCTTATACGGGATGGTATAAGGTGTCGAAAGAGCGCGCGTGCTTACCTTTGATGAGAATGAAATGAAAATCGCATCGATAAGTGTGATCGAGTTCTAGTTATAATGTACGTCCTATATACCATATACAATAGCGATTTTCATCTCGTACGCATTAAATTTGTCTGCAAAACTCAACAGTTAGTGCGAAATATTAATCGCTATCATGACAAAGAAGAAAATGTCGAATGGGAAGCCTTCCATTCGGGAACAGATCGTCGCGATCGAGTAAAAAGGTATAGTCGAGGTCACGTGTTAATATTGGGCGTCCTGCATCGTCTTTCCGATTCACACCCAGGGCGCGTAATACGACACCCCACCTACGTGAGCGGACGCAACTAGGGAAAAGAGAAGAGAAGAAATACGAAAGTAGCGGCTATACGAAGAAAGAATATGTAACCTCATATGCATGGTCTCAGCCGCGTTTTTATACGTCGTCGCGCTCGTTTTCACCATGTAACGCGCTCCTTTTAATTTGCGCTACTGCTGTTTTGTACAACAGAGACTGAATGCGTCTTCGATGGGTCTCGATTGTACATTGTGAAGAATGTTTTATTTTTATATAAATATACGAAAGAGAGAGAGAGAGAGAAAATGAGAACTTTAAACATGAATAATACACAGTGTACACTTATTATAAACTGCTATGATTGATATATTCATTTCTCTCACACTGGCGGTCAAGACGTGTTCGTAATTAGTTCATTCATGCAGTCTGCAAACTGCAGTTGAAAGAATTTCGTTTTTTATTATTCCATTCATTCGTGTGATAATCTGGGCAAACAGGATTTGCATGTAAGTCAAACACAGCGCGAGAAAAGTCACATTGTACGCGGACACCCACAGTCCCGCGAGTGCAATATGTCAAAGTCGTTAACTTTCTATGTGTGTATTCGAAGACAAAAAAAATAAAAGGATCGATTGTTTCGCATGCTTCGATCGCCTCATCGTTACATTCATACCGAGAACGAATGAACGAAAAGGATAAAAAATTTAAAGAAAAAATGTTCGCACCCACTTGAAGAAATGCGCGCATATGCAACGCGATAAAGAGTATAGAGAAAGAGTATAGAGAAAGAGTATAGAGAAAGAGTATAGAGAATGAGTACAACAATGGTCGCACGAACGCGGGCAAGTAATGGTTGTCAACATCGGTTAGTGCTATATTTTCTCTCGTGTGGGTATCGGCCATTGATGTTACACTCTTTTCGGGGCAGCAGGCGTATGCGTACAGACACATACACTCGCGCGCTTATATAGTTATGCACACGTACGCAGTAACTTCGATGGGGAAGGGGGAGGGGGATTTCTGTATCCCAAGAGCGAAAAACTTCGATCAACGAATCAGCGTGTGGGTAGAGTGCATTTATACGTGTGTGTACGCGCATGTACTTGTGAAGGGTTACGCTCTTGCACGTACGAGAAGCATAAGAAGAAGCGAGAGAGAAAAAGAGAGCGAGAGAGAGAGAGAGAGAGAGAGAGAGAGTAGGCCCTTTATTTCTGGGGCGATGCTTTGTCGAAGGCTCGAGTGCGGGTTTCTTCATGTCTTTGTTAGCGAGGCGAGAAATTCTGTCTGTCCTCTACAATTACACACGTCGTGGCTGCTGTAGCGGCAGCCGCTCGCATCGGTGCAACCACTAGCACCACCATTTGTAAAAGAGGCTGCTGCTTCTTGCATTGCAGTGCACATATACGTATACCCGAGATGTGATTCCCGAGTACGAGTACAGTACACCATATATACCTATATATACCTACATAGGTATATATGGTATATGCAGCTAGACGACGCACTTACGTGCATAGCAGCCGATAGCTTCGTTGCAGCCTTTGCGCGCCCCACGATGCTGATGGAATCGCGCCGCTTCTGATGGCTTTCTCACCATCCGTTGCGTATATACGTATAAGTACATTGTATATGTATTTTACTGACGCAACCACGATACTTCCCCCTTCGATTCCGACTACCGCTACTGCATACGCCTCTCCCTACTCTTCCGCTATACGACAGTGCTGTAAGCACAGGGAATTGAGTAAGAAAAATATTTTACGATAATTGGCTAAGCAAGAAAGAATACATTTTTTCCAAGGGGTGGTTTCTTTTTCGTAATCGTGTGCTGTGTAATATGTAATGTACGTGAAATTTGTTATTTCGAAAGTATTGCTTTTTACGCCGAGCTAAAAATCATAATTGGAAGATTGTTTTGAATCTTCAACGTGGTTGAAAGTTTCGAGACGGCAAAAACATCGTAGTAGAGCGTTGCTCTCGATTAACGAGCATTAGTTTTTAGGACACCCACATCGGCCTCTTCACCGGAGATTTATTAACTAACCCATCTTTGTTTTATGCCACCTACCTAATTACATATTTACAGTTACACGCAGCTGAATTTTTCCCTTATGTATGATAGATTGAAAAAGTGAAATTACTCTATAATAGTGAATTTACACTCTCGGGCAAGGGCAGTGAGCAACTTTACTATGTAGAGTTAAGTGCATTTTTGTAACGCACCTCTGTAAGTTATTGTACAATTTCTTTTTACTCTAATCTGAGAAAGAAAATAATAATGTAAGAATTATCAAATAATTACGTTTGATAATAATGGCGATATAAATATTTTTTAAGGGATTTTCTTACAAACTACAATGGGTGTTTCGTTAATTTAATTTGAAAATTAAAAAAAAAGTTTCACTTAGGAATAATTCCGAGAATCGTTGAATGTTGTATTATTTCTTATTTACAGAAAACATAGGTGAATTTATCTTGTTACTTCATATTGAAAAATTCTCGCTCTTAAAATCTCATTATAAATGTAAAAATGATGTAACTTTGACGATTTAGTCGAAAATAGATTGTGATATTTTGACAGAAAAGGAAGCAAGATCCTTGCTGAAAGCATAATTAAATATTTCTTTACGCAATTTGGCCATGGCTCATTCATCCGCAGCATCCTCTGCGAGTGTAGATATACGCACGTAGACCCTACGTACCCCTACTACATAGCCCTCTTCCTTTCAAGATCGATACTTCGACGCGTGTGCGGTCGCCAGGTGAACTATAGTCATCCAACACCTTGTACGTTATGGCTTCCTAAGTACGCCGTGAGGTAAGACAGTAGTTTGCGCTAGGTCACTATTCTTACTGTCTATGCTTGCACATTCCCCGTGTGCGCGAAAGCCTAGGTTATCGGAAATTGAAGAAGTTGACGGCTACCGTTACGTTGTCCTCGTCGATTAGTCGTTCGCACGTATTTTCTGTACCCATATATCCTATAGACCGTTAATTAGGAGAGTGGGAGAGCGAGAGAGAAATATATGCACTGATTGTGATACCGGAGGTTATAGGAATTCCGAAATCCCCTTTCGCTTTCATCCTATCTATAGGCCGTCTTACCGCTCCGACGTAGCTTCTATCTGCCGCAGTCTCTTAACTCTGTCTGCTGCAGTGAGCCGCGAGATACGCGGTTTCTTTAATCTTAATCAGAAGACATATGGACGTCGCAGCGACTACATTTGAACACGAGTACGCCATTAGCAAACACGATCACCTGCCCTGACCCTATACCCATATTTCCTGCCCCCTCATCGTGTCGGCGGGTTCAACCCTTTACCGTAGGATAAGTTTCTCTCTCACAGGCAGCCCTTCACTCGTGTCGAGGGAATTTCATTTATGCCGAGATTGGCGTATTAATTAATTCACGCAGGGATACGGTAAAGTATATTTTAGAGACTATCGTTGATTGAAAAATTAAATGAATTTTTAATTAATCACGTAATATGAATGTAGACTTATGTAGAAATAACATTCATGTAAACTCAGATAGTTTGATAATTTAAAGTAAGCAGATCAGAAATGAACTTTTAAGCTGCGAATACAGTTATATTTACTCAGCTAATACGTTCATAAAACAAATACAATATTCAAAGCTAGTCTCGTAAAGTAACACATGGTACTGCACCTACCATAAAGTATAACTAATTAAAGCGAACTTGTACCTTCCGTCGAAATAAGTCAGACACCTTCTTTTTTCTCGAGGCGAGTCTCGATTTTCTCTTTCGAAACACCTCGTGTAAATTAGTGATAAAGCGCGGGTGCTTCGAAAAAGTCTACGGATCGTATAATCGGCTCCGATGGCGCCTTCTTTCGTATATGTCTCTCGATGTGTCCTTTTAACGTGGAAGACGAGTGGGCGCCTGAATTTTTCCATTAGGAGGAAATTCTTCCTGGATAAGCTGTCTCCGGGATTTCTCCTAATCTTCTTTCGCTGTCCTCTTGGGGAAAAAAATTAAAATGCAGATAAGGGCTCATACCTTTTTATCTCTCGACTCTCTCTCTCTCTCTCTCTCTCTCTCTCTCTCTCTCTCTTTCTCTCCAATTTGTCTCTTTGGACGGATTAGCCGTGTACGTAGTGAGAGAGAGAGAGAGAATTATCGGAAACTTTTAAACTGTTTGTGTTGAAAAGGAGAGATTAGGACCAATGAAACAAGTAAATAGCGATTCGTAGGGAATTTTGAAAAATCTACCTATCGTCTTTAATTAAATAGATAGCGATTTTATCCTCAAAGAAACAATTTTCCCATAAGCCGCAATAATGTAACGAACGAACTTGATATGCAAATCGAGAAAATACCAGTATCGATTCATAATTAAGAAATAAAATATTGAAGAAGCATATCACTCCATAAATAACTACACGCACACTCACAGCGCAAAACTCGATCCATCCTCATGTTTATCTCGAGAATACGTCTATCTCAATCTGGCCATAATCTCCTGGAGCATAAGCTTCGACGCACGCGTGGACATTATCACCTGAACAGTCTTATCTTCGACTACTGCGTCGCCAACAGACAGAAAGAGAGAGAGAGAGAGAGAGAGAGAGAGAGAGAGAGAGAGAGAGACAGAAAGCAAGAGAAAGAAACTAGGTCTAGTGGCTTCATCGAGTCTTTGCGTGTGTAAAGTGCCATGTGTAGATGGCGATCGGTGACTCGTCTGCTCTGGTTTAGTTGTGTGGCACGTCGTGTTGTCGACCCGACGTGACATGTTGCTTTCAATTTTTTCCGCGTCTCGAGTAAGTGCGCGAACCGGATAGACATTAACATAATGTGAATTTCGCAGACTTCATTCCGCTTAATTCTTGGAAATAAAACTCTACGTTTATGCGCTTCTACAGTATTCCATGAAAAATATCTATTGTATAATAAATAACAGCATACGATCAAACCTATCGAATCAAATAACTCGAATGCAATTACTAGAAATATGAAAAAATTGCCTCGTAAGTGTAAATTGCGGTACTGCAACACTGCCGACTATGCAAAGAAAGTTTTGCTTCTGCGCATCCCTTATCTGCTTAATGTCTCGTTAAAGTAATGATTTCGCCGAGCTCTTCGTTTATTCCTGGCCAGTATTGGTCGATCGCTGGCCGATAATGCGTTCCACTCGTTATATACTCAAGAAGTTCTCCACCTCCACCTCGTCTCATCGCCGTCGTTCTGTGTATAACGGTACAATACCGTCATTGCACCGAGTCTCCTGAATTTTACGTATTTTTTTATTTCTTCTCGAAAAATAGAGCATGCAACTTTATTCATTAGAGCGCAGTCCTTTATAAATTCCCTATGACCATTAAAAAGTTCTTAAATTTCTAATATTTTTTATTCTAGGTTAAACTATTCCAGTTTATATATTATAATTACACTTCTGTCATATGAGAAGTCGAATTTGCGAAAGTAGATTTAATTCACATAATTTATAGAATTACTGAAAAAGTGAAAAATCACTTGCATAATTAGAATAACTGAATATACTTCAGTTATCGAATATAAATAGTATCACAAGCAAACGATTTACTCGTTGAATAAGTAAATAAATTTAGCTTTTATGAGATAGTTTGATTAATTTCAAATATGTGTTACCTCTACGTTTTATATTAATTATGTTCAGTACTTGGCGTCATTAATATAACGATAATGACTTTTTTTAATACAACTAGATTCACAAATTACAACTTATTCTATTATTATAAATACAACATCAAAGAAACTAATAAAATGACTCGTACACATTAAATTCTTTCATCAATTTCTTTCAATAACATACAGCGATAAAAAGCGGAAAACAGACTAAGTCTTTAATACAAAAAACATAGCAGTATTAACGCGTAAGCGTAAAATAAGTGTTATTTTGATATTTTAGAATTTTGTAAGTAGGTGTAAAGAATGAAAATACACACATACCGAACGATTCAGCCGCCTCGAATTTCCAGTTAAATTTGCTCCGCTTTCGCCTCTTGAAGAGAGGTGTACTACGTATGTGCATGTACATTCGTAGTCTCTCCTTTCCCGTTTATTAAACGATCCAAGAACTTATCACACAGCCAGCGTTTCTCGCTCGCGATTGTTCTCTGCCGGCTTGTATAATAATAAACTTTCTCCCGTCGTCTTTTTGAACTTTCGGACTTCGCGTGTGCACACATATAAGCCGTTCATATCTCGCGTGTGCGAATTCGAGCGAGTACAGTCGATTTAATGAAGTGCCGTTAAAAATTTGACGCGAGAGATCTGCGCTTGAATTAAAATATCAAATGTCGTGAGAATCTGAGAGACAATGTGCATATAGCATATGCATCTGCATGCAGCGTAGCAAAGTTTGAAAGTATCGTTAAGACTCATATATGGAGTATCTATATATAAATTATGTATGCATATGCGAAGCTTTCGTTTTCGAGAAAGACGACGATACTTTTCCATGTAAAGCAGATTTCACGCTGAAATAGGGACGGCGACGATATGAGTGCTTTTTATCTGTTGAGGTTTATTACATTTGCAACACCTAGTTAGGCGCCGTCGCAGCTGTTATTTTTCATGCTGTGCAATTCTACTTTCTTTAAAATTACGGCACACTGTACAATTTTTTTTAATGCTTTAACGGAATAGCGCACAGCTATCTCGCTAAAATTACACTAGTGCACGATAAAGCGAAAATTAGCCGCACAATGTGTAAGTGTGCATACATGCAGCAGAGGAAGAATAGCCTCGGCGAGAAAACACGAATCAAAAGAAAGGAGGAGTGCTCGAGCACGTATAGGCTGGCCGCATCGGCTAATAACCGGTCATCCGCGTGTCACATCAACGCGCTGCTCTCTCTCTCTCTCTCTCTCTCTCTCTCTCTCTCTCTCTCTCTCTCTCTCTCTGACTCGTGTGGGCGTTAAGGAAACCCATCGGTGCGTAGTCTGCCCGAGCAGTACGCCGTTCTCATGGCGCAAATTGTTCGGCGCGCGCGCCTTTAATAAAAGGGCCCCACACAAGAGTGAGAGAGAGAGAGAGAGAGAGAGACTCTGGAAAGTCTCGCGAACACCTGGTGGATATAGGGCTGCCTAGGATACAAAAATAGACGTTGCACGAGGAGGGAAGCTGGAATGTCATGGAATTCACGATGAAATTAATAATTCTGTGTTTTACAGTGTGAACAAAGGAAAGATGATAGTAAACAAATTTTGGTATATACAAGAGAGACCGGTTTGCTTATAAAAGAAGTAAGTCCATCGCGTGATGGCTTTCATTACTGCTCGTCAAATCCTTTGCTTTCGAACGGTAAATACGAAACAACGAGGTGCATCGTTTCTTTATACATAATACCTGCACTCGCTCCACCGCTATGCATTACGGTACCACGTATACACCTCCCTTTACCCTGGATGTCATGATGTTTTGCGCGATCTATAATTTGCAAAACAATGAAGTAATAACGCAATGTATTGAACCCTTAATGAATGAGCTTTCGACATTTTTTAACGAAATTTAATTGCCACTAATGCTACTCTACGCAACTCGCGATACTCAATACGTTCCTATTACCGGCTTTCTATTAAGCGTCATCTTTTTACGAGTATAAGCTGCAATTGATTTATCACTGTGAATCATACAAGAGTGGTTACTTGACCGCAATTAGAAAAATAGAAACCAATCAATTTAGTCGAACAAAACTGTTTTCGATTATTCCATCTTTCAAATTTCCTCCCACAATACACTTTCACTTCAACATTGCAGAGCGACACAACTTACTTAGAAGAGAGAGAGAGAGAGAGAGGGAGGTAGGGAGGGAGAGAGAGCGAGTAAGAGATAGAGGATCAAAGATTTTCTTACTAATTAAACTTCATCCTCGCTCGAATAAACTATATATATAGAAAGCATATATAGACTATTTAAATTGGCAATAAATCAAGCATTACGATAACGAACTACCGGAATTGTTTTCCGCATATACCGAGCAGCTCCTCACGCACCTATACATAACTCCTCCACAGTGAGCTCTCGCGCGATTTCTTTTCTCTCCTATAGAAGAGATCATTTCGCTTTTCCTCGGTTCTCTGCACGCTCGCGTACTTTCGATAAGTGACTACTTGGCTGCGTTGCCGCCCGTAAATTCCAGTCGCCGAACTTCCTGCATTGCTGCGATCGGGTTTCAACGATCGGCTGCACGCTCGCGTTTTCTCGACTGGATATCGATGGCTATTCTATACTTCCAGAGATATACATTACTGCATTGCGAAGACTAGACTATGTCACGCCTACGCTTGCGCGATGATATTCCTGCGTTAACGAGTGCTTTATAATTTATATTATTAAAATGAGCCAGCCTCACCTTGTGACTGTACAATAAAATATATGTATCTTGCTAGAAGCGAAAAGTTCAATCCCGAACAGAGTAGAGAAGACTGAATGGGATGAAAAAAGCTCTCTCTTTCGTCGAAAAATATTTTCCTCGCAAGATCCTAAAAATATATATAGCGCGAAAGATTCGTGGCGCCATGAAGGCGCCAGGAGCATTTCGATCGTTGTGTCGCGACGTTCTAAATAGAGACAAACTCTGTCTGGCAACTGTAGACGAAGTATACACTATACAGTAATAGTACAGGCATACCGTTACGTGCATGCATGTTGGGAAAGGATGCGGCAACAGGTGGGTCCATGCCGAATCCGTCGTGCGCTTACAATATTCTCTCTCTCCCTCTCTCTTTCTTTGTACATACTGCAGCAGTTCACTCTTATCCCTCCTTCGTTTTATTTTTGCTTTGCGCACACTTGTCGCGCTGGTATACCGGGCTTTCTTTGCCTGCATATTCGTGCAGCCCTTGAAGAAAGCTCGCGAACCTTTGATCTGAATCCCCCGAAAGCATTTCGCGTAAAAGAGAGTTTGAGCCCATTAAGTGCGCGAGGTCCGGAAAGATTACTTCGTCGGAGGGTAAACCTTCCTTAATTTGCCGCCCTTGAGCCGTCCAACCATTATCCCAGCAAGCAAGCAAGAGAGAAGTCGAAACTGCTAGGTTTTTGCAGCTGTTTTACGAATCAATTAGCGAGCTTTGTTTTTACGACTATCAAAGTTTCTTTTTCTTTTCTATCTCTTTCTTTTTTATTTCTCTTTGCAAATATATTCAGTCCGGACAGATTTCAATCTCTGCATACGTATTTGCAAACGTAATTTTCGACTATAAATGTCAGTTTTAAAGCAACACTTTTCCATTACACACACCTGAAGTGTTATAAATATTATTTTTCCTATAGCGACTCTTATTTAAACGTAGAAAGTAAACAACTTGACACAACTTGCTGTCTGAATTAAGAACTCATTTCAGAATAAATCACGCTTTCCCGATAAACATCACATGGGAAATTGCGAACCGATTTACCTATAGGCTCGCATCGAACTACATCCTTCACCGACATAAAGAATAATTCCTACTGCTTAGAACTTTACAGCCGAAACGAAAATGTAGACCGTACAAGTTGGTAATCTATGCAAGACGTATATATCGTATGCGTTATTTTCTAACAGCGGCGCTCCATTAACGTCACCGCTCGTATAATTCGTGCATAGCCGTCGCTTCCAGTAATCCGGAATCGTAAATTCCGGAATAATCAAGAAAAGAGATAGGTAGGGGGAGAAAGAAGGGATCAAGTCGCTTTATAACGAGTCGCGTGGGAAGTTAAACGCCTTCGAGTGTATAGTCGCGTCTCTCGAGCTTACGGTATAATCTGGGGCGTTATGCGAGCGAGTGCAAATGATCGCGGAGAAAAAAACGAACTTTGTGTGTGTGTGTGTCGCGGGTTTAGAGCGCATAAATGGCCGTTGCCGCTGTCGCTGTCGCTGCCGCTGTCGCTGCCGCTGCCTCCGGAAAACCAGTCGCTCGCAAGCACGATGAAGTCGCTGTCGCGCTCGACGACCTGCGCGTTTTATGGCGCGAGTGTGCAAAGGACGGCTGCCAGCCGTTCCTTTTTTCGCGACTATATGGGAGGCGATGATGATGATTACCTGACGGAGAAATCATGCGAGTTTCTCTCTTTACGCTTTTATACGTATTATATGGGAAATCGATGTCGCTGGAACACATATCCTGATTAAACATTCGTGTTTTCACTTGGTATAGATTATTTACAATGTAAGTGTGCTAGTGCTTCATTAAGATGTGCAGTTGGCTTGAATGTCCGACTATCATCGAGAACGAGTTTTCAAATTTTCGATCATCAGACTCGAAAGCCAATTGATCGATATTTATACAAGTAGTTTTTAAACTGCATCGATGTAAATTGACGACTCGCTATACTCATACATTTTCAAACGAATAATCTGATCCTACTTTTGCGAAACCAAGGAGGAAAAGGTGTCCATTTGCGCGGATATCCCACGGAAGAACCATGCGACGATAATCTCGGCGTGTCGGACTAATAAATCGGGTCATATCCATAGTCCGTGCGCTTAAAGCATACCTATATCGAAGAGGATATAGCTGAGAAACTCCCTTGAAAGAAAAGGAAAAAGTATAGTATAGTCAACGAAGGGACGAAAAATGTAGGCTCGGCCTATTGCTCGCCGCACACGAAACTCGCCCAGGCTACTTTGCTATCTTCCCTCGCCGCGTGCAGATAAGCCCTATACTGCCTCAGCGTTTACTCTCTTCTCTCTCTTTCTCGGCAGCGGCCGAGAGCGTTATCGGACCTGACTTATTGCGCACGAGAAGCGCGATATTGCGCTTTCCGAGGACTTTTAGCGGATAACTATGGTCCCAGTCTGCGCGAACTTCGCAGACGCCTAAACGTTTGCGCTATCCGATGATTATTAGCCTCGTTTTCAGAGAAAGAAGAGACAATCTTAGGTCGAGACGGTGCACTTCGATTTGCGATGGCGAGGATTTTTTTTATTTTTATAATTCAAAAGGTATGTATGTGTGTGTTGGTGTGTGTGTTTGTGTGTGTGTTTGTGTGTTGAGGGGGGGGGGGGATTTCATAATACGATAACGAGGCCTTTCTAAATTCAAATAAATTTACTAAATGATTACGGTCTTCCATAAAACAGATTTTTCGAACGAATTATGTAAATCGTGCGCAATTTATTTCAATGCTTCTTATTTTATTACTTTTCATTTCGCAAGAAAGCAAGTTTTAGCATAACGTGTACATATGTAATATGCGAAAAGTACAGTGATCAACACCTAATTAGCTCTCTAAACGTTTTATAAAACGAGGCAAATTGCATTGATATTTATGCGCGTACGCGCGTGCAATTTATTAAATAATCAAAGACATTAATAATCGGACACTGACGAAGTCTCAGTAAATTAAAGAGTACGAATGAAATAAGAAATAGAGAGTGTACTAATGATGAAATTGTCGAATCGGCAGATCTTTTTATATCCAAACTTTCTGCATACATAATACAGAGTACTATATAAAGTAACAGGCACAGAACGACAGGAAGACGGAGAATAAGGTCAACTGCGATATACTTATAGTCGTAAATATTATAAATCGTCGCGGACGGCTATGTGTACTACTAGCTCAGTTCCTTTAAAAAAATGTAAACAAGAAAAAGTCCCCGCAGTTTATTTCTCTCGGCGGCGTCTCGCTACATAACAGCTCTGAATATGTAAATGGGGAAGTGAGCATAAAACGGGCAAGGAAAGTAAGAAAAAATGCACTCCTTATCCCGCCGCAATCTGACATATACATTTCAGCGCGCGTCTTCGTAAAATAAAATATTTCACAAGTCATTTTGTTCTCTTCTCTTCCGGGAAGTTATGGGTGCAAATTTCTATGCTCGCGCGCGCTGGGAAGGCAATAACATAGACATCAAAAAAGGCACCGAAACAAGGTGCCATTACCGGCCGTCGATCTTCTGGTACCCACACACATACACACGAGGCGCGAATACACACTCACCGCAGACTGCACTCGCCGCGTTTACGAGGCGCAAAAACCACGGCCGCCGCTACTCAGCCCAAAGAAAGAGAAGAGCGAAAGAAAGAAAGAAAGAAAGACGGAGCGAAATCCGTTAGCGACTTAAAGGAGCAATCTCTCTCTCTCTCTCTCTCTCTCTCTCTCTCTCTCCCTTCACATGCACGCGAAAAGCTAACGGAGCTACGCGCTGCCGAGAGATCTCTCGCGCGCCCGCGCATATCGAGTATCTCGTCGTCGTCGTATATAGTAGTTGCTGCACCGCCGAGCACTGTGCAAGCGGCGAAATTAAACGAGCCGCGGCGCAAAACGAGGAGCGGCTCTTCGTGTTTGTGTTTCGCGTGATTTATACGCCGAAGACGAGCTGCGTCGCGCTAATCGCTTTTGTGATTTAATTGCCAGATGGATCTTCGCGAGATTCGCGTGACCGTACAGCAACAGCGAGAGAGAGAGAGAGAGAGAGAGAGAGAGAGAGAGAGAGAGAGAGATAGAGTGCATTTCGCCCGCGTCTATGGGGGTAAAGCACTGGACATTTCTTATGGGCTGTTATTTGAGCGCAACGCGATTCAATACCAAGCGTAAACTATACACATGTGTATGTGAGCATGCAAGCTGTATGCAATGCCGGGACTGTAATTATTACTGGAGTAGGTAAAATTATTGTCTTTTCGACGCCAGCAACATTCGTTACTATACACTTATCGCCCCTGGCGAACTATGCCTTCCAGGTAGAATTATTATTAATATTATTTTACACGAGGCTTTCTAGACTTACCTGTATACCGTATATATATGTACGTAGATGTACCTCGGCTTCAAGATATGCACACTGATAATTTGTCACTGGCTGCTTTGGATTATATAGAGTGATGCGTGGACGACGAAAGAGATTGCATTTAGCGGTCATAAAATTTGAGTGGAATTTTTTTTTAAATTACACGCTACGACAAAGTATAAGGTAGTATATTTTGTACCAAAAATTCACCAAACATTTAGTACACATTCTTCTCTCATTTTAGGGAAAGAATTTTGTAAAAAGTGTATTACTTGCAACCGCGCACGGCGATCGAAAATTTAAGCTAAACTCCATATTACGGAAAAAAGAAAGAGGAGATTTGAAGCGCAGATGCTCTCGATATCTTCTTCAAAAAAACTTCTTTCAACTCTCTCATTCTCTCCCCCTATTCGCATAAACGCTGCATTTTACTTGAACAGCTATACTTGCGCCGAGCCTCGGTACTTATAAAATAATAATGCGGTAATGTCCTGAAAGCCGCTCGACGCCTAAGCTCGATCTTGTAGAAAAAAGCGCTGTGCCATAAAAAGATCGAAAGTCGTTATCAGATTCGTAGTCGCGCAACCCCGTATATACCCGGACCCTATTTCTCTTTTCTCCATAACAAGCTTCCTCGAGTTTTAAATTTTTCTCTACCTCGTTCGGAAAAGATTTTTCCTGCTTTATCCTCGAACATTGAACTCGATGAAAAATTCACCGGCCACTTAATGTACGATGTTTTTTTCCTTCTTCCACCCCGTCAGAGCTTCTATTTTTTAAGGCTCGCGTACATTCGTACTCAAAGAGAATTACCCATTTTTTTCATTACCGACTATACGTATATAACTATATAGTTTATTTCCAGAGCAATACATCATCAAAGAAAACATACAGAGTGTAATCATTCCCGTGGAGTAAAATCTACAAATGAAGAAATACAACATAGCAAATTAGTTCGGTGAGCGAGAGCGTATACCCAAAGCGATCAGATTAAGCGCCGCACGAAGAGGCGAAAAAATAAAGAAAAGAAAGGCTGTAGAGAGATAATTCGAAATAATATTCCGCCTCCGCGAAAGTAGAAGGGAAAAAGATAGCGGTGCGCAAAGAGCAAATCCACCTTAATTTTCTCTCGTTTTGCCGCAATTTGACGCCGCATCATACGGTTCTTCCTGCCTTCTCTCGACGCGTTGGCGAGTAATTGCGAGAGATAGATAAAGCCGTACGGTGAGAGCAAATACTGTAGTCACATCAGCAGCAGCAGTACCACCGGCACCAGCACCAGCAGTAGCAATAGCGGGCAGAGCTTATACACCCGAGAAAAGAGAAAAAAAAAGCGGAATTTCGTCTGCGTGTATATACCGCAAATGAATCGTCAGCAGCAGTAGGAGAGGGACAAAAAAGCGTCTACAGTGTGTAGCCGTAAGGATCAAAAAAGCCCTTATCAGATTTACCGACCCCTCGGTGGCGGCGTCTGTACGTTGTCCGGTAAAGACGGCTCTCGTTGAATTTTTCAGGATCCCGCCAACGAGGAGAGGGTTGGTCACTGCGTCCTAGGCTTACAGTCACAATGAGACGATTATTCCCCTCCGCTCTTTTTTTCTCATCCCTCGCGTCTACATACGCACATGCACGCTGCGCCATAAGACACATATTAACGAGCCGCATCGTTACGCGACGACTCAAGAGAGAGAGCGAGAGAGAGAGAGAGAGAGCAAGTTTTATGTTGCGCATGTGTACGCCAAGCTCGATTTCCATGGAACGAGCTACTGCTTTGCAACCTCGCCTCTCGTTCTCTTTCTGGTCTATTGAAAGAAAAAAGAAGAGCTTCGAGACAATGTTCCGGCCGAGTGGAAACGTCGCCCCCTTTTTGCTCCTTCGCTAGTACTACTCTCTTCTACGTATCTGGCCAGACGACGACGGCGGGGCTAAGAACCCACGGTATCGCGGAATTATCCCTTCTGCAAGTCCCTACATACGCCCCCTCGGAAAATCTGCTGCTGTATTCTGTTCGCGGACTAACTGACAGGCGCGCACCGCCCTCGGCTTGATCCTTAGCAACGCTGCGCTGCTTATATCCCAAGTGCTTTTTCCTTTCTCCAGAGTTCATTTTCCGCCAAAGTCCTCGAGTTGCAAAAGAAGAGGATATTAAAAAAATGTTTGTACGCTGGGGGACCTCGAAATTCCGCGTCTTCGAAATTGGAAACTGCGTGAATGGAACGTCATGAATATTGTATTTCTAGCTGACTCTTATTGTGCGACTTTTCCGAATTCTCCGCCGGTGCGTAGTTTTTCTTCCTCTATTTTTCGAGAGAAGAGCTCTTCGATGTAATGAAAAATATACCCTTTACTTTCCCGCCCAATAAAATGAAGAATTTAGCCTCTCAACGTGACAGTACCACTCAAATTTTCTTAAAAACACGTAAAGTCACTTTCTCCAAATTACACGCTCGCAATAACATACACACGCAACTTGTACAATCCAGAAAAATGTGAACAAAGATTAGCCTCTTGCTGTAGCCTTTTTCCAATCGATCAAGCAATCACTTCCGTGCAAGAGAGCCTTTGGCTATTCGAAAGCCGTAAAAAAAAGAAGAATGTCTACACACGACGACGACGAGTACTAATCGAGTAAATCAGCGGCTCGTAAAACCCGTAGGGTTCCGAGACTAGTCGTCGATCGGTGCAACAGCGCATAGTGACAAACGCTCAGGTATATCCTTGACTATAGGCAAAGAGAGGTGTACACACCCGTATCCCTTGGATTAGTCCCTAAAATCCGAAACCCAAGATAACAGCAACGGCAGCAGTAGTGGTGATGGCAGCAGCTGGGCCGTTAAGCTTATCCATCCGTCTGGTGAGTCGACACTCTTGTGTCTGGCCGTTTTCTATCTATCTTCTTCCATCCCTGTTTACATCCTTTTGTCTCACTTTCTCTCGTCCTCGCCTATCTTTTCGGATTTTTTTCTTCTTTCCCCTATCGGCACAACAATCTGCCGGCGAGCTTTTTCCCTCTCGGCTAATTTATTTTTGACTCTCGGAATAGTTGTCGAGAAAAATCAGTCTGACTGGCAAAATTACAGAGCGCTGGTATGGTTTACATAGTGCGTAGCGTCCCCCAAAGCGCTAGCCTCGTTTTTCGCGTTGAACCAGTGTGTAATTCTACTGTCGGCAGATCGCACATTGCAACACTCTTAAAGAGCGCGCATTAACGGTTCGACGCATTGTAGGTGTATTTTCGGTCTCTCTGTCTGTCTGTCTCTCTCTTCCTCTCTCTCTCTCTCTCTCTCTCTTCTCCTCAAGACCGAAAAATCGGATTCTCAAACGAGAAACCGAGCTTGCGCGCGCGCGATGCCAACGAAGACTAATGGCCCTTTTCCCTGATGTAGCCACGGAAAGAGCTCGTTATACTGTTCTCTCTTCTCTGTACGATTTTGCCGTGCGAATTATTTGCAAGGGTTAAAGCTTGCTTGCCGCCGCCAACAGGGGAATTCAGAGCCGTTCTCGCGCATACCTTTAAGCCAGTCGCGTCGGATTCTCTTTCTGCTACGCGAGCGGACGAGTCAATCGACTCACCACTTTTCCCTCGATCGTCAAATGCAATTTAGCTTTACTTATCTGTTCACATAAATTTCCATGTCGGATTCCCCATTCACGACTTTTTTCCTTCAACTCTGCGATTATTCCAATTAAGCACCCGCGGAAGAGACCAACTGCGGAATTTTCGGTGCGTTTTCAAACTATTTGCAGAATTACGTACATACAGAAGTAGTAAAAATATTATATAGTCCTTATTAGAAGGAGAGCGTAAAGTCAGGAATTTATTGTGACCATAAGAGATAAAAAAGGAAGAGAACTAGTTCAAATAATAAGTCAGATAAGCGGCGGGTAGTGGCTCTTCTACAGGAGAGAGTATGTAAGTGGACCCCGGAGGAATAAAAAGCGAAGTTACGCCGTAAGACCTAGAGAGAAGATAGTCGCTGAATTGGTTTTTACGAGCTCTTGAACTGTATGTTCTCTCGAAACGTGAATTTTTTATGTTATATATAGACTATAGGTATATAGTTAGAGCGAGAGCGCATGACACTGGGACGTAAAATACAGAGCCAGACTCTCGTGCGATTCGAAATTGACGGCTTGACGACCCGGGATAAAGATTGACTTATCGGTGAAACGACATGTCACGTACCGCTGCGAGCGTCCGACTGCTTAGTTTTTAAAAAATTTTTTCTGTGACCAGAAAGACACATTAGGCATTTTTTTCCAGTGACGATATACCTTTTGGTTCCGAAGCTCATCAAAGTCGTTTTTGTAGGTGAGCGACTGCGTATATAAAATGCTTCTATATTAGACATAAGAAAAGGAGCTGAGGAAAATTGAGTTTTTACAACTGAACTTTGATGTTTTATCTCGGCTTATCGTAAAGGAAGAAAGTCGCTCTTCAGATGGTTAAATTCTCTGGGTAAGGGTTTTTTTGTTAACGTAGAGAGAAAGAATCTTTAGAAAAGTAATTTAAAATACATAAAATTCACCCTTTTAAAATACCGACAGCAGAGTTTTCTCACAGTGAATAAATAGCCAAGTCCAGTGCATCCGCTTGTCGATTCTCAAAAATCACAGAGTAAGAACAAGGTTCGAGTGTGACAGGTGGCAGATATACCTCTTGGTTGCGCGCCCATTATTAAAATGCTAACCGAGCGCGAGCTTGAAAGCAAGCAATATATATTCATCGAGTTAATAGATTTCCCAGACACTGGGCTCACAAGCGTGCTCGTAAGTTCTATTGGCAAGGCCAAGGTGTAGAATAACTTCCAAAGAGGTGAGCTCGTCCGCTCGTACACTTTATAAATATTAAAGCGCTTATTTTCTTTCAGGAGAGTATAGTCCATCAAGTTTTTCAAACCAGCTCTAGCTCCCCATGAATGATTGATTTTTATCGTCCCTTTAAATGAAAATTTCGAAATTTCTCCCCTGAGTCTTTCGAGAAGTTCCGATAATAATAGCGGCGAAACGTAAGCTTTAATTTAGAATTTGTCAAACCAGTAATTTAGCAAATTATTCCCCAAAGCTACTCGGAGATTTAATCAGGATAAATAGTATTAGGTGTCCTGTCCTCTTATTACATCAGAGATGGAGAGAGAAGGAGAGACATGAAGTGGTTCGTGGGAGTCCCAATCTTTGACCTATAAAGTCGACGCTTCGGCGTGAGATGGGGCGTGTCGTAGCTTGGCTGCGGTGCATATACGCTGGCAAAGGGAAACTGCTGTAGCTCCTCGAACGAGCTTCGACTCTCATTAATGAGGACGTGCATGCGCCCGCGTCTCTTACGAGTGGCTGCCGCTGCAAAGGGTGAAAATAATTGAGTCGTGCGTGGGTGATATAAACCACCATATATATATATATATATATATATATATATATATATAGAGAGAGAGAGAGAGAGAGAGCGAGAGAGAGCGAGAGAGAGATAGAGAGAGGTCCACGTGTGAAGGAAATGACAGCGAGCTTGTGATGTGCACACGCTCCTTATATTATACGGAAAGAAAAATGCGAAAAAGAGGAGAGGTAGGTGAGATTACACCGCTAGAAAATAATGCGTCAGAAGATGCTGCGCTGTTCGCACAAACTTCCCTTCTTTCTTCTTTGTATTCTTCGTTTTCTTCTTTTTCTTCTTTTTTTTTGCACACGGAAGCCATAGAAAATGTAACATTACGCGTAGGAACGAGGGTTGAATGTACGTTTGAATAGAATAATTTTAATGAAACTTCTTTATAACGTTGAGCGTGTGTTTGTAATCAAATTAAATTTACTTTGAAAAGTCCATTCACGTGTATCTTTTGTTACAATGAAATCGCCTTCCGTTCTATAATAATTGAATGCGGAAATTACAATTTTTTTTCTCGGATGAAAGTATTAATTGTATTATAAGACAACGTCGAGACATCAATAAAAAAGTACGGTCGACAATACATCCCTAGTAGAAGTGGATCAATGACCCAGTACTATGCCAGTACTGATTCCTGGCAGTAATGCTGAATGCTAGTACTGGCCCGACATTACATCAGTATTGATGCCGTGCTTTTAACCAGTATTATATCCGTACTGCGCCAGCATTGTAGCATTATCGTGTGAATATTACGCCAACCTTGTTTGATTTACATTTTTTTATTTGTTATCTGATTATATTTTTATATGAATACTATATAATAATTACATATAATATTATAAAAAAAATCATTTTTAAATGAATATTTTAATTAAAAAACATAAAATAAATTAAATGATATATTTGATGATGTGAATGAAATATTTAATTGCCTGTACTTCCTCTCGGTCCAATGTCGCACGCCAGTATTGGATTTCGTACCAAGGTTGAACCAATACTGGCAATCAGTGTACTATCTCAGTTACCGTTCCAATATCGACAATTCTTACCGGGGTCGCTTGATTTGAAAAGAACAAAGCAAAAGCAGCGATAGTGTATACACATATATGATAGTCTATATTAAAGAAGTAGTTTACAGTTATAGCATTGGAAGACTAACGTCTTCAACATGCATTTTCAAGAAAACATATAGGAGAAAAGCACGAGTCCGTATATGCATAACTACGCAGTGCAGGTAGAAAGAATCGCGCGTAATGCAGGAAAGCTCGCTTGCCGTCTCACTCACGATAGAAGACCCTCCGTGTTTCTACGCAAGCAGTCACCCCTGCTTCTCTACGTGCAGCCAGCGAAAATCACGTGTCGCGTCGTACGTTCACATACGCTGTCGTCGTAGTCGTTGTCTTCTTCCCTCGCAAAGGAAAGATGCTGAGGGAGAGAGAGAGAGAGAGAGAGAGAGAGAGAGAGAATGAGAAAGTGGTATCAACCGCTGCTGTATGTCGCCTTGACAGAAGGGGACTACAATGTGAAGGTATAAAGGGAAAGAGAGAGAGTGAGTGAGAAGAACGCGACCCTCGTATGAAATTCATACGTATTTCGCGCCCGCTGACGCGCGAACTCGAGGCTTCAAAGGGCCCTGAGATCGCTTCCAGAGAGAGAGACAAACACGCGCGCACAAAACTACAATAGATGCTGGCCTAAAGAGCGTTACTACTGCACAGCCAGATGAAATCAGTTTGCGAAAAGAGAGAGAGAGAGAGAGAGAGAGAGATAGAGGGAGAATATAATAAGTGCGGCGGGGGAGGTGCGAACAAGGGACATCCTGCGTTCGTTCCCCCCGGGTTCACTCACGCTCTCTCTCTCTCTCTCTCTCACACACACACACACACACTCTCCCTCTCTCTGTCTCTCTTACTTTTGCCAATGATATAACCACTCGTACTAGGAAATGGATTGATGGAAACGGATCATTGTCGCGTCATCGCCGCTCGCGCTACCATCTCCGATGTTTAATAACCCATCCACTGAGAGGATATATTTGCTATATATATATATATTCTAAGCGCTCGGGGAGTCTAGAAATTAGTGGCGCGGAACCCCCCGTAAAATTTTTTTTGCTCTCCCTTTGCTCCTTCGAGACCTCGAGATGATTTGAGGAGAGAAGAAATCGTTACGATCGCGTGTACAGTACGACTGCTATGTACGCGGTCATAATAATCTACAGGGATTACGGGAGGTATTACATAGCGCCGGTTGCCAGGGGACGAAATTAGGGAAATAAATTTCGCTCACTGGAAATTGATGCGGAACTTTTGTATCGCTGACAAATTACTCTCGCTGCTTAAGGGTACAACGTATTTTCGTGGGTATTATAGAACCGAGAGGGGCGTTTTTCAACGACTGAGTGACGCGGATGTAAAATTAGAAGTGGGCGGAAAACTTCCTTGCCACACGTCACGCACTGTGGCGGATCATTTTTTCGCTCCGAGATAGGTTGTCTACTTGTGTAAGACTACTTCTGTACTATACTCGGCTCGTTGAGTCAGGACGTCTTTAGTCTAATTTTTTGACCCGGGCATTAGTAGCGTTAAATGTAGCTAGACTGTGAATACGAAGAGACATGTATTATTTATACGAAAATGCTAAGAGCATGGAAAACCAGTTTATCAGTTATTTATAAATTAGATCGCGCCACCGAAATTCGACCATCAATAACTGACAAATGAACAAGTAATGTGATGATATTTCAAGCGTGCGGTTTCATGATGAAATAACCAGTGTTTCGTATCCCGGAGAAACAGATTAGATATAAATAAGAGAATCAAGTCTCGGTAGCTGACTGGCTAGTTTCCTCGCATTAATTCAAATGTATGCCGAATCAGCGATAAACACGATAAGACGCACCAGGACTATTGTCTGGTGATGGAGATAATAAGAAAGGAATTAAGAACGCAAAAGAAAGCATAGGCGCGTTGCTGTCTGCAATTGTATTGATTTCAACGCACAGCAGGTATATATTTATTACACAGGTATTTCGACTAGATCCCTTTCCGGTCAACCAATGACGAATCAAAACAATCGCGAACCTGTGGAAGGTACGGAGTAGACCTTCCAAAGTAGAAACTGCAGTTGATAGTTTACGACGTACCATTGGCCCTGCTGACCTCGAAAAAGTTAAGGGATCCACTGTCCCGGCGCGAGTGTTGCTATACTACTGCCATAGTTTTTAAGGTCAACTCGGTTCACATAATGACGGCACGCGCTGTTGCTGTCCTGGGAATATACACAAGTTTTCCTTCTCCGTCTTGCTTAAGCCACTGCGTGTATTTACGAGGTCTCGAGGCGATGGAAAAAAGGTCGCGCGAGCCGCGCGAGCCGCGCGTGCTGGGAAACGAGCGACGGGTAATAAAATTTACCTGCGCTTTATGGCCGGGTTGTATTCTCCTGTAAGTGCATCAGTGCTTTTCTCCCCGGGAAAATAGAAAAGCTTGAAATATTTCGATTCCTCGCGCGCACGCGCGTTTCTCGAACCTTGTAAATCACTCTATAGGCTATTGTGTGGGTTACAGCTCTTTCACTCGCAAGGACTTTCTTCGTGTTTACAGCTTAGCTTGAAATTCAAGAGTAAACATTACCTGCTGTTTAGAATATGCCTTATTATGTACTTTGATGTTTTATGCCGTGCAGTAGCCTTAGGAAAAAAAAAATTTTATTTACAGCAACGTTATTAAAATCCTTTTTAATAATACACCTATAAAAAGGACGAGGAAATCTCCGGTGTAGATTCAATTACGCGGCGGCAGAGTTGTATATAGAGATGCGCGCCGAGAAGGCTCGTATGCCTTCCACTTGACTCGGCAAGAACCGTTAGATATCAGGTGAAAAAGGGACACATCGTACTCATACACAAATTGCAAAGTTCCCGGCCTTGAGGCACGAAAATTCCAAAGAAGCAATCTCAATACAGCAGAGGCGAGGGTGAAAAAAGGCTACGTTAAAACACTTCCTGCTGACTGCGTATATGTGTAAATGTACATATATTGCATATGCAATAGTCAGTAGCAACGACGGCGGCGGTCGAGTGATGTGATAATAGGCATAGGTGTTTTACGCGCGCTCGCCACTAATGGCCGCCTCGAGTCAGATAAGTCGTAAATATAATCCGCAGGCTTTTAATGCAGCCGGTAGCGCTTGACGAAGACGGAAGCTACTCGGGATGGATTCCGCCGCGAGAGACTGCCGCGAAGATAGTTAGGAACAGCTGATGCACGTCCGATTATATCGGGAGCCGTGCTCGATTTAGAAAGAGAAGAAGCTTGGGCGCAATGCGTCGCAACAGAGGGAGATATTTTTCCATCGAGCCAGTGTCGGATCTCTGATCATCTGCAATCACGATACCCGTGTAAAGTAGAGGCTGAAAAGTGCAGGCAATTACGAGCCAGATGAGCCTCAAGTTTCTTTTCCAGATTTCTTAATCAGAAAGGGGCAAACATAACTTTGACCTATTTTAAAGAGATTCGAGGCTGCTGAACTAATACACAAGACGATTTAGCACTAAAGCTTTTGACTCGAGAAAATTCCGAAGTGGGCGGACATTTCTGCAGTATTAATCTTTATCAGGGCAGCCTTGTCTCGTTTAATTTATCGCACGAGTTCGTGTGTTCAAGCACAAGTCCCTTGTGCCAACACTTGCAAATTAATACGTCGAGTGAATAACTTACTAAAATTTTCAACCACTTGGATACACAATTTCTAAGGATATTTTGAAAGTACATTGGTGAAAACTAACGTAGTGAATCTAAGCAATTTTTCTATCGATATAATATAATATTCTAAAGATGTATTTAAAAGAGAATCATTCATCATTCATCGTAAACTATCCTTCATAAATGTATAACCCGTTTCTATTAAGAAAGAAAAGAATCGGCTTTTCACGGTATACGAGCGCGAAAATTTCAAAGCCGGCGATTTAATATCGACGCTATTAGTCTATACAACGCTCGACGGATTGACGAGTATAACGTCAGCGCTTATCCATATCGAACGATGATAATGCAATTTTCGAGAAGCGCTTCGCTATGCACACTCACATACTTCTTTTCTTTTTGAGGAAACGGAAATGACCATCTGGGGTGGAGCGGTCCAATAAAAATGGGCGTGCCGTCAAAGGAGAAATGAGAATTAATCGCAAGCGAGAAAGGCCAGACGTTCGTTTCGTGTGCTGCCGTAGTGTGACTACGCCTCCTGCAATTTTTAGTTCGCGTGACTTTGCTACGATCATTTTTTTATCACGCGAGAGTTGAATGATGAAGAAACTCTCTAACGATAGACCAATTGAAGTTTCATTTATTTGCGTTTGTTTTTCTTTCTCATTTTCCCCGACACAGAATTCTAAATATAGAAATAATGTGTTACTATAAGATAGGCAGATTTTTAAGTCTTTTCAATAAAAACAGCAACCGATATCGTGTGCTATTGTAGTTATTACTACAATGACAAAATAACGAGAAAAGGCTAGCCCCTCATTCGCGAGCAGTGAAAAAATACCTCGAACAAAGTAGAAATTTCTTTCTGCTTCTAGCCCTTTGCAGTAGCTCCGAAAAAAGAAATGACCATATGTTTTAAGAGGCACTTGGCCAAAATCGATAGGGCCAAGAGCTCGAGTTTCCCGCAAACTTTTGAAGGTCTACTCGCAAGCTCCTTTACTTCTGGCCAGCCTTAAGTGGGTTATAATTATTTACGTTCTGAGTCGAGACCCCAGCAAAGTTTTGATTGTCATCCAACCACGATGGACATTAAGTTTTAACTTGAGGATAGGATGATGAGCCCTGACAGAGAGAGAGAGAGAGAGAGAGAGAGAGAGAGAGAAGTTTTGGGTAGGAGAAGATTGCTTGTCGCCTCAATGTGCGTGTACCGCATATATATGTGTAGGTATATAACTATATACGTATTTGCCAGTTGCATTAAATCTGAAAAATTAGGGCGAGTTCTTGACTCTTCATAAATTCTCAAGATCTTTTTAAGCGTTTTATTAGCCATTTCGTAAGTTTTTAATCTCCTGTTTCTTGATTTTTTGTTGCAGGTACGTAAGTTAGTAATAACTTCTGCAAAGTGACCCATACTTTAACTAATTAAATTAACGCTCTGGTAAGATTTTGAAGATGCAAATCACCTCTTGAGTATTACATTTATTTAGCGATAATTTTCTTAATTACGAACCGTCGAGTGCAAATTGTGGAAATAAGCGTTTTATAATGAAATTCTTATGTAATGGACTTCGAGAGGCAATAATGACAAATTATGATTTATTATATTGCGGCGAATTCAAGCGCAATTTTTTCGCGGAGGCGCCAATTGGAAGTAATATTCAAAGCGCATATTTAGAAGTAAAAAATAAGGCGAAGAGAGTATATTCTATCTAGTGGTTGACGTTTAGCAACATAAATTATCATAAAAGAGAAGGTAGTTTCTGCATCGAATAAAACAAGTTTATAGACTCGCCTTTGCGCACCGAGTATGTACATATGTATATGTATACGTGGTCGCGAGAGCGGCCGAGCGCTTGAGCGCGCGACCGCGCGCAGTTGCAGTCATGCAAATAATTTTCAGGATTAGCTCGGACCGATAATAAATTCGTCGCTTGATTTACAATCGAATAACATCCATAATTCGAAAATATTAATGATGGTCTAAACGTCAGGTACCGGGGATATATATTGAAATAGTCCTCAAGCAATGCAAGCGCAAGCGAACGCAAGCGAACGCAAGCGAACGCAAGCGAGCGCCTCTTCGCAAACAATGTGTACTAAGAAGTCATCCTCCCGAAGAGTCGCACAATAAACGACAATATAAAACGCTCGAATGTCGTTAAAACCAGCTGATTAGAGTCCCTATGCATACATGCATGCATGACCGCCGTGAAATTTCCCCTCAGTATATACGGCGCGGCACTTCATTCGGCGACAAATACGCGGTCCGAGTGATATACGAGCAAAAGCCAATAAAAAGGCTTGACTATTCCTGCGGTGGATAATTTTTCTCAAATGCTCTGCGTTGCGGCAGCGACAAAAATCCCAAACAACGCGTGTATACTTCGAGCTCGCGCGGAGGTCAGCGGAGGAGCAAACAAAACACTCTTTGTGCGTGTCCCGCGAATCGAAACGCGGCGAAGGTATCGACTTCAAACGCACACACTGTGCGTTATATCGGTACCTTAAAGGGCCGTTCGTACGAGAATATAAAAAAAGGAAAATCGCTGCGTGAGTGAGAGCAATGGCGGACCCGCGAGAGACACTTTGTGCGTCACGTTTCTTTTGCAATAATTTCTGCGGGACGACAGATTGAGAAATGATCCCTTGCTTCCTGCGCGAGTGCTTAATTTGCAACAGTTTACGCGTGTCTCTCTTCTGCAGTGGAAAAAAACGAATCAGCTCCGTGGAAATTGACTCGTTGGCATTTCCCTCGCTTGTAATTAGCTATGGTCCTTTTTTCCTTCCCACCTGACAGACAAACCTTTCGGTTCTAATTACGTAAGGTGCTGGCTTTTTCAAGCTATTCTGTCATTGTCACGTATGTGATGCTGCTACGCTTTTGGTACACTTTTTTACGTGCAGGTATCGGTGATGGATGGCGAATTTTAGGACCCCGGTCAGCTCTTATTAAGCCTTCGGGATTGCATACATTGGCGAATTGGACAAGTACAAATACGCTTTCTTGTTTGCGTTAACAAGATTCGTCCTTTCGCAACTTTTTCTCAGCATCGCACGGATATAGGAGACGTTTGAAAATCATTATTAACGATATTAACGACTCGATCATTGTTGTTCGTGCATTATTATTAACAGCATTAATTCGTATAAGGAAGAAAAACAAATGAACATCCGTTTAGAATATTATTGCATGTTCATGCACGGCACAGAACGAGACGAATGTCTATTTCCTAGCTACTTCTTCAGCCCAACGATTTCCATCATCATTCCATGAATTACCAATCAACGCATTACACAGGCTTCGTAAACCGCAAAAATAGCAACGACGGTGGCGGCGGCGGCGGCGGCGGCGGCGGCGTGAGTTGCAGCAGGACCAGCAACCGCTTGAGATTCCAGGTTCACGCGGTGGTGGTGACGACTCTCTCCTTCTCTCTCTTCCTCAGCAACGTACACGTTGCAGCTGCGCAGGTATGTGCGCGTCCTTGGGCGTTCTCCTTCTTCTCCTTCTTCTCCTTCTTCTCCTTCTTCTCCTTCTTCTCCTTCTTCTTCTTCTTCTTCTTCTTCTTCTACTTTTCTCCTTCGCTGCAACTCAGCCGCTTTCGCGGTGTAATATCATCGCTAATGCCACGAGGCGGCGGCTGCAGTACTATCAGTCGTCTCGCGCAATCCCGTGTGCTATTTTAGTCGAGGGTTGACTCGCGCGCGCGCGCGCGCGCATTTCATGCGGGTATTAAAGCGCTGATTCCACGCTATTGAGATTAATGCTTTCAACGATATTTCTGTATTTTATATACCGAGCACGCAGGGATTGCTTTTAATATACTTTATTGGCGAAAAATTTGTTGCAATAAGTGCGCACCGCATGCTCTATGTTGAGTATATGTTATTTTATACGAAGGTGAGTGTACATGGCTGTAGGACTGAAGATAAGAGTACAGGAGGTTAAATTAATTGTAAAATTTACGAAGGCGAAATAGCTACCGAAACATTGTATAAAACACATATAACGGGGTATATGGGTATGAGTGCGCGAGGCGCCGTGACGTTGGCTATAAGAACGGATAATGAAGGGACGCGTAAGGAATTAATTGTTCGGTCTGTCCAAAGATGCGTGTGAAAGGAACGGAGTCAAGTTATGCTCGTAAGTACATAATATACGCTAGATAGCAAGGACGGATTTTTGCAGCCGAAGAGTGGAATCTCGCCTCCTTTGATTCGCGAGCGAGAATGCTCGTTTCGCAGAAATCATTTTTACGGACTGCTAGAGAAGACGGACTTTATTGAGAGACGCGCAACTCTGAAATATATCTATTCATTAATTGTCATGCTTAATGAGAATTGCCCGCCGATTTGAATTACTCGTTAACATTTAATGTCTCATAAAATGCATCATAAACTCATTTTTTTCTCCGTTATTAAACGTTTAGTGCGACATTTGTACGAATTAACGCGTGCGCCTCATTCTGGATATTGTATTAAAGTAGGTGGCACTTGGAGCAACAACAATCAAAGGAAGAACTCACCCGCAATTATTATCCGGGTAAGAATGATTTCTCCAAGTCTCTTTGTACAAACCAAATGAAAAAAATCAGTTATTCAATTGATTTAACAAATTGGCATGAAAAGAGACGAAGGAAATGACCGTGTTAAATTCCGCGATGCATAACGGAATTGCGTGCTGACGAGCTGATCCTCTCTCTCTCTCGTTCTCGCTTGAGACACACTGCGTTATGCACTCGTGCGTCCGGTGGGTGTACTGTATCTATGGGTAGCTGGGTCAATGGTCAGGTTCGACGAAACGATTTAACGAGAATCGTCGCCGGTCAGTTCGACATCGCTTATCGATTCCAAGAGCTATACTCAGCTGATGCGATTGCATTTCGCTGTCTCCAGGCATTTATCCTCCTCGCAGATATGTACGAGGAACTACGTCTTGGTAAGTTACGACGATGCAAATGGAGCTCGAGTTGATAAATCGCGCATTTTCGTTTATTCAATTTCTAGAAACAACATAGCTCTTTCAAATCGTGGATTAAAGTAATTAAAATTCATTACTTTTTATCGCTTCATTTATAAAGTTTGATTACTTTTTAACAACGCTTACAAGCATCGCCTGGCAAGTGAACAACGAATAATATGCACATCATCTTTTTTCGGTGTGTTCATTGCAAATTTTATGCGTGCATACATAGTAAAAAGGAAGGAAAATGTCTAATCTTATGATTAGATGCGTATGAAGGAAGTATATGGTATAGGTATGTGTGTGTGTGAGTGTGTGCGTTTGTGTACGTATATATATAATATATAGGAAAGAAGAGGCGCACGGGATGAATAAAGGTGCGTGCAGTACGAGCGCTCGGAGGAGGATGAAGTCAATTACATTATGCATATGACCGGGTGAGAAGCAATACGAGAAGCAATCGTCCGGGCGAAGGTACACACGCCACTGATGCTAAATTAACTACCTACCTAGTTGTGTGTAATGCAATAACGCACTGACCGTTCGGCCAATGTGAATAGAATATACGTAGCTATACATGCTCAGTTATAACACGGCTTGGGCTACTATACCTCCCTGTGTACATTCCACAGGGACATCTAACCCTTTTTACCTCTTCTATCTCGAACCAGCACTCTCGCGCGCGCTCTCTCTCTCTCTCTCTCTCTCTCTCTCTCTCTCTCTCTTTCTCACTCGGTCGTGCTGCCCGTGCGCTTCTTTCTCCGCTTGAATGCGCCTTTTCTCCTATTAATTCCGCGTGATTTTACTTTATTTTCGATTTATTTTCGTATATAATATATCCCTTTATTAAGAGACTCATGTATTACGCTCCCCCAGGTGCATAATATAAAAACGTGCTAATAACTTATTACCTTATTAAATTGATCTCTCGGCAGCGCATGCGAAGAGAAATAAAATATGCGTAACTCTTGTTTTTTTTTCAACAAAATATATGAATATGAGAAATTTCCGACAAATACATATATTAATATTATATTATCGAAAAATATTGCAAATCCGATTTTATCGACTTATTTCTCACTAACGCATACCCATATCCGTCACCATTAATCATCGCCGGACGCTTGGTTATCTTCATGATCCCTGCAGTGTGTCTGTCTGGGTTACAACTTTCCTATAGGTATACCATGGTATACACCAACTCGCTTACGTACCACCGGCATCGTGTCTCAAAGACCATACCGCCGATGACCATAGGCACACATGCGTTCGCTATAGTATAGTATACACAGACAGACAGACAGACATATCTCTGTACCGCTGAGAGAGTGAGAGAGTGAGAGAGTGAGAGAGTGAGAGAGTTTCTCTCAGCTACGGCTTTACGGCATAATGCGGGTACGGAGGAAGAAGAACACATCGACAACTCGAATACAAGCTTTTAGTGTCTTCGGTAATACGCAGTAAAGCTTTTCAGTTTATTGTGCAGCGGATTTTACACGACTATACGAAGCAACTTGCAGTACAGGTATACGTAGCTCTAGGTTTATGTACACACTGTGGGCTGTTAGGAAAGTTGGAAGTCCGATTTGAAAATTTCAAACAACTCCGAATCTCATAGCCCTTCTCTTCCGCTCTCCAATAAAGCTTGGCTAAGCGCGAGGAAAGCTATGCAAGCTCGTGAGAACTTTAACTTCGGATAAGCTTATTGCCGTTATATAGGTACTAAAGGAGGTCGAGAGTTCTCCTTTTTTTCCGCACCCGTGTATATACTGTGTTTCACAAGTTGTACGCGAGAGATAAGTAACGGTCGTTGACTCGCACGGCGTCGTGCAATTAGCGGTGCGCGAGCGTTTATAATCGCCCGACACGAATCGATCGCTAAACCTACATTCTATTGCGAGACATATAAGTTTGATTTTTCGATACGTAGATGTGCGATAATCTCATACTGGAATCTAAATTTTCCCATGCGAACAAATTCTTGTCCGCTCATCGCACACGTGCTCCACTTTCAAGAACAAAGCAAAGAATACTCACAAGACCATAATAGGTGTATCTCCGAATTTCCCGGTCTGAAAAACTGATTCTCACCGTTAGGGGCTGCTTCCCTCGTTCAAGGCAACTGTTACCCATACGATTGAACAAAAAAAGACGCTTCTAGCGAGAAAAGTCGAATGCGCCGAAGCAGAAAACTCATTTCCTGATCAGATGCACGAATACTACAGTGACAACCTCGAGTGAGAGAGAGAGAGAGAGAGAGAGAGAGAGAGAGAGAGAGAGAGGAAGCAGTATATGCAGTGGCCCGAACGGAGAAAAGCTGGCAAGAAACGGTTGGCAATCGAGGAAAAGACTGTTAGAGGCGATCACGTGTATTTCACGCTCGGCTGCTGGCACGCACACATGCACATGCCATTATCAAGACTCTCTTTTTCTCTCGAAATATAGCGATAAAGTACTAAGAAAATAGAAATACAGCTCATGGAGAGGTGTATTTCTATCTGTGATGAGTATAGGTATATGTGTGAGTACCGCCATCTTTAAGCTTCGAAATAAGGTCAGAATTGCGATGTCAACGACGGCCGAGTGGCCCGGTACACACAGTGGCATGCCATTGTAGTCCCCACGCACAAAGTGTTAACTCACGCACGTACGATCGATACGCGCGGCTAACATACGTCGATCTCCAGTCTACACTTTCATCGGCGGCTTTTGTAACTATGTTTATCGGTTTCGATAGCGTATACATTTACCGATATGCATAACGCCTCTCATATAACATTTTCTTTGAGAAACAATTAATGTTCGCCGACATCGATCTTGGATAATTTATAACAAGCTTTGTATACGGCTATCGGTCAACACACCGAGATTATTTTAATTTTCCCGGTGGGCTGCTTTTATTCGCGTCATTTCGTTAGTAAATTCGTAGAAAAAATGAGCCTTTATCTACTGTCGAGCTCTTTCATGCTAATAGTCCACGATTTTACACGGTTGTGGTATTTTCCGTGTCTCTCGTGGCTTATCAATGCATACTTAACACTACTACGACATCTTTTTTCCTGCATAATTTTCACGGCTTTCTAGTGAAGTTATGCGCAAAGTATGAGCACATTGCAAAATGTCATATTTTCAAACTGCAATATGTAGATCGGATTATGTTTTATCCGACGTCATGTGTATATACATAACGGTAGCTATACTAGCGGTTTTTCGATCTCTAACGTAAATTTAAAACGTACTTTACGAGCGGTAAATCACACGCAGAACTATGTATTTTTAAGGAACGATTAAATACTGCGTGTTACATAGGTGAATTGCCTCACCACTGCTTCCGCCCGCACACGAAACTATGCATTCGTTTTTCGTCGAGTCTTGTTTATTTTTAATCGGCGTCAACAACGTTATTACACAACAAATATTGCATATTTACCAAGCTACTGCACAACTGCACTAAAAGTCACGTCATTTTTCTCTATAACTTACGTAAGAAAGAGAAAAATAAAACAAAAGGTGTATAAGGGATTGCGATCGACGCGCGAAGATAGGGGAGCTTCTCTTAACGAGATCGAGAGGCACTTGTCAAGCTCCGCTCTCAGTCTAGATACGCTCGCTCGCACGCGCGAAAAGATCGATCTCGTTCTATTTTTTCGGCGGCGAACTTGCTCCTGTGTACACAGTCCGGTTTCTACCTGGGCGATAAGTCTTTTTTCGAGACGTACCAAGAGACAGAATCCAAATAAGAAAAATGCAATAGGGCGTCTCGCGCGCGACAACGACGACGGAGACGACGACGGAGACGACGACGGAGATGACGATGCGGAGAAGAAAAGAAACGGAAAAAAGTTATCGATACAGAGTGAGAGAGAGAAGTTAACGGTAGGCGCCGATGAGAATCTCACAAGTCAACAAGCGTATCGACAGACAAATTACTCGCACTAATGGAACGCCGTGCGAAAACGATGACCGTGTGATTAAAATGTCATTCTCGATATTCGCGCGCTCGCGCCAGCTCGGTAGCGACTCATAATTGCATGCTGCAAGCTCGCACGCGCTGGTTTTCATTTCCGTTGCGCTTTTATTCTTTTTCTTCTTTCTCTCTTCTACCTTCTTGCGACGTTTAATTCTCGCTCCGCATCAGGATCTGCTTCGCTTCTTGTTTAATCGCTGTATTGCGAGACTGCGTGTGTGGACTTGATGTCAAATTGAAATCGAGCACGCTTATCCGAGTCATCTATAATTGTGGGATTGAAAAATAATTTCTTCGAGAGAGACAGAGAGAGAGAGAGAGAGGTGGTGAGGCAGGTGTTGTGTGCGTGAGTACCTGCAATGATGACCGGTTGTGCCGATTTACCTTTAATTTCGTCGCTGGTGCTTATTTGCTCGCGATAACGCTCTGGTGCCTGCCACTGCCACTCGATTATCGTTGTGCCTTTTTAAAAAAATTGAGAGATAAAAAACCGGTCTCCTCCGTTTGTTGAATTTATAGATTTTTTCAGGAGGAACTTCCTTTCGAATCTGCAACTCGATTTCTATAAGCATTTGGCATATTCGGTATATATCAGGAAGATAGGAATTATGAAGAATTAAAAATGCAAATAGTCAGAGAATTTTAAACGTCGGTTCATTATTTATTAATGACTTGTCATGTTCCGACAGGCTACTTTAGGTCCTGTCTACTTTAACCCTCTCTGACAGCTTATAGAAAGCGAATCCTGTAGCGATCGTTTAGCCACAAAATAACAGGCGTCTCGTGGAACTACCGGTGAAAGGTATCTTTGCAACTCACACACAAGGATTTTGTCGCCATACGACTCTGTTGATTAGTCTCTTTCTCGGTCCGATAAGTATAATATCGAAGGACGTACACGCCACGCTGCGACAGATGAATCTCTCTCTTGCGTCGCGACAATGGCGAAAGTCGCGATAGTTTGGAGTGGAGCATATAGCATGTATCTATACAGCTGCCATCTTTGAACCGTTGCCGTCATCGTCATCGTGAGGTGTGTTCCGGTAACACGATCAAGGGTGGGCTTATGGTGATCAAAATCCCAGATCGGATTTCTTATGTTTCGCAAATGGCCGACGCCATCAGCAGCGCGTATTAGTTACAGGGCATCGGCCATCTTTGATACATTCTATCTTTTCCTCGAGTTTCTCGTGAGTGCTCTGTTCACCCGATACATTACACCTACGGTGTCGCTGTATATATGTACAACGGTGCTTCCTTCTTCATTTTCATTTTCACTCGATCGGTGCGAAAAAGTACGATTTCCCCTTAATTACGCTCTGGAATTGCAAGTCTGCGTGTGTTCTATACCTGTCATATACACGTACGTAGACGCATATACCCACATGCGATCGAATTGTCTGATCGGCTGTAATAAACAAGTCGTAAATTCTGCCCGCGAATAAATTATATTCGAAATTTGCATATCTACGTAGATACACTGATAAGTCGGCACATCGATGAGGATTTCCACAATGTGCGCCATGTGCGATGTGTACATGTGTGCTGTATAGTGTGCCAAATGTATCTTAACGAGGAATCTCGCTAAATCTCCCCCTTCCTCTCTCTTTCTCTCGCTCTCTCTCTCTCTCTCTCTCTCTCTCTCTCTCTCTCTCTCTCTCTCACTCTACGTATATATATAATATATATGCATACATAAACGTGCTTTTGTAAATCCTTTAAAGGACAGTTATGTGAACGAGGAAAAGCGCCACGGAATCGTAAACAATCGTTGCTACGGGAATTTCTTACAAAACGGTGAATGAAGTAACTTTAGCATAAATTTTCTCTCCCTTTCTTTTTCGAATGAAAAAAAACACTCAGTATATCATTCGCAACGCTGGTGTTCATTTTAAATTACCCCTCGCTATTTGCTAGATGAAGAATTCACATTTCCAACTCTCGAGTTTCCGCGTCAATTAGAAAAGCAAGTCCAAACATAATTACAAAGCAACAGAGTGTATAGTGGTAGTGTTATTAAAACAAGCTTTAAACTGCGTCGCAACAACAAAGTTTCGCAAGAATAACTTCTCTCGGACCGCAAGAGATGGAAAGTTGAAATTGTCTAGAAAGTGCCAAAGACGCGAGTATAATATGTGGGGGCGAGTATAAACAGACAGACAGAGAACTCTCGCAAAGCAGAGTTATAACGAAAGCTCGTATAATTTATGAATGGAGAGTGTCAGTAGATCAGCGTCGTTCGCTATCAATGCGTGAGCTGAGTAGAGAAAGAGATGTTTTATCTCGAGCCTAGGCGACCGCATCGCCTGTGTCAGCTCCTGCGACTCACGACCACGCGAAGTACTCTCTCTCTCTCTCTCTCTCTCTCTCTCTCTCGTTCTCTGTCTGTATAGATATATATGTACATCTGCAAGAGAGCACAGAAAGAGTTTCGAAACGTTATGCTTTAAATAGCATTTTCTAATGCTTTCTATGAAAATCACATGGAGTTTTTATACATCTGAATTATTGTATAAGTACAGTAAAATATGACGAGGCAACAAAGAGAGAGAGAGAGAGAGAGAGAGAGAGAGAGAGAGAGAAGAGCATACATACATACCACGATTTTTTAATACAATTGCGCAAGTAACAATGAAAATTGTACAATGCCAGGGTGAAATATATATTATTGAGAAACGCGTAAAACATTCGACAGGTATAAGCTGTTTTCTATTTTACATGTTTGGTGTATTGTTTATAGGCTCATGACTGTCGGTTCGACATGCAGATGTAATAGCATAATTTTGTGAAAATAATAACCATTGCGCTGTAAGCTGATTCTCGCGTTATTTCATCTGTGTTTTACCACGTTACCAGGTGTAATTTACGAAAAACGCAAGTTTTAAAAGACAAGTTCTGTACCAGCGCCGTCTCTCTCTCTCTCTCTCTCTCTCTCTCTCTCTATCTCTCTTTCTCTTTCATTCTTTAAGAATTATTTATCGCGATCACAGTAGGCTTTTCAGCAGGAGAATTGTGTTTGATTTAATGGAGTATTAAACCGGCTGACTGGGAATGAATGCGAGAGTCGCCTGACAGCTTTCAGTGCCGAAAGGAATTGTTAGTGTGTGTATGTTGCATGTATGTTTGTAGAGATGCCTTAGAAAGCGGATTGTATGTTGCAATGAAAAATATTATTATGGTCTAATAAAACTGCAGGCTCTCCCTACTCGCGTGCGCGATAAGTGTACGAGGGAAAAATTCGACGCGACACTGCTAAATTAAGACTTCGCTTTGTTATAATGTTAACTCTGTATACGTTTACATTTTTATGATCAATTTTCAGTTAATACTGTTAGTTAATACCAATGTGTATCGTAGTGCGTTTACACAATAACGATCATTGTAAAGTACGTTGCATTATCCTAATAACATAAAAGTTAAATTCGCATGCATTAGCGTGAAACATTGCAGTGTATAGATTTGAGCTTTCACGTTAATGACTGTTATTAGGCGGAAGCTATTGCCACTGTTAGACCCACAATACAATAATAAAATAATTGAATCTCTGTTGAAGGAGAGTTACGTTCTCCTGATGTTTTATCGGATTAGAGATATTTATGTGATTTAACTTGATTCGTCTTCCAGTCAATCTTTTATAACAAATTTGCCTTTTATATTATGCAAAAGATCTATTATGTACATTTATTTACTTAATGTCCCATCCCCAGTGTAGTATTAGCCGTATAAATAGTAACTATTACTGTTACATAATTCATGTTCAGTACAGAATGTATACTATACCGGTATATATACTGAAATAAACATAAAGATAAAAATAAAAAGCAGTTCCATTCTAAAAGAAGTAATACATATAGTACGCAATAAAAAAACATTCCGTAACGTTTAGTAACTCGAAAATTAATAATTTTTAGACAAATGCATATATATTTACATTAACTTTCGTAGTAACCTATAGGAGGCATCTCGTCCAATAGTCTGTTAGTGGTAAAAGTATTTTATGATTACCACCATATCACAAAGCTCAATCCCGGTATATTTAATTGTTTCTATAACAGTGAACATGCATTGTTAGGTTGTGATATATTTGCCATAGTAAACATTAAAATTTGTTATGGAAGGAAATGAAAATATATTTTTAAATACAGTTGAAATAATATAACAAATTGAATAAAGGAAATAAATCTTTTAAAAACACCGTAACACTGCGAGGATCTGTAAGAGAAAATGTGTTTGTACTTGCTGCTACCTTTCGTGATATTGTTGATATCTATTAGTTTTTTATGATCTTGGACAAAAATGAACTCGATTCCTACGCATATTCAATATATGCATTTCCTCGCGCATTCGAATCGCAGAAAACTTCTTGATAATCTTTCAAGCATCTTAGCTCTCTATAAATTGTGCACACAGCTTCTCGTGAGAACTCATCGAAAATCCAATATCACAAGCCATACAAACATAAAGCAATAGACGCTTTTGGTACGTGTGTATGTGAAGCAGCAAGTCAATCCCTCCTCGATTACGTCACTAATCGACGCGCATTTCCAAGAAACTCGCCGAATGGACGCGAGGGCGGATTACTCTACCGCAGCCGCCGCCGCTTCCCTTCACACGCACGCATACTTCCTTCGCAGCAGCAGCAGCAGCAGCAGCGGTTTTGAAACCCGAGCCTTCGCGGCTCCGAGAATAGGATTAATCGCGCACTGAGAGAAAAGAGTTATATAGAATGCTGCTGTTACATATAAGACGCGAACCAAGGCAAAGAGTGAGAGAGAAAAAGAGAATTTACCTGTTCACTTTCCACGCGGCAGCTCTCAACCGTCGATGCGCAAATCACAGAGTGGAAAAAAAGAACGATTGGCATCCCCGTGTTTCATAATGGTATCGACGTGAATGCGCCTATAGGTATTGGTCTCTCGAAAATATTTTGATCTCTCGAACAAATGCACGACGTGGTTCAATGACAAGAAAAGAATCCCGGATATTTGAACAGCTGAGAGAGAGAGAGAGAGAGAGAGCGAGATGGGGGGGGGGGGGAACGAAAATTGTATATACCATAGCGGTTATTTGAAAATCGATAGGATTTTATGTATTTAACAATTTTTCTTGGGTACACAGAAAATTCGGAGTGTCTTCATGGAAGTGGTCGAGCAGTAGGTCAAACTTCGAAGTCAAGAAAGGATGTTGTAATATTAAACCCTGGCTTCGCGAAATCTCCGACCTTTAGAAACGAGCCAGACAACTTGAATAGAACCAAGAAAGCATATAAGTATAGCTACGCGTAGAGAAAGCAGCGCGACACATTTCGGTCGCTGCTCGCGTTATAGGTCATGCGACATTTGTGTCAAAAAAAAGAAAAGAAAGAGGAAAAAAGAAGACAAGCCGACAACGACTAGCTGCTGCGAAAAAAGGACGCGATGAAGAGAGGGAGGCTTCTGCTGCAGGAGAGACAAAGGGAATCAGGATAAAGAGAGGGAGAGAGAGAGAGCAGACGGCGTCGCGCTACAAGAGAGTCGAGAGGGAAAGCGAGGGGTTGCCGAGTGAGGTAATCAGAGCTGGCACGGCCCTCACATTCTTGGATCCTTGTAGCTTCTGCATGAAATCGCCGCGACAGATTCACGCGGGACACGCAAAAATGAAGAAGTAAAAGCAACGGCTGCCGCTCATAATACCTGTTCCACCTCTTTCTTTCCTTCTTGCATACCTCGCTACACGTCCTCTCTTTCTTCTTCTTCTTTTCATCTTTTTTATTTCTCATTGTCTCCCTCTCTCTACCTTTCACTCGTCTCTTTCTCTTCTGTTCGTTTTATTGTCTTGCATCGTGGCTCGATGCAGCAACAGCCGCGAGGCAGCAGCCATGTTTTGAGAAAAAACACCGGACACAGAATGCGGTGTAGGTGTGAACGTAGTCAAATCACATCAGTTTTAAAGACGGCCAAGAGTGTGCCAGACAGAAAGCTGTCTGTGTTAGAACAGCAGTAGCCGTCTCGAGAAAACCCAATACCCCATTCTCACGCGCGACGGAACACGCACGCAAGTATGTGGCTATGGAGTGCTCTCGTGTTCTCTCTCTCTCTCTCGCTCGCTCTTTCTGCGGCAAAACAGACCAGCGGACTTCCGGTCGCTGTCAACGTTGTAAATATCGCGCGAGCAAACGGTATATGTACTGCACAGGAGACTCTCTAGAGCGAGAACCACCTTTGTTCTAGTCATGTAGTTATGTGCGTGTATTGCGAAAAAAGACTGGCTAAAGAATGTGTTTGGGGAGCGAAGAAGTCCCACTTTTACTGGTCCATTTCGATCTGAAAGGATTATACTTCGACGCTCTCGGGTCGCGTAAGATTCATTCAAAGACTGATCTTAGATTTAAAGTTAAAGCATAGAAGTGTTGTAAAAAGGGTGTGAGCCTGTGAACGCAGGGTTGCCCATCCAAATAAAACTTTGCAGCAAAAGCGACTAATGAATATTTTCGAGAGGAATTTTCAATGCATCGACTGCAACCCTTTAATCTCGACTCATTGAAACGCATGAGCTCCGGAGATCAATCGAAACCCGAGGCGTGAACCCGCGAATCGTCGAGTACACGAACAGCTTGTGCCTGTTATATTTTCAGTACAGTAACAAGCCAGTAACGCAAGCTTACAAACCCGCTCTCTCTCCCTCTCTAATTGCAGCCAAGCCTTGCAATGAAACGATTTAATGACTTTCTTTCTCTGGTCGCGACTTCTGCGCCCTTTGTTAATCTCTCTAATTGCACTATACAAGCATATTACACGCACATATAATGTATCTAATGCATATGTATCGATCGAAAATTGAGAAAAAGTCCTGAACGAATGACCCGAAGATCAGCAGCGAAAAAGGTGGAAGTACAGACAAGAGATTGGAAGAAACGACGAGACGCGATGACGACGCGGAGGAGAGAAAAGTAGGGGAGTTTGCTTTGCGGGTGCAACGAGAGTGTAAGATGCAAGCGAGCGATTGGTCGACTTGTCACCCCTACTGCTTCGCACGTGGGCGTTATGTGCACATATATGTGCCCCTCACTCTCTCTCTCCCCTTGAGAAAGGGGTTACTGTACCGACTCGACGATACGAGAGGGGTGCCACTACGGCGGTAGAAGCAGCAGTCATTCTTTTTCTCTTCCCTCTTTTCCCTTTGTTTACCTTAGGCCGATCATTAAAATGGCTGCCGTATCGGGCGACTCTCATTGGCCAACAGTCCCTTGCGTTGTTCTTCTTGCCCCCGCCTCGTCTCGTTACTGACTCTCGCGTCATTGCTTCCTTTCTTGACTATAAATATACTGCACGTACACTCTGTCTGTCTCTCTCTCTCTCTCTTGCATATGTATTTTATTTTTCGCTCCCTTTCCGCGAACTCGTAGTCATTCCACCTATCGTGTCTTCACTCTCGTTGTCTGTGCGTACCATGTATGTGTGTGTACAACTAATGCACCGAGCTACTGCCTATTACAGTCCTGCACATAATGGATATGTACGTGTGCTCAGTGGCGCGTCTTACATATAGACTGCAGTATCTAATGTAATAATATTACCAATTAACTTTTTTATTCCTGCACTTCAGAGAGAAATGCTTACAACAAAACTTGAATGTAGTCGATGATTGGCAGCAAACATGGTGTGTCATCATATTCGCGTTAAACCAACCCTAATAATTTGTATTACTATACTATTAAGTATGAAAGTTGTCCCATCGCTAATATTTGTAATATGACTAAAGTATCGGATACATCGTATCACTTCGAAAATTTGTCTCTACATATATGAACAATGAAATGCAATTGCGAGGGGTCGCTCCAAAGTATGAACTATCATTTCAATCATTACAGAGAAACCCATAGGTTTCTCTCTCTTTCTCGCTTGCATTTACATTTATGTCATTTTCTTCGTTAAGGAGCCCCCTCTGCAGTTACGAGAAAGGCTTCCTTTCTTTTAAGGGGTAACTTCTCTTTTCTCCAGTAGTTTCTTACCTAAAGTGCCTATGTACGCACTCGTCCATATACGAATACACCTCCATTGTCGCACTCGTTATTACTGTCATTATGTCAGTACATTTGTCCATAGGAGATTAATGAGCATTAGCAATTCATTGTATCAAGTACATTAACATTAACATTTGATGAGAATTTATTTTGAACTTCTACAACTTCCATCTCCAACTGTCTTATAATAAAGAATATAACAAAGCGTAAAAATACATCGTTTATAGTACGAGCAACCAAATAATGATACCGGGTATTTTTCTCCCGACAAGATAAGCAAATTACCGAGCTGCCTCTGAGCGCGTCGGAGCGCAAAGTAAAATCCGCAAGTACAAAAATTGCCGGAATCCGGTAAAGCTGTGTAAATCCGATGTCCTGTGCGCTCGAAAAAAAGTACATCAAGAAGCGCAGCCATTTATTAGAGGAACAATCGGGGCAATTAAGCAATAAGCCTGCCGCGAATTTAACAGAGTACAAGGGACAGTGCAACTATACGAAGGGGATTGTTTCCCAAATTGAGGGCCGATCGATCTGAATTCGAAGAATGCGATTCGTTTACAGAATAGTCGACTATTCTATTTTAGCAAATGTAATCGAAAACGTAGTAGCGATTTGAGACAGTCGGTGTCCCATCAATTTTTTTCCAGACTATAACGAAATCCCGGAATTTCCACCAAGGATTATTCGTATTATTCTTTTTCTCACCAGAATCTCATTCAAGGGTAAGACTGCGGAAACTTTATTCTATAAAATCGGATTTTAATTTGTTAAGGTGTGGAAAAAATGTGTAACATTCGACGCTAAGTATAGAAAGAAAGAACACGTCGAGCGGGTAAAAGAAAAAAAAATTGTCGCGAGAGTAGATAAACACACGCTGCCAAGCGGAAAAAGCTTATAAGATATTTAGGTATTCAGCAGCAGCAACAGCAGCAACGAAGCAAGCGAATACACAGGAATGTCAGGGTTGGTTCGCGAAGTAGAACGAAGATTGATAGAACAAGGGAGAATATGGAGAAGCAAGAACTAACCGCAGTGAGAC
Source organism: Apocrypta bakeri (assembly GCA_018906985.1). Classification (NCBI taxonomy): domain Eukaryota; kingdom Metazoa; phylum Arthropoda; class Insecta; order Hymenoptera; family Pteromalidae; genus Apocrypta; species Apocrypta bakeri. The sequence goes on along the minus strand of JACCIA010000008.1, from coordinate 2,614,228 downwards.
TAGCGCTAAAAGAGCAAGAAGAAACGGAATCGAGACGAAGACGAAGAACCGAAGAGAGGGAGGAGAGGGCGAAAAGAAGCGAGACGGACTGTCATCGGTGGCAATACATCGTCGCCTTCCAGTCTTTGCGGCTCGCGTGCATACGTACACCAGGGAAACGAAGAGAATGAGAAAGAGAAGAGGACGACGGATCGCGCAAACACGTGTTGCGAACAACAGGTCCGCTGTTGCGGCCACAGGTATAGCAGAAGACCTTTCTTTCTCTTTCTCTTTCTCTTTCCCTTAGCGGCGATCCGTCTTTGAGCAAAAAGAGAGGTAGAAATCGGAGACCCACTCACTGCAGCAGAAAGAGAGATAGGCAAAATGAGAGAAAGAACGAGATTCGTCGCTAACTCGATGCGAAGGAATCCTCCTTCTCCTCCTGCTCTCCATCCGATTTCGCGGCGACAAGAGAGAGAGAGAGACCGAAAATTCGGCTAACAAAATTAGTAGCGTCAGCGAAACAAAAGTCCAAGGACCGTTTTATATAGGTATACACGTATACGCGTGTTGCAATGGCTGGGCTTTATATTTTACATCTTTCACGCGACTCAAGAGAGAGAGAGAGAGAGAGAGAGAGAGAGAAATTTCCATATGGAAGAATGGGATATAACGCGCTTTTCGACTCAACACTTGAATGGAGGGTTGATTTTATTGCGAATCGCCGTTGCATTCTCCATGTTTTCTCTCGGAAGATCTTTTTGTTTGTTTGCATTGATCTTGCGGCGTGAATCGATTGCTCGGCTTTTCGATTTTTTTGCCTTTGTCTCGCAGTGCTTCTGCTTATATGCACTGTACAGTTAGGCCTTTTTGAAATTTCAAAGGCGTCGGCTCACTCTCGCATAATGCGACCGTTATTGCGCGTTATAAACTTGTTGGGATCTGTATTGTCGAGCTATTTTACTTGAATATATGTGGATTACTGGATCGCTACGCTTGTCACACATTGTATTAATTTCTTGAGTAATATGCTTAATTTGGTTTCAATCAGCTTGAATTCAATTCGTCTTTGGGTGTTGCAATAATCCTTATTATTCAGTGATCTAGTTTTAAAACTGAGGTCGCATTGAGACGATCGTGATTTATTGCTTACGATTCACTTGCAAAAAAAGTAATGAAGAAAAAAGTGGAAAAAATATTGAGTTGCACAACATTCTAACTCTGTTCAGGCAAACAATTAAAATTTCCTCAGTAGGTGTGTGAAGGTTTATATCACGCAGTACACACAGTAAACCGTGTTTTTCGAATGAAAAGTTTCACAATAGCTTCTCCATTTTTTCTTTCAGTGTAAATTATGCTCGCTCGATACCTCAAACAGAAACTTTCCTGTATTAAATTCCAATTTACCTTGTTTCTCAGGATAGTCGTCTGCAAGACTGCAGCTACGGCACACAACGAGTAAAAGCGTGTAACTGGGGTCTCTCTCATTCCCGATCGCGTTAAACCAACGGGGCCAAGGCTGGACGTCGACTTGACAGAGAGCCGTCGTCGTCCCATAGAATCTGCTGAAAAACCGGCGGATCGACTCTAATACCCAGAAACTCGTAAAAAAAGGAACGCGCGACGTCGGGTAGCACACATTAAGGAAAAAAAATCACTTTACAAGTGATTAACTGAACCAACGATTTAATTTCTCATTTTTAATATCTTTTCCAGGATACATATCGAGAGAGAAACAGATAGGTTTCGAATAAACGCGAAGGTGGTAATAAATACGATATACAGTTAGTTCGTCTTCGCCGCGTTATTAATAATCCGCGAATTCTCGAAGCTATTAAAATTATAGAAGTCCGTAGAAAAAGAAAGAACTGCTCATTTACATGTGAGTGAGTTTATCAAGAGTTCGTTAAAAATTATGGATGGAATAGTGTCGGAGTATATCTACAGAGACGTGTATACGCGTGTTATTTATCTTTCCAGTTTTTGCTACCATTTTTTTTCTCGATCGTAGAGTGAACTGGAACATCGAGCGATCTTGCTTATACTTAACGAACCTCCGCTTCTGATACGATGAGAAATACGCTTTTTACTCTATTCGTAAATAAATGCTTTTTACTTTCTCAGGAAATTACATCGTTTATAACCATCATTAGCTTTCTAAAAAAACATAAACAAAGCTTGCTTGTTTGTTATATCACTTGTTCGTGCAATTTACACTAAGTATTTAGAAGCCAGCTCAAGAAAATTTTACGACGTATTTTCATCTCCTGTTATATCCACGGAAAAGTGTCAGCGTAAAAACATCGTTAAACCCAAAGAATTCCGTTCTCTGTGGAATATTATTGTTCTGAGAAAATTTCCCGTACACACGCGAGAAATTGCATCATTCCTTAGCAGAAACAATTTTTTGCCTATACAAAGGGACACCTCTACTGGTGCCATTCTCTCAAGCATTTTAACATTGTAAAGGGCCAATGGCATTGTAGAGCAAAAAAAAACTTTACCTGGAAGATCTAGGCCGAACAATGCATAAATCCATAATTTACAAGCCGATCAGTGAAACGCGTATACCAGTACCGCCTCTCTGTATGTATGTGTATGTGTGTATAGGTATGCGAGTCTGCAAGCGCGAGCTAGTCGATAAATTAGTAACGGCCGCAAACGAATCGCCTTCGTCAGAAGGAGAGAAGGAGAAAGAGCAAGCAGCAACAGAAACGCACTGCCGCACGTAAATCACTTTACGCGCGGAATTTATTGCGCCTAGGCGATCGCTGCCCTGACGGATTTGTCCTCGATCGTTTATATTACGCGATATGTACAAAAGGACTGCTGAAATGATTCAGGCGTAATTGACGTCGTCGCCGATTAGAAACAGTGAGAAATAGCAAGCGAGCACACCGCGTAGAGAGAGAGAGAGAGAGAGAGAGAGATCGCGTACAATGTGTAAATGGTAGCGATTTCAAAACGACGTCGTCACGAACTTTTATTATACCTATATTCTTTTACCAGGACTCTTTTCAGCGTCAATCAGCCGTTAATAAGAATTATCGATCGTCGCACTTAACCATGAGAAATTTATAATGCAAAAGTTACATGATTACAGCACTCTCGTGAACGGATAGTGAAACTTCATTTTCCGACGTAGACGAAGCAGCGTTCACGCGTAATTCAGATTTTTAACGGTCTCGTTGATGAGCAAAAGTGCAAAGTGATAATACATAATAAATTTCGTTGCAAAATAAGGCAAGGGCTTTCGGCTAAAAAGTTAATTGTCTGAATATGAGACTGTAAACGATTCTTATTAGAAATTATATTACCTTATATGCGAACGATTTTGATGGATGTTTATTACAGAAGTTATTCCAAGCGCGAGAAAAACGTCTACCCTGCGCATGGCTATTCATTCGCAAAGTACATTTCACTCTCGTACATGAGGCGTGCGTTGCATAAATTTTTCACCACAGTTGCGGCTAAATTTATCTATAAGGATGCGCATAAAAGATGACTGTTGCCGCTTAAAATGTATATACCACTAAACCGATAGGATTTATCGCTTATTGTTGAAAATTTTTCTTCCGTGCAAATTGTATCGAGGGAATAGCGCGCATGCGAGGGAGAATGAGGGAGGGAGGGAGGGAGGGAGAGAGAGAGAGAGAGAAAGTAAAAGAGACTGATTATGAATTGGACGATTAAGCGTAAAATTTATTCCTTTTGTCTTTCGACATTAGGTTAATGTTTTTCGAAACAACCAATACATCAAGTAGACTCAGTCGGCGCCCACCAACTAAGCGAAATCAATTTTCCGATCAATTACGACGTCATAAGACTCTCTCGCAGGTACTACTCTGAACTTTCTTCTCTACATCGAGACTCCGCGATCGATGGAAGTCATTTCCCCGATCGACGTCGAAGAGAAAACGGCATCCAATCGATCATTTCATCGTGCGTGGAATCCACTTTGAAATCCTTTGTAACAAAAGGCAGCAAACACAAGACGTACGAAAAATCTCCACGGCACTGCGCGTTTACGTAATTTTCTTCTCAAGTCCCGATAAAGCACGCCGCACTCGCGGTTCATCGGCACGAAACTTTCATAGATTCGTTTCATTACCTTTCCAGGCTATGCATTGTTGCGGCAACGCGCTCGAGTGAACGGATAAGACAACCACCCGCGCCCTCTGCCAAGACAGTAGTGTTTCTTTTCGATTTGTAGGAATCGGATCTACGCGCGCGTGAATGTTTGCACGTCCACTAGTTTTTTTTTCTAGCCGCGCACCCGGATTTCTCTAGTCGGCTTTTTTAGCCGAATCATTTTAATGCGGTTTCTCGACTTCTAGTGTGTAAATAACATATACTGACAAAAATACCAGCTCGAAGCGCCTAATAAATAGCTACAGTCCATTTAAAATCATTGTTACGACATTTATTTGTTCTAACGGAACTGTGCTAATTTAATTGGATGGTAAATTTGAATTTTTCTCATCAGAAGTTTATAACCGTGTGACAGTAACTTCTCAACTCCGACTGAGCACATTGATATAAATAAATTACCGCGTTAAACTGAAAATTTTCAAATGTTTCATGGAAAAGCTATTCTTGCACATCAGGAGCCGACGAGCACCGTAGCAGCTTGAAAAGTTTTTAATTAAATAGCCTTTATAATAGAAAGCCGATAAAATGCACTGCGGACATTTTCGTTAGCAGCAGGAGACCCAAGAGCGAGTGCAATTTTTGTTAATCGTCAGTTTGCCGAGCTAAAACTCTTTGCTTTCTATTCTCGTTTCGTCAGTCTTTTTGCGCTACACTGCGCGAGGCTTTTTCTCGCATGTGTGCGCGCGCTAGCTGCCGATGACTCGCGTATCTATTTCTCTTTGTTCTTTGGGCTTTTTCGCTCTCTTTGAACAGCTCGACTCGTAGCAGTTAGTAGTCGCCCTCTCTTTTTTCCTCTCTCTCTCTCTCTCTCTCTCTCTCTCTCTCTCTCTCTCTCTCACTCACTCTTCCTCTATATCCACTTTCGTCTGGGGCTTCCTTTATTTTTCACTGTCCATTTTCCTTTCCGTTCCTTTCGCGTCTTTGTCCGCGCGCTTATTTCTCTCTACCTCTGCATGTACATATACTTTTGTCGCTGCAGCAATTCTGGCTCATAAAGCGAAACTTTTCATGAAAATTCCAAAAATTTTTCACTCTGCCGAGATAGAGACAATTAGATGAAATTGCCGAAAGAGAATTCGTGACGTTTGGCATGGAAATTCTCATCATATATTGGTGCCTTGCACTTCGGTAAATCTTTGTACTAATATAGTCTTTTAAATTTTTCAAACGAGTTAGTTCAAACGATTATCATTAATTATTTCGCTTTAACGATTCAAGAGCAAAAAATTTCGATATATGCATCAATTTAACTTTATATACCTGGAATATGTCGTATGTTTATTTTTGTAATATGCAACGGCTTATCGATTAATCTGCGATTGAAATATCGCGCATACTTGATTAGAACGTCAAGAGAAACTGCTTTTATGAGCGTAGCTAAAAGTTTAATTACGTAGAATGTACTCCGGGAAATCTAAGTCTATATAATTGGAGGTTATTCACATGTAACAGTTTCTTGTACATATATTGCGATTTCTCGCCCTTCGCGCGAAAGATAGGATGACGAGAACCGGCTTCCTAACAAATGCTTGCACGCACTTCGGAATATTCAAAAAATCAGGTGGCAACATACTAATATGCAGATCGTTCGGTGTGTAATATGTCTCAGCTTTCGATGTATATAAAACAAGAACGATATTTCATAAGTAACACGTTCTATCACGATAAGGAATATACGCATATCGAACACCTTGTATTATACAGACTTTGGGCGCCTTCGGCTTGTTTCACTTTTCACGAGTCTCGCCAATTGAGTAACGAGCTCTACGCGACAGATTATTATAATATTGGTCGAACGATCGATCGATCGTTTTCTGGCACATGAGAAATTCGCTGCTAGCTTATCTTATTGGTCATCTAATACCGGCAAGAGGATATATACTAAATGCGTGCGTCGCGTGTCACTGTCGATTCTCATGGGAAGTTATGCGTCGTTTCTTAATGCATACGCGTTCACGACCGTCTATTTAGTCATCGAGGACACATAATCCGACAACGACGTCGCATGGAATTGACAGCCGCAATTGTCGATGCGTTTTTTTTTTTGTTGCTCAATGACTTTCATAAGAACGCGAAAGAAAGAACAAGACAATGTGCTACTCGTAAGATATGAGTAGATTAGAAAAAAAACAAGTATAAACATGTTTTTCACGATGCCAATGATTTAATCGCAGTTCTGACTAATCGAATTAGAAGAGTAGAAGTAGAATAAAAGTCATTTTACAACGTATGAAGACTATATTAACAGATCATTTTTGATGTTACGGTTTATTCTTGAAATCAAAGACCAGTCTTGTTTACTTGCACTGCGAGAGTGTTATATGTCACGTGTTTTTTTGCAGTTAATCTTTGTTAACGTATAAATAAGTTGCTTTATCTATTCATAGCGAGGCTCGGCTGCTTTTTTTCGTTTAAACCTTTCAATCGTACGTCAGTCCATGCGAACTTGCCAATAGGTGTGACGAACAATCAACGCGCATGACTGACGCTCAATTTTTTCCCTTGGTTTTACAATTTAGTTTTAACCGATTATAAGATTAAAATATGCGTGATGCTAAGAATAGCATTGGACACGTAATCATTGCGAAATGTATACCTGCAAGTGGGTAATTACCAGATTTCATCTTAGAGAAACTTGACTCAATTTCGGTTGAACCGAACGAATGCATTAAGCAGTACGAGAATTACTTATCCTGAATTAAGAAAACGAGCAATTTTCTACAGTGATTCATTGTCAGGAACTATATGGTGTGTCAGAAAAGAAAGGACGGCTCGGTTTTATCAAACGAGATTTGATTGGAATAACGGGCCAGTACTGGTCCAACCTTGTTTCGATATCAGGATTATAAGAAGGGGCCCAATGCTGGCGTGCTAGATTTGACCCAGACTTAAAACGGTAGCGGTTGACCAATTTACGCTACTGTATAGGTACAGTACCGGTTCACAGTACTGGGCCCGCCATTGGTCAATTCCTACTTAGGGAAACTCCCAATTCTGGGCTATTTTTCGAAAAATATTTGTTAAATAAATTCACGTTGACGTTAGATAACTATTATTTTTCCAATATGTGATAATAAAAATATATTTATTTGATCAAAATGAAAAATCGCCGAAGTAGTGTACTTTACCCCAAAGTCAATGTTATCTTGTTCAATACTCCATAAATCAATCTAAATTATCGATTCCAAAGTTGGTCCTATGATAGCTAAGTAATATCGAATAATAGACATGGCCTTTGACTCATGTTAAAGAATTCTGCGAATACTTGAAAATATAACTAAAATAAACTCATAACCTTCTAAAAAGCCATTCCTCCCAGAACCTTGAACTCCAAAAACAAGTACGAAATTCGTAGCCAGGCTGCGAGACAGCCATATAATGGAAGTAAAGCCGGCCTAATGCAATAATTGCCCGAGACGACAAAAGCCCACAATTTTCGAAGTGGTTAACTTTTGGGCGATCGTTGCGCTCGGTTTGCACACCGCCTCAACAATAATCGTTGTCTGGTTTCTGCTGCTGCTGCTGCTGCTGCAACTACACGTGGACCATGCATCTCGACAACCACCAAAGACGAGCGAGAAAAAAAGAAAATTGAAAGACATGGAAAAGAAAGCGAAAATAGTCTAAATTCTTAGCACTGATATTATACACACGCATAAATACGTGCGTGTGAATGTTTTTTATGTGTGTGTGTGTGCCGATACTTATTAGCGACGAAATTCTGAAACTCCAAAAAGGATTCGCCGAAAATGCGTGCAGCGTGGTACATTATTAGAGACTGAACTAATTTTCGTGACTGTTCCTTAACCACCCACTGGATACATGCATAAGAAACTAGAGAAGGTGGAGTAGTGACACGAGATACAAGGAACGGTCAATTTACAATACATTATCATTTTTCAAGTACGTATAAAAGAGTGGCTGGAAGAGAAATCGCTAACTGCGGAACGAAACTGCAGTTGGCTATATTAATTCGGTAGCAAATATACGCTTTTAAATAGCAGTAGAGGCGACCTATTCGGGAAAAGACCTATAGATATATAACATATAGATATATGTATGAGGTATCAGACAGATCGAAATTCGCTGTTTAGTACAGTAATTTGAATGGTTATACGAGTCCTTTGGTTGCTGCAGCTTTCTCCAGTTAAATGAACGAGTAGCAGTCGATCGTAACGGTTGCAAACGAAACGAAATAGTAATAGGGTACATGTATATATCTCGCGATCGTATAGATCTACCAAATAACAGAGAAGGGACGTGGACTCGAAGACGAAGTCGATATTTAAACAAGCGGTTTCAGCAGAAGCTAAAAGAGAAAAATTCAAGAGAGAGAAATACAGACGGACGGAATAAACACAGACGGATAGGCAGAAAGGAATTCGACTGTTTTTTCGACATGCAACCAATGAGGAGTGGAAAGAGAAAGAGAAAGAGAAAGAGAAAGAGAAAGAGAAAGAAAGAAAGAGAGAGAGAGAGAGTGGGTCTAGAGGTGTATAGCCTGAGGCAGAGCCGATAGCCGTTCATTTCCAGTCGTCAAAATATACGTCTGTGTCTTCTTGTGCGTAGACCCGCGGGCCAACTCGCCGATTATCCATTATCCGAGATTAGAGCATCGCTGCAGTATGGCAGTGGCAGAGTAAGAGCGGTCTAGACCGGAAAGGACCCTTAAAAACGCGATTATTTATTATAGCACTCGAGAGAGCGAGTCACTGAACGCTACTGCTACTTCTGCAGCAAAGCGTGAGAATCGGCCCCGCGGCTTCTGCAGAAGTTAGCCCTCATGTCTCTCTTACTCTTGCCGTTTTCCTCTTCTTTATCTTCTCCGTACTTTTTACAATTTCGCTTCTCTCTCTTTTTACCGCGTATATACGATTTTTGAAGTTGAAAGAGAGAGAGAGAGAGAGGACGGAGGCAGAGAAACCTACAGCTAGCTATTACGCAGGCTCTCTCTCTCTCTCTCTCTCTCTCTCTCTCTCTCTCTCTCGTGAGCGTGCGCGCACTTGCCAACTTAAAGTTGCTGCCTTTCAGCTAAGATTGCAGTCGTGGCGAGATGACTTTCAAGAAAAAAAGTAGAAATTAGGATATACACTTTGAACCTCTGCGTTTCTCTGAATTTCAGATGTTCGTTTATTCAGATATTCGTTTTCCCTCGAGTATCGCACGATCTTAAAGTAAACAATGCGATAATGCTCTGATGCGATGTATATCGCGAAAAAAAAGATACGATGCCGCTTGGATGGGAATCGTGAATAGCGGACGCGAATAATGCAGTTTTACGCATCTCATCTATTGAGCAAGCTGTGGACTATAATTAAATGATCGTTTTATGCGCTCCCTGTGTAATTAAATGGTTCGCCGTTTGCACGTTCGGCGCGAAAAACGCCACCCGCGCTCGTATGTCTGTATTCGTCTCGTTCGTTCGCGCATGAGCTGCTTTCAGCGCCAGCGTGTGTGTATAATACGTTTGTGTATGTGTGCAGTGCATATGCATATAAACACGAAAGCGAGAGAAGTGCTGGATTGGACTTGCATATAGAAGCAGAAAGGGGATTTGGGCTGCGTGATTACAGGTTTTCGTAGATTAGAATTGCGAGGAGAGGCAAAATTGCCGCGCGTCGCTGTTTGTAACTGCAGAAGCGCCGCCGCTTTACACGTGACTCCGAGCGATTTGCGTAATTATCTTGACAACCCTTTAATCCCCTACTCCTCCTTCTTCTCTCGCGTTCAGGCAAGTCTTCGCCCATTTCTGTCAGCCACTACTTTCTTCATCACCAGGATAGAAATTAAAACTCCGGCTTGTGCGTGTGCGTGTGCGTGTGCGTGTGCGTGTGCGTGTACAATTGTACATGGATCTGTATACATAAATATATTTATTTCCCTTCCATATCTCGCACTACCGTATACCCATATGTGCAGCATACGTCCGTTGTTCCAAGTTTACTATCACTCATGTACCGCACCTGCGCACACATACATGTATAAACGCATTGGATTACCATGACGGCGCCTGTAATCTATTAATCTCGCTCTCCTCCGCGAGCTTACGCGAAATATCTCCTCGTGTGCGGGCCGAAATTCAGCATCGCAGAATCGAGCGTTTATACATGCTAGAAAGACGTAATTGTTCTTCGAAAAGGCGTCGCGCGAGAGCTTGCTTCATTCGCATGTAACGTGTCTCGTGCTTTGGTAACATTTACTTGCACGTAATTTTGCACCGCGAATTTACATTCCTTCTTAATGCAAAGCTAAGTGTTTCTTAACTGGACGTTTAATATCGAGTTGCGGTAGCTGCGCACTGGATTCGCGAAAAAAGACCAATATCGCTGCGAGTGTTTATTCGCGGTGTCGTCAGCACGTTAAAACTATTATGTTGCATAGTCGATCAGTTGGCTAATAGTTCCTTCGCGAGATTATTCAAAGAAAATAGAAAATATCTCTAAATATTCATATTGCAGGCACAGTTCTTAAAAATTTCATATTAATTTTTCTATTGTTAATTAGTATTTCTATATGTATAATAATGGAATTAATTTTCAGGGTAAAGAGACATATTATTCTTACGAATAGTTATCCATATTTTGAAATTTAATATTTCTTCGCTACAATTTGTTTTTAATAATGTATCTATGAAAATTCTTACCCAGTTCTTTGTACCGATTGAACGTTACAGTTTACTTGTTATTATTATAAGCGAACACCGGTACTTTTATGTAATATTTTGATGTTCGTTTAGCCAGAAGAATCGCTTCTGATCGAGGCGCAGAATCAAAACAATATTTATATTATTCTGGGCGGATAGCGCGACGATTCCTCAAGAACGTATCGATCGAGAAGAGGACCTTTACTTTGTAGCGTTTTTCCCTCACAAGGTATATGATTTTTCAATTAAAGAATACCTTCGTGATATCGGCAAGCGTCTTTCTCAACTTGAACAATTCTCGCTTTAGAGTTATAATTTAAAATTTCGCCACGGGTTACCACATCGAGCTTGTAATTTGTGCATAGAGCACGACTACTCGTTGCTGCGCGTACATCCGCCAGTGCCAGTGCAGTTCATTAATCTCATTTGCAGCCATCTCTCACTCGCGGCTGTCGCGTTCGCTTATGCGCTATAATAAACCATACGGCACGAGCCGTGCACGCGAGCGTAGTAGATAATCCGTAGCAGCTGCCGAGCTTTCTTTATTTTTAATCCGCGCCTACTTTCTCGGATTAGTTCTCCGTGTCTTTTTTTGAGCCTCGAGCTTATATTATACATACATATAAAGAGCGCGTGCCACGCGCCGAGAATTATCGACCTTAAAGCTCGGACTTTTCGCGCGCGGAAAGCGCTAGTACATGTATCGCGTGCGGGACCGCGGTTTCAATCAATTATATCGTTGCGACTAGCTCTAAAAAGAAATCGATGCTGAGCTTCGATTTATATATACACACATATATATATATATACAAACACAGACACGATATTTCGCTTGTCAATTCTCGTGCGCAAATAGAGAGAAAGAGAAATGAAAATGTCGAATAAAATAATTAATAGCAATACGAGTGTATTATTATGAAAAGCATGGAGTGGTCATTGATCGCGTACAGTTGCAATCTGTCGTAAAAGTCACGGCAACTTGTTGAACGTAAGCTTTCTTCGTTTAGATCGTATAGAAAAGTCTTTCACATTCATATGACGGTATAAAATTTTTCAAAATCGATACACTGCAGATTACGATATAAATCTAAATCGCACTGTCTATAGGATATATCGTAAATATAATCGAACGCCACTCCGCAAAAGGTTTCATAAAATCCATAAATTATCGGCAGTCGATATTTATATACAATATTTACTCGTTAAAAAGAATCTATTCTATCCTAGATTACCATAATATTGTAGTAAGTATTAAGTAAAAAATGCTAGCGAACAATGGGTCGGCGCGCTTGAATTTGCACAAATAAATAGCCTGTTTTCTCGCGCGAAGCTCGCGTTAAACACCAAAGAAAATCAATTCGCGCTCGCTTTCATCGGTCGACCATACGATAACACGTGCCACAGTGCCTAGAGAAATATATAACAAAGCGCGACCTGTTACGTGTTGTAGATATAATATATATATAGGTATATACATATACGTATGTGCACATACAATTGCTCACGCCGCAAGTAAAAAATCGAAGCGATTCGCTCGTTAATTCCGTTTGAATTGCGCGTACTGCTACCGACATTGTATATATATATAAAGGTATATTTGTGTTCGTACGTGTATGTATAGCCTTCGAACTCCCACGTCCACCGGCGCTTTTATCTTATCGCGATTATTAAATGTACCGAGAGCCGTTCGCGGGAAATCGTTCGACGCAATAGAGTGTGCCTCATTTTTCCGTAGATAAGGACGTTGCAAGGTTTCAAGGAGGGGAAGATGTGATAGCAGATATTCGCCAACGATGAAATGCGCGTATGGGTTTCTTGACTCTGCATCGTTAAATTTCTCGTTCTCAAGTGCGTGGAATACGACGTTTCGTTATACGTGCTGTAGTGTAATAGTGATAAGTGATGAAATTACAGACTCCTATATCGTTAAATTTCTCGATCTCAAGTGCGTGGGATACGCGTTTCGTTATACGTCCTGTATACGTGTAATGCTGATAAGTGATGAGACTTTATGGATTGTATATAAAGAAAGAAGTTTCAGGGCCATGCGTATACGTGCTCACGGCATCTACTCGCTTGATTCAATTAAAATTTTCTTTTTCGTAAATAAGAATCTCTTTTTTTCTCGGAGAAATATTATCCAAAGAGGCGCATCTACAACGATAACAATATGGAAATGCAAGTGCAACCGTAATGAACAACAAATCATCCAGCTTATTAAGGATGTATCGGTACAACGTACATAGAAGTATAAAAAGAAATGAAAACTCTTTACAAAAAATTATTTCCCATTCAAAGGTGTACATATATACATAAGGATTATGCGTGCTACGCCTTGCGGTTGTCGATGTTCTTTTTTCATATACAAAATCCAAAATTGCTCCTGCATACGCTGCTACCAGGCCCCTTCGCGTCAATAGCTTATGAATATATGATTAGAAGATACAGAAGCTGCTCATCCCGATCACATTTCGTGCCGATGGACCACTCCCCGGTCGAGCGCTTCCGTCCCGACAATATAATATAGGTTTATATGTTTATGCTCACGCACGCGCGTGCGTCGGGAAAATAAATAGACCATTTTTAATTGCATAATTATAGAGAGAGCATCGTAGGTCCGATTGCGTGATCCAAACCATCATCCAATATTCCGCACTAAAGAGAGATGATTTGTGTATTTAATACATCGATGGTTTTCGATTAGCCAGATCGAAAATTCCCTGGCTGCATCGGTCGTTTCCCCAAGTAGCTACTGTGCGAGAAGCCGATATCAATTTACGCTGGGGCGATGCGAGGAAAGAGGGCTGGCCGTATAAACAGACTGCGAACTAAATCGCATATCGATGTACGAGGGTTGTAAACGTTTTTCCAATTCTTTTAAACTATTTTTTTATCGTTAACATAGATTTACAAAGCATAGGTACTCGACACATTTGAAACTACGAAATCTGCACGTCCAACAAACATTCCTCGTACACCTGATATGAAAATAATATTCACTTTGGTGTTAAGAGCCTGTACCCATATTTTCATCGAAACCTATAATTTTCAATTTACGCCCTAGCCTGCTCTCACACTTATAACACACCTATGTATGTATTTTGCTTAAAGACTAATTTCCTGATTTTTAGTCGGTGCATGCATCGCCGCCGCCTATTTTCGATTGCAATGCCCGCACGTACACATTTATATACCTTCCCACTCTCTTTCTCTCTCTTACTCTTTCTCATATGTATGTATATATTGTATATGCCGTGTGGTATACACGCACACACACATTCTCGCGTGCGGGCTAGACGTAATGGACCTTCGCTTAGAAATAAGCCCGGCGGATAGGTACCGTAAAGCCATGGCTGCAAATATGGTAGGTGCGTGCATGCAGTAGAAGAGAGCCGCCAGAAACCGGTACGCTGATTATTATTCGCTCGTAGGAAATTCATTGGGGAGACTAATTGCGACTAATGGCTAGGCGAGATCAGTTGAGGTCAAGCTCTTGAGAGAGCCGATGGAAAGAGAGAAGTCGAGCGGCTCCGTAGACACACACACACACACACACACACACACACACACACATATATATATATATACATGCGAGAACTACTTTGTAATTTAGCTGTCGAGAAAATTCGATTCATTGTCAATTTTCTCGTCTTTGAGTTTAGTGCGGAAAAAGTTGCTTTTGAGTTATATCGTGCTTGTACAGTACAGCCCAGTCGAACGAGCCGTCAACACGAGCAGATACTTTGAATACTATGTGTAACTCCGTGTCTGACGGTGTAGAAAGTTCGGTTGTAAAAGGTGTTGAAAATGCAAATGCTAAAAATGTAAAATCATACATCGAACGATTTGTCTGTAAAAGCAAAGACGAAAGATATATAGTAAATATATATATCAACTTTCTTTATATGCGTATTGGAGAACGATACCGATCAATTTTCTCACATTTGTACAAACAGAACGGGCGCAAAGAAAAATCTCGATTGCAACAATAAGAAACGTAATCAATACCACTCGTTTCTTCAGAGTTTCTTTTTATCTTAAATCATTAATTGCTCGTGCACTAACCGCTTACAGGCACACCACACGCCAGTAAACCACAAAAGTTGCTCTAATTCCGTAACAAATAATAGTTTCGCGGTTTGACATACCGTGAATTATTCACATTTGCCTCGTCACATATTAATGATGCAAGAAAATAGTCCACTTCGTTAGAATCGAGCTTCGAGTAGTATATAATGAAACATTGTTAAATGTAAAGCAATGCATTTACTAAAAAATGTATCATAATATTAATAATCGATTTCAAATTAAACAATGTTAATGTGCAATGTACATGAAACAAATCGGCACCGTCTTTTCAAATTTCATACGAAATTTTGTTCTCTCCATACTCGTATAATATTGTAGTATTGACATATTATCGCGAGTCACGAGCCACGAATCATGATTTAATAATATTTTTCTAACCTTTTTTTCTAGCTATAATTTGTATAATAAGATTATGTGTTTCCTCAATTGTGTACCATGTAGAGTACATGTAAATATAGACTACTTTTTACTGTATGACGAAGAATAGCCAGAAAACAGATTATAAACTGCTGTACGACTGTAGGACTGTATTACAGTCAAAGTAACTCGACGCCTAAGACATTTTTCATCCCGCTACTTGCCAAAGTCATTAGGCTTGCACTGCCGCCACGAGATTACGTCGACATCTAATAATTTGTCAAACGTCGATTGCCAGTTCGCAAAAACTTTCTAATGAACACGTAATAAAGTTAAAAAGGGAAGACGTGAGCAAATATCGCAAAGCACGGTTATTTATTGTATTCGAGCACGCGCTGCATTTATTTTATGATTTATCGTTCCGCTTGTCTCTTAGAATGCGATAAATTACTAGTCACTTTCTTGTACTCGGCTGTATGCTTAACCAGCGCCACGTATGTGCACCTCTTGATTAATAAAACTCCTAATAATCCAACGCGCAAGCGATCGATTTTAATTCTCAAATACCTTTAGCCATTAGATTTTGCATCACATATATTTGTACAGACTCAAGACCTGATGCAATGTATCCCTATATAGGTATATATACAATATACTCGTAGAGATATGCGCTTGGATTACGAAACGTCAGGCGACGCCCAATTCGGTGTGTAATTATTATTACGTTCTACATATGTAATATATATATATATAAACATTAAGTATATACCAAGAGAAAGGTAAACACATGTGCGTTATCGAGAGTGAAAAATACCATAGACGACAAAGAGAGTCCGCGGATTATTTTATGCCGCATTACAACAATGCGCTGGACCGATCGCCCGTAACCGAGAGCAAGAGACGATCCGGTCTATACTTCAACTTTCTCCTCACGGCTATACAGCGAAACTCGTCTAACGCCGAGTCATAATCTCTTGTATAGAGAACCACTTCTCCTTCTTCTTCTTTTTTTCTTCTCGACTATATTCTCCTTCAGCTTTCCTTCTCGCGCCATATACTATACAGCGTATTTTCCCTCGGCCTGCACAGTTCTTGTCGTAGTTCATTATCCGAAGAGAGCCGTGCTGTGCTGCTCAACGCGCCCGAGAGAATAAAACACGCCCGCGCAGTCGTGTAGTCCTTCGAGAAAGAGACGCTTCTCTTCGAGAAAGAGATGCTCCTGCCACTGATGCTGTTCTACGGCTATTTCGATTACGAAAAGTTTTAACGGCTTCGATGATTTCTGGCTATTCGTGCAATGGGTTTTGATACCCTTCTCGACCCTATTATGCTTCTTCTTCTCATTAGTTTGAGATTATCTAACGAAATGTTTTGACGTTAGGTTATGAATCTGCGAATATGATTAAAGCTTTCTCTGAAAATCCTCTTTTTCCATTAATTATATGCATCATTCCAATACAATGTAAGTGAGAAAATTCTTTGAATTTTATATACTTCGTTGTAGACTATTTTAATGACATACCTATAACGACATGAATTTTCGCAAGTACCAAGAGTTACAAAATATACGTGTATACACAGTACACACATACATACAGTGGCGCATATACATGGTGCGAAGAGAAAAGGCGCGAATTAATTGTAATTAATTGGCTTTTGCCGTCGCGATGGTAATATTTTTTCATTTCACGCACATATATATACCTATATCCAGAGACACACGCAAGTCCCTTAATCAGAAAGAAAAATCCCTTGCGGAACAGCGGTAGCTCCCGCTTACAACATTGCTGAATACCATCAAGAAAATAGAAGACAGAGAGAGAGTATAATTTACGCAAAGGAGAGAAAATTTGCAATACGTTCTCGGTACGATACTCGTTGATACTGCACCATACTGTTCACAAAATTTGTGCTGCCCCTCGCACTATGCTCCCGATGAAACGTACATACCTGTGCTCATATACAAATGCGCTCACATATCTATGTATACATTGAAACTCGTCGTGGTCGTCGTAGTCGTCGTGGTCGTCGTAGTCGTCGTAGTCGTCGTAGTCGTCGTAGTCGTCGTAGTCGTCGCTGTTTTCGTGATCTCCATCGCTCTCTCCACTGTACATATACATTATACATATATCTATATGCCAGACACATTGGTGCATGCAACACAGCAGCTGTAAAAGTATCGGGGAATTCCCCCGATTCACTCGTCGTCGCTCGCGAACATGCGCCACTTAAATTATGACACGCACTACGCGCGCCCGCCTTATATCCGCAGACGGCCACAGCATCTCTGTATTATACGCGTGTATGCTCGCATATCCGTATATACACACCGAATGCATGTATATATAAATGCGAATGAGAGAAAAGAAAAGGGAGTGTGATATCATTCCGCAGTTATAACATGAGTCATGCTCCCCGCTCATTGACACTTATAACAGGCCAGCGCTTTCGTCTCTCCTTCTCTTGTTCACCCCGACTTACATATAACACTCTGTAGTATCAGTCAGAAGTATAAGTGTGTGCGACTGATGTGTTATACCTATATAAAATGGTATATAGAAAGCTATAGGTATACCGTATATATACACGATTGGGCGATACGCCGTCTGCCTCTTATATGCACTGCGCGTAGACAATGTCCCACCACTGCTGTTGCTGCTGCTGCTGCTGCTGCCGCTGCTACACCGTTCGTTCTGTGACAAAGGAGGCTTTTGCTCTTTCGCCAAGTTGTCGCCATCTTATGTATCGTGTAATACCCTATACTCATGAGCGACCATGTGCTGCTGCACTGCGGTAGTCTTCTTCTTATCTCGATTATATGCTACGGTGATAAATTATTTTTCCCATAGGCGGAAACTGTTCTGTTCGTGTTTGTATCGCGTACTCGTAGTATTGATCTTAAAAGGTATTAATAGCTTTCATTCAAAAAGAAAGTTAATGCTTCAATTGACTTGGACGTTTACAACTTAATCATATTTTTGTGCTATTTAAAATAGCAACACGATTATCTATTCTTCAAGATGAGCAATACAAGGAACAGCAGTTATAATTCGATGAACCGAAAGTAAGCTAGCGGCTCTGATCCTACATTGAATACTAGCGAACCTCAGCGATCCTAAGAAAACCAACACGTGGAATGATGTTTCATCGAAAAACAGCCAAAAATCTTGCTCTCGGCTCGAAGACTAGTCAATTTTTAAGCATCCTATCGAATACTAACATATAAAAACTATTAAAGTTGAGAACCTTGAAAGAAAAGTCCGTGTAGAAAAAATTCAGAGTTCGTTTTAAGTATTACCATATGCTGGGATTAGCGAAAAATCTCCCGACAAAAAGGTCATGTCTAGGTATGGTAGACAGTGAGAACAAAATAACCTTTCGGATAAATCGAATATTTTCTTGCTAATAAAAAATTGCAATAGAAAAGTTCAAAATGAATTAATGAATATCGTTTACTGATTAAAACTCAATAAAATGAAATTCGAATGGAAAAAATTGTGGAATTTTAACTTGTTCGATTCCAATGAATTTTGAATAATATTTTGAACAATATTAGCCGAGCCGTATTACAATGCATTACAACTAAATGCATCGTAGACGTTAGTTCCGTGGTTGCAGAGCACTTGCCTTTGATTCAGGACGTCCCGGAATCGAGACTCGTCGTCTACCTTTTTCTCGCGACTCTGTCTCTTATCATTTAATTTCCGAAACAATGAGTAAATTTCATACTTTTTTTATCATTCAAGGTTCATTCCAAACAGTTTTTTGGCGAAATTGAAATTAATTGAAAATTGTGAATCATTTCATTTTGTTATTAAAGTTTGGAAAACATTTTTATTTTATGAGTGGCAGTAATTTTTGTTCTATCGGCCTCTAACCCTCTGGTTCCTTTTTTCGTTGTTTTGAAAGGTTGATTCGGACTGAGTGACAGTCCTTTAATTTTTTTACACCTATTTCTAGCGAAAGGTTCTCATTTAAAATAAATTCGTTCGCTAGTATTCGTTGGAAGATTACTGAAATCCGCTATTCTTCTACCTATTTTAAGTCGAGTTTTCCATTTGATTTCGGTGTGGTCCCGGATTTATGTTAGTTTTCCTTAAGATCGCTGAAGTCCTCGCCAGACTAACTATTTATTCGGAATGGATTAAAAATATACGTATATTCGTTAAAATATCTTGATTTGATTTTTTTCGCGTTTATTGACACGATGTTGACTTACAAATGCCAATAACGAATGTCAGAATAAATCGATAATCTCTAGTATATAATCCCATTTATATCAGCATTTCAAATTCGAATGAAGGGAATAACTAGAGCACATCGTGAAGTCACTCGACTTCCTATTCAATTTGCTATCACACGCTAAAAAAAGAAAAGTCGACTTCGCACGTTGCAAAAAATAAAAAGCTTTCTAGTAAGACGTATAACACAGCGTAGACTCGAGAACAATACGTCACGTTCCTTCCTGGCTTTTCATCACATCCCTCGCGCTTTTTCTTGCATATTATCTTTCTTCCTCATACTTCTCGCACAACAGTACTATATCCACCTCCGGCTCGAGTCTACTCGCACCTTCACAATCTCTATAAAGCGTGCCCGGTCGCGTCGGTATATATTATATATTTCAAAATATGCACAATATCCGCGTGCATGATTTGCGGCTCGCGCTCGTTTTCAACCGCATAAACTTCGATCAATGTCCACGAGAGACAGAACTCTATCTTTAACCCGTTCTCTCTTTCGCCATTTTTTCTACCTATTTGCCCAGCCATACATCTTTATTTCTCTTAATCTGTCTGTTTACTCGCTATTTTAACTCTGTCTCTTTGACTCCCCCCCCCCCTCTCTCTCTCTCGCTCTCGCTCTCTGTCTCTCGAGCACAACTCTTTGCTTTTACCCTCGTTACTTCTGGGCCGGCACATTTTTTCGCTTCTCTGTGTAGCCTTCCCGAAGCGCGTCGTATGTGGCGCGAGAAAAAAGTTGCGAAGAGGGAAAAAGAGACGAAAAGCAAGCGGCAAAGAAGGGGGGAGGCGTTTTTGCCATCGCTCGTGAATCGCACTGTTAACATCGCGCGCCGCCTTTGATTAAGAAGCGAGGAATCTGGAAAAGAAACGTGGACAAACTCGCTCATTGTGCTTTTTTCGGATCGCTTTGCGCAAAGTCTTTTGGGATTCTCGTAAGTCGTCGTCGTCGACGCGTTGTTGCTGCTTATGTCGTTCTCGTGTGGGAGTGTCTAAGTGCTACAGCCGCGGATTTACTCCGGTGGCTTTGCTTTCTCTCCTTAGAGCTGTACCTAATGTTTGCCTATGAGTGTATATTATACCTATATAGGTATAAGTTGATATGGTAAATTGTACAAAGAACTACTGTCCCTTAGGAGTTGTCCCAATTATTCCGATATGTATCACATAGCTTTTTGCGAAGAAAAAGGCCGAGTTATTTGAACATGGAATATAAAAAAACGCATCGTAAAAATTGACATAAAAGACGATAGCCTCGGGTACATATAATTACAAGAGATGCTGTGGAAGCGATTTCTCGAATAAACAATCATCCAGTAAATAACTCGCGTTCGTATAAAGATAGGGAGAAGAGGAGAACGAGAGAGAGACAGAGAGAGATACAGAGAGAGAGAGAGAGAGAGACAGAGAGATAGGTGATGATGTCGAGTCATTATAAAAAAGAAAAAGACAATTCTCGAGATACAAGGCTACTTTCCTAACGCCAACTTATCCTTTTTCGTATCCGAGCTCCTTCCACACAATAATAATACAATGAAGAATCGAGTGTCTAAGAGAAAGATAGAGTACACACAGAATACTCGATTTGCTTATAAATCCCGAAAGCCCGTGTAGAGAGAAAGAGAAAACGTAAATTATTAATTGACACTCGAACATTATTCGTGGTGAACTTCAATCGTCGTTTCGCCGCCATCGGGCTAGTAAAGGGTGCTACGTATTCCTCGACCTGCAATTTACTTTCTTGATTCGCTAGACACATACTTACACATACCTATATATATAGACACACACATTGGCTTACGTAATACTATGTCTCTCTCCCTCTCTGTCTCTCTCTCTCTCTCTCTTTCTCTCTGTGTAGCTCACGGGACAACGTGACCTAGGCCTGACGAAATGCAGTGTGCCGCAACCGAATTTCGCACGGCTGACATTCGCAGAGTTGTTATATGACAGGCTATATTTAGATCGAAAAAGTAGTTATGATTAAATTCGTATCGTGCGTCATTATATTCTTATGTAGGAATATAAAAAGTATGTATATATTTCATAAGAAGGAAAATTGAATTGACTTTGGTGCTGCCGCCACCGCGGCCGCGGCGTGAGTCGTTATTAATAAGTCACGCTGGTAGGAAAACATTGCGTTATATACCCCGACGTATATGGTAATTGATAAAAAATGCAGTGCAAACACATAGGGCAGAACGTACCTGTAAAATAAGCGGCAAGAGTATGTAGCTCTTCGCGTAATTACACTACTATAGTCTACTCTAAACAGTATGTATAGTAGTGCACGTGTATGTAAAGTCGGGTACGCGTACAAAGTTCAAGACTCCGTTCGCGCCTCTCAGTAGGATAGAAAGGAAGCCGCGAGTGCGTCGAGGCCTCGCCCACGCCCTTCGGCTATTAAGTGACCGGTGTAAATAATTCATAGCGGCGGAAGAATCTGGGACAGAGAGAGAAAGAGAGAGACCCTTCTATATATACCCAGAGGCCAATAAATCGTAGCATTACTGATATCGGAGACTGAGAGAGAGAGAGAGAGAGAGAGAGAGAGAGAGAGAGAGAAAGAGAAAGCGATCGGCGATTAGCTCACTAGCTGTAGCGGAATCTGCATACAGCAGCCCGAGACAAAGGCGCGGAATCTCGGAGGGACCCGCCACCGCTAATTAAGGTTAAGTCTTTAGGCACGCGCGGAGAGGACGTGTGCCGCATCGGTCCGCATTAGCCTCGAGAGTCTATTCCCATCGTTAAGGAAATGCGGGAGCAGGTTGAGCTGCTGCAGTTCCTTCGATTTTTTTATTTCTAAGAGCTACTGCGGCGGTCAAATTTTTATTCCTCTTTTGAGTACCGTAATCGATGCCAACTTGATTATAAAGAAGCTTTTATAATCTTTTATTATATCGTTTTCCAAAATTTGAAAAGGCTTTGAAACACCCACAGTTATGTTTCACTGACAACGCAGTCGTGCAAACTCCTGAATTTCCATAGCCATTCTTAAACGATTTATCCGATCAATTGATTCGATTTTTAATTATCTTTTCCAGAGAAGCAAATATCGTCTAGATACCGATCATAAAATGTATTCTATCGATCTATTACTAGAGATATACTTATAGATTACTTTAGTGCGTGAACCTTCACTTTTGCAAATTAATGCAGAAGTGAAGGTGCCAATAAGTTTAAATATCCGTAACTCAACGGATTCAAGATTTCAAAGACGAATCAATTAATTCAAGCGCAAGAAATTGCAACTTCCTGATTTACAGTGTCAGTTCTAAATGACGATCTTATCGTGGCACCAGCTCTTCTGATCATTACAAGTTCTTTTTCCAAGAGAAAGTACTGAATATGTACACGAACGTCATTAGATAACGACCTAGTCAGCTTTACTCAGCATACGATTTGATCCTGGCTCGAGATTATGCGTACTTTTCTCAAATTTTTAATTAGAATTATTAAGACGCTATATAATCAAACAAATGATGCAAGTACAGAATTGATTAACTGGCGTATTACAAGACACATAACGTTATTTAGTAGATTAAGATCTTTTATAACATACGCGATTCACGATGCTTTTCAGTATAATAAACCGGAGCATATATAATATTTCGAAAATTATTAAAACGTTATAGAGCGCTGCAACGACTATAAAATAAAAGCGTCTTAATTAGACGCTTGAAAGCAGCACAGTGCTTCTGAAACGACTGATAAAAATAACACCTCGTGATAGTTTGCTGCACCGAAAACACAAAACGTAAATCAAAAGTAACAAGTATATTACACCGCACGTTCTAGTATCGGTTTAACGAAAGCAGCGTGTATACCCCTTGTCAAAACTGTTTGGTAGAGAGCGATAGTCTCTCGCACGGCGCCGCATACCGGTACACGCCCAGATTAAAACAATAGCGAATCCTCAAGAGCTGGCAATGAATAACGCGAAAACTTTGCATTTATGAGTCCTCCCACGATCGACCGATCGATCGATCAATGGATCACTGGACGATGAGGCCGTTACGCAACATCCAGTAGAGCAGCTGCAGCGCGTAATATCATACGAAGCTACAATCCACCTTTACATTTAAACACACACACACAAAGATACTACTACTACTGGCCGTTGCACGACTGTTTGTCTGATTTATCTGTATCTCGTCGGCGAGCGCGCAGGAGAGAAACTTTTACTTCGAGAGAGCCCGACCTCTCTCTCGCGTAGTGATCGCACACACAGAACATATTATTATATACTCGCTCCAGTTGTTCTTTCCTACTTTTCTAGCCCGAGGTAATTTTAAATGGGAATGTAGCGCGCTTGCAATCCTGATAAAAATGATAATATGCTATCAGCTGCACTCGCGAGAAACGAAATCTCACGTGTTACTTATTGTAATTAGAAATTCAGAATGTCCAATGCCCGTGAACCCAAGAATATCCAGGTGTATTATGCGTGTCTTTGAACAGTGTACGCGTTGTATAACGTTGTGACCAACTCCAAACTTTCTTTAGCTCTGCCTGAGAAAGTATGTACTTTGTATCACACAGGCCGTCGTTTTATCATACATGCGCATTGCGCATTCTGTTCGCGGATTCCAATTATGACACTCGTTCAGGGAATTCGTTTCATGTAAAGAAATTTAATGAATGTAGATGCCGAGAGATTTCTGACATTCGAAGTCGATTGAGTCGTTGGCTATAGATAAGTCCAGCTAAAAAAGCGGTAGACAGTCTCGACACCCTGTGGTTTGATTTAAATTAATTAACGACTCTGTAGTTGTCCTTATTTTAAAAAAGAACTACTGCGCGATATTGCAAATATTATGACCGCAGGCATACTTTATTGCACGAGATCGACAATCGAATAGATGACAAATTCATAATCATAATATCGACACTGCTGCATAATCGTAACTTCGTTGCAGCCGTTATACTTGTACCATGGGAATCGCAGCTAAAAATCCTTTCGATGCCCAACGAGATGTTCAAGCCGAAGTAAAAGTTTTTTTATTCCACAAATGCAAACAAAAAGTATATGATGCCGCTGTCACACCCTGATTTATATACGAGAAAGAGAGTGTCAGCTGCGGTGAAAAAAAATGTTTGTTTCTCGATGCGTGACGGCGGAAGTGCTTGCGGGTGGAGCTCTAATGATATGCCGTGTTCCCTTTTTCGGTAAATTTCACTGAACCCCCCACCACATCCCCCTCTTCCTTGGACTGACCTTTTTTCTCTACTAAGAGTCACGCCAAAAATGGCCCTCAAGAAACTGTGTCTCGTCGGTGCAAAAGTGAACATCGTACTATGGTTTCGTTACTCACTATAGGAATATTAGCAGGTGATCGCCTGTATGCTACACACGATCTCGCACCTGTTATGCGTGCAGAATTCAATTGGCGAATGTGGAGCAAAGGAGATGAATTTGGATAGTAGTAGGTGCAAGAGTAGCCGGCGGCTACTTTTTTTCATTTTTGGAAAATTTGCGGTATGTTGTAAAAAGAACTGGTATTCGGACTTCACAGATCGAAAATCGAGCTTGTTAGCGAGCGATTGCACAAGGATTATTGTAATGTCAACGTTTTTCTTTCTACTAACGAATGACGAAAGTTTTGCAATATGCTGTATATAGGTATGCGTACGTCGCAAATGTAAATTTTATTCATGAATAGCAGACAGCTCTCGTTACGAAAATTTCGCGCTCGTTCAAAGTTTCCTTTCAAAATACATCCAATTTTCAACACGTGATTAATTTCTCCGGACAGAGCGAGAGAGAGAGAGAGAGAGCGACAGTTCGCAAGAATAAGTATCAACGAGTGATCTAATAAAACTCGCTGTGCGCGCGCGCGTGTGTATGTGTGTGTGTGTGTGTGTGTGTGTGCACGTTTGTGTGCGAGAACAAATGCACACAATGCCTGCGCTCGCTCTCCACCCTCCCCCTCTTCCTTTTCCCTGACGATGCACATTTCAACCGAGGAAAACTCGTATAACGCATGCACTCAACACTTTTTGTTATCGCATCACACACGAGTCTCAATATTGCTGCCGCCAGATCACACGGCATAGATCTCAGGAACAGAGAAGAGAAAGGGGAAGTGGGGGACTGTGCGCCAACCGCGGCCACTCTAACTAATCGTATTAATTCGTTCAGGAAATTAAAATACCGGCAGAGTTGTGGTGACCATCTGTAACCGCTATACGCAGCGATTAGATAGAGAGAGAATGTAGAGTGATAAAAAAGACACTGTCGATTGATAAAAAAAACACATGTAATGAAAACGCCCCTTAGACCAAGAAAGATGAGGATGACCCCCACTCTCTCCCTTATAACAATTCTCATTGTCGAAATTTTCTCACAATTTCGTCACGGGCACAAATCTTTCTATTCAGAAATCGTATTACACGACGTATTTTCGAGGAAGCGTAAGGAAAAGTGCAAACAGTATCGATCACATAGGAACGGTAGGGGGCGATTTCGATATTGCGTAAACGTTTCGGGGATAAGTGAATGCGGCTACTTCGGTTGCAGCGATACGCACCCGCGCCAAAGAGGATTATTAGACGAGTTTGATGAATGACCGAACCTAGTGGAGGGCGTCGTCGACCGCGTTATCGAGTATAAGTACAAGGGGATTCCTGCTGCTGCTGCTGTTGCTGCTGTTGCTGCTGTTGCTGCTGTTGCTGCTGTTGCGATGCACACACAACATGTGCTACTCTGAGACCTTGGTCTGGTTTCGTGTCCTGTAAAAGCTACGCCTACCAGGTATACCAAGAGATACATCGACGGACAATTTCGTGTGCGCTGGCATTCCGTAGGACCTATGCTGCTGCGGTTCTCTCTCGAGGTTAGATGCGGAGAAAGGGGACGAGTTAAATAGAGTGAGCGCGCGCGTAGTCCCATCTGGAATAATAGAATACCATTTGCTATTGTGTCGAACGGCTCGCACGTGGAGAGCACCGGTGTATAGGGGACTATACTCGAGCTCTAACGTAGCGTTGAGAGCTGCTGAAAAAAATATATGTATTCCAGCAAAGAAATACACACGGGAGAAATGATTAAAGGGAGAGAGTAAAAATGTTTCGGAGTTTGATGTGTACCGGAGAAAGCGTGGCATAGGGAAGCTTCTAGTTGCTGGTCTAGTTTTTACAATGGAATGCGTGGACGAGAGAAAGAGTGTGGAGTTGGAAAATCGTAAATGAAGAACAGCGATATATATAAGTATATATATGTAAATGTGGAGCATCAGCGAAATTTTGAGCTCACGTTGTGACAGCTTTGTGAATATTATGATAAAAGGCACCGTATACAGCGAAATCGTATAATCGTGATGTTGTTGAAAATCTGGAGGAAATAGCAGAAATACATTATAATACGATGAAAATAGGGATCAAACGAGAAAATAAAAATCAAGGACGAGTCGAAGAAAAGCCATAGAAAATATAAGGCATACGTAGGAGAGGTCGAAGGCACGACACCAAAATAAAAAGAAAGCTAGCTAGCAGCATGGGTCCTGGCTTAGGGCTTACAATGCTGAAGGCTCTCCATACGCTCTCTCTTTCTCTGTCATTATATTGCCTGCCTCTGCTCTCATTCTATCTCTCTTTCCTTTCTTCTCCCACTCTGGCATTATGACCCGGATTACGCGGTTCATGCGTATATTTACAAGAGCATTATATGCTCGGCGCACCATCGATTCATAGAAAATGCCTCGAGTGTACTGCTGCAGCCTCCAGAGAGTACCTAAAAAGATATGAAATGATGTCGGGTCTTTTTGCCTCTCTCTTCCAGTCAGATTATACCATGACGGATAGATGTCGTTCTGTCGAGTGGTAGTGTCAAACTCGATAGAAAATGCTTGCTTCTTTGATGGCCCTTGTATTTTTTTACATAATATTGTAGTATGCACGTATATCACTAATAATTTCGAGTGTAAACGTTATGTCTAGTTGGGATATTATGCATAATAAGCCATACAGGATTTCCCAGGCATCAAAGATCATTCAAGTTCAATTCATTTATGAGAAATGAAGTATTCATGCGCGAGATATAATGCGCTTTCAATCGGATATATTATTCACAAACCGCTAATTGATTTTGGCTCACTGTTACCAAGCGACTTCTACCTATATGCTCGAACTGTGCGAGGACTTGGTAGAAAAAAAGGATGAAAACGAGTAGCCCGAGGCCGAGTTATTCCGTGAGTAGTCGTCCCGGCAAAGTTATAAAAATTCAATCACACAAAGCCGTATTTTTATAAAAATGTATGTGCAATCCTTTGATGAACATTCTCGTCCAACACAAAGCAGTCAAAATAAGGTAGCAACGCGCGAGTAAATTATTTCTTTAATAGAAGTGAATTTCTAGTTAATGTTTATAGAATATTCTCTTTGTAGGTGGAATAAGGACCCGAGGGTCAGTCTATTGAGGAACAAAAAAACCATATATATCTTAAAAGAGAGAATATAATAAGTGAGAAGTGAGAAAAATGTTCCTACGTCAGGAACAGAAAGATCGGAGCAGTTGTTCGTAAGGAGGTATAAATTTCCGGCTTTTAGGCCTGTCCGCGTTTGTTCAATAAAAGTGATTTCTCGTTTGGCCGCAACATAATGCGCGAGAACCCCGCGTGTCCAGACAGTAGAAAAAAACACAAATCAATATCGAAAAAAGAAGAGAGCGGCGTGGGCCCAAATGCTATGCACAATGCTCGAATTTCTGGAGGAAAGCGACTTGTTTCTCGCCACGGGGGTTTTCCTCCCTATACATATCGCATATCGAATCTTCTTCTTTTGGTTTTAAAAAGTTCATGCGTTGAACACGGGGGGGGGGGCTGACTATACCTATATATGCAAGAATAGTCAGTCTTTTCTAGGTGGAGTCGGCTCAATAGGTAGGTATACACAAGGTAAATACAACAATGCATACGTACACGAACGTCTCTTCTCAGACTTCATCCACTTTCTCTCTTTTTGCCTCGTCATTCATTCTCTTATCGCGTATACGTTCTTTTTTTCAGACTTTTTGCTGCTATACGCTCTTGTCTATAAAGGCTTTCGCGCCCCTTTTTTGTCGCTGTGCATACACGTGCACAATAGCCAAACATACATAGACTATCCTCTTTCTGGCTTCATGTAATTGCGGTCAATATATTTTTCCATTTTCTCTGCTGTCATTAATCTATTTGTTTTTTTCCTTAATTAAAATTTTTCTAGTATAAGTAGATCATACAGCCACAGCTTCCGCCGAGCTCAACAGTAAACGGGCTATGATATTTGCTTTGGATAAAAGCGAGTAATGTACCTTTGCATTATATTTTACTTCAATATTATAAGACGTTTTACGGCTGATTCGTTGTTATATTTATTCAAAATTAAACGGATTGCTGGCGAAAAATTCCGATGAAACAAAGTATAAAAGCGTAAATGAAATTACGCTGACGTAAAGCGAGCCTCATATTATGTCTCGTAATAATTGTGATTAAAAGAAGCGTCCGAGAAAAAGCCTTTTACGAATATCAAATCCAATCTTTTTGAGTGTTCTCGTGTTATAATTTTTATCACTCCCGTCCCGCGCACACGCCGAGTTTTTAATTTTTTCTGCCGCGCAGACGCGGGCTCGTTTCTTTCTCTCTATGGTCTCAAGCACACACGCGATCCGCACAATTTCGCTGCGAAAAACAATGCTGGAAAAGAGCTCGAGCCCATTGTCTTGTGGGCGGCTCTTGGAAACAATGCGGTGTATAATCGACGAGCATCTCCGAAAAGGATGTCTAAAATCGCGTGGCCGAGTGTACGGCAGCGCCTAATGCTTGGACCCGGAATATGAAAAAAAAGACGAAAGGAAAAAGAGAGCTCTGATAGTGAAAGTATTATTACGAAAAGAGAAAGAGAGAGAGAGAGAGAGAGAGAGAGGGAGGATGACGGGGAGGAGAATGTATAGGGTCTTAAAGGCATACGAAAGAAACATCTGTCGGCTGCGAGAGGAGTTTAATTAAATTTCGAAGCGTGAAAAATGTTTAAGCCTTGAGTTTTCATTTCGTCGCCTTTTTATCACCTTTCGTGCGCTCTTGCTTATTACACCGAGTTATTTCAGTTTTCATAAATCAGACTAATATCATAAACGCCTATATACATCAATTATTTATTTGAGTTCGAGAACTTTGTCAAAAGAATATTTTGACGTACACAGTGAATGGTGCAACGAATTCGCGTTCTATATAACACATATATAATATAAGCTGAATAATAGGTTTTTCCCTTCTACGAGGAAACGATTCTCTTTGACATAAATCTTGGAATGCAGATGCATATTCAGCGCGTGATTTCAATATAGAGTAATATATACAGCATCGTGTTTTCTAAACTAGTTCCGTGCGTCAATCATCTATTTTGAATAGCCAAAAATTAACCGTCCGCACGAACCTTAAAAGCTTCGCCAGAGGTGGCGGTCATCGAAATAAAAAAGCTGCAACAGCGTTTGTCGGCTCGTCAAAACCGAATGAGCGATCGAGATAGCCTTGCAGTAGTGCAACAAAGAGAAAAAAGAGGAGCTCGCAAAAAAAGAATGAGAGTAATCGATTCCAGCCATTGTTCGTCCGAATGCGCGCACGATGGGCACGCGAAGATTGGCTAATAGCTAATGGCTAATGGAGGCACATATATCCTATAGTTCCTCTTCCATCGTCTTCTCCTATAGATTATCAACCTACGCAGAGGTGTTCCGAGAGATACACACAAGACACGGCTATGCCTTCACTCTCGTCGATCCCATATCACGGGTGGCTATATTAAAAAAAAACTTGTATTGTACTTCCAGTTCGTCTGGAATAACTTAATTTTGTAAGAAAAAGCTGCTATACACTTTGGACGAAGAAAAAAATCATTTCACTGGGAGATGATAAAACTGGACATTTTATATACGGATACTTTCTTTTGGCTTATTCCGAAACTAGTTTATAATTAGATACTTGCAGGAGCAAACACGTTGCTTTAAAGTCTGATCTCTAGACGAAAACTAGTTCCTCGTGAGATATACACAAGGAATCCGAAAGATTACCCAAATTTCACTCTTTCTAGGATTTTATTACCCCACAAATTAGTCGTAACCTTTCTTACGATTAGACCAAATCTCAACTGATTAATTCGGCATAAAATCCAAAACTAGTTTATCCGGAGAAAATATCTTCTTTATAAAAGTTCAAAATATCCCATCGCATTTTACAATACATTTCGTGTCTCAACTCGACTTGTACGTATAATCAAAAGGATCGAGTCTGAAAAAGACTCCGAAACTCTTGGTTAACCATCGGCAGTGGCAGCAACAGCAACAGCAACAGCAACAGCAACAGCAACAGCAGCAGCGTCAGCGTCAGGAGCAAGGTCGATGTCTGTTAGATACGATCCAAGAGCATATAGGTATAGTAGTCCGGCTGTCTCTCGTCCGAGGTGTGTCCCTTTTGCGTATTTATGCGCGCGGCCTTGGATGTACGCTGGAGATAGACTCTCTCGAGGCGATTTCGAGAGTTCGATCTTTCCTCTCCTATTCTACCTCGCGAGACTTAACTCTCTCTCTCTCTCTCTCTCTCTCTCTATCCGCAACTTCTCGTCGGTTGAGAAGTTAATCCTCCGCGCATTCCCGAGCGCGAAGGGATCATCGGGTGCGATTGTGCGGTTTGAACCTGTTTGCTGCTACAGAACCGTATGTGCGGCCACTGCTGCTGCTGCTGCTGCTGCTGCTGCTGCTGCTTGTCTTTTCTTTTCGCCGCGTTCTTAAGGATTCTTTGGAGAGACAGAGAGAAAGAGGGAAGCGATCGAACGTTTTATGTGTCATTCGCGGAATAATACACTTTGGAATCTGACGAGAAGAAAGTTTACGAAGCACTGGGAGATTTTTTCGAAAATCAAGAACGTAGTTTGAATGTTATTTGTTGTTGTTTTTTTTATATAACGACGAGCTGTTTACTTTGATAATAAGAGCATGTTGCATCAGGCTGTTATATTTCATAGCTGCCTGCAATGTTTCCACCTCGTAAAAGTAAATTCGACGACAAACGTCGGAGCATTGAAACTTTTACACTCGAAACTTTACGACGACGCTTCTCTCACTCTCACGAGCGGGCTGCCTCTATTTACAATTATGTTTATGTAATCCGCTGTAACACTCTGCCAAAAAAAAGCGTTCGCACAACTGTTACAAGTGTATATTTTTATAGCCTCGTTTTTCGCACGACTTCTACATAATTGAAATATCTTTTTCTTCTTTTGTTGCAGGTACGTAAGAGACGAGCGTAAGCTTGTTTTAACTTTTTGCACGTTATTATATTTTCCACGGCCAACCATGGTGAGTCGAATCTGAGTAATTGCGATCCCACTAAAAGACAATATTTTTACTCCATCTATATAATGTATAGAACGATTTTTCATTCTCAAGTGTTGGATATATAATTGTATACTTTCACTGGATTTCCATTGTCCGTCCCCGGCCTCGAAATGAGTGCATCCCTCATCGAAGATCGACAAGGTCCGTAATCTAAACAGAGTCGCCCCTCGTATAAACCTACATATAGAGCATGCAATATCACTCATAGACACGTCAGTAGGGGCAAGAAACCATCAATTTGCCGCACAGTGTACGTAGGGCCACAGCCGTTAAAAAGCGTCAAAAGCCATCATATTAAAATCGTGAACAAACATTCACCGCATCCCCTTATCTTCCCTTATCGATTCGTCATATATAGTTCAAACTCGCCGATATTACGTTCTTTCGTATTCATTCTTTCTCGGCATCTTTTGCTGCGCAGTTTCGATAAAGAACAAGTATTCGGGAGATAATCGCGCTGTTATAGGGCTACGCTCAGAGAAGGAAACAGAGAAGGAGACAGATTGTGAAATGGGGAGTGAGTCACCGTCGCCAGGCTGAGTAAACAAAAATCTGCGGCAGCCAGTCTATGATTCCTCCACGCGAGTACCTGTTACCCGTATGCGTGTATAAGTGTGGACACACGGTATAGCACGGTATAGTATACGAAACAGAGCTACTGTCCCGTCAGCCACTCGGTGACTCGGTCTCGAGGCCGTTTTCACGAAAGCTGTGGCATAGCATAATGGACTTGGCGGAACTTGGAGGGGAACACCTTGTTTACTTGGGATTTCCTCGTAGATTTACTCAACACACTTTTCGCATATGTACGCGTGTTTACTCGCACTTTTGTGCTCGGCTTTACGGAGGAAAAGCTGTAGGGGAGGGGCGCTAGTGGATTTCACTCTCTTTCTCTCTCCTTTCTCTGATGCTTAATACCTTATATTTTGTGGATTTGACGAGAATTTTCGTGCGCTCGTCGGGGATTAGTCTCACCGGTCTTTGTATATCGGTTTAAAACGATTTGCATTGTGAAACGATAATGTGGCTTTTCGATGCTCCTCCAGAGAGTTGGTTATGCTAGTATAATGGCTATCGTGTTGGAGAGCAAGTATTCGTGCTTTTGAATGTGCATTGTAACTTAGCAAATAAATATATTTATTGATTATTTAAAAATATTTCCAGTCTAGAGTATAATATAAGGGCTATAATATAAGGGCTGTTAATATACGGATAATAAAATGCTTTACATCCATTTATAATGCTGAATACAGCTTACGCATCGAGTATTCATTTTACTGAATCATTCGCATAAATAACATCTTAAACATTTGTATATTTCGAATAAAACAGAAAGTACGGGACGCCCACAGCAATCTGCACATAATCCTCGTTATTGTTATAAAAATTAGGGGAGTTCGCGTAAGCCTACTTTCCAAGAAAGTGGAAGCACTCAGCAGGTAATAAAACAATATATTCGTCCTTTCGCGAATAACTACTTAGTACAATAAAGCTACATCCTCCTTGGCACACAATAAACGTATTACTCGCCGCCTCCGAATTCTATCGAGTACAGCCAAAGCGCAATAAAATACAGTTTAACGCTACAAAATATCTTGCCGACTAGAGGTTTAACGGTTCTTAACAAAGAAAAGATCCTCCTGACTCTTCCTCTTGTCAGCTAATGATTTTCCATCCGCATGTCAGCTGACTCGGCTCGCATTTATCAACTCAATTATTGCTATCAATAATTGGAAGAGCATCGATACAAAAGGATATACAATGAAAGAGTCGCAGGCGAGAACCGAAGCCTTAATAAGCGCATTTGATACAGAGGAAAAGCAATCGTGGCTCTTGTAATGTACGATTCAGACACGTGTTCGAGTCGAACATCAGCCCGTGCGTTCTACAGACTCACGGTTATACCCGTGCGCGCGTACGCGCGCATACACACACACAGAAGGAAAAGAAGATGAAGCACAACACAAGGGTCAGCGATCGAGAGTCGGTATGTGGATACGTTTGAGGACGATTTGAGGATCTTCTCTCTCGTTCGCTGGTACATATAACGTACCAAGAAGCGTGACTTGACTTTATGAAGCAGCTCTACGGATGATCCTACCATAAGCTCTTCTATTCTCGCGCTGCTGCTGCTGCTGCTCCTGCTGCTGCGTCTTTCTAATAGGCCATCATCTAGACGCTCTTCCTTAGAGTAGTCTCCTTTGCTCTGATATTCATCTTTGTTTCTCACTCGGAAACTCATCCTATTTCTCATACCTTATCAGTTGTAATCCATTCGCCGAGAGAAGACCTTTATTAAGCAGCTGTATCGAATTCATTAAAATCCAAATTCTTCTTCCTATCATCACAAAGTACGAAGAATCAGGAAATTCATAGCGAGTCAAACGAACTGCCTAGAGCCAGCAAGCAAGAGAATGAGAGACAGAGAGGGGGATAGCCTCTTGAAATTCTGTTTTCGTTCCTACAATTCCCATCTCATAAGAGTCGGACCGGTGTCTCTTTTACGCCTATCTCTCTCTCTCTCTCTCTCTCTCTCTCTCTCTCTCTCTCTCTCTCTCGGATAAAGGGCAATAAAGGGCCGAAGGATTACGGCCCCGACAACACCCCGCGACCCAAGATCGCTTAATGCCGAGGTTCTCTTTCCATTTCGAGCTTTACGTCAGCCCAAGAAATAAAAATAGGTCTTTACGATCTAAATTCGAACGGTTGAGCGAGATCGAGTGAGAGAGTAAAGACGTCGGTATAGGAGGGACAGAGAAACTGGAAAGTTGTATGAGAACCGGGGACTACGAGTATACTCTTGAGAAAGAGAATGACAGAGAAAGAATTGGAATCGATATGCTGCGAGGATGGTATGAGTCCAAGCTTTTCGATTTTTTAAAGACTTTCTTATAAACTAGCGTTTAGCACGAGGTTCATTAGAATGGAGGTTACGAAATATCGCTCCAGCTACAGCTAGATTCCATAAAGCAAAGCAACTTTTCATAAGAGCAATTCCAAACCATCTCGTTTACTTGAAAATTATAATGTATTTTTTCAATATTATTTTAAATAAACAATAAGTACAATGCTATTTTTTATACTTAAAACTCTTTAATTTACTTTGAAAGAAACAGTTATTACATATACAGCATTGTCAATTACATTAATATTCAGATCAATAAAGCCAGCGATAACGCAGCCCGATCAACAAAAATTAAATAAACCGCGATATTTATCGCGCATAATTCCATTGATCCAAGTGACGCTAATACAAAAATCTCATCTTCATTCCATTGATTAATCAATAAGTGTATAACATCCGGTTGTTTAATTAACCTTATTTAAACATGCCAGCCAGTAAAAATCTCATTGGTCATGCGGTCGTCGACTATTCTCTTCTCCTTCATTTGGAAAACAATATAATAACAAAACGAGTTTTAGTATCGACTCTCGAAGGCGAGAGAAAATTCGAATTCCGGTGTATTAGTGCTACTAATGACTAACAGACTGCCCGTGGGTAGAGATACCCGTTCCTCATTCAAGAGAGACAGAGAAATCCGTAGAGAGATGCAGAGAACGGGAAGAACAAGCAACGGAGCAGCGATTCACCCGTTTGGCGGCGCCACTTTCTTGACGGCTTATGGATACACGAAAGACTTGGATTCTGCTTGGGAGAAGGAGAGAGACAGAGACGCCTGTGGAGAAACTTCTGCTGAAGCGTATAAGCTTACCTGCTGCTACGACATGTTGTGCAATTTCGATGAAAAGTCAAGTTTTTTTTAACGAGAAGAAACCTCTTTAAATAAATGTCAAATAAAAATAAGGTCATCTCTCCGTCCCCAAAAAATACTCACATAGAATTTTTTTCCTTCATCACCGTCTCATCCATTACTCTATTTTCCTTTCACCTATCATCATCCCTCACTTTTCTAAACATTCCTACGCACAAAAACTCTTCGATTCATCACGTGTCATGCACTAAAGATATTTTTTTCTAAATGGTCGCGTTTTGTATCAGATATATTTTCTTACGACTACGGAAAAAACCTCTCTATCCGAAATTGAAACAGGGAAGAGAGCGAGTGAACGGAAAGCAAAGATCTACGAAGTCAAAAAGCGAAGAAGACAAGAGGGAAACAGAAGCACTCAGGACTGCTCCGCTAACTGAACTCAAGATTAATGTGCCCGACTGCTGTTAGATACTTCCAGACGATCGGCTGCTGTTCATTCTCTCTTCCATACTTACTACTCCCTCGATTTTCCGGTGCAGCACGGTTATCGCTTTTCTAGTTTGTGTATATAAATCCATCGACCCCCTCCATACATAACGTTTTCTCTGTGATACGTGAAAATCGACTGATCGCTGGACTTTGTGTATTTAGGCCACACGTCGTATCACATCACACAAGCTCTTTCTGTGCAGCTTCACGTTTGAGGAAAAAGTTAATCGAGTTTCCAAAGCTCCTTCCTGTTGATTTTCCTTTTTTTTGGTGCAGTCGTTTTATTTACAATTATAGAAAAAGCACTGCTAGTTATGGTAATATCTATAGACCGTATAAAACGTAAGTAAGACTCAGCCCAGCAGAACGAATGTAACGTGAAATTATATGATATTAACATAAGAGTGATTGTTTCACGGACTTCGGAGTGCTATTCTTCCGATTTAATTGTACATTTAGGCCTTAATTAATGACTTCCGAAAGAGGGAAAGAGTACGTAGTTGTTGACAGACATTATTTTTTTTCGATAATAATCTCTTGCAATAGAATTGCCGTTAAATTCTCGTAACTGTCCTTATTACAGCGATTGTATAATAGAGAAAAACTCGGCAGCAGTTGTGTCACAGTGCACTCGGCGAACGCTATACTTCCAAAAGTGAGCAAAGCTTCTAGGCGCCCGATGGACGAGAAAGAAATTAAGACACCTGACAAGGTGCAAACCCACTTTTTATCTCTGGTTATATACCTATTTATAGCTACTATACCTATAAATAGGTAGACATCGGCCTTTGAACTATATGCTCGGGAAAGTCACCAGAAATATCGAGTTTTTCTTCTTGTAGAAGCGACGAGCGATGACGACTGCGGAGAAAAATTGATGCGAAAAATGAGAAAGAGAAAAAAGCGAAAAAGTGGTCTTTCAATAGTTTGTCGTCGAATGTCTACAGCAGCTTCTTGAATCACAACATACAAACAAGAAACTTCGCGAGTTTTTAAATCAGCGCCTTGCGCGCAAACGAGAGGATTTACAAGCGGCTTTCATAAACGACGCGTCTCTACGGAAAGAAAAAAGATACAGCGTGTGGCTTTTGCGAACATCGTTTTCGGTATTCTATATCCCTACGGTTCGATCATTTGAATTGGAATTCATTGTCGAATAAATTAATAGCGCGTTGCGGATGGACATCTTTCTAACGGAATCAGAAGTTGTGTGGACTTTTTCGTCCTTACTTTACGAGTCCGACATTTTTACGATTCAACTATCCTCGTACTATATAACATATGTATAAAGCGTCACTCGCCTTCTCTAATTAAGTTTGAAGTTAAATCATACAGGATTAGAGAGAGAGAGAGAGAGAGAGAGAGAGAGAGAGAGATCTGGACTCTCGAGTCCACAGCTCGAGCGCGGCTTGGAAATCGTAATCAACCATATAATTTTATAGCTTTTTATGGATCTTTTATTTTGGTCTGTCTCGTAAATAATAAGATTGCTATACTCTGATGACTGCCGCTTAAATATTTACCACTCGATTACAGAATGAGTGAGGAAAATTAAAAGTTCTTTCTTTAATAAAGTATGCATATATGCTTGATAAAAAATGCGAAATGAAAATGAAAATAAAAATATTTCCGTAGTCCCAGGGTACAGCATAAGTATGTGTGTTTGTGATAGTATAAAATAACGATAGATACATTTTAATAATATCGTGAGATTTATTGTAAATTTAAGCATGATATATCATGTACAAAATGAAATAATAATACTCGGTGATTTTCGTAATGCTATACAAATATACTATACACATTTATAAGTACAGGATTATCCTTAATATTATCCAGCATCCGAAGCAGAGAAATCGTGTATAAGAATGTAATTGTTGATTAACAGGCTTATAAATGTGAATGAGCGTTAGAGCTATTACTATTACCTACTCTTCGCAGTTATATAAAATGGTTTCCCACTCACTATAGTAAGATAAATATCACTCGCGAAAATTGGCGCAATAACGCACCGTTAAAAGGAAGCGACCACGAGCGGCGTAGCGACGCTCGGCGACTGATCACCTCCTCCCGCTGGTTCGCTCGTCGAACCCCGCGTTCAACGTTCGCGCGCTCTCGGCTTCAGGTCCAGTCGTTCGTGCGTTTCCGGACGCAATCGGACGAGTTCGGAGAGCCGCCGCTGCCGCCGCTGCCGCCGCAGCCGTTGCCGCCGCAGCCGTTGCCGGCGCTGAGCAGGCCGCCGCGCCGAGCGCTCAGTCGTACGCTAGCACCGCCAGACGCGTCCGCGAACCCGAACTGTGAGGACGGTGTGCTGCTGCGGTACAGTATACACATCTCTCATCAGCCCCGTCACAGTGTATATAGAGCAGCTTTCGCGCAGCTCTGGAGCCGGCGTACGTTATTACGTGCTCTCCTGTGCCAGTGTGTGAAATTTTCTCCGCCGACGGATAGAGTCGCAAACGCGGAGCTACCGGTTTCTTATACTTTCCGTTCATTTTGTTTCCGAGTTGTTCACGTGTTTTTGTGCTTCAGTTCTGTTGATTTTCTTCACCTTCAAAGACAAGTGTGCAGCCAAGAGTTCAGCTATCGAGCTAGAGAATCGTTCGTGTGATATGAAGCGAAGGAAACAAGAGGAGCACTGAGAGAAGATATAAAGTCCTTCGCCAGAACTTGCGCGAGAATAACAAGAGGCCAGTTCGGAAAGTAGAAGTTTTGTGCTGCAGCGTCGGATCGCAACCGCCCGTCGGACGCTTGTGAGCGCTTGTGAGCGCGTTTTGAGCGCTTGTGCTATGTCGGGACCGAGCGCTAGCATAATCGACGGACGCCCCGATGGGTGAGAAATCTCCTCCTTGTGATTTCCGCGCGAGTGGATCGTGACGATTATTTTTACAAAATATATAATATAGATATAGAAATAGAAAGAGAAAGTCTAGATCTATTAAAATTCGAATAGTAGTCCGAGAGTGATTTTGAAATATACCTGTGCTTCTACGGAGGATTCGGATTCTAGCTCAAGAGATTCTAACATCGAGGCAATAGATAAATAGTGTGCTAAAAGTGTGAGACATCGATAGTAAGAGATAATAATAATCTCTGCCCCATTGCGCGTGGTGTCGTGGATGTGGCTGTGTGACAAAAATAGTGGTGCCAGGTGTTGCTGGAACAAGACGACGGAGCTGGAGCCCGTGAATACGAAGAGGACGACGGCGTCGGCTTGCAGAGCCGAGGACTGGAGCTACAATGGTGTCCACGTCCATTGTCACCCTTGTGTTCCTCGTGTGCCTGCAAACGGTGCTGCTCTCGACTGTGAGCAATTGCGCCAAGACGATCAGCATGTATTGGAACACGACAAATTCGATGTAAGTTTCGCTACAAGTTACTCTGCATCTGCGCGACAACGTTAATCGACCAAGTTACTGCGATGCTTCGCATCTCTTTCTACGGGTCTACCTGCGCCTTTCCTTTTCCACTTTTAAAGACTGCGCGATATGAAATTTCAAATAGCTTATTAACCAGTAGTGCGATGACTCTCGCTAAGTGTCAAAGACACAGGCGAAGGATCGCGCTCGAGTGGCGCATAGCATTTACATTAATAACCGCACGAGAGCATTGTATTTTAAAGAGATACACGTACACACGCATACATACGTACAAACACCGGACCCGCATAAATCCATTTTTCATTACGAACGCGCGACGCGCGAACGCGGCTGCAACTTCAATTTTTCAAAACTCGCTTCGCGTGAAATTAATTTCAGCGGCAGCAGCAACACTGTTGCAGAAAAACAAACGAGCTTTCTACTGGATCCGAAAAATTGACTCAGTGTCGCGCCGTTAAAAATTCACGCACACTTAACGGCTTGCAAGTCGATAAATTTCGAGAGATAGTATTCGAAATTTTGTATGCAAATTCGATGATTAGAAGACAAAAAACTCTCTATCTTTCTCTTTCTCTTTATATATATATATAGGAGCCTTGGATGCTAATGAAGCAGTGAGATAGAGACGGAGAATAAGTGTTCCATGATAAATAGCGAACACGTTTTTACTTCTCTCGATAGCGATTTTTTTCTTTTAATGCGGGAAGCTTGTCGTCGACAGAGCATCTCGGACAAATCGAGTTTTCTTTATCTGGAAATATCCTTTCTCGCTCTCTCTCTCTCTCTCTCTCTCTCTCTCTCTCTCTCTCTCTCTCTCTCTTATTCAGCGCCTCTAGCGATAACCGTCGTCGACAAAACTCCTTGAACAATACTGAACGGAAGGCAAATATGTTTCAAATCAAAGACTTCTAACGACGACTACTCTCATGAGGGGAGGGGACATAATCGAAGAAAAGTCCTCACTCTCTTTGTCGATCTTCCGTTTTACGGAAGAAGAATCAGGCATCATTTTTCTTCTTTGTCATTACGCCAGATACTCTACCCAAGCTTTATCCACAGCTATATCGTGTATGACGACATAGGAGAGCACAGAAAACGCAATTGGCATGCGTGCCAAAGCGAATGGCGCTACTATCCTCTGAGTAAATCGATTTCTCACACGAAAAACGGATGTTCTGTTTGTGTGCTTGTGTTTGTGCGTCCCTTCTTGCGTCGTTTAAAACTCGGCTCTACATTCCGAGATACAAGGGTTCGCGTATTATTAATTCCCCTGACGTTAGTTAGGCACGGATTAGTGCACCTTTCGGTCGTTGACATACAACTCCACATCAATTGCGCGCTACAGTCACAGAGAGATGCAGCGTTAGCAAGTGATCTAGTGCATAGCTTTCTCGCGAAGAAAAAAAAATCATCGGAGAAATGTAAGACATAAATCTTGGTGTACACGCGCGAGGGTCGAGAAAGAGGGAATAATGAAATTCTGATTAATTTCTGTACACGATTTTTTAATGATGACGAATTACTCGCCCCTTTCGGGTTTTCACCGAATCCCTTCTTTCTACCGCTCTTTGGACCTCAAAATCATTTTCTCCGAGGGCCGACGAATTCGCGGAAGAAAGGAGCGGTAAAAAGTTTGAAAAGGGAGAGAAATGGAAAGAAAGAAACCATCCAAACGTCGTACGTGTGTACTTCTTTAAGTACGCGTTCGAACAATGGAAAAAGATGCATCTCGAACGCGCGTGAGTCTCGAATAATCGCGTATATTGCTCACGGAAATGCGAAGAAAAAAATGAAAGTCCGAGTGCAATGAAAAAATGAGGCATAAGCAAGAAAAAATATATTCTCTCTCTCTCTCTCTTTCTCTTTCTCTCTCTCTATCTCTCATGCACACACGCAAAGTCTGCTTTCCAATTATGCGTTCATCGACCGAGTTTGGTAGGTAGACACTCCCGAAATCGACTCGTGACAAAGGGGGCAAAGGGAGAAAATCCTCTTTCGGATTTTAACGACCTGCTGGCAACTCGTTTCACAATCGGCGAAATTGAAAATCGAAAAGTGACTCTTTTACTGTCTCCTTTTAAAGTTTTATGTTATGAGGATGATTGCCAGCAAGTTCATTGTATACACGGGTCCAGTATAATTTGCTTTTGCGGCTAACGTTTCATTGCGATAAGTAGGAGTGTGAAAACGGTTAAGTCACCAAATACGCGAGAACGTCGATGCGTCGTTTGATTTACGCTCCAATATCGTGAAAAAAATTGAAATCGAAGAGAGAAAGAGGTAGAATGAACGATATCATTTTTCGACAAGCTGAGAATATAAATACATTTCGAATGTTCCGTGTAAAAGGAGATAACCTTGTTCACGATTTCTGCAAACCATTTCTTATAAAGCGCTTCTGCGTGAAATTCTTTTCATTCTGCACAGCAAAGAACAGCTGTCTCGTATTTGTGAAAAATTTCATATTTGTTAGGAGACATTATTATTATAGAGACTGTCGTCGTTGAAAATGAAAAGGTGACGGTGAGTGTAGATGATATGCTTCCCGAAAACGCGTTAAAATAAAGCGAAAATCAACGGTCGGGTGATTTAGTTGCTAACACGCTATAAATGAGAAAAAACCACAGACCGTTAAGAAAAATCGAATCACCGCTTTGGACAAGAAACGAAGTCGGAAAAAACATTAC
Organism: Apocrypta bakeri; assembly: GCA_018906985.1. NCBI lineage: Eukaryota > Metazoa > Arthropoda > Insecta > Hymenoptera > Pteromalidae > Apocrypta > Apocrypta bakeri. The sequence goes on along the minus strand of JACCIA010000008.1, from coordinate 2,572,131 downwards.
TATGTACCACAGACGTATGTACACATGGGCGACTTGGACGGTCGGTTGCAGGAGAGTTCGATGCTAGGACGAGCCATTCTCCCTCTCTCTTCGCGCAGTCGTTGATCACATTCACACACACACACACAACTTTTCCTTCACGTACGCACTTAAGGGTCAAGTCGATCACCGTATCTCTTTGGCTCGTATTTTCGGCAGACAGCCGAGATGATTTGCGGCTCGTAAAGTCTCGCCCGAAAAATTACCCGTCGCGCGTGACTTTGTGTGATAATTCTTCATTAATACATACGGCACATTAAAGCGTCAGTGCTATTACGTACAATTTGTTTACGCAAGAATGTGCAGTGATAATTGCGCGAACGGGCAAAAGTGAAGAACTGTATTTTGATGGAGGAAAAGTGGCGCGAGCGAGAGAAGCAAACTCGCGCGTCTATAAAGGCTCGAACGGCCAGGGCAACGCTAGTAAACGTCTCCATTAAGGCTCTAGACTAATTATTACGGGATACGCTGTAAACTGTCAGAATAACGTACGTTGAGCCCCGTGAGAATGAATGAAGCTTCGATTGCTTCTCCCATGTGATCCTGCATGCACGTGTCTTTTCCGAGAATTTTAACATATTATTCGCTATATCGATAAGTGAACAGGCGAAGCAATAAATAATGCCCGAACGACAGTGAGAACGGGAGGAAATTTGGCAAGTACCATGGGGAGTCGCGACGATCGAGCTTTTCTTCATTTTTTTTTTCATTTTTCTTACCCACAAGAGATGAGTGATTCGTGAAGGCCGTTCAACGACCTTTCAGCTTTTTATTCAGCATTCTTTAATAACTGCATCTTTTTCATCGAAGACGATCGTTCTCGTCGTTAAACTCCCATATGCACCGTCCAATCCATAGGCGTATCGAGCGTCGAAGGAATTTATTAGTCGATTCAGGGAAGTAATGGAAAACCAGAAGAAAAACTCTCGCGAGTATGGATTCCGAGGGAATAAATTGCACCGCGAGGGCAAAAAACGTTGTTTATTGTATTTTCGCGCAGTTCACGCGAGCTTCCGCGGATACGCTTTTTGTTTCGCTGATGCAACGATATTGTCATTCCTTTCGCTCTTTTCGCGATTTAGTGATTTTCATGATTTTTTTTCTCAACTCAGAATCAGAATGATAGACCGATTAATTAGGATAATTATGAGTCATTACTTTCTGTTTAGATTTTCAAAACCGGCAGCGATAATTATCTAACGGAAATTGCAGAAAATCTCCAAAGCATATTAGTCTTCGTTATTCGCACGCTATTATCGTAGCAGTTGCTTATTTACATTCTCACATGCGAACAATCAAATAATTAAATTCATTGGTAATCTCGCGTACACGTCTATTTCCTTGCCAATATACCATTGCACGATAATATACGTTATTCGCTTTACGCATTACTCTTTTTTTATTTCGACGTTTCGCTACTGGGAGTCACGAAATGGGTGACAAAATTGCGTATACGCACGCATGTGCATGACAGGGCCCACAGGTTATGATTTTTAGGACGACTGTTTTTTTTTAATTTTTCAAATGACACGCAATCGCGCAGGTATATAATTACTTTTGTTCTTCATTGTCGTTATAAACGCACGTCCGTTGCAAATGAATAAAAAAGAAGTACAGTCAACCGCACCGAAGCCTAACGCGTAGTTGCATGAATTGAGTCTCGTCGAAACCACAGTCGCGCGTACATATAATAGATCGATGCGAAAATGAAGGGACCGACTATATGGTTTCGCCAGGTGACTCGTGGCGTTCTAGAATTTGTTGCTATTTCCCTCTTCATGAGCCACGAGACGCTTACATAGAGTTACTCGAAGTATCTCCTCGAGGCAAAATAACGACGACAGTCGAGCGGGTTTCTGGGCCGGATGGGAAGAAGAAGGCGCGATATCGATGAGAAGATGAACAGGTTGCAACCACTTGTATAGCATCGGCGGAAGTGCCGGGGGAAGTCATCGTCAACTCACGCGATCGGAAAAGAGCTCGCGCTGTCGTATTGCACACTTTCCTTTCTCGCTGTATACTCCCTTGGACTCGTGACGATCTCCACTGAGGCTTAAAGATGGTATAACGCGTTACCGCAACTGCTTCTCCCCTTCTTTTCGCGTAATCTGTCCCGGGAGAAACGACGCTATGATACTGCGTGGCTTGTTTAGGATCGATTAAAGTCGTTCGCGGCGCGCCGCACAAACGTTTACACTCCCGACGAGTCTTATACCAGGACGTTTCTTTTTTTCCTTAACTTTTTATTTTCTCATAAGACACGATCGGTTAGGCACTACAAGGGGCAAGAACAAATAGAGAAGAAGCAACGGCGAGAGTCGTTTGTGCACAACTTGCAATTGAAATCTCTCCGAAGGTGAAATTTACTCGCGCGGCGGCTCTCGGGGGATATCACAAAGCTAACGATGCTGGAATTCCGTTGTTACGAAAACCATACCGCGTAGCTCAGACCATTGAATAAGAACAGGTTAACAACCTCGCTCTGTGTGAGTCACGGCACGCACTTATCATTCCTTATCATTTATAAGATAATGAAGAAAAATCGCTGTCTTTGATTTATGAACCGGATTCGTTTGTGAGCATTTCAGCGAACGTTGCGTTAGCCTAAAAAGGACACAAAGGGCAAAAATCCAAACGCAGTATAATGACGTTTTAATTCCGACGGTTGTACATAATGCATACCGTTGCGCCAACCAGCGATAATTGGCACTCGAAACGAGAGAAACTCGCCACCGCCGTCGCGAAACTATCTTGTTTATAACGAGATATACGTACGCACGCATCTACAGACTCGGTCGCTCTAGCGGAAAGGCGGCGCGGGAGACAAAATGCAAGAAGGAAAAAGAGCAAATCGATACGCCGGAACCACGCGCGTTTTCTCAATAATAGGAAGAATAATAAGGAGAAAGTCGAGCTTAATTAAACGACGCGTCTGGCTAAAAAAGTCGTTATAACGAGACCGCTACATGTGCATCGCAGCGAAATAATCAGGGGAAAAGTGTTCGAGCAGCTGTTTCTCTCCATAACAAAAAGCAAAAGCTACAAAAGTGGGTGAGGGGAAAGGGGAATTGGGAATCTCCCTCCTGCGGCTTAAAAATCACACGCCTCTTTAATCCGCGGCTGGTCGCGATTTTACGCGTTCTTACACTTATCTCTCGTGCGAGAAAGAGTATAACACGATTTGGACCTATATATGCCTGTATCGTGTACACTAATTTATCGCGCGCAGCTCGTAAACCCCGTGCGATTTCGTGAGCGAGAGAGAGAGAGAGAGAGAGAGAGAGAGAGAGAGAGAGAGAGAAAGAAAGAAAGAAAGAAAGAGAAGGTATGAGCGGCTCGTAAAAGATGAGCGTTCGAGCGCATTATCCTAGGCTCTGCAGCGATGGATGACGAGGAATGTTCGCCGCGGTTAAGAGGCTTTAAAATTACACTCGAGAGATATTCCGTGTCTCTATGGACGTGGTGTACTGTCTGTGTGTGGATGTACACGAGTGAAATCTGGAAAAGGCCGTCGATTTTTTTCGATGATTTATCCCCGCGCGGTCATTTAACGGCTCTTCTTTTGTAACTCTTCTTTTCTGGTGAATCGTTAAAATCCCTCTCTCTTTCGCTCTCCCTTAACCGAAATCGTAATGAAAGCCACAGACTCGAGCTATTTTGAAAGGCAAATTTATTGGTATAGCGGGCTATGCGAGGAGCTTAAAACGAGTATAAACAATCAATGCCTCTGCGGGTCGTGACATAAAAAAGCTTTCAAGAAAATCCGTGGATTTGCCACTTCCGTCCACACGTATACCGACCACACGTACACGTATGCCGACGTATACATACGCACAGATCTCCCGAGTTTACGTTGCACAATAGCGATTTCCGGCTTTATCTCATATATACATATATAGGTATATGTACATGTGCGTATAAAGCCATATGGAAAGATGTTTTCCGCGGGCAAAGAGCGACGACGGCGTGACTGACGTGACTGCGTCGAAGAGAGAAGAAAGAGCGAGAAGATTGCAGCAAGTATATAGTGCGTGGTGCATGCACACATGCGGAACCGTCAAGCAGATTGCACCTTAGGCTCGTCTCCGGGCCCAATCTCGCGCGTATATATAAAGAAAACAGCGAGAATGCCTTCATGCAACTCCTTAGTTGCAGGCAACAGCAGCGGCAGCGGCAGCGGCAGCGGCAGCGGCAGCGGCAGCAGCAGCAAGTCTCCTCGAGATCGGAACTCTCATTTGTCTCCTTCTTTCGCCGCTCTCCCTCCCCAACTCTTTCATTTCTTTCTACATTGCGCATCTCCCTCTATCTTTCTCTCGTATTCTTATTTCGCCCTTACATCCTCCCGCACGTTCTTATTTTTTTTATATATTCCTTTGGATTTTTAAAAGGCCAACACGCACACGCTCATGCCAGCCAAATTCCTTTATTGTCGACTTGGTAATTGGAAGAGCATCGAAATAAGCCATTATCCAGTAATGAGCGAGGTGCAATTGCCGCGGCGTCACTTTTATACTTACAACGTGCAGCGGCTAATTCGCTTATATAGAAAACGAACGCAAATTGTGCTATTCATATTTTTTAACGATGAGTCACGCAAATTACGAATCCACCGCTTCGGCACTCGCGCTCTCCAAAGAGAGAGGAGAAATTAATTACGCGGAGTAAAACATATCGATTAGCGCAACGCGGCTGAAAACGCCGAGTACTGCAATCTAATGAATGAACCGAGTGGAAGCGCGAACTCGCGGCGCTATATATCTCACCACCGCGTGGAGAGAGTGCATCGAACGCCTAGGACTGTCAGACAGTACCGACAACGCCATCTCTCCACGAGACTGCTAAGCTTCGAAAAAGAGCTCACCGATCGCAAGCTTGTTCAAGGCTCCGAGAGCGGCGTATATGCGCACTACTGCTGCTGCTGCTTCTTCAATCTTTTTCCCTTTCCCTTATCTCAACCCTTTTTTCCAGTACTTTTTCACGGCACTGCTGTCAGGATACAATCGAGCGCAGAGTTTGCCGGCTCCCGCGAGAAGCTCTCTCTTTCTAGTTGAAACTTACTCAAGCGTTCAACTTTTTATTTTTCTCAATGTTACGAGAAATTTACGACTTGTTGGCTTATAATCGCGACGGAAAAAAAGTATAATTCTATGTTAGGTCGATAAATGAAAAACTTGAGTATAAGATATGGTAAAGATTTTTTTCTTTCTCTTTCTGGGTTAGTCGTCGTAGATCACAGACGGGGACTCGCCTGAAATGGAGATTTGGGTCGCAATTAAGGGACGGTGCTCTATTAGGCCTCTCTCTCTCTCTCTCTCTCTCTCCTTTTTTCGGAGACTGACGAGGGAATTCTTTCGTGGAGCCGTGAAAGCGTGAGGAAATTAAGCGACGCTCATTAAAAACATCGAAAAGTCTGTAATCAAGTGGACTTTTTTTTCGATAAATTTCGGAACACTTTATTTGTACAACTGACGGCTTGTTGTATTTCGTAGCTGTTGCTTAATAACGAAGATTAATTCTGATGCTCGCCACTTCATAATTCACGGACATCTTTCGATAAATTCTATTTAAAAAAAAAAACAAAAAAAAAACAAAAAAAATGAAATTTCATTATAACGGTATGTACGCATGTAATATCGAGATATGGACATGTACGTTAAAGTACATTCGCAACGATCGTAACTCACGCGCGGGCGACGAAAAAAAGAAGAAATTAACAGCAACACAGCGACGAAAGGACACTTTAATATCTGCCGCTATATAGTCCCTTCGGCGAAAGGCCATAAACAGGATAGAAGAATATAATCTGCATGAAAAAGCACGCTCAAGAGGAGTTTTTCCGAGAATCGAGTTCTCTCTTTCTCTTCTTCTCTTCTTCTCGCACGTGCCGCTGGATTTTTCACGGCTCGTCGAGTCGCGCTTGCGAAATATCTCTCGCGGCGGCAAGAGATCGGGACCATTAATACCTGGCAAGTACCCGTTAATGCAGCGCAGCGGCGTGTCGGCGTCTTCGTCGTCGTCTTCGTCGTCGTCTTCGTCGTCGTTTTCGTCATCGTTTTCGTCATCCATACAAAAGCCGTCACAGCCGGATTATTATTCCGCTTGCATGAAAACTTTCAATGCTGATTTTCCATGAAGAGCATCTCAGAGAATATATATATATATATATATATATATATATATATACTTGCTCGATTCTCGTTAAACTCGAACCACAGCTGCGGCACACAACTTTTGATTACTTATTAAAATTTCACTCGCGACTACGATTGAGTGGAAAAAGAAAGAATAATAAGTTATTCATGCGATTCTAATAAGAGAGTAGCACTTGATAAAGTGCGATTGTTCTGCTTTGAGGCCAGGCAGAGGGTGTAGGAAAAGAGCGAGATCTACTTTCCCACGAGCGTAGGGGACCAAGCACTCGAATGAATACGCTTGCACGCCTCACAGGTAGACTCGCTAATGTCCTAATCAAGGGTTCAAGCATGTACTAATTTTCGCGAGACTGCGTTTGACTGGGTCCTGGTGATATACTCTTCTTTCTGGGCTGTGCGCGCATATCGCACAATGCACCGCTACCTGCAGCAAAAAAGAGAACGAGAGAGATACTCTGACACGTCGACCCAAAGTCCTTGGCTCTTCTCTTAATTTCGGGCTTTCGTCCAGAGCTCGGGAGGATTAATGGGGCCTTGGTCCCTCTCGGATCCCATATACTCTTTCTCCTTATTCTTCCATCTCTTCTTCCTCCTCCTCCAGAATTTTTTTCCTTCATTTTAAAACTATCCTATCTCTCTCTCTCTCTCACTCTCTTATTCTCCCTTCTCCTTGTCCCATTTCGAACCGCTGCTGCTGTTGCTTCGTTCACTACTATACCTCGGGCAACGCGAGCGTTACCAGGTTCCCCGAAGTCAGGAATGCCATAATCTAGATAACCGCGGCCATAATGGAATACCTGGGCAGCAGCCACCGCCGCTTCTTCTTCTCTCGTTCTCGTCGACGAGGTAAACGACGTCGACGTCGACAACGCGACGCCGCGCCTTCTATTTCACTGTAGCAGCAGCTTCGTGCAGCTCCTTTTTATCTGAGCTCTTCGATTTCGCCCCTCCCACAGTACTCTCCCACCCCCCCCCCTCCCTACATTCTCTCTTTCGGTCTTCTTTTTTATAATATCTTTCAACGCTACAGGAGAGTGTAGCGCCCTTAAGATGTGAAAGCGAGTAAAAATCCTGATAACGTTTCTTTTTACGCTGCGATGAAGCTTCTTTTTGTTTCCTTCGTGAAAAGTCGCCGCTTGTTTTATAAATTTTTCAAGCTGCACAAATTCTCACAATATCGGCGTATTCTCCGTCGCTAATTAACGAATAAAGTCTGCGACTCTCTTTCTCTCAACTCCATTTTTCGGTGGAAATATTAAGATAATTGCCTGCTGATTTCTTTTCTTTTCTCAACTGAAAGATCGCAACCAAGATTATTCGCTCTCGTTGCAAATAATTATTCGCTGGACGTGCGAGTTCACGCGATAAGACGACAAAATTAATATAATATAACACCAGATGAGAGGAAGGACGAAACAGAAAACGGCAGACAACAGAAACATTTGTACCAGGACGCCCGTGTCATTTTTCCGTTAGCTATTACTGCTACCGCATAGAAAAGGAAAAGTTCTGCTTCGCCATGGCTTCTTCTCTTTTCCTTACATATTTCTATATAAATACAGGTCCCTCCTATGCGCGGTCTTTGTACATCAGTACGAGGGGTGGTATGTCCTTACATACAGCCGCAACGTCGGGTCATTCGCGATTGTAGTAGGAGGGATGATAAAGGGAAAGGGGAGGGCAGGATACAGACTAACACAGAAGGAAGCGTGTGCGTGATGGTCGGCCGGGTTCTCTCTCTCTCTCTCTCTCTCTCTCTCTCTCTCTCTCTCTCGATGTGCGTGAAAGGGCTTTAGCTCGTCGAGGGTATATGTGTGTACGCGAAGTTGCCGCTGCGCGATATTTCATAGGTTCAATGGGATCTGATATTAATGCCTGGCATTGGCAGCGACGGAGAGCTGCTTGATTTTAATTTGAGATAAATTTCAGTCGTCAATTATTAGCAGGATTAACGGGGGCGCTGCTGCTGCTTTCTTCGTCAGAACCATCTTCGTCTTATATATATATATATATATATATATATATTTGGTAAATCGAGAATGCTTTTGTGAAAGAGAAATTAATTCTTTCGCGATCGAGACACTTGTTTGAAAAAGCGCGCGCACGTAACGTGGGTAGAGATTTTTATCGAATTTCTATTTATCGGCCGCTCTTGATATATTTATATAATATATGTATATACATGTATATATATACACATACATAAATAAATTGATATTCGCTCACGGCGCGTACGTGGAATGCCGCGAGCTTTCTTGCCGTGACTCTGCCGCTAATTTATGGTCGCGCGTACGAGCTGTAAAGCGCGGCGTAAATCATCCTTAAAACCGTTTTTCGAACGCTTAAAAATTGCCATTATGTCGAGCCGATTCGCGCGCGCACTTATTTATTCTAACAGATATTTTCTCACTTAGCTCTTTCTCTCTATCTCTCTCACTCTCTCCCCAAAGAACTCGTAAATATCTCCCTTTGTTGGCCTCATAGTAGTAAGTCCAGCTGCGACGATGACGATCATCATCATAAAAGAACAATCTATATTCGATCGTCCAACGCACGCGCGCATATAATTAAAAACTACGCTCGATAGTTTCACGCAATATCCGGATTTGCATAATCTATCCTAAGAGGCTATTTCATTAATTCCGATGGACCGCGCATTTCCATATTAAGAACGAGCATATGCCCGTGATATATATCTCGTAGTCGTGGTCTCTAGGAAAGACGGTGTGAAATATCCTAAAATTTCATCTCGTCTGATGGCGGCTGCTCTTATCTTCTCGATCCTCGGAGGAAAACACGTGTAAAGCGTACAGCGTAGACTACCGTGTCGCGCGCCATACGGTTTACGTGAAAAAAAAATAAAAAAAAGAGCCGGCAGTGGAAGGAAACTTATGGTTTTAGCATACGTCAAAGGTATATGGAATTTCCTTCTAACATGTGCCATGGGCGGTGCCGGTAAAACTTCTAAAGTACTCTCTTATGTTTTTCGTCGAAAAACGAGAAACGGATGTTACTACTAACGTTGAGCGAGAACAAAGAGGACTCGTCGGTTTTATTTATTTATTATTATCTATTATTTTTTTGATCATCTTTGTAAAGATGTAAAGAATGTTAACGATCGCAAACATTAGCATTCGATTATAGCGATATTCGTTATGTGCGAATAGAATCGTTAGTCGCCGTAAAAACGTCCTCTCGCGCGGAAACCTCGTAATGATGGAGTGAACAACATAGTCGTAAACACTTAAGTCTGGCTCTTAACTCATAAAATCCATTAACGAATCTCTTCGAAAAACAAAATCGAAACTCTTTTTCTCCAGAGTTGAGTTTCAAATCCTCCGAAAGCAAGGAAAACGACTCAAGTACTCGCAACTTATGACCCACAGCGAGACCTCCTTGGAAGTTCTTCTATTTTTTCCATGCGCTCGCAGAGAGAAAGAAGATGCGATGCAAAAAGGGAAAAAGACTAGACGGTGTGCTCGACGAAACGGCTGCAGTGGTTGCATAGCCGCATGCACGCATATCGGGCTTCTCCTCCTCTCACGGAGATAGGCGTATACGCGGGAGCCGGCTACTCGCGATATCGGATTACCCACTCGCTGTCTCTCTCTCTCTCTCTTTCTCTACCGTCTATGTATACGCATATGTGTGCCCTTGGTCAGTTGCCGATTATCTCTGTGTGTGTGTATATATATATACATGTGTAGGGGCCCTTTCTTTGTGCAGGACGATAAAAACGCTCTGCTGCGGCTGCTATCGCCGATAACGCACGTTGCTAATAAGACGGTTCTCAGGCCGCTACCGTTGTTGTCGCAACGTGGGTGCTTTTTTACGCTCCGATGAAAGAATCGAACGAATTTTTTCGACTCCATTTGTCTTTCTATCGTCATACGGATTTGTCTGGCGAAGGAAATTTTAATTTTCAAAAAAATCTCTGGTATTCGGTATTTTTACGTCACAAGGGTGATAAATCATGCGTGCGCGCGATTTTTTCTAAAGCAAGTGTTAATTAAACGCAGTCGATCGCACGCAGGCACGATTCATTAAAATCGGCGATGGTCCCCGGGCATAATCACAATAAATTAGAATACATTAAAAGCCCATCAATCGCGACTACTGCGATAAATATATGTAAAAGTGCATCAGACCCTAAAACCGTCGTGCAGATAAATCACGCAACGACTGACGCATCTACCTCTCTCTCTCTCTCTCTCTCTCTCACTCTATCTCTTTCTTCTTTCTCTCCGCGAGCAAGAAACCGAGTGAATCAAACACTTTAATACGCACGCGGCCAATGAATACAAATCGGCGCAGTATACATGTATACACAAACGCGCGCGCGCGAGAGAGAGAGAGAGAGAGAGAGCAAAACCATGCAGCTCGTCGTCGTTACCGCGACGGCGGGCTTCATGAAATTCTAATAGCGCCGCACCGGAACGCGATTCCGCTGCTGTTGATGTTGCAGCCACACAAAGAATCTCTTGCGAGGCTCGTAAAAAAAGCGCTAATTGCGATTCGCTGGAAGATCGCGCTTTACTCTCTCACCAAGAGAAAGCTGTTTACGCATTTTTAATTAACATATCATTCTAAGGTATAAATTCTCCAATAACCATCGAACTTCACCTTAACGAATAGTCGCAGACTGGTAGGCAGGCACTCGGGAAGAAAAAGTATGTCTCGAGTATGCGCACCGTGGTCTCGTTACTGTAGCGGCGCTGTGCAGCTTGCCTTTAAATCAAAAGGCTCTTGCGTCGGTCAGATCGATCGATCCGGTAATTAAATTAACCGGCGGATCGTTGCGAGGGCGTCAGCGGCGGCAACTTCGAATAAAGCTACGTCTCGCCGGAGGCCGATGGATGGATGGATGGAGATCTACATATATATATATATATATATATATATACACAGACACACACAGACACACACATATGTATATATATATATATAAATATATAAACATAAAGTATAGAGATGGAGAGGAAAATTATTTTGCGCAGCGCACGTGTGCGCGATGCATTCTCGTCACGGTTCGCTCACGCATAGCTTGAGCCTTAGTACATATGTGTATGAGAATATTGCGTACATGCTGGCGTTCGATATATATAGCTATAACGTATAGGCTATAATCCGTGAGCGCGCACGAGCACGCGACTTCTGTCGCACGTCCGCGAGCAATTACGGATAAGCGTATGGCTCGATAATGAAGCGCGAAGCGCACGATAGAAAAGTCATGCGCGTCTATCGGGGAAATTGAATCGCTTTATTGAACGTACATATTTATATGCACAGCCTCGCATACCGATCTTTTTATAATGTAATAAACTGTCGAGTTCGGGAAATATATTTGTCAATTATACAAATCGCGGTGGTCTCGACTTGTTCTTTTAAAAAATCCTTCAGACTGGCTGTCGCGGGAAATATTAAGCAGGATACAACACAGCCGAGCGTTAAATTTGAATGTAATCCCGTAATATCTCAATCCGCAGACGAAAGAGAGATAGAAAGAGGAAAAAGAATGAGGGTACCGTTTTCGATTGTACGCATCAGAAGACGCGTCGAGGCATACTGCATATGAGCGCAACAACTTGAAATACTTCTTTTCTCATATCACGCATATTACACTGAATCCAGCTAAACCCGTCTGACGGCGGAAGCCAGCAATCAAGGTATCGTACACAACTCGAGCTCCTTGTATATATATATGTACATTACACGTAGCGCATTATTTTCTAAGCCTCGTAAGCGAAAATATAATTCTCGCACATGCGATAAATGCGTAAAAAATTCTTAGATCCTAGAAACAGGGGGGCGTTATATTATAAGCTTATAAGATTCTCGCTTTCGTAATGCCGACAAATTGTCGGGTCTGCGGCTCGTCACCTTCCGGCGGCGGCGGCATTCTTTTAAATAGGGGCACCTTGCGATAACTTATCGACAATTGACGGTAATTTCAGGCCGTGCAAAGGCGCGAGTCTACGTACAAATACACTTATGCACAGGTATATGCTCACGTACACATAATACAGGTATAGAAAACGATTTCTCGAGGCTCGTATCTCGAGCTTGCGGCTGTAATCGAGAGCGTTGAGCCGACCATCGCCACGGGAATGTAATTCTTCGATGATAAAAAGAGAAAAAAAATTTCCTTTTAAGGCTAGCTGCCGCTCTATCAATGTGTCAGGATCAACTCACCGACGTTATTTATTTGTTATTTTATTTATTGAGATGAGATTGATTTAAAAATTTCGTTTCATGGCATATATGTGTTATATACGCGCATGAACTCGATCCACCTACGTATAAAGAACTTCCTTTGGAATAAGGAGTCGATTCATTTTTTACACCCTCTCGAGTTTGCGCAACAATACGGCGTTCCGCGCACAAAAGTAGAAAGTGACAAATCGCGCGCCCGCAATTCACTATTACAAGCCACTAACTAAAAAGAAAAAAAACAAATCACATGGAGAGCGGAAATGTCGTCGTCGATTTACTTAACTAGAAAGAGAAATACTCGATTCAGGTTTGGTTGAATGGAAGAACCAAGAGTGAATGGAATCACATAGCGTAGTGTGAATGGCATCACGTCGCAACTACGGCCGAGCATTATGTACCTGCGTCGAAAGATTGGGCCGAGATCCACGGGAGCGTTTGCACAATGCACGTGCGAGAAGTGAAAGATGAATGCATATGGAAAAATGTGTGGTCGACTATACTCTTCGTCTTCCTCCTCTTCTACTTCTTCTTCTTCTTCTTCTTCTCCTCCTCCTCCTTCTCCTTCTCCTTGTTCGCCGGCAGATTTTCGGATTTGCGGTGACCAGCGTGTGTTGACTTGACTGCTTGCTCCTTTTTTCGATAATCCCTATATACACGCTGCTGCTGCTGATGCTGAGGCTGCTGCCGGTGGTCGGTGGCCGATTCTGAGGTTACTCTCTTTTCGGATAATCTTTCTTACAGCCCTGATGCTCGCGGCTCTGTAAATAATATCGGTTTTAAATTGACTTTTTTAATGCTTACTTTACTTGTTTGCACAACGGAAGCTGCAGCCTCCGATATTCGATTTACAGCACTTTTCGATTTAAGCAACATTTTTTCCCGAAAATTTTAATAAACGAAATCTCTCTCTCTCTCTCTCTCTCTCTCTCTCTCTCTCTCTGCCTTCTAGAAATGTCTTTTTCCTAAAATTCCATCTATATACGCATGTTTATGCAACGCTGAAAAATCCCGCTGCATGAATAAAAGCGAACTAGAGAAGATATTCACTGAATGGATACGGCGAAGAAGGGATACGTGTGCACATACACACTAGGAATACTTTTCACTGTAAAACCGAGAACAGTAATTTTTTTTCTTTCTTCTTCTCCGAGATGTCTCTCGGCTCATGTCCCCTTCGAATGAATAACAAAAAGCGCTTTCACCGCGGGGGGATGAAAGGAAAATATGCTTCGGGGACCTCCGTCACATATATGACACGTTTCGAAAAAGCCGGCAGTGGTCCGCTTAGTAAGAAAAGTCGATGCTGGACCCCGAGAGAGTCGCAGGTAACGCCGGCTTGCGCGTCGCTGTGCGATGACCGGCCGCAAGCGAGTCTAGGTCCTCCTCCTCTATATATAGGTATATAAGTGGAACCCAAGTGAGGGACTGATGGTTGGGTGGGAAAGGAAGGCAGATGCAACTCTGGCAGCTGCAGGCGTATCGACCCTGTAATGTACCTCTGCATACAACACGTGTGTATACCGTATAAGTCGACTGTAAAGTCAGTAAAACATGTAACGAATAGTCGTACGTGATGTAAGCGCGCGCACGCGCGATTTTTCAAGGTAAAGTGACTCGACGGGAAGCGTATATTGAACCTTATCGGATCGACTTATCTATTTTTTTGTTCGCACCCTCGACGATGTAAAATCTAATATGCCAAAGTTATTTCTTGAAATACTGCGACGTTTTTTTATGTTACAACGATATACCAGTTAATAGTTTACGAAATTTTAGAATCGACTCAAACTTTTCTATGGCCAAGTTTCGCAAGTTGTATTTTTTCCTCGTGTGTATACTTCCGTTAGAGCGCAGACAGTGAGACACATTGTATAGCTGATATTTCTCTCTGCCCCCCGTTCGAGCGTGAGCAGCCGATAAACGAATCGCTTTTCATGGGGATCGTGCGAGTGTAAATCTGATGTTGCGCGCCGTAAATTCACGGGCCTTGACTTTAATAACGCTTCATTAGCCGCATGCGCGCGTGCGCAAGTTGAGCCTCGGCTCTTCCTTTCCTACCCTATCTCTTGCTCTTTCGCGTTGGTTCGCTCCTGTGTTTTGAAAAAAGTACATTTGAAAAAAGTACAGCCCCGATTTATCTGGACCGAGTATCTTTGCGGGGCTTAATGCGTTTATGATGGTGAGAGCTCGACGTGATGTTTTAATCGAATTCGCGCGCGCGCGTGCGTGTGCGTGTGTGTCCGCATATAAAATTCTGCGACGCGTGTACGATGCATATAGGAATATGGAGAGGAGGGAATTTCGAACGTTACGATTAAAGCATGGAAAAACGTCTCTAAGAAAGCAAGTATCTAATTAAGCGTGTTAAAGGTCTGTGCCGAGGTAGAAATAGTAGTCAGTGAATCCTTGTTATCATACAGATTATCGTCCACTACCTTTTTTCAGTCACATAATTGTGCGCCCCATCGTCGAAAATAGTAGAGCCAGCGGCTCAAATATTCAACACAAAAGGGCTATATAATACTTAGCACCTAATTTACAAAAATTTTCTTGATTTATGTACGGTAAAATTCACTTTTTCGCCCAACGGGTCCTAAAAAATAAACGTATATTTATCCATTAGTCGTAGGAGGTGTGGCTCCCCCCCCCCTCTCTCTCTCTCTCTCTCTCTCTCTTGCTCCGTCATAATCGATCGTTTTGTGTAGCTTTTCGCTTCTGCTATAGCGAGAGGTAAAAATTTATACCTGTGCCGGCTGTGATGCAGTACGGTGCACATTCAATGAAGAAAAGAGAGCTAGAAAGAGAAGAGGCCAGGCTATGGGCGCATTGAACGCTACGAGCGAGTAACTGAAACGAAAAATATATGGTTTCCAAAAGGAATGATGCGAAGGGAGCGAGAGAGAAAAAATGAGATGAGCAAGTCGACGAGGGAGTAGTGGTATATATAGAGAAAGCAAAACCGGGCGGCCACGCCGTCGCTGATTTCCAAAGAGAGAATGGATTCTTTGAATTTTCGAGCCCCTGAAGATTAATGCCAAGGCTCGCTTCGGACATCTATAACCGCCTGCTATCTCCTCCCCCTCCTCTTGAAGAGGGAGAGCTACAGCAGCAGCAGCGGCAGCGGCAGCAGCAGCAACAGAGTATTGTCAAAAGACGAAGAGGCTGCTGAGGCCTAATGACGAATTCTCTCGTGTATAATGTATACATTACACACATGCACTGTTACCAACAAGCGGTAGTCATCCAGTGCTTCTGATGCAAGAATGCGATCGGATCGAGCGAAGATTCCTCGGGTGGTCTTGAGAGAAGCTGCAAGAGCAGATAGCAGCTTTCGTCTTGATGACGAATGAAGTCGCTGAAATCCGCAGTATACACCATTACATTATATGACCTCGCTCTCTTCTGGACGCATTATCGTTGATTCATTCATTCTCTCGATGACGTAAGAAAAACGGGGCGGTCTTTTATTATGCCTCGCTGACTATCCCGCGTGTGCGTACGTGTACCTTGTAAGAACTCAATTCGAAAAAGGCGAGCACTTGCTGTTTCGAGGAATTTTTTGTCGATGTCGTTCTGGCACGTCGATAAATTATATCGCTGGAATTAAAAACGAGGTTAGAGACGAGGGTAGACTTACTAACCAAATATTTTTTTTCGCATAATTTTGAGCCATCGATACGACGCCGATATCAATAGACGGCTATCTTATGAATATGATTAAGTAGCACTCGCTTAACGAGCCGAAGAGATGCGAAATTGCCGATGAGTATCTTGCTTCTCTTTTGCGCGAGAGTAAGATTTTTTTTACTTAACCACAGAAATCGCGATCAAACTCGCGATCACTGGTGGATCATTTTTAACACTCTTTTTTCCAATACCTCGCAGACTCGTTTTCGTCCCTTCTCGGAAGCTTTGACATTTTTTCCCTTAATAAGCCGGGCGTCGACGTAACGATTTTTTTTAATTGAAACTCTAATTACAACCTTTCGATCAACTCGTTTCTTATGTAGCGAAACATCGCTTTATTAATTTTTCAACAGACTACTACAGACTTAAGCTCATCACATCGATCCTTATTCATCCGCTTGTGAGAGAAAACGAAGGACAATGTTTTATGCTGAAAATGACTATGGATATAAAAAAAAATTCAAGACATATAAGTATGCTCCGGTCAACATAAAAGAGTCTAATTCTCGAAACTCGAAAAAAGCGTACCAACATAGCCACTCGAAGACTTACACGCTCTTGTCGTTTATTTCCATTGTGTTGGTGAAAGGAAAGCGCTCGAACGCACATTCTCAATCGCGTTTCCTCGAGTGCATGCTCTGTCGTATAAGATGCTTTTCTCGCTCGTCACACGAGAGAACCGCCTCGAGTGTCCCGTCATTTCGCCTCGTAGAAGAAGCAATGAAAAGAATGAATGAAAAAAGTCTCTCTCTCTCTCTCTCTCTCTCTTACGCGACAGACTCCATGGCGATTTTCGAAAAAGCCCCCGCGTCTTACTAGGAAAGAGGCTATTGGGAGATGCTGTACCTATAAATAAGCATAGATGGAAAGAGAAGAGAGATAGAGCAAAAAAAGAGCTCTCTCAAAGGCAAAGGCCAGTTCATAATGCCGCTGTAGGTACTTTATAATAATGCCTGAAGGACTCGGGGGTGAACTAATACAGATCCAGGTATACGAGTCCTTGGGAACGAGCAAAGTAGCCTATAGCGCCTTCTTTGCGTTATGTAGCACTGATGGTTTGCATTTGTCTACCTACAGGGTCTTCCCCGGTGAAAGATGCCCCATCGAGTAAATACACAGAAGAAAGAGCCGAAATTCCTCTTGAAAACTCTAGTCGTAAAGTCGTGGCGGCACGTGCGAAAACTACTCGGCTGTTTACCTGACTGCTTAGCTCGTCGTTAATAAACAACCTTTTCCATTATGGACACACCGGAAAAACACCCACTGTGTGCTGTTGTACATGGAAATGGCCTTTTTGTTCGTTGGCTGGATTAATTCTACTCTGGCCGTTGTCAGTTGCTTATACTGATGCCGGGTACTTTTCTCAAGTTACCACTCTTAATAAAGTCCAATCAATAACAGTTAAGGCGAATAGAAAGTGGAGTTTCTCCGAATTTTTCAGGAAACTAACTAGAGAACTGAACTCAAGGCTAGATCAAATTACTAGGATTGAATCTCTATGTTTTGTGGAAAGCTGGAATCCAGGCTACAGGAGTAACGGATGCACGGAAACTAAACTGTGCACATCCTCCCGCCAGGCACGTTAAATCTCTACGGCGGTGGCAGCGTCACAAACGCGCACACTCCGTGCGGTTAGGGTGGAAAAATCACGTTAAAGGAGGTTAACTTACGGTGATTTCCGAGCAGCAGGATCTGGATGGATGTCTCTTGAACGCTCGCACGCGATCTAGCGCATCTTCCCACTCGGAAGAAAAAAAAATGTATAAATATAGGTATACAACTCAGCTATAGGCAGTGGAAAATCCACGACCGTTAAAGTCGATCAGCGCGAATTTATCGGCACTGCGGCGACAAATGACACGTGTCTCGAGGCGTCTCTTTCTTTCTTAGCGGGATTCCAAGTCACGCGAGAGAGTAGCATAGCTCGTGATCTCCTCACGGTTTTGCGCATCCTCGCGTTCACCGGGAAGTGACCCGAAAACGTCCTTTTCTCCCACCAAGAGCACACGACAATACCCATAAACAATGAAGCTATCTCTGCGTATCAACACGACGGCCGCCCGAGGATCCGACCCCTTGGAACGGGGCCTTGACCCCCCCCCCCCCCCCCCCCCTCCTTCTGCACACGCTTTTGAGCCCTATCTATGCCATATCGCGTGCAACGACAGAAATGTCTCAATGTACAGCAGCAACAGCCTCTAGTGCGCGCAAGGGACAAAGGGCCCCGCAAGTATGTGCTATGTATTATGTTATAGCCTACACCGACCAAGGTGATTTGTAGCAACGCGACTTTTACGGCCCGTTACGAGATTCGATCTTTATGGGGATTTGGGGAAAATATTTCATATTTTTCAAACAACGACGACTTTCGTTTCATTTCTACCCGCCTAGTCGTGCAGGAGATTGATTTTACAGTGTAAGTGTGAAAGTGTGTGTGAGAATGAGAAAGAGAAAGAGAAGGAGAAAGAGAGAGAGAGAGAGAGAAGAAAACGTGACAAACTCATGTGGGAACACTGTATTTTTGGCCCCCACGAGTGTTGAGTTGCGCGGGAGTGTCTGCTTTCTTTCAAAAGTTCCATATCTAGAATGAAGCTGTACATCGTAAAAGTATTTCCGAAAAGTACTTTAATGCGGAGAGAACAGCTGATTTTTCCTCCTCAAATTAATAAGCTCGCCGCATTCCCATGGCGGAATTTTAATTACAAAGTCTTGTACTCTACTTGTTGAGTCTTGCATACAAGTATATACTGTGCACGAAAGGTTCGAAAAAGCACATCCAGTAATGTTCAACAATCTCTCTCTTTTTTGCATCGTACAGAACTAGTAACCGTCAATTAGAGAAATCGTTGCTTCGTCGTTTTTCCTCTATAGCACAGTGCAAGAAACCGCGACTGCTGTTTAGAACTCTTAAGGTCAGCATCTAATCGCGACCTTGAGAGACAAGTTTCTTAAAGTAGAATCTAAATATATCCTCTATTCTCTTTTTACCTCAATGAGTGTATATACAGCGTATATACAGCGCTTCCGGCAAGACTTTCTTTTTCCGACTGGGGATATTTATAATTACTTCCTCTCCGGGAAAAGCACGGCTTTGTCAATCTGATTAAGTGTCTGGTTAAGCATAAAACTATATATTGTATATATATATATATATATATATATATAAAGGAAAAAGTCGCCTTTCATTCTACATCCATTGATGTATATATACTCGACGAGCTTACGTATCATTAATAGTGTAAAGGCAGCACAATGGCTGTTCGGTAAAACTCAATATCGTACACTCGGCTTATTAATCTCTCCTCTTCGCTCAGCCTCATTCACTTTTTCACTCTCGAGAGAGTCGGCCTGTGAGTGCGTCTTTTTTTGCTTTTTGCGGTGCGAGCAAGCTCTCGCATGCATCCTCCCATTACAAGTCGTCAATGGGTCTCTCTCTCTCTCTCTCTCTCTCTCTCTCTCTCTCTTTCTCTTGTTGGCTTTTTTGCGGCGCATGCACCAACGCATACAGCACAGGTATATGTCTCGCTATTTTTTCGGGACACGCACACGGCAGCTAGACGAGGTCTTAGAATCGCAGAAGCAGCAACCTGGCTCCGACAGGTGTGTCCGATCGGGAAAAGGGATTCATCCTTTCATCGCTTCTCGTTCTTTTACACGTTCTCTCTCGGCATCTCTTCTTATATTCGCATCTTTTTCCTTTTCCTTTTTCTCTTTTCCCTTCGACGGAAGAGAGATGCCTCTCTATCTTACTATGTACATTGGTGTCCGCCATTCCCTGCTACTGTAAAGTAAATGGCTTTTGCAACGAAACGTTCCCATCGCTCGTGCACCGGAAATGAAAGGTTCGACGGAAAAAACAGATGTTTATTGAATATATTCGCTACTTTCCACTTATATTCCATTTTTCATACAAGTTATACCTATATATATATATAGCATATATACGAGATAACGAAGCGTGTGCTCTCACCTGTTTGATGATGCAGTAACTTCCGAATTTCAAAGAAAGACGCTGGGTTGAAAGCTGTACGCGGCTGATAAATTAACAGACGTACGCGAACACGTGCACAACTTGTACACAGTAAAGACGAGAAGTTAGATTATATTGGGGTCGCGTCGAGATTCAACATCGACTATTTCTTTCAGCGGGTCCTCTGTGATCTCGCTCCGCGAGATCTTGCTCTTGACACTCGCGGCGGCCTGTCCCACGCCTCGCTTACGTTGTGTGTGCGAAAAACGACGACTGTATATACGTGCATGCGAGTTCCCTGAGCTTTTAATAGGATACAGTCAGTGACAGTCTCAGCGGCAGTCTCAGCAGCAAGCGAGGCGGCGCATGCATACGGGACACGCGCGCGCTCGGCGAAACACACGTAATTCGCCGCGACTGTACAGCCTCGCGCATCATCGATTTCGCTTGCTTTAATGTTTCGTGTCTTTTCTCTTGACTAGAGGATTTAGACACGTCTTCATTCAACGAGATACTAAATATTTGGGGAATGACGACTCGAGAGCATAATGGATACTCAGACGGGATTCTTTCGAGTGTGTTTGAACAACCCTCGTCCGTTAATGGATAACTCAATCGTATACCGTCATTGATCGACTCTTATAAACGAAATATTATAATTATTGATTCAGTCCGGATGTAAGAATATAGCAGACGAGAAACAACAAGGCGCCTGACGTTTAAATGTCGTGTCTGGTGCACGTGCACGCTCACGCGGAAAATACGCGAGGCGGAGAATACGATAAATATTTGAAGGCAAACTAATAATAACGCTCGCGAGAGAGAGATGGAAGAGGGAGGGGGAGGTAAGAGAGAGAGAGAGAGAGAGAGAGAGAGAGAGAGAGAGAGAGAGAGAGAGAGAGAGACGGTGACTGCGTTCACGCGTGAGGGAGAAACGAGAGAGAGGGACTTGAAAGGGAGCCGCCCGTCCAATCGCGACGAGCACGACTGTTCATCGTAACTTCGCATAACTGTTTCTCGTATTACATCGCTGCCGACGACGTCGACGAGCTGCAGTTATATCCTCTCTCTCTCTCCTTTCTATCTTCATTTTTCTATTCTCCTCGCTTTTCTCTGCAGCACCGCTCTCACTTTGTCCCTTTTTCCACGCATTTCACTTGTCTTGGTACCTCTTTCTCCTATTTTGCATTTCTTCTCGGCGAGACTGCTCTCTCACTCCCTCCTTGACTTTTCAAAAACGACGTTCTTTATTTAGACAGGCCTGCATATAATAAATATTTCTAAAGTATTTATCGTCGAAGTTACTTTCTCTCTCTCTCTCTCTCTCTCTCTCTCACTCTCTCTCTCTCTCTTTCCGAAAATATGATAGGCAGTAATTCAGTGCGTAAAATTGCGCGCATTATAAATAAGCGTAATATACCTCGGGTTTTTTTTCTTTTCTTTTGTACCGAAAAGCCAAACACGAGAAGTTTCGCGCGCGATAATTTGAGCAAAGACGAAAAAGAAGCAGCGGTGCAAGAAAGAGAGTCGAAGGTACGAAAAAAATAAAGGAAAAACGTGCCCCGTGGCGACGCCTTCCGTGGGAATGGCTCGGCGTTTCTCTCTTATTCTCGTTCGCGAAATCCGAGCACCCGAGGGAAGCAATCGAAGTATCGTCGGCCTTAACTACCGATGATCGTTCTTGGGCAGGTGCAAACTCGATGTTCCTTCTTCTTCTCTTCGAGCGCGAAATCCGCTTGTCCAATGCCACCTCTCGTTGCTACTTCTTCTGCTTCTTCTTACTCTCCTTTTTCTTTTCTTCTAGGCCTACTAGTCTCAATCGCCTGATTGGCGCGAGAAAACGATTTTCAGAAATGCGTGCATACAATTTTCTTCGGAAAGAGTGTAATAAGCGACACCTCGGTGTTTTACGCTCGAACTGAGCCGATGATCGCGAAGGAGAGGGAGAGAAGGAAAATAGTCCCGACGACGCGAAGCGTGAAAACAGCTAGATAATTGGACTTTGTTGCGCGGGACTAGTACGCATTTGCATCCCGGCAGGAATTTCAAAAGCGAAACAATTAGATTCCGAGGCTCACGCCAGTATTTTATACATACGAAAAGCAACTTATCCTCTTTCTCTCTCGCTCGCTCCCTCCACAATATCGCAGCGCTGTATCTCGTTGTAATTGGCCGGCGTGTCGGCGGTGCGCAATTTCACCGAAAATCCGCGTAAAGCGAGAGTCTGACGGTTCTTTTGCCGTCGCGGCTGCACACGCACTTTGCGGCTGCTCTTTGACGCCTCGACACTTTGATATCCCTGCCAGAATGTCCTCACTTAGCGACTCTTCTCTTACACTTTTTTGCTCGCTCTTCGCAGGAGATGCACCGCTTTCTCCGAAGACAGCAATGAGGCGCAGCTATTTAAAAACAAATTTATTGTTTATTCATTTCATATTTTTCTCCGTGTTCGCCTAATTTTTTTCCCTTCTCTCTTTACTACTCGCACGTGTTGGCCATCTTTTTGGTTCACGTGCACCTTCCCCTCGTCGGCCTGTGAAGAAAGAGCTTCTCCTATTTCTAGACTAGCAACTCACTTTTGTCTCTAATAGTGTATGCTTTTTGCTCGCATCTTCGTCGTCGTCGTCGTCGTCGTCGTCGTCGTCGTCGTCGTCGTCGTCGTTGTTGTTGTCGTCGTCGTCGCTGCCGCCGCCGCCAAGAAAGAAAAGAAGAGAAGAAGAAAAGAAGATTCTACTCGCGACAAAGGAATTTCCTAACCTGCCTCTCCGCATTCGACACGAGCCTCTTTTCGCTTCGCCTCGTCGTCTTTCGATCGGATTATATCGCTCGCTCGCGCCCCTTTTAATTTACTGGGCCTTTCTTTCGTTCTCCACTGTAGCTGCTGCTTCTGCGTCGTATCGCATATAAAAACCGCGCCTCGTACCGGATACTGTCACTCGCCGGTGCGACAATGAAAATTCAATCGAGCTCGTCGTCCCGGTAATTAGTTTCACGACTCTTCGTGTGATTTTGCCGCCGTGGCGAATCAGCCGCAGTCAACTAGCCGTGAGGCGCCTCAACATAAGTACAACATAAGAACAACAGAGACATAATGCTGTGAAGGGCTGAACCGATACATAAGTGAAACTTTAGGCCGAAAATTGATTTTTCCAACCCAGTACACTATACCTAGAGTATCCTCTATGAATGCTCTGTATGAATCGTACAAAGAATTATGTACGCTCTACGACGCACTGTGAGATTCACATGGCTAGTCATGGGAGTCTCGGTTTGGAATTCGATTGCGTAATGTCTTCATTTATATACCGCGGATACATATCCGTAAAGCGTATATACATAAAGCGAAATTTATTGAGCCAAGATCGATAAACCGCGCGCTATTTTGAAATTATTCGCGGGAGGAATTCCGTCGGCGCTGCGCGTGTCTTCGCACTCAACTCGTGGCTGCGTTGAGTGCGCGTGCGTGTGCGTGTGCCCACATACTCTAACATATGCATCGCCTGCCGTGTAATAATTTAACGCAGCGGCGAAATTTCCTTATCGCGCATCGTCGTCCTGCCCCTCGTCGTGTATGTATTTATTTTGCCCTCCTCTTCGTTCTCTTCTCCATCTTCTGTGAGCGTGTATCGATTTTTCGGGGCCCATCGCGTTCGGCGGTATCGACACTGCTATCTCGTCGGGCGAGCTCGATAATGACTGGAGACGGTCCAGATTTCTGTGTACACATGCAAAGAGACGCTATCTGCGAAAGCAAACGTTTTTTTCTCATTCTATCGTTTTTCTTATACTCGTCACGTTTTCGATGCGAGACTAGAAGCTAATCGGTTCCGGTATCGGTCCGAGATTATGAGAGCATGCATACATTCTCTATATACAAATTAGCGAACCAGCTCAGTTAGATTCCAGATGAGAGATTAAAATATTGAATAAATTAGCGGGACGAGATATATACCGTAGAGAGTCATCTGATGGAATCTGCCTCGTTGCCTTTACATTTACAAATTATACAATACATATCGAACGCCTTTAATTATATTCAGAAATAGTATTCATTAATTCGAATACCCGCCCTTAATCGAATTAATAAACCGTGACCGTCTTTAAACGCCGCTCTTCATCTGACGCTTGTACTTCCAGACACTATATATATATATATATATATATATATTTATTTATATATAAAGACAATTTTACAATTTCCTTCTCAGCTTTCTTTACTGTGGTATATCGACTCACGTATTGCATAAGTCCAGGTATACCGATTACAGTTTCGGTTACCGCAATTATTTTCCACAACTGTTTCATTGACGACAATAAGCTCGCCTTTCTCGAAGTCGTTTTACCGTCGCGCTCGAGTGAAAATCCGAATGTTTCTGTTTATTCGACTCATCGAAGCTTAATAATGCACCAAGAACATAACCGCCGCGGTTAGGTTGCTGTTCAATCGAAATTACACAAGCACTAAGCCAAGGATAAACAAAGAGAGATACTATGCGTTTTGTATAAGCGACGTTTTATTCGTGTATACATAATACCGAAGAAACAAGCAGCTGACGGGTTCGTAATAGCGATCGAATTTTTTTTCTTTCACTCGCATAGCGTGGAGAAATCTAAAGAATCCCGCGGTCGCTCACATTTTTCTTTCGACTTGCTTTGTTCCAATTCAGCCCTCAAGACTCATCCGGATCATCGGATTCTGAGAGGAGACTCGCGACGTCGCTTTTCATGTGCCGAATGCTAAGGAAAACTCCGGCACTAGCTATTATATTATGTATATTATGCGCTTTATATACCTTTCTATTCGCTTCTCTTTTCTTAAGCTGTATAAACGCACCTATATGTGTGTCAATTATTGAGATATTTCGGTGGTCGTCGGTTCTTGAAATTTTCAATTGTGGTCTATAATGACGATCGCATTATTCTCTACGGAAGAAGGCAGAGCGGTATTTCATCAAAATAAAAATGTGCATTAAAATTTAAAAATCCAACGACGCTGCATGACGAGGCGTTGAAAAACTTTTCCTCCAAATATAGCCCCTCGCAGAGAGAACAAAAGTTGGTGAGAAAGATGCTGCGACGAGATACGTGAAATATTTGTAACGATGCGAAGGAGAAGAAAAAAGAAACAAGAGCCGCGTGGATGAGACGAAGAAAAAACCGAATGATACTGCACTTATGAGCCAGACTAGTCCCTCTCGACTGCATAGGTGAAGCTTGGCCGGCGGGGGAACGGATATTATCGTCAAACGTTAATTTGCCCCGGACCGACCTACCTTCCAATTTCTCGAGGCCAGAACTGCTCACACGCCCACCTACGAGATTGTCCGTCGATGCTCTCTCTCTCTCTCTCTCTCTCTCTCTCTCTCTCTCTCTCTTTCTCTCTCTCTTGGAAACGTCGAAACGCGCTTTCGACGCCCGCGTTTTCTATGCGCCCCTTTTTTTAGAACTACACTCCCTGTAGATATACCTATATACATGTATACATACCTGAAAAAGGGACGCTAGTGTTATTTTTTACGAGGAGAGATCGTAGAAAGATCATTGAACACCCTTCTTTAAGAGTAGTCCAAGTGAGTGACACGTGGTCTACGGTTGAGCTCGTTAGGCCACTTTAACCGAAATTATATACCCCATTGGCTATATATTTCTAAATTAGCAGCATATACAATATGTTTTATGCTTTGTTTGTTCCTTTTAAATTCGTCGAATCCATATTCTGCGCATTCAATTTTCTGACCAATAGGTTCATCACTTTTCTTCATTGCATTCACCAACCGATATATAATACAAGACTCGAATGGCGAGAGAAAAAAGCACTCGATCGAGAGATTCTTCGTCATGTCTTCGACAAGAACAGAAACTGGAGAGACCGCAAAAGAAAAGATAAATAACGGAGAGCGAGGGAGGTTCATCGCGAACGTAAAATAGGATTCGTGCGAGTGCATATTCGGCCCAATATATAGGGCGCACGATGAAGAGAAGAAACAACTCCCCGTGAGTTATTTCATCGTCCTCCTCCCTCTTGTGTATATGTATATAAACGTAGAGAGAACCGGTTATACCCTATACGAATCTCGACCGACGACTCCTTTCTTCCTTTCTCACCCTGGACCTTATTCCTTTCGTTTCTTGTTTTCATCCCACTTCTTTCTCTGTTTCTTTTATTTATCCTTTTTCCTAAACCAGCGTCTCTCTCTCTCTCTCTCTCTCTCTCTCTCTCTCTTTTCGACAGTTGTAAATATCACACAGACTTTTAGCATTATCAATATACACTTGATTTTTTCCTGCGATACAGACTAAATTATAGGAATTGAAAGCCACCTGTGGAATCGCATATAACCGTCCATCTATTTTTTCGCGTATCCTTGACCTTTATATTATCCTTCGCTCGCATCTATCTCTCTCTCCGCTGGCTCCGTCACCTTTCTTCTCCTGCGCAACCCGTAGAAGAAGAAGAAGAAGAAGAAGAAGAAGAAGAAGAAAAAAAAGATGGTTTTTGCGCATTCGTTTTTGGTCGATCCTCCTCCACTGCGGTTGCAGCAGCCGATGTTATTCTGCACGCAGAGGCTCGTGCTCCTCACTGACACTCTCTCCCTTGTTCTTTCTTCGTTGCTGCAACGCGATGTTAATACGTTGTGAAAGCTTACGAGAAAAAATCCCTGTTTCTTTTTCGGCCCAACAAAACACTACACCGGCCGCTGTTATCCACTGGTGCTGCTGTTACTGCTCTTGCTGCACATATACGATGGAATTCAAGCTCTCTTTCTCTTGCCCTTCTTCACTTCGCTTGGAGCCGATCTCTGTACCCACTGTTGCTGCCGTTGCTGCCGTTGCTACCTCTTGCTCTTTATTGCTTTGTTCGCCAAATAAGATTGTAATTAACGGCAGGTCTCTTTACGCGCTGTGCGCCCCGCGATGTACGTTTAATAGGGAAAGGATATAATTTAAGTGGCAAAAAGGAGGATTCGTGATTTTGTAATTAGCGATGATCTTGTCTTTGATATATATACTTTACACGAATTATAAAAAATTATTATTTTTTATACTATACTCACCTCTAACGAACGAACCATTTCTTTGTTTCAGATTTCGGATAGACAATACGGATCACATAATAGACGTGAACAAGAACAACGCGGCGTTCGAGTACGACCAAGTGAACATAATTTGTCCGGTCTACCAACCGGGCACGTACGATGACGAAGCGGAGAAGTACATTATTTACAACGTAAGTATGCCAGCTCGCAAGAAAAACTACTACTTTGAGCTACGCCGCCGCCGGTATGGCTCCAAATTCATTACTGGTTAAGCCGCTATATGCGCGGCACGGTTATGTAGTTGTAATATACGGAGCATACCGAAAAGGTGGTCCAATCGGATTTATGCGTCGTTTGGTCGACTTAGACCGCGCCGCGTCGTTATAACAATGAAGTCGGCATTCCGAGCCACAAAACAATCGATTCAAATCTCGCTTTCGTCTCAGCGATATACGTTTGTTTAAAATAAAAAGATGATGCTTTTTGTCGACGGGACATGCGAGGACTGTATAAACAGAGTCTAAAAATATGAATGAACCGGCGAAATAGAAGCTATACGGCGGGAAAAAGGCATTAAACAAACAGAAATTAGCACCTCTTTAACGTGTCCGCCGCACTTTGCGTGTGTCTGGAGGTCGGAAATAGAAAATACTACTGCTACTCCGATCAATCTCTCGGAATCGCTCTACACATAAAATTAGACTCTCTTTCTCGGTTATATTGGAGAAACACACACTCAGGACTGTTTATGATGTACGAAAAACAAAAATAAAACAGCGGTCTAACTCCACCCGCTAAGTGGCTCGTTATTTCCGCGTATCAATGCAACGAATTAATGGAATGCATCCGGAGAGCGTAGAAACGGCTTTTTTTCTTGCGATCGACGGAGCAGCTCAGCCGAAAAAAGAACGTACTAGACTGTTTAGACAGCTGCTCGCGCGAACGCCTATAAATTTGGTCCTTCGTACGAGACGCGGAGAAAACATGTGTCGGTATACGCGCCGCAGTGAGCGCGGGTGATTGTTTTGTCCTTCGCTCACGGAATGTGACGTTTCTTCGCGAAACTCCTTTCGCCGCTCGTCGTACACCATATTGCTCGCATATTCCTCCTTTGTGCATTCTAAAAATGAAAATGAAAATGAAAATGAAAATGTAAACAAAAATAAAAATAAAAATAAAAATGTAAATAAATATAAAAATAAGCATAAAAATAAAAATAAAAATAAAAATTTCAAAAAAATACAAAAAACCACAACGAAATTCCATCTCACAGCTATAAATTTATAGTGCACATACCCCGGCTATAAACTATATTAAATGTGCTTGCTTCCTCGATTAATTTCTACGCAAAAGGTCACGAGCCCTTGGTGCTGGTGAACGAGAGATCGTTACGGCGGTCAATCGGCGGCGACATCAGAGAAGCAATATTACTGAGCTTCGCATATATATATACATTGCAGGTGTCGAAGGAGGAGTACGAGACGTGTCGGATAACGAATCAGAGTCCGCGGGTCATAGCGATCTGCGACAAACCTTTCAGGACGATGTACTTCACGATAACGTTCAGGCCGTTCACGCCACAGCCTGGCGGCCTCGAGTTCCATCCTGGCCGAGACTACTACTTCATCAGCACCTCATCGAAGGAGGATCTGCACAGACGCATCGGTGGTCGATGCACCACCCACAACATGAAGGTCGTGTTCAAGGTTTGCTGTGGTAATGAGGCCGACAGCTCGAGCTATCCCGCCACTGCACGCAACAACTGTGAGTATATACCGTTCTTTTTTCACGAATATATATTTTTGTGTCTCTTACGCTTTTCAACATTATCGAAAGTCGGCTTTGTAAGCGCATTCGAAAAAGTCTCTCTCGTATAATAATCGACAATAAGCAAGGCGGCGAATCGAAAGAAAAATTTCGTTTCATCGATCAAATGTCCAAGTACGCTTTTCCCCTTTCTATATATAAAAACAGCCGCGCACACACCTGCTTCTTCCATTAAGCAAATTCGTTCGTTTCTCTCTCTCTCTCTCTCTCTATCGTACTCTCCCTCTTTCCTCCTCTTTTTTCCATATCCTCGCCCTCGGCGTGACTCGTCGTTCGATCGCTCACCGCCGCCTTCTTCTATTATCCCCTAACGAGAAACCGAAAGCGGCTTTTGTTTGACCAAATTGTCCGAGGACGCTCCAGGCTATATATATATACTCTCGAAAAATCTTCCTATACACACGCATGAGCAGTAATTTCGAGTCTACGCTATACGTATTTTAGATGATAACTAACCGTCGTTTTGTTTGCAGCGGTGGCAGTGACGAGCAGCACAGTGAGCACCAGCAGCAGTTCAACGAGTACGGCAATGCAGAACGGCAATAACGCGGGTATGCCAGCGGCTATTCCGCCCTCGGTATTCAAGGGCAGCGACCGGTTCTACCCGACTAACGTTCATCACGGACACGAGAGCGGACATCATCAACCTGGAAGCGGACAGGATTCGTCGCCGACGTTGTCGCACGTGCCCCAGGTACCGATGTTCCCGAACTACCCGCACCAGCAGCCGCAGCCGCCAATATATCAGGGACCTCCGGCTTCGCAGCCGCCCAAGACGTCGATCACTCAGAAGAAGAAGAACAGTGCGTATAATATTTCTCCTTGTCTTGTATATAATATGTAGTCAACGTGTGTGTGCGCGCGTGCCTGTGTCTCTGTGTGTGTCTCTGTATGTGCAATTGTGTATTATAAGTAGAAGTATTCGTGTGTACAAGGACTGTGGGAAACGTGATCGTTACGGAGAGCACGATAATTTAATTATTGCAGTACACGTGAAGGAAAACCGCTTTGAAGACTTAATCCGGCAAAAGCGTTGTAAATCAGACGTAAAGGACGTACGAGTAGTCTCTCTTTCTCTCTACTAGCTAACTTTAATTTCCCTTTCTTGAATAATCGCGCGCAATTTCGCAGACTTGACGAACGCGCGATAAATAATAACGTTTACGAGCGTGTTTACGACGACAGAAGAATCGAGAGTCCCTTGGTATATCAGTGAGAACGTTGGCTTCTATCCCTTGACGCTTATAGAAAGGTGAGAAGCGAGAGGAAGGAGTCTGGTGACTTCCCTACTCGCTTCGTAAAGGCATATTGTGTGTGTGTGTGTGTGTGTGTGTGTGTGTGTGTCTGTGTGCGTCTATATATACATATATATAGCATTGTCTTGGAAAACAAGAGCGGTAAACAAGACACTTGGTGTGTTCTGCCGCCGTCGAGCGCTTATCACGTCTGCGCGATCAGCAATAAGCGCGTGCACAAGAAGGATCTTCCCTCGTTTTATGTGCTCTTCGCGAATGGAACGAGTAGGTACCTCTGTACCTACATATATATAATACCTCATTCATATCTACGTAGCAGCTTTTCTGGAGTTTTCGCGAAATTACTCTCGGCTCCGGCCTCAAGCGCAAAACTGGATTTTCGAAAAACAGGAGAAAAGGAGAAGATGCTGGCTACTTGTTGCGCGGCTAGACTTTGAGAAGAAGTTAATGATAGTATAGAACAGTTCCGCGGATGAACTTAACTGCATGAATATGTTTCTATTTTTCAAATTACAAATGACACAGGAAGTCAATCTCGCATATAATTCTCCAAGTTACAGTCGCTCATTATATACATCTCGGCCTTTCCGTATCTCGTTGAGTTCTTTTTCTTTCCTTAATTTTCACTTCGCGCCTATACGCAACCGGTGCTCGAGACTACCAACATTGCGATTTCTCGAAATTCCTGCATCGTAAAACGTTTCGAATAAATCATCGCAAAAGCAAGTAATAAACAAGTTAATTATTCATCCTCATATGCTATCGCGTTACTCTTTCTCTCGTTCGGTCATCGGAGAAGCGCGCGCGGTACTGCCGAGCTCGGAGAGGGCGCGGAAGCATCAGTGACGTTAGACAGACACGACGACTCTCTATTTTTTGTTCGGCGCTCAGCTCCGTTTCGTTTTTTTCCATATCCTTCGTACGCTTTTCTTCGCAAATTAGCGTCGGTGAGCTAGCGCTGAGAATGGACGGATATTGGCTGAATGAAAGACTGCGCAGCGTTCGATTTCGCGAATTCGAAATCCTTTCGAGACAAAAGCTTTTCCAGCGAGTCTCGAAGGAAAATTGAGTTTCTCCTACGAGGCTCGAGTGCCAGTCTGAAAAAGCTTGATAAACATGCACACAGTCCGCCCCTTTCGCGTCGCGCTCACAATAAATGCTCTTATCATCATTTTTAATAGTAAAGCGTGCAGAGCTCGCATACTACACTACACTATACGTATAGTAAAAGCCCTATTTTGAATAGAGACACGCAGAGGCAGCAGTGCCGGAGTCGCGACGGCTCGTTGAGCAACCACTGGTCTCTCTTCCTCTTTTCCACGCAGCCGAGAGACAGTGAGGCTTTTCCCGACGGCTGCCATCTGTTCGTTTCCCGAAAGGGAGAGCCGCCTTGGCTCATTTCACTTCGAACGCATTAATAAACTCGTGTTGTCGCACCGGACAATCGATCCCTAGATGCGAAAGGTAGCACCTAGCCGAAAAGGAAGTACCGAAGCCTCGACGTCGGCTCACGTTTCCCAAGAGTCAGCAATCGCGCCCAACCAAGAGTGTAAAAGGAACGCGCGCGTCTATATAGTATCTATCTCACTGTAACGTTCTACGATCCAATTCGCGCTTGCTCAATCATCGCGAACGCCGCTCTTACGATATAACACACACACACACACACACACACACACACAGAGTGTGTATCTTTATGGTATGCACATATGTATGCCTACGAGGAGAATCTCGCTTGCTCGGCTTGCTCGGCTTGCTCGCTATTCTGCATAATGACTGCACCGGCGTCTACTGCTCTTGCGAAATTCTACAGACTCTTGGATATATGCAGGAGTTCTTCTGTTTTAACATTTTTTTCTCTCTCGTTTTCATTCTTGCTCTCGCGAGGCTTTTAGTCTTTTTTCACTCGCTATAGAGCAAGGGCTTGTTCATTAGGCAGTGGGAATTCATTGTGTCTGTAAGATTGCACGTCGTTTCACACGTACCTCTTGCACATCGAGTAACCAAGCGAGATACAGTGCTAAATTTGATTTATCGATTCAAGAGCAGTCAATTCGAGTCTTGCCTTCGCTCGATATGCTATTATTAACGAGAGAGAGAGTATATTAACGAGAGGATTTTTTCAATTTTTCAGAAGAGTACTCGGACCACCCGAACGAAGTGGTGAAGAACGAGGAGCTGACGTACAACGGAGCGAGTTCGCCAACGCTGCGAACGCTCGGTCAACGGCAGCAGCTCGCATGGACGGTAGCGCTGCTGTGCAGCGCGCTTCTGCCTTACCTGCTGCGGTGAAGCGACTCACGGACTACGACGAGTCACTCTATCGAGCTGCGTCAATGAACGAGAAACGACGAAACAAACCCCCTTCTTCTGTGATTGTAATCCTACGTTTATAATTCGTTTCCGCGTACGAGGGGAAACCTCGCGCGCCACCAGCACTTGCAGGCGCGTCTACGAGTCTCTCCTCAACGCGCGGCCGATACAAATTTATGAAAGAAAAAACGTAAAGACGAGAAATGAACAAAAGAAAAAAAGAAAAAAATATGATATAATGAAAGAAAGAAGTTGACTACGTGAACTCTCTCGAGTGCATGTGTGCGTGTGAGGATGTGCGTGCACGTGCGCGGTTCGGCAGCCGAGATTTGAGTATCGTCATCATCAGCTGCAGCGGCATCAGCGGCATCAGCGGCAGCAGCGGCAGCAGCGGCAGCAGCAGCGGCATCGAAAGAGAGCGACAAGCCATATTAACTGTTAACGTTCGAGCGAATGCTATTTTCAAGAACTCTAAACTACTAGGCGCTATCGTAGTACAGCCACTATTATCACTACTCTAATATAGAGGAAACGAGCGAAAGGATAGTGCGGAACGATAGTCGCGTATTTCGTTGTCATTCATTATCAGTGCACTAATTCTATAGCTATTTAATCCGAGTGCTAGGCGAAGCTCGTGCTATTTGAAATATACACACTGACCGCGGATAGGTGCCGCCTCCCAACTTTTAAAAGTTGCTGGACCACGCCTTTGGAAGAATTTGTTCTTCTTTCGCGTCTCGAACCGCGCGCGAATTCTTCACAGCATGCACGATCGAGCAATCGAATCGCTCGATGGACGAGTACGCGCGTTCTCAGCTTACTTCTCAAAATATATTGTTCGTGTCGCCAGGCGATCGCCGCGAGTCGACCCCCCCCCTTCCCCCCCCCTCCCAATGCACTGGAAATTTATGCCATTTTCGCGAGTATTAGTTACTTTCATCGAATAATTATCCGTAAGAAAGAAAACGTGCGATTCTTTTCTTTTGACTCCCGGCGATTCGAACATTATGAATTAGCGTAGTACGGAAGATCCGATTCGACTGACCGATGTACGCGCGCGCGCGCCTTGTTAAAAGAGAAATAATAAAACCGCGTCATTCCATGCGAAAGATGAGAAAGACCCGGGATATCGTCGCGGCGCGTTCGATCGCGTGTCCCGGGCGTAACGGCATAAAACGAAATTCGCACGCCCCTGTGTAAATATAAGCGAAGAAGAATATTAAAAATTAATCGCAATTCCTAACGAGCATTGTACAAGCGGCTCAACGGGGAGGCCTAATGAGAAGCGCTTTTTGTAAAAAAATTCAATGAAGGAAATGGACACAAAAGAACGCGCGTGTGCAACGAAAGTGCATTCGTCCTTTCTCGGTGAATATATAAGCAATGAAAAGTTCATTGAAAATATCCTGCCTTTGCCGAGGATGTGCTCTCGACACGCTGTTTGACGCAAAAAAGAGCCACTGCCAGGAGCGCTTTTGTTTATAATAGGCGATGAAAAAAGAAAATATATAATAAAAAAAAAACAAAAAAATCAATTAAATTCGGACTGAAGAGTGTCCCCGAGGACGCCGCGAGAATATTACGAAATCCACGTGACTGTCAATTTCGCAATATTTTTCTTTGTGTTATACTTTCTGTTTTATTTTTATTATTATTTCGTGTGTACGAGTAGTAAGCGTCGATACGAACGTTCGAGTGAAGAGAGCGTGGCGTATACGTGGAATATTTGGACGCTGGATGAATGAAAGCTGGATGAATGAAAGCTGGATGAATGAAAGCTGGATGAGCGAAGGGACGCGAGAGAAGGAAGGATGTGATGTATGCACGTGCGAAAATGCGCGACTGACAAGTAAATATGTGTAACCGAAGACTATTGTATCATAGCTGTATTATACCGAGACACTTATCTATAGATCTGTATTATATTTATTATCTATTAATATTACGACACTACGAATATTTACTCGATATTCTATTATTATTAGTAAAATATCAAATTTAATAGCGAATAAATTGCGAAATGGAGAGGGCACGTCCAAATAATGCGCCTGCTCCGTCTTGTTTTTATACTACTTGAAAAACCGACGAGGCATTTTTGTCCACTTGCCAACGCACGATTAGACATCGTTCTTTTAACCCAATTTTCCTAGATCCCGTCCTTAATCTACATCTCTTTTTAATACAAAGTTTTATTTATTATTATACAGCGTCTGCAAAAAAGCAAAAGAAACAATATACGATACAGATGTGCAACCGAGCGACCAAATTGATCACATGTGTAGGCAATGTGTATTACGCGAGCATAATAATGTTTTTCACCTGCCTACACTAGACATATTATGTTGTTTCGCGCATATCATATTGTAAAAGTGAATTTTTCCGTAATTTTCGTATGAAAACTATGCAATACCGACGAAATTTTCCGTTTGATCGTTCGAGCTGTTATAACTAGTAGCGGAGATTGACTGTTCTGCGACGATTCTTTTACGATTTTTATCTAGGATGTATAAAAATTATTTTACACTTAACTTACACTATTAGAAAATAATTTTTATACGTGTACATAAAAATTGTAAAATATGTAGCATTATATATATATATATATATATATATATATGTATACACACCCACACACACACACACACACACACACACACAAACACACACACACACGTACATATGTGTGCGCGTGCGTGCGTGCGTGCGTGCGCGTGTGTATGAAAAATTATAAAATTCTTATTTAAAAATTATTTTTTAGTTGTCTTTATTTTTCTTTATACCCATACGCTTATTTTAATTTATTGTAATTTACCTTGCATGTGAATTTTCATTTTCTCCTTTTCCACTTGAACCCTCGCTTATTTACGCTGCGGTTACTTCGGAAAGATGCGTTTCTCTATTGAGGCAATCGGTATCGTCCGCAAGAGAGAAACTGTCGACGAGCATATACCGTTATGATGCAATCTACAACCATGTAAATTTATACAAAATCATTCGTACGCACATTTATTCAATGTCACAAAGTCGCTAAAACGGTATTGTGCAAACAAATAAATTGCCACGAAGCAAACAAATGTTATTCTATTTATAACGAGGATGAATCTCAATGACAAAATCAAACGGAATCGAACCATCACCGGAGTATTATTTGCAGCTGTTATCGATTATTATTTCGCGCATAACTAGTCAACAAAAAGTCAACGACAAAACTCGCTTATATTTCTTCAATACACTCTTTCTTCTCGACAAGTTTAAATTTTGTTGTTTGAAAATCGCAAGGAACGAGCAAATTCGCGTAAATGTACCAACGATAAATGCGCGTCACGATGACCAGGAGGGTGAGCTTGCAGCCGGCTGATACTGCAAGAGAGAGAGAGAGAGAGAGAGAGCCAAGAGCGTGGACTTATTATCCACAGCCACGGAGCAGACGTGAATGCATCCTCGCGATTTCTTTGGCGACGAACCTCCCGAGCACGAACTAGGATTTCTCGATACCTTCTTATTTTTTTTTTCGTAGACAAATTTTTATACAAATACACATTTAAGTAGTAACACTGTATAAGTCAATTTATTTAGTGCACGCAGTAGCGCATTTTTACAGTTCGGATACATGTGACTTAGTGATTTTCGAAAGAGAGAAAAAGAGAACTGCGTCAGGTATAATTTCATTCTCGTTTGAGTTAAAAAAAAGAGTTGAGAACGGTCAGTCTCCTCGGGCGCAGCGACGCAATCGGAGAGAGAGAGCGAGAGAGAGAGAGAGAGAGAGAGAGAGAGAAATGCACACACGGCAAAGTGTTGCCGTTATTTTGCATATGCTCGATTTCGTTTCTGCCGTTCCTTTACGCGCAGCAAAACGTTCGGAGAGCGATTCGATTAAATTGCACAACGAGCATTTTGCGATTGTAATTTCAAAGAGGAGGTGCTGCACGCGCGCGCGCGCGCGCAACTGAGAAAGAAAGAGAAATAAGCACAACGTAAACATCGCTCGTAATTTATACGACGGCCGGAGTTAAAATATATACAACGATTCGCAATCGAACTAGATATGGTCACTCGCGTATACGTTGCAATGCTATTTTTTTAGTTTTTACTTTTCGTTAATACTCCTCGACTTACTATGCCTCATCCTCGAAGAATAGAAAAACGAATTTCGATTCTTTAGATTGCTACCTCAAATAACAATGTTATATATACATCACATACTTTTTCAAATGATTAAATGTTAAGAGATTTCACACAGATAATTTATTATAGCTCATAAGCATATTATACTGCCAATTTTTCAATACAACATGACAAATCTGTCTAGATCAGTAATAGATGTAAAATTACGTTTCGTTGAACGAGTATGGTCATAAAAAAGAGAGAAAGAGAACAAATTAATTACAAAACGATATGATATTTAAGAGACGAAAAAAAATCACCCTGTTAAAAGAAACTATTTATCGTTCGAAGAATCGGCATTCGTACTTTCTCAACTGTAATCCCCTGCACGACCATGATTATGCCGTTCCTTGCCGAATTTTAATAATCCATTGCGCTTCGTCGACTTTTCGTATGTTATAATATGACGTGTGCAGTATAATATATATATATATATATATATATATATATATCTTTTTTTTACGTCTAGAACAGACGTGGGCGCTATTCAAATATATACAGCCGTTTATATTTTGTAATTTCGTCTACGTTTTCAACGCTTGCATAAATACATTTTAAGCATCTCTGAGTTTGCATGGAATTTTTACGAAGACTATAATAATAGCTCTCTATACGTTGCATAACGATAACGGGACACTGCGAAAGTATATTTATGAAATTAATCGTTTAAAGTAATCTAGTCAATTAATCACTGTATTTCATTTATATCAACATTTTCTTCTCTATAATTTTTAACTTTGCAATGTATACAGTCATTTAATCAGTTTTAATCAATAGCCATAATAAGCATTACATTCTCATTCACAAAATATTATATGTATTTTATGCGACACACACACACACACACACACACACACACACACACACACACACATCGAGAATAATTACAAATAAGTAAATACATAGTCATTTAAACAATAGTAATGCCCATATGCAGCAATTTATGCGAAAACCTGAATTTCCATATTA
Source organism: Apocrypta bakeri (assembly GCA_018906985.1). Lineage (NCBI taxonomy): Eukaryota > Metazoa > Arthropoda > Insecta > Hymenoptera > Pteromalidae > Apocrypta > Apocrypta bakeri. The sequence continues at coordinate 2,534,504 of JACCIA010000008.1, read as the reverse complement.
TGATGAATAATATCGAAATAGACAACGAAATAGAACAATTTCATTTGCAAACCCATACAAATACACTCACGCTGATCAGCATTAGGAGACAAAGCCCACGTCTGACCTAGTTAAAGTCACAAATCGCATTCTTAAAACGATGCTTGCGTTCGCAGATCGGGACGAAATGAACAAGAGAGAAAGCACGAGAGAACAGATATACATTGAAAATAAAGATTTAGATATTCAGAAAAATGCCCACTTGCTTACGGAGCAAATACGACGACGTAGTTACTCGTCGACCCATGATGTATGTTATATATAAATAATATATATAAATAAAATATAAATACATATAAATATCGATGAATAGACAATGGACCGACGAATAAATTGTCAAAAATCTTGTAAATACATGATCTGAAACGAACGAAAAAGTCAGGAATAAGGATGCAAGAGAAAGAGAGAGAGAGAGAGTGAGCGGAGGGGAGGGGGAAGGGGTAAATGATTACTATAAATTAACGATATAAATGAGTATAAAAATGGAGAGAACGAAACGCGACGAAGTTTATATTAAATACAACACAGTAGGTACAAGATAGGTTTCTAATAACGATTTATTATAAAAGTGAATGTACGTTGATGTCTAAGATTTTTAAAGTGCGATGGGTAAGTTGGAAGCCGGCAATAATATGAATGTCGATTGAAAGGGCAGCTCCGAAATCAATCGGGTGGATCGAGAGCGGTAAAATGAATGAAAAAAATAATGAAAAAATAGATACGAAACGAAAGGGGAAAATACGATCTGCAGATACACGATTATTCATTATAATTATGATTATTATCAGCAGGTGCGTATTGATTGAATAAAATTGATTAAACTCGATAGGAGCGTTTTAACGCAAAACAGCCAATATTGCATCTTACATAGCCAGATCACGAAGTTCACGTAAGAATGAAATAATATTATTTTCTGACAGACGCCGGTTCGATCGCGCGTGGCGACGAGAGATTAAGATACAGACACAATTATATTATATATTATATACATTACGAAAGCCTGCCGCCCGATCCGCCACCTACGACGCGATCGTCAACCTCTATACAATTATCATTATATATTGTCCTCCTTTGACGATGATAAATGTTATGTGTTTTCTTATCGTTTTTTTCGCGTATAAGCTCATAAGGGAATATTAATTATTAATATTCCATTGATATATATATATATATATATATATATATATATAATATAATATATGCGCGGCATTGTTGTTGTTGTTGTTATACATGCATACATATACAATTATACATATACTACGGGAGCTGATGTCTATACGCGAACTCGGCCTAACGTATCTTTTTCGCATACATATATATAATATATATATGTATATATATATATTATATATATTATAAATAAACATTCCGGGCAAAGGTCGTACACGGTCGTATACTTCGGTTGAGTTGAGGATGAGACTTTTTGTTTTCTTCTCTTTTACGTAAAGTACGAAGAAAGAAAGAAAATGTTCACCACCTACACACAGACACTTCAGTTGTACGGCGCAAGAATGAAACAAGTTATGCATATAAACCTGAAAGTCCCATCCGACGCATTTAGTCGACTGTATGTAATAAATAAAATATGTAAAAGTGTATATCGATCGACTTTGCGGTTCGTCAGAGTCACTCGCAACAGTACAAAGCAGCTGAAAGATAAAAAAACAAAGAAATAAAAAAAATAGCGAAGGATCGCGCGCGGCGGATCGTGCGCGCGAGCGTTTCCGTAAGCAGAGAGATTTTTTTCAATAGTTTGCGTGTGCTCCTACTTCAACAGTGGGTAATCACTTTACCGAATACAGATACGTCGTTCATACAATGCATTACATACAAAGTAGCGTAGAATTCATAACAGTAGTCCATCGTAGCGAAATAGTATTTAAACGGGAAAGGAACAGAAAATAAAAAACCAGAAAAACCGACATAATCAACAAAAAAATTGCAGATAATCGTACATTAAACAGGATAAAAAGAGAACAGAACCAGATGATTACACACACACACACACACACAGAGTGTTAATTCAACACAAAAATATACGTGTACCCCCTATCCTACTTCCTTGTCTACACTCGCCCGCAAAGTAACTTCAATTACAAAACAGGAGTTTAATCATTTTTTCAATGCATATAACTATAACTGCGTCCGTACCAATATTTCTCACACTTAAACAGACACCAGTATCACTGACAGCGAGTTTTTCTCACGGGCAGATTATTATTTGATTCTTTATACGTGTAGCGTGAGCGGACTGCGAATATAAGAGAAATAGAGAGAACGAGAGAAATTGCGCGCGCTAGAGAGAGAGAGAGAGAGAGAGAGAGAGAGAGAGAGAAAGAGAACGACATATGTAGTGTAAAAGAAACCAAAGTACTTTATAGGGATCTCGGCTGGCGACGTCATGAATCTATACATTATACATTACGAGAAAATTTGTTATTTGCATTGTATAATCTCGTGAAAACGTATTCTTTGGACGAGATGAAGAAAAAAGTAACGTTTCGTATAATTTTTACTTTCGCGATGACGAATAAAAAAAATTGTTTTCGCGATATGCTTGTAATCAGCTATTATACATTTATAAAGGTGGAAACTTGTTTATATTTTTCTTAAAGAAAAAGATGACGATGGTGATGATAATGATGAATCGACGAGAAACGGTTTGACGACGATGAAAAAAATTTACGTACTCGTATACATACAAGACGACTGTAAAAATTTGATAATTTTCTAAAACACGTAGAAGATAGTGTGAAGAGAATGTAAAAACGATGAGAGTGAAAGAAAATAAAAAATACAAAACTTCAAGATTACAACGCTGCATTTATTTATTCCATCCACTTCTTCTTCTTCTTCTATCCTTTCGACATATTTTGCGTGCGCAATTATTGGCGTCCCAATTCCATCACTTATTCGACCTATTATTTATTACCGAATTGATGGCACGTTCGCGATGCCGCGAAAATAAAAAAACAAATGAGAAGCGGATGAATGGAAAAAAGGGGACGAAATGAGCTTACTCCGTCAATGCCGACACGTTTGGAACCTCTCTTGAGGCGAGTAATACTTATGATACACCTTGCGTGAGAATCGACTTTGCAAGTATAAAATGATGGTTTGAGACACGATAATTCAGGAGGGTAATTTGCTCCTTTTTAGAATCGCCAGCCGACATAACGGAACGAAAGAGCGTCGAAAAAGAATTGCGGATAATTCTTTTTCACTTTGGGAAAAAAATTAAAAATTATTTTGTTTCCAATTTTTTAACTTGTTTTTTTTTCTCCTAATTTATAAAGAGATTTGCTTGAATGCAAAAAGTATATAAAAATACAAGAACATTTACGTTTCGTTCAATATTTATTATCTATACAATTATTTAATAAATGATTCGTCGTTGATAAAATTCTTTTTAGCATTCCATTCCAATATATTGAAATTACTTTTATTATTTAAATAAAAAACTGTTAACATTATTTCGAGTGGGGTGTATTCAAGTGTTAGTAGACAAGGCGCTCTCTTAAACAAAATATGTCACATTATTTTCTGTACAATAAAATTTTTGTAACAAAATTCTATCCAGGACAATAATATATAACATTTAACAATGTTTCCTGATAGAATGTTTATACATAACGTCTCATCTATTTGAGGTCTCGTAATCACTTATTTTTCTAGATCAACTTCTTTAATCACGTATTTATTTGGTTTTGGGTAAGCGGAATAATAGCTATACTATTTCTGGCTTCTGGAATTCGCCACCACCGACCCAATCGATGCTCTTGTCCGATCCCAGCGATAAGATATTTTCCATCGGGTGTGAACACAAGCGAATTAATAAAACCAGTTATTTTTATGTCAAACAAAGGTTGCAAACTCCTGAATGATTCTCCACATTTCCATAACCTTATAACACCGTTACTGGCACCTGTAACAGATGCTAATTTTTTATCTCAACTTGTTTACATATTTATAAAGCAGTAAATTTACGTATTTTGATATACTCAATTTAAAATATAAGATGGAAGTAATTGTATTTAGTAAAAAAGTTTTAATTATATACCTGAAGCAACTAAATCTGTGTTTAGCAGCGTGGTTATACTGGATATCCACATTGGTAAATTATTCTCTTCATTTTTTCCGTGAGCTTCTGGTACGCAACATAACGGTTTCTTCTTCAAACAACCCCAAACACACAATTGTCCATCATCACCACAACTTAAAAAGTTTTCTTCATTTATTAATTTTACGGAATCTATACTACCACCGTGTCCATTAAAAATTAATTGTGATTCTTCAACGATTTTCCATATCCTTACTGTTCCATCAAATCCACCACTTGTAATAGCTCTTTCCCGTGCTAATGCATCAATTGATGTTATTCCATTTTGATGACCAAAAAGAGATTCAACATAAGCCATGTCATCTAAGTTCCAAACTTTCACACACCTATCCATAGACGCTGAATATAATGTATGAGTATTTTTTCTGAATACCAAACCAGAAACTATGTCTCTGTGGCCTTGCAAATCTTTTATATGACTAAAGTCAGAAGGAGAAAAGACTTTAATATTTTTTGTTCCATCAGATCCTACAACCTATAAAAATATTTTTTTGTTTTAACAGTTTCATGCAAAGATTAAATAAAAATGAATTCGAATATCTTTCAAATTTACCAAAAATTTACTGTCTGTACTAATTGCTATAGATCTTATGCACTTCATTCCATCTTTATTTTTGCCTTTGCCTTTCAAAGATTTCAATTTTTCTTTATCAAATATAGACCCTTAAAACATGTCAAAATAGTTTTTCATTAAAAAATGTGAAAATTTAAAATCAAATTCAATTTTTCAATTCTTACATTTTACTAAACTTCCATCTTTGGATCCAGAAAATAAGAATTGACCATCGTTAGAAATGCAAATACAGGTGACAGAGTCCTTATGATCTTTACATCGAAGAATAGATGGTTCTTTGTGTCCTGTATATGTGTTAGCTACAACTTTTCTTAATCTACCCTTCTCCTCGAGATATTCATCTTTTAATCTTTTTGCAATAGCACCCTCTTCAAACTCTGCTCTGTCTTTTTCTAGAACATAATAATGTAATGAGTTATCAGTATTTATTTCATATTTTATAAACAAACATAATAACTATTGTTATGATAAGGTACCTTCTTCTTCGATTTCCTCTAAATACTTTTTTGCTAACCTCAGACGCTTTTCCTGTGCAGTCTCTTGTTCTTCCTCTGATTCTTCGAAATCATCATTCATTTCTATAAAAAAGATAAAAAAGTTAAATAACAACGATATATTATCAAATAAATATTAACAAAATGTACCTTTTTTGTTCTTCCGCAAACTCCTCATCTGTGCTACCAATACTTTCATTGTCATCAACATATTTTTTAGTTATCTTTTTCTTTAGTTTTGAAACAGCATTTTTTGAATCCTTAGTACTTGTTCCATTAAACTACAAACAAAATGTATTGTTAAATTTTTGATAAATTAGAGTATTTTAAAAATGAATACTTTTAAAATACTCTATATTTACAATTACATAATAAAAAAATTTTTCAATAAAATACATTTCCTATAGTAACTGCTTTTAATATATACAAAAAATAAAGAACAATGAATAAACTTAAATTAGCACTCAATAAAGTTACAAATATGAATAACATTTAAAAAAAAAAAGAATATATCGACTTTGTAATTAAGAGCTAATAAAAATTGTATAAAGTTATGAGAAATACAGCTAAAAAGCAAATGAAAGTTAGAATAATAAAAATATAACAAATCTATAGAGTTCATTCTAACCTAAAATCTTGAGTTAAACGCATGTGAAAAAAATTGACAAACTTATCGATTATAAAAATTGAATTACCTTTCGCTTCGAGCCTTTGGAATCGCGTTGATTTCGGATGAAAAACGACATTTTTAACGTGTAAATAATACCAATAAAGAATATTTTGTTTATATTCAATCACATTGCTAACCACATGGCCACTAACGTACAAAAGCAACACTGTGCTACTTGCTGCATGCAGCGCTCGACGGCCAACGGGTCAACTACTAGCCCACTACCCCCTACCAGCCCCTTTTACTCTACCAGCAGAGATGAAGACTGAGGAGAGAGATCGCCGATGCAGTGTTAAAAATGCGTTATGGATTCGATCATGACACCGCCGTACGGTAGACAGCCGAACTAAAATTTATTAAATCGTAGCAATCTCCTATAGGAGGACCGAATTTATTTTTTTTAAATTTGTAAATCATTATTATATTAATGATAATTTGTTAACTAAAAGCACAGTGCTATGCGGAATTAGAAAACTGCTCGAAATAAATTAAATAATACACATAATTGCTCGTGTCTTAAAGACCATCGTCATCGACCACTTTATGTTTCAAATGTATAAACTTAAATACGAGGATCACTCCTGGAATGATTAAAGTAAAGGAGTAAAAACCTGTAATTGGATGTGAGGGTTATTAATATTTAATATTTAATTTTTATATATTTTCTCACATTTATAGCTTTACTAATACGTATTATTACTTTAAACCGATTGAATAGCAAATCGGCTAACAATCGCCGGTTGTCATTCTTCCTCCGCTGATACATCAGATAAAAGTATTATCGACCCCCTCTGTCTCTCAGTCAGGCTTCTCCTTCTATACACTGATCACTCTACGTGCCCCGTTCTTCTCCCGCACTGGTTCTAGATGCGCACATTTCGGGCGAAAACCGCAAGAGGCGCTAGCGTACGGCTGAATTTTCGGCTAAACGCTTTTTCCTATGTCATCGGCGATCTCTCTCCTCATCTCTGGTACCAGTACCACGTATTACCTACAACCAGACGACCTACGACTCCTACGAGCCTACGACCAGAGATGAGGAAATATTTTAATTTAAATAATTATTTTTAGATAATTACGATTTTAGATTTAAAAGACGCTGCTACAGTTTCATGCCATATACATTCTTCCGAAGGCAACCTAGTGCTAAGAACAACTATTATTTTTCAAAAATTATCATAAACACAGATGTTCTCATAATTTGATGTAAATCAAGGTATCCGCGAGTCTACATCAGTATAAATTTTATTTAAAACCAAAAATTTACTTTTCATCATCTGCATATGCATCGCATATCAGATAGTCTAAAAGGGGCTACATTGTTTTTTCTACATATTATTTAAGTTTAAATATTGTAATTGACAATTATAATGTTATTCTAATAATCATTTATCAACTGTTTATATTCTTTAACGATATTTACTTCTCTAAAGAGCAGAAATAACATTTTATTAGGAGTCTCATTAGGAAAATTGCGAACAAGTTTAAAAACTAATTATTATATATATTACATTAATGTTATGGATAAATTAATTATTTCTTTATAATAACTTTGATTAGAGTGATTTATACGAAATAATAGCATATTTAAAATTGGTTTTCTTTCACCCTTTTTTGCCAAAAATCATTCATTTCAAATTTGCGCGGTAGTCGGGTGCCACTTTGGAGATCACTAATTACGACTTTTTGCGTTGTATGATCAGGTATGATGTATATTATGTTCTAAATTTATAAACAACATTTTATGCCAACTGCACGTATATAAAAACAGTTCATATTCTGCGAATACGCTTTTGCTCTGCAAACTTACTTATGTCGAAAAAGAAAAAGGTATTGATGGTTTGTTTCGGTAAGTATACCGCATTTAAAATTTGTACGCCTCTATTTTTTAACAATACATATCTCCTAGCTTCTAAAAATAAACATGAGAAATATCGAAAGTGATAATAAATTTTCGGTAGTCGGTTCCTTGTGCGAAGTCAATTATGCACGGTACACGGTAGGGTGTATTATGAAATTCGAATGATTCGAGACACTTGTGTTATATAACGATAATGAAATATCGCGGCGAACAAATAGAAGAATCACTTCCATTTACATAATATTCCACTGTATATGTCTGATACATGATTACAGGAAACACCTGTCGCTCTCCAATAGCTGAAGCAGTTTTTCGAAAATATATCGAGAAACATGAGTTGAGTGAAAAATGGGAAGTTGATAGTGCTGCTTTATACGGTTATCACGAAGGAAAAGGTATAAATTCAAAATCTAAAGAAATTCTTGAAAAGTATGGCATCGCTGATTACCATCATACTGCCCGAACGGTATTGCATTATAATATGTATATTAAGTTCGATTGCCTTTGGTAATCAATCATTCAAGATTTATGTTGCTTTGCAATTCATTGTTTTGCAATTCATTGTTACTTAGATTAGAAAAGAAGACTTTGAAACTTTTGATTGGATTTTCGGAATGGACATGAACAATGTCGAGCACTTAGGTCGTATACAACCGCAAGGAAGTAAGGCAAATATCGAGCTTCTCGGCCATTACGATCCAGAGGGAGACGTTGTTATTGAAGATCCTTATTTTGTACGATGTTCAATGAATTATTAATACATATAGTATCTTTATGGATATCTGTATCACAATGTAACTTATTTGTTCTTCCAGGATAATGACACTAGTCGGTTTGAAAAAGCATATAATCAATGCTCGAGATGCATTCCAGGATTTATCCAACGTCAAGAGACACTGTAAATTATTGTTTATATATGTGGTTGATGTAACGACAGCTCAGTTCTGACTTGCACTTTTTTCAAATACTCTTTTAATTACTATGCGATAAACTATCATTAGAAGATAACATTTATTCAAATGTATTATTGAATTAATGTATTTAAGTATGACCTTATCCGACAAATACGCATCTGCATGCACTTGCATACCTTGACTTATCAATAAGACGTCAATAAAAAAATACTATTTAAATATGTATCAAAGTATGTTTTAAAATGTATGTATTTATTCATTAATCCCATGGAGCAAATTCATAAAAAAACATGGTATAAATTTTGTTTTCATATAATAATATTGTAATAATAATACGAATTACAGGCAAATATAAAATATAAAATTTCAAAAAAAATTTAGTATTACTTATATGAGATAAAATATACTTAATCTGTACATATAATGAAGGAGCAGAGTGACTGTAAATATCATTATTATTTACAGATCAACAAAGTCAATGTTTTTAGATCGAAATATACTTACCTGATAAAAATAAATTTACCCTACTTCAAAATTCAATATAATCAACATGATTGTTCTGAACTTTATAAGTACATAAATATTAAGTCCAGCCCTTGTCCAAGCTGACACAACCGAATTAGCAAGAATTTATAAATTTAAAAATTCCCTTAAATTAATTTTGTTACAATAGGAAAAAAATATTTGAATTAATTTCTATTTTAAACTACACCTCATGAACATCATATATTATTGTGCAAAGCCGGAAATGCATACGTTACGAAATAATCGATTTACGCGACAATAATTCAAGGTAAATTGTTTTTAGTTGTAAATGTGAATTTGATGATAATAATAAGTATTTCCTTAAAAACCTTTAATATGTATATGTATACGTATTAAAGGTAAACGAATATGTCGGTTGAGTAATTATTACTGATAAGCAAATGTCAAAAAAGTGTATTTCGTGTATTACATAATACGTTGATGGGTATTATCTACGTACCTTTTCTTTTAAAAGACACATAAACCACAAGGCTCGTGTCCACTAAGAATTTGTATTCTATTGTAAAGGGATACAAAACTACTTTTCACCATGTACAAAATTATTTTCATATTCTTGCTATTAATTAGTGTGTGCCAATATTATACCTTAGCTGCTAATGATACTCAAGGTATGAAATATCAGAACTATATATAATATAAAAAAATAGTACTTCATAATATCGTATATAAATCACTCAAGTTAGTATATTATTTAAATTCCAGATAATACTGTTAAAGACTTGGAGAAAGCCTTCAGCTTAATTCTGCATCCAATTAATACTGTCGGACATATAATGGTTGATGTTCGTGAATTACTTTCAACCATTTTTTTCATGATTTGTACGTTACTCTATTCGTTATTCACAGCTATTCGCATTTTTCTCTGGGCGTTACTGTCGGCTTTGAGAGGTTTTACCGTGAACCTAATGAGTGATCTAGTCGGTAACGGAAATATAATGTCTTTGTAGTTTATATGGCATTTATGCTACTATTTAGACTTTTTAGGTAATAATATATTTCCTGTTATATATTATACGGAATGCATCATATGGCACTATTTATCAATATGTCTATATATTTTATACTTCAGTTTAATTCAAGAATTTTATATTATTCTCAATAGAAATAAGTCTTTTGTAAATAATAATGCGAAATTGTGTAGACTGCAAATAAACTATACGTTCATTTTCTACAGTTTGTATTTTCAATTTAGCGCGCTGTCAAGCGTAATGAAAAAAATCACTATGGTAATACAAGTTATTATTTTCATAATGTCAAGTTGCATCATTGAAAAATACACTATACACGTTACACCGGTAAACGGATTACACTTACACCGCAGTAACGTATAGCGGTCACTACACCCCCGACCGTGCCAGCCTGTAAATATAAAAAAATATAAAAAAGTAAATATACCGGGATATACCTAGATATTAATTTGCCCTTTCAAACTACGTAAAAATTTTAATTTGCCCACTTTTACTTTTTTCAGACAAAATAAATTAGAAGTTGACATTTAATTCAAACTTTAATTAGTTGTATTTTTTAATTCAATCTTTTTGGAATATCGAATTAACTCGAAAAAATTGCCCTTAGGTCGATTTAATTTGCCCGCTATGAAAAGACAACAAAAACTAATGAATTATTATTTAAATGAATAATTTATTGCTACGGAAAATGAGCCTATTTGCAATTTGAATGATTCGTGCGCATGTGCGGTGTTGCCAGATCTCGTGTATACGACTGCAGTACTTGCAACCTATACAAATTGAATCATTTTTATTTAATTTTGTTTTGACATATAAAATTCAAATTATCCTAGATTAAAACTTTATTTCAAAAATTTGAATAGGCAATATGTATCCGTAATGATACATCTTAATAGTCACGGAAAATGTAACGAGCGTCTTTGACATTTTCACGGTAACATTTAAACATTAATAATAATATTCTAGAGCATATTTGTTTTACATATAACTCACATATCAAATGCATAACGATATATATACATATATAACAAACTAGATGCTACATATAAAGTTAGAAAATGTAGCAGATCAATGCTTGTTTCAATTTTGTGTCTTAATCGATAAATATCATTAATTTTTATTCTGTATAAAAAATATTGTACAGGGCATGTCAACGTATTCTTCAGATTACTATATACACTTTGTAGCAATGACTATTTACAATGCATAAAAAAACCCTTTATACACTCAATAATATACATATTTATATATATTATATATATTTTTTTGAAAGTCTTCAAATTTGAAACGAATTGTAAGAAGATCCAAAAAATAAGGGATATCTTGCTGATATCATACTTCAAGCAGTAGCGTGTCTCAACCTTTTTTTCCTCTACTGGTTTTTTGGAGAAAAACAAGAGGAAGTACACAGAAGAGAATGTATTGTTTTTTATCAAATTATATTTTCAGTTGTATATATGTAATGATATTTAAACAATCTTAAAATAATTTTGTCTTTTCAACCATTTTTTACTGTATTCATTTAACAATTTGAATTTTATAAACGCAAATTTACGTTTGACATATACATACATTAAATATTGCGACAACCGATACATAGCATGCGCCTAGTACCAGGCTATCGCTAGGAGTTATTTTTTTTTTTCTTGTACTCATTATTGAAGACGGTCACCTTGCTTGTTTTGGTCTATAAATAGGCGCCTTACACAATGCAGTACACCTGGACATTAACATTCCATAATAAATCGGCCTCGGAGGCGTGACCTATCGGACGGCTTACCGTAAAATTGACGCAAAACAATTAAGAATAAATGTAAAGACGTCTTAGCGTCCATTTTCTTTTTTTTGGAACTCGAGCCGCCTTTTTACCACCTCGCAACAAGCGCGTAAAGAGCCAGACTTATTCTTCTTCTTCAAACTGTCGGATTTTTCCCTTCTACCATCATACATCGGGACCGTGTCAATGTCAAAGCTCCCAACCGAACGAGTTATTGTGCCCAATGTCAAAAAATAGGTTCGTTCCGGGCGATTTTGGCCGAGATATAGTGTGAAGATCCAGAACCTGACTTTTCACTGCGCGTATAAGTAAAAAGTAATAGAGATTGCGCAGTCACTGCGGTGCGGCGCGCTATTTGAAAATTCGAAAGATCGGACAGTAAATTGTTGCGATTATTTAATAAAAAGTTGGCTAATATATTTAATATAAATATATTTAATATATTTACAATAAATTAAGCTAACATGTTTTTATTTATTATTTTAGTTAGTTTTTAATTATTTAATAAGTGTTTGTTTATACAAATAATCATTAAGAGTGGGTGAGTAAGAGAGAGAGAGAGTACGAGATATTATTTAACAAGTACTTAATTTGTTATAACTAATTGCACCTCCACGATAAATCACGGTAAGTAACGGATCCATTGGCAAATGCAGCTCTTGAGAGACTACGAGGAACAATTGTCAGGAGTGTGTCCGGTGCCATGAAGTCGATCCCGACGACGGCGCTTGGTATGCTCCTGGACATTGAGCCTCTAAGAGTGACCTTATCCGCAGTGGCTGCAGAAGCCCTGCATAGAGTCACAAACTCATTAGGACAGAGAAGTATGGAAGGGAGGTTTCAACTCCCTGCGGGACTGGACGAAAGGGCGACTCTTTGGATGAACCCGGACGCTATGAACGCGCACTTCATGTTCGACAAGAAATACAAAATCAGCATCTCAACCCGTGAGGCATGGGATGAAGGAAAGACCCAAATCCCCAAGAACGGGCACATCTGGTACACAGATGGGTCTAAAAAAAGGGGAGGATCAGGGGCTGGGGTGTATTGTAAACAAGATGGCAAAGGTACCATCCTGCCACTGGGAAAATACACCACGGTGAAACAAGCTCAGCTAACAGCTATACACTGGGCGGTGGAGGATGCTGATTCAGCAATACCCACCACACAAGTGCATATATGTTCAGACAGCAAGAACGCACTGCAGGCGTTGCAGGGATCAAGCACGAGATCCAAGATAGTTTGGGACTGCTACCTGGCTCTGAACAGGTTAGCGGCCAAAACGAAGGTCACCCTAACATGGATACCAGGGCACCGTGGTATCAAAGGAAACATGATAGCGGACGACCTAGCAAGACTCGGGGCAGATAGTGACCTAGTCGGACCAGAACCAGGTGTGGGACTGGACAGGAGCCTAGTTAAAAGAGACATCAGAAACTGGGCCAGGGAGAAAACAAACCGGTTATGGGAGCAAACCTCAACCTGTAACCATACCAAGAAGTTTGTGACGACAAATAATGCGAAGGAATGGTCCACACGCATTATTGGTCTAAGCAAGGTAAAGGCCAAGTTTCTCGTGGAAACCCTAAAGGGCCACGACAACCTTAAGGCACACAAACATAGAATGGGCATGTCCACGGACTCTTTCTGCAGGTTTTGCTGCATGGAAGAGGAAACGTCGGAACACATTCTCTGTAATTGCCCTGCCATATCCCGGAAGCGGAGACTGCTTTTTGGTGCACCCTTCCTGGGGGCAGAGGAGATTCGAGCCGAATCCGCCCCCAAAATACTCGACTTTTGGGAGGCGATTGGCCTGAACAAGTACAGATAGAATACGGAAACGAGGGGCGCCAAGGGGATATCCCGTGCGTCCAGAGGTCTGATTAAGCCTCAACTCACCTTAAATAATAATAATAATAATAAATAACGGATCCATTAGATTAGTATAGTCTTGTCTGTCCACTGTCCTTTGATGACGCAATTATATTCCATAAAATATAAATAACGTCACAGAGAAATAATAAGATCTCGCAATATGAATATAATTACAAATCTTAATCGTAATTTACCAATGCTACATTGTGGATTTTGTTTGTATATTGGATTACAAACACCTTGACTTTCAAGTTTATGTTAACAAGCCTCTTCTTTTAATTCATTGATGATACATTTTGCCTATTCAAATTTTTGAAATCAATTAATTTTATGTCAAAACAAATAATTTTAATAAAAATGATTCAATTTGTATAGGTTGCAAGAACTGCAGTCGTATACACGAGATCTGGCAACACCGCACATGCGCACGAATCATTCAAATTGCAAATAGGCTCATTTTCCGTAGCAATAATTATTCATTTAAATAATAATTCATTAGTTTTTGTTGTCTTTTCATAGCGGGCAAATTAAATCGACCTAAGGGCAATTTTTTCGAGTTAATTTGATATTCCAAAAAGATTGAATTAAAAAATACAGCTAATTAAAGTTTGAATTAAATGTCAACTTCTAATTTATTTTGTCTGAAAAAAGTAAAAGTGGGCAAATTAAAATTTTTACGTAGTTTGAAAGGGCAAATTAATATCTAGGTATATCCCGGTATATTTACTTTTTTATATTTTTTTATATTTTTTTATATTTGCCGGCTGGAACGGGAGGGGTGGGTTTATTACCACTCTGATAATATCAGGTAATACCAGTATAAGCGCATTAGCTCATCTGCTCATGAGTTATAATAACAAATATATACTTTCAAGATGGTGAGAATAATACTGAAACGTCAAATCGTACTGTGATACAAGGATTAAGTAGCGATATTAATGTACAAAAAAAATGATTCGCACAAGAAACCAAAAAATCAAATTTTTCGTTTTCCTTCTGATATTTCTTCTATCTCAGTTGGGGAGTTGTAATGGAAATAATCGAGAAAGACGTCGAACTCGAGCCGATCAATCTGTGCCTTTAGATATTAACAATGAAAATAAAGAAATTGCCGGTCAAATCGATCCGGGACATACCAAGGATGAGGCTAAGGAGTTACCTGGACTAAGCAGTGCGAAAAATGCATCTATTACATTTGGTGACGTTAAAAAAGCAAAGGTTAACATAACCTCAAAAACGGTTCCTGAAGCCGCTTCAACTATTAAGCCTACATTATCCACAATTTCAGTAAGAATTGTTTATTGAATATATCATACTCATGCAACTTTTTCAACTTAAAGTTTTTACTTTTACTGGTTTACAATGTCTTATACAAAATAATACCTGCATTGTACATTATAAAGTTCATAGTAATTGTATTTTGTCTACTTATTACAGACGATTAATGGATTAGACTTGCCACAAATGAATTCTGGAGCATTAACAAGAGGAATTTTCGTTGTATTTGGTCTTAGTATTCTTGTTATGGCATATATGGTATTTCGCAGTTTTAGGCAAGTTATTTTGTAACAATTATTTGATTTGTATACTCAAGTAATCTTGTATTTTAAAATAGTAAATAATTTTTAAATGTTTCTCAAAGGTTAAATAAAACACGTACACAAATGGTCAGAAAATATGGTGTTTTAGCACATAGGCAAGATGTTGAAATGAGGCCTCTACCATTGGATGAAGATGACGATGACGATACAACAGTTTTTGACGCAAGCAATATTTCATTGCACAGATCACAGTCTCAAGATCCATAAATGAAGACTTATTTTTTTATACTTGGTGAAAGCACATTACACATATATGGATTAATGAAGCTTGAGAATATGAAAATAACATTCTAAAGCAAAATCGAATTCTGAGACTGAATTTATATAAAAATGAAGAGAACCTTTGAAAAACCTTCTATAAAGCTCTTTCATGGTGCAACAAAAGATGGACTATATAGTTTGTCTATGATATAAAATTTGGAAGGTTATTTTTTGTGAAAAAAATGCTTGTTGCTCAAATTGCATCGTCAAGTAAAGTTTATTTGTATATTGACTATGCAGTTTCCTCTTTTGAACTACATGTGATACATAGGTTATATATATATATATATATATATATATATATAATATTCATATATTGATATAAAAAGTTGCTATAGCAGTTATTAATACATATGCAGTAGCTGCAAAAAAGTCATTGGATTAATGCTGTTAAACTAAATAATAACAGATTATGTATATTTTATTTAATTCTAATACAATAAAAATTGAAGTATCTTAATTTAAGAAAAGTAATTTCATTATTTTCAGTTATACTAGCAAATTGATATTGACGAATGGAGGATGTTAGAGGCTTGTTGACTGTATCACCATTTTTTAATATTAATATTTGTTTAGGTCATCAATCAGAATTCGCATACTTGTTCATATCACACAAATATATTTTTTCAGAATAACCTTTATTTAAAATAATCATAAAAATATTTAATGTAAATTTAATCATGCATACAATTGGCAAACAGTGACATTTTTCAGGTAATCCCTACATAAAGCAATAAAAAGACATGAATTTATTTCTCGATAATAAGAAATATGTATCTATATCATAATACATTGACACCTGCTAAAGCTTGCCACAACAGCATAATAATTCTTATATAAATTCTCTCTCTACAGCGTGAATAATTATATCAGCAAGTCTTCGTCTCTCTTGAGGATTTTGCAGATTTGGCAATTCTTCCAAGTCTGAAATAGAAGACACTTCTTTTTCTATTAAATCAAAATTGTAAACTTGGTGGTCCGGGATCAAGCTTATAGGTACATTAAGTAAGGCATACAAAAATCCGTATAGAGACTGTTCTTGAACCTATTGAGAAACCAATGATAAACATAAAGCATTTATATAATTAATAATTGAATTGTATAATTGTTAGAGTAAATACCTCCTTTTGAAAGGTTTGCCATGAATAATGCATTGCAGCTCCAAGTAGCTGCACCGTATTTGATAGTTTCTCATAGTATTCTTTTAATAATGCATCAAAATGTTCATCTCGAATTTTTTTATCTGTGCAGCCATAAATGAAAAACATTACATCAGTAACGACACTCGCATATCTAGCGATTTGAAAATCTAAGACGAGTATCTCAGTTTTGCCATTTACTTTCTGACGTTTCATGAAATTTGGTATCCATATGTCTCCATGAGTAACGACCGATGTCTCGGCATCCTTTTTATCACAAATAGCAATGGTTTTTCGAAACAATTCTTCTACTGTGTGCGAACTAAATACCTTTTCTCCTGTACTTCCAGGATACTCTTTATTTAACGCATCTCTTGACATTCGGAAGACATTCTCCTGTAAAAATAAGAAATTTTTTTTAGTCGATAAAGAATTCAATATACAATGTTCAATGTACAATGTTCTTTTTGCTCTTACGTATAAACCTTTTAGAACTTCGAAATAGTCATCTCTGTATAAGGTTTCTTCCAAGAGTAAAGCTAAGTGCTCAAAATTTTCTTTGTGTTCTTGCTTGTATGCAAATGAAATGCCATGGAATTGGGCTATTGTTTCAAGAATGAATTTGCATTGCTCGTAATTTAAGCAAGCGTTTCGCGTCATCGGCTCAAAACCCATACAAGTGACATCTTGTAAAGCTATGAAATCGTTCTCCCCATCTAAATGGTAAGCGAAGCAACGAGGAATATTTAATAATTCACTGTGTCCTTTCGATGATAAGTATTCGGAAAATTTTGGAACGATCTGAAGGAAAAGAAAATTATGTATTATATTATTCAGAAGAAAAAAACAACTGCTGGGTAATTTTGCAGAAAAAGAAAAGATCACCTTGGAATAGAATGTGATTTCATTGCGAAAAAATTCAACGCTCCTCAAGAGTTTTCTTCGGAATATATTATTCGGTAAGGACTTCACTATTATCCTTGTTTCTAGAGTATTTCTTTGAATTTGACTTTCGATAAATAATCTACTGACGACTGATAAGTAATTATCACCTTTACCACTGATTTCCTCGAGATTCCACGAGATGATTTTTATGTCATTGAGATTAGTATTATTTTCTTCGGCTACAATTTTTCGTAACGTTTCTTCGCTAAAATAGCTACTGACATTTTTTAATGTATCCAAATTTTTATTCATTTCCATAGCTTAAAATTAATAAAAATTATAATGTTTAAGTGAAAAATACACTCCGGATGCTGCTTAGCGTTCTCGTAAAATATTTTATACAGTTGACTCGCATACGCATTGAGCAAAGCAATAAGATAAAAAAGTTTACGATATTTTCGAATTGCCGATTGATAACTCCTATCACTTCTTATATTATGAAGTACACAAATATAACGTTTCAAAAAGGCTTATCACTTTCGACGTCACTTTTTTAATAAGAATTACCATAGGTTTGTTGTCTGTACTCTCTCGTATATGTTCGCGAAAGTCAGCAAACCGTCTACATTCGATGCAACGAGTATAAATAAAGCTTTTATTTTATGTGTGTCAGTGGAAATTGAGAAGATAGGAGGGGGGCTCCTTAAGAGCACGAATGCTCGGCTGAGTTCTATGCGTTAACGTTAAAGAGCCTTGAAAGGAGAACGGACATTTTGTCATGATGTCATCAAATAAATTTATTTCAGAGTATTTAAAATATTAAATTGTATATATATATATATATATATATATATACATACAATCAATGTAGGTAAACATTGATAACGCATTTACAAAAATTCTTTCTCTACTGCGTGCAAGATTATGCCAGATAATCGACGTCTATCTTCCGCACTCTTTATATCTTCTACAGTCCAAACGTCTGCGATATCTACTTTATCGTCTTTTATGACATCTAAATCGAATGTTTCGTCTTCTGGTAGCATACCAAATACAACAGACTCCAAACCAAATACTATTCCATGAACAAACTGCTCTTTTACCTACAATCAAATTGTTTTCAAATGTTTTTTTTTAATAATTTATATTACAATCTTATTAATATCTTAGGATATTACTTACTTCTTTTGAAAACTGTTCCCAAGAGTATATTTTATTTGGATCGGATCCAAGAATCTTAATAGTTTTTGACAGCTCGTTATGGTAAATTTTAAGTAAAACATCAAAATGCTCATTTCGCAGAGTTTGATCAGTACAAGAGTATAAAAAAAAGGATAAATCTAATACTGGACTGGTACACCTTGCTAGTTGAAAGTCTAGCATCAATACATCTGGTTTACCAGATGACTTTATTCGTATTAAGAAATTAGGAGCCCACGAATCTCCTTGGTTAACAACTGATGTGGCACTCTTCTGTTGTGCACAAAATTCTGCACTTTTTTTGTACAATGCACCAGGTGGATAGGAATTAAATTGTTTTTCTCCTTTACTATTAGGATATTCTTTAGCCAGTGCATCTTTAGCTATCTCTATTAATCTCAACTGCAATATGATAATAGTAAAATAATTTTTTTTTAACAAATTTATAATTACTTTTAAATAAATTTACAATACTCACATGGAATCGTTTGTACCAATTTTCATACTGTTCTTCCGTAAAGTAAGTTTCAAACAGTTTGGAAGTTATTTTTTCAAAGTTTTCTTTATGTTGATCTTTGTAAGCAAATGATACTCCATGGAATCTAGCAATTGCTTCTAACATATAAGTGCATTGTTCAAATGTAAGACAACTTTGTCGAGTTGCTTGTATAAATCCAAGGGGACTAACATCTTCTAGTGCAATGAAGTCATTGTCACCATCCAAATGATAAGCTAAGCAAGTAGGGATATATATCAAAGAAGATTGATTCTTGGATTTTAAATACTCTTCATATGTGGTAGCTACCTACAAATTTTAAGTATCACAGTTTTCACAGTTAATATATGTATAGAAATACAGATAAATTTTCAAATAATTTAATATTACCTCAGTATAAAACATTATTTCATTGCGAAAAAAGTCTGCACTTCTGTATGTTTTCCTCCTACCTATGTTATTTGGCAATGATTTAACAACGATCTTCACTTCTTTTTCTTCGCTCTTTACTTTAGCATTAATAGCAATTTTGTTGACAATTGATAAATAACTGTCTCCTTTTGCATTGGCATTTCCAAAATCCCAAGATAGGACTTCCACATTCTTCGAATGTTCATTGCACAAAGTGCCTACAATCTTTTGGAGTATTTCTTCAGAGAAGTATTTACTTACTTCGTTGAGTAAATTTTTGTCTCTAGACATACTGTTATTATTTCTAGCAACAATAGTACCAATATCAAATGCAGAGTTATTCTCATGAACTAAAAGTACAAAGTATTTGCTACAAGGTCAGAACGTCGGTTAAATACAATGTCGTTTATCTGCGCAGCTTTGAATTAACAAATTGCAGACGACTAAATCGTTGACGAACACGTGTTCCTTCGTCACCCACTAGCTTTGAAGTACCGTCACTTCTAAACATTTTTTGCAATATAGCTATTATCATATTCCACTAGCATGCACGCGTCTAACCTCTTGCCACGTCGTACAAATGTACTTCGATTCCTACTTATTATTTCATTGATCTCTTCTTGTAATACATAAATATACAATAATGCATACGTCTATACATACGTAAACAAGCGTCATCGAAATCTGATCTGACATCTGAGATCTGAATCTGACAGTACTATTAAAGTGTATCGGTAAAGTGTGTGTGCTTGAGTGTGTTTAATTATACACACAAATCAGTACCTAGAGATTCAATTTTTCTACATTCCTGAGTATTTTCTGAATAAAAAAAACACTTTACTCACACCAGCTCACACTTTTGAATTTGACATTGCCACTCAATTTTTATGGCACAGAACGCGAAAAAAGCTTACAACGAGTTTTTCAGTAAAACGCTTATTTATTACTGATTCAATATATACAGCTAGAAATGTATATTAAAAGAGCTTCGATTTAAAAAAACCTTTCTCCAAATTGGATTTGGATGTGCATTTTTTAAAAATATAAGCAGATCTCGACTAGAAAACGACAGATCTGTATATTTTTACTTGTGAAAGGGCATTCTTTAAATGCTCTCAGGTTTTCTCTCAAAATACCTTTTTAAATGAGCTTAGTTTTAATGGAAGCTCTGAATATCTATATAATACTTAAAGGTGACTTGAACGACCAGAGCCGTATTAAGCATGGATCCCTTCTTATGCATTATATATATATATATATATATATATATCAATTTCATTTATATTGATTTGATAAAACTCAAAATAACAGTTAAAATTATTAGACATTATGTGAAATGAAAAAATTTTCAAATAAAATGTAAAAATCAACAAATTGAAAAGAGTTATTTTTGTGGATTATGGTCGAAAATGTTATTTAGAATAAGAATTTGACTTTTCGCCGTGCCAAAACTCTGTGCTAACTCCAGAAAAATTCGAGAACTGAAAAACTCGAAAAGAATCATGCATCTACTACCAAAATTGTTCACTAAAAAATTCTCTACAAGATAGACAAAAATTCGAGTGCGTAAATACAAAATTTACATTAAAAATGGGCCTAGAGCTAGAGCGCTAAATTTAATTGCAAGAAATTTTAGACGTTTATTATACAAGTAATCATTAATTAATGATTCCATCCTTTTTAACTTTCACGCTTTAAAGTAATGCAAATCGAAATCTAGAAACCCGATATAAATAGGATCAATAGTTTAGCCGTGACACAATAATTAATTTACTTTTGCTCGCAATCACATCACTTTTTAGCTTTAACATAAAGTGAATAGTTGTCGATTAAATTTGGCGCTAATTTTTTTACGAACATTTAAACATTTTAACTTTCGTATGCTATCTTTGTTTACTCGATTTTTGTTTATTTAGCAACATTTAGCACGACTTTACCAAATCGAAAAAATGCGTCTTTATAAACAATTTGATTATTTAAGGAATTATTGAAGTTGCGAAAATTGTTTAAAAGCAGTATCAATCTTCTTGAAAAATTCCTTCGATTCTATAAAAAGATATTGAAGTTGGTCAATTTTTTTCTGAGATTTTCGAGGCCAAAGGTTCGAAGCGTAAGCTGCTATTACACGCGATATAGAAAAATGTCAAAAGACAGTTTGAAAATTGTTTGCCAGATCCTATTAAAGGCGTGTATGATTATGGTAGAATGAGTAAATTTGTCTGTAGACTTGATTAAATATGTCCAAGTTGACTGTCGAAGTGGTAAAATCGGAGTGGAGGGGGTTAATTTCTGAATTCGAGATCGCGCGTTCTAAATCGTCGCGATCGATTTAACTATCAATATCTCGGCTTCTATGACAAATATTTTGATAATTTTTTTTTAAATCAATATAGCGTGTTGAAATAAACTCTTTTATCATTGTCTCATTAATGCTATTATTTATGCTTATACAGGCATAGTAACGACAAAATATTTGTAATATTTTTATATTACTTATTTTTTAATCTATGATTAATTTTTATGGTTAATGCACTTTATTCTATACAAATATAAGTTACTTTAAACAATAATATTGTTGCTATTTATGGGAAGCATTTTTGATGTTAATTAAACATGTTATGCCCTCAACTGCATGGATAAACAAAGCAAATGAAGACGATGATTAAACAAATAGTTTTAACATGCAGTTGAATATTTTGTATCTATTCAAAACACGCTAACTTGTCTATACGAAATTGTACGAATGCCTAGACATTCGTATAAATATTTATATTCGTATGTAAATGTATCAATTAATATTTTCATAAATCAATTTATATATTCATAAATATATTTGATATTCATTTATACTTCACGTCTTGTATTTTTTGAGTTGGCCAGTTTTTCAATTCTTAGCCTGAATCAGCTGGTTCGTCAAGCTTTTTCCAAAACTGCCGGGGGTTTCCTCCATTCTCCTCCACTCATCTTTACCAAAATTTAATATAGAATACTTGTAAATTTTCCAAAAACTAGAGATTTATTACTGGCGAATGAAGGGCAAGCGTATACATGTCTTGAATATGTCTTGGATACATATATTAATTTTATTTTAGCTGGTAAATTTTACATGAGCCAGTACCGAATTATTTTTGATTAAATATACCTTTATTCGTGTACCTAGAGAGGTATTCGTGTACGATAAGATTCGTGAAAGATAATTCACAATCAATTACAGTGAGAATCAAATAAAGAATTTAAAAATAATGCAAGTTTATCAGTAGTTATCTTCGCAATTTATCGTAGTACGATTCGCAAAAATGGCAGTAGTGCTGTTAGCTCTGTATGACGTAATCGGTCATAAACCACTTTAGCGTTTAGCATTATTATTCGCATTCAAGGAAAGCGATAGTGTACCGTAAACGAAGTACGTAATAACTATATATATAGTAAACGTATATTTATACATTTACTTACATTTACTGCGTCGAGACAGCTATAAAAAAGACTCGAAGAACCAGTCGCAATTCAAATTTAAATAAAACGATCCTTCTATGTTAGAAAGAACTTCTTCCTGAGGAAATCTCCCTGCCGTACAAAGGCATTCTTCCTCCTTTAAATAATCATCTTCCTACTGTATAGGAATTGGCGGTTCCTCAAATAGAGGAAAATCCTCCTGTTACCAAATATTAAATCCGCCTGCTAGGACCTTACTGCAGTAGGAATATATTATTCCTTTCAATAGAAGAAAATCCTCCTGTAGCAGGCGGATTCATCAACTTGATATTACGCGCAGATGAGCGACGGCAGCGCAACAAGCGTTTGCAAAAAACAATCATTTAAAAGTGAGAAGTGAAACACGAAATTTCGGAAAATGAGACAGAGGTTAGAGCATTGGGGATTTCCTGAAGAAGTTACGACAACTTTAGAAAGTAAGTGAAAAATTTTAGTATTTTTCAATAAATTACACAAATTGACATATACTCTATAATCTCTATACATACATAACCATAAAATATATATATATTTTTTTTATTTCTAGGCTTTGATATCAGTACTTAATGAAACAATCGAAGGTCAAACCTTTTTTAATATTTATGAAAAAAATGGTATTTTACAACCCCACGATAGGGACACGCTAGCGACATTAATTATCAATAGATGTGATCCCAATTTAACACGGTAAGAAAACCTTTATTATTAGAATTATCAATAATAGTTGATAATATTTTTGATTAATAAAATATAAATATGTTTTCAGTGGTGTGGCAGTTTTTTTATAAATGGATATTCTAACTTCCAAATATATTCAAATTGGTGTGAATTATGAACTAGAAGATTTTCTTTTTTAACGATTATATAATATGTCATTTGTAAACTATTTTATACAACTGGATTTAATCAGCATCTACATAGTTATACCATAAAGTCCAGTAACAACTGGGTAATAAAAGAATTGACCCAATTGTTAAAGTATAAAGCAGTACAGAAAATCATCTCCTCGCCAGAGGGTGAATCGTGTATAATGTGTTATGTTTAGATGATTCAAAATATATTATTTCCTTACTAAAAATTATACAATTTTAATTTATTGACTGGCTGATTTTTATTATACTAATTTTGAAAATATATTTTTACTTTACAAGCGTATTTTTTACTGTGAAAGTAAGAATATCCGCTTTATGCATTTTCGCACTATAATAAGAGGAGTTATATCTAATTCAAAGATATAAATTTATAAATACGAGACCAATTCAAAACTATTTCATTAGATCAAAAATAATTCCTCCAGCTACAGTGCAAAATTCTTCCTGCTTCAAAGTAACAGTTCATTTTGCCTCAAAGAAATTTACTTCTTTAAATCAGGAATAATTCCTCCTGACATAGTGCAAAATAGCAGCAAGCAGATATTCCTCCTTCAACAGGAAGAAATCCTCTCGGCCCTATTTCTAGCTGAAAATCTGCCTGTTCCAAGCGGGATTTCATTGATACAGGAAGATCGTTTTCTGAATACTATACGTCTGTGTTTAATTGTTATATAATATACATGCGTCTTGCGTACATGTACAAAAAAATGCAAGACATTTGGCAAATAAAAAAGTAAACATCGATCGTAGCTAAATCGACTATTGTTTTTAAAATTGGTAATTCCTATTATTTATGTATTTTGTTCAGAACCAACTGGTTCTTCTCCTTAACAGCCAACAAAGAATACTTAAGTACAGAAAATTATCAAGTTGTTAATATTAAACAGTTAATACGTTAAAGAAATTGTAATAATCAAAATTGAATAAATATTAAGTCTTATTGTTTTAATAATTATTTAGTATATCTTTTATTATGTATAGTGCTATTATATTATATTATGCACTTTTATATGCCAGAATAATAAGTATAGAAAACTTTCGGTATTTAGCATACATACAACATTTTTCATAACATATGTACATTACAAGATATATTTTGTAATGTAAGTATTTTTTACCGAAATGAATGGCGTTTTAATCGTACATACGATTACGCATATCTATTACGCATAGAAATGTCAAATTATATAAATCCACTCTCAACGGCGTGTACGACTATTTCAGCGAGACGACGTCTATTCTCCGGAGACTGAATATTCGATATAGGACACACGTCTGAAATATCAACTTGATCTTGTGTAATTTCATCTAAATCGAAAGCTTCGTCAGACGTCATCATTGTGAATGGAACAGTACAGAAAATAACAGCTTCTAAAGCATATATATAATATAATAGGTGAATCCGCAAACAGACTGTTCTTTTAGCTAGAAAATAAAAAATGTTACAATTCTATCTTGATAGAAAAATGAAAAATTTGTACTCTTAAAGTTCATTACTCGATCATTGCCATATACCTCTTTCTCAAAGACGTGCGCCTTGGATAGACTACATCTGGATCTACATCGAGCAGTTTAGGGGACTTCACCAGTTCATTATAATAGTCGTGAATAATTCGTTCGTAGTGCTTGTCCCTCACTGACTTGTCGCTCTTGCGCTTCTTGATGCTATTTGAAAATCGAGCATTGGCGCCTGAATTTGACCGGGCTCGTTTTGACGGGCCGATAACCGACGTCGGCTCGTGTTTACGCTGGCAAATTTCAATGCATCTTTTCACTAATTCATCAGGCTTGTAGGAATTGAAAACTTTCTCAGTTACAGTACCGGGGTACTTAAATTACTCCTTAGCTAAAGCATCCTTAGCTAGAACCGTGCAACCCTCACTAGAACTGTGTCCTGTAAACCAAATTCTCACTCTTCACTCTTCGCTTTTTACAATAACTGGATAGAATGCATGGATAGACCAGGATGATCATTGTGGAGGATGGAAAGGAAAATTACATTTACTTATACCTACAAAAAAAGTCTTGTACCAGTGCTCGTAGATGTCATCGGGTGTAGTATGTTTCCGTAAGCATATCTGCGAGTTTCTCGAAATCCTCCGGATTTTCCTTTTTATAGTCAAAGGAAATTGAGTGAAATCTCGCGAGACTCTCTACTATGCATTTGCATTGCTCGTAGCTGAGACTGGATTGACGACAGAGAGGACCGTAACCTATAGAAAATCGTTTTCTTTATCGCGATGGTAAGCGAGGCAACGAGGTATATTCATCAATTGGCTTTTCCTTTGAATTTTCAATATTTCTCGAACCTTGGCGATATCTGTAAATTTACCCGCGTGTATACGCGGTATATGCATGCATATAGTATGTGTATGTATTATTTTTCTAGTATTCCTTTTCTCTCGAGGTTTTTTACAAAAGCTGAAAATCGAACCTCGGTATAAAAGACGATTTCTGTATATCGAAAAACTCGACAGTTCTGAAGGTGATTCTCCTTCTCATATTCTGTGGCAGACTTTTGACGATGATATACGTGTTTCGGAGATCCTTTCATCGATTCTGCTCAGTATTGATATACGATCAACTACTGTCATGTAGTTACCACCTTTGGCTGAAGCGTCTCCGAAATCCCAGCTCAGTATTTCCACGATGCTCGAATTTTCTGGAGCTACGATTTCTTTTAACACATCCTCCGTAAAGTATACGCTCACGCGTTTCAGAAGATTCACATCTTTCCTATTCTTTCCTGACATTATTTAAGATTCTGAAAATTACCTGGCAATGAAAAGTATAATTGAAAGAAGTATATTTGTAAAACTCATTGTACAGTTATCCGATAATGTTAATTCACTAAGTGGCCTTCGGTATGACATAAATAGCGGCTATTTACATATACCGCATAAACAACAAGTTTTATTAAAATACGTAATATTAAGCGTATTACAACGGAAATTCAAATGGTTTTCAAGGCAAATGTCAATTTCGAATCCTTTCCAACACGCCAATCTAAATATTTGTCTTGAAGTGTCTTGAAATTACCATTTCCGGTTTATAATATAAATTTTATGGTAACATTAAATTAATGTATGACAGTAAAGTATTACAACAACCAAAAGCAATGATTGTCTATTTAAGTATAAGATTTTAATTATGAGAAAATGCTCAATCAAATATTAACTATATTCTGATGTTTTATAAAAAAATTTCTAAATACACTAGTGTTGCACCGAGCGATCAATGCAGTACGAAGGTCACTTTTGACTAGACAGGTTGAAGTATTCTTTTCTTGCAATAGCACGAGACTGAAGTGCAATGAGTGCGTCATGAGTGCGTCATGAGTGCGTCATGAGTGCGTCATGAGTGCGTGGGGAACGGATAAAGTGGGGAGCGTGAGATAGGCTCGTCTTTACTAGCCTAAAATGATAAAAAGCTAGGAAGGAAGAGAGAAGGAGAGCCCACCCACTGCATTAGCTGAAAGAACGAGACGGAAGAACTAGTGGGAAAATTTTAAAAATTAATAAAATATATTTTTTTTAAATAATTCTAATAACTATTATTGTTGTTTTATTATTATTCTGCGTATATTATTAGTAAACAGACTATCGCAACTATACAATAGTACTTAGTAGTTACTTTGCGTGCAAAATCAATTTCTCATCGTGATTTTTTTCATCTTGAGACTCATGATCGAACCTTCTCGAAACTCAATTTGATGACTTTGAAATTTTTTTATTTGTAAAGTTTAATGAATTTTACAACAAAAGTACCTTTTGAGATTTGAAAATAAACAGAAAATACTAAAATTGCTAAAGATGCCAACTTCGAGATCCTGTGATTTAAAGATCTAAAACTAGCGAGTCAGTCGTAGTTCAAGGGCCTACCTCCTATGCGGCTTACCTCCTTGCATTGCTTCGCGTTTTGCATTTAAAGCGTAGTGCTTTAGATCAACGCTCGCAAACCAGCTTATTATTAAATACAATGTTGTTTGATTTGTTAAATAATAATTTTTAATAAAAAATTTTTTTTCTACAAATTAAGTGTATGTCAATGATAAAAAAGCTAATATTACACATTTTCTAATTTATGTAAATGAGAACAACTTTAACTTAACTAATAATAACAAAATTTGTTCATTTAACTTGAGGAAAAGTGAGAAATTGTTGCCATTTTTTAAGAAAAAAAAATGAAATAAGTACTTTATTATAATTTCGAAAGGCATATTTGTATAAAATTGAATTAAATTGAAAATTCATTGGACTGGCTGTGAATTGCAAGGTCCATACAGTAGCAAAGAAAAGATTAAAAATCTTTTGAAAAAAAAATATTTTTTTTGACTGGTCAATCTGTCATGTTACATTTTAATTGAGATCTAATCAGTAAAATATAAAAAGAATTGTTTTGTCTAAACATTTTCTGATATATAATTTTTCTGATACAGTTTATTTAGAAATGATGATAGAAGACTTAATTCTTAATACATTATGCACTTAGCATTTTTATTCATATCTCTCCGTAGACAACAGACTAGGATAGCACGTAAGCAAAGTTTTTCGTAAAGTTGAATCTTTATTCGTACTTTTTAATTGTAAAACGAAATACGACTTATACATATATACTCCTAATTAAATTACTATGTACATGTCGGTGTTTATGAAAAAAATTGTCTTGTTCTCCTCATCTCTGATACAACTTTTATTGGAAAGATTTTTCATCAGAAATTCATAAATGTCTACTTTATCAACGAAGTAATTTAAATCCCATAAAACATCGCACTCGGTATGTAATACGAATAATGTAATTGTCAGTCGTTTAGTTTACGAAACTTTTTTTCGTAATCTCTAATGATATTATTATGAAAACTTACACAAGGATCCCACCAAGCGAAGATGTTCAAAAATTATGCAAAAAATCGATCTGCTACTCAGGTCGAATAAGTAAATTTGAAAAAATGCCCTAAAATTCTAAACCATCACTCTTAAAAGCTTTTACAAGTTAACTAAACTCAGTTTTCGTCTTCGCGAATGCGAATGCAAATACAATGTTTTCTTTCAAAGTGCATTATTATACTATTTACTATTTACTATTTACTATTTTCTATTAAGCATTTCGAATTTTCTTCTGATAACGTATTTTGATGCGACAGAGTTAAGACGCGTTAGCAGGACTACACCGGACGTTTTTAGATGTTAAATGAAACAATACGTTTTTTCTATATACAAGAAATAAATAATTGTAATAATTAAATCTTCACAATTGTTTGAATGAGCTCATGAGCTGGTATCTTTTTCATCGGTCTTTGAAAAGTAAGTAAGTCGTTAATAAATATTTCTACGGACTTGTGAATTGAATTAGATATTTCTTCCGCTCTTTTCAAATAAACGAATATTAAACCGGGACCGTGTCAAAGCGCCCAACGAGTCAAAGCGCCCAATGCCAAGAAATAGGTCTTTTCCCAGCGATTTTAGCCGATATAAAGTGCCGATAATACGGTGAAAAGTCAGACTCTGGATGTTCGCACTTTATATCGACCAAAATCGCTGGGAACAGACCTATTTCTTGGCATTGAGCGCTTTGACTCGTTGGGCGCTTTGACACGGTCCCATTAAACCAAAATACGCAGAACGAAAATCAAGGTTATATTTTGCGTAATATGGTATTATTATTGTTGAAGTTACACTTTCTTTCTGTTCATTCTTATATTATTTCAATTATAGCAAATAGAATACTATACTATACTACTAATATAGTTCACCTTTCAATATTTTCAAAGTAGTACAAAAAAACTGAGACAATTTTTTCTTCAATTGTAGATTTTGAAAATGGATGATTGGTATTGCAATAAAGATATTTTTAAAAACACACCATCTGTGCAAGATGGAATGGACTTCACTGGTGAATATGTGTATCGACAGGAAGGTGCTTGATTCATCGTTAAAATGGACATGACTCTGAAGCTTGGCTATAACACGTGGGCAACCGGGCTTGTTTTACATGTTACAATCATTTGAACATTTCCCTCATTACATAAGTATTTTTGGTTTTTAATTAAACAATTTCTATGTATTATACGAAATTACTCATCCAAAGTATTTTTTAAATTTTAGATAAAGTATATCATCCATATTCTTTTTTAATAAAATATGCCAAAATTTTCAAAGGTATAATCATTTTTTTAATTTTTAAGAGATTTCTCAAATTCGAAAAGTAAAAGAAATAATGAAATATTTGCAGATGATAAAAGTAAACTTCAAAAAATGGTAGAAATGGCATGGACATTGATTAATGACAGGTATTTTACACCCAAATAATCGATAATGGATAATGTCTTTTTAATGCCTTTCATATATTGAAATTTACATTTTTGTTGTACTTAGTTAATGTACAACTATTTGTATTCAATGGGAACCAGAAATTATTACCATTGCTCTAACGTTTTTAGCAGCAAAGTTAAGTAGATTTCAAGTAATCACTTGGAAAGCTAGGAAAGCTGATCAATTGAGATGGTGGAAAGTGTTTGTAGAGGATTTAGATATGAACGTTATCAAAAGAATAAGTGTTGATCGTGCCTAGCTAAATGCGTTGCAATGCATTAACGAGGTTAGATCAAGGACAGCAGGAGGATCTTTGCAGGAAGAGTAAGAAGGTGTATTAAATAAACATTAGAATTAGGTCAAAATACGTGTGACGTGTTCTCTTTATTAATCAAGTATAAAATTTAGGTCAGTAGAGTACAAATTGTTGATATAAGTTTCCGCGAAGGTAAGCGGTGCGCGGGAGACTTCTAAGAAGAGTGACGCGCATAAGGACCGATACCGAACAATGAATGAATGAAGTTCACTCGACTCTTAATATATTGAACTGTTTGGTAGTATTTCCGAGAAGTGCACGTGCAGAATATTACGCTGAGTGCGTACTATTATGCACGGTTAAAGACCGGTCTAAAATAAATTAACTCAAATGAAGAAGAGCGATAAGTACAGAAGTATTGGTTAGTAATTCAAGTTGTTTCCTGCTTCACAACGCGAAAACCCGTGTCCTACTGGCTACGCCAGGTCCACGGGACAAAGGGAACCTGTCCTTTGTCTTTTACATGCGAAGTTCCGCAAGAAAATGTTACGCGAGGTCAAAAGCGGACGAAAGGTCCGCTTCCCAGTTTCTGCCGAAGCGTTAATCCTGGGGACCTACGATGAGACGAATTATTACATACTCACAGAGTACTTGGGCGTGTAGTCTCACTGGATTCAGTGAGAATACGGGTGCTCGGCTTCACGTTGAGGAGTTAATTGTTTTAGTCTTGTCAGTTAGGAAGTCGAATAATAAGTGTCGCATGGAGATGCGGCACTTTACCTGCTAGGTGCGTAAAAGAAAACGGCGGCTCGAAATTGCGGCCGCAACTCAAAAGACTAATTTCGGTTTAAACGCGGGTAAATCACGCGTAGTTTGAACCTCGTGACCAGGGTAAGTCCCGCCCTCGGGGTGGGCCGTCTTACCTAATTGGTTGCGTGTTATACATTGCTAAAAAAAAACATCTCCGAGGAATTTTCCACTCTGATCAGTGTCAACAGGCACCGACTTTGAGTTCATCCTCGGAGAGATGTTTTTGTTGTTGTTTCAGGCGTACATACACCTCGATGAACATGAGTATTGCTATGCAACTTGTGACGTTGCACCATTTAAATTTATTCATACTTAGTTACATGATTACACATTTTCTGACTAAATTTCGTACTTCATTAGTTCAAATGTAATTTATTAACAGAATTTAATAACATAATAATCTTTTTTAAATTTTCAGCTACGTTTCCTGCGATTGATAAAAAGAAACTGGTAATTCATATTCACTAGTAACTAATTCTGTTTTAAAGTTTTCAAAGACTGAACTTAATGATACAATTACTATAATCAAGACTGAGCCACGTCTGAAATCTAAACTATCGACTATTAATAATAACCAGTCATTCGAGATAAAATTCCAGTCAGCCGTTTTAAAAAGAAGTCCACTTTGCATTAAGACTGAAGTAACAGGTGCAAATGTTCCCCTTGCCCATGGAATACCATTTTATAATCCAAAAATGGTATTACCAGCATCCTCAAGTACATCGATTTCATCGACGACTTGTACAGTTACTTGTGAAGGGAATTCGGAGTCATCCTTGCCATTATTGCCACTATTGGATGTTTCCATGCCTCCATCGGTTTGTAATCCATCAACTACTACCGTCGTATCAAATAATTGTTCGATTAATGAAAAGTTTACGAACTCGAGGAAATTGAACATTAAACTTAACAACAAAGTTAATAAGATTGATGGAGTTCAAAGAACAGTTATGTATCGACGTGTTGATAATAATGGACAAAATTTCAAAAATTAGAGCGGATAATTACAATGGCAGTCATATTGAAAGTTCTGATAATACTTTTCAAAGGTATTCTAATAGAAAAGACGAAAAGTGGAATTCGAAAAGCTATTATGAAAATAGGCCAACTAATATTAATAACACTTTTCGAAACAGAAGATGCTTTACAAATTCAAAAAATCACGAAATAAATTATTCGTATTCTAGAAATTTTAAAATAAAATATAACAATGGTAATGACAGTGACAGTGTATATAATCTTAAAAAGAGTTTTTCGAAAGATAGGCATAATTCTTCAGAAGTACGACGATTTGTTAATTGACTATTCCTTGTGAAACTAACTCTTAAAACTTTTTTATTTAAACTAATTTAGTTATTCACATATGTTAATATGATAAATTTCAGATCTTTCATGTTTAAGAAATTAAATTTTTTCAATCGCTTTGTTTTTATATTTATTTTTTTTCGATTTTTCAAAGAAAATATCGAATATCTTAATCAAAGATTATTGTTCAAATGAAAAGGTTTATTATGCAGTAATCGTTGGTTTTGATTCCTTTTAGTCTGAATCTTATTAGAACGCACTATGTATTTAAATGAAATTAAAGAATATAATTTTTCTTAAACTATTAACGTGCGAAGTACATTTTGTGCTACTTTTATTTAATAGAAAATTATAAAGTATTTTCTGTCATTGTAAAGATCAAATAATAGAGTATAAAAAATGCTTTTATCAATAAGGAAACATTCACTCGTATTTATCGTAATTATACACGTTGGTTACAAATAAAGCAAATGATGCAAACTGAAATTTGACCTGAAAAGCTAGATATCAATTTATGGCCTACTAAAAGACAATTGTGTATTCAAAATAAAAATAAAAAAACTCTACATAATTATTAGGAAAGAACCTCTTAAAAAGCCAGAGACTCCTCGCTATCAGTATCAAAGTAAAAAGACAATAAATAGATTTTTTAGATGATTGATTGTAATTGAAATTGACGATCGCGCAATAGCATAAAAATTAGTCAAAATCATACAATCAATATTTGCACTTGTTGTAAATAAGCGTTTCACAGTGTTGAAGCCATCAGTATAATCCATATAATCAATCAGTCAGTAGCTCCAATCCGTGGCATTGATACGTATACCAGAAGTATCATGTGTGCACAGGAGTTGGAAGAAAAATTTGTTAACCATTAATTGATCGCATTAATCGATCAGCTATCTTCCTGAGCGACGGACGGTGATGTCGAGGGCGATGTCGAGGGCGATGTCGAGGGCGATGTCGAGGGCGATATCGAGGGCGATGTCGAGGGTGGTCTTCTACCAAATGGCAGCCTCTTTTTTTTTGGATACCTAAGCACTTGGTTAATGGTACTGCAAAATTGACAGATGGTCTCTGCGTCTCCTGTTATAATGGGACAAAGCTTGTGTCTCCAGCGATTGACCGCATAGTCTTTTTGAGCACATTGCGCTGTGTCACACTCGCCGATGTTTGGACCACCTGAGCACACAACCGTCTCATCCACGTGTTTCAATATCACCTCCATTTCGTATACGTCCTTTGGTCGGCGTACCTCGAGGGGAGAAAATTTGTTGTTGATGTAAATTTTGATATTGTCGCTCTCGTGGAATATCACCTGCAAGGTAATAGTTATATAGAAATTCTAATAAAGTTCTATCTCAATGAATTTACATCTTTACCTGTTTTTCGTATATAGGCGGTATAAGAACATCGGACTTAAACCACTTAGCTTTCGAAAAGATGATGATATCTTTATCTATACTGTTCTTATGATATCCCCACATGGAATTAGGCAGCTTGATTTTGTGACTATTATGAAAAATGAGATCAAATGCTCGAATGTTCAATTGCGCTTCGGATTCCGGCAAAGGATAATGCAGCGTGCCTTGTTTTAGAGGAGCACAGCTTTTAGTCTTATTGGCTTTAACTCTGTGATTTACGTGCTTTTGAGCACTGTTATTGTGAACGAAATTATTAGTTTCGTTTAAAATCATTAGTTCTTCAGTAGGCACCATAATCGTAACTTCCTTTGTTGCGTTAAATCCGTGAATATTGCTATGCTGCGTTTGAATTTGTTCTTTACTGACGTTCGAAAGATCTAAGAAAGCGACGGAATAAAAATACAGTATGTTTGCCAGTGGAACGATTATAAAAAGTATTTTAATCAATCGATACCCGTGAAGTGCTCTTGAGGTTTTAGATACTGTATGGATATTATTTTGGCATGGTTCGATGCTCCCGACTTCTCACTGATTTCACTATCTTTGTCGTGATTCGCAATATCCAAGCCATTCTGACTATACGAGTGAATTTGTCCATTGACAAAAAAAGCTAAGTCAAAGAAAAAGGAAAAGCGTGTAAAAAACTTGCTCTGTACTCGTAAACAATATGAATGTACCATTCGTCTTAAATACCTGTAGCATCGAATGTCTCGTTAGTATTATTCGGTAAATTACTCGTGACATTTTGAGCAGGGTTCTTGACATTTATAGGTATCACCTCAGACTGCGCATTATTCGATGCAGCGAGATTGAAGTTAACGAGGTTGCTGTGATTCTCATTGAAAGAAACCAGAATGTTACCGTAGTTGACGTTAAGGTTCCCATCGTTACTGAGAATAAAATTACCTTGAAAATTAGCTTGTGCTGTTCGTGTAATCAAGATCAATTAATGATAGTGTCAAGTTTAAATGTGTAAAATGAAGAGTGCCATAGCCGTACCTCCGTTATTCGAATTCTCAGGATCTTTCGGCGACCTTCGTTTTCTCTTCTTCCTTATGGACGACTCTTCCAGATCTTCCTCGAATATCGACGGTACCGTGTCTTTGACGAGAGAAAATTTAATGAGCGGTCGCTAAAACCAAACAATCATCGTGAACAAACATACCGTTTATAAAATAGTTTATAAATAGAGTATTTATCACAGATGAATACTAGAGAACGCTTATTGGAGGCTACGTTCATTAAAGATCGAATAAGCGGAATCGCGGAGTTGCACATTTCCTCTTAAAGCGGTATTCGGAAAAGCCCGGAATATGTTTCCAAGTTGAATCTAAAAATAGACTCGAAAACAAGGCGCGCTTGAGCGCGGGCAGAAGCTTGCGCGTAGGAGTCCGAAGAAGGCAAGGGAGAGCAAGCAGATATGCGCTGCTGCAGCTGTAAATTCAAAGTTGCCCTTTCGAATTCAAAGACGGAAAGTCTTAACGAATTCTGAAGAGAAAACAGTCTGCTACATCTTCGGCGAAAAATTCGTCATCAACGGACATCATCGGAGATGGAAATGAAATCTGCGTTAACCGACCATTTGTTTTAACGGCCCGAGCGTCATGACTGCGGAAAGTTAATCTGGGCGCGTGGGCGCGTGGGCGCGAAAAGCTCGCGCGATCACATAGGGGTAAAAAAAGCTCGTCTCGAAAAAGCCTCAACCAGCCAATGCAGCGATGATCCAGATTCGAGAGAGCAACGTCTTTTCCATAGGAACATTCAAACATAGTCTCGGCGGACGCTTTCTACAAACTGAGCATTTAACATATATTGTTACAGAATTGAATACACTGTTTCACAAGCTCGCGAGGTAAGCGTCGAAGAATTCGAAAGAACAGAACAATAAAGTCTTATTAGTAGACTTAGAATAGTAAGTAGTAATAGGAACAGGTG
This sequence comes from Apocrypta bakeri, assembly GCA_018906985.1. Lineage (NCBI taxonomy): Eukaryota > Metazoa > Arthropoda > Insecta > Hymenoptera > Pteromalidae > Apocrypta > Apocrypta bakeri. The sequence goes on along the minus strand of JACCIA010000008.1, from coordinate 2,498,289 downwards.
AAACCTGAAATATAACATTGCCGAAGGAGTCCCTCAAGGTCGCCTCCCTTCTGATATCCTCGTCGCGAAAATGCCTTTCGCAAACGGAACTACTGCGCTGTAGGATCGTGGCACCAGCACTCGCGCATTCTTTTACAGCTTTCAACCACTTATCCAGAAGATTTTGATCACTTGGAACTTTGAAAAACGACACCCGCTCGTCACAGTTCTCTGCGCGACTGTTTCTGCACGTGACCACGCAGCAACGTCTCACCATTTTTCACTCGGTTATTTTTTGTCTTTCTTCTCGAAAGCTCGAATTTACGCTGCAATTCACGAGATCGTAGCTGAAGCGCTTTTGCGCTCCGACTGCAGTATCTTGTACGCGGATTGCGTTCGCGGATAGTCGAAAAGTCTCGCCTATTCGGCGGCGCACATGTTGTTGCCGTTGAGAGGGAGTGCCCCGGGGAGCAGGGGTGGGAGGAGAATCTAAAAAAGGAAAAGCTACGCGTCGGCTTTACGGCCACAGTCATGCGTGTGGTGTATGAGGAGGCCACAGTCATGGGTGAGGTGGGGTGGGGTGGGGTGGGGTGGGGTCCCTTTTATTTTTTATTTTTATTCCCACCTTTTAATCGATCGAATCCATTTCGAAAACTTTTTCAGCGAACAAGTCAGTCCTTAACAATGATAATATATACAATTTACGGATTGACGGGACAATAAAAAGACCACTGCATGGAGTGCTAAATAAATATTATTTATTAAAAAAATATATTATCTTCTAATGCAGAGGATTATTCACTAATGACATCAACATCAGTCGTATTCTTATACAACGAAAATAAACTTTTCTATTGAAAGCTTGTCAATGATCGTTTTAAAAAATAACTATTTCTAATACATCTATAAAAGTACAGTTAAAAACTTTATAAATATGAATGATTAACTATATGTATAACTATAAGTAGAAGTCAAAGTCATGATATTATACGTGGGAAATAGGCTGCAGTCTAGTCGTAATATCAAACAATGTGATTAATTTTTCCTATGAAAGAAAACTCGATCGCAAGTTGCGACCAGCATAGATTATTTCGAATGATCAAACGATGATCAAACGATCATTCGAAATAATCTATGTATAAATAATCGTAGCCCAACCGCAATCTACGGAGCTAATTACTCTTCGATTTTTAATAATTATTGCTTTATTTCAATATTTATTATAACATTTCATTCTACATCCCCTCATTCATTCATCAACTATAATATGTATAATATATTCATGTATAAATAATACTGAAAATGTGAATACTAATAATTCAGAAATTTCTGTAATTTAGAAATTGGTTGTGAAAAGACATGCCAATATGTCGGCTATATTACTTTGATTAATGACTATTATAATGAAATTATATTAAACAAATGATATCGCAGTGTAGCGGTACATTACCATACATCTGCTTTACGCAATCGCCTTTATATATATATATATATATATATGCTGCACTTACGGTAGCTTATGTAAGCAATATCATTGTAAAGAGACATTTGACCTTTGAATTTGATTTTTTTCTAAGCAAGCTTTAACTATTATCTGTTACTTATATTTATATGCATAGATTATCGATTAGTGATCGTAAAATCATATGCTAAAGTAAAGAAGTAAAAGTAAGTCAATTCTTTGCTTATGATACGAGAAAATAAGCTTTTATAGAAAATTTATTAAGCTTTTACACACGGTAAAGATATTATAGCAGAGAGTATATAAATCGAACTCGAAATCAAAGAAAACTAATGCTCCGCGCAGTTGCAGTGCTGTTAACGATAATATATATTAATCGTATCTTTGCATATTGCATTTAATTGCATTGTTTCTTGTTTGCGACTTTTGCGTGCATAAACACGCACACATTATACGTCATACATACTCATACCGTCATACCGACTGTACAGTGTACAGTCAGTACAGTAAAGTCTACCGGGTAGACGGTAGACCGTAGACCGTAGACCATAGTTGGTAGAGCTCTTTCTTCTCCCGGCAGTCCCGGCTCCTAAGCCCACCCGAGACCCGACAAGCCGACAAGTGCGCAATTCTAACCTCGAAGTAGAAGTGAGAGAAGAAATAGATCTCGTAAGGTTAATTGCAAACATTTTCTTAAATTTCTTGAGCACTCGTCCGTAAAAAATTTGCACTCAGTTTCCTCGAACAGTTAAAACATTAACATTAAAACATTCCTGAAGATAATGCCGAAAACAATATAGATAACTAATGAATTATTTATATTTTAGGAGTACAGTTTGCTGTTAAATTGTTTAAATGGCCAGTTTGTCCGTGTTGAAAGCAGCATCCGCTGTGCTTCTGTCGAAGACAAGGCCGATTTTGATCGCAAGTAGGACGGCAGCCACACAACCGTCCAAAGGTCAACTCGTCGAAATCGTCCATAACGAGCAAAATGGTTTGTTTTCGCTGATTTTTATTAAAGTTCATTTTGAGATCATCTGGCAAACTTAAATAATTTTGACTGTTTGCTTCTCTTCTTAAAATATTCTTATACTTACAATAATGATACATTTTCTGGATTAATCATTGTTGTTAATATAATTTATTATGAACTACAGGAATCACAACAGTGTCTATGTCAAAACCTCCGGTCAACAGTTTGAATTTAGAATTGATTACAGAGCTAAGAAAAGCTTTTGAACATGCAAATGATAATAAAAGTAAGGGCATTATCTTGACATCGACACTACCAAATGTATTTTCAGCTGGTTTGGATATTATGGAAATGTACAAACCAGATTTGAAACGATGTACTGAATTTTGGCATTCTCTTCAAGACTTATTTTTGACTGTATATGGTATAGGCATTCCAACAGCAGCAGCTGTTAATGTACGAGAACATTTTTCTTTAGACTTTTCAAATACAGATTAATTAAATTGTAATATATTATTATATAAACGAATAATTTATTTTCTAGGGTTCTGCTCCAGCTGGTGGATGTCTACTTTCTATGGCATGTGAATACAGGGTGTTTGTACAGGGAGAGCACGCAATTGGTCTTAATGAAACTAAATTAGGAATTGTTGCTCCTAAATGGTTTCAAGATCCTCTTATCCAAGTGATTGGCCACAGACAGGCTGAACTTGCATTATTGAGGTATTATATCAATCTGGTAATTTTTCTGTAGAAGACAAAAAACAAATGAATGAACATGTTACGCTTACATTTGTAGAGGTTCTCTTTTTAAACCACAAGAAGCTTTGAAGATTGGATTGGTAGATGAACTAGCTTCTGACAAGAACGATGCCATTAGCAAGTGTGAAAATTACATCGGTGCTTATGCTAAAATTTCTGGTATGTATAAAGTTAAAAATTGAAGTGCTCCTCTGTAAAACTTGCATATATATTTTGTATTTTTTTTATCTGCAGGCGAAGCTCGAGAAGCAACAAAATTAAGTCTGAGAAAAGAATTGATTGGTTGGTTAGAAGGAAATCGGGAGTGGGACATGCAAATTTTCTTGAACTACACTCAAATGCCTCAAGTCCAAAAACACCTCGAACTATATGTGCAATCATTGAGGAACAAATCAAAAGCAAAGTAAATGGAATAAGCTGAACCAAATGTTTTTCCATATTTTTTATATCAAGAGAAAATACATAAGCTGAATATGGGCAGCAATAATTTTAGTAATCGGCAATATTCAAGATTGTAAACAGTTCTTGAATAATACAAACATTCATGATATTATGTAATTAAAATTTGTATATTTTTTACGATTTGTTAATATATGTAAGTTGCAATAAAATTGACAACTTTTGCTTAGTTATCAGCAGATTTTTCCGTTCCTTCTTTGCTGGCAACGCTATTGGTTGCTTCATAACTTTCGTTCTCTTCTATTTGAAGAGACTGTTGATTAAGTATTTTTGCTATTGTTGCATTCTCTCGTTGATAGTTCAGATAGTGCGCTATCTCCAAAATTCGGATTCTATTTCGTTCTATTTCGTCACTGTTCCGATAAAAATGTTGCGTTAAGAAAGAAATTTTAACCGAATTCTGATGCAAATTTTGTAAATAACTTACTTGACCAAATTTTGCAGAAATTTGGTCTGCCACTCTTTCAACCGTTTTACCATTGTATCTTGACGGTCGTCTATTACCTGCATAGGAAAAAAGATGAAATATAGTGATTCTCTGGCTGATCGTAAAGTAATCGTATCAAAATAGGACCTGTAAATGCAAAAAATGTGAGCCGGCTAAGCAATTAGTTAGCGCTTCTTTATCTTCCATCAAGGACATTAAAAAGGGGCTCTTGACCTCGTCCTCGAGGCTGCTCAAGTGGGCTATCACTATAGGTCCTATAACTTCATTGTATTCAGTCTCAAAATTGCGTAACTGAGCAAAGTAGTCTTGGACCTGTTCTAAAAAGCCAGTTACCATATCACTAATATTCAACTCGAACATACGACTCATTTCCTGCAAAATGTGGAATTAATTAAAAAATTCTTCTCCATAGTAGGAAGTGTATGAATAAACATCAATCACCTCAATTTGTTCGTGAATAATAGTTTCCTCGTGCATCAACTTTTTCCAAACAACATCAATGTATTGATTGAATTCAAGTGACAATTGTCTGGCGACTTTGTCGATCTCATCGATAGCGTCGTCGTCGAGGTCCGTGTCGTCAGCAGATAATGCCGCTTCGCGCAACATCTGCGTAACTCGCACCTTAATTTCGGCTCTTTTGCTTTGTACGCTGTACATTATACTTCGGAATAATTGCAATTAGTATTAACGAAAGACTTGTTTAGTGAATAATCATTAATTACAGGGTGCAACATTTGATGGTGGAAGAACTTCGAATTTACTGAGAAATTATTGAAATTCACTGATTAAGATCGTGATTTGTGCTGATTTAAATTTTGAAAATAGCAACAAAATTGTCGAATAGAGAAATTTCTGACTGCAATTTATGATTTATTTGAATTCGTTTGAATTTCATTGAATTTCTTTGAATTTCTTTGAATTTACTTGCGAGCTTTATTAGTTGCCGTATGGAGTCTGTCCTCGACAACGCTATTCAGAGCTTGTATTTCTTCCCGTCTTTTCGCTTCCTCCTTCAGACCAAGCTCATAGAGTTCGTGACAGCTATCCGAGAAAGCTTGTCTATATCGTTCATAAGCTGCAGTGCTGTCTTGATTTAATTTCGCTAGTTCCGTACCTTCTGTAAATAAATTTGAAATAAACTTTTAATCGCATATTTGGTTAAAAAAAACTTACCATCGTCATTACGAAACATGTGCTGAAACAAACAATCCTCGTCTAGATACTCGACGTAGGATACGGATAATTGCGCTACTTTTTCCTCCGCAGCTTTCAGTTCAGCTAATTCTTTTTCTTTCTTGGCATCGGATTCCAGTATATTCGCAAGCGCTAAACTTTAAGCAATTCAAATTTCATCAATTAATTAAATAGTTATCGGTTATCTCTAAGTGCGAAGTATGATGTATTTACTATCTAGAATTTCAGTTCATTATGACAGCATTGTTTTTATAAATGTAATAATAATATAAAATTTGTATTATTCTCAATTTCAAAAACACTATCGAGAGTAGTTTTTAATAAAAAATTTGTTACAATTGTGATGCTTGTGAAAATAGTACAAACATAATAATATTTACATTTTAGAAGCAATGCAGAATTTAGAAATTTAGCTTGAGAAATTATACGTATACTTTTGATACGCATGCGAATGTTTATACCAGTATTATTCTCTTGTGGCGATTTGTGATGACATCAGGAGAGTACACATGTCGCTTTTTAAATTTCTGAACATACAAAAATACACTGCGATTTTGATAAATATTCACTACCGAAAACAGTGAATACATTTTGCAGTTGTTCAAACGACTAAGTATGCAGTTGACTGTATAATATCATCTAAAATACTAACCGGTGTCTCTCGTTAGCGTCCGCGCGTTCTTTTTCGCCAATCATTTTATAGCCGTAATAAACGAGCTGCGGAACGAAGGCTATCAAATAATTAACGTAGCCGCTGCGCTCTGTGCAAGGATTTTTCGCCATATGTAAGCTGCGAAGCCCTTTCATTTGGCGAAAGTACAGGACCTTGAAATTTAAATCAACGATCAGGTTATCGCATCATTCTGTTATTGTTTTTTGAACAAAAGAAAATATTTCAAACTAAAATCTTCCGAGTAAAACGTTATTTACTAATACTGCTTGTATACATATTTGCTTCGTCGCATTAATTTTGCTTCATCATATTTTTCACCTATCTATAGTAAGAAATTTATTTAAATTCTATAAATATTTATTTACTAAGACAATGAATAGAACATTGTTTTTTATTCCGACAATCTTATTTTCAGTGTATACGTATATTACAGAGATAGACTGATAGACTTACGTGCTCCAAATTGTGTATAAAATTTTTACCGATGCTAAGAATGGCTAGATTGTGCATGTGATCGAGTCCCTCCACAGTATCGATTTCATTGTCGTACAACGACAAAATGTGAAGATTCCCTAAAGCATCTAGATTTTCGATCTTTGCAATTTTGTTGAACGAGAGATCGAGCTCACAAAGATTTTTCAGCGACTCGAGATTTTCGATTTTCTCTATAGCATTGTTATTGAGTTTGAGCTTAACCAGATTTGTCAGAGGCCACAAGCAGTCAATCTTGAGAATGTCTGGAAAAAGTTGAAAAGCGAAAGATTATTATAATTATAATACGAGTAGAAAACAAAATATAATCGATAAAGTGTGAAAAATGAAATGAAAATAACAGTTAATCGTATTCACTTAGGTATTCCAGTCGAATTTCTTCGATTTTGTCGAGTGCGGTAATAATTCGTCGTCGGCGCCTACGCGACTGTTGTTCATTTGCCACAGTGAGAAGTAAATCTTTTGTCACGACGGTATGCTTTTTTGGTTCGTACGACTGCAACATCTTCAAGATCGTTTTTAAAACAACACTACGCAGTGTTTACGAGGCCATTTCTAAGTCCAGTAACGTAAACACATTTGCCAGTTACCATGGTTATTCCATATCGTCAGTAGTATTGTGCCTATGTAATATATAACCTAGTATGAAGTATCTGCTAATCTGCACGAATATCATTTTTTAATTTATACATGATTCTCCGTAATTTTGGATAAGCTTGAGTTGGAAGTGAAATTCTTTCTTTTTAGTTTAAATTAATATAAATAGCATGCGCGCCTGCGCGGTAACATAGAAACATGAGCTATCTCAGCTATCTCAGCTATCGTGCTTTCGCGCTATCAGTGCTATATGATGCTATCAGCAGATCAGCTGGTCTCGTGGTCCGGTGGTCTGGTGGTCTGGTGGTCTGCATCGTCGTTCCACTGTTCACCCCTGGTCCCTGGTTCACACCCACATGTCCCACATCCATATTCCATGTACACGGGATGTTGGGAATAATGGGAATGTTGGGATTGTTGGGAACTCTGCATTAGAGACTAAGACTGACCCCACGCTCCTTGCCGTACCTGTTAGCCTGATATCTAAGCGAACAGCGACAAAACGCGTCCGCACGAATAGCGCGCACCTAGCACCTTGCAGACTATACTGTCTAGAGTCTAGAGTCTGAGAGTCTATAGAGAGAGAGAGAGAGAGAGAGAGAGAGAGAGAGAGAGCGAGAGAGAGCGAGAGAGAGACAGAGACAGAAGCAGTATAGTAGCAGTAGCAAAGCAGCACTCTGTAGCAGTACTTGTCTCGTACGCATAAAGAGCACTAAGACTAAAACTACTAACTACTCGTTTTTCTGGCTACCTGCAGAGCTCAGACTAAATTACACCTTTATTTCACGAGGGTGGCATTGGTGGCATCGTCCATCGTCGTGTCTTCTGCGCCTTTGTGTCGTGCGTGTCGTGTGTATCGTCGATGGACACTTTCTATACCTACCACTGAGTCCTATGTGTTTGACTTTATCACGAATACCTTACACGAGTTTCTACAATCGGGTATAAACACACTGGCTCGAAAATAAACTTATCAGGAGAATCTGAGTTCTTTTCATTTGTCGCCGAGGTCATTCCGATCGTTTATACAGAATCTATTAGACGCAATTTTTGACATAATTATCAGCAGTCAGTACGGTTTATGTGTCACACGTTGTTTCTTTAACTCTACGCAATAAGTTCAGCACCATGTCATTTTTTGGAGTAAACGTTACCAACCCGTTCACTTCACCAGTGGGCCAGAGGATAGGTGAGATGTTACTTAGTGAAATATTATTATAACCATAAGCTCTTTATTAAATCATCTACTTGCGCACTTTAGAACAAGCTACAGATGCAAATTTACCCAGTGAGAACTGGGCACTTAATATGGAAATATGCGACATCATTAATGAAACAGAAGAAGGACCTAGAGATGCTATTAAAGCTATTAAGCGAAGATTGAATCAAGCTGCTGGAAAAAACTATACTATTGTCATGTACACTTTAACTGTAAGTCTCCGTTTAACTATTTGTCTAAATGTCACAGATCAATAATTGCGTTTTAAAAAATTAACCTTAAAGATGAATAGTTTTTATAAATATAATTATATGTTTAATTTAGGTCCTTGAAACTTGTGTTAAAAACTGTGGCAAGCGTTTTCATGCATTAGCATGTTCCAAAGAGTTTGTACAAGAACTTGTTAAACTAATAGGACCAAAGAATGAACCACCGACAGCTGTGCAAAAGAAAGTACTTAATCTTATACAAACATGGGCTGATACTTTCCGGAATCAGCCTCATACACAAGGCGTTGTACAGGTTTATCAGGAGCTGAAAACCAAAGGAATTGATTTCCCTATGACTGACTTGGATGCTATGGCACCAATTATAACACCTGAAAGGGTAAGCCTAAAAAACAATACTCAATTAAGCATTGTATAATTTATTTCTCTTTCCTTAATTAGGAAATCATTCTTTTAATTTACTCTTTATATCGTATCATTAATAACATACATTAAATTAATTCTTAATTCTACTTTTCTTTGAATAAGACTAGCTACTATGATGCACTTTATAAGTCATCGACATTTTGATCTTACAAACTTTATAACTGTTTACATTTAATATAATTAACAAAAATAATTACTTGATTTTTGAAAAAAAATTAGTTATAACTAAGATCAATAGTATATAAGAATGATACATGCAGTCCAGTTTCAAGGATACAATATGCAAATTACTGTTTTAATATTGACATTTCAGGATATGATGAAATATTATGTTATTTTTATTAATCTACTAGCAATTGCATTTAATGTGATTAGTAAACTCGTGAGACAGACACTCTAGTTATTCTACGGTGAATACATACTCTACATATAGTCTATTGAAAAATATTGAAATGTGCTAATTATCAGAAATTATCAGAAGCTTCACAACATAGACATCCTTCTGAGATGTTTAGATACATACACATTCCATACACCCCAAGTTCATAAGTATGAGCACTTAGTTGTGATAAATCATTGTTCTTCTGATAAAATTCACAATGAATGATTATACAATTTAAGCTTATTCTATAATTTGCTAGGTTATTTAATTGAAATAATGATTAATTATATTGAATTAATTGTTTGATCATGAGTCATTTGGAATAAAACAAAATATGCATTTGCAATATAAATATTATCAACAATTAATTGTTTTCTTACACTTTACAGATCTTCACATAAACATTTTTAAAATTGATGTAACTCAAATATTTAAGTTCAAATGAGTTAACAACTTCAAAGTCATTTAAAGATAATTTTTCTAAAGTCTTTCTCATACAACCAATTTTCTCCTCTACAAAGTTTCCTTAAAGTTAAAAGTTGTAAAATTATAGTTTGTTTTAACAAGTTAAAAAACCAATTACGATCTGTTCAAGGAGAAAACGATATTATTGTCATCTTGCATTGCAAGGATACTTTTTCAATGCGACATTTTATACTCAAAGTTACATAAATGTATCCTGTTATATTGATATAAATTAATTAAAATAATATTGATACAGTTTGTTAATAGTCACATTGTATTCGTGAAATATAAATCTATAATTTTAACAGTATGAGACTCCAAAATAATGAGTCTTAACTTTTTTATTAAGTAAATATAATTCACAATTTGAAAAAGCTAATATTTTCTATTGAAACAATGAATATTTACTATTCTTCACTAGCAAAATCAGTCATTTTTAAATAGGTTTGTTATTAAAAAGAGTAAATTTTAAAAGTCATTCACTCTTTTGAATAGAAAAGACAAAGTATTAAAGAAAGTTTAGGTATTTCAAATTGAGAGAATGCAAACTAATTATTATTTTCTTTCCGGACCTTCAGAGTGTACCAGAATTAGAAGCGGCATGCGCAGTAGCAGGTGCAGCGGCCGGTGCAGCGACAGGCGCAGCGGCATCAGTTGCAACAACTATTGCTCCACCATCATCTTCGGCATCTGCATTGGCATCGGCAGGGGCAGCAGTGACAACAGGCGGTGCAACTTCCCGCCCAGGAAGCGGTGCTACCTGTCGACTGCCTCAGCAACCGATTCAATTAAACGAGTCACAAATGGCAAAACTTCGCAGCGAACTCGACGTGGTGCACGGAAATATGCGTGTGCTCTCGGAGATGCTCGCAGCACATTCAGCTGGCCTTCACGAGAAGGTGTCCGAGAGAGTCGTAGCCGAAGATATGGAATTGCTTACGGTCGGTTAGGTTGGATTAATGCTCTTTACATTTTAAACAAGGAATAATCAGTCAACTTTTCATTATTAAGCAGAATCAACGAAAATTCATTTAACAACGCTGTTAATATCGTGTATCCGCTATTAATCTATTTAAAAATGTTTTTACAGGAGCTGCACAATACATGCAAAGCGATGCAGGAGCGCGTGGTCGAACTGATCGGCAAACTGGCGCACGATGAGCTAACAGCCGAACTATTACAGATCAACGATGAAATGAATAATCTGTTTTTACGTTATTCGCGCTTTAGCAAGAACAAGACTATGCCAGCAAGTGCACTGGTAGCTCAAGCTATCGGCGCTACCGGTTCCGGAGGCATGAGCGCCGCCGCGAGAGCTAAGAAACTCGAAGCGGGTGATTCCCTAATTGATCTGTCAGACGAGGAAGGAGAAGCTGCTGGCGCGGCTGCTCTGCCAGTCAAATCTCTCGAGAAGCGCATTATAAATATGGGTGAGTAGTTTATCGATTCCCATAAATGAGAAAAATATATTTTTCTTGTTGATGTCAAATAATTTTGAATAATGTTTGCTTAGGTATCGGAGAACTTAGCGATGAAGGGAAAATACGACGCAAGGATGGAGAGAAAGACGAATTCGATGCTTTCGCACAGTCGCGAACTGCGAATTTTGATGCAGCTAGAAATAGGTACGTCTACTTTTAATTGCTTTCATTTATTTTTAATAATATAATTAATAGTCTTGAGCTATATAAATAAATTGTTAAATAACAGGCAAGAATTGCGAGGAAGCGACGAGGAAGATGGAGCCGCTGCATCACACACGAAAAATGCAGTAAGTCATAATCTATGACGACTTTATTATAAAACTAAAAATATTTGCAAATGCTAGAGTTCGATACAAAATTTTAGATGCAAGTCGACAAAACACTCACATCGTCAGAATTCGATCGTTTTCTGGCTGAACGGACCGCTGCAGTAGCCAGTGAAGTAGCTGCAGGTGGCAATGTCGCCGCAGCTACGACAAACGCTAGTGCTGCCAGCAGTACTGGTGCTGCTGGTGCTGGTTCAACGATCCAACGTCAAATTGACAAAGAGGAAGATAAATCCCTTTTTGCCTTGTAAATCGGCTAGCCAGTATATCGCATGAATGCGAACTCTTTCGCTCTATCTTTGTTCTCTTTATCTTGGCTTGTTGAAACATTCATGCTTTACGTCGATACAACTTGTTTTATGAAAAACAAATGAGATCATTACTTAAGCTTTGTGGCATACCTGCGGTTGAACAGCTTAGTTTTGTAGCTTATTCTAAAACCAAAGTTGAGCTTTGCATTCAGTTTATCAATTGTATATTATGAAAACCAATTAGTTTTATATCGAACATTAATTCATTCATATTTAAGTATATTTTAATTACGCTATTTTTTAAGTATTTTATATTTTATAGTTTGTTGAAACTGAGCTGCTCAATCATTATAATTATTAAGAATTTATGTTTTCGACTCACGTGCAGGTTTAGTGCGATCGCATTGTGAGACAATGTGGACGAGAACATTTTATTTTGCAGCTCAATGAGCAAAGGCAAATTATGCCACTTATGGATTGTACGTGATTGTGCCTGAATTTCACGAGAACAGTACTAATGTTGCGTAAACTATTGCGATGGTATCTTATGAATATCAAGAATATTAGTATGAAATTCAATGAAATCAATTTCATGCCTATAACTTATATAGTCTTCTATTGTATGTACATATTATATTGGGACGATTTAAGCATGTATTATAATGTATGATTAATCAATTTTTATTCTGGATGGAGTTCGACATCTGTCAAGTTCACCAAAATTATAGTATTATATTATTAGATTATGAAATCTAAGTCAACTAAGGAGAACGATCTGTCTCCTCCAAATTGGGTAATTGATCAAAAGAAATTAAATTTTATCGTCCTATATGAAAATTATAAATTTATCCGTGCGGAAAAATTTATGAAAACAATGACGTATAATCGAATGCAATTTTTTATCCAGACAAATTTGTTTTCCGGTATCTTAGCTACACTGCAATCAAGCTTAAGAAATCACAAGTCACATTTTTAAGCGAGTTTATTTCTTAATAATTTTCAGCTTTTTTAAGAGTGATACATTTATTGTAAAAAGTATATTTCCATCGTTACTATATATTACACGATAGATATTTGCATACTACATGCAGTCCCTTTATTAAGATGCTATTTTTCATAATTTTCCGAAACAACTTGAAATCATAGTTATGTAACCATCAAGATGATTTTTAATTGATATTTTTTAACTAGATACTTGTTTGATTTCAAATCGTATGCACCATATTAATCTTCTATATCAGAAGAGAATTTATCAAAATTAAAATGGCTTTCCTTTTTATATTAGCATTAAACTCTATTTTAGTAAAACAAATTTTTTTTTTATTTTACTTTTTTGGTGATTGCATGCATGATTGGAATCCATATCGTCGCATTTTTTAGCATTTAGATCGCCGTTACCTCACATTTTTTATGGTATATTGTTATTATTATCTTAATTAAAATATTTAATTTGTTAAATACATTTGTATATTAAACATGAACAGTAGTAAAGTATAGTCTTACGGAAAATATTGTGAAGAATGGATTATAATAACATGGATAGAAATTTGTTTAATTTTATGCTAAAATAATATATGGAGTAATGACAAAATACAGTATAAATTTATATAATTTTTTAATCAACTTTATAGAAAACGTACTTACCATTTAATTTTTCACGATATTTACTAATCTTTCTTGAAGCTTTAATTACGAAACAATTAATAATTTCTATAATAACAGTAGCAAATAATTATATATTTTAATGACGAATTAGGGGATATTGATTATGCGACGTTATACGTAAAGTATAAGTGAATAATTTGTCACTCCGTAAATACTGTAAAACTAGAGATTCACGACTTATAACTTTTACAAAGAATACTGCAGAAAACACATGCAAATATAACATCGAGAAAAATGTGTAGGTGTATTTGTATAAACGTATGAATGTCTAAGAGAAAATGACTTTACTCTGTTTGGGAATTTGAGAAAAATTATGAAAATTTAAACATTACGTCTGTAAAGTGGTGATCCCCAATAGTTACAATAATTACACGTATTTATTCGTATTTTTCAAAGTAAAGAAAGATATAAAGTATATAGAAATTATAACATTCTAGTGCGCCCGAGGACGACTCTTGAATATTACGCACTTGTACAGCAGCAAGTACAGATTTCATACTATAGATAATCATTCTTTTTCTTATAAACTGGAGATATCGAAAAAATTAATAAATTATTGTTGTTGTTTTAAAACACTAATACTTAGTCGTATATTTGTTTAATCCACAAATCCCCAAAAAGGTAGTACAAGTTTCGACAACGGGTTCATTTTTTTACGAGACATTTATTTTTTGCGATGACGTACATGTTTCTTTCTTTTTTACATTAATAATTGATGAATGTTTTATATACATTTAAATATGAGACTGACCGTCTTCATGTATACAGGTGTGTATATATATATATATATACTTTTTTAAATTTAGTCCTTATATATTCTTTTTAATGTTAAATATTGAAAATAATTATATGAGTTAGAAGACCATTTTATCAAGATGACTATAATTTTGTAAATATATTGACAGAAGAAATTTAGATTTCATATGACTAGCTATTACATAATATTACTGAAAGTTTAACAGTCTACCGAATTTTCAGCTCTTTGATCGAGCATTCAATGATCTTTTAAAAGATAAATATTATATTTCTTTTAGAAATGCGCACAAATGCACATTGAAGCATTCTACAGAATTTCTCTTTAATTTCAATGTGCTTTTTACTTTGATTTTTCTGACAATTTGAAAATTATTAAAATGTAATCTTGTATTGACTTTTCTACAATCAGCTAGCATTAGTCGACAAATCACAATTTTCCTGGATCATTTATAAACACTATCGTGAAGTCTAATATAATATATTATATTGTAGGCGCTCAGCGCATTATTCGATTTATTCGATTTAATGTATCTTTTATTAATTATATTACATAAATAAACAATAAATCATATAAATATGTTTATGTACAATGTAATGTACCTTGATGTAAAACTATACAGGATAATGCACACACTGAATTTAGTTACTTTTACATATTGATAAATTTATAATTTAATATTTTACAACATTTTCATGTACTTCAATTTTAAATTTTCCAATGTACTCATTACGCTTTTAGCAGTTGATAATGTATAGTATGCTCCAAGACTTATCGGTGATATTATTTTTAATAGTTATCTCTATCGAGAGATCTGACGCAGCAAAATTATACTATTCTTGTTTTCATTTATTTGTAATGGGAAAAGGCTTTTCTGTTACTAAAGAAAATGTAATAAAAAGTTATTTGGATAATGGATCAACAGTTGATTATGAAATTCTTTTCTATCTAATAAGTAAAAACCAACGAGTGCTTTATATTTATAATGTCTACGTGATGGCGTTAGTTTAAAAAGTCGTGTAAAAATGTAAGAAGAACATATTTATCATCGAACGCGTAAACAAACGCCGAAACGTATATATATGCGTATGTAATACATAATATGTACTATTTACATAAAAAAGTACAAGGCAACGATTGAATGTATATAACAAATCTATGTACTCTTTTCAACGAGATCAATGTCCACGGTAAACGAAAGTTATCTGATTTGTCTTGAAAAATCAATAGGTCGTAATATACATACACATCCTGCTTGTGAATAGGTTGATGAAATATCTAAAATAATGGAATGATACTCTGATAATTGCATTGCGAAACATAGCTTTCAATCCGTTCGCTGTAAAAATCCACATATTTTCGTCGCACCTCTCTTATCAAGATAAGAAAAAATCAACGCATCCACGCGAGTTCGTGTACATATACATAACAACGTGTTTCTTTGTTGTCGGCCAGAGTATACGATAATCTGTCCATTCACCACCTTACGTAACTTCTGTATTCCTCATGAATGCTAACCCTCTTGATGGTCTCGTAGCCCAGAATGATAGAAAAACTGAAACAAGCGGACTGAACTAATCTTGCCGATAGACCTTTGGTAAACATACGCAGACCCTCTTCAAGCCATAAAACCCGGAACGCGTTACACATGCTGTCCAACCGCTGGACTTGCAGTCGAGCTCGGACTACGTCAAGTGGATTTGTAATTATCGTCGTTGTGAAACCACCTAGAGTCGCCGCTATCGATTGAATCAGCAGATGGGACACCCAGTCAGGAAGTCTTCTTATCAATTCGTCTGCAAAAAACAAGATTACGTTCAGTGAACATTTGCTTGAAAATAATCTTCTTATCAATTTTCTTAGTTGATTTCAAATGTAAATTTGATGCTTACCTTGGTAAGTGGTGTAAAGACCCCACCACAATGCGCTGTTGGGGACATATGCACAAAGAGATGCAATGTAGCCTCGATAAAATCCTTTAAAACCATCTCTTTGGTATATAAGTCGCACGATTTCTGATGAAATCTGCGCTCGAGATTTTCCAGGTTCAAAGGTTATTCCTAGTGGATTCATACCCATCTAAATGATAAAAATGTTATTATTTTTAATTAAGTGTGACTTTAATTTTCAGAGTTGCCGTTGTTCTAGCTTAGAGTTGTTTTACCTTATCTATGGCTAATTTGCCATGCTTATAACTGACACCTAACACCATTAAATGTTGACTTAGTACGTCAAAAGGAACTACAATTGTTTGTCCTACAATGCTAGCTGCACCACCACCAATTAGAGCTTTCAATCGGGAATCAAACTGAGCAGTCATAGCTTCCCGATTCAGTACGTGTCTAACCCCTTCATATGTTGAAACATAAAAAACTCCAGAAACTATCTGTATTGAACTGATCCAGAATCCACGATACAGTCCCGAAAAACCCTCCAGTTTGTAAATTTTTCGATAAGCATCTATCATACCTAAAAAAGCAAGATTATGTTAAAATTTCTTTCACTAGTTATATAAAAAATAAGATATTACCCAATGTACGTTACCTGTATACATATGGCTTCTTCTTTGAATCTGGAGACGCGTCTTGATAACTGTGAGTGGATAGAGACAACATCGTACTGAGAAGGAAGACAACATGCTCAATGGAAAAAACTTGGTTTTGTCCATCATATCCCATTCGATGGTACGAATGAAAGGTGTTGTCTCTACCGCAGTCATGATTGTATTCTCTATTGGACAATACAATTATACCTTCTAGATTCTCACAAGTCCTACTTAATAATGAGTTGTAATACTGTTGTTGGACATTTCCATGCATTTCACTAGATTTTTTTGTACATTCCTACACCAAGGAAATATCTGTAACATAGCATCGTACAGTAAAAATCACTCAATGCATATAAACAATCTCCAATGTACCATTGGCTAAAAAGTAGCGACACAAAGAATGTAAAGTAAATGCAAAGTAAATAAAAGGTAATTTCAATTATGATTTATAAACAATTGGACCAGCTCTATTAAATTTACAATGGTTATTACAAAATATAACGATAATGATATTTCTTATCCCCATTCCTATTTACCCAAATGTAAAAACATTTTGATCAATGCGTCAATTGCTCTTTGAATATTTACATTTATGAATACTCTAAGATCCAAAGTGCATGATGCAAGTTTCTTCTCGGCACATGTGTCTCACTTTTCAGTAGTCCAGTTCCATTTATTTATATATATATATATATATATATATATAATACGACATACACTCATTATTGCACTGTACCTTAAAAAATCGAAACAATATTCGAATTTAAGGTTAACTTAGTAGAGATGATATAACTTACTTCAGAATGTCAGAAATATAGGTTGATTAGATCTCTTTTGAGAGAGGAAAACTACATCTGTCCGAAGGTAAAACGACAAATTTTTACGTTTCAACTTATATGCTTAAGCATTTTAATCTCACATATCTCTTTTTCACTTGCACTTTGGCCCACGAATTATTTCAATATGATTGCAAAACACACCGTATATATATACCGTATATATATACCGTACATATATATATAACAAGTTTTGCCTCGTATTTATGCCGTAAGCACACTTCAGAGACTCAAACTCATTGGAATGAGGAAAACGAAAACGAGCAAAGACGAAAGCACTACGCGTATATATATATATATATATATATATATATATATATATTATTTCTATAACGAGAGTCCGTTCATTTTGCAGGAGCAAAAGTAGATATATTATCTTTATTTTATAATAAACCTATGCGCAAAAATATATGATACAAACAGCTGTTCGGGTAAAGCAGACGATGCTATTGCCGTCTGCTGGTCTAGTCGATCATTATTGCTCTTTCTGCTCTCTCACTCTCACTGTCTCTTTCACAGTGAAATTCCACTACAACCGCTGCATGCAATGCGACATATAAATAATGTATATATGTATATCGGATATAATCATTAACTCGCTCACAGAAACTCACCATCTGTAGTGTCTGGTGCATGTGCATCGCGCGCCGTTCGAATTTTTAAATATGTATATATATATATTACACACGTACACACACATATATAATGTCCACGCCACAAAGAGAATGCCGTATAGTAGTGTCAAATGCTAATGATAGGCCTTATTAGCGGCTATCCCAAGACTAGCAGACGAGAACCGAATATCCGAAGTGTCGTGTTTATATCGTAGGTTGTAAAACTCAATGACATCAATATACTCGTATGCTATAATATATAGGTATAGCCGTATAGCGAGGCATTGAACGTTTTCCCTGTGAATGATTTTCTCTATCTACGTACGGGAGAACGTAATAGCCATCGAAAAACCATGAGATTGCCATGAGATGAACATGTCGTTTAATTTTCAATCAATCAAGTTGAAATTTTGGACAAATCTGCCTCTCTTAAATATACAGAAAAGAATTTTTTCTTAAATTTTTTTTACTTGAAAAATGATAGCCATTTGTTGTCACGTTTAATATTTTTTTTGTAGCACGTGTGATTACTATCGAACTTAGACATTTTTTTTGGAATATTCTGCTTATGCTAACACCTATTGATGTTTGTCCTAATCGAGTGTATACAAACGAATTGCGTTTTTTTATGCGATTAATGAAATTCAAAGCATTCAGTATAAGAAAGTGTAATGAAAAACAGTTGTAGATCACCAAAAAATACCACTTTTTAATATTTAAGTTCCCACTTAATAATAAATTAATAAATATATACAATCAAACTGTTTTAATTCAGTAATATTTTTTAAAATTTTTTTTTAAAGACGCTCTGTTTATGCTTCCATTTGCGAAGCTAATTAACGACGGAGCCGTGTGATGGGTGGTTACCAAAGCACATGATTGATTGAATTCAGTGGTGCTTGTGTCAATCGGTTGAGACTAGGACTAGGACTAGGACTAGGAATACAAAGGACTACCGGATCCTGGACTACCGGATCCTGGACTACCGGATCCTGGACTACCGGATTACGATACCGAATAAGCCATCACAAAGTTCGATTCACTATATCATTTGCATTTTCATTATTATTGTTTTCGTTGTCGTGGACAATTTCGTTATAGTTGCAATGATAATCATCATAATTGTCGTTGTTATTGTTGTAGCCGTTGTTATCATAGTTATCGTTGTTGTTGACGTTGTCGTTGTCGTTGCAATCGTTTTCTTTGTCATTAGTTTTATCCAATATAATCCTTTTTGACTGTTGACTTTGATCAAAATCTGTTGTTATCCTTTTCTCTGCAATATTTTTTCTTCTAAAGATCTCCTTAGCATTCTTGATTGCTTTCGTCATAGGGTTGACACAAATCTATTGGTAAACCTCACTCTTATTTGCAGGCATTGCGTCTGATAACAGAGAATAAGTAATTAATGTACTTTTTATATAGAAAATATAATTTGTGATTAGAATTAGTCGAAAATAATCTTACTTTCACACGCTAAGGAGAATCGGGTGATTTTTAAATACACTTTTTATTATTATTCTTGAATCCTAACCAAGATAAATTTCGGAATAGATCACAATCAAAAGTGAAACCATATTTAAAATATAAGTTTACCTCGTCATCTTCATTCGTGCCTCCTAAGTATGCAAGAAAGGCTATAGCGGGGTAAGCATGTAAAAACTGCCCTTACCTGAATCTTAATTTGAACCTAGCTATTAAAAAGGACGCATTTAAAGACCTCTTGAGCCAAATTTTCAGACCTCTAGGTTTAAATATAACGTCCCTAGACTTTAAAACGTGTCTTTTTGAAAAACATTTTATCTGTTTGATGGTTTGCTCCAAAAAATCTGAAAAAATTCATGAAAATTTATTTCCTAGCGAGGAACTGCCGTGATTTTTTTTCAGTTTTTAGAGACCAAAATTGGACCCAGGAAAAATATTTTAATTTTTCAATCATTTCTTAGGTTATGTAGATTATATTTGGCTAAGATTCAAATAACTCTATTTTATGTGTTCTTTCTCCTCTTTCGAATGCTGCTTTCAGATATATTTTACTATTAATAGTATTATAATATATTAATAAATAATGATTTATACCCCAATCGAGCGCTATTTGCTCTCCCTACCGCGCGGCTTCTCAATAAGATCACGAACGGGTTTTTCACGCTGTTTTTAGATATAAAATGTTAGTATTACACGTTAATAATGCTTTGATAACAAAACAAGTATTTAAATCATAAAATAATTATTTATTTGAAATGTGAAAACTGCAAATAACAAACGGTATGCAATGTTTTTTTCTCTACTGTTCAAATAGCGCGCGATTATACAGTGTCAATGAGTGCACCACAATCTAATGCGCTACTGCGCAGACTCGAGAATTGGCAACACCGCATATGCGCACGAATCATTCAAATTGCAGGTTAATTTTTCGTAGCAATAAAATTATTAATTTAAAGAATAATTAATTAGTTTTTGTTGTGTTTTCATAGCGGGCAAATTAAATCAGCCGAAGGGCAATTTTTTCGCGCTTATTAGATATTCCTAAAAGCTTTAATTAAAAAAATACAGCTAATTGATGGTTGTGCTAAGTCTTAACTACTAATTTATTTTTCCTAAAAAAACTAAAAACGGGCAAATTAAAATTTTTACATAGTTTGAAAGGGCAATTTAATATCTATAACCCGATATATTTACTTTTTTTAAATTGTTATATTTGCAGGCTGGAACGGGGGGGGGGTGTTATATTATAAGTTATTTTCTTTTATTTACCTGTTATTCATTTTTCATGTACTTTACAGTCGTTCTAATATTTAGGACGTGTTACAGGTCTTGAATTACCATGATTTTTGATTACTTGAGTAATATTATCTGCTAAAGTGATCGACTACAGCCATTTAAAATCGTTTATTATATAGTAATCACTACACGTTATTCGCACGATACAAATAGTAGTTAATTTTTCCATATGCGGCCTTATAAAAGTTCTTTACCCCTTTGCCATTTCTTCTCCCTTGATGTAGTATTTAAGTGCTGCGATTAAAAGAAATTATACTTCAAATTAAATTCATTATGAGAAGTTTAAAAAGTAAAGTTAGTAAAGTTATCGACTACAGCCATTTAAAATCGTTTATTATGATAATCACTGCACGTTATTCGCATGATACAAAGACTAGTTAATTATTCCATATGCGGCCTTTTAAAAGTTCTTTACCCCTTTGCCATCTCTTCCCCCTTGATGTAGTATTTAAGTGCTGCGATTAAAAGAAATTATACTTCAAATTAAATTCATTACGAGAAGTTTAAAAAGTAAAGTTAGTAAAGTTATCGACTACAACCATTTAAAATTGTTTATTATGATAATCACTGCACGTTATTCGCATGATACAAATAGTAGTTCATTTTTCCATATGCGGCCTTATAAAAGTTCTTTACCCCTTTGCCATTTCTTCCCCCTTGATGTAGTATTTAATGCTGCGATTAAAAGAAATTATACTTCAAATTAAATTCATTACGAGAAGTTTAAAAAGTAAAGTTAGTAAAGTTATCGACTACAGCCATTTAAAATCGTTTATTATGATAATCACTACACTTTATTCGCATTATTTAATTCACCAGTGTTTGCGCTAGTCTTTTTTTCAACATTTCTTGTCAATATCGTTTATTCGATATATAAACAGTGTTCAAATTATGATTATATTCTGGTTTTTAGAAAAATATTCTTTTTTTATACTTGTGGAAGCTTTCAATGTCTTGTTGCGTTATTGTTCTAGAATAATATAAGAAAAGCATTGATCGAGCTTAGATTTTTGTGGAGCTTTGAAGTAAAAGCTAAGTGAAATATTGTTTCAAAAGATATATTTCGTTGCATTAATGCTAAAATGAATGGTATAAAAATATTCTCACGTGAACTAGAACCTATTTTTACTACAAATATGTTATCTTTTAACTCATTTTGTACAGGATATTTAAATATGCTGCGGAACCTTTCATTACCTGCAAACAATGATATTGTAAAATTTAGTGCAAAATGATGCAAAAAGCGAAATGAAAATCTATCACACATACCTGGGCAAAAGTAATGAGTGAAAAATTAACCATTTTCCCAGCAGTGATCACCACAGGACGCCGAGAATATAAATCTATTAAAAAAAGATCTCGGGATTGCTTCGGAGATAAACTGTACCAATCTATTGTACATACAGCGGTTCCAACGTTTTCACACTAAAATCAAATGTTAAATAAAAAATTTACGCAAATAAAATTAGATTTTTTAAACATTTTTTCAACAATACCTTTTCAGTCAAATGCTCTCCAAGATAACAAAACATAAAGATGTTTACTACGAACGCCGTAAATAGTATTACGTAGCATATAGTACTAATAACGTCATTACGCTTGATATCCTGAATTCAAAAATGTTATTAATATAATTTCGAAAAATGAGATGTTTATTTAGTAAATAAACTTAAACATTAATTTACCTCCATAAAGAAATAAACGAGTAAACAAATATTTATCGTACTACTAGTAAACTCAACTAAAAGCACTTCACGAAAAAGTTTTTCAATAATTGCTGCAAATCTAAAAGCATACACAACTAGTTCGAAAAATACATTTTACTCAAGAATACACTAAAAAATCTGTTTATAGTAATCTTTTTTTTGCATTGGCATTAAATAGAAAAAAGTGTTAAACGTAAAAAGGTACTTTAAGGTTCGCAGTTGAAATTGAACGATTGATTTCAACGGATTTGACGTTTTATAGAAATCTTCTGTCAAATCATTTATCATTTTTGTTGTTATGTCACATCGACCAGATATATGTAGTATGCAATGGATACTAATTGAGCAGACTGCACCAGAAGTCAAGTAACAGATCAAACCACCTGTGCATTGTATTAAGTATACTATATGATAATACGGATCCGACTAAAATGGAGTATTGAAATAAATCTTAATAAAACTCTTTTAATTCGAATAGTTATCATTTCATTATATATTTTATATTGAGACTTACATATTGATCAAAATATACGTAGTCTGCAGTATACGGCAAATTTCTGAAAGTCGAATTACCAATTTGCGTAGGCGCCTTTATTAGCGGAATCAGTAGGTGAAATGCTATTCCTCCCATAAACATGAAAGTCGTGCTGAGTATTACAAAATATTTACAAATTTCAGACTTTTTAAGCATTATGCTTCGATCATGATCGTTCATTTTTATTTGACGCCAATCAATGGCTATGTTAATTAGATAGGAATAAAATTGACGATGTTTTATGAGCAACGAAACGTACTTGAATAATACAACCAGAGAAAAGCTTACGCAGCCTACAAGCCTTAACAGTAACTGTTCAATTTTGATTTATTGAAAAATATGCTTTTTACGTATAAGATAATGTAATAAAATCATCTATACCGAAATATCATTTTTTATGTGGATGATCTTCGTAAGACCAGGAATAATAAGAAAAAAAAGCGACGAAATGCAGAATAGAATTGATATAGAACTGAATAATGACGAATAATTCGAGGATTTTAGTGGCCAAATTCCTATTGGTTGTATAAGCCAGCGTAGGATCTGGATTGTACGTTGAAACTCGCCGTCATTGAGAAGCTTCTCGATATCGTAACTGTCCATTAATTCAATTCTAATTAATTTAATTTCAATTTATAGTTTTACTAACAATTAATTTATTGCGAGTCAATGCAAACTTTTGTTATTTATATCTTTTTAATGAATTTGCCTGAATAGTATGCACGATATTTTTGACACTTATCTTAAATAATCATCAAAATTAATTTGAATATATTTTTATGAAAAAGTGTAGTACAATATTCAGAGTATACCCAAGTAAAGTGCTCCGGCGACTGACGACTTTGTTCACCGAACAGTTTCTCCTCAATCATTACGTATGCAAAGTGGCTAATTTAGATAGTTATGTGCAAATTATAAACTGTAATTTCAATAATGCTTACATTACCTTGCAATTAAAAGTATAAAGTCTACGTATGTATGCATAACAATTTATGTACTACCTGAACTTTCAGTTGTCGCTACTCGCTCTCAAGGGGAAGTAAGCCGAAGACCCTTCGAGAGCTTATTTGGAGTTTCTGTTAAAAATACATCTTATGTCTATGATGACTTTACTCGTGCGCACAATTTCATGAAATTGTGCGCATTTGCGATTGAGAAGATTTATTGGTAAGAGAAAAACGACTTAATCCATAGACAATTGATAGACAATAATAGACTTAATCTTAATCTGTATAACTGCAATGCTTTATATACGTACACAATTATACATCGTCAATCATCCGCGATTATTGTACAATATACGTTCACTTGATCCATAAGATCGAGCACGCGTGGACTTTGATTATTCGCTTCCCACGAGTTTATTCACTACATAGGCGATGAACGAGACAACTAATTTTTATAAATCTATTATTTTAAGCGTATTATATGAACAATATGAACTATCAACTTTTCACTCAAACATTCAGACTATTACCTTGGAATAAACAGCTTAATTACACAATTAAGCGCACAACATCTTGTCTCTGTTAATTCAATTGAATATTTCTTACGGAGCATTATTCTCCATTGGCCGATGACAAATTTCTATTTATTTCGAAAATTCAGTTGCTCGCAATTCTTATTGATCACTTTTCGTTGATTCTCATTGCCGAAATCGACTAACAAAAGAGACTCTCTTTCGCGCAATTGTAGCTTACGCACTGCCGTACTTACTTACATTACTACTGCCGTACGTACAAAGAATATCACCTTTTCCTCGATCCTTTGAAAATTTAATTCACAGATTCAAAATAAAAATGCCTTTTTCATCTGAATTAAAAGCGTTTATGTGCGATTAAAGATGATTGTCGAATCTTTGCGAGCATTTATGGCTATAGTGCATTAATAGAGGCATTATTGCAATAGATGAATTATTAACGTATAACGGAATATAGAAACATATATATATATAAGTCAAGAGTCGTAGGGGATGTAAATATTTTAGGGCTCTGTCGATAGTCTCAGTGTTTTGAGTAAAGATTATTTGTACCGTCAAAGAAATAAACTATTTTTCAAAATTTTTCTCTTTTTAATATTTTAGTTTTCTTATAATGATGAGTCGATCAGATAAAGATTTAACGCTATTTGATAACTCTTATTACAGTATTAATAAAACACTTTTAGCTACGTTCGGTTTATGGCCAACTTTAAGCAGAGAAAGAAAATTATGTTCTGCCATAATTTTTGGAGTGCTGCTATTATCTGTATATATACCTTTGGTAAGGATTTTTCGTTTGGTCTGCTTTAAGTTATCAATATTTGCAAAATTTACTGTTAAAAATACTGTTAAAACGCTTTAAAAATAATTAGATATATACATTGGATAATTTTATAATAATAACTTTTTATTTTTGGACATTTTTTTCAAAAGTTCGGCGTTTAGTAGAAAAAAATCGTAAATATTTATGATATTTACGAATCTTAATTGAATTTTATCTTCAAAACATTCTAATGGTTGATAACTTAAAAACGAGTCTATATATATTCGGTGGCATAGAGTAACGACGGTGTGTAACGACACCAGAAAGGACAGAAATTAAATTTGAAAATTGTACTCGACATTTGGCCCCGAATATGCAGTTGAGAAAATAATTGTTTGAAAAATGACAAATACGTACATATTTTATTATATAACAGGTCGCTGGAATTAACTACTATAAAAACAAAAATAACTATTTGAATGTATTAGAAAACTTTGCCACTATTTTATACCTTACAGTCGCTTGGTTCAAATATTTCTCTTGTTATTTGTTCGATGAGAGGGTGAGTAACTTATTTTGAAGTTTATTTACGTATCGTATTTACATATGTCGTAAATCATCGACACTTACAGAATAAATAATGCTTAGTTAGATATTTTTTTTTACTTATAGATAAAAATAACATACGAAAACGTAGCCGAGGACTGGAAGAATTTAAGCGACGAAGAGGAAATAAAAATTTTGGATAAACATTCGGCATTTGCACGATTGCTCTCTATTGCGTATGTAAGTGTTAACAAAAGAATCGATTAATTCATCATGGGGGATTTGAACTATTTCTCCTCTTGATCTTCGAATGTTAAATATTTTTTCTTAACGGTGTAATTAAGAAAGATTTTACTTAACAAATCATACGACAAAATGATGCTATAATTCCGTGCAGACTTATTATTTTTCTTTGAATTTCGTCCTTGTGAAGGAATAAGTGAAAATCCCCCTTAAGTCAGCGCATATTAAGTCAAGAAGATTCATTAAGATTCATAAAAAATACTCACCTCCAATGAAATAAGTTTTTTTAAAACACTTAATTATATATTTCAGTTGTTTTATATAAGTCTTGCTGCATCGCTATACTATTTATATCCGTTAATCACTATTATAATGGATCGCGCGCTGCCGGTCATTAATGGGAGTCGAATTCGAGTTAAACCTTATCACCCATATTATTTTGACATTGTAGACGTTGACGAATATTATAATTATTGCATTGTGGTTCATTGCAATTCAGTAATAATAATTGTCACATTCTTATTGGTTTCTATTGACACAATGATTGCGAGCAACATTGAACATGCTTGTGGATTGTTTGCAATCGTATGGTAAACGATGGTACATTTGTAATCATATAGCAACGTAACACGACGAATTTGGGTAGATGAAGAAAATACTGAAAACTACTCGCGATACCACGAAATCAAAAAACGAGCGAAAACATTGACCTTAACCCTTTTAACAATTGTTATTGATATTTGAAAATGTCATGAAAGGGACAAGAGACATTTGACTGACTGACTGAGGCCACCTAATAAGAATACACATCAAAATTAGTTATATATTATTTGCATCCTTTAAATATTATATTCATTATCCTTGAAATTGAGCTTTGCTTGACTTGAAGGATAATGAAGGTTGTTGAAAACTCACTCCCCGTAAGATTTAACAGAATCAATGGACCAATTGGTACACTCTTTCGAGCATGAGTTTTTTTCCAATTTTTAATCGAATAAGCACGCAAATTTAGCAAGCTGAAAAATAAAAATAGTAAAGTCAAAAAATCCTCACACGAGTCCTCGCGAATAATCGTTCGATTTTCAGGTACCGAGTGGTTTCCAGTATTTTGTGGATTTGGCCATTTGCAACCCAATATTAATTTATTTTATTTATTATATCTATATTTTAGCTACAGGTTAAGTCAAATTGGAAACCCTGACAATGAGTTGGATCGTGAAACAAGAACAATTGATGAGAAAAAAGTTTACGCAAGTATAAGACACGTTTGCAGTATGCACAGAAATTCGAAAAAGTTAAATTTATTCTCTTTAAGCAAATGTTTGCTAATTATCATTTCATAGAAGAACGCTAATTTTGTGAAATATTCCATTACTTTAGAAGAGTCGAATTAATACGAAGCGCCGTTAGCCTTCCTTATTTGCTTCACATGCTCGCTACCATAGCTACAATGGCAATCATCGTATTCGTGGTACGATAAATAATTTCTATCATTGGCTCAGTAATTATAAGTGTGTGTTGACTCATTGAAATATTTAAATCGATATTACACTTTATTTTTATCAGTACGTCTTTTATTTGAATCATCGAATAGAGAAGATGATTGCAGTTACTATTTTCATCGGCATAAATATACTTTCGTTTTATATAAACTGGCTCGCACAACGATTGGCCGATAGTGGCGAAGAAATTTCCCTCGCAGTGTAAATATCTCTTGTTGCTAACTAATGAAGCTCACAATGTATTTCAAAGTACTTTTCATCTTATAGGTACTCGATAAGATGGTATAATTTGTCGGTGAAAGGACAAAAACTTATTCTCTTTCTACTGCAGACAAGTTTCAACAAAATTACTTTGACTGCTGGAGGACTCGTGGAATTCAATTTACAACAGTTTGCTATTGTAAATCTCTCGTTGTTTATCGATGTACTCGTATGGATTATGCAAGTTTCGTTACTCTGCTCTTACACGAGTAAATCCACAATATACGAGAAACAACTCGGTACCTCGAAATCGAACGATTATTCGCGAGGGCACATTGATCCGCCCCCCTTTTTTTACTTTCTACGTGTTTTCCGAGTAAAACTGACCATTTACACATTCATTTCAGCTTATCGCTCGGTTTCTGTCGCCAAAAATGAAAAACGAAATCGAAAAAGATCTTCGAGACCGTCGACTTTGCCAATTTTCATTGAGTGCTTAACGATAATGATCTTGATAATTGGAAGAATACTGCTGAAAAGCGCGCTTCTATTACGAAAAATTCTCCTGTCTTTTCGGAGAGTGTCACTTGTTTTAAATTTTCTGTTAAAAACAGTCAGTCTTTTTTCATCATTCTTTTTGTAAATCAAATCCCTCGGAGGTCTACCTTTGAACAAAATTATTTTAATTAATATTTAAAAATGTTATAATTCTTTGCTTATCGACATAACGAAAAATCAGTTTTGGTTGATAAGCGTACACATGGAATAAATCGTTTATACAATAAATCGTTATTTATATAACAAATATGCAGGATAACAATTTATGAGTATTTGAATAATTTCTAAATATATGCGATTTTAAAGAAAGCGTTTGATTTATAAAAAGTCTTCTTTCAAATGCTCATAATTTAGCAGCCCTGTTTAGAACCCTGTGTTTAATGAGCTCGTATAATTTCATAAAATTGAGTCCTTTGCAAAAGAAATAAAAGTTAATGCCTTGAATTCAAAAAAATCATTTCGAATCTGCGCTCGAAAGAAAAGTTATTAGTGTTTTAATAAATTAGATAAAATACGTATTTACCGTGGAAATCTGCATGATTTCCCGGAGCTTATATTTTTTGGTCCGCGCACCCAATTTGGACGATTCCTTTATTCACTCAAAGGTCTTTGATTGCACTTTAAAATCAAATGTTTTATACACACCTTACTTAAGAGCTTTTTTCAAAAATAGTTTTTTTTTTCATAAAATGCGAAAATAAAAAATTCTGTTTTTTTCTATTTTTGATTATAATAACCGAGTAGCATGCTGAAATGAATGGCTGATAAATGGCTGATAAATGGCTAAGTAAATGGCATGTTTCATTTGCAGGACAACCCGAACTAGGAAACAATAGTGAGGTCGATGTGCTTTCGCCAATTATTTTTCGATTTTCAGGTACCGTGTTGCTTCCTGTATATTGGAGACTGACGCATATAAAGGCGCATAAAGAAAAACTATATATTATATGATACGAAATTACAGTAACGTTAATATTGAGATATTTTTTTCCATACCAAATATTTTTGTCCAAAATGCAATTAAATTTTATTTTGTCAATGAATCGTCATTTTTTCCGAGGTATTTATTTATGCTAATATATTTGTAGGTCTTGAAAACGGCAATGTCTTACGGCACTGTAATGATATCGGCGAACATTTAAAATGCTCTTTCAGTACTTGAAAATAGTATGTAAAATATTTGCACAAAAACTTATGCATTATTAATAAAGTCAATTTTAAATTATCCTATGTGCTTCAATGATTTTTAGCGTTATGATTACTATTATTGTACTTGAGATAAAACGTATTTGAACAGTTATTATTTAGTTTAACTTAAAGAGAAAAAATATATTGTTAACTGAGGGTGTAGAAGCAGAAATTAAAAAAAGAAAAGAATTACATTTTTAGCTATGACAATAAGAAATATTTTATTTACAGTGATTTACTTCTTAAGTATTTACGTAGCCAGAATCATGTTTTAAATTATTTTTAAAATCTGACTTTGACAGAAAACAATATCTTAAGTTCATAGATAAATTGATTTTCCAGCAGTAGTACAGAAAAAACGTGTTGATACTGTCGATACTGGTATCTTATATGCGCACATATAAGATTAGATAATAATCTAAGATTACGTAGTAATAGATTATGATAACAATATTTTAATCCATCAGTTGCAGTTATTGTCAGAAAAATCGACACTTACAACGTATTCTAGCAGCCTCGTTAGACGTTGTTATACTTACGTAGACGATGCCCTACGTATTCTAACTAGACCGTATTCTAACTTGTCCAAACTGACAATTGCCAGGAGAAGTATAGTTGTCCCATTCAGAATATCAGACCGCTGTGCACCACTACTTGTTTCCAATCCTTCAATGTCAATTGTACAAATTGTATTTTCGATATTAATGTTTGTAGTATTGTAGGAAGAAGACTGCAGTTGCTATGACGAGCACGCAGAAGATGATGGCGAGGATCATCTGCCAAACGCGTAATATGATTCGACTGAGACACGAGCAGCAGTAACCGAAATTTGCACAGCAACAGTTCGGTGGGTTATTCTGCTGGATAATAATCACCTGCGGTTCTGGTTGGCGATATTCAAGTGAAATTGGAGATTGGGCATGATGATGAAGGTGGTGAGTCACGTTAGGCTGGGCCATCTCAACAGGTGCAGTAGGATAGGGTGTAGTTGCCGGTTGACGCGTGTACTCATTGCTGTTGAAGCCTGCATTGTGATAGTTGAGATGCTGACCGCTTCGATCACCGCCGCTATTGTAGTTAGTCGGCAACTGTGTGCCATAGCCATAGTGATAATAGGCTTGGGACATAATGATAGGAGTTGCTCACAGACGAATCAGATACTAAGTACTCCGTGTACACTCAGTGGCTGTATATACCGTATTTTTATTCAACGAGGTGTTTGTTATCTTTTGTAAGTTGCGGGGAGTGATAACGAGTCGACGTTACATACGAATGAATTACGGCGAAAATACATTTTAAAATAAGTGTTTTCATTCAATCTTTATCAGAGTAGTCTATTAATTAGGAAGTTGAACGAGTCAAAGAATTAATGGAATCGTCGCTTTCTTTCTAAATAATTGCACACTTTTAGCAATCTAATAATTCGAAAACTTTTTTCAAATTTATTTTTATAATAATTTCTAAAGTGCAGAGAACCAATATTTAGCTCAATAGAACTGCATGCGAATAATGTATTGACAGCGTTTTTTAATATCTTAGATGCGTTTTCAATTTACAAATTGACTACTCTTTTATTCAAACTTCCGCCTTAACTGAATCTGCGCACCCACGAGCACGCATGAGAGGCTTCTCATTGTTATAAATAAGATAGCTAAGAAATATCCAAAGAATGCGAAATAGACGTGATCGGCAATCCAAGAAGCAATACCGATTATTTGAGCATTATCAATCAGAACATTACGACTGGATGTGTCGATTAAGAATTGTAACAGTATTATGCGACATTAAGAGAAAAATTCTAATATATAAAAATAAATCGTCACATTACACTTCCTTTATTTAAAAATTGAATTATCATGTATATTAAACATTTCCGGATAAGTGTAATAAAGCAGAAAGATCAAATTGCGAGCTTCACATTTAAAATTTGCAATTGCATAGTGCAGAAAACACGCACGAGTCAGAGTATTTTATATAGCTATATTTTCATCTATAAATAACAGGATGTCACTGCAATAATAATATTGGCATTAGTCGCAGAAATAATAATACATCGATAAAGCAAATCATTACCATTACAATTGAAGTATTTGAAAATTTTATTTTATTTTTATATGACGTAATGGCTCATAACAGTACCCTATACTCTAAATAATCGTAAAATGATTCCAGTTATTTAATTAACTAATAAAGTATATCGGGCGCTATATCTTTTTTGGTTCTGAAAAATCTGCAATTAAACGAAGAGACGACGATTTTGTTGTAAAGCGTAGAAAATTTAGACAATAAATAACAAATAACATTAAAAATATTACCTTCTTAATATTCTATGATACAGTTAATATTGACTTTTAAATCGTGAAATTCTGGGAATTCGACAATTCTTCTGAATGCGTTAAGAAAATTGTTAACATCTCCCAAGTGGCAATAGTCAAGTTATAATGCACAACTACAGTAGAGTTAAAGAAAAGCTGACAATCTGTATAATTGATTTGATATTTCAGCAAGGCATCACAATTTGTAATACTGACAAGTAGAAGTAAGGTACTTCTTAAAAATGTTCTAATGTTGAGAATGCGTTTAACATTTGAAGAACAATTGAGAAGTTTTTTTCTTTTAATTTTTTCCTGTATTCTTCCAATTTTACGAGTGGACTTTTGTTCAATGCAAATATATAAAGTTACTAAGAGCAGCTCGGCAATCATAAGAAGCAGCTTGCAACGGCATGCAAATACCTTGGTAATAAAGTTGCAATATCATGAAAATAAGGTACAAATTTGTATATTTTCTTCTTTCAAACAAAGTAATAATTAATTATTTTTTTAATTAATATATTTTCTTTAATGTATAACAAATTTTTGCCAATGTAGTACCTTAAGATAAGAACGAATAGCATCAATTGCCTTCCAATAACTGCAAACGCAGAGACAAATATTCACTATTTTTATAATATTTGCGTTACCGCGGGTAATATTTTCAAAATTCATTATTTAAGATTCTATATTGCTTATAATACGATACTTGTGAAAATAGTTAAACGCGAAAGTTCCTGCTTTCTAGCTTGTGTACGGCGCTAATTTTTTTGTTCGAAACGTATGCACTAAAGCTCTTTATTGTAACTGTGCACGCAAAGAATGAAATAAAAGTTTGCTGTGAAGAGCATAAATTAAAATAGAAGTTTTAAGCCTCTTTTAGTTTTAAAAGCAAGTTACGCTGTCGAACGCGCCTCCGTACGTCGTCCAACCTTCAATTTGGTGGTTTGCGGTTTAATGAACATGCAAGGGGCTCGCAGCTCGCTCGATACAGGTGCAGCTGCACAAAAAGACGTTCCCAAGGGAGTGCACTGTCAGACTACATCGGTAACGAAAAATACTTTGTTTCACAAGTTATCTTGGTAAGTTTATGTATATACGTTTATAATAAAGAGTATTTCATACGAGATTTCAATATCGCACCCAAGAAATACTTGCCTTTTCTTTCAGAACCATAAAGCGAAAGCGCTATACAAAGACTCATTTAAAAATACTTACTAAACTTAAAAACTTTTTCGCATTTCTTTCCAATGCCATTTTAATGGACCTCATTGCATTTATTGAAATTCAAATGATTTTTTAGCGAAAATTTGAAATCGGTTAAAGTTGTAGGTTTACTTTTATTCCCTGAAATTACTTTGAATATCGTTATTGAATAAGCTCTACCAGAACAATAACAATTCTTACGTGAAATTCTCGATCTTTTTGAGTTTGGCTTTAGATGAAAAAGAAATATTTTTTCAAAACACGTATATCAGTGATTTATTTGACAGATTCTTTGACCGGCCAGTAATTCTTTTTTTAAGATCCTTTGTAAGGTAGATATTTTTTCACGAAGGTTCTCTAAGCCACGGTATGTCAAGGTCTCCATTTTTTCAATTTCGGCATTTCATGCCAATTTTCAAAAAATTCTAACTTTAAATGGAAGCATTTCTCACTAAAAACACAAAAGAGACTTTTCTTCTAAAATAAGTTAAACATTAGAAATTAAATACATTCATGATTTTAATATTATAATATTATAATATACCTGCATCAGGAGTTTCTTAGTTTGATATACTATTTAGATTGTAACTGTTTTAACAATTTATCGTTAGATGTCTTAATTTCTTTATAACAACTAATATATACATACTAATGTATTTATTTAACAATTTTAATTTCATAAACAAAAATGTACGTTTAACATATATTGATTATATGTATGTACATTACAAATCTTAATCTTAATAAACATTAAAAAAAGTTTCAGCTTACTTTTTAAAAGCAATATTGAATTTACCAATCCCTTGTGGATTTTCTTTATATATTGGATTACAAACACCTTGAATCTCAAGTTTATTTTAACAACCATCTTTTCTTTTATTAATTAATGATTATTGAGATGTATCATTAACGATACATTTTGCCTATTCAAATTATTGAAATCAAGTTTTAATCTTGATTAATTTCAATTTTATATGTCAAAACAAATTTAAATAAAAATGATTAAATTTGTATAGGTTGCAAGTACTGTAGTCGTACATACGAGATCTGGCAACACCGCACGTGCGCAAGAATCATTCAAATCGCTGGTTCATTTCCATAGCAATAAATTCATTAGTTTTTGTTGTGTTTTCATAGCGGGCAAATTGAATCGACCTATGGGCAATTTTTTCGCGTTCATTAAAACTAGGCAAATTAATATCTATATCCCGGTATATTTACTTTTTTATGTTTTCATATTTGCAGTCTGCAGGACGCACACAACTCCAACTAAGGTACTCGGTCTACTGGTTAGACTAGAACCTATCCTCGCCATTATTGGTGAGGCGGCGAAGACGGCCTACAGTTTAAATGCCCAGGGCAAATGGAGGCCAGGCATACGCCACACCCGATTACCCAGGGTGTTGACATCCGATCCAGAAATCAACATGAAGACGGATATTATCATTCCAAGAGTTACCTTTGGAGGGAGATACACGGTGGAAGTGCCAAGCAGGGAGGACTGGAACACGAAACGGGACACCGGGCAGCGGAGAAATCTGGTATATAGATGGATCTAAGACCGCTAAGGGACCAGGGGCGGGATACTATTGTCGCAGGGACGGAAGGGGCACCTCTCTTCCACTGGGGCAGTACGCCACCGTCTTTCAATCCGAAGTTGTAGCAATCATGTCCTGTGCTCAGAGGATCCTGGAAATCGAGACACGGGACAAGCATATCAGCATCTGTTCTGACAGCCGGGCAGCGCTGGGGGCGTTGGGAACCCACCGAACCGCCTCGGCGCTTGTCTGGGACTGCAAAAAGGCACTCAACAAGCTGGCACTGCACAACAGAGTCAGGCTATTATGGGTGCCGGGACACACTGGTATCAGGGGCAATGAGGTCGCCGACAGACTAGCCGCTCTGGGAGGAGGAACCTGCCTACCGGGTCCAGAACCCACGGTCGGAGCACCTAGGTGCATAGCTGTGGGGAGGATACTGGAATGGGTTAGGGACAAGCACACCGGAAGATGGTGGGAAAGTCGCGACTGCAAACACTCCAGGACAGTGATTGGCCCGGTACTAAATCAAGAATGGAGCCTCTGTATGACTGGCAACAGCAGGAGGAACTCCAGATGCTTAGCCCAGATCATATCAGGTCATGGGCGACTCAGACATTTTGGTAGGAAAACAAGTGGAGAGGAATCGGGCACGTGTAGGTGGTGCGGGTCGGAGGAAGAAACTCCTGCTCACATCATGACACGATGCCCGGGCTTCTGCAACCTCAGGAACCAACTACTAGGGGACTTTTTCATAGACCCACAGGAGATAAGGCTCGTCAACTCGGGCGCCATTCTCTCGTTTTGGAGAAGGGCTGGCCTACCGGAGTAGTATGAGCAACCTCAGGGGATGGTACAATGGGCGCACAGCCTACATGCCGGGGTCGTCAGGGGCCCCTCTCAGAGAAATAATAATAATAATATTTGCAGACTGGAACGGGGGGTGGTTGTCATATCCGTCCAGTTTTAGCTCTGGTCAGGATAGTTTTTCTGTCTTCATTATTGTTATTTGTCCGATGCCAATCGTTTACTATCATTGCAACGCACATTGCTAGCTCTCGTTTCTTGATTATAACCACGGCACACTTTAACAATCTAGATAGGCTGAGACCTAGTGAACTCGAAAGTTTCAGTCGCAACTACGGATGTTAATGTATTCGTATTAGATATGAAATCAATCATATTGATAAAATAATGTAAATATAACATTGACGAAATGAACTTAACATATAAACCCATACCTTTGTGTCTTTCAAAATAAGAAGCACAAAAAGAGTAAATGGTATAAATTGGAAAATCATGATGGAGAAATAAGCAGTTATTAAAATAGGTTGTACAACACTTTGGAAAGTTGTAGAAAATCTATCCCTTCGATTTATAGCAACAACACATTAAAACTATTTAAATGGACGGATATGATGGAGGATAAATCGCGCATAAGAATAGTTTGGATTGCTGTAAATTGTCGTGCCATCTTGAATTTATCATTGGGATGGGCTCTTGCTTTCTTTAATCAACTCTTATTTTAACACCGCAGTTTAGTCTGTCCGGATTATATTTTTACAGTTAATCTTGCAAAATGTAAATATAAATTAAATTATTTTATTCAGTCATCATTTTACCAATATGAGTTGAATTTGATAAAAAAAATTTCTAATTATTTATCTAAATTGTAATAAAGCGTATTAAAAGATTATCGAAATTAGGTAACCTTTTATTTGTATAATTTAGTCACGCTCAATGAGCATGATACATAATCCCCATCAAAGAAAATGTATTATTCAACTGAGATTTTTGTACACAATTTTTACCAACATCCTACAAGTATCGTCTATACTCGAGGAGTATTTTTCAATGGGCAAGATGAGATAAAAAATTCCGATTCGAATTTGTTTACAAACCGATTGCCGAACTAAAGGCTCGCATGTCTATTGACAACGGGTGCAGTCTGAGGCATTCTTTTAGAATTTTGCTTATCTTGCTCCGCTCATTATCACTAACTCCGTTACGCACAGCTAATATTTTGTCTTTTCTATTGATCAGGGCCGTGTGTTCTTACTACGATTCTTGTTGCGTCTACCAACGTATGTATCCGAATTGGATGTAATAAAACAATGACACACTTCGCTTTGCGCCCTTAATTCTGTTTCTTTTTTCTCATGGTCGTTCGGGGTTTTCTTGGTCGGAGGATTACGCGATAATACGTCTACGTTATAGTTTTTATCGCATATACAACCCTATATACAACATCCAACTAATATTATTCAATGTAGAGAGTTTTTTATTATCTCATCAATTAATCCCTCGAATATCGTTCATGAAACAGTACATTTACACTTTTTGAAAAATTGACTATTCACTGTTTCTCAGTCACATACTTATCAAAACTTAGTTAAATAGTAAAAATACACTGCAAATCTGTAAAATTTCACTGTTTCAGTTTTAGAGAGTAGCAACCATCATTAGCAAAGATTGTGCTCCTTTCCCCTGATGAGAACCTACATACCAAATAAATTATAAAGTTGATGCAATAATATATTTCAATCAACGTATGCAAAATAAAAATACGATTTAAAGAAATATTCTCATTTATCTATTTCTAACAGGGACTTACACTTATTTCCTTTCTGAATCTTGAAAGTCTGCAGAAAACACTTGAATATTACTTGAAAACAAAACTTTTTTTTAAGATCAACTTCTGATAAGTCTTACTAAATAAAGACTTACCAGAAGTTATCGACTGTTCTTCATCAGAAAATATTCTTAAAATATATTTGGAATTAAAAGAACTAGCCCCTTACAAGGGCGAGCTTGGCGGACTCTCGAAGAAGATGTTTAACACGGCGATCACATGTTGATTATTTGATTAATTTACGATTACATTCTACTCAGGTACTTATCTTATTTTCTTTCTCACGCTTCAAAATGTCTCACTTGGTTTTCTATTCTTTGTACATTGCTCTTCCTCATTTTATAATGTGACTAGAAAGTAAACAGTCTGATTGATTTATCTGTCTGATCATGACGATAATATCTCAGAAACCATCATTAGTTTTTAATTTTTTGCTTAATGCTATGCTCGCCTTATATCTCACCTATCTGAAACTAGACGTTAGTCTTGAAATTGCAAAAAGTTATAGCTCCTTGGTTATAGCTCCTTGGTTATAGCTCCTTGGTTATAGCTCTCTACTCTCGTCTAAAAGAGCCTGCTTGATTTTAATTTTATTATTGATCTATTCATCAATTCAGTCTATTCATTATAATCAAAATCAATAAAAACTCAATTTAAAAAATTGTTTAGTTTATCTTCAGTCTTTAAAGTTCCGTTAAGTTATCCTATTTATCTCTTTTTTTAAACGACTCTTCTTCTTTATATAGATGAATATTTTTCTACGTTTTTTTCTCTAGGTTAATACGGAAATTCCTCATAGTTTTATCACGGCAAAACCACGCATGCCGTATCTTCTACAATTATCAATGAATCCAGTTGCAATTTTGCATACATGTATCTTTCGTAAATACAAAAACGTACTTTTTTGTTTTTTCATATTTTTTTAACTTTAAAAATGCGAGCATTTTTTTCACTTTTTCCCACGTTAAATTTTCTAATTCTTTGTACCACGATTATCTCCATGAAATTTCAGCTAATCATAAAAAAATCTTTTTCGTACATTCCCGATCTAATACGTAGAAAAGAAATGAGATTGTACTGAAAAATCGCTAAAAACTATATTTGTATGATATATCAAATGCTAATCATTTTATACAAAAAAGTTATATGGAAAAGTTGTAGATAATGAAAAAGTATAACTTTTTCTCATTTACATGTATTAGAAAAAATGCTTAGAAAAAAAGTTATCCTTACGAAAAGAATTTTAGCAATAAAAAATCGGTTTTTATACAAAATCTTTACAAATATATATTTTACATTAAAAGATGTATCGTGTAGAAAATTTGTCTCCTTTTATTTGTTTCTTCTCAATTTCCGCTCCTACAATGTGTATCCGTGTATTTCATTAGTTTGTCCACTTCTTGCTATTTTAGACATTTCTCTTCTAGCATCATAATTTTTTTTCTTTAATAAAATTGATTACTTATTTATTTAAAGAGATATGCGATGAAAATTGTACTTCAGTTTCAGGAATATAAAATAAAAATAGAATAACTTGAAAGAACATATTTAATTTATAAAGCAAACACTTTTAAATTACAATTTTTATAAATATGAAAAGATGCCATAATAGGATTATAATGAAATATATTATTCGTGCAATAGAAGAGTTAGTTTAATGTATTGTTATATGAATTATTTGCACAAATGCTGAGAGTATTTATCTTATGTTCCATTTTTCTTGTACCAGCTTTATTTTTATATAAAGTATGTTCTCCGCGTTCATACCAATTGGATTCATATTAAACAGAAATTGTCAAATAACACTAACCTAAATAGTCACTTCCAATTTTCATATAAATACATACATAAAGTAGGCTTGAAATATAAAAAATAATCTATTACATACATATTTAAAGTATAGAATTCTCTTGAAAATTTAACCCAAGCGTCTTAATTTTAAGCCTTTCTTTGCATTGCTGGTAAACTTGCTGGTAACTCGAGTTTTTCCTGTCATATCGATTTCACTGTATTTCTCGGGACCGTGTCAAAGCGCCCAACGAGTCAAAGCGCCCAATGCCAAGAAATAGGTCTGTTCCCAGCGATTTTGGTCGATATAAAGTGCGAACATCCAGAGTCTGACTTTTCACCGTATTATCGGCACTTTATATCGGCTAAAATCGCTGGGAAAAGACCTATTTCTTGGTATTGGGCGCTTTGACACGGTCCCTATTTCTCTGAATTCCACCGAATAATAAATTTGGCGAAAGTGGCATAATTATAATTGTCCTGCAGAATAACAATTCAATTCTTCTTACCACCACGGTTGAATGAAATTCAATTTTTTCGATCATTTGCTTGCATATGTTAAATGATTCATGAATGAAAAACAGCACTTAGGACCTGCATGAAAAGTTATCACAATCGTATATCGTACAAGTGTATATGCTATAAAATCCTATTCAAATTCCAATAATGCAAACTCGCCGTTCCATAACCATAACCTCTTATAATACTCGCGGCTATTGACGTTCTACCAAAACGAAGGTTCTACTTCGTTCTAAGGAAGACTGAACGAATAACGATAAGGAATGTGTTTGACATTTACCGACCAGATGTGATCGCATATGGGTTTAACATTCGATGTACGAACTGATGACGAACGTTTTATATATTGTAACAGATAAATTCATTATTTTCTGCTAAGGTTTTGTTTTATTTTTTGTTACTCTTGTTGTAGACAAGAAGAGTAATTCAAGAGTACGACTGATAGCTAGATGAGACCTATACACTATAAAAATATTATTATAATGAACATCGTGTATCTGCGTATACTTATCAGTAAAAATATACGTGTGTGTATATATATAGTATGAATTTGCAGAGGTTATGTTTAACACTACATAACAACAAATCTATATGCTCTACTACAATATAGTAAATTATGCTCTATCCTTAGAGTTCGGAGTACATACAGCATACGTATGGTACTGGTATCAGTGCTCTTTCTCTCTCTCTCTCTCTCTCTCTCTCTCTCTCTCTCTCTCTCGAATAGCGATCTGTCAACTGTCATCTGCAGTTTGTGCTCTGTAGTCATCATTCGTCAGCAGTTAAATTCGTTGAACTTGGACTTTTTGATTCTCTTGCAGCCTGCTAAGTGGCTTAGCCTAAGACTCATTCTCAGTTCCTCACGGTTCGCATTTTTGTACGTGTAGCATCGACATCGAGCATCGAATGCGAATCGGGGTCTCGGGACTCTCGGGGCAGTTTCTCTGTCTCTCGTCTTTGTGCCTGTGTGTGTGTGTTCGGTGACTTTGTTTGTGCCTGTGAGCGTGAGTCTGTCTTGTAGTCTTATGCGTTATGTGTTATGTCTCGTCTCTCGTATGCGTATCGTATTCGTATCGTATCTCGTATAATAATTGTAGTGTGTATATAAAGTGAAAAAGATCGCGGAAAAGAAACGCGTCTCTATGAGTAATTTAACTGCAAGACTAGAAGTATAGTGCGATCAAGAGCTGTAGATCACGCAAGAATAGAAGAATATTCATAATCGTGATATGAGCGAGAGTAGAGATGAATTGCAATGGAGAGCCGCCTGCTGCGAACATCGTTGAACAGCGGACGACGAGCGACGGTTCCATGGACTGTACACCGATCGTTACCTGTGAGTCGTTATTTTAATTAATTCGAAAAATAATTCACGTTTTCTCGTCGAAATCTCGTCGAAATCTTATCGAAAATTCATCGAGGTTATACCTGTGTTATAACTTAGTCTCAGGAATGTCCGCTTGTTCGCATAACCTCGTTTTACGCCCGTTCGAGGTCCACTTTCTTCTTCTCTCTGTACATACAGGACATTCGGTATCGTTCGATTTGTTGATATCGTCGGCGAGACGCCCATTATTCCAAAATTTCACGAATCTCGTACGTTTTCCTTCACTGATTTCTTGACGTTTCATCTTTTTAATTCATTTTTTTTGCTTCCTATAAGTGTTGTCCATTCTGCTGAACTATTCCAGTTTTTTCATTGGAGATTCATTAGCTTTTGCTTTTGAAAGACAGAGCAGAAATGAGGGATTTGTATGACACAGCAGTTGTGATTCTGCACTGATTATTGATTAAGCTTACCTACTTATGATTATTTTTCATTCAAACCATTTTTTCAAATTCCTTCAATATTGGCTCATATAAGTAAGAAGTACTTATATAAAAATCTTCATTAATTGACCATAACATTGTTACATTGCAAGTTGACGATTAAGACTATGCATTTCTATTTTTAGATGCAGGAGACGAAGAATTGTTTAAAACCTTGGCAAATAATTTGGTTAAATCCATACCTACAGATGCCGTTGAGTGGAGAAGATCCTTCGATAGACCAATCAGACAGGTTCAGCTTGGGGCCACATTCCTTCCATTCACCCAAGATGTACTACCTTCTGAAAAAGACTGTCATCTCATTAAACGACCTATATTCCATACATATTGGAGCGAATGCTCGGTAAATAAAAACTATTATCACTCCATCAGTTCAATATGTAAAGGCTATGCTAAGAAAATATGTTCTACAGGATGTCGATGTTTACAAGGCATCTCTTAGGGATGACATAGATTCCTGGCTAAAAACTCTGGCAAAAGCTCGAGTTCAAGACTGGATGATAGTTCTGGTAGAAACTTATGATATTAAAAAAAGTAACAAACTATTACCGAGAACAACTGTACTTGATAAGATTCGCAGTGATTTTGCATCAAAACATGGAGATAGGTATCAATTAATAATAATACGTGCATTAAAGTACTTGAGGGGAAGCAATTGATTACATCAGTATATATATTATTCTCAACAGATGTTTATCAATCATCAATCCAATAAAATCTGAATCTCGCTCTGCTGAGTCATGGAGAGGTTTAATAACTCGCATTAGGCATTTAATGCTGACTGCCTATGATCGTACACTATTAAAGTTTGAAGAAATAATAAGAGATCATAGGGAGAAGAGGAATCAAGCAGGATGGAATTTCTGTCATTACTTTTTACTTCAGGTAAACTCTGTAAATAAGAAATAAAGTACAGAGTAAAAATTACAGTATTAACTGATTCAAATATATTATGTTGTAGGAGGAACTAGCATTTGTTTTAGAAATGCTTGGTTTATATGAAGAAGCATTGGTACAGTATGATGAACTAGATGCACTTTTTACACAGTTTGTCTTAAACACTAATGTAGGAGGTAAGCTTTCTAAATACTTAAGTAGTTCAATGATTAACTATAATTTTAAAACATCTTATACTTATTTAGACACGCCAACATGGTTAAGTTCGTTTCAAACTCCCTTGAATAATTGGACAGGGGTGAATCTTAATAATAGTTTAGATTATCATACAAGAATTTTAATAGCTGACTGCAAAGCTTCGTTATTGGATCTTAGAAGTTATTTATTTGGTAGACAATGTGCTATGCTACTATCGCTAAATAAACCCTGGGAAGTGCGTATAATTATTTATCTAATTCCTATAACTTTAATGATCTTTATCAATTTATTAATCAAATAATTCCGTCAGATTGCACAACGTTGTTTATCATTTGTACATGACACAATCAATGAATTACGGATTCTCGAAATTCAACGACCAGAGGGCTCAGTTGAATGCTGGGCTTTTCTATGTGCATTAGAAGTATTACACGCGTGCCAATCGTCAACATCTAGCATTGATAATAGTCAACAACTGGATTTGTGCTCTTTACATACGGCCAGTTTGTGGGCGCTTGCACGAGACAAGGTACGCTATGTATGCAACTAATTATCATTGCATTTTATGAGTTGTGTGAGTCATAAATCGCTTGACTCATAAATTAGTCTACTTATACATTTTTACTAATGTTAACACTCTGGATTAGTATAATATTCTTTAAAATTTTAATAATATTATTAAAAAATCTAATGATATAATTTAACGTCCAATTTTGTTTTAATATACATGAGAGTAGATTGCATTCTTCGTGTATTTACCTTCGCAATATTTAAAATATTATTTAAATATATTATTAAATCCTGTAGCTGGAAACTTTGGGTAAACTTTGTGGTTTGATGCCTGGCAACGAACCAACGAGTGAACAGCTTCACACCGTTGTGTACCTGATAGCGGGCATGGGTGATTCAGAACCATCTGCTCAAAATCCCAAAATGCCTACCCCTACTGATAAACTCAAAGAAGCTTTATCATCGAAAGAGGCTTTTAGGAAACAGTATTTATATCACACAGAATTAGGTAGGTTTATTTTTATTTAAAAAAGAGCTTTATTTTATATAATTACTTATTAAATCGAAAGAAATGCACGACAAAAAGATCATTTTCGCAGATTACTGTATTTATTTGGCAGATGCATAAATATATATTTGCATAATTTTGTGGACAATTTCTTGAACCGATATGAGATTTCAACACCGATAAATATAAATTTTCTTTTTAGCCATGGGCACGTACAAACACGTAGGTCGCATAAGGTCAGCGCGGTTGATAGGCAAAGAGTTAGCACGTTTTTATAGTGAACTGAATGAGAATCAAAAGGCAGTCGTTTTTTTACTTGACGCGCTGCAAACTTACAGTAGTGAAGGCTGGGTACATCTTGCCGCCCAGACGCAACACGAACTTGCTCAGTGTTATAAAAAAATGGATGATGCTGAGCGATACACTAAGATCTGTGCAGCGATCGCCAGCACCGAACATCTTCATCTCACTGTTCGAAATTCGTATCTCGACGAAATGCTCGGGTATTCGAAAATGCTCACTGCTCTTCAGCCATTGCTTACTGAGATGTCAAATAGTTTTGTGGTACTGGAGATGGAAGTAAACCTTACAGACAAGGTCATTCAAGATTGCGAAGTAAAGGTTGAGGTAATAATTAAAAGTTTATTGCCCCGGCCAATAACTTGCACACAAGCTCAGCTTTCGGTTGAGGAAGTGCAGAAGCCTAACGTTAAAAGAAAGGGCACTAAGAGTTCAGAGTCCTGTGTCGAACCGTAAGTTTTTAAGTTTTTAATATATACAATTAAGTTTCTCTTAATTTATGAAAATAATTTATTTCAGACTATTAAAATGTCGAATTCAAGATCCGAAACCTATAGATCCTTGTCTCTTACAACTACCAGTTTCTTCATTTCTAGTGCTTAAAGAGGATAAGAGTATTGGCTCGGCAAATGTTCACATTGGCAAAAGTACGAAAAATACAGTAAA
The DNA here is from genome assembly GCA_018906985.1 of Apocrypta bakeri. Taxonomy (NCBI): domain Eukaryota; kingdom Metazoa; phylum Arthropoda; class Insecta; order Hymenoptera; family Pteromalidae; genus Apocrypta; species Apocrypta bakeri. Next base: position 2,453,643 of record JACCIA010000008.1, on the reverse strand, counting down.
ACGCTCAGATAGTGTCAAGCACCGCAAACCTTCTATCAATGTAAAAGGTGACTTTACCAATGCTCTAGCCACGTCTGAAGAATTCATTCTTAAACCAAACATCAATAAGTTTACTTTGTCAAAACGTGTTGAACAACCAGGCTATTACAAAGTAAATCAACTGTCGCTTGTAGTAGAGAAGAAACTAGAATTTCTATCGGCTGTGCTGGAACCAAGGCTATGCTACTCGGTTAGTAATCTTAGAAATAATTTGGAATGTATGCAGACTTAAATAGCTGTATTTTAATGTATAATTAATTGTCTTACAGATAGCTAAAACTCAACCAACGATCTCACTGAATTGCGCTCGGGATCTGCTTGCAGGTTTAGCACAAAGCATCGAACTGGTAATATCGAGCGGTAGTGTTAGGATAAGTCAAGGTTCTAAATTAAAACTTAGAACTTCACGCGGTTTAACATTATCAAGGCTAGAAGACGATCAAATAAAGACTCAGGCTAAAACAGGAATTAGGGAAATCGAGATTGTAGTACCTTCTTGCGAGCCTTTCGAAACCACTAAACTAAACTTGACGGTATTAGCTGAACTTCCCCCAAAGAAAGATTCGTCATCTATGGAACACAAAGTAAGTATTTTTTAATTTTTAACTAATCATGATACAATCATTATAAGGTATTTTTTATTCACAGCTTAATATTCAGTGTCCTTGGGATTCGGAAGAAAGTATAAGTCTACATTTTGGCGCACCTCTAATGTCAACAATGAAACTACATACAGCTAAGCGTCGAAAATTTTTGCAGATTATAGTAACAGGTTTATCAAGTCAGTTATTACAGTTAACAGAGCCACAATTAACCAGCGGTACTTCGGTGGACGTACACTTTCGTAGTTTAAATCCTACAGCTGGTCAAAAGCTCGTCGTAGGAAACGGTATGTCGGTATCATTCATGTGGGAAGTAGAAATTGGTAACGACGATGATATGTCTAGCATACCTATAAAGACGGATTTCCGAGTCAAGTACATTGCCATAAAGGATATCGAAGAGCTTGATGAACTCGATGATAATAGGGTATGTACTTTAGTATTTTTAGTATTATTTTTAATAATTATAATATGCAAATCGTTGATTTATTTCCTTTATTTCAATACTTTAATAGGACAGCAGAGATAGTAGAGATGTTGTTGACGATCCTCTCCACATACGAGATATGGAGAAGGTTGAGAAAGAGAGTAACGTTTATTGGTGCAACTTTGACGTAACCGACTATTCCGTAAGCATTTCAATTATATTAGACATTGAATGAAGTGATTTTCTTGATCTTGCGTTTTTCACTAATTAATCTAGAAAATGAACCTAGTTATGTGCAAAATAACTTCCTGTTGAAGACCTCATATTGCATCCTAATCATCCTGCTCCTCAGTAACACTGTTCACTAACTTAAGCACGCCGCGAAATAGCTAAGAAAAACCTGTCGCATAACCGAGAACTTCCCTTAGACCTTGTTTACGGTGTCATCGAGGGTTGAAGCAGCGGGAGGCGGTGGTGAATTCTGTCGCGCGGGCAGCATGTGCCACCTTTGTCTGACCGTGACACGCATGCATCAACCCACAGCCAACTCAAACAGTCATCATCATCATGCGCCACCTCAACTCATGTACGAGGTACTTGCCGATCAAACCATGTGGGCAGTTTGTGGCCGAACAGCTGGCATCGTCTCGCTCGAGGTGCTAGAGAAACAAAGTGTCACGCTGGATGTCATGCCTCTCACAAGTGGATATTTGCCCTTACCTGTTGTCAGGTTGTCGCGGTACATACCCGCTTCGGTCGAACTCAAAAACGGTAACGATATTTTCATTTTCTCGTGTCCCTTTTTCTTTGATTTTTATAAGCTTTTTAGTTAAACTACTAAACACATAATAAGTTAACCATTTGAAAGAGTATATTTCTAAGCTATTCTTCTGAAGACTCATTAACACACTCCGTTTCGCTATTCTGCTCCAGATGCCTCTCGAAAAAATGATTTAGGAATTGGTGTTGGACCAAGACTTGAGCCATTCAGTCCGGGTCAGGTTTACAACGCCAGTAAAGCTCAGCAAGTTCATGTACTTCCAGCTGCTCAAATAACCGCCGAAACGAACTAAGGAGTGCTATATATTGACTTATTTTTATTTTTGTGTTCAACTATAATTTGGCATTAGCTTCGCATGCATTTGACAATACTAGGGTTGTTTTAAGACTAAAGAATGCACTTTGTCAAGCGACGATGCGCCTTTCCTAAATTCCATGGAAATTTTAAGAGTCCAAACGAAAATCGAAAGAAACAAATTATTATAGCGGAGAGAAATGTTCTTGACCAAAATAAACCGCGATGAAATTATTGTCTAAGTTATTAGGGTATACATTTCCACGGAATATTTTCAACAATTTATTTTTATATAGTAAAAATGCTAAGAATTATGAATGCTTAGTAAGCAACATGTTACAATTAGTTTATACATTATTCGAAATTGGCACTGTTAAATTTAAGCATTATGTTTCTTTTTTAAATGTGTTTTTTTAAAACTTGTAAAGTTTATAACGTTTTAAAGTTATACTTTTTAGCCCGAATCAAGGAAACTTAGCCATTTAACAATGCGAGGGAGGCTAAACAATAATTGGATGTTAATTATTAACATGTTCATTTAGGTTTTTACATTTTAAATTATTAATTATATGTAATATGAATCTTGTTGCCATGTTGTATTGAAAATATTTTGTTACAGTTTGAGTAGAATATTTAGGGCCTTATGTACATAGCACACACACATATAATACTCAACAGGATTATTATTTTTCATGAAAAAACTATTCCTTTTTATTTATGAAAATATTATAACCGTAACATAGTATAGTGTCAAGAAGTAAAATTTATATAAGCCATAAAACTTTTAACTTACAAAATAAACTTTTTCTAAGCTTTGCAAGAAATAATTTATAATGGATCAAATTCATAACTGTGCAAAATTATGATAGATTTTGTAAATATGTAAAACTTTAAACAATATTGTATATATGCAGATGGGCTAATAGTTTGTATAATAATGATCAGATCGTAAGTTTATTGAAAGCCGCATAACATATCTTATTTATTATGTTCGTACTGGATATTGTGTTCAGGTTTGAAGGTGAAGTATAAGAAATGGTTTGAATCACACTTCACTGAGATCTGTATTATACCAGTTATAGATGTAAATATATATTTCAATTGTTAAGGTATTGTGTTCATCAGTTGTTATTCAGTTCCCCTATCATTCTTTTTAGTTAAAGGGAATTAAAGTTGTGAAACAATTTTTATAAATTAAATAAAGTTTTAATTTGTATAATAAATCACATTTTTAGTGTTTGCTTACTATGTGTTCAACTGGGTACAGTATATAATCCGGAAATAGACATATTTAATGTTCAGTAAAAAAATAATTAAACTAGGCTTAATTTTCTATATTTGTTAATAGGTCGGTAATGGTTGTTGTGTGAGTAATAAACCAAATCTTCTTTTCAAAGTGATACGTTCTCTGGAATATTTATCTTCAGGAGAGAATCGAGCCGGATGTGCAGATAGCGTTGGTTTTCCATAAGGATCCATTTTCTATAGGTAATAATATGTTAATGAAAATGAAAATTATAATTATCTTTATTAATTAAAAAATTGATTTATTTACTGAAAGTTCCAGAACTAGGTACTTTGAATTAAAATCTTTATCAAGTTACTCTTTTTATTACATATTATCATCAGAGATAGTATGCTGGTCCCAATGTAAAGTCAAGTTTATAAATATCAAAGTACGAGTGTGTTAAATTGATCACTTTAAATGAGCAGTTACACAGAAATTAAACTGTCTACTTTCTTTAAACTATCGATAAATATAATCCAGGAATCGAAGTGAAATAAAAAAAGTTATTTTACAAAAAATAGTACACTGTGCCAACTGAATATAATGTGTTGCAAAAATTAAATATTTAAAAGATTATAGATCTGTATCTATTGACTTTGATTTGAATAAGTAAGTAAATATTCTTCCATTCCAAAGAAAAGAACTAAATTGTAAAAAGAATTAGAATTTGATCTAAAAAAAGCGAGTTCCAAAATAGAAAGTTAACCTACGAAAAGTGACTAAAATAAAAATTAGTAACCTTCAACGTGTAGACTCGATCCCCGTTGGTGTCCAGATAGTACATTAGATACATAGTGGTTAATTTGATTAAAACGAAGTTGTAAAACTCGATTTAAAAATGTATCTCCAACAAAAACAATACAGAGCGTGCAATGTCCAACTTAACCTCTGAACTATTTTCATACGCTTTACGTTGAGCGCACGTGTTAGTGGTCGTTGAGTCTTGAGCCGTGCCGGTTGTGTCGTGCGTTTGTAAAGTTTGCCCGTCCGTAGGTCTGTATTAGCAACGTACTAATCCGTCTGTTCTGTACAGTACGTATTCACGTAGGCCCGTACCAGTCTCAAGCTTTTCCCATCAGATGTCACGTGTGTATGTATGAATATAATATGAATACAATGAATACAATGAATACTGAAAAATGTTGACGGTCAAATAGTGTCAATCGCGAGATAAATGACTGAGAATACATTGCGAGCTTTGACTTTGATTTGAGATTTTGAGTATAATGTATAATATCAGTAATATCAGTAATGTCAGTAATATCAGTAATATCAGATTCAGTACATTTAGTTATAGTTTATAGTGTGAGGACTGTCAGTATACGAGTGTAGAGCGTACCCTCTGCTCTGACTCTGACATCGTTCTGACACTCATTCGATGGTCAGCGATGTCAACACCCTCGCTGAGTTTTTCTACATAATACATATAATTTCATTCAAGTGCGCCGTGCGCGGTCGCCGCATATATATGCTTTATGTATTTTATATATATATATATATATATACTTTAGACACAGAGTCGCAGTAAATCACGCAATAATCGCGTTATTTGAAAGTAGCACTTGAGAAATCACCGATAAAAGGCTCGAGAACACGAGGATTCCACGACGATCGCCGCCTGCTATTAGTGTAGACGCAGCGCCGATTCACGACGCATCGCAGTCTTATCTCTGATTTCTGATACACATTATCCTCTGTACAGCTATTATCGGATTCGATACGATTATAGCTATGTTTTTCGGTATATTTTGTGCGGTGATTTTATACCTGTAAGCTCACGATCGAAGTGGATGTTTCAGAATTTGTTAAATAAATTCTTTGACAGGTTAGACTAAAACAGTGCTATAAAGAAAAATATAATCGGTTTGCTCGACCTTTGAACTCGGTACAATCGCGTGAATTTCTCTCTGATGAACATTTAAAATTAGATTCACCTAATTAGAAGTTTGCTTTCTTTTTAAGATTCAAACGTTTACTAGGACAAATAACAGAAATAGAAATTTGCTTGAAAAGATTAAATAATTTCGTTGAATTGTAACATTTGAATTGAATAACGAATTAGTATATTTAAAGATATATTTTGAGAAATCTATGTTCTGCAAAGACATAATTTTATTTGAATTATGTCGTCGACCGATAAGATATATCACAAGTTTTTCCGATTCTTATTAATTGGAAAGTGAAACAAGAAGCAGCTAGCCATTGCATTGATATTTGTTGATCAGCAATAAGAATAAGTTATTGTTTGAAGTTCCGATTCGACGAAGCCCGTATTCGGCACTTCAAAATAACTTCTTCATCCGAGAAGGAATATTAGCTCGTTGACGACGTAAACAAAAGAATGTCAACAATACAGAGGTCTCCCACTCTCGGTCCCGTGTGCGACACTCCAGACAAACTGTCAGAGCGTACTCGTAACTGGCAACTCGTAACTGGCAATTCGCAAATGAAAATAAAGGCGGAGGCTGCGCGGGCGGTTCGTTCTCGCGCTTTATCTATGTTGCGTGCCGAGTGTCGAGTGCAGTCGGTGTTCGGTGTGATCGCGCGGACGGAGGACGTCTATAGCGGTCATTATCGACCAAGGATCAAACGACTTTTCTTTCGAGGTTACTCTTGTCAATTCTATTGTCGATTCCATTGTCTTAATACGGCTCGAGGTCAGTTTACTGATATTCCATGTAAATGTGTCCGCTGCTGGACTATCTTCAATTCGAACTTTGAAGCAGTTATTTCAAACTCATGTGTTCTATTTGTTTCGTAACTCAGCTTTTACGGATAAAAGAAAACATAGGTAGGTGGCAGTAGTCGTTAGGACTTAACGTTAAATACGCGAATTTCAAAACATCAGCATTAGCGCGATGCAGTTATTTTGCTGTAATAAGTGTCTGCATTGTGAAAGAATTAACGATGTTCATCGTTGGGCCATTGACAGAGAAGGAAAAGAAACAATTTTCAAAACTTTTCACATGGATTAAAGAGTCACGAGTGTCCGAAATTTTTCGGAAATTTTTCGGAAATTTTTCGGAAATTTTTCGGAAATTTTTCGGAAATTTTTCGGAAATTCTTCGGAAATTCTTCGATACTTTCTTATTAAAATAATTTTTTAATAAGAAAGTATTGAAAGTTCTTTGTAAACAGTACAGACGGTAATACTTGCTAATCCGAGTGATTCGAGCACATATCAATTGGTTATTAATCTAGATTTACAGCCGCCAATGTGCATTTTTTTCGAGAATAAGAGTACCTAGCTAATTTCAGTCATTGACATTCGAGTATTTTATTTTTTCGATTTATCCCCAAAGTTTCATTAGTTCAATTATTCGAATTAACCATTGCGCGCGATAGGGTTATAATACAGGTATAATGACCGACCATGGCCGAATCTAAGATTGAAGACGATATTTGAAGAAAAAGAAACTGTCGAACCTAAAGTATGGATAAACTAAAGTCGGCCAACAGGGACAGGAAAAATGGACCCGAGGTACGAGCACTAAATAATTCTATAAAAAAATGTGATTTGTCTCGAAAAATTTAACAGAAAGAATGCACCTATTGCTTTTTACAATGAAAGCAAAATTGAATATACTTCTAAAGAGAAAATTGAGAAATTAATTTTTCTTCTTCTTGTATCTTGTCTGTAACGAAGCTGAGTAAGTAATAGATGATCTCTTTACGTGACTTTCACGCGTTAGTATTTTATAAATATACACGCAGAAAGTAGTAATTTAATATTTTTCTCGGCTTATCTACGTATTGTACTTATTTTCTATTGTACCACATTTCACTTATCGTATTGCAGTGATTTTTTACAAGCGAATTTATTGAAATCGCAGTATAACCTTAATTTCGGTGCGTATTATCTCTATAGAGTTCGTTCGCATCCTCGCGACATCCTTATTTCCTCTAAATGTTAATGCAATCTGTATTTTATCTTTTTGTTTCTTTTTGTCCGTAGATGTCAGCCAGAACTATCAAATGGGTCGTGCACGTACCACCGGAAGACTCGGAGTCCGAGCGAATGCCCCTGGAACATCAAGTTGCCCATGTCAAATGTGAGCAAAAATACAAATTTTTGTAAATTGCTTTATATAATCACTTGAAATCCTGAGGGGATTTAAAGAAAACAACACTTTTAAGCTGATACCATTTTTTCCAAAACAAATCAATTTATAGACAGTAAAAATCTATTATATTAATAATAGATTATAGTTTTATTATATAAATTATAATCGTTATTAATCGTTTTATCTTTAAGAATGAATTCTTATTTAAAAAATTAGTTTTTCCGCTCTGATTAATGGCAATAAAAAATTGACTAAAACAATATTTTGACTTTATGAAACGTGAATTTGAAAGTAAAATAATTTTCAGTAAAACGTTACTTAACTCTATAGAAATAAAAATGTGCTTGAGTTCTTTGGTAAAGTTATTCTTTGAAAATCAAAAAGTACATTTATGTATAGTGTAATTGACGTAAGTTATTATGTAACGATCTACTAAAGAATTCGTTTAAATTATATTTCTTTTTATTCTGCAACTATTTATTATAAGTCGAAAAAATTTCACATCAATGATGAATTGGAACATGTAAACGAATAATTACGAATTATTTCTCTTTGTACATAATATAAGCGTTGTAGCTGTTTACGAGTATTGAAAAAAGTTAAAAAAATCATATCCTCGCTATAAACGGTAGATCGAATCGTAAAAATAGGTTCGTTTCTAAACTACCGACAATATTTGTATTTGTATTTGTATATATGCGAGTCCACCTGCGCGCGCGCTCTTAGCCCAGTATAGGTATACAGCACACGGGAGACGGGACTGAATAAAGAAAGTGTACACATAAAGTCTGCAAAACGGGGCCTTACGCCGGGTATAATCTATCTCCTGTTGGCTCCTGTGCGCCTGTTCACCTGTGCCTACCTGGGACTTACACGGTCCTTCGCCTCTCTCCGACTTTTCTCCTACTCCTGTCCCCTTCTTTGCCGCTGAATTGTGCGTTAGAGTGGACGACTGGTTTGTAGTGCTGTATACCTATGGGACGAAGTCAATTGTCTTCCGGCATGAAACCCCTACGGTTGGACCCTTTTCTTTCCGCTCAGTACTTTTTTTGATAAATAAACTATGCAGAATCACGTTGAAAACTAGCTCCTTTCAATTATAAAGTCTGCATTGAAACAAAGTTTCATTTATCGAAGATAATTGTTAGATAAATCAATTTTCTTAAATATAGTAAAGTAGTAGTAAACTAACAGCATAGTATAGATCGAAATTGCATAGCGTGTAGCAATGTTGAATCCATACGCAACTACAGTTACTTCCAGGTTTTTTATCCTCGACAATAACCCTATCGCCGGTAAAGTTACAGTTCACTCCTCTCCTATCGTTAGGTCATTGTTTACACACGATACACGGACATAGCGACATACGTCGTAACGTCGTGCAGGTAAAACACACACATGCGCGCGCGCGCGCGCGCGTGCAAAGCGCTTCTTTCGGATTTTCTTAATTTCTACACCATGTCAATGTAGTGAAAAGAACTTAAAGTTTGCGCAAAAAACTGGATTCAGCCTATCCCATATTTTTCGACAGAAATAATAAAATATAGAAAAAGGAAAAATTTATGTAGCATGGATTTAAAGTGAATTAATTTTAACGATTTTTCTAGCGTAGACGACAAAGTAGACTATTTTAATTGTCATACTCGGTATTGAAAGATCTGCAAAGGATTCGCGGAAAAAATGCAACTAATAGTGGCATAGTTCATTCATTCTGTAGTTTAGAATCGCTCGCACAAATTAGTACAAATCCATTGACTTTCTTGACCTCATTCAACTGATTCTCTCATTCTGTTACTTTCACTTTCTTTTCTATTCAATATTAACGGTTATCAATGCTGACATTTTATCGGAATATATCGTTAGAAAAAATGGTAAATCTTATACTTAATGGTAGATCAGATTACGCACTTGGTACGTTATTATATTCGTTATTGCTATTTAAGAAGAAAGTCAACATTTTAATGTCGATGTTTACAACTAAATAAAGGTAAAATGGAAAAGATGTTATTTTTGCTTTCGAACGAAACAGACTGTTTTTCGAATTTTGTCAAGTTCAACAAGACCCACGAGAGGTACATACATATAGGTATAGGTATACCTGTAATGCCTCAGCCACGAAAGACAAGCGCAAGCGCGTGTCTTCTGTTCTCCTGGTAACCGAGGGCTGCCGGGCAGCAAAAAACCTCAACTCTATTGCGGCTCGGGCCCAAAAAGGCTGCTATTCGTACGAACCAGACCCTCTACGTATAAGAGGTGTAGAGACGCACGCGTAAAAGACCGCCAACTCTCGATTCTCAACAACCTCAACCCGTTCGCCACAACGACTTAGTCGAAGTGTATATGCGCGCAACGCACTGTCATTGAGTATAACACTTGTGCGTATTACGGCGTTGCGCCGTTGCCAGATCATCGGCCCAGAACGAGAGAGACGGAGATACTCTCTGCGCTGCCCCGGCCCCGGCTGCCCGTGGTCGCCTGGTCGGTGGTATGCATATATATACCTATGCGCGCATACACGCATGTATAAATATTATGTAGATGTGCCGCAAGGCCGGGGGCACTTTATTTGCATAAAGGGACCAATGCCGGGACGGAGAGGATCTCTCTTCTTCTTTCACATTATATCACAAGCGCGATACTTATGATCATAAGACGGAGAGGGAAATAGGAACAGAGGAGAGAATCGTAGGTGTCTATATTTAGCGTTTATACAGACATCGTTGAGCCTGACGTCCTGCATGGAGCTGGGGTATACTTATAATAGTATATAGGTATACCTATATGCATATTGAAGGAGAGATATGCTGATGCCCGTTTGCGTATCATCTAATGTAAACAAAATGCGCTTTAGGGTGGATTTATGCGTACAGAACACGGAAATGATCTATTCGTACATATAAATAAGGCATTAGTTACGTGGAAAGTCTCAAGGGTGTTGCCCTTCGCGTATGAGAACGAATGTTCGGGAGCATGGAAAAAATCTAAATTTTCTAAATACTTTTCCTACTCTCTTAATAGCGTAACGTACATGACTACGCAAAGTTGTAATCGCACTTGATAGACACGCGAAATAAGTACTTAGAATATACTTATAACTGAGAAAGCGACACTATACTCGCGGTGCTATGGCGCGACGAGCGAGGAAGAGAGAGAGAGAGAGAGAGGGGGGGGGGCAGCGAGCAAATCCAGATTTTTCGTCGTGTACGTGTGTCTGCTGGCGCGCGCGGGAGCGGGAGCGAACAGTGTGAAGCAGAGCCAGTCGTGTCAGTGCAGTCCCGTTGCGCACGCCGGACGCCCTTTTGCCTTTTCGAGCGTGTATTTTATCACTGTATCCATAAGACTACTGTATGTTGTATACATGCATATAAGTAAAGCGCACAATCTAGTGATTCGCAGTCGATCGAATTTACAGCTGTATATACACATATATAAAGAGAAAGAGAGATTGAAATAAAGAGGAGAGAGCGAGAGAGAGAGAGAGAGAGAGAGAGAGCGAGAGAGAGAGTCGCAAAGAGAAGATTCATAGCCATGGAGTGGCGGACGATTATTCCGCTAAAAGGCTGTAGCAGCTACTGCCATATGCATCTCGGGATTCTTATCTAAGTGTCTCGTATCGGAGGTCCTGATCGTTTTTTGGTACAACTACAAATAGCCACGATAGATGCAATTATACACACCGTGCACCACGTAGTGGAGAATCAACAAGTGTCGTCACCACTGCTCGCTCTCTCGCGCGCGAGCGATCGCGAGAGATAGAGAGAGAGAGAGAGAGAGAGACGGACGACGCTGGAAGACCTAACCTCAACTTTTCCTAGATCGTCGCGCAAAGACTGTTGATCGTTTCAATTATTTTTTTTTTGATAAAAGAATAATGCATTTGTTTAGAAGAATGGTATAGTGTCTTGTTTCAATTGTTCAAGGAGTACTGTTGTGTTTTGCTCAATCGCTATTTTTTACGCGTATATGTGAGAGTGACAGAAGATCGGTCGAGTGTTAGTGACGATCGAAGCAGACTCGTCTCCAAGATGGAAGTCGTCTACATAGGTGTGTACATGCGATTACAATTTTCATTGATAAATCTATATTGCAAAAATATGCTTTCTAGAAAGCGGAATGTGAAGATAGGGAATGAGATAGAGAAAAAGGCAGAGAGGGAGAGAGAAAGAGAGAGAGAGAGTGAGAGAGGGAGAGGGAAGGAGAAAGAAGAAATAAAAGTCTTTCGCCCACGTCTGGGCGTAGGTGGGATGGAATGTCTTGGTGAACTGTAAAAACTAGAGATATATTTTATTTTGACTGAAACTGAAAATACTATTGATCGAATGTAGAGTATAATTATTTATCGATAAAAGCAATTTGTATGAAACTGATAGCTTTGAAAAAAACAACAGGAAGAGAAGTAGACGAATAAAGATAACTGCGGGGCTATATTATAAAACGCGAGGATAGGGCGCTTATTTGGAGATATTCAATTAATCAATTAAGGCAATAATTATATCATCATTTTTTCATTTGCTTACGTTAAACGATGTGTCAGTAAACTAGAAATAACGTGTTTGTAAAATGTTCAATAGAATGCGCGGCGGTAAAGAAATATTTGCTTATATATGCTAATTTTGTGATTTTGTATAAACATACAGAGAAGTATAAAGATATGAATTAGTGTATATGCACTTGTTCAGAACAGGAATACCATTGATGATTCTTTTTGGTTTATAATGATTTTTTTTACTAAAAAGCTTATTCGCGATAGTGGTAAATAACTATACGTGATAAGTGATACGAAGTACATTACATTAATAAATTAAGGAAATATAATAATTTGAACGATAAATTGATTAAATAAAAGTTATCGCAATGTAGTTTTGTCAAAGCAAAATGAGATAAAACTATACTATACTAGGTATGTATTCTCGATAAGTTTTATGTAACGCTGATCCTCGCGCGGTAGACGGTTTCTTGAAATTTGTCATACTTGCAAAAAACTGAGATAAACTTGAAACGGCAAATTTATGCCAGTGCAAATTTATCTCCTGGAAATTCGAAGAAAAATGCACTATTATGTTTAGAATAATGTTAATTTTTATTATTAAATGCATCTAAGTAAATGACTGAATTTTTAAAATTAGCCTTACACGTTCCGTATGTTCTTTGCTTATTTAATATTTGTGATATCCTCGCGCGCGTGCGGTTAGCTTCCGCACATTGGATTTCAAAATGCTTCAAACTCTCGGTGAAAGTCCTTTAGCAGTGGTTTCAACAAATCGTTCAAAACTTCATGTATACTTCGTTTCCTTATTACCACTACGACCTACATTTCACAATTGCTACAAACCGTTAATTTTTCATTAAAAATATCTCTCATTACTCAGAATCATATATTATAAGGTTCTTGAAAACGCCGCTCAACATTGTCTCCCACTCCAAACTTCATTCGAAATTTAAAAAAAAGCTCAGTGTCCCGCCAATTTAAACAACTATTCCGCTACCGTCAACTATTACGCTACCGTATAATCGTAGAATTACCTGTCAATCCAATTTCTTCTATACATGCACGCACATCCAGCATACCGTAAATACAGATACTTGCATAAGCCGGTAATGAATCGAAGCAGAAAATCTTTATTTACCTATAGTTACCAGAAAAGATGAAAAAAAAGACGGAAGTCTCGAAATCGCACTTTGCACTAACGTATATACCCGTGTGTACGCGTGTTGAATTTTCTCTGCAAAACTTGTTATCCAATGTGGCTTCTATCTTATCTGCGCCCGTAATGCAGTTTTTACCGGTTGATGGAAGAATGCGTCGCGCGTTTACGTGGCGTGTAATCCGAGCATTGGTAAATAAACCGCAAGCAGTTGAAAGAGTCATTTGGATGAAATTCAGAGAGACTGCAAGTGATCGTGTTTTTTGAATAAAATTCCTTTCTATATCTCAATTGTAACGCACACTTATGAAGAGATATTTTTAACATTTTTCTTATAATTTAATCGAAATTGTTAGTCACATCAAGTTACGTGTAACAAATATAGTTAATATCGGATTGCTCAAATTAATGATCATGCAAATGCATATAACTTGTTGATTTAAGTCCTTGACGAGTGTGCAAAGCAGGATAAGAGAACAAATTCTGCCAATGAAACGTTTTCAGACAGATGAATTATTATCATCACAGATATTTTCTATTTGTCTAGATAATAATTGGCGATAAATGAATCAAATTAATTACTTATTTTTTCTTCTAGACAAAAGATAACATTTATAATTATGAAAATTGTTGTTGCATCATACTTTTAATTGACTTCAAATTTCAAGATAATAATCGTAGACAGGACTAAAGGATGGTGCTTCGAGCTGAGATGAAAAACTAAAAGCCCAATGCCGTATTGTAAATTTCTAGCTATTATAAAATCCCGACAGTTATTTACTAATAACGGTGCTATGATATTTAAAATTTTTTCCGAAGATTACACATGAAAATCAATCCTTATGTTACGTGTCAGAATCCTACTCTGAAAACAATCATTTGAAGATAAACTTCAGAACAAAAAAAATTTTAATAATTAATAAAAAAATGTCCAACAAGTAAAAATATCATAGGCAATATCATTGATAATTGCATCAAATTTAAAAATATACATCGAGTTAAAAACATGTTAAAATGTTAAATTTCGGAAAATTTGTTTGTCAAAAAAATGTTCCTTTTTTGAAACAAGAAAATATTTACTTCAATTACTTGTGTACAAATAAAATTTAGCTTCAATACAATAAATAATATTAATAAAATCAAAAAGTACACGTATGTAAATGCAAACATGAAAAATGTAAATGTAATAGGGGGTTGTGACCAGAGCTTATATATAGATATACATTTATGGACTCTCAGCAGGTAGAAAAGTAAGGTCGTTTCCATCCTGACCAGTTCCAAGAAATTTCCTCTCCTGTAACCCGAAAAACTGGCAAGCAATCGAGCGCCTACTGCATAACTATTTAGTATTTCATTTTTGTTTTTAATCTATAAATATTAATTGAAGCCAAGAAAGTTGCATGTATGAATAACGAATTAGTACACACTAGTAAGTATGTATTAATACTGAAATTGGAAACACAATATTTACTATCTAATGAATATTTTTCTAGGACTGTTCAAAGAAATGACTTTTTAGAATCGAACAAGTTTTTTTATTCCAACAATCTCTTTTTCAGAGTAGAATATTTTTACCACGTGCAGGTTAATGCAACTAAACTAATTTAGAATGCATAATTATGCGGTAAAAGAAACATTTCCTTTTAAAACATAGAAAATTCGTTTTGATTAAAAAATCTGTTTATTATTCAAATTTATTCTTTTTGATGGATACTGATTTTCATAAAAAATATAATATTTTTCTGAATGTTACAGAATTTCCATTACTCTCTCTCTCTCTCTCTCTCTCTCTCTCTCTCTCTCTCTCTCTCTCTCTATTCGCGTTAGATAACTCTTTTTACGTAGAGCTTGTTAACTTGCTGTTCTTCGTCGATTTTTATTTATATTATTATGCAAATCATATAATTAATTCATATATTTTCAAACTAATAAACGATTTTGAGACAACTACTATCGTAAAGACGATTGAGACCATCTTAAGTGCAAATAGCTATCTACATCTGGGTATGCATAGCCGAAGGCATATGTGTGGATACATCCATAACCAGAAACAAGTGCAAGAGCTTCGCATCCCTGCAGTAGTAAAACACACAGCCGAAGAATCCCTCCCAGAATTTCCATAATGCGTTCATAGCTCAAAGCTTCTCTCTCTCTCTCTCTCTCTCTCTCTCTCTCTCTCTCTTTCTATGCGAAAGCCTCGAAATTGGTCGCATAAATCGCGCGTCGCGCATCGCGCCTTTGTCGCCCTCGACGTTTGCTCCTCCTCCTTTGTCGCACATAATTAAATATTGGCCGTGCGTGCTTGGCCATTCATTTTCATCATTGCCTGGTACGTATGGAGAGTGAAAAAGCCACTCGTTCCGTTTAACGCTCTCAAAGCGTATATAGAGTATATACAGAGGACAACGACACCGCGAGAGGCGGACACCGCTACAATTGTTGTCGCGCGGAAGAATGCATGAATGTGCGCAAATACTATATTATTGTAGCATAGATATTTTCGATTTATAGCGCTAATTTTTCATCTGCTGTCGATAATCTATTGACTATCGACATATGATCAAACATGAAAAAAGGTTTATAGTTTAAAATCTTTCTAACCCATTTCATAAATTAATTATATGAAAAAGCCACGAACTACTAGTGGAAAGCATTTAAAGAGGGAAAAAATTATGAAATACATAATTAAACTTAAAAGATATCTCTACTTACAGGGTTGATTTATGGGAGACTTATTTTTTATTGTAAATTAGCAAGAGTAAATAATTCTTAGAACTCAACAAATGGTTCATCTGAATTTTTCGAGAATGATAGGAGAAATTTGTTATGATTATCAAAAAGCTCTCTAAAAAATTCCAGATATATTCTTTTCTCATACTAATTATAGCTGATTCTAAAAAATGTTACTCTTAGAAATTTTCTACATAAGTTCGTTATTTAAAAAAAATTGAATTAAAATTTTGATATTTATTTATTTTGTTCTCAACATTTTAGTGGGGGTGGGAATATTTCTGATCTTCCATCAAGTACTGAAAACAAACTTGCTTTGTCTGTTTTATTTCCATGTGAGAAATTTTGCAAATTATATTCTCGCTGTCTTTTCTGTCGAATATCTCTTGTGAATCTTTTTAGCATCGGCAGCAAGACAATACAGAGACACTTGACTAATTTTATTAGTCAAGTCTTCGTAAAGAGATCGATTTGCCGTTCTCCATCGCAGACATACGATATTCAGATGCATATCTCAATTCACATTCCTCGAAAGACTGGCTTTACTTTTCATACTTTTCTCTGCTTATCCGCGCATACATTTATACGCAGAGATTGAAGTTAGGCCGTCGGTGTTATTTTCGTGTCCCTTCAACGTCGAGACTTGATAGCTTTGGAAGAAATGAAATAGGCAGAGCAAAGTCGTCGAGCCGCACGTACAAAGGCGGCGACGTGGAAAAAGACACGTGGGTTTTCCAAAAATAGATCATCATTTTGTGTACGTGGGAGGCTACTCTGCCCCCTATGCTACCCTTATACTGACTGGTATTCACTTACTTATGTTGCCGACACCATATGCGGGATATTATTCAAGTCTCGGAGAGTAACTTTTTTTTTTGTTTAACTACATAATGTACCTTGCATTTGCTTTAAATATCCTATCATTATTAAGTGTTGCAGCTTTTCTAAAGTCTGAAATCTAGTGAAAATTCGAAAATTCGCTATCTATGGTAGTGTATATAGAAAAATTCATTCGTATAAAATGGAAATAAATTTTTATCAAAACTAATAAAACTTACAGTCACTAGAAATAATGTATAACTATATATAACATAGAAACGGCAGTTTTTTTACGTTTAAGAATGCATTCTGTAATTTGAAAGATTCTGCACAATTTATTTTAAGGATGTAGACACGATAAAATAAAAGAATGTCGTATTGTAAAATCTATATAAATAGATTATATAAAATAGCGAATATTGACTACATTGTATTATGAATTTTCTTTTTTCTCTTAGCTTAATCACTATTAAGTGAAAAGTAGACGGCTTTGGAAGTGTTACTAATGTCTAACATTCTTAATCCACTCTCTAACCATGCTACATGCCTAATTACGTTACCCGGGTTAAATATTTATTAATAAATAAGTATTTGCAATTTGTATTCATTGCTCGAATGATATTCGAAAATAATAAACGAATCTGTCGTTGAACTATGGTCACGCTTGTATTTACGCGCGATTATACCTATATAAGAAAGCTAAATGAAGTCGAATTCGAACGAAATTTAACGAGCAACGAATTGATTACGTTGATTTTTTTAGATGAGCGAGAGGATGTTCAAAAGAAGACATTTGCCAAATGGATAAATTCACAGCTTCTAAAAGTGAGTGTACATTTTTACTATCTTATATAAATAGAGATTCGCAAGAATAATTATGCCGGTTTTCATAAGTCTTTTCGTTAATTTATATTTTATTACGAGTTGTATATGTTGATGCGTAAGTGTAGACATAAACAGTTGTAGGGTTTTACACAAACATAGAGTGTACCAAATTTTAATTATTTTCATAAATATAAATATAAATATAAATATGAAAGAAGTGGCGCAACAAAAATGTTTAATAGATTATTTAATTTTAGTAATACTTGTTGCTATTTTAGAATCAGCACGAACCAGTCGCTGATTTGTTTTTGGACTTGCGAGATGGAAACAGATTGCTTTCGCTACTGGAAGTATTAACGTCGAAATCATACGTAAGTTAAATATATGGATGCCATTATTGGTCCTCGAGAATAAAAAAAGTGAAACACGCCTAAATGTTTGATTGTATTTTTAGAGGCGGGAACGAGGCCGCATGAGAGTTCACCACTTGAACAATGTAAATAAAGCATTACTGATATTGGAAGAAAATAATGTGAGTAGATTTATTTGTTAAAGCTACCATTCTCTCGGTTCCACGTTAATGTTATTAAATTCAATTGATTCAGGTAAAACTGGTCAATATTAGTAGTAACGATATAGTCGATGGGAATCCCAAATTGACCCTTGGTTTGGTTTGGAGCATTATTTTGCACTGGCAGGTAAGTACGTCAATACTTTACCAGCAACCGATCGATTTCTATTTATATGCTCAACTTCATTTGTAGGTTCATTACCATTTGAAAGACTTAATGACAGAATTGCAACAAACTAATTTAGAAAAAACCCTACTCGCATGGTGCCGACAAACTGTACAGGTATGTTAAGAGTGATATGAAAAGCATTGCATAGAGACTTTTATTAGTTCGTTTATTAAATGTAATAAGAATGTGATAAATCGTTCAGAATTATGAAGGCGTCGATATAAAAAACTTTACAACGTCTTGGTCGGACGGAATGGCATTTAACGCCCTATTGCACAGATGGAGACCGCATTTGTTCGATTTCAATACTGTTGCAAGGAAACATCCAAATGCTAGACTCGATCATGCTTTTAGATTGGCACAAGAGCAGTTGGGAATTGAAAGGTTACTCGATCCGGAAGGTTGGTTCACTATTATTATTATCAGTATAATGAAAATTTATTACTGTATTTTGAGCAAATTATTCCTTGTTATTTTCAGATGTTAACACTTCTGTGCCCGATAAGAAATCAATATTAATGTACGTAACATGCTTATTTCAATCTCTACCCCATTCTGGTCAAGATATCGAGGGAATTGATATTTCTGCTGCCAGTGATTCGGGGTCAACTGCTACGACACCCGGAGTTGAAGTAAGCATTACGAATACCGATTAAAAATTACAATGGCATTTAAAATGAGTTTTCTATGAGTTAAAATATTCATGATTTTCTTATTTATTTTTAGCAAGTAACTGTGTCTTTCCCCCAATTTCCTACTTTCGAACCATCGTCTTCCCGTCCCTTGAGTCTTGCAACCAATGTATCAGTTGAGTTAGGCGGTTATCAGGTAGCCCTAGAAGAAGTTCTCACGTGGTTGTTAGAGGCTGAGGATGTTCTAAATCATGCTGCCGAGCCTGGATCGAGTTTAGATCAGTTAAAGCGACAGTTCCATGAACACGAATCATTTTTAGTAGAATTATCACGACATCAAGACGGTGTTGGGGCAGTATTGGAGGAAGGAGAGAGATTATTGGCAGAGGGCGGACTGCAAAAGGATGAGGAGCACGAGGTGCGCGTGCAGATGTCGTTACTTAATACTAGATGGGAAAATCTGAGGAAGCGAGCTTTGGATCGTCAGTCTAAGATTCATCAAGTAAGTAGGACAACTCGATTAGATGAACTAAGCTGAATATAGTCAAGTAATAATTGTATACTTGCTTGATAATTGAGGTCTGAAAGGTTATGATTAGAATTAGAAGCGTGATAATGAATTCATGGGATATATTTTTTCAAGAAATAAAATGTAAAAACTATTACATAAATTAATATTTTTTCGATTAACTAGACCTTAATGGAGATGCAACAAACGCAACTGGATTCGTTGCGACAATGGCTGACCAAAACCGAAGACAGAATATCGCGAATGGTTGGACTAGAAAATAAGTCAGCATTTGAGGATCAACTAAAGCAACTGCAAGAGCTTGATGAGGATATAAGAAATCAGCAAGCAATCGTCGATGGACTTAAAAATATGGTTGTTGTCGTTGATGAGGAAAACTCCGAGACCGTTTATGCTCAAATGGAAGATCAACTCTCAGCTCTGGGTAAATAATCATTCTTTTTAGTTTAGCGTAGCTTTGGAAACTTAATGTTATCGCGTTCAAATGATGTCTTTTCAACAATTGCGAAACAGGCGAGCGATGGACACACATATGTCAATGGCAGCAGAAACGCCGACAGAATCTGCAAGCACTATCTTCTCTTTGGAGTGAACTGACGGATGACTATAAAAAACAGGTCAACTGGCTAAATGAAACGGAGATAACATTAAAGCAGATGGAAGCGGCTCCAGCTTCGGAAATTGGCCAGGTACTTGAACGCATCAAGAAGCTGCAGTTGCTCAGGATGGAAATGAATATAATCCAGAAAAAACTAGAAATTCTGCAGAAAACTATACAAGATTTTGAAGGACATGGGTCAAGTGCAGAATGCATGAACATGTTGGAAAAGTTAGAGAATCTAGAAGATCAATGTGAAGCGGTCGGACAGATTATGGAAGTACAGAGTCAGAGGGTAAGGATACATTTATGAATAATATTTTAACAATTCAGGTATTCAATTTCATTCATAATTTCAATGCTAATTATCTGTCATTAGATATCGAATTCTGGATTTGAATGTGATCTATCTAATCCTCAAACGTCTTTAAGTTCAACGAATGATTGGATCAATGATTCAATAATCGGAAACGCTCGTAAAGAAGAACTCGCTGGAATGGTAATTCAACTATTTAAATACAATACAAACAATTCTTAAATAATCATTATCTATTCGAAATAATATGTCTAAAACAATGTTTCAGTCGCCATCCCACAGTGATTCTAAAAAACGACGTATTGATAGTGCTACGAGACGAGAATTTGAAACGTCTCTTATGAATTTATACAAGTGGCTCGACTACGTAGACTTAGAAATGAGTCGTTCAGAGGGCGTATTTAATGAACTGACCGTCGAAGAGAAAAAAATCGTCTACGAAGACAATTTAACAGATATCGAGGCTCATCGTGAGGAATACGAAAAGGTCTTGCAGCTTGGCAAACAACTAGTAGAAGAGCTGCAAAAAGCAAATGAAAGTTTCGACGAAGAAGAAGGAAAATTGAAGAGTATCGAAAATTGTTGGTCTACAACTAATGTTAGACTCAAAGAAATTAAAGAAAAAATTGATTTCTTAATTAAGATCAAAGAATGTAAGAGGGAATTATCGAGTCTGAAGTTAATGTTAGATGGTCATTCAAAGTGGTTTGAAGCTAATCGTGAGAGTAACCAAATCGAACTATTTAGTGTGAGTATTGATGAAGTGTGATTGTACTACACTTATTATGTATAACATCTGCATGTTCATTAAAAGAATACTTGTATTTCTTTTATGTTTAGGTAAAAGTGAAGTCAATGAAATCATGCGACGAACGTTTTCAAAAATTAAATTCTACTGTATCTGAATTATCACAGAGTGAAGTGGCCGGAGATGAAATTATTGTTTTAAAAAATGAAACGGGCATGTTTGTGATTGATTGGAGTAATTTATTAAAAAAGTAATTACATTTTTAAGTACGATTGAAATTTGTTGTATTATAAAAACGTCATTAATTTTTAACATTATTTTTTAGATTGTCAGATCGTGTCAGTGAGTTGAATGATGTGGCTGACAGAACGCCTCCTAAAAAATACAACGATACAGTTAGTACTTTGACAAATTTTGTTAATAATATTGAAGGTGTTTTGGTATCAGAACATGCTGTTATGTCGGATGAAAAAACCATGCAAGATAAAGTTAAAAGATTCGAAGAATTACAAACTGCTTTAAAGTCTCAGGAAAAAGATTTTAATTACGTAAATAAAGTCGGTCAAGATCTCATTTCTAAAATGAACGATGATACTCAAAGTCGGAAAATTAAAGAAGAGCTCGCAGACTTGAATACAAAATGGAGCGATATACCAATTATTTTAGAGGAAAGATTTCAAAAACTTTCAAAAGGTAGTTATTTTCAGAATAAAATGTCCCATTGAACAAATCATTGAACTTATATTCCAAATGTAAAACGTAGAAGTGGCATTAAGAAGAAAAATCAAATAAAATTCAATACAAAAGATAAATTTCCTTTTGCAGATATCGAGTCCTTGACTGCGTTTAATAAGGAGTTGAACAGTCTTGAAGACTGGCTCGACAGGTCCGTTGCGCACTTAAGAGACATTTCAGAAGATACTGACATTAAAGACGTAGAAACAACTGAATATAAACTTCAACAAGTTCGCGAACTCGGTGAAGAGATCAACAAAACAAAGCCAAGAATAGAAAATCTGCAAACTGCTACTAATACAATGCTTGAGAATTCTGAGCCAAATTTCGCAAGTATTTTAAATGGGAAACTTGAAAACATCTCGCATAAGTGGAATGCTATTGTCGACGAAACCAAGTTGCAGGGCGATAAATACGAGAGTGCTTTGAGGAAAAACGATGAGGTAAGTAAACATTTGTTTGTAAATAACATACTTTATAGGTAATTAATATTTATTTATGAATTGTAGCATATATTTGAATTTTATTTCTGATCATTTCATTTATAATGCAGATTATTAACGGAATCGAAGACTTCACTAACTGGCTGTCAAACCTTCAGATTGAAATCCCTGTCGAAGGCATGGTTACATCTTCAGTAGAACTTTTCCAAGCTCGTGGGCGTTACCAAATTCTTAAAGACAAAGTTGACAGACGTGTCGAGGAATTCCGTAACCTCAATGAACTGGGTAGTGATAAACTTTTGAGCTCTGAAGGTTCATCAGTGCATGAGCTAGGTCGTCGTTTCACATTTTTGAACGCCAGATGGACTGATGTAACAGACCGCATTTATGAAAGATATAAACATTTCCAGAATGCGAGTCACGAGTATGGTGAATTTAGAGCTTTAGTGGCCCAAGAGAGTGATTGGTTAGATAAGTTAGAGAAGAGATTGAAGAAATCAAGTAAAAATGCTGCCGATGCAGAAGATATTTCAGAAGAACTTGATGTAAATTCATTTTAAAATAGTCTTGTAGAACTATTAGGGGGTATTTATCATAATCAATGACGATTATATTTGTTTTTAGGATTTGGAGAATTATATTAGAAACCACCCAGACTCGCGGTTTGAGAAATTACAAGAAATTGGCAAGCAACTGATTGATAACGATATTATGACACAATCAATCCAAACGGATGTAGAATCTTTAATTACTCGATGGGGTGATTTGAACAAGCAGGTAAAATTAAAAAGGAATTGTTATTTTCTTTTAACATTATAATACCAAAAAAAAAGATTCAAGTATCATTGAACCATTTACCATAATCAGGGTTGAAGCATTCATAACCAAAATTAAGCTTTTTAACAAACGCATGCGTTACCGATTCAAGACTTGTTATACAAAATTTATAAAAATTATAAAATTTTAGCAATTCAAGGTATATAATAATTGACATTTCAATACAAACTAAATCGAAATAAATTCTCATTTATTCTCATTATTCTCATATAACATGAGTAGCAAATGCATTATCAAATTTGATTTATTACAAAACTTGATGATGTTGTCTTAATAGTTACTTATAACCACATTTTTCAATTAACTCTTTAACGCCGAATTCATTTGATGATCTTTCAATGGGTTCATTTGCTTTTGAAATTGATAAATAAATGGACAGTATGAATTCAAAGACTCTTTAATGTTAAGTGAAAAGTTTGTGCTTGGGCATTATATTTACCATCCGTTCAGTTACTAGCGTTCGTTAATTTTTGTCAATATTGAGATAATGACTTTATAAATAAAATACGTTCGAGTATAAAATGAAGCATTGAAGGGTTACGAAAGATAAAGCAAGCTTTTACCGAATATGAAGGAAAAATGGGTGGTGTGTTCTTGTCTCGATTGTTTCCTGACATATAGGCTGGTGAGCGAGCCAAGCTGTTGGAGGGATCGGTGAAGCAGGCCCAACAGTCCGAGGGCAGAATTCTTGCTCTTCAGCACTCTCTAACGCAAGTAGACTCGGTACTAACCGCACGACTTGACTGTGACCTCACTGCCGATGACTTGCCTCATGACTACCAGGTCTGTGTTTTCTCTCGTTGTAATTTCTTTTACTTTTAATAATGCCTTAAGTGTGCCTTGATTATAAATAACTCATCGAACTGTCAAAGTGGATGCTCTAACTGAAGAGTCGAACTGAGATTTTGACTAACTAATGCGTAGCCTAAAGAATCATTGCATAATATTGAGATTATTTGGTCGAAAAAGCACAACGGAAAACCAACGATTAAAATGCTATGCATCTATTTATTAGGTGGCTAATTTTCACAATGCACTGATTAAAACGAATCACCACTAAATAATATATACCACTAAAGTTCGAATTACACGCAAATGCAAATCGCCAAATAAAAATAAAACTGCAATCTTTAGTAAAGAAAAATAAATAAATTTGTTGGCCTAACAGAAGTTAATGGAGGAAATGGATAGTCAGCAGTCGACGTTGGATGAGATGGCTGCACAGGTAGAAAGTTATAAGGAGGCTGGCAAACAGGAGGCTGCTCTACGTCTAGAAGAGCAAATGAGCCTGATTCGTCAGAAATTCATCGAAGTTCAGAACAAGTTCCAACGATTTCGAAGTCCGACGAATCTCGAGCCTCGATTGTCTCGAGCCCTTCGAGAATTGAGAGGCATCGAGGAGGCGACTTGTTTATTGGAATTGGCTACCGAAGACCCTGAGGCTATCGAGAGGCAGCTAAAGCATTGTTTGGTAAGGGAGAGTTTGTTTTAGGATTGATACTTAATAATACCCCTCTTGTATAAATTTACTTTCGTCCACATGGATATTGAAATGACATTATTTTTTGCGTCAAGCGTTTCTATCAAACTTTAAGCGAAATAAAGGCTGAAATAGAAAACATTATTGTTGCTGGTCGAAAACTAGTCGAAGAGGAAAACGTT
The DNA here is from genome assembly GCA_018906985.1 of Apocrypta bakeri. Taxonomy (NCBI): domain Eukaryota; kingdom Metazoa; phylum Arthropoda; class Insecta; order Hymenoptera; family Pteromalidae; genus Apocrypta; species Apocrypta bakeri. The sequence continues at coordinate 2,428,889 of JACCIA010000008.1, read as the reverse complement.
GCCGATCCGGAGAATTTTTCGAAGCGTATCGATACGCTAAAAGAATTGTATAACAAGGTGATTCAATCTATTGTTTAAAAAGTTTGACTAAATTTTACAAATAGAATTCAAAATAACGTTATTGACGTTTTCTCAGCTTGGAATGCAGATTTCTCAATCGAAATCAAATCTTGAATCAGCATTAGAACTGTCTCGCGATATGTATAAACAAATGTCGTATATAAACATGTCTATTGAAAGCATTAATAAGGAGCTTGATACTCAAAGAAGTAGGCCCGATTTGCCAGTGAATGCAATTTATGTCAAGGTATGTAATAGATTTTATTGAATTTCATGTTAAACTGTAAAAATGAAGTTAATCGTTTTATCATTTGTTTTATTCATTCGCAGGAAACACTTACAGAAGTAATCCCACGATTAAATGCTGTCAAGGAGAAACTCTTTAGGACTCAAGATGAATTTTCAAAACTTTGCGATCCAACTTATCTCGAGCAGCTTAAAGAAAAACTTAGCGATATCATTGATAGACTTGCCTTTACAGAAAAGCGATTGAAACTGTGCAATGGATCTGAGGTTTGTTAATCCTCGACGTGTAAATTTTAAACGTTCGCTTTAATGTTATTTTCTTAAATTAATATTTATCACTGTATATTCAGGAGGAACCAGACGTCGATGAAATCAATGCTTGGTTATCACAAATGGAAGAAAAATTGATGAAATTAGATGGTGTATCAGTGGACCAACTTAACGATAAACATTTCGAGCAATGCAAAGTAACTTTATTTTATTCTTAATTTATGTATTTTATAAAATTCACCATCAGATAATGATGTATATGTGTATATGTTAGGCAATACAAACTGAAATAATGGAAACCAAACCGAAGATTTTACAACTGCAACGTTATTCCTATTATTCAAAGGTAGCCGAAGTATGCCGAAGATGGGAAGACATTTCTAACAGAATACAGGTTAGTCCATTTTTTATACACAATTTTTAATGCCCAACGTTTATAGATTTATGAAGATCCTATTAATAATCTGCACGTTAACATGTATGCATACATCGCGCTGCATTTCATTATTTTTGCTTTTTATCTTAAGCTTTTGCTTTTCTAACATTTATTATTAATCGCTCCTATTATGGTTGCGTTTTCAAAACTACTTTCAAACCACGCCAAGCATAAGTGTAATATAGTTTTTAGCAATGCAGGTTATATAATCTGAACATTTTGATTTGAAACGTCCAGTATTCTTAAATTAAGCTAGTTTATTTAATGCATACAAATAATTGTTAATTATTTATGTACAGAGATATTATTATACTTGTAAAGGATGATATAATTAATCATCTGTGGTCGATCAATCGATCAGTTGCATTTACTTACTCTAGTCTTTACTCTAGTAATGTAACATATTATACATGTGCGTTTACGAATTGCGGTTAATATTTAAATGTTTCTTGTTCTAATGAAATATTAATGCTTTCAAAATATTCATCAAAACTGTCGTGTTAAATCAGAAACTATATCCAATAAGTCAGGTTGCTAATTTTTTAATCATTCGAGGTAGTGGGACTGTACGAGTGTGAGACTTGCGCAAGTTCTGTATAATACACGTGTTAATGTAAACGAAAATCGCGGCGAAAATGGTAAGTAAATATGTACACAATGTAATGACCGTTAGATGCTGAAAAAGTCGTTTGCGAAAACAAAGCCTTATCCCAAAGTATTCTGCTTGTAATTTTTTCTTTGTATGCTGCTGCACACGTTCGAATGTTTGTGTCCACGTACCCTCTCTTCAGGGCCATTAGCGCATAATACTCAGAATGATATCTTCGGCACCGGCAAAAAAAAACAAAAAATTCGTCTGCGGCACTGGAAATGTTATGTATACGAGATTCGCTTATGGATATGTAACATTGTCTCTCCCCTTCGGTGTCTGTCGTCAATTGTTGTTCCCTTCGCAAAAAGGGAGAACACTCGCAATGCGAAAAAAGCAAAATGCTCGGTGAATGCATTGGTGATGGATACACAGCCGCACAATAGCCTGCGCGAATTTTGTAAACTGAACCGTTTACGAATTGTATTTTTATTTCTTTGTTGGTCTCCTGCAAAAAAACTTTTCAAGCTTCCCGACCCTTTCTCTAATTATTCCTTATCTTTTAAAATGCTTTTTACTATGTATTTTATCTTACATAGCCATTTATATAAAATTATCTTCTCTATTAAACTAAGCATGTTTTCGGTTATTTTTACTAAAATCTCAGTAGATTGAATCTTTTTTAAATATTCGGACGTTACTGTATGTTTAAAATTATAAATGAAAAATTAAATTTTCAATGATACATACACAATGAAATTCGATTTAAAAGTGATAAATGTAACGTTATACAGGAAATTATTAATTTTAGTTTAAAAAATCAAACTATTATATATGTATATAAATTTATCACTTCAATTATTATAAAACTATCGGTATGAAAATGTTTTTAAAATGTTTTTTTCTTTCTTTCTATTTCTATTTACTCTTCTCTCTCTCTCTGTCTCTCGTTCGTTGTCCTTCTCTTAGCCTGTTTTCCTCTTCGCTAACGTAAACTCGGCCCTTTCCTCTAACTCACGCTGTTTTCCGCCTTTAACCGTGTGACGCTGCTTGTCGCCTGTAAATTCAACTCTAAATTTCCTGAGTGAAAATACATTGCCGGTTTTCCCAAGGGAAGCAATTTGTCTTTTTCAAAGTAAAATATTAAAAATTTTGCTTTTCTTTGATTTGTCAGAATTCGGACGATGAAGAAAATTTTAACTCAGATTATTTCATTTTATAATGTGTCATGCAGTTTATCAGTAAAGTACATTAAAAATTCATAATTGCATTGGAATGTTTGTCAAAACTACTGGGTTGTACTTAAACAAGATTTAAATGGAAAATAATGAAGTTTTATAACTATAATATTTCGGTAAGGCATTTGTTTGGGTTGGTACATTATTAAAAAGTATATATATTATCAGTGCACTGCGAATACATTTGAGATCTAAGAATAGAGATTTTCACTCTTGAAATTCCGTCTGCAGTATATTTGTGCGTGTGGATTTAAGTTTAAGAAAATCCCGCAAGTGACGCGCTCTGTGTCGTCTTTTCGCAGGAATGGATCCACAGGATCACAGATAACATGTTAATTAGCTCTAAGACGATGACGAGCGAGTCGCCCAAGGGGAGAGACAATTGCAACGCTACAATGCAGAACTTGGGAGCAGCGACTGGAGTAGGAACTCTCGCTGATGACAGACAAGAAATGTACGGCATAGGCTACTTGAATCCAGCCTTCGACGACAACAACGCTGCCGGCACCAGATCAACCGCACGTCCTGGTTCGCAAACTCATTCTGTTGAAACACACATTTCATAGTTATAGACTTTCCCTTAAATGTGTACATTATGCGAGACGCGTAGATAATGTAGTTAGTATACAAACGCGAATAGAATATTCGATGTACTTTTGCATTTTAACTTTTGCATTGGTTACATTACTTTATCATTTATAAGAGTTTCATTTTCATATGCGCTAACTGTGTGTCAATTCCTTAGATTTTTGTTTAGTTTGAATTATTCAGCTTGTAAATATATGGTTAATTACATTATTATTGTAGGGATATTATTAGTACATTACATTAGGTAATCATGTTTTTCTTACATTACCGTTATGAAACAAAAATTGGCAAACGCTATGTCTGTGGGCACAGGCGCCAGTACTGCGACACCGGAATCTTCTCCTATTGAACCAATGATGCGCAGTCATAAATCCTCTGCCAAGTCGAACAACGATCGAACTCGCATAATTGATGTTAGTCGCACGGTTCGGCGCAGACTCAACATGAGTTCCATACCCGATGTCGTGCAGACGTCTCAGTACAAACGTCAACCAGAAGACGAGGACGAGTCGGTGAACGCTTATGGCGTTGAAAAGGATGACTTCTTTCTGTCAAAGAATAGTCGCCTTTTTTCGCAATTGTCGAGTAACAGATTGCAAACGTCGCCCCAGGATAAAGTTGGCCTCAATGATTTGGAAACGCACTGCCAGATGGTCGAGGTCAAGGAAATGGAGATAGTTAAAGCTATCGCATCGCCTAGCGACGATAGAGTTGTCCTACCAAGAGCTAATTTTGGTGTCCAGCAGGTGCCACAGGTATACTGATAGGGAGAAAGACGTGAAATGTTCTGCTTTCTGGATTCTTCGGAGGACCAACTGGTCACTACTTAGCCAACAGTTTTTTAGATGATAAGTAAAGGAAAATCTTCCGAAGGATCAAGAGAGTGGAGGATTAAATGAGCTCGTACTACAACGTGCGTGAAACCACATATATATCTGCGTCTAGGTTGTTGAGCGCGTCGAGATAGTCGAGGATACAGAAACTGAGGCCGAGTCAATCGACACCGACGATACTGACGAAATCAAGTCATCTAACGAAGAAATTATTGCTCCGGGTAAAAAAGAACTAGTCTCCATTCTTAAGCGCAATGTCTCCAACGAGAGTAATCAGAAAGACTTGTCGGATCTTCTGGACGAGGCTTTGGAACAGTCACCAAGCAGTTATCTCGAAAAAGCGAAACTTCCTTCGTCTCTAGTCACCTCTACGCCACAAGTTACGAAGACTCGCACAGATACCGAAAGCGTCGCCGAATACTTGATCCTAGAGAACGGAGAAAATATGTCTAACGGTGGATCGATTGCTTCGGAAGTAACGAACCTCCAGAACAATAACGAGGGAGGAGTTAAAAAAAAAGTCATAAGTGTTATCAAGGAGGTAACTTTTGCAAAGGATTCGCCGATATCCAAGAGGACGAAGGTTCAGGAGATTCGAGAAGACTGCGATAGTTTCTACGGAAGCGATAAGGAAACTGACGACGTGCTGATATTCTCCGACGATACGGAGATCGACGTGGGAAGCTCAAGTTCAGAAGAGGGAGAGGCTAATGGAGATGAAGCGAAGAAACCGGTACAAAAGGATATCTCGAATAAGGTAGTTGGAGGGGGTGGGTGTTTGGCTGTGGCTTGAGAGTTATTGCTTGTGACAGGCTAATATTAAAATTTAGGCAAAACTAATATTAAATATTTTTCGATATCCATAAAAACTAACTAAAAAATAAGCTAACAATACACACCATTATTGCCTTTTTTGAAAAATTCATAACGTTCTTGGAACGGCTAGTCACATGAATGCTTTTGAATTAGCGATTCGTTTGTCTTACGGTGGTCCAGGAATAGCGAACGAATAACGAATAACAGCCATAGTTGTCTAATTGTCGAAAGCACTCGAAGCGTTCAAGCGGAAATCAAGTCGAACGATTGACGCTACTAAGCTCTTCAATGGTAATGAAAAACGGCCTTGAGAACTTCGCGCCCGCGAGCTATTGAAAATTCCACATTCAAAACTCTTTCATTTAACGTTCTGGCTAGTATAATATCGATTTCACTTGTTACAGCCTCAATATTATTTTCATTGATCGATATGCTTTGCAACGAACCAATTTACGAATTGAAGTTTAACAATGTTTCTGAAAAGAATTACCAGATGTGCATTTTTATGTCACAGATCGAAATAGAAAAATCGCAGCAACGTGGGTCAAGTACAGTGCAAGAACGAGTGATGTCAAACGAAAAAAAATCACCGTTAAAAACTGGTCGAGTTTCTAGAGCAGCTTTAGAAAGAGAAATCATTGAGTTTGAAGATTTAGCTCAACAAATGCTCAATAGAATGGATATTATGTTATTGACAGTTGGTGGTGTGACAAATGAAAAAGATCCCGGGAGGCGTCTTGAGGTTAATTTTCTATCTATTCAGTCAAATTCTCTTTCACTTAGAGTAAACTCTAATAAAAACTTACCTGATTCTGGATTGTAGATTCTCAAGAGCGAAATTAGTTGTTTGGCTCCTGATGCAGCTACACTCATCAGTCGAGGCGATGGCTTAGTAATGACAGTTCACACAAATGATCCATCTCGAGCTGAAAAAATTAAACGCGAACATCAAGATAAATTGCGTGGCAAATGGCATCAGGTGATGCAGGAGTGTGAGACAAAACGCAATCAGGCTCTCAAAGCAGAGGACTCGCTTCGAGCTTACAGTCAACTGATCGCAGAGTTGGAAGACTGGTTCCGCGTTGCGCCACAGAAACTAGAGCAGGCTAATAATTACGAGGGTCAACTCGAAGCTTTTACCATTGAGTACGACGCGAGACAGGAGCAGATCAAGAGACTTACTCAGAACCAGCAGGAACTCAAAAGGTTAAACGTTGGTTACAATGAGACGGCATTTTACACTATTAACAGCAGATGGCAAGAAATTAGCTCGCAGTTTAAGAGATTCAGTGGCAGCAAAGATAAGGATAAGCAACACTCGGATAAGAAAGTCGAAGTAGTGAGTATGAAGTTTGTTATTTAAGTAAATTACACTTGATTTTAATAAAAACTTGCCGTTTTGTTAGTCTGTCGGTAGCGTAACCGTTCAAGATTTCTTGGCACGAGCCAGTAAGTTACGCGAAGCCATTGCCACACTTGCCAAGTCCCTTAATTCGACACCTCTGAACGGTAAGGACTTCGAGCTATTCAGCGACCAGGATGACTGTTTGAAGAAGATAAGCAGTGCACTTGGTATCCTGAAACCAAGCGTCGAAGAAATGAACTACTTATGGGAAGGCATCACTGATAACGAGCAGGTCCGCCTGCACAATGATAACCTCAAGAAAGAGTGGACGATGGTGAATCAAGCTTATATCGAGCGCTACAATCGCTGGGCTAAGTGCAATGAGAAACTAAACGAGCTAAGAAACTCGTGTTGGAACTTCGATGACTGTTTACTGAAGATGGAAGTGGGCTTGAAGGAAGTAGCAGCCAACCCGCAAAGCAAAATTAACAGGTCGAGAATGCTTGAACTGGACCACGAAATACCGAGGATGTTGCAAGCTCTCAACGGTCTTGCCGTAACAATGGCTGATGTAACGAACAGATCGTCACCGGGGGACGTTAAGGACTGGCAAAGAGTTATCGATGACTTGAAAGGAAGGTGGCAGAGCTTTGTTACCGATTGGAATATCCAGAAGAGCAGGTGATTACTTTTAATAAAAATTTAATAATATTATGTACTAGTTACTATCTTTATTTTCTTTATCAATCAATCAATAGTCCGCGTCGATCTTTCAAGAAAATTTAATTACGAGATTCCATGATTACCGCATACCGAGTCCCTCATAATACTTTACGCATATGAGCACGTACAGGAAGAGACTCCACATGTTTGCGAAAGAATGTTACGCCTAAATTTAAACTCGACCCACTGCCGCAAAAAAGAATCTACGAGTACGCAAGTTCCCGGGAAGTTGTGAGGCACTCTGTTTACGATGCCCCGTAAAGTGTCACTTCATTTCGCAGTGCCCCAGTGACTATAGACATACAGAAGAGAGAAAGACAACTGCTTACTTGCGGTAGGGCCGTCGAGTGGCTACGACTTCCTTCTCAGATGGCTATTTCAGTTGCAGCAAGCTTCGCGACGACTGCTGATCGCATCAGCATGCCTCGAACGTAATCCCGCGCGCGGTTAAACGGTACCAGAAGCTTTTACGAATACGCTAACGAAAGACGGGCCATCGATCTTTCTTTAAGCTCGCGTAACTTTTCTAAACTTGGAAAAATTTCACGAGATAATTAATAATGCTGACACGAGTTAAAAGAAATCTGCGCTCCCGTTTTGCCAGGTCTGGAGCCATGGGCAAGCAGAGAAGTGCTAAACAAATTTTGGATGGAGCTAATAATTTGGTGAGCCAAGTAAATTCCTTGCTCGTCTCAACGGCTAATCCCTCCGATGATACTTCATTGTCAATTAGACTATCTATGGTCAAGGTGAGTAGTGCCGCTGCAAGTGTGCAGTTTCTGTTTTTGTTTTGGCTCGTATGATGGGAGTGCTACATTGATTCAAATTTGATTACGTGCCAATTTACTGTTTTTACTTATTCTTACATTTGTTTTCCTTCTAGGTCAATGTACCTTCTCATATGGCTAATTCATTTTATATTTTAATACTATATATATACAAACATGTAACTCCTTTCAAAACTCGTAAGTAATAGACCATTAAAAAAGTTCGCTAATAAAGTTTTACAAATTTCACTCGCAACTAACAGAAGAGATGTTTCGGAATTTTTAATCAATGCAAAAGTATATATTGTTCTAGGTCGTTATCATTTTTTAGAACAGTTCACTGTTATTAATAAATTTTCTTGAATCTACGAACCACAATTCAAAGCCTAAGCAATTCTTTTTGGTAATACATTTGTATTTATTATAGAAGCTATCTTTCATCCGATGGTAATTTTTTAATCGAATCATTCAAAAAACATCAACTGTAAAATGAATAAGCACACGCGCGATAATATTCATCGAAACATTTTATTAAAATTTAAAATTTCATTATTGAAAGCTTAATAATAAATAATGCGATTATTATTTATAAGTTATACTATAAACTAGGCTGTAACATATAATTGATAGTAAGAGAATCTTTGAATAAGTTTGATCATTGTATTCAATGCGAAAAAGATTTTATAAAATGCTAGTACGTACATGCATGCCAGTTCACAAATGCATTTGGACATTTGTTGCAATGCACAGCATTCTGCACAGCAAAACTTTTCTTAAGACAACATCATTCAACCACAACGAGTTCAGCTCCATTTTGCGAGCGCAGACAGACAAGCCAACCCAGAGACGAGTCGTTCGCCCGAAATAGAAGTTATCTCCTCCGTTGGTTCGCTTATAACCAAGTTTCTACTCTGGCTCACGCGCGCGTTTGATGATAGCCTAACTTTAGATTGCTCTTAAATAGTCTGTAATGAACGCGTGTCTTGTAATTCGTTCAATCGATGAACTCTCTCCACCTCTCGCTTTCTCTTGAACACATCCATATATTTTCACAAAGAGAGAAAGAGAGAGAGAGAGAGAGAGAGAGAGAGAGAGAGAGAGAGAGAGATTAATGGAAGTATAGTCGAAATGGGAAATTGATGGTGGTTACTTAATGGGATAATTAACCTTGAACGATTCAACGGGATATAAAAGAATATGCAATGTTACTTATATGCTATTGATAATTTAATGGATTAAAGCTTATTACCTCCATGAAAATTGCATGTCTGTAACGAAAGATTTTATATTATTACAAAGTTTACATTTTTTCTTTAATTTGGTATTATCATCTTGTGCAAGGGAAATATATTTTTTTATTCTTGGATTTGGTATAGGTTACAGACTGAACTGCTTGATGGATTTTAAAATTGAAAGCTCGAATGATATTATTTCTATTTCATTTTAGGATATCGAATTGTGTTTTGCTAATGTATTAGTATTTAAATTTTTAACGAGTCTCTAAATGAAAATAAATGTTTATTAAATTGTTTATACCATTATGATACATACAATAAAGTTTCAATGGGCTTACTTTACTGTTAACAACTCTTAAAAGTATTTAACTTTTGCATTTTTAATCCATCGTCTCAGGCTTTTGAGCTACATAGTCATTGAATTTTTTTCAAATTATGCTTCAAAAGAATTTTTTTCAACAATTTTTATTCGCGTTTATAAGAGATTTCGAGAATCCAAGATCCTACTCTAAAGAAATATGTTAAACACATAATTTAAAAAAGATTGGATGGTTTTCGTGCAAATTTAGAGTGCAATTATTATGTATTGCCCGTGTAAGTAAAGTATAAAAAGTTACAGTTAGCTGACTAAAGTTGTCTTTTTTCTATGGCCAAAAAACGTTATCTATCATTTTCGGACTTTAACTCAAGCTGGGCCTCTTAAAAATCATGAGTATCAATGAGAAATACAAAACGTTCCCCAGATTGATTGAGTTTAAAACTAAACAAGAACAAATATAACTATTATCTATATATATATAATTAAATATATATAAAAAATCAAGAGGCAGAAAAATAAGGTACGGACATGACGTATTTACTAAGAAAAGGGAAGCAATTATTTCGTCGAATAGACAAAATATTCGAAATCTTTTGGAAATCAGTTTGATTGAATTCTATCGAATCACTTTTTCATATAGCTGAATAAAAATAAAATCATTTTTGTATATGAATTGTATAACACGTTTTAAAAGTATTGAATAATTGAAATGCAGTTTAGGGTTTATGCATAATAAATAGAATAGTCGTGAAAGTTGTTAAAGCAAATATAGGACGCGAATAGACTTAATTCTAATGTAGTGAATTCATAAATTCATAGTTAAAAATTTCAAATAGATTAGCCATTGTGAAATTTTGAGCTTTGTGGAACTACTTCTACTCCATGTCGAGTCAATCTGGTTTCGTCGAAGGTGAGAGACTTAAATAATTCGAATAGTGGGACCGGCAGAATGTGCCCAATTACGCTGCTCTAAAGGTATAATATACGTTTAGTGGCAAAATCTTCATGACATTTATCATCTCTTGGTCGGTAGTCGATTCCACGTTTGGCAGGATTTTCAAACGTCAAAAAGAATGTTCTGTTTTTTCGCTCTCATGAAGAAAAGTTTCTAGAAAAATGCCGGTCAAAGCAGCTTCAGTTAGCGCAGATCCTACTTCGCACAACGCGCATACGATTAGATAGACAAACACTTTATTCCTATTGACTTTGTATCGAGTATCAATTTGAATATCAATGTTATCGAATACTTTTATTGTACTTCGAAGTTTCGAATAACATCCCCATAGTCTTGATAATGGGTATCTCACTAAATTATATATTCATACAATCTTGTTTTGCGCTATCACTACAAATCGTTGTTCGTGAAATTATGCTACTTTTTGATTTGTCAGATTGTAACGTACATAAGCGATACATTTTATATTAGATGTGCTGCTGTCTTTAAAGGTGACTTTTTGAAGAGAATCGTTAGTGAATTATACAAAAATCTACGAATGCATTCATAACATATTCAACGCAATTTTACATCGTTGTCTTACGAATCGCTAATACCTGTGAAATAGTATAGGTAGTCCGTTGTTGTTAAATATACGTTTAATTTTCTACTATCATATATCATTCCTACTAAATTATTCAATTAATAAGATATTTCTTAAAAAAGGCTAAATACTAAATACTATGGGATTTTTTGACAGCATACTCTCTCTATTTATCTTTGCATATTTAACTAATAAGGTAAAGTCGAATTCTGAGCTTGCGTTTGAGATAAAGGTATATACAGTTCCCTCTATATTTCCCATTCTTCCATCCCATTAATATTATATAGAAAGAAGTAAGCTAGCATTAATAAAGCCAATTGATACAAAAGTATTTCCATGGATAAAATAGAATGGTATTAGCAGACGTGTGATTTGTACGACCGTAATGCCACTGTATCGATACGTTTCAGGCAAGGGAGAAGGAGCTGTCCGATCAAATAAAGGAAATCCAGTCATTGAAAAGTCAACAAAGCTCAGCCGCGAGTGACGAAGAGTGCAATAAACTGACCAGTAATTTAGAAAAAGTAAGTATTAAACATTTAAAGAAAATTTCGAGTAATTTTGTAAATTCGCAATAACGAAATTTGTTTGGGGTCATTCTCAATTTGACAGGCTCACGCTGGCATCTCGTCTCATCGCGAGTATGTGGAGAGTAAATTGACGTCTCTCAAGAAATACGTGCAAAGTTTAGACGGCGTTATGGTCTGGGTGATGGAGACCCGTACGAGGCTCAACATTTCGCGCGAGCTGCCTCAGCAGGAGAGCGTCAAGGTTATTGCGAATATAATGGTACGATATCGTAGAGGCAAAGTCCTGCTTTACAACCACGGCGTTTCGTCACATGAAGCGCTTTGGATGTGCATTTCAGGCAAATTCATCAAATAAATAGTGGATTCTCAAGGATTCTTCATGTATATTCCTTCTCTTGAACTTTCAGTGTCTCTAACATACAATGTTATTTTATTAAAAAGCAAAACGTTTCTTAACTTGTTCTTAATTATATTTCAAAGCTCGAATCGTGTTCTTTCTGTATCATTATGGGCTACATAATTATATATTCATTATTTTTTATATATCATTATTTTTTTTATTAATTTCCTACGATTTCGATTAAACAAATTAAATTATTTACCCTATAACGAAACGTAAGATAAATTTTCAATTCTATAGCCCAAAATTATAGGGATGGAGTAAGTAAGTGTAAAAGAGGCTTTACCCTCTTAATAAAATTTGTAGCATTCGAAAAAGGTTTTGTCAAAGGTAATTCAACTAAACGTAATTGAATGTAGACATATTCTACTATTGAAGGTCACTCGATTCAATATTAGCAATATTTAGAGAAATTAAAAAAAATGCCCTGGTAATGATAAAGGAATATGATGAATATAGAAATGAAACTTGTTACCTTTCCAATTGAACATTTTTTTAGTTATCCAAGCATTGCTAATGTAAGTTTTGAATTATTATTTTTATATTGCAGGTAAACGTGGACGATCGCCAAATGGAAGTGAAAGACGTATTGGAAAATTATACAAATCTAGAAAAGGAATGCGAATCTGCAAAGCAGACTGTCTCCATTGAACTTCAAGTAAGTTTTTCTTGTCTACTGTATTGTTAAATTTGACAATCTTGTTAATATTCATTGAATACTTTATTGTACTTGTAAATGCATGGTTGTTACAAAATAAAAGTCTTCTGTAATGCGTATAAAAATTTTGCAGGAAAAATTGAGGAAACTAAGGGATGACTGGAACTTTGTGAAAAATCGCGGTGATGTCCAATTCGAGTCCTCCTCGCCGTCCTTACATGTTTCTCAAAAGGGTGAGTTTCTTTCAAGTAATTTATTTTATCAATAGTGCCGATGAAAAGAATCGGATACTTCGCTGGGTTCCAATCATTAATCAAGAACATATAATATTTTTGATCCAATACAATTTAGTTTGTTAGTCTTCCCAAAAAAATTGTATACCAAGACGATGAAGTAAAACACTGCGTAGGTTATATAAATCCAAGCTACACGATCGGGACAATCAAGTTCGTCTACTCGTTTCATTGCTGTCAGTTGAAAAAATCTTAAATAAACAAAAGGATTCTTATTAGTGTTATTACTTACAGTATACGCACCACTCACATGTAAATATCATTAATTATACTTAATTATAGCCGAAATAGTTTGAAATTATCTGTAATAAATGCTATCGTCTTTTATTTTTATATCTACCTACACAGTGAAGTTTTCTCAGACATTAAAAAATGCGCGGAAAAAATATCTCAATATGATAACTTAAGTAAAGTTATAAATAGAACTGCCAGCCTTATGGTCCTTTAAAAACTTTCACTTCTTTTTTATATCCTCCTTCCAGCTATACTTTGGCAAGTACAATCGTTTACAGGGCACTTTGGAAATATTTTTACAACGTCCCGCAGGTGCGACACAAAATGTTAATTTCGTTAAAAGTCTTTTTCTCGAGATACGAATTTCTCCCCTTAGAGTCGCGAAGATTAACAATTTAATAACAGTTTGTGCAATATATTAGATAGATTAGATTTACAAATACTGAAATAATATCAGATTGCAAAATGAAATTCTACATTGTAGAGTCTGATTTATCGGTTGGATGTGTGCAGGTATCAAGCCGACCTAATCGAAGTGTGTTTCTGGCAGGTCGGACTGAGCTACTTGCCGAATTTATCGTCGTTCCTCCCACCACCGTCAACCCATTAAATTCTTTGAGCACTACTACTGCTGCTTGTTGTCCCTCTATCTTTTTCTTTCTGTGTAGATCTCGAAGCGAATTGTTTGTATTACTTAAGGTGAGATATGAGTTTCAGTTGAAGTGTTGGTGGCTTTTTTAAGATAATTCAGTCTCAAATACAGTTTATTCGTCGAATTAACTTTCAATAGCGGGCGTCTTGATTTATAGTTTTTTTTTCACCGAGCTCTGAGTTGAAAACAAGTAATCTCGATGAGCTTTATTTTTCTCCTGCTATTTCCTTTGAAGCTAAATTACTGTGACTTTAATAAAACATTATTCTGAAAGTCGTTTTTAAGGGGGTTTCACGTGTATTTTCTCTCTGAATGCTGAATGTCTGGCATAAAAATTGTCATATTATTATAAAGCTAAACGTTTTTACTTAAAATTAAATATATTAACATTTAAAAGAATTATTTAATGAGACTTGCTAGAAGTTTATTATTTGATTTATTTTCATTTCGGCGCGTACTCGTCAGCAAATTATAGAAACACCTAATTTCGACTAAAATTTGTCGCAACTTCAAAGATGAATATCTCAGGTAAAAAATATTGTAAGAGGGTCAATTTTTTAAAATTAAAGGTTCAAGTCTCTACTTGAAGATTGTGGAACGCGATTCTGAATTTGACGCCATACGTATTTTATGTGACCAAATAAAATTCAAGGTCACATTATGAAGCTCAAAAATCGTAATCTTTCGAAGTGCGTTTGGACGTGGGTGATCTTTTTCGAAAATCTGATCCATGCATCTTAAAGTACAAGACGTTTCCTTGAATTCAAAAATGTTAAGCTTGCTAAGATTTTTCGACGATTTTACTATACGATTGAATCAGCGATGTATAATGATTCGACTTCGCAGATCGATTTCTCAGGTTAAAAATGCCACGTGCACAAGTTCGAATGTTATTTCCTGGTTAATTATCATCAAATCAAAATGGTAAACTCGTATCCGAGCAAAACGAATATTACCGTTGACGTAGCATTAATCATGAGGAGATAAGCGATCAGGTTTTACTGAAGCTAAATGAAAAAAACAAATTCTTAAAATTTGTAAACGTTAGTATTTGATAACTTTTATCGAAAATAGACTTCAACATTTAATTTAAAAAAAATTTGACCCTCTTACGATATTTTTTACCTGAGATATTCATCTTTAAAGTTGAGATAAATTTTAGTCAGAATTAGGTGTTGCGATACTTTTTTTGACGAGAGCATATAAATTATGAGGTTGTATGAAAGTGGTGTGGTATACTGGGAATAAGTTTTATACGGATATGACTTATGAAAAAGAAAATTTAAAAAAATTATATCTCTTAACTGGGTGATATTAGAATCAACTTTTGGTATGTTTTGTTAAATAATATTTTTTGATATACTTTTAAGATAAAAAATTTGGCTTTATTATAATATGACATCTTTTGTTATGTAAATTATTCTTAACAGAAAACCATACAAAATTTTGTTTGTATGCTTTGTTAGTTATATTCTCAGAATGAGACAAACTCCTTTAAAAGAATTTCTAAGAGAAGTTTACGTTCCAATTGTAATTAGCATGAAAAATGAAATCGGATGTAATGGTTTTTTCCTTCTTTTTTTAATTCCTCTCTTCACTCCTAATATTTCCCTTCTCTTTTCAGCCGAAGTCTACGCGACACGACCTCTGTGTTTTTCCTCCTTTGGCGCACACACTCCCCCGTTTTATGATCTTTCTTCGTTGTCGCTCCAGCTCAGATTGGGTCTCGCCGACTCTCTCACTCGAGTACGTTCCCTTGCTCTTCTTTTCATTTTTATCCAACGTATCTCACGTAACAGCGCGTTGCTCGACGTACAGATAGAAATTCTAGCGGCTCCCCGTGATGGCATCGCTTTCACTGATCGATATATAATTATTTTGAGAAAAGAAAGCTCATATTTTTTCATCTATGAAATTGAGTTATGAACGCATGTAAACTTTTTTTCCTATTCAATTTTTCGCCAAGAATAAAAATGTAATAAATAAATGTACATTTTCATTTATTATTCGCACACGCCTCGCTCATTATTTGAAACTATCTCGGTTTGCAGATAAAAAAATGAAAAAAGATACGACACGTGCATCTTCTCTTATCTGTCGTGCAGCAGTGTCGTGCGCGGCACTTTTTCCGATTAACCTTCATGTCTATCTGTATCTACAGAATTGTATCTCTCTCTCTCTCTCTCTCTCTCTCTCTCTCTCTCTCTCTCTCTCTGTGTTATTCTTTCTTTCTTTCTCGGGTGATTCTTTCGTGTCGCGCCCGAACTTAGGTTAAATAAGTTAGAGTTGAGAGCGGAAAATGTAAAGAATACGGGTGTGGTACGAATACTGAATATAATAAATTATCAAAACTTTACTTCCACGATGCTGCTATTTTGTAGCTTTATATTTTGTAGCTGATGTAGATAAATAAGTAGTCTTATGAATGAAATGCATAACGTGAGTATAAATATATAATATTAAGAGAGTGCGGATGAGTAAATACTAGCAGAGCGACCAGGCTAGATTCGACTACTGCAGTAGGTGTAGCAACTGGTGTACGGGTGAGCTATGTTTTGTGTGCGGCGACCCGCGGTCTGCCGAGAAAGTTTACTCCGCCACCCGGTGACATTGACCGCCGGGGTTGTCAGCCCCTCGACGCCAATGCGCAGACTCCTCCCGGCCGCGTGCTCTCGGAGCTCCTGGGGTGGGATGAATCGAATAGCAAGATACATTTTTTCAAACTTTCTTATTTCGCCTTGGTCCGATTCGTTACTTCGAGCATCTCTTTTTATTTTTTTAACAAATTTTTCTGATTATAAAATTCCAAAGCTTTGATCGTGCTCGTAATATTAGGGAGAAAAATATTCTTTAAATTGCCTGATTTTCTTCCATATTAACGTCGACTATAATGTATTTAATGTACTAGACTACAACCCATACTTTATCAGCGTCGATTCTTTCCGTCTCGTGCATCCTTGGATAATAAATCGATTTCCGCGTAAACGCGAATGTGCCAACGACTTGAACAACATTTCAGCATCATCAGCGTCGTCATCGTAGTCATAGTCCTCATCGACCTCGTTGTCCTCATCCACACCGCGAACTAAATACACACGTGCAGCAAGACGAAGCAGCCCCTTCTTTGTTTCGCTCTCTGTATTCTATACTCCCCACCCTCGAGGTAGCCCCTTACAAATCTTCCCGTCCCTCTCTTTGCGCGCGCGCCTGCACCCCTGCGGGCTCTGGGATGAAGAGAACCGGCTCAGTATTTCCCTGGACGGGCACAGGGCGAGACACGTTGCTGCTAGAGATTCGCGAGTGGAGTACCCTTCGTGTTTTTCGGGCACGTGTATCGTTCACTGTGTAATGCTAAGGATACAGATACGCCTGTGCAAACTAGTGCATCGTCACTGTATTCTCACAGTGACGAGAAATAAATAAATAGTGTCTGTGTATATCTATCGATGTGAAGTGTGGTTCTTGTATAGTGCGTGAATGAGGATAAAAACGAGATCGCAAAGAGAAAAAAGGAGAGAACTGTGGGTACACAGTGAATGCCGCTGAATTATGAACGCCGGCACGTGAGTATCGTATCAATTGTGTATGCCTCAGTGTATGTACGTACAGGTAGTGTCTTTGAGATTTACAAGGAAGGAGGTTGGTCGGTATTATTGTCCTTGGAGGACAAAAGGGGAATGCAATGCTAGGCTTTATTACCGTCTACATTTACTCGTGCTTTCTTTATTCCCCGTTGGCAAATTCGTGTGGAAGTCGAATTTCGAATGGCTCGAAATTTCAACTGTTTCAAACTCCTCTCTTAATTTCCACTCCTAAGAGAGGAGAGTTGAAACAGTGAAAAGTATCAATGTTTCGCAAAATTTTTCGACTCGAAACGAGTCATTGCGATAAACAGCCATCCAAGTATCGTCATTGACAAATACGCAATGTATACGATACCTTTATTATTTTGAGTTAAACAAGGCAAGAGCAAAGTTTTGTCGACACTGTGCCTCGGCCCATCTGCTTTAGCTTCCCTTTTTCGATGCATAATTTATGAGTCTGTACTTACTTTTCTATACAGGTCAGTCCAAACAATCTCGTAGTGATAAACACTACAGAGGATGCTTTTTCATTTTATGGATAATATAGGCAGTAATCAATATTCAGGTATTTTCTCTCGTTATCCCTGACCTTTAGAGAGATATTCTTAAACCGACAGGTATATTTGAATATCAAAAGTAACATTACCGCTTGGCTGTTTCAAAGTAATTTAAGGGACGCAGCCAGTTTTTACTAAATTTTATCACATGTTTTATATTACGCGTTACGCTATGGATTTAAGTTTAGCAACCAATTAAAAACCTCTTTTCAGATACATCATCTGCTTCAGCGTTTTAATGATGGATGTACTTTGATCGAGGAAAAACGTTATTTCGATTTCTTCATAATTTCGACATTAAACTTTAAGACATTCATTGGCAAACTTAGCGAACCAATGAAACTGTCGATAAAAAAAGTTCTACCGTCACGTAGAAATGGATCGTCAAAAGCATTACGACTGACCTTAGTTCATTATGACCTTAGAATATGAATTTATGATTACATTTTTAGCGGTCGGGAAATTCTATTTAGTTAAACAGAATCAAAATGTATCGCTAAAGATAGAAATTATTAAACATCGTATCGCTTGATATGAAAAAGTTATTTGGTAAAAATAAAATGAAAATAAATGTTGATCTGCGGTTGGTCAAGTAATCATGTAGGAGTAGGAAGGAAGAAAGTGAATTAAAAACGAGACAGAACGCCGGGAGAAAAAAGGTCCAATGAAGGTACGCACATGAAAATTTGTATTTAACGAATATTCATGAGTGTACTCGTAAAGCTTGCCGTCGAATTGAAAGAAAATTAATTTTCCATTTTGCTGCATTTCTAAAATTCCTGTCTTTGTACGAAATTTCCAGAAATTCAAAGATATTCGGAAATACTAAAGGGATACGAACTCGTTAATTCTATTTCAAGGAGGATGAAATGAAATAGCCGACCCGTGTTTTCACGAAAAACAAGAAAGCGGTGATTGGTATGGGATACTGTATAATTGTTTTCTCGATTGTTTCGCAGATTGAAAAGGGCTGATTGTGGACAAATTTATTCGAAATGATATAAATGAAAAGCCTTATCTGGTAATTGAAGATCAACTCGGTATGTTTAATTAAGGTCAATCCAGAAATAACCTTCGATCGACAATTGGGACACGTGGCGTAAAAAATAAAAAATGAAAAGAAGCGCAGTAGCTGAATGCGAACATCTGTATACAGCTCGTTCACTCGAAGAGAGCAAGAGAGAGCTGTATAGTATATCTATAGTATATCCATAGTATATCTATAGTATATCTATAGTGTCTTTGTATAGAGGCATCGATTGCGCACGTCCCATTTGCCGCTTTTTTCAACCAGGTTAATGTCCTCGAGACTGAACCTTTGAGTCTTTTAACCTTTCGTGACGGTTTTCGTGTACCTAAGTCTCAATAGATTGCTTTAATGTTATTTCCTCTATGCGTGTGCTTTTCATGTGTTTTTCATATGTTCAGTATTAATCAACTTCTTTCGTCGCTCGCATTCACTGAACATGATGCTGCCACGAGTGCCGTGATCGTTTTAACGAGTGCTGTTTACGCACGCGTACGATCCTAAATGTCTTCGAAATATAAAATGATATATACAGCCTTCATTTTCGATATGATTGTACATCACCTACATAGGTGTGTACATTTACTCATTATACACATGCAGAGAGATACGAGATTTCTCCTTTAAATATTGCGTTCTTTTTTTCACTTTTTCAGTTCCATTTATTACATTGATCGTGAAGTTTTTCGAGAAATTATATAACCCTTACAATCGAACGAATCGTTTCGTAGCTGGATTAACTTAATTTAACTTTTAAAATCTCCTGAAGCATATGGCACGACGCTTGTACAAATATAAACTCATGCGGTTCGTAGCTCACGGAGTAAAGCCTCGCCGAAAAATTCACGAATAAACAAGCATTTGTCTCGTCCCTTTTATATTGGAATTCGAGCCTCAAAAACGATTTTGAGGCGCGAATTAGGTGTTATGTACGAACATAACACCTAATTCGCAACAAGCTCGGCCGCTTTGAAATTGTCTTCTTTGAAATTCTCCCTTTGTCTGGGCGTAAAAATTCGTTATAGAATTTCTGGAAGGCCTACAAAGCAGTACTGTTTCTGCGCATATTTACCACTTTACTGTAAAAGTTATTCCATGAAACTTTTTATTTCGTTTATTCGATCTTTCCGCCATCATTATTATTAGCTTGTAGTAATTAGCAATACTACTGCATATGCTTACGAGTTTAATCGTATAACGATATTCATTAATTTCTCTGTAAGTAGATCCCTAGTACGTCTATTATAACTCCGTCAGAAAATGTCATCAAAGGGATCATTTACTTATTTATACCTTATTATGTATTAAAATTCTTTAAAAATTGTAGCGTGAGATAAAAAGTAATAAAAATCGTAGCTCCGACCCGAGGACGAGGAAGAGTATAGAATATTATAATGCTCGCGCGTGAGCGCTAGAAATATCGAAACGGTAAAAGGACCTGTGAGCGAATAATAAGAGGAAGTTGCTGAAGATAGTGGGTGACTCGATGAATTTTCGTCAGGCTACATTTTACGAGATTTTTCTATTTGCTTTACGGAATATTTTCGCCAGCGTGCTATACACCTCATATAGGTATATAGTCCGACCAACAGGTATAAGTATATAAAAAGAGAAAGCGAAGAAAAAAGTATCAAGATAGGTGAAAAAAATAGACACGATGAATGATCATAGCAATTTAAAATCACACTATTGCAGAAGACATTGCTTTCTCTGATTTTAGTTTTATCCGTTGGTTTTTATTGCCAACATCGTCCTAGACTCTGATTCAGAGCTAGATATTAAACTAGCTCAGAATTAATATTAATTAGCTATTAACCATAAGTAATGGAAATTAGTAATAACTTGAGAGAGTAATTAATTGAGTTAAAAAAATAATTTAATCTGTTTAAAAATTGTATACGCTTAATATCATTACGATTGCATTAGAGACATATAATAATTGGTTTATTAACACTTTGAATTAATTAGTAATTGTATTGAATTATCCGTTTTTGTGTAGAAACAAATGTGTTCAACGTAAATACGTTGTTAAAAGGTGTATTCACGAATTGCTTGGTATATGGTCTTTCATGAATTCTCACTTTTAGATTTTTTACAGTTTAACTCGACAATTAAGTAATACGGTTTTAGACGTACTTTTTCTTCGAAAATCAGATCGTTTTACAAAGAATGTGTTCTTCTACTTTTATAGTGAAAAATGCTTTCACGGTAAGCTACTAACTAATGAATAGAGGCTTGCAATAATAATTGAAATATTCTCTTATTATTTCGTGTATAACTTCGCGACGAATTTTTAATCACAATGAGTTCAACGAGATCTTCTATTATGGAAAATTTCCTATAAAAATACTTTTAGCTTCCATTAAAGCGAGTCTGTAACTTATAAAATAAAAGGATCAAATTTTAAACGCAGAGAGCTTTCTGTATAAATAGTATGTAGATGTATTTTTAACGATGAAATCGAATTTCTTCCAGAAAAGCTTTTTAAAAATATTAAATATTTTCTCATGTCATTGGGAAATTTCCGCTGTAGGAATCTGTCATTTTCTAACCGATATTTAAAAAATCTGTTATCTATCTATCTCGTATATAGCTATACATTTCACTCTCTTCAACCGTATTGAATCTATCCTCGTGGCGACGATAATCAAGCGAGGCGCATATATGGTTATGCACAATTATACGCGCTCTCTCTCGCTCTTTCATTGCGTAAGTCTCTGTTGGAGGCTATATACGGCACGTTACACGTCTAGCACCATTTCTTCAACTACGTTTTAATCAGGGACATTACCATCTCGTTTAGCATGTTATCGTTACTAATTTCTTCTCTCCTCTTCATCAGATTCGAATAATTATATGTTTTAAAAATAATACAATTCTCTGGTCGAATATATTTTTATTCCTTAAAGCTACGAAGAAATACTAAAAAATTGTAGTTGCAATCAAAGGGCACAAGTGGCGACGTACGACCAATCCGCCTATAGCCAAGCTACTGTTCCGCCCTCCTATTTCTCCGGGACTGCTGCCGCCTCCGGAAATAAAACGCAAAATAAACGTTTCCGGAGACACGATGGGCGCTTGAAAAAGTCTGATTTTATTATTTCACTTTTAGCATGTCCTTTTTCTTTTCGCCCTCGTATTGACCTGCCAAATAGTTACTTTTACAGGACAGACTTTAAAAGTAACTATTTAGCACTTCTGTTCTACCGATTTGCTATTAACATTCGATTTACAATGGAGCATAGAATATAATAGCTAATTTATTCGATTTCTATATTAATCTACATAAGGTTCAAGAAATAGAGATATGTGCATGGTGATATACACAATATGAAATATCAACTACATATATACTACATGTATATGTGTAGTTGATATTTCATTGATAGCGTATCTATTTCTTTAGTAGAATTTCTTAGGTAATGTTATTAAGTTGTTGTACGTTGTAACTACGAACGTGTAATATGGAAAATTGAAACTGTGTTGGGAGAAACGATTCATTGAAGCGGGCACTTGCTAGGGAAATACATTGTAATAGTTTGTAATTTGGTGGCAATCGATCCATGAAAATTCGATTTGGTTTTCTTTTCCGCAAGCAAAACATTGATTAGTTTCCAATCTCCCTGTACGTATAAGTTGTTGGAAAATTAATTTAATCGTCACTTAGACTATGCCATTTTTTTTCATCAACTAAATGTTTTTTTTTACTTGTATATATAGATATTGACTTTGTGTTTTTTAATGTATTATTCCGAATGACAACTTTTAGTAGCTGATTGCAATGACGAATAAGCTTAAAGAATTGAACACTGATTGAAATTACTTAATAAAAATAAAATTTACTCATAGAAAAGGGCATTCGTTAATTTCACTGCTATTCTAAAATTTCGTACAGAGTTAATGTTGGAAATTTGACTTTTAACTCGGACGTAGGGATGAATGAAACATTTTGCAAGTACATACATGTTCAACTGGAGTTTTCACTACTTCATCATCGTCTCTCGGTGAAAACAGGTCATACTTTTCCGTAGTATGACTTAATTAGCAGTACACACTTAGTTACAGAGTAGAGAGGTGAAGTGAGGGGGCGGGCGGGGGCTTGCGAGAAGCATAAACTTACAAGAGCCCACCACAGAAGAAGCCCCTTTAGTCTGGGCTTCAGCTTCGCGAATAGCTAGAGGCATGTTTACCTCGTGGGAGTGATTGTAGCTTGTCAAGATCGACGTACAAGATCGATATAATAAATATTAATGCGCACTATGTTTTATAAAATCATCTTTCAGATTTTTTAATCTATACTTTCCTATGCTCATAGATTTGAAGGGATTTCTGGTTTAGTCGAAATGTTTGACAAGCGAGAACTAACTTCGTCGGGGTTGATTTAAATAGCCGATAGAAAGACTCAACTGGTTTTCTCAAGAAGTTTAACAACCTCTTTAACAAGTTTTTATCTATTTGGTTTGCATTCTAATAAAACTATCCGTTATTGTGATACATTATTGTGCTTTTACTAAAGGTTATGCTTTCATGATCAAAGAATATCTAGGGAGATAAAGCCATGTATTAAGAACAGGCGAGACATATTTTGCTACCGTTCGATTAGCCGCACGTTAATTCTCCTACTTTGACAAGGTATTTAGCTTTTAATATTTATATTTCATACAGATTATTATCAATAGTATGTGCTTGAAGAGACTGTATTAAAACCTGTAAGAGTTGTATGTATTTAAACCTATATTTTGCTAATCAAATGACATTTCATAAATAGAATGGTACCGACCGATAATCCTTTTTGAGATTTAGAAAAAAAATCAATACGAGGCGGCAGACAATTCCATATAATATGTAAAAATTGTTATTGTTATGTTGGTAGACGCTTAAATTATTATAGAGTGCAAATTACTCTGTAAAATTGAATTATCATTTTCAGAAATGGATAATAGTCTGTACGAGCAAATTCACAATTTATAGGAACATCTTTTGGTACCTAAAAATCTATAAAATATTCGCTAGGGCACACCGACTGAATCATTTTTTTCTGACATCTGGGTATCTTCTGAGTAACACGAGATGAGATAAAGAGTATTTAAACCAATAGCTTTTGAATAGATGATATTCGAATTTTACTCGAATCTTTGAATAATATTTCGTACTTGAGGTATATAACATATAGTATAGTATATAGTATATTAGTTTAAAATTTGATGAATCTTTTGAGTATCGCTGTCGAGTATATATTCGGTCATCTACCTTTAGAATGTCTCTATCCTATAATCGAAAGAAACGAGTATGAAAGAGAAGAAAAAACGGTAAATTCGCGAAATGAGTGCGAGCTCATTGTGATGCGGAGTTGCATTAAAGCGGTCGGGCTTGCGTTGAAATGAGAAAAAAAAGAAATCTCGGTCTTGAAATACGGACAGTTCATCAGCTAAGAGGTGCTGCTATTGCGGCTGGAAAGTATTTCTGTCCCAGATACGCGAAATGAACGAGCTTTTTCTTTAGTGAAAAAGAGGCAGACTAAGAGAGATTTTCTACTTTTCTGAACTCACGTATGTGCTAAGCATTTTAATGAATATTTAGAGAAAAAAGTCAATTTTCAGGAGGATATCGTAGATTTAATTATAATATTATGATAATGTAAGACAGTTTTCGTTAAAGAGTCAAGTCAACTCAAGACTGCTGCTTTTAATAAAGAATTTAATGTAATTTTTGGTAATAACAAAGCAATGCACGATGTATGTATGTATATATGTATACGGCCTATTTCTCGGTTGCTGCTTCTTCAAACCAGTTTTCTTTTTACTGTTCTATGTCAAAGACTCGACAAAAAGTGAAAGAACAAAAAGCACGGGGTGCTTTTTTAATGGAAAACTTTCGCGAAAATATGTATTATATTATACAGTATAAAATTGAAAATGGAATCGGGAAAGTTTAAATTACGAACAAATTAACAGCTGATACTTGATCTTACATGAATTACAACTAATATCCAATACATTCTAGAATCTCGCATACGCTTCAGTTTCAACTAGTTTATACATTTTGCCGCTTTCGGTTTATTATGTATCTTATTGGTTTCATTTTTTAAAATGTCGATTCGTGCTTAACTATTAATTAATGTTCACTGCATATGACACACAAGTCTGCATTTCGATGAGTGAAAGCAAAAATGCTCCAGATATCGAAATAGCCGTCTGCATCTTTATACGAGTATACTGTTTATATATTTTTCAGTTTGGATGGTCCAGGATTTGATTGATAAGAAAGAAAATGTAATTTTTTATTCTTTTCGATTCGATTGATGGATAATATTAATTGTACCTGCGATTTATTCAAGACAATTTTCATTTTTCTGAGGATAATTTATCATTATACATTAAATTGTAAATTTAGATTCTGTATTATATATTCTTAAAAAGCGAGGTTAAGACAATTTTGACTAGCTTTTATAACGAATCCTTTAGACTCATTAGTTATGCACAGTCTTCGATGCAGGTTTAAAATTTGTACTTAGACATTTATATTGTTGTTTGGTCATAAATCAGTTTCACATATCCAGCATTACCTTTTTTATACCACGTACAGAACTCTCGACCCGGAGATGGTTTTTGAATTTGTTTCCGCTATCGCCGTGTTTGGTTTTCATTTGCGATTTGTTCAATCCACGCATTTTTATGAGCGGTGGTTATTGAAAGTACGTAATTCTTGCACGTCGTTTTTTTCAAAGCTGAGCTTTAATTACAGGAGTCATTATTAGAAAGTAAACTATTAATACAATCAGTAGATTTGTAATAACAAATGGACTAAAATTGATCCTATCTGATGTATTGTACAAATTTTATTTCCACACACAGTAACACAAACACTTTTAATTCAACATGTTTAAAGCACATAAAAGCAATTTGAACGTTGTCAGCGATATACGTAAAAATATTTTTAATATCCAAACTAAACTATCAAGAATTGAACACGAGTATTCTTCAATCCAATAATTGGTAGAAAAGGAGTTTGAGGTTAAGATGAATAGATTCTTGACGTTTTCGTGCAGTAGCTTTACAATCGACTAAGTGAATTTTGACGAAATCAATTACGCTGTTGATAGAATTTTTGTTGTAGCCGCTGTGGGAAGTTCTGACAAGAATGCATAGGATGCTTTCACTGCCTCAAAACTTGTCTGCGGTAGATATATTTAAAGAACGCTGACTTCATTTCCAATAATTGACCAGTTAAGTCGATCTAATTGTATCTTTCTCTTGTATACGCGGCTTTTTGTTTCAATTAAAGTTCTTTATCATCAAATGACATCTTTCACATACCAGTATACCTTAATTGTAGTTCACTCGCAGAAATATAATACAAACAGAGCTTCGTCACTCGGTCCATTATCGTCTCTTTATTAAACTGTTTCCTCGATCTTTCCAACAGCTATTTTATCCCTGCGACTTGCCAGGCATATTAGATGTCTAGAATCGCGAAAATCTTTATTTCAGCAATTGAGCAAATTTAGTCAGGGTCATGATAATAAAGCGTGCGCACAATATTCCCGCTCGTATACGTATTTGAAAGGATCGTTGCGCAGTTTAACGAAGCGCGATTTAACAAACATTAGCAGATGACGGTCGTCGAATTACCCTTGTTGAGATAAAGCCACGTTTCATTATAATAGGGACATAGGCGATCACAAATTTGAATCGGATGAAAATCAGTGTGAAGTTGAAGGAAAAATGTGTCTGTAATTTAAGATTCAGACGTGTACCACAGTTTAAAGTATACTGAGATTTTAATGAACGCCAGCTTTAAAGAGGATTGCTTTTTACGCACCAGTTAGTACGTAAAAAACGATCGCACCTCTATAAGATAGATAACTTAAAGGGATGCGATTAATACAGCTTGTTTGGCCATTCAAATAGATCTTTTGAGTAGATTTAAAAATTATCGATACTTAAGAAATAATAAATTTTATTATACTAATAAACTTTAATATTTTTAGGCACGACGTCATACGGGAGTGCTTTATAGTTTTATTATCCAAAACCATGTATTCTATATCTTCTACAATTATCAATGAATCGAGCTGAAATTTTGCACAGATATGACTTTTGTAAATACAGAAAATAATTTTTTTTATTTGTTAATATTTTTTTAACTTTAAAATGGGAGCTGTCACGGACGTATTCGTCCTTAATGCTCGCACAGTCCGAGCATATGAACAGAGTCAGCGATAAGAAGGTTGCCAAGCCGTATTACAATGCATTGCAACTAAATGCATCGTAGACGCTAGCTCGGTGACTAGAGCACTTGCCTTTGATTCACGATTTTCCGGGTTCTAGTCTCGTCCTCTATCTTTTTCTCACAACTTTGTCTCTTCACTCTAATTTCCGTAACAGAGCAATTTTTCACTTTTTTCACGTGTTAAATATTTAAATTTGTTTGTACCACGATTACCCTAATGAAATTACAACTGATCAGAAATTTTTTTTTTTATTCTTTCCACTCACCCTAATATTGTGACCTATTGAAATTTATTTAATTTCTATACATGCTAATTTTATTGAAAAATCGCTAAAAATGAATTTTGTATGATATATCAAATGTTAATCATTACATGTATTTAAAAAATGCTTAGGGCAAAAGTTATCCTTACAAAAACGAATTTTATTTAAAAAATCTGATTTTTATACAAAATCTTAACAAATATTCATTAACTTTCTTAACAAAAATTTCATTACTAGTTTCCATAAGATCAATTCCTTGCTGCAAATTCATTAGAGTGAATCTTCTCAATCAGAGTATTGCTCAAATATATTCAATAACAAGGTTTTACCTATATTAAAACGATGCCCTTGCAGTTGAGAACAGTCAAAATATATCATTGCCGAAAATCATCTATGCAAAGTTTAGAAAGACAAGTTCAATTAGGATTATCTTCAAATGAGTAATAAACCTAAAAATATATTTCCGCGTATTTTTATTTAATTTGGTAAATAAATAGAAACTAGAATAGTTATAAATAACACATACATTTCTTTTAGTTGTTTGATATATCCTTGAATACTTTCTAATTCGCTTGATTTAATATATTCCTCTTTATTTGTTTTTACTTCATAGGTGAACAAATTATTTAAATATTTCTTGCCTCTTGTCAGTTGCAGTTATAGGTTATATATATAATACATTTATTGTATACATTTATTGTTGTTCTCAGCTTGGTAAGTATGCGACCCAAAAACTGTTTAATTCGAATCGTCGTACGACTTTCTCTCTCAATGAACTTTTAGACAAAACCGAACTTGGGTAATTCATAACTTCAATTGCCGAATAGTAATTATTCCTTTTTTACCGTTATTTTAGAATAGCTTATATCTTCAGTTATTATCTCTTTTAAAAGTTAGTTATGATTTATTTCTAGTAGCACCAAAGAACAGTTTCAAAATTTGGCTGGTATTTTTTTGATTATTATTTTTTACTTTAGCTTGGTTTTCGATCAGCCGTTTTTGGTGAAGTTTCCGGTGATAAATTTCCTAAAATCAAGTTATGCCAGAATATCATACACACGTGAGTTTTTTTCCTCTCTTTGGAAAAAATATAGTCAACTCTCTTGTAAAACGCATCAGTGTAAGTCTGTTTATTTCCCTCGCAAGTCACGCTGTGGCCCGCGAGGGAGAGTTTTCACATATACACAAGTGTATGTATACTTGTAAGGGAGTTGGGGTCGCACCCTCTCGACGCGAAACAGCTGCAGGTATAGTGGAGGAATTTCAGTACGTCAATGCACACATATTTACGCCCAGCTCCTTGCGAGTGCGATGTGAGCGTTAATAAATTACTTTGTTTCACATTGTTTAGCTATGAGTTTAATTTAACTCTATTTTATCGAATAAATTTAATTATTGCGCTAAACGTTCTTTTGTTGGTTAACATATGATAAATTTATAGGAAAAGCATTTTTATGATACGAATTATTCCGCCCTATGAAATTTAAGATTTACAGATTTGGTTCCGATCCCCTGAAAAAGTCTTCGTCGCGAGAAATGAAAAAAAACTCGGTAACATCCTCTCCACGATACTTTCAATTGCACACGGCTGTACACCCCCTCGGAAATCAGGGCACGCACTCAAAAAGAAGTCTAGAGAGAGAACCATTGCGGCAACTCGAAACTCAAGCGTCGAAGCCGCAGTAGTAGGCCGAGAAAGAGAGAGAGAGAGAGAGAGAGAGAGAGAGAGAGAGAGAGAGAGAGAGAGAGAGAGAGCTGGCAAGCAAAATAAGAGCTAGGGCTCCGTGTATCGAGCAAATATTGATTCTAAGGCGACGTTATATACCGGTTTGTTTGCAACCGCACACGCGTGCTCTCCTCGTGGTTTTCAGTCTCGATTCCGTTGGTCTCTATTTCAGATATATTTACGAAGCAGTCCTGTGGTGCAGCTATATACTCTGCATTTGTTGAGAGAAAATGTAAATACCCTCGAGATCGATGTAGGTGAAATTTGGAATGAGATGGCGCTTCGAGTTTATTGCTTCATTCGATTATCAATCATAAAATTTATTTGTGGTTAATATTTTTCTACGGATATTGTAGATGAAAAAATGCATAAAAAACTAGTTCGATACTCGCTGAATATTCATATCGTATACACAGATAGAAATACAGAATTGTAAAAAAAACTCTTCAAAATAAATGGAATATCATCTCTCTCTCTCTCCCTCCCAGTAAGAATTGCCGGTACTGGAACAGCTAGCCAGTATTCGTTCCGTATCAGGATGATGAAAGCGGGTCAGAGTTATAAAACTGTACTGGCCCAATTCTGGCGTAATGTTGGCCCAGTACTGGCACAATACTAGACCATTGCTGGCGTGACATTCGAACGAGAGTTTAACTTACAACTAACTTCAAGTCCATCTTACGTAGCTGTTGATTCAGTAACATCTCAACAATGAATGAAGAGGAGTCTATAAAGGCTATAGCGGGATAAGCATGTAAAAACTGCCCTAACCTGAATCTTAATTTGAACCTAGCTATTCAAAAGGACGTATTTAAAGACCTCTTGAGCTAAATTTTCAGACCTCTAGGTTTAAATCTAACGTCCCTAGACTTCAAAACGTGTCTTTTTGAAAAACATTTTTTCTGTTTGACGGTTTGCTCCAAAAAATCTGAAAAAATTCATGAAAATGTATTTCCTAGCGAGGAACTACCCTGATTTTTTTCAGTTTTTAAAGACCAAAATTGGACACAGGAAAAATATTTTAATTTTTCAATCATTTTTTAGGTTATGTGGATTATATTTGGCTAAGACTCAAATAACTCTACTCTATTTTATGTGTTTTTTTTCCCTCTTTCGAATGCTGCTTTCAGATATATCATTTTCAGACCGGAACATGCAAGCTCAGTGCAAGCTCGTGAGACTGTGCACGAGCACGCTTCTCTTGAACGCTCGATCCTCTCTGGAACTATATGTATATTTGCGGAAAATATACAGACAAACGCCGACATGATCGTGTGCAGCAGAGTGCTTCATAATTTTTCAAACTAAAAGTGATTATATTTCAGCTGACGATCGATGAACTGCAGGTTATATTATGATTGACGCATAGCTATTTCAAAAAATGTGTACGGCTCGAGGAGCAAACAAACCATGAAAGACACAAGAAAAAGTGTTAGCCCCAAACGAGCAAAGTCAAAGAAAGCACGACTAAAGGTGAAATCACATCTTGCGCGATACGAAGTTCTCCGACCGATCTCTCATCTCACCTCTTCGCAGTTCCCAGTGAAGAAAGAACCGAAATAAGTGCGGCTCGCAGTAAAAACTCTTGGTCAAAATTCGTGGCGTCGATCGTTTTTCCACAACTTTATATCGTCCTTCCAACTTTTCGGAAAACTTTCTCTTCAAAACCAAGATAAATTCCCCCTGGTTTCGCCATTAAAAAATGCAGCCAGTCGGCCTCGACTCAGAGAAATAGATACAGAATACTAGAATATAGTTTTATTCTAGGTCTTTTATAAGCTATAGGTTTAGAGTTTCCAGAAAGAGTACAGTCGAGCAAATTCAAGGGAGAATCGCTCTAGCAGTCCCATCACGCGTCGAGGTGAACGTAATTTTTCTCTTCCTTGGTCCCCTTCCTGCACCCTCTTTTGAGCTCATACACGCGCACACGCACAGGCACACACATGATGTACAGGCAAAGGATCACGCGAGAGTAATCCAGTTGGGATGTATGCGCGCGACAAGAGAAAATATAATATTGATTCGACGAGAAATATAGAGAGAAAGGGCAAATAAATGTTATTAATTCGAAGAAACTTTCTGCTAGAGCGATAGCTTTGATATTCTTTCCTTTGTTACGGGATTTTCGCAATGACTGCTGAACAGCGTTAGAACCTCAAATTCATATTAATTAGTTTGATTTGCGGTTACCTATGGGAAAAGACTGGTTTTGTGTATACTATGTGAATTAAATTTGTGGGAGTTATGAAAAAACGTAATTAACTGAATAATCCATCAAATATTACGTAAACGAAAATGATTTCACATTCAGTATCTGTCAAGTTCTACGGAAGGTTAACAGTAGTTCAAAACAGATGTGTATTTATCTAGTTCGTGTTTGGAGACAATATTCGGCAATGCCAAGCGTGATTTAATACATATATTCGTCGGCTATGTCTCTCCTTATATACAAGCAAATCCTCGACATACTAGAAACGATTCTGTGCATGGAAACAAACTCATTTTTTCGCCATAGCATACCAATCACATCCAATTTACCTAGTTACTAAGTGCTCCAGTAAACAAAAAATACAATAATTGAAATAAATATATCAGTATTTATTATTTATTTATTATTGTAAGTAACTGAAGTATTGTTTGTAGTAAAAGTATATTTGAGGATAAAACCGCGTATTTTTGTAAAACCATATATTTTCCCAAAGATATAATATTTTGCGTATATTCAGAATATTATTTGCGTATCTAAATCTATATTCAGATGCAATGCTATGGCTATGTATTGGAGCTTTATGTTCAGAGTGAAAACAATAACAACATGATCGAGAGTATATATACTGCGATTTTCATTGCACTCATTTAATTGTTTATTATCTATTCCATCAATACACATGACTAGAATTGAAGATACGATGATGCATGATAAGAATACTCCTGGATTAATAGAAGGGAGACTTCTTACAATGCAGGAGAAGGAATAAGGAGCGGGCAGACTGTGTTAATTAATTTAATAAACTCTACTCAATATTGTAGAAATTGTATGACAGCTTAATAAAATTTAACAACCGAGAACAAGCTCTAATTTGTAAGCTTCTAGTTTTATGATTCGCAAGGCATCCAGAAACCATAGAATTTCTTGATTTTGAGGTATCTACTCTTTTTTGGCATCTGGTTGATTTGTTTTCATATAAATCTCAGAAGAATTTTAAATATTGAAGATATTTATAATTAATAGAGCGTCTGCAAAGTTTAAACCCTGGACCTCATTTGCAACCGCGCATTCCTCAAAAGTTTGCTTTCAGCCTCGTAAATACAAGGCAAGTAGTACAAAGTCGATACGATCGGACATGGTTATGATCTTGTGAAAAACATATATGCCCAGAATACTGAATTTACTCTAACATAATAGGCCATGATTAAACTATCATTAGTGTTGCACTGTCTATTAATTTCAGTGCTTTTATGAAAATAATTGGGTTGCGAGATTCACGCTTGGGGGGAGGGGGGGGGGCGAGAGAGAGAGAGAGAGAGAGAGAGAGAGAGAGAGAGCTCTAAGTCGGTAGATAAACACTTGCTGTTTCTTTGCTTCCTTGTTTGTTACGTGCATATTTGGTCCTAACTTTTTACGCAGAAGTGCCTATAATACTTGCAGAATTAATTTACCTGCACAATAATTGCAGTCTCTTAGTATTTACTTTGTGGTCTGCAGTAATTATATTATTCTAGCTTTCAGAATCTTTCTCAAACTTGTCTTGAAGCGTTTTTCTCTGTTTCTATGCTTCTCTCTCTTTATTTTCCGAACTTTTCACTTTAACTAGTACTGTGCCCTAAAACAAAAGCGCTTGCAGTGGCTGCCGTGAAAAAATCGTCCGCAGCTAGAAAAAAGCTGCAGTAGTATAGTCCAGAGAGACACAAAAAGAGAAGAGAGAAACTCGGAAGTTCACGAAAGGAGAAAGAGGGAGAGAGAGGGAGAGGGTTTAATGCGCTGCTAACTTCAGCCGAGAGAGTTGGTCGGCCTTATGAAAAGCCTACTCGAGAGAGGCGGCTCGTAAATTTTCCACAATTACTGTCTTTCCAGAAAAGGAGAGAGCTAGGCCTATCCCCGCGAGGCGCGACTCTGAGAGAATGTATGAACCGTGAGTATAAGCGTATTTCATCGATGTCGGCTTTTGGGAATGGATAAGTTAGCCGGAGGGGAGGGTAATGTTTGAATTTTAATGCATTGGAGTGTCGAAGTATTTTGCTAATTTTTGAATAAATTTTTACAGGATGTAGATGCTCGTGAATAATTAGTTGCTAAAATTGTAGAATAAATTGTCGGAAGAAAAGTTCGTAGAACGAATCGTGCATCATACGAAGCGTCGTCTTCGCAGGCTAAAGTTTATGGTATGACTTTACTCATCGAACTTTCTACGCAAACAACCTGCGCGTCAAGTCAACCTGTTGTGAGAGGCACGATCTCCCCTTCGCATGAGTGAGCACCTCTTTCATCTTTGCCAGTTCTTCTTCCTTTCTTTCGTTCTCTGAAACTCGATGGTGCGGATTATTATTCTTTCTTGGTGCGACATTATTTGCTTAGCCGCTCGATATTGCGCTCTGCTTTATGCGCAAAAGAGTTTTCTTGGCCATAGCTGCAAGAGAAATATGGGCATATGTGTGGTCGATGAGGGGAAGAATTTCTTCTTTTGAGAGCTTGAGCTTTATGTTCGGATTCAAGATGGTATATCTCACGACGTTATTTCTGACGAATGAAGGAGTCTTATGTCGATACTTTTTAAAATTTATTTACAAAGAAATACTTTCATTTTATAATAATAATAATAATAATAATAATAAAAAAATAAAGCTTAATGGATTTGATCTCTAAAGCAGGCTACCTCATTGTAACTGTTGTAGAGCGCGAGCGCAACGTAGGTGCGGCAGCAGCAGAGTCGTCATCTGCAGGAGTATCAGCTGGAGGCGCGCGCGTCGACTCCCTCGTCGGCAGTAGTCCCATCGGTGGCTCGTCCCATTCCAACAGGATAGCCCAGGCCGTGCCGCCTCCGTCAAGCCTCGACGGTCAGCTACATCAGGTGAGTTTACCTAAATTACAAAAAGTTAGTGTTAAAAATTACAGTAATGTCAGGACTATTTTTTTATTGTAAATTGGCCATTATAAATTGAATTGCGCCCTGCCCAGAACGTTACGATCGAAACTATATCGTTCTTTTTCGATCGAGCTCGCTAATTGAAGTTGTCGATTAAATTACTCTTCAGTTTACTGATCATAAAGAAATTTTAATTATGACTACTTTTAGATACGTGACTGGCTCACGGCGAAAGAAGACATGATACGTCAACAGGTTGTCGTGGTCGGCGATGTCGACAACATCCTTCAGCTCATTGATAAGCAGAAGGTCAGTTTCAGTATTTATTTCTTTATTAACTCATATTTTTGAATCTTTTGTCGTACTACAAGAAGACAACAAGAAGCATTTGGAACTCGGAGGCTTTTTGACAAATTATTCAACGAATCTTTTGATGAAATTTAATTTCCCATTTCGATTTTGATTGTTAGGGTTCCTTTTGATAGGAATCATTAGAAACGATGTAAAATCGAAATCATTCTTTTTTAATGAGAAAATAATTCATAATAATTGGCAATCCGATTTGATTATTTAGCAACCCAAACTATTTGACAATTTCAAGGAATTAACAATTTTCAGGACACTTCTACAGTTGGTATAGAACTTGACTTTCGATTTGTCTCGACATAATCTTGACAAAATATCATAGGAACTCCTTCGATAACAAGACTATACCATATAAAATCAGCTGATATAATAGTAACCTACCCTTGTAGCAGTCGCACCGTACCGCTTGCATCGATTTTTCTCACTGGATAACTTCCGCACCAGGGGTAAATGACCGGTGTTCACCCTCTTTCACGGCCTCGGTGTAGACTTTAGATTTTTTTATCAGTGCGAAGATCGTCGCCTCACATGGTTTCACTCTATAGAATGTCAATCTCAGCTCAACGTGAATATATTCAATATTATTCTCCTGGTTTCTCTATTCTTGTATACAAAACAGTTGAGGGATTAGACGCGTAGATTTTTTTGTCGTATTTGAAATTTAAAAAAGTCGCGATGAACTCAATTTCACCTGAACTGACATTAGAAATTTAGATTCTTACGGGCAGTTACCAGATAAAAATACGGGAACTTTGTCGGAAAAAGTAATAAAACCCGTTCATAAGGCTCGTAAATGATTTTTCTACTTGATCTACGCACTTGTAATCCGGAGAAATAAAATAGATTAGTTCTCGAGAAGCCCGGTTTAATTGGTATACAAATAGACATGTGTTGAAATTTGGATATCCTCTACAATGAAAGTGTATGCGTATCTATTACAAAGGGTATACGAGAAAAAAGAAGAGTTTCAAACGAGATTAACGTGAGCGCGTGAACTCGAATAAAGGGTCTAATGAATCAGCATTGAATGTGCGAAATCGTCGTCGCCTTCTAATTGGGTTTTGTGAAAGCGGCCAATAAAATGCCCAGAATTAATAAAGCACTCATAATTATGCTGATAATTCTGGTACTGTATCCGACTTTTCAAGATTCTTATCAAGAATCATATTCACGCAAGTGATTTTTAATTAACGTTAATGAGACTACATAACGTACGGTACGATATGTACGATATTGTTTTAGTATAGAAATAAATTTAGAAACATTGTAATCTGATTAAAAACAAGCGTATAAACATGTCCAAAAGCTCCTTAATAATAAAGTTAGCCGGGTGTGCAAGTTTTTTATGTTGACTCAATGAAACATAGACAATGTTCTGTATAATAATACTTTATCCTGTTTGAACCTTCTCTTCGCCAATAGGGTATCAAGATTAATACTGACACTGCGTGTATAAGCTATTATATATCTATAAGCTATAATTAGTATCTGAAGTTATTATTTTATTTTGCAAGACCTGATTGAATATTTTTATGTGATCTTATTAATATACCGAGTCTTTAAAAAGTATTCAACCGTCTCCTCTATCTGAGAACAACTTATAACTTTAGATGTGATCTTCATCTATGCTTTGATGATTTTGCCATGGAAACTCCACATTGTTATCTCAAACTAGACAAGAAGATTTAAATCCACTCTGAATATTTCCAGACTCGGACGCTAAACTATTAACTAACTATTGCTAAAAGTAACCGCAGTTTTTGAGATAAATTGATGCGTTTACTCTGATGAGTACTTTTTGGGACAGAGGAGATCAGATTCGAATTGAAGTATAATTTTCAAATTCATTTTATTAATTTTCAACCAGATTTTCAATATTATTCGCATGTTTAAAAAATATTCAGACTCATGATAGCTAACGGAATATGAGATCAGAATTGGTCTTAACATTAATAGTAAAAAAATGTAATAAACCAAATATTGCATATATAATATATAAAAAATCTTTGACCAGTAAAATTCACAATTTATCAGTTGCATTTCTGTACGGATAGAAAAGCATTTTCGAGAGATACCCATACAGGTTATAAGCTATTTTTAAAATGTTTCTAATTAATACATTTTAGACGTCAATTGGATAGAAGTGCAAGTATCACTAATGTAAAAACTAATACGCTCTCGGCTATGCAATAAAGAAATCAAAATCTCCGACACTTGATTATTATTCAATCATCGTAAAATTCGAAAACAAAACTGTTTCTTCGAGAACAATAATTTTGATAATGCGCGTAACCGTTCTATTACTAAGGCGGCTTGCAAAATTGTCTGCTGTTTTAGACACTGCTTGTCTATTTTAGAGACCTCGTATGTGGGTGGTAAAGTTCTCACAATCGACCGCGCCTCAAAATTAGTTGGTTCAGCTGATGGTTGTGAACCGGTGCCTTTGAGAAACATCAACTCAATAAGTCTGCGTGTACATGCTACGCGGCGAGACACTTATTTATCTATAATACGAATCTCATCAGTAAGAAATATTTTTCGGGCGTATTTAGATAGAAATTGTTTCAGTATAGTAATTTATCTTAATAAATTTACTTGAACTAGTCTTATGTCGCTGAAACAACTCCTACAGATATATTGTCATGATCGAGAAAAGGTGACAAACGTATGCTTTTAATGGGTCTTCACAGTTTCCTATAGTTGCTGTTTCGAGTTGGTTCATAATCTCTCAATCGTCATGGCATTATTCCAAAATTCGATGCTGCTCGTTTTCGCATAAAGTTGCATAAATTAACCGTAAAGTTGAAAGATCGCTGATAAACCTCGTCAATACAATTATTTGCTGTTTTATGTTTAGGTTTACTCGATAAAATTTGCAAAACATCAATGTGCAACTGCAATAATAATAATTACTCATTCTAATGGGTACTTGATAATGTGGAAATAATTAGTGAACATTTCTTTACAGGCTATTCGTAGCATAATTACAGTATTCAAAATAGAATTCTCCAAATAATGTTTGGCAATTCATTGTTCATTACTACAATTTATAGTCGTATGTTCTTTTCGTATGTCGTATGTTCAGTTCTCTTTTTTCTTTTTCCCCTAAGCGATTTACGAAGATTTTAAAACTTTTATTACTTTAAACTTAAACGTTTATGGAGCATAAATATCCTACTAGTGCTAGTACTAAAAGTTTTGTAGTGTACGCCAGACGTAAAGGCATCAATTTCTTCGCCACAAATTCTTGACGCACAAAACATTAAAGAATCGTAGAAATTAATTTTTTCTGCATAATATGTAGTAATTTCTATGATAAATGTTATTCAATATTTTAACATAATTTAACACAATTTAATTAACGAGTTATTTTATAAATTTTTGAAAAATCGATTTATTATTCTTTTTAGTAATTTCTTCGATGTTTCGAGAGAACATCTCAAGTATCGCGAAGAGAATTAATTTTCACTCATAAGATATTGATTAAATATCATGAAGCTTTGTTATACATTGTCAAACTTTATGAACCTTAATTAACTCCTAATCTATTAATCTTCAATATCACTCGTAATAATAGCTTAGTCGGCTTCGCATACAAAGAGACGAAGTAAAGCGCGAGAGAGTCTTAGTCAAATGTACAAACATAGGAAACTTGAAGCCTATTCGATTCATCCCTAAAACCACTAGTCTCTCGTATTTCGATCATTCACGTTTTGATAACGGAGTCAAAGGCCCGAGTTCAGTAATTCGTCGGCGCTGGAATGCGAATCGATATTTCTCGTTTGAACTCATTCTATATTTTGCTCTCGCTCTCCCCCCCCCCCCCCCGGCCTGCTCTGTCTGACTCTCATTCTCTCTCTTTCTCTCTTACTCGTACACCTATAACGAATCTTAAAGGCTTTAAGCGACAAGCGCTGTAAGCGAGAAAGAGAAGGTTACGGCTAGCGGCTGGGGCTATCGATTGCCCGCCTAACTTGACGGTGAAAGAGCGAGCGAGAGAGAGAGAGAGAGAGAGAGAGAGAGAGAGAGAGACAACCGGGGAAAATGTCTACCTGGAACTGGCGATCGACCCAGCTAGAGGGAGGTAGTGAGAGAACGAGAGAGAAGCAACCATGGCAAATGTAGAAGGGGAAGCTAACACGCGGTGGTAGCGGCTTTTCTACATGCACCACGCGATGCCGCTGAAATCGCCGCCCGGCGTGCGTACGCAGCTCCACTGCGAATCTCTCTTTCTCTAACTCTTTCTATATATACATTACACACACGCGCGCACACACACGCGTATAGATAGATACATCGCAACGTTATGCTGGATCTGCAGTTACCAAAAATGTTTTTTTTATCGGTTTTTTTTTTTGGCGGAATATATGAATGAACGCAGAGGAACTCTCAGATGTTTTCTTAATACAGCAAGTTTTTGGAATTTTGAAGAGAGAGAATGAGACTTTAAATATCGGGTATGCCATTTCACAAAGATAGGGTAGAATATAACTTATGAAGAGTCATAATCTTTTATAAGCAGGATTTGATTAAGTTAAAAAAATTCATACTTTTATGGAGTATGAAATTTTTATCTGAATGATTTATATTAATCTTATATTTTATAAAATAATTTTGTATACTGTTTACAAATAGCATCTGCTTTCTAGAGTTATTATTGCAATTGCATATTTGTATGTTAGTTGTATAAAACAATCAATACCAAAAGATCAACTAAATGTTCGAGAAAAGACATTCCGCCATTGAACTAAGTAGCTTTAAAGTCCAGCAAGTCCGAGAAACTCCTGAATACGTTTTGATATGATCATAGAATGAAGAAGTATTGGCAAATAAGATTATTTTCACGCCATGCATATACCAGGTTATATGGCTGTGATATTGCAGCTGTCACTTCGAGGTGAAGATTTAATCTCTCCGCCGTATCTGTCTGTATGTAGGAACGAGCAAGAAGAAAAAGTTCAATATCATTTGGTATTTGAGATATTCACTGCTCGACACACTTTATTCAATAAAACTGCATTTTCATATGATAATAGAAATATTACCTAATCTCAAAACTATCCAATACAATTAGTATAAAAAGTACTCTGAAGATGAGCGTAGACTATTATGAATAAAAAATGACTATGTACAATTTGTTTTGATGAAGTTCTAAGTAGAGGAAGACGTTGATAAGTTAATTAGTTTAACGAAAATTCCGCGCGAAAGAATTGGTAGCGGTTGCTTAAATATCAAAATGAGAGTAAGACTTAATTTTCATGGTTCAATTTGGTATTTACAGACGGTTCTTCGAGAACTGGAGCAAAAGAAACCACAGTTGGATGAGCTTGTCCACACCGCGGAAAATCTTCGTGCTGACACAAACCGGCAACAATTACATGGCAAGGGTAAGTACAATTTATATTTAAATTATAAACTTTTCTATCAGTATTGTTTATTCGACAATGCAAAGTGAAAGTCAAATTTGTATTTGTGAGATTTGAACTTTTAAAACATACGAGGTCAAGAGTTTAAGGGTATGTCTTTAAGGATGGGCTTTTAAAAATCCAAAATCATCAAATCATCGAATGGTGCTGTCCCAGTCTAGCTCCTTTTGTGGTTTTGACTTTATCGGGCTGCTATGTACGTTGTTGCGAAATATACAAAGCTACTCTATACTCCACTACTGTATCTATAGCAGGGTACAAACAGTTTGAAAATCCCATATCGAAATTAGTTTGTATTATTTATAATATACTTTCGTCAATCTCGTTTATGAAACTGATCAATATGCCGTCAATTACAGATTAATTCAAACTATTTTTATTGGAAAAATTAGTTTAAATAAATTATATGTTATATAATGCTAATTTATGTATTCTAACATACAAAGTACAAAGCACGACACGCTTGCTGGAAGGTTCCGAGTTATCTACTTAGATTTACGTCGGGCACGAACAGTGGCGCTGACCGTAGGATGAAAACTCGGAGAGAAAAGGAGGGGGCCGCCTATTCAGCGGAACAAGGCTACAAAAACAAGTCTTATACTTAAAAAATATTTTAACCTAAAGTCTATATTCCAAAAAAAGTCTACTGGTCGTTGAAAATTGTCGAGATTGCATCATTCATCTATAAGCTCATCTGTCGTTTAGAATAAAAAAAAGTTAATCAATGAAGGTTAGTTTCAGTTCTTGTTCACACGAAAGATTTAGCCTTTAAACGTTATTGATGGAATTTTCACTTAGTGACAAGTCCTAGCCCATAATTACTTAACTTGCGGATATCACGTTACTGACGCATGATGCTCAATTGAATTTCGGTTAGAATCTACTACTTGTATTGTAGTTTTATTAAGGTGGGTATAAACATATTCCCTCCAAATAAAATCGAACAAAAGTTTATATTATCATTCTGTGTAGAGATATGATATATGATTGACAAAATTTCAGCTTTAAATCTTAAAAGTCTATTAACCCGTTCAATCTGCCATGAACTTCTGGTAGGTTTTATTAAATAATATTTTTTAATATACATTTAAGAAAAAAAGTTTCCATCCCATTAAGTGTCTTTTCAAATTAATTTAGGAAAGCTGCAGTAATGATTTATTGAATGTAAAAAGATTCTCCGCTGAATTCGAATGCCGTAGGAAATATTTGAATTGCGTTTACGGGGATTGAAAACTCATGATTTAATAACTTTTTTGTATCGTAAATTTCAAACTAAAATGTTTACACATTGATAAATGTCATTGATTTTTTGCCTGAATTTTAAATGTTCTTCAGAGTCTAATAATTATGTACTTTAAAAAGTAATTATTATCGCACGTTCAAGATTACCAGCAAAAATTTCTGTATCAATGTCTCAATTATTATGAAAATTAAAATACTCGCAATGTTTCTAAATATTTAAGGAATTAAACTTTGCATATAAAGTTACAGAACCTTTTACAAAAGCACATTAAACGTAAGATTTGCTTTTCCTTGACATAAACAGCACTTGCAGAACCGTTATTAATATTTAATGGAGATGCGTAGAGTGCAAATGAGTTTCTGCTAATTAGAGATGCTAATTACGCGATATTCTGAGACAGATACGTGTACAGAGAGAGAGAGAGAGAGAGAGAGAGAGGGAGGAAAGTAAGGACTCGAAGAGATAGGAAACTTATTCTGTGTCCTTCGTTTAGTTTATAGTGCCTAAAGTGAATACGGATGACTTGACTTTTTACTCTGTGTCAGATGCAGATGTTCAAGTTTTCTTGATTGTTGTTTGGTTTTAATTAGAGACAAACCATTTCGTGCAGAAATATATTCCCATCAGAATCAGTGATAAACATTCGTTAAGAAGATACTACGGCTATTTTTTGCGATAAATTGAATTTGTACAACTTTTTTACAAGATTTTGAATGAAATTACGATATAAGCGATGAAACTGTATACACGACTGGAACCTTTTGGAATTGTGGTAAATCGCAATTCCTATTCATGTTACGGTGAGCAGCTACGAGTTTTACCAATTATAGGCTTAAGAGTGAAAAAATAACGAAGTTGGCATTTATTAATTTATTTTTTACAGGAATGGTATTAACATGTCTTTCTTAAATTAACTTCTATTGTTTAGGTAATCAATATATTGAAATTCGATTTCTAAAGATCCAATACTTTTTGATTATAAATCGACGCCTTAGAGGAAAACCCCACCAATTAAAAATAAGAATTTAAGAACCAGCCAGCTAAGAAATAGGTTTCAAAAACTCGCAATATATCAATGAATATATGAATATATTTGTAAATATATGAAACATATACACATATTCAACAATGGCATAGTACACTTCCTATAAACACTAATACGTTTATTTATATATTTATAAATATATTCAATATAAATTTGTACACATTTTTAATTGATCTGGCTGGTTTTTGAAGCTGGTTTATTTCTGAGCTTGCTAGTTTCTGAAGCCTGTTTTTGAGTTGGTTGGGCCTTGAAATCTTTTGAATTGGCAGGTATTTCCTCCAAGTCGTCGAAATAGCGTTACAGAACGTTAATGAGCACAGAGTTTTTGGAATTATTGTATCGTAAAATGCAATAATTCGAATTCGATCTTTTATTTTCTATGTACTGTCAATGGTCTGAATCATCATGTATCATCTACATTACTATAGTTTTTCGATAATCATTATTTTTGTAGCCATGGGAATTTTGTTACTAGAAATGTGCGTTATAACGAATATTTGGTAGATCGTCATATTATTATAAAATGAGAATATAATTCACAAACTTTTTTATTATTGACAGTGCGTATGTTTCTTGGAACCGAATAATAATAAATTAATAATGTGTAAGTTTGTTTCGGATACAGTAGATTTGTGCAAGTAAAGTATTCGTTCTAAAATTATGGATCGAGTATCATTTCGTGACTATTTTAGTACTTTGGTCAACTCGTTTACTTAAGGAGGACACTTTTTACAAGTCCTCTTTTAACAGATCAATCATAATCTTAATAAATTTCATTTACTTTTTATTTGATAATAAAAATATATATTTACTAGATAATTTTAAGGGAGTTCTCAGTTTTGGAACTTCAAATAACTGTAACTGTTGGATCCCGAAAATGTTTATAATCACAAAGAATGACTCCTGATTCGAAAAAATGTGTTTTAATGAAATAGATTTTATTTCCGAAAAATGTTGACTTTCATGAAAATTTGTAATAAACAAAAATGTCTTAGAATTCGTAAAAAATATTCTCAAATTTTTGAGTATTTTATAATAAAAGAAAAGAGTAGTTTTAAGTAGTTTTTTAAAGTTTTCTCGAGATTTGTTAGTTTGACCAGCGTACTGGCATATCGTTGGCAAACAAACGCAAGTATTTAAACAGAAGTTTCCTCCAGTAGATACTGCTACAGTTGGTCAAAACAATAAATTTGGTCAACTAATGTCAAACGGTTGGTATCAATTTTTACCAGGGGACTAAAGTTAAAGACACAGCTTGTGCATTTTACGATTTGTAAAATGTCGTCCATTTGAATGCGCGAAATGAAAGTAAAAGAGTAATCTGGACCAAAAGAGGCAGACGAGAGAGAGACGATAATTTTCGTGCTTTTTTTTCCTCTTTGTGCCACATAGTCTAGCCGCATTTTTCCTTGGACGTGGTTCGACTCTCGATATTTTGCTATATAGACGCCATACCTTCTAGTTTATTTTGCATCAAAGGAAGACTGAGAACGATTCAGTATTTCGTTTCGTGTCTTCTATAAGGATGATTTGTTTGTGGTTACTTCGATCGGACAGATTCATGAAGTTTCATTGTGCAAAGCAGTAGAAAAAAGCAAAGTTCGAAGTAGAAAAAACTGATCTTCTTTTCTTTTATGTACATTCGGAGTTAGATTTTCGATTTCAGATAATGATTTATTTTGTATAGAGTTGTTGCTGTGAATTAGGTTTTGCAAAAGACAAAAATGTACGAACACGTTTAAAACAAGAGATCACAACTATATAATTACAACTATCTAGAAATTCGTTTCTATAAATCTCAAAAACTGCTCGACAGAACAAATCCCAGACAGAACTAGTGCTGCAGCGAGACGATCGTTTTCGCATACCGCTAACCCCTAGGAATCGATGCTCGAAGGCGCGAGCATTGAAGGTACCTTAATTGGCCGGAGCGTTTCATTAAAACTTAGCCTGCAACTTTCCCCTCCATCTATCGCGAGATTATATTATCTTCAAGAAGAGTATCAGACATAGAAACGAAAAAGCTGGCCTCATAAATAAAGTAATTTATGCATCGTATACTTGTTCGTCGACCCTTTCTACACGACAGTAATAAATGGACGGAGCGCAATCAACGCGAATGAGATGTTGCAGATATACAGATGGCATGGTCGAGGAATGAAAGGACTACGAATTAAGTGAAAGCAAGCAAAGGCTCTCTTCTCGTACTCTGCTTCCAGATTTCTTCTATTCTCCTGGGTTTCGAGTCTTTCAGTTACCTCGTAATAATTTACTAGTTCAGC
Source organism: Apocrypta bakeri (assembly GCA_018906985.1). Classification (NCBI taxonomy): domain Eukaryota; kingdom Metazoa; phylum Arthropoda; class Insecta; order Hymenoptera; family Pteromalidae; genus Apocrypta; species Apocrypta bakeri. The sequence goes on along the minus strand of JACCIA010000008.1, from coordinate 2,384,284 downwards.
AAATCCATTGTTTCGATCGATTCATTTTTGATTATAAGGGTTTAACTAATCAAGCTCTTTTTTAAACTTTTTTATGTTTTCATAAAGGTTCAAGCCAACATTTACAAAAGATCATATCTTATCAAATAATGTTTTTTTAAAATACTTTTAAATTACTTTTAAGAAATTTAAAGGTCAGTGACAACAAATTGAATATTGTTACAAAACTAAAGTTCAATGAGGGAATAACTGTGTCCTCTACATAACCGAGTAGATTTCCGTCGTATTTTTACGTGGATTGTAATACGATGCATACTTGTTCGTCGATGCACATTGGAAGTACCTGAGGTTTGTGAGGAATCTTTGACAAACCTCCATCGCATACTAACTTAATAATTTTAGTTCTTCAAACATCATTACACGTGTAGGAACTTCAGCAACAGTTTCTTTAAGAGACCAAAAATGATTAAAAAAATGTCTTCAGCGAGCTAATCAACCAACTGAACGAAATTTGACTGAAACAGAAAACGAGTTCTTATGCAGAGAAACGTTAGAGAAAAACAAGTTTCTTTTTTGCCTATATTACGTATAGCGAAAGCTGCTTTTCAGAAATATGTCCTTTACCCATATAACAATTGACCTTTGAAAATGTTGTATCTATAAACGATGAGAGCGACAACGCGACCTCGACTCTGGTTTGCACACTAAAGACGACCTGACATAGTACCTTACTTTAAAACGAGCTTGGAATATTGGTATGCGAACTAATCAAACGAATAGAGGGAATATATCCTAAGGATTATAATTTGGTTTTTATCGCTGTGTAGAGTATTATTTTAATTAAGAGTATTAACAAAGCCCCCGATGCACTGGAACTTGCAAAGATTTTCGTTTAAAACAATATTAAATATGTGAAGCAATAATGTCTCTATCTCTATACATTGTCCTATATATACACACATATACACATATAAGTACTGCTCATCGCGAAATATTGCTAAACTAATCAGGGCGATTGTAAAGCTTACGCAGTGCTAACAAATGAGCTTTGCATAACCAGAAATAGAATAAATTTATTTTCTTCAGGACTGTAGAGTGAAATTAATAGGTGTTCCCTCGATTTGTCGGCAAAACTTTATCATCAATGTGTTCTACATCGCTTTTGAGCAAGAGCTATGTAGAGTCTAGTCCGAGAGCTGAATATGAAGCTTTTGCTACGGACATTTAATAGTGTTCGTACAAAGTTGTGCGTGAAACGCACATCAGCCTTCTATTCCAACGGATTTCAAAATTTCGTCTAATATATATATATATATATATATATATATATATACGGCTCGTATGCGGCAGATGCGTGAATGAAAAACAAGTTTTGCTGATGAGAGTTTAAGGCCTTACGTTTGTTCTCTAGCTTTTCCATAATAGTCACATAATAATTGAATGTTCGATCGTAACACACAATAACCTATACATATTCGACCTATATCATTGGCAATGATTTTCTTGCTTGCGAAGGTCTTTCACTATTGTACTCTCCTTTTGCATAAAGCCGAAGAAGAAGATGATTATGTATACAGAAATCAGGAAAAAAATAATGAAGCGAGAAAACACAAGTGCGCGCAATACCGATCAGTATAGAAAGGGATGGTGTCGACGAGAAAGAGAAAGAGGGAGACATAACAAAAGTTCGAGCGGAGGGAGTAGAGCCGAGCAGTGGGGAGGTCTCGCCGGCGCCACCGGCGTGAGCTAGTAGTACGTGCCAGTGTACGCGCAGCCGCTCCCTGTGCGCGCTCGCTCCGACAAACCCAGCACCATTGCTTTTCCCTCTCTTTCGCTATTTTTATCATCATCTGATTCGTATATACCTTCTTTTTGGTTGAGCGACCGAAGAAGATGTACGAAGAGCCAGTAGAAGAATAACTAATAGTGCATATAACATGTGTTTACCATTCTTGCGTGTGCGTGGATACTTATCGAGTAATGAAGGGTGAGAGAGAGAGAGAAGCCGAGGAGACGAGAGCTATGGGAGGACTATCGAGCGACGCTGCGTTGCCGACAACGGCTTATTATTCCGTGTGCATTGCGACGCCGGCAGATGCGCCCTGATCGCGATATTTAGAACATTGCTTCACTCGCTAACCCCTTTTTCCTCCCATAATACTGTGTCGATATTTGTTTGATATTTTGGCGCTTCCCGGCGCTTCCATATACGAGGTATACACCCGCGCATACAAATATATCATATGGACATTTATTTCAAATGGGCATTTTGTAATTTCATACATATCACCGAAGACATAAGAAGACTCTGAACATTCATTACGTCTCTACGTAGTTCATAAATGTAAGATTAGGTTTTATAAAGGAACTCGATATTTCTTTCAATCTCTTCAACTCGAATATTCGGATAAGATTATCATCTTCTGCACACCAATAGTTGGAGAAAAGAAATGAACGAGAAGCACCAGAGGATCATACGTACACATAATTAATTCTTCCATTTCGCGGTAAATTCCAAAAAGGAACGATCCACGAACGTAAAAGCGCACGTGACAATGATAATTTGCGAGAATTTTCAAGTAGAACTATTCCGCTATGCTCGTTAAGGAAAGCCCGTAAAAAACGCGAGAAAACGCGAATTTGTTAAGAGAAGGGATTTGTGCCGTTTGTAGGAGGACTTGTTGCTTATTAATGAGTAAAAGTACATCTTACGAGCTATAGCGAAGAGCTTTCATTGCACTTTTTAAAGTGCTACGAGCTAGTAATGTGGATTTAGTGTAATTTACAATACTGTTATTTCTATCTAGTAATCTCGGCGCATTTATTTACTCTGTTGTTTGCAACGAATTACAACATTGACTGTAGAAAAGGTCACACAGCTTTTGAGAAGTAAAAAAACTCAGATGCATTAAAATCGATATCAAAACTTCTCTTGTGTTAAGAAAGTTGGATAATTTAAAATCGGTGAAATTCAAGTTATTTTCGTCATAATTATATTCTGTGACTATTTTTTGTGTTGTTTAACATTTTGTGAGTGCGAAAGTGTTAAAGTTTTAAAGACATTTTATATATCAATAATTTGTAGAATTTGACATTTTCCATATCAAAATGGTGCTTACACGTTGCTGAATCTAGTATTTTGTAGTAGAGTCAGTTAATATTAAAACGATATTTCAAGAATAGAAAAACAAGTGGATTAGTGTAATTATACTTTGTAATTCTGTCGAGCTTCTCATCGATTACGATTGCTTCCTATCTTTACAAGGTGTAAAGAAGCCATTTCGATCTCGCGTGCTCTCGGATAAACGAGAGAGAGAGAGAGAGAGAGAGAGAGAGAGAGAGAGAGAGAGAGAGAGAGAACGTGGCGGAAGCGTATAGAACTTTAATATAGAAGATTACTTGCTTGTGGCAAAAAAGTGCAGTAAAACTATATTTTATAATCCAACATTGATCGTACCACTCTATTTTGAGTATCTGCATTTGCACGAGAGATCATTCGTTTGTATTATTAAAAGATCGCAAAGTGCTAAGTGTGCATCGTCTGTATTAGGTGCATATATATATATAAATTTTTAAGAGGTTTATTTGAGAAAGCTTGCCTCTTACCCTCCTTTGATGTCGATTGTACTTTAATGTACAATCGTAACTTGTAGAGAATATCTCGAAGTAAACAAAAATAATTTTTATCAAGCTATTTTGAAGCACTTAATAATGGACTAAAACTTTTTTATACTTGAAATTATAGAATCAACGCAACAAATATACAGCCTGTATTAAAAATTTATGCACATTTGTCATCGTATATTTCGATAAGGTTTGTTATAAAACTACATGAAAAATAAGAGCGAGAAAAATTGGTAGGTCAAAGATTAAAATTACCATTTTTACCATTGAAATCGCAAGAAGTACGCACAAAAAATAAAAAACGAGAACGGTATTGTCTTCCGGACGACTGACAGGTGAAAATCGATAATATTGTGCGAGCGCGCGAGCCCTTCCGAGTTACAGTCTCTATCGGAAATAGTAAGGTAAACATGTCTCGACGAAGTTCACTGCAGCATCTGGACAACGGTGGTAGTCCTTCATTGGGACTGGAGGCCAATGGCCATCACCACAATAATCACCATCAGGAACGAACGCCTTCTATCATGCGTCCAGTAGAGGATATGAGAGGAAACTCTTTGAATCAGCAAAGAGGTATACCTCTGCCTGGGATGGTTGGCTCTACTGGTATTAGATCTCTTCACGGTAGTCCACTACATATGAATCCGATGCACGGCTTCGTTAATCCATTGGGACCTGGTGCTTTGGGACATCCAATGACCATGAGCATGCCACCGGGGTCTGTGGCTTCGATAGGGGTTATGGCAGGTATGCCTATGCCACCACATTCACCCAATGCCCGACAAGGTATGCTCTGACGTTATTGTTTGTTAGTATAGATTTACGTGGATTTATGGTTTATACTGTTTACGGAATGATTAGCATTGCCAGAAGTAGTCCAGTGGCGTTGCCGTCATACATCAGTATTGGGAATAGCTTATCGTTTCGTCGGAGATGATCTATTTGAAATGCAAATTTTATCATCCAAATAAACATTGGCCTCTCGGCATTTAATGATATTCATTGCTATTATCTACGTGCTCGCGTAGTCTAATCAAAATTGTTGATGCGATAGATTCAGGCGCGAGCCTTTATGTCGGAATGAATTTCCTCGTTGAGGACACGCTGGACCCTCTTAAACTTTAAACGACTGGAAGCTGCTGTAACAGAGCTCTTCTGCATCTCGCGATTTGCTAACTTGGCTATGTGCCTTCAAATTCGTGCTATATAATATTTTATATTCCAAGGGATACTGGCAGTTTCTTTTTATTATTTCAATGAGAAGAATTGTCTAGATTCTTTTTCGCGGACATATTCACGAAGACCGATCTTTGGTGAAAATGCTTGATACTTGGAAATCATTTTTTCCATTCTAATTCTCTGACATTTCTTCTGGAATTTATCTTAGTAAATTATAATATAGGTGAGGTCATGATAGACAGTATAGCGGAAGAAACGATGAAGATCTTAAGACATGTTTATTATTCAATCTACTTATGGCAATACCTCTGTATATAAGTAACCACGTCCTAAAATTTTTGCAAATTTATTTATGTTTTATCTATTATTTCTATCGATATAAATATATGTACATCGTTTGACTATCAAATGTTAATACTGAAAATTCTACTTCGTTTATATGCTAAACCGAAAGAAGATAATTTTAATCTTAAACGAATTTCAAGTTCAAATAAAAAAATGAAACTGTAAATTGAAAACTAACTTATATAAATAGGCTCATGTACCATGGTAATGTAGTACTCGAGATCTAGCTCTGAAAAAGAAATAAGAGCACTCGTAAATAATAAGAATAGGAAGTCGCATAAAATGTTCTGTATCATAAAGGTCTTGCAGGCCGGCTTTATTAAAATCTTTCGCATTTTGTATTAAAAGTCATATATTAAATTGTTCACGTGCTGTCCGACTGGAATTCTGTTTTCTTGAACAGTACAAGTAATTGCGCTGACTATTACTGTCTTCATTGAATTTCACGGTACAGTGCGTAATTAAGACTTTCGAAGTTTATCCAAATACGCGTTGGAGGTATGCGATGGCCTTGAAAGTTTTAATGCGCAAGACTAATAAAGGCGCTGATAGATTGTGATCTAATGCAATAATTAGTATAGCGATTGTAAATAATGAGTTTTAGTTACATATAATATAGGGCAATTTTAAATGTATAAACCATGAAAAAAATTAAATTCTAATTAAGAGACGTTTTAATATTTTTAATATTATATATGTGATTATGATACTATAAACTGATAATGTTAATAAAAAGGATAAACTTTAATAATATGCATCGATTTTTTTTAAATCAAAGTCAATTTTTTAATCACAAAATGAAATGTTCCTTTTATATAAGAAATCAAGTATTTTTTGTATTTATATTAACTTTTTGTACTATCCGGTACAAGCTGTCTAGTCAATTTAGCCTGCAAGTGGTAAAAGCATTTTATGATTACTATTATAAAGCAGTGTTTAAAAACGATTTATATTAACATGTATGCGGTTTAGAAATCTTTGAAAATTATACCAACTTGTTTCTGAATATCGAATTTGTCATTTTGTAATATAAAGTCAATCGTTCGGTCATCTGCGTTGACATTCAAGAAGAAAATTAGAACACTAGGCCTTTATTGTATCCGTGCATGGTGTTCTAAAGATATCTAAATTTTTTAGGAAATCTCTAAAACGTCATTGTCACCCCGACCTCATTTTATTACTAGCAAAGGGTCAAAGTAAAGAGTTTTAAGAGATAGGCATGTTGTAGTGCGTTAAGCGTTGAGAGGGGGAACCCGTGATGTGTCCGATTATGGGATAATAAGGTTATCTGCTTGGTGAATTTGCTTCTCTCTCTTTCTCTTCCGTATGGATTATTGGAATCGCCAAAAGGAGCGAAGGTAGTACAGGATCGATTAATGCGATTAGATTACTGTTGCTGAGACTGTTAGTGACAAACGCGTAGGATTTGTTTATACTTAGTTCGACTGTGATAAAGAGATTTTATGCTCAATTGCGTTAATTTGCCCTAGTAAAGATACATTAATTTATTCGCCATACGCTGATGAGTGTACATATGTACATGTACAATCTATAAACGAGCCAGTATTCTAAAGTATTTTGTATCTACCGATCAAATGCTTTTCTGAACTTTTCTTCGCCATTAATTGTATGCATGATTAATGTTAATTTTATAATCATTTACAGTATAGAGAACTTGGAGGTGGAAAGTATGAATATCGAAAATGGATAAAATGGGTAGAAAATTGATTAAAAAGGGATAGTGGTATGGATTATTCTTTGACAGATTGACCAGACAAACATATTTTCTTCTTTAAAATATTTTTAATCTATTATTTGGCACTGTATCTAACTTCAGAAATTGGTTAAAATTTTTTTCATGAAGCTTCTCTAAACTACACTGTGTCAAAGTTGCAATTTTAACCAATTTTGATATTGTGTGCCAATTTTATTCTAACTTGTCAGGAAAGCATTGCTTACTAAAAACACGAAAGAGACTTTTCTTCTAAAATATCTTTAACTTTACAAATAAATAGAAACCTATAGATATAGATCATAACAATTTCCTCAGTCATCAAAGTCTTCAAATTCAGTTTTGAAAAGATTCGATCATGAGTCTGAATATGGAAAAATTCGTGAAGATGACTCCGATGCATACAAAAGCGTCTACGAAGGTCTAAACATGGGAATCATGTTATGGCTATCAAAAAGCTTTAATAATACGAAATTCTTTATCTATAATACATAGAAAAATACTTCATATATTCTAGCTATGAAAAATATGTACAGTTTAAACAAATTTCTGTAGCTAGTTTGTAAGTTTCTTTCTGTAAAAAAATGTTTTTACAAGTCAGAAGATATTTTCTTTTCGAACTTATAAGACTCTCTTTTATCTGGAGGAGAGTATTTGATTTCGAATAGTTTGATCTTTGGTTTAAATACATTATATGAATTAGGAGGATTAGATATTGTCTGCGTAAATGTAAGGTAGCGATTAGTACTTAATCATCGACTTGATCATCGAAGCCAGGAATCGTTTGAAATTTCTTATTGCATTTTTAAATGTATTCTTTATTTTTAACACAGTTTAAACATGAATAAGTTGTGATGGAAAAATTCCTCAGAATGTGTATTCTTCTTAACGCAAATATCTGCAGGTTGCTTACAACGTTTCCTTATAGGATCACATTCTATGTACAGCTCGATACTGCATGGCACTCATACAATTTTACCGTAAATTCTTTGACCAACTCCGAACAAATAAAAATCCGACATCAAATCAATACACATAATAATTTTAAATAATCTATAAAAGTTTCATTGAATATTCCGAAAAATAAAACGTTTCGGGACTGTGGTTCCCTTGGCGCGAGAAAAAAGTTTGTCCATATTTCATCTTAGTATAGAAGACAAGATAAAGGAAAAGCAGTCTATTATTTTACGATCATGTAATAAATTTTAACCTGGAGTACCCAGAAAATAAAAAACAGAATGTCATTCCCTCAATTAACTTTAACAATCATTAATATGTATATTTGGTGGACACAATTGTGATTTGGTGACTTAAATTGTGAAATGTTCACAAGATTTACAAGAAAACCTTAACTTGATTCTTTGTACCCCCCCCCCGCTATATGTGATATGTGATCTATGTACATTACTGAAATGAATAAGTTTGGTATTATTTGAGTTTTCAAGTACTATATTTCAGCTTTGCAATTAGAATTTCTATAGATTTTAGCTTTCGTTACTTATTTTACTAAATTAGTCTTACACAGATAATTTTATGCTGCCAAAAGATATGTCTCTAATTTTTTCGGTATACGGAGTCTGGCCGAAAATCTCATTTTAAAAAATTCCAAGGATCAATTTAATTTTCCTCAAAATTCATTTTTTATTAATCGAAGTACTTCGATTAATAAAAAATATAAGGTCTGAACATAAGGTCTGAAAGGAACCGATTGATAGATTGAGAATATTATAATACACTTTGAAACAATCCTTTCAGTATGAATGTAGGGATTTTGATTTGAATGATTAGAATGAAATTTGACATTATAAAATGTGTACATTTTTTAATAATTGGTTAAAAAACCTGTTTGTAATTCTTCATAATTTTTCTGTGCATACAATTCTAAATCTTTACATTCATATGGAAAGAACTACATCAAAGAGTAAAACTTCCAATTTTAAGCTGAATTCATCTATCGGTTGATTTTGAATTCTATGGTCTTCTATGGTCTAATTTTCTTCTTCCTATCGCAATTAACCATCGAAGGGACTTATAAAAGAGCTAGACCTTTTAAATTGAAGACGAAACTATCTTTTATTAATAGGATAAGTGTAAAATTTTAACTACATTGACATAAATATTAAAAAATTTGAATTTATTAATTTACGAGTCCAGGATGCAGTCTTGTTGATGTAATCGATAAAAATAAAATAATGGTCAAATAGTTAACATTTTAAAGTCAGAACAAATTGAATTAATATTTTATTCCGTAAACCGTAAAATTAGTAAAAAAATCGCAAAATCACTTGTTTCTAAATCTAAAGATAATGGATGCACAATATAACAAAACTCGTACAAAAACAGAATAAAAAAATCAACGTAAGGAAAAGTTGTAACAAAAAATTATACCACATAAAAAAATATCGAAAAAAATGTGCGGATGCCAGATAAATCGAACGACCATCAATATTCATCAACCCACGAGGCAGCTCAATGTCCTCCCGCAAATGACGTGAAACCACGTTAGCCTTTCTTTTTTTTCCTCTGCGCATTTCTCTATTCAGCAGAGAATCGCGCGAAAATGCAAGGCTGCAGCAGAGACTCGATTTCCGGTAGCCGAATCCATCTATTTCCCTCGTGGCATCCTCAGAAAAACTTGCGATTAATCATCCGGCGCATTAACATTACAATGGAATATTGCGAATGAGCACCTATTTTACATACTTTATCCCACGATTTGTTGCTCTTTCGACCATCTAATTAATTTTCGTATTTGTATCTATAATAAGTTGCAAAAAAAACATTGTAAAATTTGTATTTAAATGCATCTATTTTCCGTCGAATCTTTCCCAATCTATACGATGCTGCGTCTTGATAGATTCCTTCTAAAGCCATATGAAAAATAAATCGAGAGGTAAAAAGGAGAGCGTAGAAATTAAAGCTTTTTAGCCATTTAAAGAAGCGTAGCTATTCTTTGAGTGTTCAATCTAAGCCGATATTTCATTTTGATTTTTATGCTAAATATTTGAAAGCTTAAGTTTTCAAGAACTGCCATAAATATAAATTAGTTAATAATAACTGTTGCATCATTTAATTATTTTATTCCGTACGAATGTTATTTATACGAACACAATTCATATTCAGATAATAAAGAAATAGACACTCTATTCAAATAGGTCATCTTCCATTATATGCGCGCATCGATATACATTTTTGCATTCTATTTGATAAACCGTCTTTTCATGCGAAAATGGCTTCACAATAGTGTATGTAACATTTTTGTATAATACATTTAATCCTCAACGTTTCATTCATATGAAAAATAGACACAATAAAATATATGAATGTAACTAATAGTTTGTTTGCTTCTCAATTTCCGGAATGATCATTCGATTTTATTGCCAACGTATAAGAATTTATTGTTGCTGTCGATTATTGCGTACGTCAGCATTTGCGTTTCTGATATTTAATTTTGTATTTACAGTTACGAAGCTGCGCGAGCACTGGAATGAGACTAATTCGAAAGTGATGCAACGCAAAACCGAACTGGATGCAATGCTCGGTGACAGTCAACGTTTCGAAGCTAAACGCAGTGAGGTTGAGATTTGGATCTCGCGAATGGAAACTAGACTCGAACGAATGCGCGCTGTCGGTCACACCGCCGATGTCCTCGAGGCTCAGCTTCGCGAACAGAAGGTACGTGTGGTTTTAGCCTATTGTCAGGATGAATGGACCGTAACGTTCGTTATAATGGCTATTCCGGAAAGTGGAAAGGACGTGAGAGAGACGATAGAGATTCGATATCTGCCAGGGGTGGAATAAGTGTTAGATTTTATTGGAAACGAACCGTACTTGCTTTATCAAGGAAGTGAAGGTGACGGATAAAATATAATCCTTTTAATTACTTATTACACGATTCAAACGATTGTCAATGGGATTTACAATATAAATTTTTCATTATCGTTCCTTCAATTAAATCAACAAAAATAAATTTCTTTCCTTATCGATGTACCGTTTGTGCCGCTTTGATAAAGGCAAATATTCTTCTTCACGGAGAAGCTTTGTTTTTTTCTTTCATGTGTATCCAAAATACTGTACACTGTAAATACGCATGTAGTTCTTATTTATACCTTGATAAACTACAATGTATAACTATCTATATTATTTATGACTTAATGACATGGACTTATATATAAATTATATATAAATAAGATATTATCGAACTTTCATCATAATCGGCATCATTCTGACTTAAGAAACGGAGTTTTAGAGTCTAGTAAAAAATGAAAACCAATGCCTCTCGTTTAATTAATGATTCTCATTTATACTTTTGTCTGTAGAAAATTAGAGCAAGCTATTCAACTGTATCTGCTTGAAAGTGAGATACTCGATCTCCATACGATGCGATATCACTCTCGATCCAGGGAATAGTTTTCTTTTTCGGATGTTTCTCGCTATTACCTATCTGCTAGTGAAGAAGACCTTTTTGCACGCGAAAGAACCCTTTTCTTTTATAGACTCACTCACATTTTTATAGAGAGCTTGCTCTCTCTCTCTTTCTCTCTCTCTCTCTCTCTCTGCGCTTTTAAGCTCGCATAATAAATGAGATTCGACTGCGTAAATCGAATTTCGCTATCCGTACGTAAACTAAAATAATTGCGGCATCACCGTTTTCTTTAATTAGAAAGAAATAGCAAATTTCTAATAGCATGAAGAACATACATCCGAGGTTGACCAGCAACATAGTCTCTACATCGTTTCTGACCTGATAATATTGTTTCACAGTCTTTCCATGCTGAGTTACACCAATACAAGCACCAGATTGAGCTGTTTAACTCGTTAACGCAGAAATTGATTGCAGTCTATCAGCAAGACGACACAACGCGCGTTAAGAAACTCACCGAGACAATTAATCAACGATATAATAATCTTAATACAAGGTAAGTAATATCTCTATTTTATTATAAAACTATTGTCATCCCTATAGACTGAAAATATTTTAGGCAATAATTGCAATGTAACGGAAAAGCATCGGTATTTCAATGTCTTTTAAAGAAAAAGTTATATTCGATGACAAAGAATAAGAATATATTTTCAATTTTGTAAGAACAAATGACAATAATGACAATGATAAAGATAATAATAATAATATTAATTGGTCGTCCATCAGTATCATCAATCGCGGAAAGCTGCTACATTCTGCAATGAATTCACTTCATAATTTCGATCGTTCATTGGACAAGTTCCTTGCTTGGTTGAGCGAAGCAGAGTCATCGACGGAAACATTGGAAACTGAAGCTGATCGTCTCTCTGGGCGTAGTGATCAACAGCAGGCGCTCGCGCGTTCACAACTACAACTTAAGGTAAGCTTTTTCTGTTATCTATTCCATCGTTGAATAACTTACATACTCTTTCGATATTTTATCAGTTTACGTTTTAGTCTGACTATATTGTTTTTATACTACTTGAAATAGACATATATTTCACCGCCTACTTTTTATGGTGATTACGAAATGTCTGATAGTGGACTCGTGGTAATCAAAGAAAACGTTCTAATCAGAATGAATAAGTTTATTTAACAAGACTTTTAATGAAATATTTTTCGAGCATTATGAATTTGACGAGGCATCAAAACGCTCTCATTAATTAAATCTAGTTTGATATATGTAACACTGGATATTAAGAAGCACAACTTTTGGAAAAATGACAAGAGTTCTTAACTCTATATCCTGAGAATCTATAAATCTCGCTGTTAGAAAAGTCATAGTACGAGCAAAATCCCTCTTTTCCGTTTGCGGTCGTCCCTCCCGTTTTGCATCGATCGGCAAATATCATAAAAATGGCCCAGATAGCGCTAGGGCATTGCGTCGAGAAAGAGAATAAAAAAGCTAGTAAATACATTAGCATTGTCGCTAGGAGAACCATTTCGTACTTTCCCCGATCGATTTTGCGTATCCTATTAAGGGTTACGCTGGCTATATTAATGGGAACCTGTTATTGAATTGTTTATTATGGAGTTTCTCTCGTAGAGTGGCTTTCTAGGAAAAAAATCTGAATAACGAATGAGTTTAATGGTCTGATGAGTGAGCGGTGAAATTTAAAATTATTTCATTTCGAAATACACACGATGTATTCACAAACGAGAAAACGAGCTAACAAAATGCCTTGGAATTGCTACGAATATTTCATTTGCTCGCAAGCTATATGAAAATTAATATACATTATAAATTTATTTGAAAGACTAAATAAAACTTCATTTAAGTAAATAAATATAAACATTATCACGTGAGAATATGCGACGTTAGCCTATTCGATGATTCGATAAATTCCGAGAATTGAAACTACCCTCAGGTTAAATATTATGATTATAATTATTTTAATAATAGCAATTGTTAATTGTGCTCAGTTACTTTCTGGAATGCCATCTCGACAATGCCGTGATAAAATATAAAATAACTGGAATTTTATTAGTATTATTCTCGGTGACTGCACAAGCTAGCGTATGAAATTCAGATTAGTCAATCGCAATTATTTGTTTGCCCTCTTGGAGATGCGATCGACGCGTACTACCAGTGGATTAGAAATCGCTTGTAACACAGGCATCTAAAGGAGAGAATTTAGGTTTGAAGAATGATGTTACAATATAGGATATTAATTTTATTGACTTGTTCAAAATACTTTGTACAGCTATTGGCATCTTGGTAGTAGGTGCTTCTAATCTTATTCTCGGGTTTTTACATCTCCTGTAATTCTGTTTTCAGTAGCTAATCGAAGAATTAGAAAATATGGCGTTACTCAATTGAAATAAAACATATACAAGTAATAGCCGACTAAGCATTGTGTTAAAAATTCCTAATACATCTAATTTTCCGTTGCGTTAAAAAGCTCGGTCGTACATATATCCATTATTGCGATTTACGGGAGCGCGATTTTTCGCATATAAATACAAGCTTTACTTAATGGATCATCAGACTTGCAAGAGTGAGTGAGTGTGAGAGAAATGCCGGCCGGATACGTGTTCGCGAGAGCGTCGAGTGCATGCGTCGCGTATCGATCGGAGGTGCCGCTGCCACGCCAAGAAGAAAACTAGAGGCACCACTGGCTGCTGCGCTGTTTTTTTTTTCTTTTTTTGTTCCTTCCTATTCGACTCGAGAGATTGTCGTGTCGGTTTTCTACTTTGATAGTGAGGATTAATGTGTCTTTTTTTAACTAGTAGAAAGGGGTAATTGACCTTTCAGTTCAAGACTGGTTTCGAGGAGTTTAGAATCGTTTTTCATTGAGAGCGGGAGAGAGGGAGAAAATACTAGGGGAGACTTACTACGGAACATATTCCGCGGTAAGTCTTTGAGAGTACTTTTATAATTGATATTTTCATTAAGAGATTTGTTGACGATTCTATTGGAAAATCTCTTAGGGGGATAGTTGAATAGTGAATACGATTTCGAGTATTGTACGGCTCCGGGTAGTCTTGAATATGTATATGAATAGCTGTCGGGAAATGTATAAACTTTTGTAAGAAATCTTGTTGACGTGATTAAATATTTTTACCGAATACAAGATGACAGTGAAAATTAACACCTGAAGTTGGAAAATTTGTTAGCGATCGTACCTTTAGTTCTTTAATTAAATTAATGAAACTTTTTTTACGTCATATCAATTGTAAAACGAGTACTCTGAGAAATTCTAATTATTCTTATAACTTAGATATTTTATCTGGCTGTTTTTATTTTCTTAGGCCATCATTAAGCATGGCTTGGTTGAAATTTTATTTTTTGACAAAATATAATAGATGTGTAGTATAGCATCTTTCGAATTGGGTATAACCGAATGCTTGACTTTGAACTCCCTAAATGAAACTATTATGGATTGCAAACATATTTTAATTAAAATTGGTATAAAGTAGTGGTATAAAGTATAAAGTAGCTTGCACATGTTGCTTTTAAAAGTCGCTCTAAAACGTATGTTTTACACAAGCTCTTCGCGCCTGATAACGCAACGGTCGCGATACTGTGTCGATCGAAATGAGGCGCGCATGCGCTTTACACGAAGTAAGCAGATGGCGACACTTACCATGATAGCAAAGGGGGTTGTTACCGACCAGAGAATAAATTTACCTAAACTTGCTTACAGTAGGGCATATGGTATTGACTGTCGGCAATGTAGAGAGCTACACGGTTGATAACGTCGTTTTCAATGACAAAGATGCTAGAAATTTATCGCGAATGAGAAACGTAGCTAACCAGTTGGTGCTTCGGCTACCACTGCAAACCCTATCTTAGAGTGAAATAGTAGATCGCATTATCGATGAAACATGTTTCTGCAGTGGATATACGGGAAGAAACATTGATTATCAAATCAATATTATTATTAATAAATACAAGCACAGTTTGCTCGAGCATTCTTTTTTCGACGAGATAATAAAGATCGCGACGAAAATGTATAATCTTAGGAAAGCCGGAAAATATGAAAGTCGGAAACATTGAAAGCGTCCGCGCAAGAAGGAATACAGAGACACGGCCAGGAATACAACGTCGCTTCATAAATATTTATTGATACGAGCGAGATGCGCTTCAAAGCACGGCTTCTCTACGCAAACTCTCGGGAGCCTTGCACCAGCTGTATCGGATTGTCGGAAATGCGGCACGCGGATCCAATAGTTTGCAGGTTTCGCGAGAAGGCGGAAGCTCGATTCGAAGAAAAAGACGAGAGACGATCGACGATGAAACGAAGGAGAAAAAGAGAAGAGATCCGTGGCATTAGTGTTGGGATTGAACTGCACTCGTACGTAGCACTGGAAAGGTGAGGTCTCGTCTGAATTGATGTTTCTTGCGTGATAGAAAAGAATCGAGCTGGTAGCTGCGTCGTGCTCGAGTGTCATCATAGTCGTTACATATCAATATTTTCATTTCTATGAACTGGGTGGAAACGTTAATTACGAGGCTATACAATGAAATCTACATCTATCTTATTTACAAAGCTCACTTTTCGACCAGAGTTCGAAAGTGCTATTAATAAAATTTCTACTGGAATATCGAATGGCGCATATGTGCTCGGACAAATTCAATTACACAGCCGATGAAAAGCGCATAAGCAGCGTCTCTAGCAACGACTTAAAAAAAAGAAAGAATAAAAATAGGAAAAATCTTGCAACGGGAAGAGAAGCTCTCGTAACAGCAGTCCTCGAAGATAACGTTAAGAACAGATGTCGCGCTGGCGGCTGACGCTTCGTGTGCTACTCGGCAACTTTACAAAATATCCGACGCGATACGCCCGCAGCGTCGGCTTGGCGTCGCTCCAGTGTATATGTTTCGCTTTCGGTAAACCGAAAGTTTCGCCAACTTCCGGGAGGATATTACCCTCTATACACGCGCGTGCGGTGCTAAGTGCGCGCATTACAATGCAAATTATCGCGTATACATTCGCGGACGGAGGAGCTGCAGGCTTTCTCTCTCTCTTCATCTTGCGCGCGCTGACGCATTTTCGCGGGTTCTGCTGAATTTCCAGAAATCGATGTAGCACACGAAAGATAATTTTGGCGAAGAATCATTAATTGAGCGCAAAGATATGAGAACCTTATCTATCGATCTACCGTAGCTTAAATATTTACAATTCTATTACTCGAAATTCCATTTCTTTTCTTCTAACTAAGTATTTTTATCGTGTATTACGCTGCAAATAAATGAGCACAGGATAAGTTTTAATTAGAAGGATATTGTATTAATTATAACTATGTATTTAATTAGTTTTCGGCTGCTTGACTAAAAAGTTACAAACTTAGCAAGATCCTCAACTCGATTATCCTAGACGAGTTTCCGAAAACAATTATAACATCTCTCACTCTCTTGTCGACACCCCGCATAAAACTCGACCGCTGTGGTAATGCGATACGCGCAAAGTTTAGCAATTGTCACAAAGCCTCTCTCGGTGTGAATTTTTCTCAAAGGCTCTGTCTTCGTCACCCGCAGATGCTGTCTGGTATCAGTTTTACTGGCGTCCGCGACAGAAGAGCAGTCATTTCCTCCCTTTATCCTCTTTTCTCGAAAAGACCTAGCAGATCTATCTAAGTATATACATACATATTCTCTCTCAGGGGATGAAGGTAATGAAATTTTGGAGAATAGACCCGCACGTGCACCCGATCGATCATCGCGAAGGAGTAGGTGTGCGATTGAGCGTCGCCTTCTTCGTTGGTATTTTTTTATTGTTTTTCGCGCGTATTTGGATTTATGGTGGATCGTAAATCAAGGCAGTGGTGAAATTATCTTTTATCGGCGTACCGGGAATCCAGAACTCGCCGAGAGAGTGAGAGAGCCAAACAGGGTGGAGGGGGGGGGGGAGAGGAGGAAGAATGCGCTTATGATTGTGCTTGGGCGGTAGAGATAGGTATTGCTGACTCTTCGGCTGTGACTTTATAGATTTGCATTGTATTCTTTTGAAAACATTTTTTAGATGCAGGAATAAATTCATCACTTTTATACGCTTACAATTTTAGACTAAAATTTCACTCTCGGAAGAAGACATACTTTAACTTCAGTACATAAGATCTCTTTAAAATTTTTATTCACTTTTGTAACCTATGATTATATTGTTTCTCCAATGTGAATAATCGCGTTAACCCATTTTGATCCAAAACATCATAGCGAATAGAAGACATCTGCTTGTGAGAATGACTTTTATGGTAATGCTCTAAAAATGACTCATTTATTGCAATTATTACACTTGTATTCTTAGACAAAAACGTTATTTAAAAAAAATTTAATTATTATTGATAAATATTTTGATAATTATGCATTTTTTGAAAAAAAAAGAAAGAAAGAAACTCACGAAGGAAATATCATAGAATAACAAGTTTTTAGAATCAGTCAAAAAATACACCGGAATTTTTTCGAAGTATTTTACCAATTACAACAAATTACAAAAATTGTTAATTAGCAAAATCGAAAAAATTGCTTAATTTTTCCGAAAAAAATTCGAGTGTACTGTTGCTTTATTCTTTAAAGATCGCATTTACTCTTGGTAATTTTTTACAAAAATATATTTTTACGAAGTTTTCGAATAAAAAAATTACGAAGCTTTTTGAAAAAACTTTGCAATGTTCGTTCCTGAAATCAACTTCGCAAGCAAAAATCTTTTGAGGTTAGATCTTTATTGCACTGACTACACAAATTCCGGATGCATAGCAAAATAGAAAGTTTTTCTTTTGGAAATTAGAAAAATGATATTTTTTAATTTAATAGTTTGTAAGATAGTTTATAACTTTACTCGAAAAATTAAATTATGCCATCGGAAAGGATATTACGGTGTTAAGCTTTAAAAATATGTTTGGCTCGATTTTTTCGTAGTGATTTAGATTAGGTATGAGCCCGCAAAGATGATGCACCACGAATGGCGATTCGGGTTGAAACGGGTTAAGTTTACGATTACAAAATTTCAAGTTTCAAATTCGTATGAATATCATTATTCGTTCGAATAACGTCCGCTTTTCAGAGTTAGATATTGCACGCGAATAATACAAACTTGCTGACGATAATTGTTAGACTCTTCTGTATATATATACAGAAGAGATATATGGGTTAGAGGATAGGAATTTGCGTAAAATCCTTGACTGAATTATCTAGAGTATCTGAATACTTTGGTTAATAGAATCATGCATGCCACAACTTGGTGCATCGTATAGTAGCGGTAACGTATAGTAAGTTATGCGAGAAATTTGCGTGTATTACACACTGCGACCTCTATACAGTATCTTAATTAAGAGACATCAGGCATCAATGCTCTTTGAAATGATAATCTTGTTTTTACAAAACAGAATCAAATTTGTATTTGAAAAAATGTATACTATGTATGTGAGGAGTTCGTCGAGATATCTGGAAATATCGTGGATTTTGGAGATCGAAACATCTTTCGCAAGAATCTATTTTCCTCATTCCCAGGCGTTTTTCGCGTACGAACAACGTGGATATAACAAATTGTAGTTTGCTTTTCGATTTTTTAGTCAAAAAAGTAAAAAAGATTGTATCAGTTTTTGGATCATTTTGATTCAACGGTTTTTTCGGATTTCCATTGTCAATTCCTTACAAATAGCTTAAAAAAATTTTAAAATAGCTTCAATTTGGAAACATTTATTTAGATGAAATAACTAGATGGTATGTTACGGTTATTGTTTGAAAATACATACTTTTTCTTGATTTAGTTCAAATACAAATAACTTTTCGATCATGAAATCTTTTTGAGGATTTTGCTAATAAACTGTTGAAACATATTGACAATTACTGGATAATTTATTTTATTTCGTAGAAACAAATAATTAAAGCCTTTATTTTATGGCAATAGTAATTGATTATTTAATAATTTCGATATGTCAATATTTGTCCACTTTACAGCCGCTTATATTTAATGTTTAATAAATAAATGTATTAGGAATGTCTTAATCGTTGGACAGGGTACTACAAAACTGATGATGGGCGTTAGAATGTTCGAGTCAAATTCGAACTCACAAGGACATCGTACATACCTTATGTACCTACATATGTACAATTACAAACGTTGGAATAAACAAGCGTAAGGCGTAAGGCGTAAGCGTATATAATATAAATATATATATATATATATATATATATATATATTTTTTTTTTTTTTTGCGCACGTCTCGGGGCTGCACCTTTCTGATGCTGCTGCATCAGCACCGAGTGAGAAGCGGCGATTAATGCAGGGCCTCGATCTTGTAGGCGTTTGTGTAATGAGAGAGCGAGAACGGGGGAGAGAGAGTGAGAGGGGGGGGGGGAGGAATACTGCCCTGCAGGGTGGATGATAGTACGCAAAGTCGCCTGCTCGGCATGTCCCAGTATTAATATGCAAATGGTTAGCGGCGTTGGTCAACGCTCGGTCTCTCGTTATCCATTTTGTCTCACTATGTTTCTAGATCCAGTTCCCTGATTATTTACAGAAGGAAATGCTGTATTCAATATCAACTAAACTTTTTATATTCGAATAAAAAATGACCTAATTCTTACCTTTAAAAAATCAAGAGAAATATATTTCAAAGTGATCATCGACGAATGGCTGGCAATCGTAGACAGTACTGAAAACATTTTCCTATAAAAAAAGTCATCGTATATCAATCTATTTATCTCGAAAACGAGCAAGCCACTCGGAGCCCTTACATTCTATCTATGCAGTAGCATCTCCCCCAGGTCTACGTGAATTCCCAGGCAGATCGTCCTCCAGCTCGCCATGCCACTTTATTTAAATTTCTCTGTGGAATTTTCGTATTAGAGCTTAACCGCATTGTCGGGGTCTTTCCTCGGATAAAGAGGATAAGAGAGATGTTATGTCTAACCAATGACACACGCAGGTTTCGTGTCACGCTTCGGCTTTCAGCGCTCCAGGCTTCTCTAATTTCGTTTCTAGCCGTTGGCTCTTTTAGATATATGAGTATACGCTATGTTTGCTTTATACCTTCTGTAGATAAGGCCAAAGAGTCAAAATTTACTTTTTACATCCGAGGGATCGGTCACGAATATTTCAGCTTGTAAATTGATTTTACAATAAAAAATCTTCAAAAATAATTCCAGCTAGCTTTTATAGCATTTGGTTTCAAGATATTTATAATGCTAACCCAGAGCTAATTGATTATCTCTATATCGTAAACAGCAGATTGTTATAGAAAAATATCTTGGATCAACATCTGTCACCACTTAGGTTTCCTGATGTCAAGTAAAATGTGATCTCGAAATATATTTTTGTCTCGTTTTTCTTGGGAAGAAGGCTTGTAATGCAGATATCTGATATCGATAGTGAAAAACTATTTGACCTGTAAGGCGAGCAGCAGAGTCTTTTCCTAAAAGGAAAGATAAAATGACTGCAATTCTTTTGAACTTTTCGATGCTTACACTTCAGTTGGGATATATTTCTTTGAAACAATCGTACCATTATCACTTAGTTCTGATACCATTAATCAGTTTGTTCCTGGCGTATTCAATTGTAACAATTGATTTATTTTCTACTTTTCACTGCTTCGCGCAATAAAACTCACAGGATTTCACTTTGATTTTACCTTTTGGAATACCCTTTGTTTAGTCTCAACCGACGAAATAGATTCAAATAGTATAATTGTATCTTCAGTTGGACAACCTCTGTAAATGTATACTCTAAAATGTCTGTTCCGTGCATTGTATATAATTTTACAAACAGCAATTAGTGTCAACATTTGATGGTTTTCTTATTATTTTTATATTATGCAAAGTATATTTTAATAACTATGAGCTGGAAATGGCTGCTTGCAAAAATAGAAATATCTAGGTGACGCAGATATCGTCGAGTAATGCAGAACGTGTAGGTTTTTAAGACTTACGTCTTGTCTTTCCATAATCAATCGTATCGAAATTACAGTTTACGGACGGGAATATGAACTACACAGTTCGTTGACTCATTGCCAAGCACAGACGAGCTCACCAGTTACTGAGAGAGTTACATTGCTTTCTCGAAAATAGGATTGAGAGAATATGTTTTGCTGATAACGATGACATCCCATCTTTATGAGCTTATGCCAATTGTTTGGATGATTAATTACATTATGATTCATGAAAATCTAAAGTAATATGGATTCGTTTTATTTATTATGTTCGGCTGATTATTTTACAACAATCTTGAACAATTAACTGATATTTCGGTACACTTTGATTATTACACGGTTTAATTATCGGTTCTCTTTCAGAACTTGTTTGTAAACTTATTATGAAGTCTAGGAGACTCGTCTTTTGATAGATTGAACTTTTTTTAGCAGAAATAATTATAATCCTGTTCGTTTTGTAGGATAAAAGGTCAATCGTATAATATTATTCTTACCAAATTATTTATACCTTCTGCTTGATCTTACGTAGTTGTGGTAAATATAGCACTCTGCGCGTCTGACCATATCCTATCTATACTACTGACACTTGTCAATTCATATTTCAGTCAGTTTACATTAATAAAGAATAAGTGTTTCTTTCTACTGTGGAACATAGTATTTATATCGATAAAAGATGAGACAATGCAAAGTCAACAATTTCTTTTGAATATGGCATTTACACTGTCTCCCACTGACATTTCAAAAGGCGCCTTAACGACAAATCGGAAACAGACGTAGGAACGCGCGATAGCCTCCGTGTCCTGTATGTGGATAATCGAATGAGCCGTCGATGCGATGACAGTGACGCATCGATTCCCGAGGAAATCGAGCTCTTTCGTCGTAAGGCTTCAAGTGTATACTCTCACCGGGATCAATCTTTTCTCGTCAGGCCCCCTGGTACTCTCTTGTCCAGTCTTGAAGAGGGATATTGGTTTGTCGCCGATCTTCTCGAATGTCTTAAAATTGTTGTTTTTCCTCTTTGGCATACGGAATTTCATTGAATGTTTTGACGGTGAGAAGACTATGTATGGTTCCTAGTCATCAATGAAATCGTTATTCCGAATAATTACTATTTTCACCATTGTATACAATGCATAAGAACAAGAATGAATTTAATTAAACGAAACACCTTTTTCTCAGTGACAGTAATTTGCTTAATTATTAAGTGTTTTCTCCTATTTATGACAGTACAAATACCCATATCTTAATTTAAACAGCTTTCGTACAAGCTCGTGCCACCGCTCAATATCCATCCCAGCAAAAGCTTTCAGAGTCAAGAAGGATAAAAGATAGGATAAAAGATAGGATAAAGTAACACAGCCGAGCGGATAAATAACCTAGAGAATAAGGAAGAAGAAAAAATAAAATAAACAACGAGTCACAGGGACGACGCGCGAAAATGGATGGCGCTAGTCTTCCTTCCGTGGACTCGTCAAACTCCGCGCGCAAAAAGCTCAGGGACAAGCGCTACTGGACGTGTGAGCGCGAGACGACGATGGATGAGAGAAAAACGTTGAGATGCGATAAAGCGGTACAGATGTGTGTTCGTCGTAGATACTACGGTAAAATGATTTGTTGATGTAAGATTTGCAGTATTGACAATTTTTTTGATGATGAAGAATACGCGTTCAAGAATGGTTTGTGCAGAGAATAAATAGATAATAAATATCAGGTACATCTAATGTATTGTATACTAGACAAAAAGCACTGTAAAATATTGAACAAGCGTAATAAGAAGAAATTTCATTTCGTACACCTTCCTCAGCTAGCAGAAGCACGCATAGAAAAAACTGGCCATTCATCTTTTCTTTTTTGGCAGGCGATATATAGCGGTTTAAAAACTCATCTCTTGTATTGTCGCACTCATGACCTCCTTCCCATAATACTACTCTGCATCTTCCACTACTGTATAACAATGTGAGCAAGCTATATACACAATTCAAGTTCCTCATTGCTATGACTTGGACAAATCTGCCCCGCGTGACGACGAGCCTCTCTCAATTAGCCAGCGCAGCAAATTAGTTCCGAGCTCACTGTGCGCTGAGAGTTAAGTATAGTATAAATTCGCGGAAACAATACTACCAACGAAAAATCTTGGATTTTGGATGAGGCTCATAATTTTCTTATAGTGAACAATGGTGCACAATTAACCCGTTGATTGAGAACTCGAAAAAGTATCCAGTTAAACCGTCGTGCGTTATCGAGAAGATTCGAATGGTTTTCTTTAAAGTTTAAACGCTAAAGGACTCGCAAGAACAACGACAAAGAATCGCATTACCTATGTAAGCAGTCGAATGAAATACACCATTGTACGAGGGACCGCAAATCTTCTCCCGGCAATTGCCCAAATTAATTCGGTTCAAAACGACTGCTCGTCTAGCTGAAAAGGACGAAATTATTACAATTATCGAAAGGGCAAAAGGGGTCGTCCCTCAATCCCTGCTAATAAGTCCTGAGAATAAAAATCTTTGCTTCTTCTCCGTAATTACGTCCTAATTGTAGCCATAATAAACAGTTCGTTGTTAAAAAATAACGTAAGAAAGCACAGCTCATCGAATGAATGAAAAACCTATGGATACATACCTCACTCCAACTGAGGAAGAAAATACTGGGCCACGACGTCGGGGCTCCTTTTCTCCGACAAGTCAATTTATCTCTCGAGCTTTCGTGAGAAGCGTAGCAGGACCCACTTTGTTTGTCTTTCGAGACTGAAGCTCTATCTCCTCATCGGGGCGTGATATTTTGGGGATTATCCTCCCTTACAAAAGTAAGTGAATTTTTTATCAATGCTAGGATATTTTTACACAGTCTCGTGTAAAATATATATATTAGTCGAGAATAATTTTAATCCTCTTTAGCGCAAGCGAATTATGCATGTTTTAAATATAGAGAATCGTTGAAACATTCTTTTTGCGGCAGTACGCTTTGAAGCCAGGAGTTGTATGCAATAAAAATGTTAAAGGCGATGGCCCCTTTATCTCGTACCTATTGTATGTATATTTTCTCTGTGTTAACTTCTTTTAGTCACCAGTTATAAAATAAATTCCTTTCAAGGAAAACTGTACAATTCTGTAGTCATGCAACTTGCAATACCAAGTCAGTATTAGAAGACTAATACTGACTTGGTATTGCTATAAATAATTTTTTATTTTATGTACAGATTAAAATGCTCATTTTAAAAATGTCTTTTCCTCGAGTAGAAATTGTATTTCAAAATGACAATCACAATACCATAGTCCGTTTGAATTTCGCTTTTTCTATACACTTGCAAGTCTGAAAATAAAGTACCACGGTAGCGAGAAAAAAGTATTGATGCGTGGTTAATACAAAGGCCACAAAAACACGCTTGCATATGTGAGGAGGTATGCATCAAGGCATCAATTCCTTTCTTCATCTGATGAAAGAAAGTGATTGCATCAGTGGACAAAAATGGTATTATTTTATCATCTCCTTTGTTTAAAAAATCTGGATACTAGATATGTGCAAATCTGGCAATATAGCAATTGATTAACGTAAACATACTTATATTGAACTATTACTTAGAATTATTAACAATTTTCAATTTTCAATTTTATATACTTTATAACACACAGTTCTTGAGCACTATGAAACTACAAATCATTACAGTTTGTAGGACTATTGATGAAATTATTTACTGACATAAAATATTTATAAATATTTATGTTAGCGTGTGTACTATGCTCTTGAGTATACAACCTTTTAGTAAGATGTTACTCTTTGGCAAGTTGAAGTTATATCTCACACTCTTGATTACGCTTATAGTATTTATATACTACACGTTTATTCGTTTCAAGATTAATTATTGCTATTAGTTTATTATTTTTATTGTATTATACTGTTCGAATGCAGTAAAGTTAATTCATCCAGCCTCGCAAATCTGTTCAGCATCTAATCAAATAACATATCCTGAGAAGCAGAGAGCTCGAGCATATTTATTTATTTCTTTCACAGCACAACTTTCACAAAATTCAGTCTTATCCTTCATATATAGAGCAAATGTCCGACGATCGCAAGCAGCGACTCGTAACTCATGCATAGAGTTTGAGATATCGGATTACGCTGGTATACCGCACAAGCAGATCTTCGCGCTTGGAGGAAATGAAATATCCAAGATTCCTATGCAGCAAGATGTGTCGGATGATCACGAATGATTTGTCGAAAAAACGAAAAAGAAAAAGAAAAGAAAAAGAAAAAGACAAACGAAAATAGCGCGGTAGGATAAAGCTCGCATGTCATCATTTAACATTTGTAATACAAGGTTGAAAAGGATTTCGTCTCCTTTCATCATGACTCGAGCGCGGGCGCGCGAGCGAGC
The DNA here is from genome assembly GCA_018906985.1 of Apocrypta bakeri. Lineage (NCBI taxonomy): Eukaryota > Metazoa > Arthropoda > Insecta > Hymenoptera > Pteromalidae > Apocrypta > Apocrypta bakeri. The sequence goes on along the minus strand of JACCIA010000008.1, from coordinate 2,358,718 downwards.
GAAAAGTTTCTGGGTTAAGTACTTCTGCAGTTAATGTGTACACTCGTACAGTCTCGCGCGCACGACTCTAACAACTTTAAAAGCCATTCTCTGACGATAAATCTAAATGACTCTACTTACTTAGCTCGGCAAAGTACTGCTGAAAGAGAGTTGGATGGATATATATTTTACGGCTTGCGCTGATGGACAATGACTTTGGATTATTATTTAATAATGTCGTCGTACTTTTTCAATATAGCATATCTACTGGTTTAGGAAGAATCTTTTGGTTAATTACTGAGAGCTTAAATAATAAGTTCGTTAAATTCATATCCCCTATAGAACTAGAGAGCGAGTTTTCGAGAAAAGTTCAACAATGTCTGTACATTCCCGCTATCGGCTACATGGCCCCGAATATGACCGGACGGACATTTTCCATACATATAATGTAATAATATAATTCCAGCAATTCATTTTGATTAATGATAAAATTTATCCCACGGTGTATCAGTCATAGCTTTTGTGAAATAACTGTAAATAAAACGTTGCGTTATCGCATTACTCTTAGACAGGTGCCATGTTTCAATTTAATATAAGCAGATTGGATACTTTTCTTGTTTGTTGAAGTGTGAATCGTCACTGTTGTTAGATTGAGAGAGATCGGCTGCGAGGAAATGAATTTTTTGGAATAGCAAGCGAATTTTGGAAGTCGATTAATATTCTGCGGGGTAACTGGTGGAGTGACTATAAGCGGATTTCGGTGAGAGGAAGGCTATATCTTTTTTCGGCTCGTTGGAGGGATAATATTTTTATTGTCGGTATTGATTGGTGCTTTTTAATTATTGAAATCGAATGAGCTTTTTCGGTATTGAAGAAATTTTTTCGGTTGAAAGGCATTAAGCCCTCTTCATACCAAATTTTTCTGCAAAAATTTTTATTATTTTAAAAAGTATGTTGCCATCGTATTTTTTCAAGACAGTTTCATGCATGTGTACGTAATAATCCAAAGAAAAAGAGACTTCGTTAGTAATATTAAATTTTACTGGTAGGTCCCTACGCGAAAAAAGCTCGCACGCACGAATGTTTTCCTATTATATATATATACACTTACACGTATATATCACTCTCTCTTACTCTTTCGTCTTCCTCTCTTTTATCACGACTCATTTTATTCTCTTTTCTCAGCAAGTCCGCGCTGCTTCTTGCGTATGCACCGGCACGTAGCGAAGCAGCAGGTTATGGGCTTTTTTCCGCGGCGTTCCTCTTTATTGCGTTGTTCGCCTCGCTTTTTTTGAGCTGAGCGCTCTACTGGATGAAATAGCGCGGCGCACTTGACATTTCGCGCAATCGCGCATTTTTTCCTCCTCTACTTTTTAAGGACACTCGTCCGCGGTTTTAACCATCATTGCACGCAGGATCTACTCCCCCTCCCCCTTCTCTCTTTCGCTTTTTTTTATTTGCGCACGAATAGAGGATTTTTTTACAAAAGTTGTTTGTGGGCTTGGTTGAATCGACTATGCGCGTCTTTGCAAAGCTCGTTTTTACCTTCGGCGGCTTTATATCGTCGATAAAAAATTGAAGGAGATATACGCCGAGAGCTTTTTATGAGAGTTTTAAACATTTATCGGTCTTGCTGTTACGGATCCTTTATTTGATGATGATTGATCTGCAGATATCGAGAATGACGATACGCCAAATATTATAAATAATTTGATTGACGTGGAAGAATAAATCCAATAATTAGACGAAGTTCGAGAACTGTCGTTGTTTATAGTTTAACGTTCGATCCGATTGTCTAATAGAAACTTTAGGTTTTTGATTAATTGAAAAATTCAATTAATAATGGTCATTCAAAGCAGTTTAATGAGAGCTTAAAATGTTCCGGGAATTCAATATGTGTCTATATGAAACGTGCCACTTTTATTACCCTCGTAAAACGTCGATGGGCCCACTACGCCAAAAAGTGGATTCTCCCTTTCAACAAGAACATTCACTACATAACCGAAAAGCTTCATCTTCGTCAAGTCTTTATCTGTGTGCATACGTACGGTATAACTATCACACTGCTTACCGAAATCGTTAAGCTTTACGAGCTTGCATAAATTTTAATTGATTTCAAGTTAATTAAACGGACGGCTACGTAACGTCCGATATGCCCGCGCGAATTCAATTATCAAACGGCCGTCAAGTGTGTGCATTGTAATGCGACGATGTAAGCTAGAACAGGAAGGGAAAGGGGCAATCGCCTTGCTATGACCTGCAATGTACGACCTCCGCCACCTCTTGTCATTGTTACGGTCAACGGTGCAGTCAGGGTTCGCGCGACGCGCATAGGCTCGCAAGTCGTTAAGGGAAGAGGACGACGTTGCTCTCCTGTAGTTGATGAGATCTTTTGCCAAATGGCCGCTGCGGGATGATGCTTCGGAGCCCGACTGCTTCACTCGTCCTTTTTAGACGGAGATTTCATTTGTTGGATAGGCCGACACTATTCCGACGATTATGAGAGTGAGAAATTGAAATTTTTTTACGTCGTTGCGTGAGATGTTCAACATTTATTTAAGTAGTCGATTGTCGATTGTTATATCTGATAAAGAGTTAGTCTGCTATATTTTCATTTAAAACCGTGAATTATTCAATGAAATCTCATGAAATTATTATCTCATTTTCCAGGTATGTTCAATAAGAAATACGTTTGGAAATGTCCAGGTGACAATGCAATGGGTAAGCAAACGTGATAAATAAAGTGAGTACGTAAAGCCCTGGCCGTAAAAACTGGCGGTAAACCCCACAAAGAACTCGTACGTCAGTCGAATATATCCTCTGCGATATTCTATACCCTCTGCTGCAAATTGTAAAGAAAACTTCAAAGAATAACTTCCTCGAATCGAACAAATCTCTCGTATCAACACATGCATCTGCCAAAATCCCCCAGCCTAACAAGTCGGTCATCCAGTATACATCTCGTTCTAAAAAGAAATTTTCACATTGACGGGGAGAAGGACCATGTACAGACAGCAAGCTCTTACAAAAGATCCGTGGGTAAAGAAAGCCCTGCCAAAAACGAAGGAAGAAACTCTCACTCACTCACTCTCTGTCTGTCTGTCTCTCTCTCTCTCTCTCTCTCTCTCTCTCTCTCTCTCTGTTTCTTTATCTCTTGCACACGCGAATAAAACGTAGGAAGGCTTTCCTTTGCAGCAGAGCACTAGTTGGAAGGGTGGTAGGTTGGTAGGTATCGTCGAGTACCAGCCCTTAACTCGGTAACCCATATTTCAGAGCGAATACGGAGCTCCGGTCATTCTTTCCTTACAAAGCCACTAGCGTGTACGAGAGATGGTACGAGCGCTGCTGCAGTTTCAGAGGATTTTTTTCCTCGCCAAAACCAGGGAAAGTTGGAGGGGTCGCGCTGCGAGAATTAGCGGTCGGCTGGGGATTACTCCGTTACTGCAGCTACTCTTTGGTTTCTATGCGCGCTTTTTAGATTATGTGGCGGAACGGCTAGTTTCTACGTTCGGCTTTCACAGTGAGTCCACTGTTGTTGTTTCAAATATCTTGATACGATGACAGGAGCATTACAGCCAGCCAGTATAATACTAGCTTGGCAATTGCTTTTAATGGCATACTTAGGCTCCAAGTTTTTAAAATAAAGTATCTACTGGATACAATGATTTCCGTGCGAAAATAACAATCAACATGTTCACCCTATTGTTACTTGTAGTCTACTTTTGTTTCTCCGAGTATACTGTTGAAATTTTCAGAGTTGGTTTGTGGAATAGACCAAATTAATTTTACTGCAGTCGAATTTTATTAGGTTAGTGACCTGCCTGCTTTCAGCTCTATATTTTCTTTTATTCCTTCTCTCTCTCTCTCTCTCTCTCTCTCTCTGTCTCTTTCTCTTATTTTTTGACTGCGGTGTATTTTTTTCTCTTGGGAGCAACACAACGACTAGCTCCTTTGTAATTACTGTTTTTTACAGAGGTTAAAGAACGTTGAAATTAAAAAGTTTTTTTCGCGTCCGAGTCAACACAGAGTCACGCTGCCTCTGTACCGCGAGTAGGACAAGAGCTGCCGCTTTGAGTCTTACTGCGCTATAGTGAACTTGTGTAAATAATGGCAATAAAATGATATATGTAAAGAGCGTTGTAATTAAATGAGTCTAATTTCTTCAGTTTGCTCACTTATTCGTCAATGTGCTTATTCGAAAGTTTTCCGAATTTCACGATGAATGGTTTGAAAGTTTGTCTATCGTACAGATTGCAGTAAAATAAAAGCATTCGCAGATTTGTACTTTCAACATTCGTCAAATTGTTGTCAGTAGCAGATGCGACTCGAATCTAAACCTTAAATCCCAATTCACATCACCATCAAAGATCTGAAAATTAGTTAAACTCCAGTTCTCGGCTCTGTCGTCTTCTGCGTATTGAACGTCCCTGAATCCCTCACGACAAACTCTGTATTCCTCCTTGACTGCGCAGAAGCGAATTAAGGGCGAATTCGAGTGGACCGAAGCGCGCATAGAGCAAAAGGGGGAGAGAAAGGGAGAGAACCGTGGTCAAACCGCAGGAGCCGCAACCAAAGTTCGCTTCGAACGTGTTACTGCAGCCAAGGAAACAGGACGAGGTTTCTCTCTCTCTCTCTCTCTCTCTGTCTATCTCACTCTTTCGCCAAGCAGATTATCCACCAGGATGTGACTCTGAATTACACGAGCACGTGGAAGTGGTATGATGAAATAGTGTGTGAAAAAAGGACACGCCTTATACATAGAAGATAAGATTATTAAAGACAACGATCCATCTGATATATCACGATCTAACGCAATCAATCGTAGTTTGCGAAGATCAGTTGCGAACAAGTTAGAGTACGTAACTTCGTACTAATTTCATACATGCTTCCTCTTCGTGTGTAATGTACGACAGGGAATTCGTTCCTTATGCGAATTGCTTCTAGATTCCCTCAATTGAACTTTATATGCATGATTGTTTGTATGCGACTATATTAACCGAATTATACTATAAATTATAAAATTTGCAACTCAGATTCTAAACTAATTATTATTAGTTAACTGAAGTAGCATTACTATAGTCATAAATCATACTCCACTACCATCTTCCCCGTCTAATCTTGTATAAGATTCAGCAGTATTGTACAATAGGCGGCGGTATTTGTGTCGTTTAACACTCGCATCTGACGCGGTTAGTTCGTGTCCGCTAACGAACCTATTGTGGCGAACTCTCGCGACTGTACATGTTACAGTCGAAACCGACGGAGGTTTACGTGTGTACACAATGTATATATATTTATTTGTAGATGTACAGTATACAGCACAACTGTCGAGAAAATAGACGGTATAAGAAATACCTGCGTAAAGCCAAATGTCGAATGAACAGTTATGCTTGCTTTACTAATTCCAAGCATTATTCGCAGCTTTACCGTTTCCGCACCTAGCGGATTAACGTCGAACGCACCAAAGCTTCGTGGAGAGAGACCTATGGGTATTATTGTACCTAAGGGGAAGATTATACCGATAGCTGGTGAGAGGAATTTCGGTGCATAATAGCTTTTTAGTCCTCTGTACTCTTTATGAATACTTATGAATTGTCAGCAGTCAATTTTTTCGATAATTTTGAGCTTTGTATATTTATTAAGTCAAATTATAATTATTGCACGAAAGGTTATTTAAATATATTTCACGAACAATCGAGCGTTGACTACTTCTAGAAATTCTTTTTCTTAAATACCAATTTCGTAGCTTTGCATAAGCTTATTTTCTCTTTCATAAGATCTCAGGAAGAAAAAGACAAATGTGGAATCGAACTGATCCGTTCACTATTCGCAACAACAAATAATTTATATATCCTCGAACAGCTATTTCGAACAGCGATTCTCTTCGGCGAATCTGCCATTTCCTAGCGTGGTAATCTCGTTTGACAGGACCTCTCTAGTCACTACTTGGACGTAAATGCAGGTAATGCCGTTACCTCTCCTCTCCCTTTATTCAGTGGTAAAGTCATTTATATCCCTTATCCAAGGCAGCAGTCAGCTTCTTGACGAGAATGCTTAACAAAGACCATTAGGAAAACTCGATTACACATTATCGAGTCTACGACTAATTGAGAATACGAAATTTAATTCGTTTTGGCTCTGATGTGTTTGCGAATGATATATGCGCAATTTTTTTAACAGAGGATTTGTTTCATTTATAATAGTCATTGAGAAACAACAGTTTTGATAAGACGGAAATAAGTTTGAGTGGAGAGGCTATTTGTATCGAAGTCAGCTCAACTTCTTGAAATGCGATAAATCGATGCCGCTAGCACGAGAAAGAGAGAAAACGGGGATGAGGAGGAGGAGGAGGAGGAGGAGGAGGCTAGACAGAGAGAAATAGAGAAAAGCTCTGTATTCGTATAGATGCGACTGTGAGGTTATTGGTTAAGTTTTAGCGCGCGAAGTACGTAATATTGAGGCTCAATTTATCGGTTTGAAACAACTTGCTGCTGCTTTACATTCATGGCTCGACATGGCAGATGGAACATTTACAACTGGTAATCAGTGAGTACAGTCGTGATATTTACGGCCATTACGCATATTTTTTCTGCGAATCGAATATAAAATTTTGCTTAAGAATTTCTCGAATTCAGCTCTAAAATGTCGCACTAGTGTATGTGATTTCGAATATGCAGTCTCGTAAAAATTTTGGGGAAAAAAGATATTTAACTTTGTAATAAACTTTGACTTTTATAAATATGCAGAGTGGTAAAACGTAGCTGCATGCATACGATTCTGCGCCGGGCCAAAATATGAATTCGTCGTGGTTGTCACCACTGTCGAGGCAAACTGAATATCTTTTAACACGCTGGGCAAATGTATTCACGCTTAATGCTGGTGGCCCACCATATTTTTCCGTCAATCCTTCAGCTCAAACAACATTTTTAGTCTCAAAACCTTATTAGACTTAGCTTTTTTAATAAAACCCTTCCCTTACCTTCTTCTACTTATTCCAAGTGAAATTGGTATTCTATCTTCGTGCAAAATTAAAAATATAACTGTTGCAAATTTTAGCCATTAACTATTTGAAAAAGTCAAATTTTTAATTACCAAATTCCATTTATTTTGGTGGAATATAGTTCGGCAATTAGACGGGGATACATAAGTGCAAGCGAGAAGAATGATTTACTGCTCTTAATTTACCAATATACGAAAGGATTATTAATAATTTAATTTAAAAAAAGTATATAACATATTATTTATTTTTTATTAATTAAACTGTTAATGTCTCTATATAGCACTTTCTAGGGCATTGATTATTCATTTTGAAAAGACCTTCATTGATAGATTTAGCATTTCCAAATTAACAATTCAGCAATATGTTATCGTCGTCCTTGATACTGCATCTCATCGCGTACACCAAAAGTCCTTCATTGTAACATCAAAGACTTGAAGTGAAAGATACTCCTTCAAGATTTCCCGGCTCGTCCGGAGATTTGATATGTCTCATGCGCGCTCAAGAGCGAAAAAGCTTCGCTTTCTGTCTTCCGTCGAGTCGGTCCATGGTCTAATGGCATCTCCGGTTTACAAGGCAGCACACAGTAGCAGCAGAAGCAGCAGCTCTTGTCTAAACTGCTGCCGCATCTTAAAGAGTTTACTCGAAGACTATCGTTGCTGCCGCGTGTTAATGACGAGTAGTGTTGGTACCACTACCACCAGTAAGGCGTAGTCACAAGATAAGGGCAAGAGCGAGTCAGACGTATGTTTTGTTATTACTCGTTTTTTTTAAATTGGTTTTTTTAGATTGTTGAAATAATGAAAGAGAGAGACAAAGGGAGAGGAAAGGAGAGCGACAACGCGATGGTGATATTGATAATTAAAAGGAAGATCAATATTGGAGACGGGTTGGATGCTATCATTGTTTTTTTGAGTAAATTCAGTCTTGACTGGGTTTTATTAATTTTAAGAACCACAATCAATTAACTTAAAATTAATTATTTGTTTTATCTGCATCTGGCAGAGGAAAATGTTAGCTTTCAACAGAGAGTGGATTTTAACTGGGTGCTTCTGTTTGTAGGGAATTTCGAACTCTTAAATCAAATGTTTTGGCAGTTCAAACGTTCGATTGAATTAAAAAATACAAACAATATTGCTTCCTGGATACACAGTACTTTGATTCGATAGTAATAAGTAGAAATAGTTTACAAAATAAGAGCTTTCGTTTCATTCAAATTCGAAATCTTTTCAATAAATCAATTGATACAGTTTTATTCTCCACGAATATCTCTATCGAAACGAAATTGCTACGAAACAGTTCATTGGTATTCGAAATTCTGTTCGTTAACGCGTAGAAATGAATTTCAATAAGCGCTTGTTAAAAGCCCGCTCAGCCTTCAAACAATGGACCGAACGCGCATCGAGTATTTTTACACCATCGACAGCCATTGATAATCGATGAGGCATTGACGAAGCTAAAATTTCTAGGATTTCTTCTACGAGTGAAAATTTGTTAATAACAGAAAGCATGCATGATAATCAACGAATTGCAAGCGAGCATACAGGAGGTTTACGATCGTACTAGATCCATTTTTTTCACCGACAACTGAACTGTATTGCCTACGTAGCAGGAGATAAAATTGGAAATAAAAAGACAACGGCCAATCGGAGTCTAATATATTTGAAGCGAGCAAGCTTGTGAGAGGCTGAGTGGTTGATAAGTCGATCGCAGACTGAAAATAAACGCGCTCATAGATTGTGGCTCTTGGAAAAGTGGATGGACTGTACGCGAAGCCTGTCGGAATTGGTCTTATCAATAGTACAGTTATTTTGAGCAGAAGATGAACATAGGGACTGTATTTCATAGTTTCATGAATTTATTTCGAAGGTTCGAAAATTTTGAAATTTCTCATTTCACTTTGAACGTTGATAACTTAAAGCTTTGTAAAATACACTTTTAGCAAAGTTATAGAATGCATATAAAACAAAAGTAGTCGATGTGAGAGAGCACAGCCTCGGGGTGCAATCGCGCTCCCAATTTATAATAGAATAAAATATGATTTATCTTACGGAAAGTGAATACGAAAATTTCGTCTCCAATACTGAAATCCGTAAAAGCATCAATTTCCATCGAATGTTCTAGTTCAGTATGATATTTTCTCTTGATGAAGAACTCGTCATGAATAAACAGCTCGCAAGCTCTAAAAATACAACGCCGTCGTCTCCTACACGCCTTTCCCCGTACAACGGAACCACCTGCCTCTAAAAAGCACAAAACACACTGATGAACGTACGAAAAAGAAGCCTCTTTTTCTCTTCTTGCAGACTACAGGAGCGCAGTTAGAAGAAAAAAGTCGCGCGTGAGGAATTAGATTCTCTCCCTCTCTCTCTCTCCCTTCTTCTATCACACAGAGACGCTAAACATCGCAGGAATATAAGCGCACGCACCTGCAATGGAGAAAGGGGGGATAGATGGTTTATATATACATATACATCGCGTAGTTTCTCTCTCTTTCTCTTTGACGCGATCGCCCGCGCAGGCGTGCAATCCTCCCACCCCAGGACAGCTCTATACTCTGCCGGCGGCTGCAGCCACGCGAGAGACCGACTAACCTCCAATCGGCGCGCTACCTCGGCCCGTCGACGACGTTGTGTTCGCGCGGAGCTCTCTCGCGGCGATGGCAGCCGTCGAGGTACAGAGCTCATTGCTTAAGTCGTCGGCCTATTATTCATCTTCGTAGTGCAGATACTCGCGGCGGCGTGAGTCGTCGCGGCTTTTTTCGATTTAGAGTGCCAAAATAATTCTTGTTAAAATAGTATATATATATAGCGACTGTTTTGTTAATTAGTTGTACGAGTAGAAGAATATAGGTATAAGCTTGAGTATCTTATAGGAAGATTTTTAGTGCTTCAAGACTAGTTTTTATTTCTTGACTAGTGAGGCTGCAACCTTCCTTTCGGCCTAGCAACGAATAAACTCTCGTGAATTATTAGAGCGACGAGCGATAACGACGACTGGAAGCTCGCCAACCAAAAAATACTAGATGTGTAATGCAGTGCAAAAACGTTTCTTATAGCGAATAAGGAACGAGGTATAACGACAATAACCATCGAAGAAAAAGCGGGCTAATAGCGGGGAGTGCGCTAGTGTATGTTAGACGGATGTATACTCAATTACATTTTCAAAGTTCCTGTCCTCTTCAAGGCAGTTACAAGCCTTGGTGTATGTACAGAGTGTGTATATTCTACGGTGTATACTGTGCAGCTGAGCTCGAGTAATAATATTAAACAGTTCAGAGCTCGAAGGAGCCTAGACAACAATCGATTGTCACGAGGTTACGACAAATGGGCGAGCCAAAGCCCGAGGCACCGCCGCAAAGCAACGGCGGCGTCGTCAAGCAGAAGCCGACGACCCTGAATCTCGCTTCTGGTACCTCCTTCTATAGGCCTCAGCTCAATGGCAGAGTAACCAATCCAAACAACCATTTGAATGATCGTCATTTACAACAGCAGCAACAGCAACAGCAACACCTTGGCGGGCTCAGCAACGGCGCCGGCCCAGGACGCGTATCCAGGCTCAAGTCAGTTATTGGTACCAACGGTCCAGGTCCAGCAAGTAACGAGACCAATCAAACTCAGTTATCAGCACTATCAGCAGTACTTCCTGTGCTGTCAGGACTATCGGCTAAACAGCAATTGTCGAGCTGGTCCGCTCTTGCCAGCGAATACGAAGATCAGCGCGAGTCCCCACCTCCGCCCACTCCGGCCTCATCTAATCCAGCCACACCCCTCACAAGGACCAACAACTCAGAGCATCAGCATCAGCACCAGCACCAGCACGAACACCAAAACCAACAGCAACAACAGCAGCTCAACGGCAATGGCAGCTCAAACGGTTGTCTCCAATCTCCTGCGCTCAGCAAGTTGTCCGCCCGTAGCCCCAGTCACAATGGATTTTCGCTTTATACACCACCGGCACCGATACTTGCAGTCAGTAGCAGCAAAATCCGCTCAGTACCCAACGGACTGCCCCAGCCAGTCCCGAGACGTCCTCATAGTATTGCCGCTCCACCCTACCATCTCACAGCTCTCCAGTCAATCACAGCAGCCTTCGCTGGAAGAAGTATACCCGCGAGTGCACAGTTGCAGCAGCAACAGCAATCATCAACCCTTACTGTCTCGTCGATCGGGAATAACTCAAGTCCAGCAGCAACAACAACATTACCTTCATCCTATTCTTGGACAGGACTCAGTAATGGGTTTGCATCAGTTGTCACAACCGAGTCAACAGTCACAGCTTCACCAGGTATCATCGGTTCACGCCAACAATGTCCAACAGATACAGCAGATGAACCCTTGGCTCCAGCCCCAACTCGCAGTGCAATACCACCTCAATCACTTTGGAATGGCCAACAACAGTTACCACGCAGACCCCACAGTATCGCGATTACCGCAGCTTCCACGACTAGCTCATCATCAGCTTCCTCTTCAACATCCTCTGTATCTTCAACAGCATCTAGTTCCACTGCAATCTCCTCAACAGCAGCAACAACAGCAACTACAAATGGTTCGACGCATCCAGCCAACACAGGTCGTACACCAGGCGAGCCAATTCAATGGGGTTCATCCGGGATGGTTCTACATCAACCCGTGGCACGTCGAGCCTACGCCTCGACCTTGCCGCATCCCCATTCCCCCACTTCCAACCATTCGGGCATACAAGGGCCCACTGGCTTGAGTGCACTCAGTAATCCGGGAAGTTCCAACACCTGGACTCCTGGCGGTTCACTCAGAGCTCGACCACACAGTATAGCTTCTACGCCTCAGGGAAGTTGTGCACCACCCTCAGTGTTAGCTCCTTCACCCTCGGATTCAGGGTACCGTTCGTTACCGTCGGCTTCAAGTGACTACCAACTAATGTCCAAGTCGCCTTCATTACAGCAAACCAAAGCTCTTTCTGCGGCTCAAAGTGCGACTCGAAGACTCTCATTACCTTCAGCTCAATCTTTGCTCAGAGCAACTGCACCCAGACCAAGTCCGACTTTTCATGGTCTACCATTTAAACCATTTACCTGTGGGGTATCACCTAATGGTAACCCCATATTTTTGGGTTGTACTCACTTACATAGCTCAACTGGTAACACCAGCAGTACACTCAGTAGCACAGGTAGTTTAAGAGCTGGAACTTCAGCCACTAGTCCTGCAACGAGTGTCTTCAATACAGCCCAGGCAATTCAGCAGCTGTTATCTCAGCATCCGAAGAACGGATTCAAGATCGTCGATGACAAACTATCGCTGTTCATTGAAATCCTCGACACCCAGGAGAGGTTTGCCAAGGTTGGTTAATTATTCTACTCCACTCTGAACCATATTATCCCTTATAAAAAGCTGACCTCTTTTGATGGTTCGTCGTTCAGTTAATGAACAGTCCATTGTGTCATGCTTTTGGCTTATCGAGTTTGGTGAGGATAAATATAATTTTCGCAGCCCCGTCAATGCCATGCTTCGTTGCTCCTCTCGCCAAAAAGTAAATATGCAACGTAGATAGATAAGCTGAACAAATTGTTTGGGCCGGATCGATCGTGTAAATCACCAGCGCATACAAATTATTAAGTTTATGTGCATCGTTTTATATGAATATTAAATTCCCAGCGCTTCAAAATTTTTTTCCTTCCATTGCGCATTATAGTATCTAATTTTGCATTCCGTTTGCTAAGCAATTAGAAATTCTCTCACGAGGTGCTAGTACTTTCCCACCGTACACCTACAAGAATTTAAAGCGTAAGAAAACAAAAAGTTTCGTTCAGCTGAATTGAACCTTATTAATTCATAAGACTATACTTATTATGCATTCTTTCTGTCGGTAGGGGAAAGATGGAAATCCTTTCTAAACGATAATTGAAATATGGCGCTCGGTGGCAAATTGATCAAAAGAAATTCGTTTCATATGCTAGGTTTTGAAAAAAAAAGAAATTTTCAACGAGAAAGAACCGCAAGTCACCGAGCGAAATCGACGGCATAATCCAGCCGCGGCTCCATTAAAACTCCATCGCTATAAGAGAGTAGGAGGAGAAGCAGGAAGAGGATGAGGCAATTCTTCATTCGCGGGACAGTTTTCGCATCGATCTACTGTTGCTGACGTCTCCATTTGGCTCCTCGTCTTCGCGCTTCTCACTTTATTTCGATCCCAATTTGGCGGGCTGACGCGCGAGAAAGACGAAATCGAAATCAATCGACTATCTGCTATTGCTACTCAGAAGCAGGCGAACTATATTTGCTCTCGAGGGTTGAAAAAAGTGAGAGGATGTGATAGGATGAGGCTATAGAGATACCTCGAGAGCTACTGATTGTTAGTATAGTTGTAAAAAATCTGATAAATACCTTAATACGTATTTGTAAATATGTACAGAGGCTCGTTGATTAAATATTGCCGTGTGAAATTAAACGCGGAACTTTATATGCAAAGTGAATTGCATTAAATTTTCTCCCGCGGGCGTATACGCGCGATTTCATCCAGAATCCAAATTGCCCATCAAACTTTTAAACGTGTGTACGTAGATCCTCCTTCATCCAGCTCGTACATCTCTTGTGCGTGGCGAAAGCCGGCCAAGCTATTCTTTGTCTTTTCTTGCATTTAAGTTTTTGCTACTTTTTTAGTTTGCTGAAAAGGCTATCGTGAACAAAATTGTTTTCATAAACTAAGCTCAAGTTCGAAAGCAATCGATTTAATCGCAAGCTATTATTTGCAGCTTTACTTGCATTCTGGCTTTTTTGTTGGAAGAAAAAAGAATTCTTAAATAGACACGTAACTTTTCAGATATCATAAGGTAGATGTGGTTGAAACATACTCTTATTAAGGGAATTTTCCTTTGAAAGTAAAATAAATACATAAATATATACAATGCATTTCCCTCGTGTAAACAATTATTCGATGGAATTCCACGGCGGCATCTCTGCATCAGCCGCATACATCTCTCGGAATCGGTTGGCTGCTATTCCCGGCACGTTGTCCAATCCGGAAATTCCGCAAAAATTCTCCAGTGCGAGACAGAGACAGTTGTGCAACTGTGAGCTAGACTACAGTGGTGTACCCAACGCACGGAGTTGCAGGAAAATACGTACAGTGTAGATGGGAAAACTCCGGGAGATCGACTTATGCTGGGATAGTTAGTTAGCTGAGCATGTGTTAGAGTTAGAGTTGAAATTGCCAAAAATATTAATGACGCTGCATCAAACTTGCTTTTACATTCCTCATGGATAATATATTTTTTAAGAGAATTCTTCGGAAATTTCTAATAGGTAAAGTTCAGTAAAGTTGAAATTGCGATGTTAATATTGTGTTCTAATTGATTTTCATACTCAGTGCACCAATGTCAAATCTTTTCTAAATGTGTGGTTATATAAGTTTGGCACGTGCTATAGATTTCCAGGTATTTATTCGTGAGTAGCGTTAAATTTGTATTTCAAGACACTAAAAATTTCATAGGCGACGCAGTGAAAAGGTAAAAGTGTAAAGACATGTTATTTTTTTTTTAAATTTCACAACCGTTTTTCTAGAATGTAGGCTTTCACCAAATCGAAATTCGTTTCCTCTTCTACACAATATCTTCGTATCTGATAGAAAACAGTAGTAAGCTTTATAGCCCTTGGATATATTTTAATATACACGAAGTATTAATTAAATTTTTATAATTAAGTTTACTGTGATTGACTGTGATTGACTGTGATTGCGTTACAACTATCGATCTCTGATACTTCGCTGTGCACTTATTTTTACTAGGCTAATTGAATATACAGAGTGTGCCAATATCGTTTATAATTCAATTTAGACATCAAATTGAAGTATCAATAACCATCTGATATAGGTCTCTCGCATCGATAGTCTAGTCGCGTCATATGTCCGTTAAGGCAAGCACATGATAACTTCCAAAATGCACTAAAGATAAGCAGTAAATTTTACTCAATGAAATAATCTTTCTTTAAACAGTAGACAATGTATTTTGCTTGTAATAATTTTGTTAATGCAACAATGGCTTACAGTTGGGAAGAAATATAGTTGACAATCAGATAAGATTTTAATTTTGGCGGCACTCACAACAATGATACTGGCTAAGTTCACCGAGTTCTTTGTACTCTTGCCTTGAAAGCCGGCAGGTGCGTTGTGCAATCACTTTAATTACGAGCGTCGATATTCGCTAAATTTCTATCACAGCCAATACTTGCCTAGTTTAAATATTTTATATATTTCATAAGTTTTATATGTTCTTTATCTCTACATTATAAATATAGTACTCTTAATTATATGCGAAAAGACATTTCCTACCTATTCTGACTTTGCGTCCATTTTCTCACCGCGTGAAACTATGCAGTATATCTTCATTCTAGATACTAAAAAAAGAAAGAAACAGGTAAGTGAAATGTAGCTCATGAGTAAACCCGCGTCTTCATAAATCAAAATTCAAAGTAAATACTCCATCAACCAGAATAGGTTCAAAACCAACAAAACATGTACACACACATTTTTATGCATGGAGATGTACGCGAAACTGCTACTCTGGCTTTGGTAAAGTCGATTTCAACAAAATTTGAAGACTGACGAGCTAGAAAGAGAGATAGATAGATAGATAGATAGAGAGAGAGAGAGAGAGAGAGAGAGAGAGAGAGAATGAAGAATGCATAGAGTATAGCCACATTTGTTCTGGAGGCCTCCGGCGATAGCTCGAAACTCTGCTCGTAGTAGAGCTTCATGCAGTAGTGTGTCGCATTAATGCTCCTTTTGCTACAGTTTGCAGTCGCAAAGTCACTGGGCTCTTCGATTTTCCGAAGCTAGTGTTGCTGTATGCCAAATAGTTAGACTATGGTTTATCTGTAGTAGTGAAAGCTCAAAGGTGATTTCGATTTTTACCGATAAACCAAGTTGTTTGATGACTATTGTAGTACATCCGGTGTTATTTATTTGTTCAACTTTATACACTGGTATAAATGTAATAATAATAATCATTTTTCTTACGGAATAGAAATAGCCATCGTAAAGTGATTTGAATAAGAATAAAAAATTCTGTAAGACAAAAGCTTGCAAAAAAATATTTCGTCGTTACTTATACCACTAAAGAAGCAAGAAAGAATATATCCAAGCAGCAAAGGAACAAAGGTCACACCCCTTACAAATTTAATTCTCTGAAAGCTGTAGCGGCAGCAGTAGCAACAGTAACAACAGCAGTATCGTCCGGATCTCAAAATTTCATCGCTCTCGCAGCCGTCGCTCATTTATTCAGGTTTGCGCGCTAGTCTGCTCCTCCCTTCTCCCCCCGCCCCCCCCACCACTCCCCGCATTCGCGTAATCCTTCCACCTGGTTTCACGTCCGCTTCGTTAGTGATGCGAGCAAATCCAATGATGTCAATTACACGTTTCGTGTCTAATGACAAAGAAAATGCCGAAGAAGAAGAATGAGCAGAGTGTGTATACAGCCACAAAAACGTTGCAGAACAGGCCAACGGAAGGGCCGAGCTTTAATATGAATTGCGTATTAATAACGAACTAACCGAGAGGGGGAGGGTGAGGACCGTTGCCGGCGGCACTGCAGTTATTATTATTTATCGGGGTGATTAATTCCAGCCGCTGTTGCGGCGAGCCGCGCACCTGCGCCTTTCTGCGCCAGCGCAACGCTTGTTCCGTCGTTAATTTTCTCTAGCTGCTGGTGTCGCGCACTCTCGGCTGCTATGCGAGAGTGAATTCGCACTTTTACGGGTTGAAATTGCAGTCTCCTATGATTATGATTGGATTATTAAAGTTTTATGAATTTTATGCAAGTTCCGAGAGGATGCTTTATGGGCCGTGAAAAATTTTCACGACAAACGGAGCTTCTTCGTAGAGTCTGCTAGTTCTGATCAAACTCTAATCCAAACATTCTCGAGAAAATTTGTCAAAGCCCACGAGCAGAGAGTAATTACATACAAGGTATACATATACGGCTATATTTACTACTCGCATTTCCTCGTTACCCACATCTCTTCTTTTTCTTTTCTTCGACATAGCATTTCTCATTTACTTCGGCCTTTTTCGTCTAGTTCATTTCAGACTTCATTTCGCGTTTTCATATTCATATCTCTCTCTCTCTCTCTCTCTCTCTATATATATATATATATATATATATATCTATATCTATCTATCTGTATCTAACTTTTGTTTCTTCTATAAAGCAGGGCCTGATTATTACCACCTTGTTTTACGTTATATTTCTGTACTTTGCCATCTCTTATTTTCGACCGGCATTATAAAATTGGTGAACACTGAGAAACAAAAACTCTGCATCTATGGTCAATATTTTTTCCTATCTCTGATATAGATATATTTTAGCTCGAGATTTTATGATTTTTCACGCAACGTGACGTTCATCGCGCCTTTTTTACGATTTTTCTATACCGTTTTGTTACACCCAAGAGGAAATAAATTCGAATACAAAAATTTATACGTTTGTATATATATTTTTTTTTAATTTAAAAAGGCCTTTTCCACCAAGACGACTTTTTTTACAACAAATAATTATTATTTTTCCGAACTTTTCTATTTTCAATATATTCCATTTCGTTGAATGATATATGCAAAGCATTTCTCAGCATATTTGTACATGTGACATATAATAATTAATAGACTTTGTCTGGCCTATCAGATTTGAATCCTCATTTAAAGATATTTTAAATTTAAATGAATCGTTGTCCCATTAACATATTAGCGATTCTCGAAATTTAGTGTAAATTCTGAAAGGTCTACAATAAACGTATTACAATGTAATACAAAACGTATTTCTTTACTTCTTTTATACTTTTCACTGGCTTAATTTTATATATTTTGTAATGCCCCCTTATTGAATTCTATTCTGAACAGCGAAATTTGTTTAACAAAAGAGTAAATAACGCAAGTGAAAAAAGTATTATGAATCGTAGCTCCGTTTTATCTATATATTATTGTACAACTCTTTTGATTGTTAATAAAATATTTTATTCAACTAGACATCCTTTTTATTATAGAACCAGATGTGTTGTGATATTTTTTAAGATATTATGCAGTAAAAGTTTCAGCGTTCGTCATAATACCGCAATAAATATATGGAACTAACATTGGAACAGGCGGCACATGAGTTATAATGTGGATTTCCCACGAGTGTCGTATTAGTGTAACCTGGATGGGAAACGATGTCGGCGTGCGATATCATGGAAAAATATATCTGTGCTATAATTAAATTTTATCGGCGCTTTTGGCTCGAACTGCATTGTGCCGATGTATCATTTAAATAATATCTTGATGTATATTGTCGAAAAGCTTAAAAGTTAACAGCTTGAAATTATAACAAATCAATATTGCAATCGTCTGTAAAATAAAATTCAAATATCTATATACATATTGTATAACTTTGCCAGAATACATAGAATCATACTTATTATTATTTATTTCCATAATTCTTTTCTCGATTTTCAATTCTCAATTACCAATTCTCAACTATCAAGCCTCAACTGTAGCACAAATATTTCTGATACCGAAAATGCCACGCCTCCAAATTAATCAATCTTCAAAATGCTGCACAAACGTATATTCGTACACACCCCACACAACTGGCATGTACTCTCGTCGCAACGTTACTTACCCAATGGCGTCCACTGTTCCAAGTGTACATAACTGTAAACCCTTTATCGTTATATATACCTTATATCTTTGATTATTTCATATAAAATCCAAGGAAAGGTAATTTTTTTCAAGAAGGTTATACAATATATATACATATATGAATTTGTCTGCATGAAGAAAAATTCCTGCCATTCATGTAGAAAAATAACAGTACTGGAATTCACAATGTATATTCAAACAGCTTTGGAAATAGCAATTCTCGAGCTATTCTCAAGACGACTGCACAGTTATATATCATTAGATTTCTGTACAATTTTGCTTTTTTCCTCGTGCATACAAGCATTTGCATTTTCTTCATAGAGCTAAAAGCTTTCCATCGGTTGATTAAAACTTTTTGATGATGATGATGCTGCTGATAATAAACTCTCATGCAGCTATGCCATTAAGCTCTTTGAAAAATAAAAAAAGTAGGCCATGACGGATTTTCTGAAAATCAAGCTTCGAATGCAACGTTTAGTGATTAATGTCCCTCTATTGCCACGACGCGGCTCATTCAACAAGTTTTCCGTTCTATTAGTTCCGCTACTTTTAATCACATTTCTTTGGTGAATTCATTGATGGATTACTTCGTTTTGATTTTATATAATTTAAGAAGTAATTAATTAAGATGAAACTACTCATCCGTATATTCGACGCGCTCGTTCACATTTTTGTTCACGAGTGACGCCCTCGAGTTAACGAAATTTCTAATTGCTAGAGATCTAAAAATCATTTGTTAATTTATAGATTTAGTTCAATGTAGTTATTCTCATGGCAAGTAAGCTTTGTTCAGGTATACATTAACCCGTAGACAAATGAGAAATACATCACGGATGCTGTTTAATACCCTTACAGATAATTTTGCGATCCGCAATTAAAGCAGTCATTATTCATTGCCCCAAGAAAATCCTCAGACTGGACTTACTTTAAGATAAAAACTGCGAAGCTCTTATTTAAATGTCACGACGATTTCTTAATCGTCGTAACTTCGTATTCGTTTACAGATAATATATAGATATATATATATATATATATACTGTATTTTACACTACCACTATAGTTTACTGTGCTTTACTATAAAACTGGCATATGTATAATTTCACAATGAAAAGAAACAGCTCATGGAAAAAATAGAGACAATGGAACGACGAGACTGGCAAGGTGTGACTAAGAGATAGAGTTGTTACTGCAGACGTAGGGTGTGCAAGGTACGTTAAACATTGTCCGTTTAATTCAAAACGGCTTGATGCGCGAGTTTAAGTAGTATTTTCTTTTTAAGTGCCGCTTTCCCCAATTATAGAAATAAATCTTTCTCTCAGTCTGAAGAGTGTTGCGAAAATTATTTTTAAGCATAGAATCGGGCTAAACAACGACAACAAAACTAATTGAAAAAATCTTCTACAAGCTTCTTTCCCTAGCAATAATCCAGCAGTACAGCTAGAGAACTCGCGAACAAAAAGCAAGGATGAGACTTGCGAGGAGAAGATCAGGAGAAAGGATGAAAGCTAGAGATGAGGGAAAGAATGCTAGTAGCGTTTCACGGGGCAAAAAAAGCAAGAATACGCGTGTACTTGAGGGGATGGCGTACAGACGAAGGAAAAAACGACTCGGCTTTTCTCGGCCTCAAGTATGCTTTTAGTCGGCCCACAATGAAACACCCCGGATGACGCAGGAGGGTGGACTTTAGCGTTATTTAGCGCAAAATGTTCATCCGTGACAATGAACCTCTTTCTCTTGTAGTATCCTATCCGTCTCTTCGCTATATTCTTTTACCTGTCTAAAATGTCAACCCTGTAAATGATGTTTATTTTCTAACCATGTCTTATAATTCTATGTTGATAAAAAAATGAATATGCGCAACACATGCGCAGTATTATTTATAATTTTCAATCTTATCTCGGAAAAAACGCACATCTGCGTTCCTATTTTTTTCTATATAGAAAGGAAAACTCCCTCCATAGCAAACGTAGAGAATTTTACCGGAAAAGTTCATACAGCTAAGTCACGAAATGGGTGAAGTCAAAAAATATAACGCATAAACATACGCGCTAAACTTGCGACTCGTCTAACTCGTACCGAAACTGTCGTCAGGGATTAGAAAATAAATGCTTTATCTACATCAGCATGGTTATGCTATTTTAAGCTTCTGTTTTTATCATCATGAAGCCTTTCATATTTTATATACATACAATATTCGTAATTATGTTATTTGTTACTCTTGTAAGTAGAACGTTCATTAAGCTTTAAAGAATTTTTCTGTCCTAATTACCATTGATCCTGATTGCTTCTCAAGTCCATTATTTAAGTTACATGCAAAAACCGTGGTACAGCAGCAGCATGACAGTTTCCGTGAGGAAAAAGTCAAGAAAATTGCCGTATCTCTCTTTCTTTGTCTATACTTGTCTCTCTGTCGCTCTAAATCAATACTCAAATAATCAGTATCAGGGGTATGCTACGTATTAAAACCCGCGCAATATTGTATCTGGTATCTGCTTTGAAAGAGGAAAGTTATATATTCGTTAACCATTAAACGCAAATTCACGCGTATTTCAAGTAATTATTATCGGTAAAGTTGCCACGAGAGTTTCCACGTTAGTCACTACTTTATCTACGATCCGACTCGAAGAAGAAGAAGAAAACTTGCCGAGCGAAACTCGACGAATCGCGCGCGAAGAAAATCATGCTCAACGGAAACTAATTCTTGGCTCTTTACGAAAGGAACAAAGGGACCCCTATTCCTAGTGTCGTTCAAAATTGAGATTTCGCTTTTAAACACCGAAGAAGTTACTATGTATTTCGATGAGCAAATCATCAATTCTCTCTTGAACTAAACTAACGATCAAAACTGAAATTTAGACAAAAATTTCTCTATTCAAGTTTTTCACTTATTCCCTCCCTTTTATTTTATAACTGACACTACTGTAACATTTTATGAATTATTAATGAATGAAGTTCGGATTCGTAATCTTGCTACGTTTTATTTTTTAGATACTCTAACAAATTCGCTTCCTGACGTTTTTGTACAATTAAACACGCTTAATTATAATTATATTCGCTATTATATTAATAGTATATTACATAATTCATATCCATCTAGTAAAAAATCTAGTTTTGTCCGTCCGTGACAAAATTACCAAACTTTCTGGTAAATTTCCTGATACGTATAGTAAAATTAACTAAAATAGTTCTTTAAGTGTAGCATTTTATATCTCCAAGATATCAGAGACATAAGTGAGGGGAGGGAGTAAGGGAGTGAGGGAGTGTGTGTATATGAAAGAGAGAGAGAGAGAGAGAGAGAGAGAGAGAGAGAGTCTAAGAAATGTCGAAATTGATTTCGACTCGGTATGACTGCTTGATATTCAATTCAGTTCTAACGCCAGTTAGATAACTTCTCTTGACGCCGTTCGAGTATATACAGGCTAGGAATCAGCTCACGAAGTCGAGTGGTTATGTTCCCCGAATTAATAGACTATTCAAGCTTCGAGTTGATTTTCTGCGCAACGCCCAGATGCTTTGTTGTTCTTCTCAATAAATACGCGTCGTAATGTAAAGAAAACGAAGCACACGTGTAATAAAAAAATCCTAAATTTGAACGAAATATATAACAAACATACGGATGGCTACGATTTAGAAAAATAGACTATGGTAATCTTTTTTTCTGCGTGAACATAGAACTAAATTTGAAAATTTGTTAAAAACTGTTTGATTTTTTATTTTTAATCACTTTTCTACTCATTTAATTTAGAATCCCTGCGTTCGTATCGAAAGGACACTTTGAAAGAACATTTTCATAAATCGTGAACTTAATTCATTCGTTGGTTTCTTTTGAATACTGCAGGTAGTGAAATTTCTATTGTTATTATATCTAAAAATGTATTTTCTAATACTGGAATTAGTATTAATTACAGCTGCAATATTATTTTTGAAAATATTTTAAATTCTAATTTTTGAAACCAACATGACGCAGATGTTTTGTTCCTTTAATATTTTTATTTATAGGGTATCTTATCACAATTCCAGATATGTCCAAAATTCTAGGCAAATCCTACCAATAGCGCTTCGAGTGAATATGCCTTTTTTGTACAATCTATGGTTGTAAAATGTTCTGTTTAAATGTTGCATTCACTTGCATAAGTTACCTTAGTTTGCGTAACTTGCATTTTTTTGCACAGTCTGTGTAAACAGAGTAATTTTTATTTACACAAAAGAAAGCAACCGCTTGTGCTCGGACGAAAACTTCGATTACGATAAATTTCTCGAGTCGCTTAATAAATAATTCAAACCGTTGTAAACATTAGAGAGAAAACCTTTAATCACCTCCTGAAATCCTGAAAGAAGATAAATGAATCGTCGTCGGCCATTTAGCGAATTCCGTCGATAAAAACTTTTCTTCTGGCTAGTCTTCGTACAATTTAACGACAACAATAAAACACATACAGATAGATAGGCATAGAGAGAGAGAGAGAGAGAGAGAGAGAGAGAGGGGTAGAGTTTGTACCTTTGTTTTGTTCCGGGTCTTGAAAATTTGTCACCAGATTCTTTCTCTTTTTTCCTTTTGGCCTCCTCCTGTGCAGCCTTGGCACTGCTCCAGATTTCGACCCAAGGGTTAGCAACCTAACGTCACGCGGACTTATGCCTCGCTGTTATTTCTTTAAAGGCTGCTTAAGAGGCTTACACGACGAGAGTCACACAGAGGAACAGAGATTATTTTTAGGTTGTCCCTGAGGCGCGAGGTGAAATATCAAATTGTATTTATGTCAAAATTAAGCGATACGCTTGTATATAATTTCATTTACATATACATGATTCATGTTTCCAGACCGTTTTCTTAAGTGATGTTAACTAATCAGATAAAAACTCAAACTCCATATATATATTTTTATTTATCAGATAAAATGTTCTTTTGATTTTACGATTTTCTTTTATGTTCTCTATGAAGTCTCGGCATACCATTCGTAGGGCTCGCGACAATTTCACGATCAACACGGTTCACAAACCCCTTGGCTAATTCTGGCACTTGGCCTCTCTCTAATTTACAGTAAATCAGTGTGCGCTCTCGAGAGCACCGACAAATTATACAAGCAGAGCTTGAAGAGAAGGAGAGACAGTTGGAGATGCTTGCGCTAGATACATTGGATGGCTGTAAATAGCTTAATTTTGCTCAAGTTTTGAAATGAGTGGAGCTAGTCTTGAAATAATTAGGAATATTTCTTCGATTATTATCTCTATAACCAGTAATTAGAATGAAGAGTTCAGGCACTCGACTAATGAATCTTTATTTTTTGTTTCAGGTGAGCTAATAAAATAGTCTTAGGTAAATTCAATAAATAGGTGAGTTCAAAAATAAGTTTATTTGAGATCAAAATTGTAGCTGAAACTACAAAAGTTACCCAAGCAATATTAAGTCCATTCCAGATTCCGAAGTATGAATGATTCGCGAAGAGTTATATATCCATATATATCCATGCTTTGAACTTGGTCTGGTTCTCTTCAAAATTCACGTCATGCCACAAACTTTTCGAGCTAGTGCAAGAGAACCTGACGTATGTGTACGACGAAGTAGTGATACATAGACAGATGAAATCGCGTGTGCCCAGTACTAGTCCACGTGTGCAAAAAGATAGAGAGAGACAGAGAGAGAGAGAGAGAGAATGAGTAAAAGAGAAGGGTAATTAAGAGCAGATTAGTATGGTGCCCTCGGGATTTGCATTCACCAAAGTTTCGAGTGAGCTAGAAAGAGAGGGAGAGAGAGTGAGAGAGAGAGAGAGAGAGAGAGGGATTGGTATAATGCTTACTGGAATGCAGCAGACTGCATAATTATGCGAGCTTCTCTCTGGTCATCTCTCTCCCAGCAGTTCACTTTCTTTTTCTTCTTGGTAACGAGAAAGAAGAAGTTTTGGCGCAGAAGTGCCATTTAATCGCTGCGATAGTTTCAACTTGTATGCACCTTCTGGAAAGTTCACTTTGATTATCTCTATTTTGTTCTTGGGATTCGCTTTTCTTTTGCTCTGTGAATACGTACTTCGTTGTTGCAGGATTAATACGAACAATAGGAATTAAAACCGTACATGCGGTAGTTTCGTTGCCGTAATTACAATGTATTCAGTGCATTCGATTTGAATGACGAAATGTAGTTGAAAAGACTTTGAAATTTATCATCAGTGCTTGATCAGCTGAATTCATTTTTTCTCTGATCCTCTCGATTATACAAGCCGGTACGCCACGTCGGATTGCGAAACTTTGCGGATCTCAGTGCGGCTAATGAACGCTTCCACTCTACCGCGTCTCTAACTGTGTGTATATGGTACACGTTCGGACCCTTGTACTCGGGATGTCGTCAATTATTCATAAAAATCACAGACACACGCAAGGGAATCATCTGCAGGACGTGTTTCGCGAGTAGACGTAAATATACGTGAGCTTTCAGGCTTTTGTAATTAAATTTTGTAGTTCGGTGATGAATTAGAAAATAAATATATAAGATTCTAATGATCTGAAATACTGAACTGAGTTAGTTAAATAAAGGAAAAGAAAGTAACTAACTAACTTTACAAGAATGTCACAACGGCATCGAATATATAACAATGATGCTAAACATTCACACCATCGCATGTAAAACCCTCATCAAGCTTAACGCCACATCGACCACCCAATATATAAATATATGCATGTACCTATACCTATACCCATACGTTATGTCCGCGTGTCGGAGCGGCGCATCGTCGAAATTCCAAGGGGACTTGGACGCGCGCAGTCGACTTGACGCGATGGCGCTGCGCTCGAGTCATACTCATGCCTGTAGCGGCAAACTTTGAAGCTCACTCGCGAATCAACCGTTGTGTTCTCCCTCCACTCCCCGCTTCCCTCTCTCACTATTCCTACCCACAACCCCCCCCCACCCCCTCATCCCTATCTCGTGTGTGTTGCGAAGAGTTTCAAGGGATCTATCTGTCGCTGGTTGTGGAGTTATGCCGTGATTACGCGAGTCTGTGCATGGTATTCTTGATTTGTGTTTGTTGCGAATATTTGCATTTTATTTAAAAAAATAATAAATTTGCTTAAATATTTGAAAGATTTCCATCGAGTCTTCATCCAAATGTTTTTACAAAAAAAAACTTATTTAACATAAACTGACTTAAAGGTGAAAAAGAAAGCCACAATTACATATAACTTCCTCTGCAGATTCTTGAAGCGTAATAATTCAGCTTTGTCTCTACACTTTGCTCGTCACCGAATATTCATTTCCCCGGGCAAGACTCTTCCCTCTCTCTCCTTATTTCGCGTTTCCTCCTACTATGCGCTGGGCATTTGCATGCAGTGCTTTAGTTTCGCCCGAGAGAGATATTCCACTTTGCGCCATTATCGCCTCGGTTCTCGGAATGATCATGAATATGCGATACAGGCTCCGAATGAAAAACTTTGCCGGTGGAAAAGTCGCGCCTTGCAGTGTATATTTGAAAGATATATTCATACGTAATGCCGAAGGATTTTCAAAGCACCAAGCTTATATGCATGTCGAGAACCGGCGGATCGATTACTTGCGTCAAGAAATATCGCGCATGCAGGAAAGAGCTGAACTCTTGAGTCGGCTGCTACTGCCGCTGCTGCTCTTTTATTGAAAATAAAGCGACTTTTCGAAAGCTATATTTTGCTGCTGTATTTTTCTTCGAATGAGCTTGAAAGCTTGAATGCGCTTTATTTGAACTCGTGGAATATTCAGCAATAAATGATTTATTCAACTATTTTATATCTTAGAATAAATATTCAATAATATTCAATAATAACGCGTGCTTTCAACTTTTAAGTTCTCGACACAAATACAATGTACTCAAATGTACTCCATAGTCACGATTAATTTTTAAGGATCGCGAGTAGGCTCACAAGCACGAATGAATGAATGCATAGCTCAATATAAAATTCATAATATCTTATATCATTAATAAAAGTCCTATTATAACATGTCATAGGAAATTAATATATTGTAGTTAGTAAAATCGAAGTATTGCACAACAATATACATAGCCTTCTCGGAACTCTCAAACGAATTTCTTTAATTTAATCAAAAGAACTAACAAAAATATATCAATATAAATACAGTTATAATTAGATGTATAGTCACTTTAGACGATTTGTTAATTTACATATACCCGATAAGCAGTATGAGAGAGAGAGAGAGAGAGAGAGAGAGAGAGAGAGCGCCAGTGAGACTCAGGAAATTAGGTCAATTGAGAGAACGAAGGAGCGAGAGAACTTTACATTCAGATGGCGATCATTCCGTCAAAGTTTTTAGGCCGATTATTTCTGCAAATATGAAGAGCGTTTTTTTCAGGTTCAAAACTTGGCGAACAGTTCTACCGGTGCATTATTCCGCTTTAGCTGCATAAAGTTTTTGAAGTAATAACTTCTTATGGTGGACCTATGGAGAGTGTTATACATTAACGTTTATACTATAACATTTCTCGTCTCTATGCTTGTTCTCTTCTTACCATTCTCTCGGCAATTTTCATTCAGCGCCATCTCAAATCTCATATAAAAGTAGTTAACGAAAAATAATCAACATAACGTATTATTTTACTACATAATAGACGACTGCATAGGTTCGTGCTCTTATTATGCCAGACTATAAAACTAGCAGCGTAAAGTACTAATATTTCGTCGTCAATGGTAGTTTAGTTTTTAAAAATATATTTTAAAATATTTATAATTAATGTCTACTCAATTGACAAGATTCTGACGTATGCAATATATATAATCACTCTCATAAATTCGAATTAAGCACGTCTATCTACGATCGATAATTCAAAATAAAACTGATTAATACAACATCGGGACGTACATTGAATATACTTTCAATAAGTATCTAAGCGAATAAAGTTTACGAATAAATTCAAAGAATCATGCATCACGCAAAAAGAAGCCTTAATTAGTAGCACTGAAAATCATCGTTATGCACGAAAAATTATTTTCTTCGCATCGTCCATTACGTTTCAATAATTACAAAAGGTGTGTAAATTGCATCGCGATTTTAGCTCATACGAACTCATCTGCTCTCTGAATATTCATGAAGAAAGAGATACTTTGTTATGAAATTCTCTCTCACTCTCTCTCTCTCTCTCTCTCTCTTTCTCTCTCGTCATATAGACCTGATTATTTAACGTAATGACATTCGTTATAATCATGAGCCGTGACTCTACTAGCTTTACATATTGCGGGAGAGAATACACGAAGGAATTAAGCCTGGAATGTATATATGCATATGTAACCAGAGAAGCGTCTGTAAATAGACAGGTGATTGGAAGGCTGCGTTGTTTACGGAATGGTGGTGGAAGGCGACGATGATAATCGATCGGTGTTTGACTTGTGGCAAGAGATTCGCCTTGTTAAAATAAGAGATGTCAAATTCGCCTCTATAAATAAGACTTAATTATGATGTCCTTGCCTACGCAATTTTTGACGAATTTAAAATTGAACTTCCTAATTGCGTAGCATAAAAACAATCATCCAAAGAAAGAATCCAATGCATCTCAATAGGCGTCGCACACGTTTTTTGCGAATGAAAGCACAAAATCGATCGCTATCGGCAGTGCGGCTTTTAACGGCTGCACCACGTGCATATATACACAATCGGGGGAATTTTCATGGTTGAAGGAATGTCGGCTGTTGCCGCGCAAAAGCGACATAACTCGATTGTCGACCGATCGATCGATAAATGCTGTAATGGCCGCCAGGGACAATTACGATATAGAACGGAGGGGAACTATACCTTTTTTTAGCGAATTTCTCGCCTTAACTGTTGTGAGTGTAGCGTAGCTTTCAAATTATTGATTTTTATCTTTTCACGACGCTGACAAGGAAATTGATGGTTTTGAATACTTTAACTGAAGATGCGTCCCTTGAATATTATTAAAGATCGTTTAATGAATGCATAGTATGGCTTTACTTATCTCCAACTTCATTTGTTATTTTATTCATTTACGTATAATACACTGATAGGACGAATTCCATGTTGCTTCTTATATGGATAAAAACTGACTATTGTTTCAGAGCTACGTGAAAAATGTGTCAAGGCGAATAATTGTGCAGTTATGACCTCTACGTGTCGCGTGTCCTAATCTAAAGTGTGCCACAGGACAGAATACTGTGTTTAATGAATTCTACCTGTAGATTATTTTAGAATTTTCGGAATTTTCAAGACTAATTGTGCTATAGTAAAAAAACTATTTGTACAATGAGTTGTGTACGAATTAAAGAATAATCATAGATTCCTTTAAATTATTTTTTTTTAATTTTGGTACATTTCATTATGCTCAATTTTGTCTTCTCATTCAATTGGAAATCTCTACATTCATGCTTTAAAGGATGTATCGAGGAGTATCTATGCTAAATTTCAGCTCAATTGGCCCATTCATTTTTCTACAAGCCTCCCTATATACATATGTTTAGTCATCGAAGAAAAACATATAAAGAATGGAATTATTAATACAGCCAACTGAACATTTTAATTTTAGGTAGCCTCACTTTAAGGTATCTCGTCCTCTTAAAGGATTGTCTTAATTAAGACTAAAACATTAAGTTTTAGCTTTAATAAGTGATATTTAAATTCCTCATTAAAGTTGCTATCTAAGAAGAAGAAAAAATAACCCATAATGTAAGTATGTCAGATAAATGTAGCGCGTAACGGTCGAGGCGTGATGAAAATGTCGCATCCCGATAAAAAGCAAGTCCGTAAACACAGAGAAAAAAAGCTAAAGTTGACTGGGTTTTATGTACCGTTCGAGCTCTAATTGAGGAAGTGAAATACCCTTTCGCCCTTATCGCAAGTGTTATGTACGTGCTCCCACGGATTTCATTGCGTTCTTTCGCCGTAAACGCTTTGACGCAGTATAACTACTTCGCGGAAAATGAGGCTCGCTTGCAGGAAGCACAGACCGCTTCTTAATTTTTGCCTTTCTACTAAATCGACGATTCATTTAACAAAAAATACATTTAATAAAAAAAATGCATTTCTAACAATGTGTTTTAGTTCCTTTTATTTTGGCTAACTTGCTATTTTCAACCATCCGAGAGCAGCATCGATCGTTGTTAAATTATTTCGAGTGGTCTTATCCATATGCGCGCGCGAGTCGCCCTGAGGCCATTACTGCAGCTGAGAAAACTGACCTAGATCTCGCACCTCGTCTACCGATGTCGCGCTTCTTCTTTTTCTTCTTCTTCTTCTTCTTCTTCATCTTCTTAGCTCTAGGGGCGTGTATTTTTTTACGAAGCTGAGAAAACAGTTCTAAGAGGTGCCAGAGGTCTACTTTAGTTCCCGAACTGTGTGTGTGTGTGTGTGTGTGTGTGCGCGCGCGGTTTTATCGATGTTTCGAGCTTTTGAAAGGATGACGGCAGCGCTCAAGGAGTTGTATGTCTTGTTAGAAGTGAATAGTGAGGTTGGTCGATTGTTTTTAAGAAAGCGAGTATACCAAACTGTCGCCGTAATGCTGGAAGGAATTTTTCATCGACTTTCGATAAACTTTAAATTGTCATTTATTTAGCGGAGGTATACTTTTCTTGAATTCTACAGTCATACAGATAAATTTATAATTTAGTTTCGTATACTTCAGAGATAATACTATTTTGGCATTGGATTGTCGTATAAAGGTAACCAGCGTTGCTTATATTTCTTTTGCGAGTTTCTGCAGTCAAGGAATCGCTTAAGGTTGCGCTTCAGCAATTAATTCGTGCGTTTTTAGTAGCACTAAATAATAATTGTGGTTCGTCATATTTTTTCTTTAACTTTCGCGAAATACATTTTTCCGTATAAGTAGGAATATTTTTGTTTCTTTTTCATTGACACATTATAACAATTGTGAGCGATGAAACAAGGTGGAAACAATACTATAGCCGCATAAATTTCTTGTAAATGAAACAACGCAATTATTTGGAGTATATTGTCAGGATAAATCCCGAAATGACGCGTTTGATGAAGTAAAAACAAGAAAAAAGATGCAGAAAAAAGATGCAGAAAAAAGATGCAGAAAAAAGCGGCAAAAAAGAAGGAAATGAACAAACATAGCTGGATATTCATGTTCCCGCTACTGCGAACTGAATTCCGATATTAAGAAACTCTTCACAGATGCCGTTGCTGTGTCTGCACAAGTCTTGTGCTGCAAAGAGTTCATCGTCTGTCCGAAGCTATCGTATCACATACATCTGCTCTAGACCGGACAAGTAGTGTGAGTCTGTGTTTGG
Source organism: Apocrypta bakeri (assembly GCA_018906985.1). Classification (NCBI taxonomy): domain Eukaryota; kingdom Metazoa; phylum Arthropoda; class Insecta; order Hymenoptera; family Pteromalidae; genus Apocrypta; species Apocrypta bakeri. The sequence continues at coordinate 2,327,868 of JACCIA010000008.1, read as the reverse complement.
TCGACCAACGCTAGCAGAGTTTTGTTTGTATAACTGTTAAAATGTATTGCTTATGCTTTTTTGCAATGGCGGGTATAATGAAAATACTGTTTATAAGTTATATTGAAGTATTTTAAGTTAATTAAATATATTCAAGCTTTCTAAAATATTAAAATTCAAAGCAGTCAGATAACAATTCAAAGTAATTTTTTTTCAAAATACATACTAAACATTGTGATCGCGTATTGTGGGGGTCGTATTTCTCGTTGACCCGAGAAAATATTCATCTCAGGAAAAATTTGGTCTTGTATCAGCTCAACATTCTGGGTTTAGGGAAGAGGAGGATAGACTCGCGCAGTTCCCTCTCTTTCTTTCTCCCATTTTTGAGTCTCGAGTTCTGCACTATCGGGTCAAGAGGCACAAAGTAGAGAAACCAAAGCCGCGTAACTCACAAGACTTACTATTTTCGATTTCTACGTTATTGCATATAGAAAAAATCCGCGTAGAATTCGTAAATGTTGCGAATATACGTTGTATATTATAAACCTATATATATATATATATATATATATATATATATATATATAGGTTTATAGATGACATGTTTTTTTGCAATGTTATTAATTTTCCTTCATTCATTCTTATCATAGACACGTACTGTTAATTCAAATAGCGGACATTTTTGCAAGAGCTACTCAGACCATGTGTCCGATATAGCTGAGAAATTCATATTGACTTTCATTCCGAGAAAGAAATTTTCATTCTTTTTTGCAAAAAATTGTTATAACGAGCTCGAACTTATTTTTCCAAGAATTAAAAAAGACAGTAACTAACTTCGCTATAAAGGCTCATCGATACCCATAAAGTGTGTGCAATTTCAGTTTTCTCGACAATCGCGTCAAATTCTGTAAAGTCGCGAAATGAAAAAAAGCAAGTCTATTTTTTTAAGTGTCGTATCATGCTGTCAACTCTTGTGTTAAATTTCAGTGGTTTCCTGAAAAAACATAGTCAACTCCACAGTGACGAAAAAGACAGCAACACTCGCAAATCTACGCTAAGCGAATGAAGCACTCGAGTTTTATTAATTATATTTTAACTTGTCTTCAAAGGTACATCATGCAAGCCCATAAAAAAATCTTAAGTTTTCACTTAAGTGCGTAAGATATGAATACACAACTATCGTCATCGGCAGCACTGAAAGACGAAGTAGCTGGAACACACGGTCTCTTGAAAATCTGAGTAGTCACTAACGATTTCTCGCTTGACCCACTTCTCAACGCTGCACTTGCTCTCCTCGGATTATTTCTACGCTTTTTAATTATACCTCCGAGACGAGTTGGCATCCTCGAGGCTCCTCCTCGAGTGAGGAAGGAAGTGCGCCCATGTTCGCTTCAGATAGGTGCGTTTATTAGCGCGAATATGTTACTCTCGAGAGGCTTGATTATTGTGAGATATATAATATACGGCTTTTTTAAAATAAATTTCATGCTTTTTGTTTATCTTTGTAATTTCCACTTGTTTCTATGAATTTGTAAACACACGCTTACGTATGTGCATGAGTCTATATATATACGAATGTACGGCTGACTCTATATTTGCCACAAACTTCGCGCTGGGTGTTTGTATAGAAGTGGGTTTCAAACGCACTGCTTCTCTTCCTAATTATACGACGCGGAGGACAGCTTCGATGTACACACGAAAGGGTCCACTTGCCGTTGCTGTTTGTATATATACAAGCAAGTTCCGAAAGGAGAAGGAATTAACCGTGCATTAAATATACACATTTCCTGAAGTACTTCTTTTGAATATTTTTCCCTCCATTCTGAAAGAATTCCATTGAAGTTCTCTAAAAACACATTTTCAGGTGTTTTAACTTGCAATTAAATGTTTTTACAAAATATCTGCAAAGAATTGTTACAATAAAGTATATTATAGCTGTATCAGCATTTAAAGCACCTACGTGCTAATCTAGTATATCGGCGAAATGATCGTGAAATAATTGCAAAATGAAATATTTTAAACAAGTATGCTTGTTGTTACTCAGCATAATTCTGATTCGATTAGTAATCGAATTTAATGTTGATTATCGAAGAGGTGGAGAAACAGCGTCTTAAAGGATGGTGGAGATTAGTGGAGACGGGAATGGCAATTACTATGTAAATGCGCGAGCAAGAGGGCGTTAATGAAGTAATGTTAGAGAGTTTAGTCGTTGTCGCTAGGGTTTCTGGTTAATGCTAGTTTTGACAGTCTCTATTCTCTGCTTTTCCCAAGAAGATAGGCTGTGTATAAAATCGAATGTATTGGGGTTTTGGGGTTTTGGGGTTTTGGGGTTTTGGGGCTTTAAACATTTCATTTAAGGTGTCTCTACTCATGATCGCGAGCAATTGAAGGAACTTTTTTTACAGCTTAGTAATTTTTCCATTAAACCATATATATGTATCTTTTGATCTAACACATGCCGATAATTTTCATCGTATAAACAACAAAGTTTTTTAAGCTTCGTTGAAAAATCCAAGATTAATTCCAGAACGCGCAAAGCACGGAATAGAGAAATATGGAAGGAAAAGAGAGGAAGCTCAAAATGCCCTCGGAATTTCCAAGTTATCAAAGACCGGAGATATCAGTATACAGCTCTTTCGCATCGTTCGTCTCTTTTTTTTCGCGATATCGCTGCGGCTACAGCAGCTAACCTCTACTCTCAAAGGATTTACTCGCTCTTTTCGCGTGTACGCGCGTACGCGCGTACGTGTATGTACACGAGTATCGTGTGTATCGCCAACTCGGCACGGGCCATGCATGAATACACAATGTAACGAGGCTCCGTCGAGTGTGAACGGTAAGGATGACGGGAGATACCGTTGCATTAGTGTTCCTCTGTGAATGGAAGAAAGTTCGAGCGTGAAAATCAACGATACAACAAAATAGCAGGAGCGACAAAGAAGAGATAGGGTGTTTTTAGTCAGAGAATAAATGAATCGTATACTTGAGTTTTTACTTTTTAATGTAAAAAATGTAAAATAATTCATTGTACTTAGATTAATGAAGGTACAATAACTATCAAATATGAACGTTCATGAATCACGTTTCATGAATTATAAACATAATATAAAAAATGTTTCTTTGCGTAATAGACAGCATCAGAAGAAAACAGTACCAGAGTAACCTACTCTTCAAAATTGAAATAAGGAAATTTCACTATTTCGTAGATAAAATGTATTTTTGTTATTTTTAAATGCTATACGTATATAACTATGTGATAACTATGAATAAGACTTAACATTTTTGAAAATCAATATAATTCAGTATTCAAAGAAAGTGCAATCGCACTGTTTTCAATTTGTGCATTTTCTTTCAATTCGAAGTTGTATCACGATAACATGCTGCACACTGTAATTAGTGAATATTCACTAAACACCAAATGTGGATGAAAATTATACCACTTACTAGTAAATATACACTGATTATTGAAGGTAAATTTGAGTATCAATATTTCTAAGTTAAACTTTCACCATTTCAAATGTAGTGACTAAGGCCCCAGGAAGTAGCACACTTAATGTGGAGATTTAAATTATTTAGCGTCCAATAAAGCAGTTTTCTACTTTGATATTTCAAGGGTAGGTAATATACCTATATTTGCCGATTCTGCGTGTCTATTAGAAAGGCAATGTGAATACAAGAATATACTTATAACTGATGAAACGATCTTCACATTAGTCTGCAAATGTGTTTCCATAATATATAAAGAGTTAAATTGCTGTTCGAACAAATATAATTTTGAAAAGTTATTTGAAATGAGCGGTCTACCTTCATAGTAGCAAGAGACAAGCAAACGATAACAATTGTGCAAAGATTGCGAAAGAACGCCACAAAGCTCTAGTAGTACATGCATACACAGTGAATGAAAGAAAAAAATCACGGTTGCCCTGTAGTGAGAACACAAAGCGAGGGTCGATTGAAATCGAAGCCGAGACTTGATTAAAGTCAACGCGCACACTCGGCCTTTTAAACGAACGAACATACGCAGTCGTATAGCAGTGGAAAAAAGCTCGAGGAAAGAATGCAATTTTATGCCTCGCTCTTTCCCATTTTCCACAGACAGCCTCCATTGGGACATGCAACAGAGGCTTATTCTATTCGTTCTTCGGTGTTCTTATTTTTTACATGTTTTCATGCGAGCTTTTGCAATCTTAACCCTTGCAAATTCAAAGTCGAATTTTGACAGATAAAGCTAACATTTTCGTTTCCAATATGGATCTATGAGATATCCATCTACTGTATATTTAGTTAAAGCAGCCATATTTAATTTACTTCCTTATTGCATTTTTCATTTCAAAGTAAAATTTCGATTCTTCACATTTGTCTTAAAATGGCATGTTATGCTCAGGATATAATATCAAAATGAGTCGAAAATTATAGTTCAAAAATTTCAAAACTACATATTGCAAAACAGGTAGTTTTATTGAATGAAAGATATTTCTGAAGTAAAACTTTTATATAAAATCGGGTTCGCGCGTCGGAAAAAGATTAGATTTTGTATCTGATCATTTTCAAAACTGATTCCAATTGTTTTAATATTTCTATCCTTTTTACATTTTAACAAAAATGTGATTCGCTCGATATACTATATTAAATTTCATAAAGAAAACTGTAAAAATAAATTTTAATTGGTTATTTAATTTAATAACAAATCGAAATACAACCGATCATGCTATATTACGATTCAATAAAGAAAATGTTAAAAATAATATTTAAAAAGCATTTCGAATATTTATTACGGTATTAATTACTTAATTTCTTCTCAAACAAACGTAAATTTCTCATTCACATACCGCTTATGCTCGCATACCGCGATTCAGTCATTCACGACTGTTACCGTGTGCGAGAGTAAAGTGATAACATTTTTTCACATGGTATTGATTGGATTGGGTTAAAGAAATCATTATTATGAAGTTTGCCAGTATCGTTGCTTAAGCATCTTTTTATAATCGTGCATGCGAATGTAAAATACTACTATATTACCCCTTCTCTTTGAAAATCATCGATCATAAAGCTCGTAGTCCTAAAAATAAAAGTTCAGGAGTATAGCGCTGCAAGTGAAATACGAAGCTCTTACATTCGCGCAGTTCCTCGTCCCGTCCTCCCTTCCCTCGTTTACGAGCGCGTCCACCGTCGGCATAAAGCGACTCTGGCATCGTTTGAAGTCACTCATTCTCTCTCTCTCTCTCTTCCGTTGTGCCTCTCTGTCTCGCGTAATAAAGGCCTTGAAGAGAGGAAGGCTAGAGTTTACCTGCGGGAAATCCCGAAAATGCCTCGTCTACAATTTTCACGCGAGCGAGAGAGAAGCTGAAGCTCAAGGGGAGCTATCAAGCATTATTATCCGCGAGACATGCGCTCGGGTATTTCGCGGATGACTGCGGCAAGCTCGTGATTCTTTATGACGAGTGGCTTCCATCTGAATGTATATTCAGATGGAAGAATTACTTGCCTCTGCTTGATTTCAGATAATTTGAGTTCAACTGTACTTTATTTCAATACTGATTTCCAATTTCTGAAATGCAATGTAGCTCAAACCAGTAGGGATACAACTGAACAGTTTTAATTCAAATATTACCGTTTGACAGAAAAAACAAAACAGTACTAACTTATAACCATTACGTGCGTACCTTACTCTAGAGCATCATCGCATGATAAGTAACACTTGTAACAACCAGTGTGATTTACACTCTGACATCTCTGGTCACCTCCTGCTATTACAGGAGTATCCTATAAACGAGTATGGATGGCCTTGTTTGGGACTTCTGTCACTGTCCATATGACTGACGTATAATGTAGATAAGAGTTGCAGTCGCAGCACACAGCAAAGATCTCTGAATCAAAGCCCAAATTCGTTTAACTAAATAGCGCAATCCGATTCTCTCTGTCGCAAATCGCCTCGGCACGTACGATCGTTTAGGCGCGCACGTAGCCCACGGGGTGTCTGCATTCCTCTACCCTCTCTCGCGGGAGACGGAAAGCAGTTCGTTTGGAATTCAAGCTGCGCAGAACTCTCTTCTTTGCCGCTCGAGTCGTTGACGCGTCGTACATTTTTGCTGTCGTGATGGAGTGAGCTACTACTACTTCTGCTTATGCATTTATCATTCGAGATTTCGATTCTAATGCATTCGAAACTTTTTTATTTTCTTCTCGGCGTAAGAATTTTGTATTCTGAACATGTAGCGTATGTAGCCGCGCGTTCTCGACTAGATCCAATATTTGATTGTTTATAACGTCAAGAGCAAGTACTCGATCTATGTGCTGACCACCTATTCCCTGAGTACTGCTACTAGCACGTTGTAGTTTTGTCCACTCTACTCTCGGAAGACGCTATATACTAGTCCTACAAGCTTCTGTGCGATCGATCTATCTAACTCTCCGTGACGGTAGCTTGCAACCGGGGGAAGGGTCGATGATACTCCAGAGAAGCTCCAAAGACGGCCGATGTAGAGCTTGAGAGCCACTAGCGCAAGTACGGCTTTGCCGTCTCTCGCTGCACTTGAGCCGTGTGCGCCCACTACAATGCCAGCTATATACCTACAATACTTACACACGCCCACCTACTTCCGTTCGCATTTTTCCAAAATCAGCCGATCAACTTTCTTTTTCGCTATATCTGTTTTTATTTTTATTCAAAAGATCCCTCGAGATGACGAAGTTTGTCAAAATGTTGGATTGAAAATCTTGGCTAAAATGTATTTCCCGAGGCATCGCATGAACCTGTCGCTTCCGCCGAAAATCTGTGCATATGCGTTTGCTTGTGCGTGTGCGTGTCCGCGCGTCATAACGATTAAGAGACATGCGTTACAGTAGCGCAATAGTCGAGTAGCATGCAATTGCGAACTAAAGTACGCAGTAAATGGCACTAATCGCGAATTGCTCTACACATACTTTTTTTTCATCCGACGACCGAACACACAGGTTGCGAACAATGGGGCAATGTAAAGGCCTTTTGAAATTCATGCATGTAGAAAGCCAGTTCAATTCAAACGCGATCAATTTTCTCCTTTCGTCGATTTTACGCTCGCATAGTCAAACAGTACCTGAAATTCTGGTAATTGAAAGAAAACAGTTCGCAACATTAAAGCAAGAAAAACTGAGGCGTCTGTAAATCGCAGATAAGAAGGTAGAAATTGCGGGATCACAGCAGCTTTCTGCGGGCAGATTCTTCCACAAACGAGGAGAAAATGGCTCTATTTGCCGCGTTGTGGTAAAAGAAAATAAAAGAGCAACGCCAGCAGATTGGACGAGAGGAACATACATAAATCAATGGGTCATTCAAAAACACTTTGCGCAATAGTTGCCTGGATGATTAATCAGTTTTACACTCTCTGACACGCAGAGTAATCAAAATTTCCATTCGCGAACAGAGCAGGTGTAACTTTTTTAGCGCACGTACTTTAGAATAGTTAAAATAGCTTTTTGCGATATACTATTAGTGAATTAAAATGTGCATTTTTCTTTCTTATAAAAACGAGTAAAGTACAACGTATTTTACCAAAAAAGTTTCAGGTCGAAATAGATTTGGCAAATGGTCTGCGTTGTTTGCTATGGCAATTTTTTCATCCCAGCTTTGGTCAGTCGATGTTTCATTCCCGGTCCTGTAGCAGGCTTTTTTCAACAAGCCACGGGTATAGTGCGCGTCGATCGTAAATTCTCATTGACGATATTCGCTGTTCTTCCAACGAATAATTAATAACAAATGTTCGAAGCGGAAAATTCTCGCTTATTTTAGCTATAGATCATGTGTGTCAAAAATGTTCAAAAATTCTTGTACGAACGTTTACATGAATTAAACATTATTTGGAGTTCGATGGATCTGTAACTACACGCATGTGCACATTTGTTCGGAATTATACGCACATCGAATGATATTCAATTTCCACCTAAATTAGATGGCACCTTCTATTCGGCGAGTGTGTGCACTTGGCAATATTACATCACAGTACACTACAGCGATACTCTAACTTAAACGAGCTTAGTCGCAAACAGGAATGGCAAATTATTATTCTTTTTTTCTTATCGATTCAGACAGCATATTCACCCTATTATTTTCTGAGTGGGTTGAATTACGCCTTTTCCAAGCTTGTTGGTCAGTCATTGAGGACGACCATGCGACTACCGTTCATTGGGTGCCAAGGGTGTAGAGTTAGATTTTTAATTGTCCGGTGATTTAAATAAAATTCTAGAATTATTATTATTTTAAAGTTTCACTACTCAATTTTCCAATGAGTAACAACATTTATAACCGATCATATTTTCTCGTTCGATTTTCCAGCTGATTTGTCTGATGTTCCAGCCAATCGACGGTTTCCTTTAACAAAATCTAGCAAATTGAGTTACACATCACTGAGCGGATTTTGAGTTTACCACAATATAGAAACTGTAATCAAGCTGACTTATCCCCGCTCAACTTTGTGTGCGCGGCAGTAATAACAATAAAAAAGTAACAAAATAAGGAATCGTAGAGTTATAAAGTCTAAAGGTGATCTCGTATCATAAGTCGTAAATCTGGATCGTGCAAATTGAAATAATGATAAAACCTTTAATTGCCTGGAAATAGAAAAAGTATGCATCGGCTCTCATGCAGCGAGGGATTTTTGTCAGCCGGCAAATTAAAATTCAGACACTTCTAGAGCTGTTATTGTCTTTCCCGCTTTCTCTTTCTTTCGATTACATCCTTTACCTTTTTCATATGCCTGGAGGCCTTCTTCTCGTAAAGTCTCGTGGCTCTGAGATATTTAAATTATTACCCCGTTAAATTATTACGAGCGGGCCGCGTTAAACGTTCGAATGAAAAGACAGAGCAACTTTACTGCACACAGGCTGGCTTCTCGATATTCTTGCTTTTTTAATACTCTGGCTATACGTAAAATATCTTCGCGTGAAGTACTGTACGGAAATGAATTTTCTTCAAGTGCTCCCTATTGTGTCAGCTCATGTAATTCGGCTTTTGATCCAACTATTTCTCAGTGATCTGAAGGATTTAGACAATTTTCTATCGGAACAATGCGCTAATTTGCTAGTAATCAAAATACCACTTTACCATTGTTATTCTTGTTAGAGTGTAGTGTGCTGTACCCGAGCTGGTCATAAGTAAATACCCCAAGGGGCTGTATAAACGTTAAATATAACCTCTCCCTCTGAGAAAGTACCCACACCGTCCAGTTGGTTCCATAGATTTTGTTAGTTCAGGCATTGCTTTAGCCGTTTTCAAAGCCTACTAACTGTATGCGCCTAACATGCGACTCAGAATATTACGTATACCAAACACATCAAGTTTATGTATAGATAAAATGTTTTTCTGTTTTTTTTCCTAAAAAAAACTTCGATCTCGACTATTGCGACTTTCAGGAATAAAAGCAAAAGACGTAAAAGATGGAAAAGTTTTACAAATGAGTTATATGCGGGCTTTAATGACCAGCTCGGGATTGAATGCGTCGCTAATATCAGTCGCAAGATTTCCAGCCTACGGTTTATTACAGTTTTCTCGTGGAACGAGCAGAGATGCAATCTTTCGACGGGGAAAAGACGCTTTTTCGAGCGTCGCGACGCAGATGTTCCGTAAATTATGGCTCTATGTTGAACAAGATGATACTGCACTTATTACCGCGAGATTGATGTCTTGCAGGATTTCTATCGTTTACTTGCTTTTAATTCTTTTAAAATTCTACTTTTCCAATAAAAATGATCAATTAAAACAAAACTGTAAGATGTAGCACGAGGATGTTATGTTGGCATGAATGGAGAAGTCGAAATAATGATACTTCTGTGTAAAACGTGCACATAGAATACACCACACAGAAGTATTCTGAAAGATCAGTCCCAGTCGACCTAGAAAGAGTGGTTCATCTGTCCCTGTATATAGCACAGATTTAACATTCTTCAAGCGTTGAGGCGAAGAAGGAAACGATGACACAGCAGCTCTACACAACATCTTCTCTGTCTCGATTTTTTTCTCTCTCGCAACTCAAATACTAACGTAGGTAAGCCAGCAGAAGCAGTAGAAGCAGCAAAGCTCGTCGCGTTCCGTGTTTGAATTCCGAACTCGCGCTCCTGCGTTTGACGACTCGTCGAGCACTCGGAATCCAAATAAACGCGCCGCTTGAGCTTCAATCCGTTGGCCGTAGACTAGCTAGCTTCTGTATAGCTGCAAGCATGCCTATAGCTATAGCGGACATGAGCTCAGTCAAATAGGGACATCGCTTTTCGCTCTACTGAAGCCTTGGCGCATTCGCTCGCAGTGTCTTACTTTCGAGCTTTTATTACGATTAAGATGCTTACTTTGTCTTTCTAGAGGACACATTTTTCCAAACGGAAAAACATAATTAATATAAAAATGAAAACCATTCAATTATTAGAGTTTCGAAATAACCTGTTGCATTTTCATAAAGATTAAATCATCGGTCTACCCCCTAGACGCTCATTTCTTCAGTAGCTCTTGATGCAATCATTTCCAGTGCAGCGTGTACAAAAACAAAGAAATGATAAAGAATGAGACTGCATAGCGGTCGAGTTGAATCTCTTAATTTGTCCTAATTAGCGTAAACCGGCGTTAACGAAGATTCCAATTTTCAGCAAATTAATTAAGGGGAACTTTTTTCAACCGTGCGGCCGCTACACGAGCACTGCTGTCTCCCCTTTGAAACACGCTTGCTCGCACTTACTCTCGTTAGCTGCTGGTCCTTAGCCAGAGTGAGGGAGAGAAAGAGGAGAAAGAAGCAAAGAAAGAGAACTCTAGTATATAGTCCGATTGTAGTGTTAGGTTGGGGTAATAATACAAATCAGTACAGCTGCATGCATTCAAATTTCTAAACGAAAATGGTGGGTCTGTTATTTTTAATAAGCGCGAGAGAAATACACAATGCTTACGTCAAAACTATCACTCAGTAGATTAAATTATTCACCTCTTAGCTTCCTCGTTAAATTCAACACAAACGAAAGAGTTGTGCACAGTTGACAACTCGGTAGATGGGAAAAAAATTCATGGAATACCCGGCAAAAGCTAGACAAAGCTTGCAGTATTTGAACTTCGTCTTGAATATTCATCTATTGTAATAAACCTCTTTGGTAGAAGATAGTTCGTCGAAGATTTTTCTTTCTCGAATTTTCATAGATTTTCTCGTTGAATCGAGCTGTTTCTTTTGCTATACTATATAATGTAATGTATGGACATTCAGAATGCTCAATTTTTTCAACTTAGTACTACTAATAAAACTTAAATATTATATCCTTATGCAGAATTAAAAGGAATTCTGATAACTACTTTAGCAAATCGATATCTCGATAAAAATAGTTCTGTAACACAATATCGTTCGCGCTGTAGTCGCAATCAAGCTTTACGTACTGCAGTATCTTACAATCGTTCGCTGGATGATTATCGACGCTCGACAAAAGCAAAAGAAAGGAGATGGTAGAAGAATGGAAAGGGGCGAGTGTTCGATTATTCTTCACAACGACGAGAAGAAACTGGTCAGTAGAGCGCGCTAAGTGAAAACAATCGGGTTCTGGCGTTGCTGTGTCTAGCGTAACGCTATAATTGATCTCCAGAACAATTAATTCAGTTACCTTTGTCAATTCGTTAAGGTTCTTATGTAATATTATTAATTTCTGCTTTCTTGATAATATATGGTTTTATTTCTTTATGTTTCAGGTGGGTTGGTTGGTTCAATACTGTTATTCTACGCCACAATCTCACACACACACACACACACACACACACACACACAACCATCAGGTGAGTTGAACAAATGATTGCAACCTCCAGTGAGAAAAAAAAACAAATACATTATTGTCGCAATCTCCAATATCCCCCAAAACAATCCCAACTGTAAACAGAGGATTTTCCAAAGCATCTCTCGTGTGTTTAGTTAACAGTCGCACAATTTCGAATCGGCTGTGACGATTCACGCTGAAACGAATAAAATCAACAACAAAAGCAGCAAAGTTAGCGTTCCACAATGCTTTAATATTTTCAAAAGTGTTAAACTGAGTTGAAAAAACTGCAATTATAGATACCCAAATTGAATAGCCAAAGAATTGATCATTCGTCGAAATGTTATTCTTTTTTTTCGCATATAATCGTAACATGAACAACACGCATATATACATATTTATAGAGTTTATGTCAGTTTCTAAAAACAAACGCATGTTTATATATAATTCGTATTTTACTTTTCAATCACGCGAATAATTCAGCGAAATGCGTTCATATCTAAAAGAGCTTATCGTTCTTTCGCTAAAAATGATCGTTGTGCAAAAACAAAATACGTATTAAGGGATAAAATCCGTGTTACCATCTATAGAACAAACGCTGCGCTGACTCGTTAATGAGAAAGCTAGCGAGACTCAGGTCATTAATGACAAGTATACACATGGTTATTTTTACATAACGCATCTGACAACATGTCCGTTTGTTAATTTACACATTCGCAGAACGTGCAAGTAATTGTTTGTGGCTCTAATTCGATTCGTTTGTACGTTTTTAATGACTCTTCAGTTGAGTAACGCTGATTTACTTTTCATAATAAAGACTCAACCCATCGATTTGAATGCAGCGATGATTAAAAATTAGTTTGAAAAAAGTCTACAACGCATCCTCGTTATTTTCATTCGTTGACCTCTTCAGACATCTTCACTTATAATTCGCCTGTGCGATTATTATTAAAAACGCTGGAAAATGCACCTGGCTGAACTTCTTGAGCGTACTTTGAGAAAAGTAACGCTGAAAATGAAAAGTAGCAGTATACAGTCTGGAAAATTCTGCAGCGAATTTACGATTATTTTATATTTTTTCCTATTTTTTTCCTACTCTTTTGGGGAGTAGGAAAAGTAGTTCTTTTGTACGTACGCATTGTCCTGACTACATTCTATGTATTTATATTATTTATATTTTCCAGTCTCCCTCTTTCCAGTGAATTCTGTTTTTCCTCGAATCTCATTCTTTACGACTTCCTTAGGCAAATTTTGCCACACGATTCACAGCTTTTTTTCAGCGTTTTTTTCCTTTTCTTTTTCTAATTGTTACTTGCTAAATATTTATGCGCACAGTATAGAACGTTATGTATACAACACGCGATTGAGATTCTATGTATTTACATAGAGACTAATTGCTGAAGTTTGGGGTTTTCCCCTTGCGTTTGTCGCATTTTTTCGTTAAGGAACAAGATCGCTGAATAAAATTTCGAAAAAATGAGTTTCTATTGTTTTCATAGCGATCGTGCGTCAATTAAACGGGATATATTACTTTTTTGAGTGATTAATTGAAATCGTTACGCGATGGCGAATAATTAATTTATGAGTCGAGAGCGAGAGAGACGGAGAAGATGGGTGAGAGAACTAGGGAAAATTTCATCAATATAACCTCACGATCGTGTCGACTGTCATCGTAAAGCATCATTTATATTTTTATTTCAATTTTAATTTTAGCTTACAATTTGTTATCGTCAGAAAATTCGTTTCGTAATGTTATCCTTTAACAAATCGAAAAATACAGTACAGTCAGAAGGTATTGTCGGAATGCACTATAGTGTAGAATTGTCTGTAGTCTATTTCCATAGTACTCAAAAAGCCGTCATATTAATAGTTTCATTCTCTACCGCACGTGCTGGTAACAAGAAAGAGTACAAACGAGTTGTCGCCAGGAGAGGGTGTCAAAAATAAAATCTAAAATAAAATCCTCCGTTGCTCATTTTTTTTAAATGCTACTACTTGTTTTCTTGCATTTTTGACACAGATTTAATAAGCACGCAAAGAAAGTTGGTATTTAAATGCTGGAAAAATTGTTTATTTAAGTATTCTATTAAAAGCTTGTGCTTCAACTGTAATAATTTTATTTTTATCGAAAATAAGTCGTCGTATTCACGTTCACGAATCAGCGTAATTGGTGGTCTCATGAAATCAGTCAACATTGACAGTGCTGAATGTAAAAAAAGTTGACCCCCGCTCGAGCGACATTTTTCCCCGAACACGTGGTCTCCCGCCACTTCACAATTATCCTTTTTGCGTTATCCTTGTATACGCGTATAGAGTCGCTTCTTCTGTCAGACACGCGACACTGGCGTTTGCGTAGTCTCGAATACGACGACAGACAGTCTAGTCGTTGCGCGCACGACTCGCAAGTTTCAAAAAAGGTATTCATTCGCCATAAATAATTCATGTGCTGTGGAAAAAAGCATAGAAGATAGTGTACGAAATTCAGCTGTCATAGCACGAAGACGTGATACTTTTGCAAAGTGTAAGAATAACAAACGCAACAACGACAATAATAACAATAATAAGAATAATAAAACAAGATCCAGGACTCTAAAGTCAAGAGCGGCAATAGACAGACGACGCATCGGCACTCGACAGGATACACGAGTCCTCGCTCTCGATCGAGTCGCTGGAAAATTACGGTCGCCTAGCCACGTACACCTACACTTACACATACGTGCTATATAGACTGGCAGCTGCGCCGCTGGCAACTTTTACGTCTTCGAACGATATCGAAACGTCGTTGCGCCGCGAAGGGGACGGGGGGAGCGGGGAGGGGGGATTCGTGACTGATAAACTGTAGTAGTGAAGTGGTGAGAGCAAACTGATATGCTACTGCGGAGTTCGAGAAGTGAAGTTTTATGTAGTGCAGACATTGCTGTTGTCGGTTCAGTGAAGTGAGAGAGTGTGCGCTCGCGCGCGGGTGTGGGTGTGCGTGTGCGTGTGCGTGACTCCGCGTAACTATTTATCTTATGTAATTAAAAATTGTCGAGCAATAGCGCTGTCGTGCTACATGATTTGTCGTCGATCCCAAGTATACGTATGACGTTGTCACCGTGTATAATAATTTCAAATTTCACCAAGTCATAATTGCGAATTTCCGTCAAAGGAACTAGCGTATATAGAAAGAGAAAACAAGCATGACCAATTGTACCGACTGTACATAACCTCGTCGCGTGTGTACTAGTCGCTTACGGAGCGAAACGTCGCAGTGGATACTCAGCGGCGCGTGGCTGCAATTGGGCCCGATAATAACACGCGTCTACATACTAGCTGCTCGATAATGGCTTTAATACATCATCGCCACCGTCGTTGCGCTCGACTGACTCCTGATTGTTGCGCGCCCTTGTGCCGCGTCCGTCGGTTATTTGATTACACCGGATGAGGAAGAGTAACTCTCGACTGTAGGATTGGGATTTCAAGAATTTCGAATACACGGTTCGACTTGCTAGAGGATTCTAAACGATTAGAAATTAAAATTTTCAATTCCGACACACTTGATCAGTTCATTTGTCTTATAACTATGTTATATTGTTTTACTGGAGTATCGTTTTACTGATCATCAATATAATAGAACAAAAAAGTCTGAGAATATATTAAATATATGTTTCAGATTGCTTATAAGTATACTATGTAAAAACTGCCTTTGGGATTATAGGTCCACAAATACCAAATCGAATGGTTCGTACATATTGCTTTAGTGTAGTTTCGTCGTATTTATTATATGGTCGCAATGTTTATTGCATAATAATGGAAGAAAATTTATTTCATATGCTGATAAAGAGATTTTGTTGTAGAGCTATCAAGTTTTCAAGCACTTATTTCATTTAAATATTACATAATAAGAACCTTAATACAATTAGAATCCTGTTACTTTATGCTGGCTTTGATAAATATTTAACTATTTTACAGTCGTCGTCTCTGGTTTTTTTTAAAGGCATGCCTTGGAATATCGAATAGAATTGAAATATCATCATATAATACAATCAATTTAGAAATTAATATTTCACTCCTACGTTTCCTTCTTTAACTTTAAGTGAATTAATTAAAATATATTACTATTATACTCAAAGGAAAAAAATGCAACTATAAACCATAGTATTTTTGCAGGATGTCGGTCAAAAACTTCGTTTTACGCTAAGAGAGCTAGTTAGCAGAAAATAAACGTGTTTTTAGAGTCGGTGGAAAAGTTTATTTCCACTGACTATTCTTCGCTAGTATTTCCTGAAGTTAGTGCATACTTTTGAATATTTAATGTATATTATACATAAAAAGCTCGTAAAAAAGCGCATTGCCAAAAGCATCTCGCGTCACTGATGCACACCTCATCTCCAAAGAGTCAGCCTACCTTTTCGCAAAATCCCCGGCAGGCACAAACCCAATTCCCAGCAAGTGGAAGAACGAGAATAGAAAAAATTTCACACGGTCTTTCTGAAAACCCTGTGCGCGTGCAAATTCACAAGCGAGACTTTTCGTGCGAAAAAAATTCGATGGAGAAAGTATACTCGTATTGTAAGAGTCTACGTCTCATTAACGAGTATGGTAGACGCCTTTGACGCGACACGTGTGGAAACTGGTTGTATGTGACTGAAACAAACAACCGAGATGCGATCAATATTCGAGCATTGGTCTGTGGTTTTTAATCAGCATTTACAGTCATTATTTGAAATTTTAAGTACAGCACGTGTGGTCGTATCAGTTAAAATTTTGTAGTTATACATTAAAAATTATATGCCGCTTTTTAAGCAGAAACGCTAATAATTTCCAGGCTTTCCACCTATAAGCTTACTCATTCGCACTATTAAAATAATAATTAAGTTATTTCATTTCTATTAGACTTTCCCTATAGTCTACCTTTCCTGCTCTTTTTTTCGTTGAGTGTAATTTTGAATAATGCACCTCATTCGAGATAATTGCAATACTCTAATTTTTTTCAGAAATGAAATACTAATATTAATAATATTAAGTTATTTAAATTTGTGAAAGTAATTCGAGTAAATAGATTTAAATGCATGATTATTCGAACGAAACTAATGCAAAAAGTAAATTTAGAAAAATAAAGTCGCACGACACGGAAAGGGTGGATATAGCTATTCTTTAACAACCGGAATCAGGCCGCCCCTTTGTGATTTCACCACCTCGAAAAAATCTCTTGGTTCGAAAATAAAAGAAGGGACGCGAAGCTTTTCTCAGTAGCCATTGGTTTATAAAGACGTGCAAATTTAAAGATGAATTTATCCCTGTAATTCAGTATTAATATATTCGTTATATCCCAACCAATAACATTGGTAATAGCATATTTCATTAAATTGATAGAACGAAGTCACAGGTTTAAAGTCAGCAACAAACTATAAGTAGAATTTTCTCACACCCGATTTTCACATAACACAACGGTATTCCTCTCGTGAGAGTCTCCTTCACAAGTCACGACTCCTCCTCTTCTCTTGAGAGTCGACCGCGAAAATCGAGTCCTGGCAAAGTGATTTTGCGCCGTCGAAATTCAATTGTTGATTTCAATGTCGAGGAAATTTTTCTTCTTTACTCCAGAGCTCTGTACAATGCCAATGTAATTTTTCGCGACTCAACTATTAGAAATATATATATACTTCGAAAAAAGAGTCTTGTGATATAAGCTGCGCGTAGGAAGAGAAATTGCGCTTGTTTGTCAGCAGTAGTGGCAGTCGAGCTATTGATTGGATGCACTTTGTATTTTTCTATTGAAAGTAAATAATGGAATAGCCCTTCAACTGCCGTTCTACTGTCTCCATAATCGCTGCAGTAGAGAAAGCAAAATTAAAGGTTATCGTTTGTGGCTTATCCATGTATTTTTATTTTCATATTTTTTTAACTTTTCAGCCATTACATGCCGCTCCATTCATTATGTATGTGTATTGATAAATATCACACATTTATTTGCGAGAAATCGTCAATCTTATACATTATTTACTACTTTAATTTATAAGGACACAAAAGATAAAATTTTCGCTTTAAAAGTTAAACGATCTAATCCCAAGTACTAGACCAATTTTCTTTCAACAACTACATCTCAGAATCCCCTCAAGCAAAGCTCAAGTTGCAGGCAATCCGTCTATCAATACCGCAGTTTTCTCGTTTCTCTCTCTCTCTCTCTCTTTCTCTCTCTCTCTCTCTCACTCTATATGTATATATATATATATTTCACACTACGTTCGGTATCAAAATTTTTTTCACAAGAATTCCTTTAAGTCCTCTTTGAGTATATAAGATGAGTTCGAATTCTATTCATATTGGTGGAATCTATTTTTAGCTCCAGGAAAAATTTCTTTCTTTACAAAGAAGGGACTTGTATTATATAAAAGAGCGACTACGTATAACTGCACGCGTATGTACACTGGTGTGCAGTTGGCGAAATTCTTTTTAGCCTTGAGTTTTTTGTTTTGCACACGCGTTGTATCCTCGGAAATACGGTCTCTGAGAGACGGATTCGTAGAGAGTAGCAGTTGGTACTGTTTTCAATCATTGAAAGTGCTCGCGGTCGAGTGGTCTGCGAATCGTTGGTTTACGCTATAAACTCAGGAACATCGGAAGATTGATTTAGTTCTTAATCGGTACATAAACGTGCATCGTAGTACAATTTTCTTTTCTACACCAAATTTCATATCAGACTTATATAATTTTGCAGTCAATTCAACCCATCGTGTCTAAAAGATCTCTATTTTAATCCAACTACAGAACTCGAATAATTCTCACTTCTAATTTCCTCCCAATGCTGATTGCGACGAGTTTTCTAAAGTCCCAGAGCTAATAGAAAAAAGTGTCGCTAATCCCTAATCTCTTCTATGATTGCTCGCCCGCATTTTTCCATTATAGCAGTTGCACTTTTCTTTCGTCTCTGGAATTACGCAGTGAGAGAAAGGAAAGCAGTACCATAGTAGTAATAGCGTCTCTCGCGTGTTGGAAGCCTTTATCTCGGACTGTGCAGCTAGCGCAGAAATTACGAGGATGGTCTACAACAGTGGGATTCTCTGGCACGCGATCTCGCGCTTACAGGTGCAAGAGATCCTATGAGAGGACTATGCGTATGCCTATATATATATATATATATATATATTCTGCAGCAAAGTTTCGATTACAAAAGGATTTTTTTAAAGGATGATGAATGTTTCGCTATAAGACTCATTTGTAGGATGATCGTGATGACGATTTTCATGAAAAAGTCGTAAATTATTTATGAGCGTTGATAGTCACACGTCGAGAGAATTGCAGTTAAAAATAAGAGACTAACGAATTCTTTCTTCAATAAAGAAAGCTGCTGTGCATATATTGCCAAACAAACAAATTAATTCTAATCGCAAAAGGCTATCAAGTCTATATTCGAGCCTTTACACGCGAGTGTGAATAGGTATTTAAAGAACAATGTTGTAAAAGATTTATTTGCATTTAGGGGTTTATTTTGTCAAAAAATATTGGCAAACAAAGAATAACGTACACACATTTTGTTATCGTACGTATAAGCCATTGAATGATTTCATCGAATTAATAATTGCTTAGTATTCCTAATTAGCTCGGACGAACAAAAATATCTTAGAATTAAAAAATTTTCTCGAATTTTTTAGAGATGACCTGGAGGAATAATAGACTTTTTAAAAATAAGTAGACTTGTTAAAAATAGTGCATAAAGTAAAGTTAAAAATAAAATTTGTGTTTGTGTCAGTGTCTTTTTGTTTTTGTATTTTTAGCAGTTGACCAGCTTGGTTTTTTACAAAAGGTCCAATTAGGGATCTAGTAGAATTTTCAACAAATAACTCTTGATAAGCAATAGATAATATATATTAGGTATTCACTTTGTATAATAATGGTGTTGGGACGAAGCAGCCGAGCAACCGTGCGAAATGTTTGATGCGGCTGCGTATACAAAGTTGATTCCTGTGAGAAATCAGGGAAACCCTTCTCCTGTTATAGCTACGTTACTCTGCTATGGGGATTGGCGTTGACTAAACCAATGGCTGAAAAATTAATGCGATGTCCGAAATCGCTCAAGATACAGCTTGCTGATTAGATGATTCGTATTTGTGATCTGTTTAATTGAACGATGAAGAAATTTCAGTAACTTATTACACAACTAAATTACACAACTAATTATTTTTTGAGGGGCAAATTTTTTTGTACATTTAAAAGTAAATGTACAACAAAATTATAGAATAGCAAGACCTTTCAAATTCAAGGTAAAACTGTCTATTATTATAATAAGTGTAGATTATTCTATTATTATAATAAGTGTAGATTATAACTGCATTGTCATAAATATTTAAAATTTTGAATTTAATAATTTCGTATACATCGTTATTTAATTGAAAATTACTAAATTTGCTTGATAAAATAAATCTACCTAAATTCCACTTCAAGACAAATAACTATTTACAACGCAGTAAATGGTATCTTGAAAAGACGTCAAAAAGGAGAAAGAAAAAAGTAGACTACCGAGACCTTAAACGACGTCAGCGTTCACTGTGCTGAACATCCAAAGAATAGAGAAGTCTGCGCAGCTGGTAAATTAACTTGCACGGCTGAACGGAGCGAGAAAAGAAAGAACTCGGTTGCGATGAAAAGGTTGGCGAATGCAAAAGACCTACTGGGCCCTGGATATACACCAGCTGAGTACTTATATATGTGTGTGGGTGCGGGTGTAGTCGCGAATTGATGGAGGGTACACGGTTGCAGGGATCTCGGACCATCGAGTTCTGCACGAGAGGTTAATTACACGCTTGGCTCTTTAATTAACCGGTGAGATCGATCATTCAATGTGTGCAGTTGCCCAATGTTTCCTTGTATGTGTCTGCTTCTATAGGTATAACGTTTTTTACGCGTCGTTGAAAAATGAAGAAACTATAATGCCACGAAAATAGTTTCGATAAATTATACGTAACTAAGTAGAAAAAATCTTTGTACAAGTAAAATCTTTGCAGAAATGTATTGCTAATTTCGTCAAACATTTCGTTAATCTCAGCACTATGGGTTCGCTACTTTTATTCTCTACGTATAAATAAGAAATTATTGCCCTGTAGAAGGCGGCCGTTTATTACTAAGGACTATGTACTTAAAGGATGACCGTTACTTTTAATGGAATCTCTCTCTCTCTCTCTCTCTCTCTCTCTCTCTCTCTCTCTCATACACACACATGTGTATCTCTAAAGATCCAAAGTTTTTTGATGTTTCTCATTTTTCAATTATCAAAGAATAAACTTCAATTAGTTATATTTAAACATTATTCACTGTGCCTTCGAATGCTATATAGAATCAACGTTTATAAGAGTTTCATTACTAAAATATTACTAAAATATCAAGGAACGTTTTAGCGAACCGATCCGCTAAATGCTTTGTACGCTTTTGTCATCTCCGAGATAATGGTCTTTAGTCGGTCTGTTGTGCCAATA
Source organism: Apocrypta bakeri (assembly GCA_018906985.1). NCBI lineage: Eukaryota > Metazoa > Arthropoda > Insecta > Hymenoptera > Pteromalidae > Apocrypta > Apocrypta bakeri. The sequence goes on along the minus strand of JACCIA010000008.1, from coordinate 2,306,689 downwards.
TGGGTAATACAAGTATTATATTGTATATTTTTAGATAATCGATTGTGTAACCGCAATTATCTTTTATGTTAAAACTTAATTGAACAACGACAAAACGGCATTTGAAACCATATCTAAACACATACCACATAAAGAAGTCACAAGTCACATAGGAGTTAAGTATCTTTAGTCTAGTTGCATCTATGATCGACCGGGTTCTGCGTGTATGAACAGCGAGTTACGACGACTACTCGGCAATTGGGTAGCTTTCAGGTTGCTTATAAACCGTGGCGTTGTCGGTTTATCGAAACGAGGAAATATTTTCTTTCAAATGACGGTAGCTGCTATGTGCCAATACTTATATAGATGCGTCCTCGTAAACCTTCAACGTTAACAGGCAGACAGGAAGAGAAGGCAAATCTCTCTATCGAAATATATAAAAAAATGGTATGTTTATGGTACACGTAACCTTCTCTCAGTTGGAAAATATCAATATCTTATTATTCCGATGGTGATATTCGCAAAAAATTTTTTAAAAGTCAAAAAAAAATAAATGCACGCTGTTTCTATGTGTTAAAGTTATGCTGAGACTGAAATTTTCGCGTAGCCGTTTCTATTAATAATATTCAATAAACCATTTAAATTTACATTTAAATGTATTTTAGTCAACACTTTGCTCTGAGCTCTGAAGATCGAAATAGACTAGATTGTAATTTATAGACATGTGATCAAAAACATTAATTTGATATTTTAGACGAAGTCGAATAAGCAGATGTCTAGCATAACTTAACTCAATTAAATGTATTTCTATTGAATATTCACTCTTTTTTCTCTGCATTCGTAGAACGTTTGCTATACCCTTATTTTATCCGATCTCGGCGTATAAATTCGACGTTCGTTTCTATACGTTCCGTATACATACGCTACTTTATGTATACGACTTTGGTTTTTCTTTACTCGACCGGCTACACACAACTTTAGTATTTCACACGGCTTATTCGTATACTGAGTGTGTCCTGATATAGTGTGGAAAAATACGATATAGCGATATGAAAGGTTTATAACTGAGTTTACGATGATTTATCGAGCTTTACTTTCTGCCGTAAGTTTTTATTTTTTATGTACAAACGAATCGTGATCGACGATCTTGGCATTAAGTTTTTGCTAGTCGTTCGTGGCACGTTTACGATCTGAGTATTCCATTAAATTAAAAAAACCTAACCGTGCAATGTAACGCTCACAACAAACAACACACAACCGATCATGTCCCTGTACGACAGTCAATAAAACATCGGTACGTGCATCGAAAGACACAGCACGTCCCCGACAATTTTCGGAACAAAGAAGAGTCAGTGTGTGAGAGAATGAGAGAGAGAGAGAGAGAGAGAGAGAGAGAGAGAGAGAGACAGAGAGAGACAGAAAGAATAGATGTTGTTCAGCAGCACAGCTGCTATTGACTTTTTCAAGGGACTGGTGACTATAGTCACACCGTCTGCTGCATAGCGTCGTCTTCTTCTTTTTTCAGTTGGTGGCATTGGTCCAACGATAGTCTCTCGATTCAATTAGCTTCGCGTTTTGTCGGCTACTAGTGTGTACACGTGTGGAGTCTGCAAAGCCTCTGTCTCTGGCCACTATCCACTCGCTTTCGTGTTTATTCGGCAATATGTGCAGTTTTAAGGACATCTCCGATACACCCTTTAGAATCGTTCGAAATAATAGATAGTACCTAGTTGACACCAGTTTTTTTTTAAAGTTTGTTATTTAAAATTATATTTAGTATTTTTATAGATTTCTGGTATTGGAACAGTGGTCCAATATTGGTACAACCTTGGTTCGATAACGGGATGATAAGAACGGACGAAAGTTAAAGTATGCTTTCGGAACAACAAAATTACAATTGAGATATAGACTTTTTATCCAATATTATTCCTTTAGCGTTTCTCTCATGACTGTACATTATGAAATGATGACTTCGCTGCAATTTAAAAGAAAAACCACGTTTCACAAGAAATCAATAAGAGAAATAATCCACAATCGAAAGTCAGCAGCTGAGATGGTAGAAATTTGGACAAAGATTTAGTTACGATATAGTAGTCGTCAAGCCATGATTTTACCTATAATATATATATAAGCTGCGCGTAGGCAGCTTTATGAATTCGCACTCGCTCAGAAAATAAAAGGGAGTCGGGAGCAGCACTCGAGAAGTCGCTCGTGTGTTAACGCCGACACGGTTTCACTCTTCGGCGTCGTTACTGAAATATTATGCCCAAGCGAGTATTTTTCCTTTTTCTCTTACTCTCTACGAACCGTAACTCGAATATATTTTTCACCGACGCAGCGTGGCTTCGTCGATTCAAACTGCACAAATGTAGGATAAATGGCGAATTTAACGATTAAGATAGATTTATACAACAGCTGCGTCTTCGCTTTTAAATCTAGAAAGAGCCATTTCTTTTGAATAAATAACGTTTTATTCTTAAAGCCGCGTGTCAATTTTGAAACTAGTTTATTTCCCCTCGTTTAAAGTCCTTTGACACGATACAAATATAAAACGTCTCGTCTCTATATATTAGTAAACAAGTTTTTTAAATTTCGTTGCACAGGGCGAAAATGCTTTATACAAATCTCGGTAAATATGTTTCAAGCTTTGGGGGTATACACACGAGGGCGACCAAATAAAAATATTCTTCTAAAAAGGTGCAATATAACATAAAGAGCAGAAGCGAATTGAAAGTTGACTGTTCGTAAAGAAAGCCCAAAATGACTTGGTGGCTTCTAAATTTCTTCCTATTATATTCGTCTCCCTGTTTTTACTGCTCCTTTAGCAAATCGCCTCTATATGAGAAAAAGTACTCGGAATAAAACCGAAAGAGAGAAATGGTAGCAAAAATTCTCGTGATACGAATATGAAATACAATAGGTTGCATCAGTTAGAGACTGCTGAAAGAGAAACGAGACGATCGATAGCTTGTCTATAGTTGGTTGGTTTGATATATTGCCAGGCATTATTTCTTTAAAGATGGATATTTTTTAAATAAATAATTTCTTTTCTAATAAACTCGAATACGCAGCATCACACGACATGAGGAACCCTCAATTTTCAAATAATAAACTTCTAAGCGACTAACTTGCAGCCTGTAGACTCCTATGAATCAAGTTACTTCCGGAGCCGGCAAGTAATTTAAGGCCTTTTCCTTCTTTCTGCTCTTTTCCAAAATGAAAAAGGCCACATAACAACTCGCAAAAAAATAATAAAAATAAAAAATCTCAAGACAGAGACTGCGAACATTCTGCAGCAATTTTCTTAAATGCTGCACTGGCGAGTTTTCGCGACTCAATTTTTACTCTCTTTTCATGAGAAATCCGTAAGTCGTCAACGGCGGTAAGTTTTGCGAAGAAGTCGGCCCGTCAGTGTCGCTCACTTTCGGAACAAGTTGTAACAGCTATGACGTCCTGTTTGTTCTTTTTTCTCATTATATTCGACGATTTCATGTGAAGAAAAAATGAAATGCCTTCAATAGAATTTCCATCATTTATCTTATGAAAGCATTTATTTTTCTAACAAAAATTTTATGTGAGACGTTACTTTTTGAATTAAAAATTACCCGCTCAATTTATAATATATATGACTGCTTTCCTCATGACATGCTAATCAAGATTTTCTTTTTCTTCAAAACGATATTTCTGTCAGTGCATCTTTATCCGAATCAGTATCGTCGCTAAACGTCAATATTATACTGAAAACAAGCTGCGAAACATTAGATTGATCAGGTAATTCCTAACCCATTTTACACTAAATACCAGTCGACCATTTTCTGGTATAAAGTTTTTACCAGTGTTGAAACGCATAATCCAAGTTATTCCTAGTCGACAAAGCTAAAATTCCGCGTCTGCCGACAGAAAATAGCGCACTTGAAAAGTTGACCGGATTTCCATTGCGCGTTGCGCGCGCGCTATCCCAGTGCAAAATAACTCCTTCAAAGTACTAAACTTTTCGCATTTCTAACTCTCTCTCTCTCTCTCTCTCTCTCTCTCTCTCTCTCTCTCTCTCAGTGACTATACAAGTTCAGCGATAAGCAGAGCAAAGAGAGAAATTATTTTTCGGAAACTTTCGACGAGGTTCTTTTTCCATAATACAGCTTTTTGATCGCTGTCCGCTTTTCACTTGTATTCCATGGCTAAAAATCGGCTTATGTAGAATTGAATGTTTTGTTAAAATGATTTTGATAAGAGCCATTAAGAAACTTTATCTATTATGCGGCCAAACGAGTCAACTATTCACATTAAAGCTCATTACGTAGCATCACATAATTGAAGTGTAGAACGTCGTATGCTGCATAGTACCTATATTACAAGATAAGTAAAGTAGTTGTATGGACCAACATACACTCTTCGTAAAGTCTTACGGATGCGAAAAAAATTGGTCACGCATAATCGCATTGCATATGCAAAAGACTTACAGCTGCGAGTCGAGCACCGCTTTTGAGTATAATTGAGAAAGTCTGCGGTTCTAATGCGTGAATCAAAGGCGTCGACAGAATCGATATGCAGGGAAAGAGAGCCATGTAAACGAATTCTAATTAAAGGTAAAAAGACGCCGAGTCAGCGCTCGATTTTTCACGTCGTGTCTACGATGATCGGATTGCCACGCTTGAGGTTGCTGCTTTGAAAGTCTTTAAAAAAAAATATTCATACTAGTTTAACAAAAAAAATTTTAGAAATGCCAATGGTATTTATATTTTCCAGCCTGCGTAGTTAGAGTCTAATCAAACGAGCAAGGTCGTTTGATTAGATTCAAAATCCACTAACAACGATTCTTCGGATAATATTTTTTTCACAGAATTCTATTAGTGGTAGTAATTCCCAGTACCTTTTCTCATTCATTAAAGAAAGAGCTTTAGGTCATTCCGACAGCGCGCGAGTAACCCCGATCGTAGACATGAGCAAGGACTTCATCACAAAAACGACTATGCATGTATGTGAAAAACTATATACATATGTATAGCAAAGCTATTCGTTTTCAAGATCGAAATTTATCTTAGTCGATGTTTATTACAAAGTGTGCGATGTGTTTGCATCGGATTTAATCTATATATATGGAACCCGCGCAATGAATGAAGTTCTTCATGTGTAAATATCCATTTTCAAGCTAACTGTATAATTTTGATTAAACGTTTGAATTTAATATAGAAAAAATTTTAATTTCAAAATTTGAATGCAGCAACATAGTTCACCATAGGTCAATGTAATTGACAATATTCATCGAAATCCTAGGGTTGTCAAGAAAAACTCCAAAGAACGAAACAATTTCTAAGGAATTTAACTCGATCGTGGCAATAGATCTTTCTGAAGTCCATACATATTAAAATAAATAGCCAGTCCCCAAATTCATCGAATAAACTCTCTTATTTACGAGCCCATCCCTATATATTCTTCATCCCGCCAACCCTAAGCCACATCAGTCTAAAAGCTTCTCGAATAAGGTTCCCATTTTTCCAGTCGAAAGACGCGTTTCGCACGTCATTAGGCTGTTTTCCCCCTCTTACTTCTACGTGCTCCTTCATCTGATTAAAATGATTTTGACCGACAAACAATCGTAAAGAGAACGCCGTAAACACTTTTATTGCCGTATTGTAGCTTTTCTCGTATATTTTATCAAACTCCATTCTTGCGCGTGATTTTATAGACTTTTTGGAGGAATTGCTTTTAAATTGTAAGTAATTCTCACTCTGATGCGTTACAGAGAGATTTGTGGTCTCTATAACTGTAGAGAGATGGGATTAATGCCTGCGGATTTTGGATTGTATCCAGTCAAACGGCAAAATATTCACGCATTGTAAACCGGATTATTGAATTACAGGAGTTATAGTAGATGAAAATATATTACTCTGGAAGGAAATCCTGATGTGGTCCAATTTTGAAACGAGTTTCAAATGAGACACGTTAAAATGATAATAAGCATAAGATCAAGAAAATCACTAAACTATTTTCGTCTAAAAAAAAACACAGGAAATGAAGAGATAAATAGGATAAAAATGTAAGTAGGATCTTCGACACACATAGTCATAATAGAAGAAAATGTGTGATACTTCTTAGGGCCGTATAAATGAATGAGCAATCGTAATAAATCCTTCATTTAAAAAACAAAACTTCTTTACGTTATTTATTACAATGTGCAATAAATGCAACTGTATTAATTACACTTAAATGTACGCACAAACTTCTAGCTGTATAAAGAAATATGCACCCTCGTTAATTTTTAACGTCATCATTACTTTAATGAACTTCGACCTATTTTCTTACTTTCTGCGCATCGACGTGTCTGAAATTTCGCAATAGATCTTGACGCAATGCAAATTAATCAAACTGACGACAGCCAACTTTGGCTGTCTATAACGAGCTTGGCAATACAATAAAATAATAGCCGCGAGGCGCTATTAATGAGAGTCATCAAGTGAACTAAGCAAGTAAAAAAACGAATCGACGCCAACTAAAAGGAGAATTGTCTACTAGTTCGCTGTTAGTTTTTACTGAGATAGCATTGATCATGAAACTGGGCTTTTGTAATGAGACGATTGTACGATTACAGATGTACATTTAGTACATTTCAGTAACAGCTATCTGATTAAATTAAAAATTTCGCTAATATAAAGCTACGAAAAAAAGTATAAATTCACATGCTATATTTAAGCAACTGGACGCGACAGTAGACCTGACGCGCAAGCTCCGATACCTAGCTCTCCCCCTTCTATCAGACACACCGGGGTGGCGGCGGCATCGATTGCGCCGCACCACAAATGATTACACTGCGGCCGTCCGCTAACTGGCCAACGGCGGCGATCCTCCTCACCCTCAACCCCCTCGTATTCGCCGGAATGCCCCACTCCCGCCCTACCACCCCCCGCTTTCCTGCCTCTCTCTACTCTCTCTTGATTCGGACGGTCTTTGAGTTCCGTTGCGGTGGCAGCGATCGGACCGATAAACACCGGGAATATTAGTTTATTATCGACAAACGTAGTTGCACGAGAGAGGAGAAAGTGCCTGAGGAATTCTAAGGGGTATCGTGCGCACATCATATTTTGATCGCGACTATAACAAAAGCAAGCTTCGATACCGGTGGCTTTTAGAATGGAGAAGCATGTTTACATTGGAAGGCGAGAACAATCGGATTGGGTTTTTCAATGGTTCATAGCATACTCTTTAGAAAGAATTTATTGAATGTCGAAATATTATGAAATAAAAATTTGAATTTATCGATCTGATTGTTGTTTCATTGGTGTCTAGGTTACTTACATTATTTATAAGTAACAATCATTTATTCAGCTAATACTTATAAACCAGAAGCAGGTGTCTCTAGAGGAAATAATTATTTTCCTGCGTTGTATTAGATGTTGTTTTCTCTAAGTGTTTTGTAAAATATAAGATAAAGTTTGCGCACTCATAAGTTGTCACTGCACTAGATGGTAAAAGCAAAAATAAACTACCCCTTTGCTGCCCTTTCAAAAAAGCTTCACCGCACCTCATCATAAAAATCTCCATTATCTAGGTAAAAATAAAGAAAGAAGAAAAGGATGATGGAATGCCCTCCACGAAAACGCACTCTCTTCTCTTCATTCAACGTATCTCGCATAAAGCGCCGGAGGCGACTGGGTCCGAAATCTGTAAAACGGAGCACGTAATCTTGTGGCGCGCAACTCGTGCACAGGGGGGTATTATGGAGCTGTGCGCCATATGGAAAGGCGTGATAGCTCTTCCCCCCACTACTCTCCCTCTCTTTCTCTCCCGCATCTTCTATCGTCCATCCCTCTTTTGTGGGGGTGGACAGGTGTATCCGCTATACGCCCCGCAGCGACTAATCTGCACGCTATCCACTGATTTTGAGATGGCACTGAGATAAGAGAATTAATAACTAAAAAGAATACATTGGTTTATAGCTTTATGAATCACAATATTTATAGTCATCTTTACTTTGGACATTTTTGATGAGCAGTAACAATTAATTGTTGCTAGACTCGTCATCTAAAAGTAACCGTAGAAAATGTTCGATAAATCCCTCCATGGACCCCCTGAAATGTCCCTTTAAATTACCTGCCAAAAACTCGTAAAATACGTAAAAATTGTCGTCGAGCCGCCGACGCTAATTGAAACGTCTGCATGAAACGTCTGCGTGAAATGTCTGCGTGAAACGTACGCGAACCAAACTATGCCGTTGAGTAAAAGCATCATCGCTGTAAATTCTGTTGGGTAATGGCGACATAACATCGTTAAATGAACGGACGATGAGGAGAGAGAACACCGGACGGCAGGAATTAGAAAATCTTAATGTAATAGCACCTCGTCGGGTAGCGTTATTCTACGATAGAGTGAAGGGCTGATCCATGTACATTAAATCTATTACAACAAACTTCAGCGACATGCAATAATAATAATGAACTTCGGAAAAATCAAGCAAACGGTGAATATTTTTATGTAGCAAGTACTCTAGAAACGTATTCATAATTGCATGTATCGATGTACCCATTAAAAATAGTTCACGAATATTTTAGAAAGTGTGAAATCAAATTAACTGTGGTCTTATATTGAACATAATATCTTCTGGAGCAAATGCTATGCATATTTAATAGTCGTTCATTTATTCATTAAATCAGCAGCCGATATAGTATTCCAATCTTTCAGAAATATTATTCCGCAACGTGCATATATACATACTAATTTTAAAGTTTCAAAATGAACATCGTTTGGTTTAAATTAATTCCCTGAAAAATAAAAAGACTTGACACACAAATTACACTGGCAGAGGTAATTAGCGAAACGGTTCGCGAAATGAATGCAACGAGCTTGTACGTAGATAGCAAAAGGTGATTTTATTTCCGTAGAATTTCGGAAGTATGTATAAAACATAAATGTACATGTGATTCTCTCTTCATCGCCCAAGATTATTTTCAAATAAAATTTCAAATAGTTTATACCATAGAAAACTTAAGAATAGACCGAACGATAAGAAAAATACATTTTGCGAACTCGTGTTCAAATAGCTAAAAACTATTACAGAAATATTCTCTTTCAGTTTTTCGCAAATCCTCGGCATTTACTATATTTTTTATCTCGTCTCAAGCTTTTTTCGGAGGTCGACATAGACTAATAGCTGCTGTGATGAGACTATGGGAAAAGTGCGCAGGAAATTCATTACGAGAAGTTGAGCTATTACATGGTGTGCGACGCTGTACTTTTTGGAGAGTTAGTCGGTAACCGTAATGAATTTTAGTCACAGAGAAAATTATGCGCGAGTACACCGCCGACCGCAGTCTGCTTTTAAGTTAGACTAGTAGTTTGATAGGGTTACACTCTGGAATTAGTTCATACACACATTTCAAGTGAATTTTAATAATACATTCAATCCTGGGTAAGAAGTCAAGCAAATTTTTTAACTCTTTGTCAACTGAACCCATTAGCGATATTACGACACATTTTCGAAGATCCCTTTTATGACTAATGAATTACAAAACATTTTTGTTCTTTGGAAATTTTTAGTAAAGTTTATAGTATTTGTAAAATATAGTGGAGTGAAGTAACTCCCAAATCCATGTGAAACAAAAAATACAGATATTTCATTTTCTCTCGAAAAAAGGTGGCTATCGTCTACAAAAATAATCAACGACTTTCGAAACCATTTATTAAGACATTATTATTATTTAAAAACTTAAGCAAAATCTTTATTTTCCGAGAATACAGTCTGTTATGTTTCAAAGTAAATATTTGCGTATCGATCGTAATTTTGCTGTATTAAAAATCCACATATATGTTTAAAAATATGTTTCTCGTGAAATTCAATCATTGAGAAGATACAACGATTTGAACTAAAAATTGTAATTTTTCAATAGTACATATTGATTTAATGAACTTTTAAATATCGTCGATGAAAAGAACGATCTTCAAAATAATGGAATACGAAATGCACAGTTCATTTATGTTCAGGATAACGTGCTAAAAGAGGGCTTCGAAAAAGTTTTTCTCTTGGTAATGTGAAAGGGTAAATCTTCTTATTACAGGAATTTTATGTCAATTAAGTATGAACGTTTAAAATGCCATCACTTGAGTTTTTGCATACTGTAGATATTACTAATATATTATTAACATAATTTCAATATGATTTCCAAATGGTCATACGCGTACGTAAACAAATCAAGAGTTCTGAAAAGATCAATGCTGCAATCCAAATTGAGTAATGAATCAAATTTAGAAGACGATGTTTTGTATTATAAAAATTTAAATGAACCATTAGATACGTATTGCATAAGCTTAACATTGGTACAGTACTGGTAGAATATTGCCACAGTACTAGTACGATATTTGCACGATACTGATACAATACCGTCGTAAAGTACTTAACGAGTAAAAATTTAAAATTTTGTTTCGATATCATATAGAACGGGTTATAAGTGCTGACACATTACTGAACCGTTAGTTCAATTCTCCTAGAGATTGTATTTATATAGATCCGGAAAGAAAATATCTTGACTCATAAGTTCAGAAGATTACATAATCCAGATATGTATTTTTTAGCCGAATAAGTACAGAATAGTTGTTTTAACTTTGGCCAGAAAGCATACAACGTATTTAATTAAGTGTCGACTGTCGCATATCTAATTCGCATCTGCGAGACAGAGAGTGGACCGATACAATGTATATGCACTGAGAGTGATGGATGATAAATTGATCAATCGTATAGTAAGTTACTTTCTCTATACTGTAGTTTTCTATTCGAGTGCGAGAAACTTGGAGGACAACGGACTCGATGAAGCGGCGCGTAGTCAAAACAAATGCGACGCTGAGAGCGAGCCGTGTAAAATATTAAACAGGCATGAATATGCACTTGCGTCTGGATTGCATTTGCGCGTTACGGCTCTTTCGATTGACTCTACGTTAATAAAGACTTGCCCTTCTATTTTTTATAGAATTGCAAGCTAATTATATTATCAAGTATACTTACGGTATTCTCGTCATTGACAAAAGAGAGTTAATGGTAAAAATGATGTTTATATTTCTCAGAAGGTCAGCTGCGACTCTCCGATTACGCAAAAGTGCACTCGGTCCGCTACCGTGGGCTTTAATTAATGCGCTAATGAGCGCGCGAACACGACAACGTCCTGAACCCCTATCAATTTTCACTCCCTGCATATATATGCATGTTGAGCTGGAAAGCTGGAAATTTCGTCAGCATATTTTTCATCCAGCATTTTTAGGCACGACCGTCATTCGGAAGTGCCTTATTTATGAATAAATTCTTTGGTCATGTTTATTCTTCTAGTTTAATTCCATTTTGACAATAGAACATGTCATTCGTATTCTCTGGGTGTACTGATAAGTAAGGACATCGAAAAAGGTCTATTTATGGCAACGACAGCATTCATTTTCATTGGTTGACTGTGATGTTGTCTCGGCGAGTCTGTTTCCGTCGAAATCAATTCTTCGTAGTTGTTCAAAGTCTAACAAACAAGATCCGACAAAACTTTTCCAAATACAGCGAGTCCCTTCACGTACGTATGTTATTGGATTTAACGGAAATAAATGAAACTCCTTCTATTCCTACTTTTAAGAAGTCCCATTTTGAAATCTCACAGAAGTTATTAAAAGAGGATTTTAAATATTTACTGTGGTACTGGAAGAATTGCTGTGGATTTCAACTGAATAAAGCATTCAATATACAGGGAAAAAAATTACATTCGCGTCAACGAAATCTGCAGATATGCAACTGTTACGCGTGATAAACATTCGTGGGCTGCCATCCTTATAGAGAAGGAGAACGAAGAAGATTCGCAGTAATTATTTATGTACTGTTGAAGGAGAAGACTGTTTAGAATTTAGAATTTCATTGCGTACGCTTTTGATTTTTTGCTGATGAAATACCTGTGAATTTGCAAGATGTATAATTGAAATTTTATTAGATCCTATTAAGGATGAAACACTGTTAAGTCTCGTATAGATAAAGGAGAGAGTATATATAGTATATATAGGTATCTACTGAGTGGACACTTGCGTATTATATGCTTGCTGAATGTTAGCATATTATACTGTTGCCATGTTCTGGCAATCACACGCGTTACCGCCGGGATATCATCAAAGACCAGGAGATCAACTTCGAAACCTATCTCATTTCAATAAACTTATTCGATATGCATAATAATTAGGAGATTATTAAATTATTTTTTTAAATATACAGATGTCCTTTCCAACGCATTTGCGTGAGAATGGATTCTTCGGCGATCGTGTAAAGACGAAATTTCCGAATGAGAAATGTTGCACGATCACTGCATATATACTCTATAGCTATACTCGATATACTATTGATGGAAATGCCACTGTGCTGTTTCCTTTTGCGCGATGCTTATCACGAGTTGCTCGTATTGGATTCGTCGTTTGGAATTTCGATGCGATATGTCACTGGTTGCTCCGACGATTCAGCGATTTCGAGAGGTTATATGGCCGACGTAACTGTTTTTGCATATGAAATGTTGATGGTTAAAAAAGTTAAAATTAAAAAAAAAATGTTATTTTTCTTATCGTGTAATTTTCCAGACCAGGTAGTGCATCGCAGAGTTAACAATCGATTTTTCACGGTCAATGGGTTTCATTGCAAAAACGAGTGTCAAAGGACTAGCATACTGTAAGCTAGTTGCGAGAGCGAAACCGCAGGAGACGATTAAACGCGTCGTGGCCTCTCGTTTAGCTTTGACTTTGCCACCGCGTGCCTATCCTACTATGGGGAATTTGTTCTAGTTCTCTCGAATATTTAAACACAATTTCGCTTTGTACCTACATGCGTGACACTTGAGCTTTTCACAACAATTTTTCAGCATGATCGACTATTGAGTGGCTTAAAAAGATGCTCTTATTTTGAATTTAGAGAATTTTCACTGACAAAAGCTTTTTTAGTTTTTTTACTTAAAAAACAGTTCAGTATTACATCGAAATTTAATTAAATTCTCCAATATGAAATGTATATTTTCCTTAATTGAAAATTCTTTGAAGAAACGCTAATTCAACTTTGGATTTATGGAGATTTTAAGGACATGCATTAAATCAATTTTAAGGCAAACGACCACAATGTGACGCAGACTTTTTTACACTTGAATATAATTAAGCTCTATGAGTCACATAAAAATATCATATTTGAATACTATATTTTAATTCAGACAACTCGATTGTATTAAAAAAGATCGGAAATACTTAACTCCGCTATTTACCCTTAAAAATTATTTAAAAAACGAATCGCTCCATCCTCGTATACCTATAATTTATGTCATCTACATTCCATTGAAACAAACAACGTACTATATGCACAAGCCGAAAATATGTCGCATAATCTTTGACATTCCTGTGATTTCTAACCCTATAAAAACCACATTATGGAAAGCGTTCACTTTTCTCCAAATAAAACGAGATGGAAATATGTACATAGCTATGTGTCGAGAGGTATTCACGAATATTCGTAGCCGGTATTTTAGAGTGCACAGTGTCCGTACGACTTTACGACTCCGAATGATTTCCGTCATGCCATGGATATTGCCATGGTATCAGATTCTATGTCTTCGCTCAAAATTGTAAACAATAAAACGCGAACACATGCAACTCGCTTGTACTTCCATTAATAAATCTGTTATGAAGTGATATCAAAGTTTTACATTTCATTTAAATCGTCGATAGTATTTTGAAGAAATGTTTCTCATGTATTGTGAAGAAAAGGGGTCTTAATCGAGTTTGATTATTTGGATACTATTATTATTGGAATTTAAAACATTTTAATTATTTTAAAAGTTGTACAAGAATGTAATTATAAAATTTTTATACCAAACATTAATTATATAATCCGTAATTATATTTCATGATCCGAATGAAATACTGTACTTGACTTACCACCACTAGATTTATCACTACTGAATTGTAATCTTGCACTCATTTGAGATTATATTTGAACTTTGTTCAAAACTGGCACACCGACATTCGGCCAGTACAGTATTGCAACTCTGGCTCGTTCTTCATTATTTTTAACATTATTTGAGAGCATAATTACTTCGAATTCAAGTCTATGAATTATTATTTCCTCTAAGAAATTTATTTACAACACATTGTAAATAACTATTGTCGAGAAAATAAATTCACTGCACACATTGTTCGGGTCAGCTCTCTTTCAATTTTCCACTACGTCGCGAAGAAGCCGTAAAGAGTCTTAATGCACAATTAGTTGATGTAAGAGGTTATATTCTGCATAAAGCATCAGAAAAAATTATCATCGAAATGGCAACAGTGATAGCTAAGAGTCAGTAACACACAGATACAGCATTTTATGAACCGGAAAATCCTTTGCGCGCGTGCTCAAATCCACGGATTTTCACAGATGCTCGTGTGAGTTTCTCTCTTATTTCCGACATAAACGTCGTGAACCTGTACCTACGGCCGATTTGCCCTCAGAATTATACGCTCCGTTGGAATTTATAGCTCCCTCCTTTTTTCTCCTTACACATTCTTGAGATTTTTTCTTGTAAACAAAGTTATGCACTACGACTACCTAGAGAGTGCAAACTCCAAAAAGCTGTTACTGGCATGTTTATTACAAAACTCTTAGTGAGCATGTGTATATGCGTATTAATTATGAAATCCGTCACCGGTTGAATTTATTCAGAAGAGCGAGAAAGAGAGCGAAAAAGCTCATATGAATCGCCAAACAATTTCAGATTTTGTCAAACAATTTCGTAACTGTGTTGCTTCTATATAATTGAACCATTTAAATAGCCAATATGTTGTAATGATATGACAATATATGGTTGTGATGGTCAGCGATAGTTGATTGCTCAAAATAACACTAAATAATATCAATCACAAGGTTAAATAATACATTAATGATATATTAACAATAATTTTAAATCAATATCACCAATATGAATATGCTGAATATTTATTAAGAAAGTAATGCAAACATCTTACATACGGAAGAAGGATTTAATGCCAAAATCAAGAGTCTATATTGTATATAATATTAAAGCTCAAATCTGAGATAATTCAAATTACTGTACATATTGTCTCAAAATTAAGTACGATGCATATTTTTTAAGTATAAAAAGTCATTTATCTATATTAAATTGCCTTCTTTCTTAAGCCAATAAATCATTTTATATTATTTTCAACATTCAACTTCAACTTAGACCCCCTTAAAATCTTCCAGCGTAACGGACAAACCTTCATTAAAATTTTTAATAAAGATTATCCCGCGTAGTTGGTCCCAGACTGCATCTTCTCTTTTCTCTCTGTCTGTCTCGTTCTCTCGCTTTCTATCCCCATTTCTCTCGTAAATACAACGCTTACACTCGCGCGCGCGCGCGAGAGAGAGAGAGAGAGAGAGAGAGAGAGAGAGAAGCGCTAATTAATTTATCCGCTTAATTGGCTGCGTAATTCGGCCATTACGTGCTGCACAGAGTTTCTGCAATTTATTTAATAATTCAATTGGATTAGAGGCAACTGCTGCTGTAGATAGAGCATTATGTAACTGAAGGAGGAGTATCAACGAATACTCATATCTAAATCGATGAGCGTGTATGTGAATATCGATTGTATAAAGATTATGACACTGGAATGTTTGCAGGAATTCGTCGGAGGTATTGACCGATCAAATTGATTGAGTGAACACATGACGATTTTTCTTTAAGGTTAAGAGGGGTCAATGAGTTCGGCAATTTTTAATTACCGTATTAAGCGATGGTGACAGTGAAAACTATATATCCGATTTTATTGATGAATACCTAAGAAAAATTTAACAACGAATGCTAATTCAGTTCAATAATAGATTAATAATGTCCTTCTTCGCAGGCTTGATTGTGTGTAGGATTTTCTCTCTTTTAAATAAATAATTGATTTGAATATAGGCTCAAAAATCAAAAAGGAAATGCTCTATCACACATTAATTTAGCACGCTCGTGAAAGTATCGGAAATTAAGTCGAGTAGCGTTCCGTAGCCGTCGGCGGTGGTCGACTTTCATTTCGTAGAAAGTCGAACGACGACAACTGCCGGTCCGCGGTCTGACTGCGGAAACTCACTCCATCTTTCGCACAGACCGACCTCGAGCATTCAGGATAGTTCACGATTAACTGGAGCTTCCGACTACTGCTTGATTCTCTCTCTCTCTCTCTCTCTCTCTCTCTCTCTCTTTCGAATATACTTTTGCTCTTATTCGCTCAGACATTACAGTAAATTTAAACCGATACGCTATGTACAAGACATTCATAATCAGCAAGAGCTTTTTATAGTTATTAGAGTTGTTGTTTTGCTACAGATATTAAAGCTCATATAACGTTAAATTTTAGGCTGATAATTATTTTCGTACATAAAGTAACTTAAACTAGTAATAAAAAAACCCACATTATAAGAACAAATAAAACAGAATTGCAAAATAGCATTTTCTGTTCCTATTCTTCCTTTCGTTCATTCGTATCCGTAGTAACGTTGTCATTGTACTCTAAACCTCCCCTCTCGGTCATTCCTCCATTTCCTTGCTTCTCGCCTACTCCTCTCTTTCTCTTTCCATCATTCCCGAAACTTTCGCGTCGCGACTCTAATCGTCCGCAAGCCGCTTAGTGCAGCCCTGGTTCGTTTATCTGTGTCGTGCTGCATACAGTACGCGGTGGACATATAGAACATGTTCTTCCGATATAGTACTACTACTGTGCCTAGAGGTTAATCAAAAACGACGGAAAAGAAACGTTTTATTGCCGTACTTTTCTATTTGAAATATTTTACTCTACTCCCCATCTCCTTTCGTTAGTTTCCGAATGAGCTTAATTATCCATAATCAAGGAATTAGGTCTTCTTGTTAGTATAGAATTACTTACAGGTGTGGATAAGACGTGAAATTTGGAATTTTTTTCTTGACCGCAGTTACTTCCACGCATATACATGCGTGGAAGTAATAAAATGAAAATTTTTAAACTTGTAAATCCTACGATGTTTTATGTTCTCGTTTCTATGAAGATTTATTATGAACTATTCTGCATTATGAAAGCGTACGTGTATATACGTATAAAAATGATCACAGTCGTCCGACAAGCGGAAACAACCAAAAGGAAATAACGTTGTGATTCAAAAAAGCTCGCAACTCCCACATACATAGAATGCGAGGCCGAAAATTTTATCGCCTGAGCGATAAATTACTCCGACAATTTTCTATCCATCCCACCAAGAAGTAAACGGGAATGTGCAGTTTTAATTTCCACGCTGTACAATGCGAAGCGCTTTCGACAGTGAATTCGACGAAGCGGATTCCGGAAAAAGCGGAAGATGTGCTAGTGTACACATTTACATTTGCGTATACCTATTCTCTCAGTTTCTCTCATTCACCCTCTTCCATATAGAAATTGGTGAGAGTACTAGATGTGTTAAACACTAGGAAGAAAAGTTTTACATTTATTCGCGGTATATATTGTTTATACAGTAGTATAATATGAAATATTATTCTACTGTATAAACAACACCGATGAGTAGAGTCGATCGATATGACGCAGTTAAGAATTTTAAATAATAAAATGATTCCTCTCAATTTTTCACAAGCATTTCATATTTATACCACAGAGATATATAATTATATAGACTAGGTGACTTTCGCATCGAAAATCAATTACGCTACAAAGTTTTTAGAACATAACTCTCGTAAATATTACTTTTGATTTATTGCATTATGACAAAAGTCTTTCATTATATACATTAGAAAGAATGATTTTTCGCGGTATTTCATTTATATTTTCATTTACATCGAACAGCGGAATCATCATTTTAAATTTGTAATACCTGTGAAGTTCATAGCCTCGCGTGATAATAAACTTTGAAACTACTAGCGATGCCATGCCATACTTTTTTATTTTAGGATACTCGCAACTAACTAAGAGACTTACTTTCGAAGTTTTGAACCGTGTTAGTTTATTATATATAAGCTTGCACATATATAACTATGTTGTATCGAACATCGTGTTTCTCTTTGGCCAGAAGGAAAGTGGATTTCCAAAGTTTTATTTGATGAAGTACATTTTTGAAGTACGTTATTTGAAGCAGTTTTTCATCGACTAAACTTGCTAGTTGCTCGAATGATTGAACTCAACTGACGGTAGCAGTAAAGTATTAATGATGAAAAGACAATGACTATTGACGTTGCGAGAACGATAAGATAAAATCAGAATGATACTGGGATATTTGATTGCGGTGGATTATTATGAGTTATCTGGACGAAACTGCAACTACGCAGTGGGTCATACTTGGCCCAGACAATCTTACTCGAGAAGGAGATCCTGTTTGAAGCTACCTCGAACATGGGAAGATGCCAGATTCGTATACCTATCGTACGCACTCATTGCTGAACTACGCTACTTCGAGAAGGTTATAATCATTGTAAAATATCTTCCCCTTTCCCTTCTAAGTACTATTAGTATATCGTGTTTTGCATAATAAGCAATAGTCTAAAGATATATTTCAATTCGATTGTGTTTGCCATCGATTCATTGTTATTCACCAAAGATACATCTATCCCTTCGCATAGACCATGAAAGATTGTTTTTTTACTCTATTAGCACTCTTTCATCGAGAATTTTAGCGAAACTAAGAAAAATATTTAAAAAATTGCTCGCTTCGAGTCTTTTAGGTCGAGACCTTATACCGACAGATTTCGATATAACTCTCACAGCCGGAAAAGCTCGAGTGCATCCTCGCGCGTCGAGCTTATCCATCCGCGAGGAAGCGAGAACAGACGCGTCGAGTCGTGCGCAGCGGCTGCGGAAACGACGAGTCGACGCCCAGAAAGCAATAATCGAGAGGTAGCCGAGTTGCTTCAAGAGAACAAGTGACGCGGTAATAACCAAGAGACCTGAAGCGTATACGCGATCTTGAACTCTTTCCAACGCGATGCATCTCTCGACTTTTTTCAATTCGATATATTTCGCGTGAAAATGAACCTTCGAGTTATTACATTTTTAACGTTTAGATACTTTCAAACCTATCGATCGTTCTTCTCTTAAGAGAATTATTACTCTATTTATTTTTCATGACAAGTAGAAGAACCGACGTGTGGTCAGGCAGAAATGAATGTTTGAATGTTTCACGTGAAAAATTTCACTTTAAATACAACACTGCCCTCGACTGAAGCTGTACTCATGAAAAGCAGCATCTCGATTCCAAAGCCATTACAAATTCAAAAGGATCTGTTCACCCAAGCTTTGCTCCAATATCCGTCTGCTACGTCCAGACTCTTCTCAGTTGACTATATATTATATTATATAATCGATCGAAATAGGATCCCTCACCCAAACATACACAAACGCATTCACTTACACTTTATCAGAGTCAACATATCTGAAAGGAGCTATGAAAATTGTCCCTTGCAGGATCTCCAGTCGGAAATTGAGACGCATCACGACGTATACGCTTCGCTGAACGGTACTGGTCGCAAACTACTCAGCTCGCTAGCCAGCCAAGATGACGCGGTTATGCTGCAACGTAGGCTCGATGAGATGAATCAGCGCTGGCATCATCTCAAAGCGAAGAGTATGGCTATAAGGTGAGTCTACCGTTTTTTTATTCTTTTGCAGGATAAATATTTTAATTATCTGAACCACCAGGCGTTCGAAAATCACTTTTCAATCACCAGCAGGAACTTAAAAAAGTTTCGATTCATCGACGACATCAACAGCTTTCTTCAGAGAAAGTGGGGGGGAAAAAGAGTACGCATTCCGACTTAATTACTGTTGTAAACGAGAACTTTGAAGCTCGTCGCACAACGATCGAACAATTTCAGAAATTCTGTTCGAAGTGTTTAGGGATAGAGGGAAAGAGAGATGCTTATACAGCTCGAATACAAGTTAGCTGCTAAATTCCATTGCGGCCTTTGAAGTCCGGTTATGCGGCTGCCCAGCGTTATTTGATGAAACTTGCGGCTGCAGAGTAAAGCGCTCGAGTCTGCGAGAAGGGAAAGAGAAAGAGGCAGCAAGGGTTTCTTATAGGAGTCTTACGACGCGTTAATTCATTAACCTTTCGTGCAGGTCTTATCGTTGTGTATGGTGGTGTATATTTATAGATATAAGAGAAAGAGATGTATAGGGATAGAAGAAGACTCACAAAGTTACGGTACTATTAATTTCATCGACGATAATTTCTTTTTCTTTTCTGTAAAAGGGAGATTATGTAGATGGAAAAAGTTAGAAAGAAGACAGAGAGAGAGAGAGAGAGAGAGAGAGAAAGGGTTTAATATCAGCGGGTGAGAGAAAATGAAAACGCTGAGTAAGAGGTAATCGAGCAACGATATCGAGACTTCTCTTTGTAATATTTTATACGACGACATAGAATAAAGATTGCTATTATATCTGAATTTTTCATCGAGATTTGTATAGAGAGCTATTGAATCTGGCATTTATTATAAATTCATTTAATTTCTATTCTGTCGTAATTAAAAAATCTGAGATAACGATATTAAATTACATTTTTACAAAGAGATTCACTGCTTAATACTTGCACTAATGAAATATCATACATACACTTCGAACCTTAAAAGACTTAATTACGTTTCAGAGCTTTTAAGAATAAAAAATTGATAGACCTAGGCAAAAACAAGCCATTTCAATTTACAAGGATAATGCTAATAAAAAAAGACTGAGTAATGGCGAGATCAAAACAGCTATCGAAAATATTTCAACCGTATCAACAGATAATAATGCAACATTCGAATATTTTCTTAAATATGAAAATAATCTTGTATTTTAAAGAATGTTAAAATATCGCATTATTAAGTAAGGTTTATCATTATTTCCTCCCTGAACTTTGAATGTCTGTAACAAAAAATATAATATTATTACAAAGTGAAACTTTTTTTAAAGTGTATTAAAAACCATTAGTTTAGTTAAGACCTTCCAGAAGTTGACGTTAATGACGCCAAATTTTTTAATTTCGTCATTGGCGTAATCTTCACTTTCAACGGTAGTTTGATCGATTTTTAAAATTGTATGCATAAATAATATTTTGTATGCTATTAAACGTGAAAAGCAGTTGTCGTTATTTTTTTTGTTTTTTTTTCCGACTTAATTACTAACTTAATTTGTTATTTTTTTCAAACAAATTAAATTATTTTTACCATAATGATACATATAATAAATTTTCAATAAAATAGTCTCAACTTCTAGTAGGCCTTATTAAACAAGATATGTTCATGTATACTTTTCAAATATAACATTTAGCTTGAAGGTAATATAAAATTATAAAATTTTTAGTTTCGCACATTTAAAATTCAGGGAGGGAATACAATAAAATTGAGGAATAATATTCCTAATAAACTCCCCTTAAAAGAATTATTGTATCTTCTCAAGTGTTATTTCGAAGTATAAATTATATATATTATGGGTTTTTATCAAAAAGTAAACAAAAGTCGAAATGAAAAAGAAGAAAATTGTAAGATTGAACGCTCGCTTTCGTATAAATAAAACATCATGGCTCTTTATATATCGGCGGCGATCGATGCAGCTCGTCGTGTCGCAATTTTTACGCGCGACGCGACAATTCGACACTGTCGAGTGAAAATGTCGCTCGGGTCAGGGAACACATTCGAGCTAGTTTATTCATTCAAAGTTTGATATCGTTTCAAGTGCTACTATTCATGCAAAGAGATCTTGTTAAGTAATTAATAAAGTTAACCGAGAAGTTACGTAGTTTTGCAAATGTTTTGTTTCAAAACGATGTTAGGATTAATATTTTTGGAAAATATAAATTTTTTCATGCTAGAAAAAACGCAATTTCCGTAGAATATCTTACGAATCTAAAAATTTTTCGCTCTGTCTGAAAGTAGCTGAATTATTTTGTTTACTAAAAATAATCCAGGCATCTTCCTGAGCTGCGCGTAAATAAACAATTGTCGTTTCCCGCAAGGATCGCGTACCTCTGTAAAGTTGGTAATTTTGAACTCTATAACCAGCCTTTCTCTTTCAGCTGCGCGCATTTGCACATCAGCTAAATTTCTTAGCTGTGACTATGTTTTCCTCCATTACAATTCCCACTCCTCTACTGACACATTAACTTACATTTTTTAGCCCCCAGTCTTTCACCATGTGCTCGCCTCTTTGTCTACCTCTCGCTCCCTTCGCAAGTTCTAGAGCTCTTGCACTCTCTCGCTTTTTCCCTGCGGGGCATCTTTAATTATTCCTCCTGATTCGTGGCCGGTCGTTAACCGCTTCCTCTTTGTCTGCGAAGTGCAATGCCTCCTCCATGTAATATAATCTCTCTCGCTCTCTCTCCCTCCCTCTCTCTTTTTCTCTTTCGCTCTCTTTTTCACTCCTCCGTATTTATATATTATATACAATATTCATCGTAGTAGCAGTTACCGACGATTATATTTATATATTCGAAGATGTGAGAGAAAGAGAGGAAGAGAGAGTGACGGAAAGTTAAAGTCACGCTTGCTTTTTTTATTTTAACGACGTGATTTTATTCCATCGAGGAAAAGAGATTTTTCACAGGAAATAATGCAGCTGCGACCTATTTTCTTTTCTTCTTTTTCGGAAGTATCTTGGTGGGTAGAAATAATAAAATACTTCGAAGTGTATGCTGCGTTTTTGCGAGGTGTGCTAACTCCAAGAGAAATCTTTGACTTGGAATTAAAATTAGGTAGTTTTCGAAATGGGTTTGTGCTATGTATACTGATTCTTTCGGTTTTTTGTAATTTCAATCATCTTTATTTTAATATTACAGTTATAGCAATCGATTTATTTCTGAGGCGATATTATATGATAAATATTATAACGATTGAGTAATTAGGAGAAGATCTTCCAAATTCAATATAAGGTAGATTTTTATTAAAGTTTCCTTCAATTTGTACGAATATACATTATTAATTATTTTTATGGAAATTACGATTTAATTTCCAAAATCAAATTATGGAGTTGAATCGTTAGTCTTAAATCGACTGTTAAGAAATTCCATACATCGATCTTATTCGTGTATGAATTTCTGTTTTCTGAAAGTCCACTTAACAACAGGTAATAGGCCTTTTTAGCGTAGTAATGTCGTAGTATTTTATTCTTTTTTCTAATATTTTGTCTTCTAATGATAATGCACGATACATTTTCTTTAATGAAGAGTTATACTTACTGCGAATTGCGTATTTTAACATTAATAATATAGTTCTTTCTTTTGCACATCACAAGATCATCGCAAAAAGTTAAAATTATCAATATCGTTTCGTCTATTATTTTAGAAATTAAATTCAAGTTGCCTCGATTTAGCTTTTTAATTGTAGTAAAGTCGAGCAGGGGGAACTCGAACATCGCGCAGTCTTTTCCTATCCGTTTTGATGTCTTTGCAAGTGTAAACTAATATAGATTAAAATACGCTTTGCTACTCTTCAGGCAAAGCAATTGCGTAGCTCCGGAGACGGTGCGACGCATATGCGTGAAACTTAACTTATCTATGCGGTAACCCTTGGCTAGCTCGTGTTTTATACGCAAAGCTACTGCAAAAGGGCAAAGAGATTCGCCATAATGTAGGATCATCTGTCGCTTCGCGAGCGAACGAATTCATATATATTCATTTATATTCTTGTATATCATCTAACAAGAGCTATATACTCTTTTCTTACGAACTGAAACTATGATATACGGAGTTTGATGACCCCTCTTCTTCTGCACTTCCTCTTGTAAAAGTGTTTTATACGTCGATGTGAAAATGATTTAATCTTCGAACGTTGACAATGAGACATATATGCAAAAACTATTAGATGTTAAATGTATTATCTATTAACAAACAGTTATCATTTGATCAAATTCTATGTGCAAATTAAAATCTATCAAGGTTTGAGGATTATTATTTGACAAGTTATTTTCTCTTCCCTATATAACCTAAGCATATATTTGCCTCAAGAAGTTGAGCAAATAAACGTAGCGACGCGATGCTTCTACGGGAGCTACAGCTACTCAATAATTTATAATCTTGTGAAAGAGTAGAACGAGTGTGTAAGCGTGTATATGGATTATGGTAGGAGAATCTTGCATTATGGGCAATTTTTGTCGAGGGTCCTGTAAAATTGGGAATTTCAGCGCTGTATCGTATCTGGAGGTTCTGACGCGTGATCGGTTTGAATTATCGAGTAGATTTATAAAGATTTTTCGAAAATTTATACGTACCATAGAAAGTCTGCTATGTGCATCGTACGTTTCATGTTCAAAAAATTATGAAATGTGAGTCGTAAATATTCAGGTCGTATATAATTATTTTGTTGCATAAATTATTACAAGAAAATTTTGTCACAACATCGAGCCATTTACATTTATATTGAACCCCGGGAAGCTCATTTATATTTGAAGCGGTCGGAGCAACGAACGCTTAACTGAATATCGACTGAACGACAATACCAGCTTTTACCATCGCTAATAATAAACGAGCTAGTACAAATCTCTCTTTTAGTAAAAAATTTTGCTACATTTGGTCGAAAATCAAGTTTAATTAATTAATTCTCTCTCTCTCTCTCTCTCTCTCTCTCTCTCTCTCTCTCTTTCTTTCTCTCAATACAGTGACTTGTAAGTAAGAAATGATCACACCGTCGGAATTCTAAGAAAAAGAGCTTTGATATTCCGAGTTAAAAACGAGCCCTTGGAAATTAACGCTTTCAGCGAAAGCGCGAAAGGAAATTTTATACGAAGAGACTAGTAGTAGCAGCCTTCCTATATTAAACTGAGAAATCAAGGATATTAAATTACGAATTATACGTTCATGGTAATGCTGCGAGTCATTACTTTCGAAGCTTTCGAGAATGATTTAATTTTCTAATTTTCATGTTAATAGTGTACTCAAATTTGAAATCTTCATTTTGAAATTTGATATTTGGAATGAATTGGTTTTTTTAAACTCTAAGCGCGCGTCATAATAGTTTTCAAAGAATCTACTCATTACATAAGCAAAAATTATTTAATGGATGGTAAAAATGACACCTATCTATATAAATCAATCTCACGTCGATGTGGCTTAATAGAATGGCACAACTAAATTTCCTCGATTAGAGTATAATCGAGTTTAAGAGACGAAGTTACGTTCATTCATCATTCATCCTTTTTATAGAGTCATATATAACTTAAAGTATATACATACACACCTGCTTCACGTCTTGTAGCCCACGCATATTGAATACATAAACTTTGGAGGTAAATGAGTTGGGCTATTTTAGTCAATCGGAAATGTCTTTGTCTTGACGTAAAATCGATCGTCTGCAGCAACATTCCATTTCACTGTGTGCACATCTTTCGTCGTGCAGCGACATCTGCCACAGCAGCAGCTACTCTACCTGACAGATTCATCGAGTTTTAGCCAGTAGAGAGAGTTCCTTTTTTCATTCTTTCTCGTCTCCTACCTATTTCTCTCTCTCCCTCTCTCTCACTCTCCCCATCTATCGCTTTTACTCTTTTTCTGGACCGATATATTTTTCGTCGGAACAAGTCTAGCTATATCGCAAAATTAAATCGGATTTTTTGATGCGCGATTTATGGATTCTTTAGTTAAAGTTCATTCGCGCTCGGTCGGTTGGAAATATTCGCACATGTGACGCGGAAAAATCTTCTGTTGGAGGAAATAGCTGGGGTATGCAGAATGGAGCGTGCGATAAATTAACCTGCAAAAGAATCCTGCTGGTTATTTTTTTACCTTAAAGGTATATCTGAGAAGAGTTATAATATTAATTTCGAACTATTGCCAGATAATTACATTTTGTAGAGAATTTGCATTATAGATGAAAAATTAGGTTGCTCATGATTCAGTTTTCTTTCCAAAGTACACAATTGATGGCTTAGCAATTATGTGCTTGATTACGGCGCGCGATATAAAGGAATAATCAATTAGATAAATTTGATCAACCGTCTTAATTAATCAAAAACTCTCTCTCTCTCTCTCTCTCTCTCTTTATTTTCTAACTCGCTCGTTGATCGGTTTAAACTAAAGCTCGCGAATCTGCTCAGCTCAGACCCGGCTTTTTCCTCTGATTTTGTAATTTTTTTACTACCGTCATTAGCCGAGTATAATGTTTTAATGTCAATGGCCGTCGAATATCAATTATATTAATTATCTTGTTATAATTTTGTATATATAACTTATACACTGTATTATTCATTATGGGAATAATGTCTGGAAAATTGATATCTCGGATGACCGACCGGCAGAATCTAGTACGATGATGAACACGATTAAGCAGGCTTTATTGACACCCTGCGCTATAATGTAAGCGATCTAAGCATTAAATAGTGTACAGCAGCGAAACGTTCAATTCCAAAACCTCCCTCCATATAAAAAATGTTATTAACTTACCGTAACTATTAGGGAATATTCATATTCTAGAAAGTATACATCTCACAAGAATTATAGGCCGGGAGAAATGTAAATTCAAATAATAGACCTTCCGTGAATCAGACGATAGTCTAAACCACCTGAGCGGAAGTAGCTTTGCATCCGACAAAGAGTGAGCTCGGATAACTTAGCTCACTGGTCAAACATCTACAGAGCCCCACAATATACATAGACATATATATATACATGTAGCAAGGGAGAGAGAGAGAGAGAGTGAAAAGAAGAGATGTGGAGGAGAAACTCTGACCATCGAAGTTGTACCGTAAACTACGGAATTGTTAATTCAACCAAACTTTCCATCGTTATACTGCAGGTTGTTATAAAGCTCGTTTTTAGGATATATACCTTGATGAGAATGTGAATGGTCTGGATGAAATGATATTGAAATTGATTAAGGAAAGGCACTTCTTCATTGTCGAAAGAACGAGTTAAATATGCCATTTTGAATTATTCTCCTTTACGAGATGTGATATATATACGAATATATATATATATATATATATATACTTACATATCGTAAATTTGGAATGTCGCCACTGAGCCGGAAAAGCCAAGTTTCTGTATATGAAAAGACATTAATTATTTCGAATTTATATGACGGTGTTGGATATTTCGAGAAATTCTCCAATATCGTTCTGCACTGCTACCTTGTTTCCAACAAAATCGATAGCTTTTCCGTAGACCGCGTATGAACAGGAGAATTGGACTAAATCTAAAAACTTATATTAACAAAGAAAAGTTGCTAATTGAAAAGCATGCACCTCGCCAAAATATTAATTACTTCGAAAGAAAAATGTTCATATTTATCTCGGCGGAAATAATTCAAAAACTTTCTCGCCTCGCAACAAAGAACAAAAAAAGCTGAAGCGCTTCGAATCCATCTCATAACGACCCGCCTTCTCTCGAAAGTGCACCAATAGCAACAATGCTGTGGCCATCAGACTGTTGAAAAAGCGTTGGCACTCAGCAGCTTTGCCGCGAACTTTCATCGACTCTCTTTCTCTCCCTCATTGTCGGTGTTACAATAACGAGGAAAATACATATACGCCTGTCTCGCAGCGATACACATGGAAGACGGAAACACAAGCTGAGAATATAAATCTAAACCTCGCGTTCTTACCACTCTGTATATTTATATGTAGGAGAGACTTCATCTCTGAGTATACGTGCGATCTACTTACCTCGTGAAATCGACATTTTATTTCCTACTTCGAGTCCTGAATTTGAGAAGCACGCGAGAAAAATAACTGCCCCCGCAGCTTTTATCACTTCACGGCGTCGCTTTTTAAACTTGAATCGCTGAATATGGCTAGAGCTCAGTAAAAGCTTTTTTTCTTGAGGCTGAGTTACTTATCCACTCTTTATCCACTGTTGATTAACTATCCTTGCAATATAATGGGTATTAATATTTTTGAGAACTATAGCAAAGCTGATTATATATCTTATATGGTTAGAGAATTATAAAAATTTCTTAAAATTGTTTATTATATATGCAGTGCATTACCGCTACTCTGAAATAACGGTCAAACGAAAGGCACTTTCATACAAGAGATCTTATAAAATATGTAACCGTACAATCAGAACTGTCGAATTCAAAGACTCAACCACATGTCGCATCGAGTAATCGAGAGACTTATCCACATTATTTTTTTACAGAAACCGGCTGGAGAGCAACACCGAGCACTGGAATGCCTTGTTGCTGTCGTTGCGCGAGCTCATCGAGTGGCTGATACGGAAGGACACTGAGCTGACGGGTCTCGGGCCCGTCTGTGGTGACATTGCTTCTCTTCAAAAGCAGCAGGTACGCTATGTAATAATACATATATTAAGCATAATCATCTTCGATCGCACAAACATTTGTACGAAAGTTCATCGATCGAGTAATATATAGCTTTGATAATAAATACTTATAGGTGTGCATGTGCAATATATTTGTATAAGTTTGTATAAATCACATTCACGATTATTCATGCTAATTTGGTCACGTGGGTACACAATCATAAACAAGCGTATATGTTAATAAATGTCCCTACTTCAGGATTGCTGGATTTACATATCTGTACATCGTTGGTAACAACGACGTAAGTAAGTCAATGAAAGTGTTTTGTAGCGAGGTAGGCATATAACACAGAGATTCACTATTTGTGATTTGTGTATATACTGTGCACGCGGAATTAATCGGATGCACCTTTAAATGAAAAAAAGACAAATCTGGAGTTTGAAGCTGACAAATAGTTTATTTTATTCAATAAGGTTACACTTGAGAGAAAGCAGAAGACTACTTCTCAGTTCGACTGTTCGATTATAACTAACTAGAAGATGCCGCTCGCGCACTCGAGCAGCATGTACAAATTCATAAAATCTAAAGTACGCATAGTGCAACTAGAAGTATGTATGATTGGTCGAAAGAATGCTAGTCTCCGCCTTAACAAAAGGTGGAGGTACGAGTCCGGTGCAAGGACGACTTGACCTGAACTTGCAATATTTCGAAAAAGATTTACAATGGGACAATACATCTTTACTACAACGTTCGGGAATGCCCGTCATCACCTAAAACAGTTATAAGGCGGAGGAGTCGCAGGACATTACGCGCCTTCTCTTCACAGAATGTAGAACATTTACAATCGTACAGTATTATAAAATACGCGTATACACCTCTTTGTGCATGGAGCGTTATGAATGTCGCGTCAAACTTATTTCAACAAGAAAAGATTAGGATGCTCGCATACAACATCCAACAGAAAGTATTGATTTTTGAATGAAAGTATTAATTCAACATGTTGAATAAATAAATTATGTCAATTGATAAAGACGATATCAAATTTAACTTAATGTAGAAAGTACTAAACAGCTGGAGATGTTTAAACTTTAAAGTACCGTTACATCATTAGATGGGATTAGTTGTCACGATGTAATCTGGCCAACACGAATAAAACAACAATACAATACAGACAATAGACTCCGTTAGTGCAGCCTCTATCCTACCTATAGTTACCCTCTCGTCTCTCATCGATTTGATATCGCTGGTAAGCATTCGAGGTACAAAGAATCCCCAAATTTCAACCTAGCCCAGTCGTAGTATTAGTTGCGGCCCAATGTCCCTTAATATATTTACAGTTTATAGATGCGTAACACACATAGATATTGCGATGCTAAATATCTGGTATGATTTGTATAAAATGACGTAATAGATAGCCCAGGGTTTCTATAGCGTCAAAGTTCGTCCATGTCTAATCCCGATTAGCACATGGGCGACGGAATTGGCTGATGTCCGAGTCAACAGCTTGCGGTACTAGTCCTGCTACTGCTACCGTCGAGATAAGGCAAGCGATCCTGTACGATGCGTCACTATGTACATGTGCATGCAGGTAACGAAAGAGAAGTCATTGTAAAGAGATACAGGATTGATAACGAAGTCGGCTTTCTAACTAGAATTGCCTATTGAATTTTGTAAAAGAGAAACTTGATCATTCTAACTGTAATTTCACTAGCTTTGAATAATCCTTTGACCGTAAGAATGTGGCAGTAACAGCAGCAGCAGCAGTAGTGGCGCCAGTAGTCGGTTGTGCAAGTTATACCCCCCTGGGTTAATATTACGTGTACCGCGTTAATAGCCCGGTACAGTTATCGCCCTCTCTCTAGCTTAATTAATTACTCCAAAATCTCGGTCTCGATAGCTCGATCAGACAATTCATCATAATCAGACCAATAACATGCATACTTGTACATTTCTGTATTTCAGTAGAATCTTCGACTATTGAGATTCCCTTTCCCTTCCATATTCTCTTCTTACTTATAGGTTCAAAGCATTAACACTTTTAGACGATAACGAGAAGGAAAAAATTTTCGTAATTCTCAGAGGCCTCATAATCGTACCTTTACGAGTCGAAACTATCGAGAACAGAATCTTATCATACACATACTCACAGCAATACCAAAGGCGCAACGTTATATTAGAAGCTGGAACTCGTTAAATGATCCAATATAAAGGTAATGACATCGTAACGCCCAAAGAGAAGGTGTTCTATAGGCAGAGCACACGCTTTTTTTCCTTCTTCCGCGTGAATTTGAGAGCATTACCTTTTAGTCGAATGAATTTTCGAATTTCCAGTGTAACACTGAGACGCGCGTTCGTATCTCCGAAGAGAGTATAGCTTTGGCTGAGGTTTGTACTTTTATCGGATTAGCCGCAGAGATTCAATTAGGTGCTCGCGCACATGCCAGAAACAGTATCAGGTTAGTTAGGCTAATGCTGCTTAGCTAGAGTGTGAATGGAGCCTTCGGGTGTGGTTATGGCTAAAGATTCGTTATTTTTTATTGTTTCTCTAAGAATAGTCCCCTTCTAATTTTCTTTTAATTTATAAATACGCTTAATAATTATTAATTATTAATTATTAATTATTAATTATTAACTATTACTATTCCAATCAGTAACAACTAAACTAAATTTGTCTATCTCATTTACCCAGATTATCGAAAATCAACATACTGTAACTCAGTATGCATTAATCTTATGAAACCTTAACCCATACTAAATCTCCTACACTAAGCCAATCCATAGACTAGACGATATCGATCGTAAATAAAATTCAGGATAATCTAAAGCAATTACTCATACAATTACTGAATTTCTTACAAGACAAAGAGAGATTAAAATTTCATGCTGTGCGTTGACGTTGCTCGTGGGCGCAGCTGCGCTAAAATTTTTATGTTTCCTAGTTTATTTATCTATCCTTTTCACAAAAAAATTTACTCCAGGTTTATACCTTATGGATTATAATAGGGTATCGCAGATATTATGTTTAAGGATGCTCGCGACTGTTTATGTTTTTATACAATTTTCATGACTTCGTAAAAATTTGAGATATTTTATGCTAATCTTTTGAAGGCTATCTATGCGCTTGTAATTAGCACTCGGGTCGATTCTAATAAGGCAGGAAATATGCAGCGGATGAATACACTTAGCTTACGAAATTAGCGACTCTACTATTAGCATACGAATCATTGCTAACGCGCAAACATTTTAAAATTATTTAATGGTTGCGATTTAGCAATGATTCGTAATTTAATATTTTTATCAATGAAAGGAATAAAATTCAGGCTGATATGTTTTCAATTCGGTCGAGCTGTATAACATTATTACAAGATTTCTGAATAATCCTTATTTGCATTGAATATAATTATTCTCTACTTTCGCCTTAAAAAGTAGCAAAAGGTACATCGGTTTATTTATTGTCATAATAATAAATTTCTTTTAGATGCCGCTTCAGTAAGAGTTTAAAAGCGGCCATACTTGGCAAAATGATAAGCTATTTTTTATTAAGCCAATTAAATTTGCTTTACGGCAGTAATACAATAAATATACCAATAAACAGCGATTAAAAATTATCGTGAGGTTTGCAAAGTCGAGAGAATATTTACTTCTACACTAAAGGCGACTAAAGATATTTTCAAAAGTTATTTTTAAGGCGATATCATATGTTTTGTGAGCAGAAGCGAATTTGAAGAATCCACTAGCTTTATTAGTTCAAATGTATTTTAAGAAACAGAATATGTACAATTTTTATCGCGTTACGCTTTTACGAGGTGGTTAAAAAGAATAAGTGTAAAAATTTAGTTACATGGCGTACAGCATAATTCCGTCTTGAAAAGTATCTGATCAAACACGCAACTCGATAATTCGGCGAATCAAACTTATTTGAACAGCACACTCCATCCATTCACATATGTTTGCTATATATATATATATATATATATATATATATATATATATATATATATATATATGTATAGCTATTGAGCAGGTAGCGGGACAAGATGACTAATTCAAGCCCCGTACACGCGTGTCTATGTTTCAGGACGATCATCGAGGATTCCGACGACAACTCGAGGACAAGAGACCAATCGTCGAGAACAGTTTGCTCAGCGGCCGACAATACATTGCCAATGAGCCACCTTTGTCGGACACCTCGGACTCTGAAGGTGAGTTCTCTATTTGTTTATCTCTTGTGCACTACTCTCTGTCTCCATAGAAACCAGTTTTATACTGGTTGAGATGAAATATTTTGATCGTGTGGTACAACAGTACAACAAAATAAAGATAATTTGATGATTTGCGTTTTTAACTTTGCAAAGTTGTACAGTAGTTTGTGCGTATAAATTAATCACGGTTATGCAACGGAACGTAGAGGGAAAAAAGCCAATTGGATTCGTAAACGACTGAAATTCCCTGGTCGAATCCAAAATAACCCTCTATTCACGACTGACACAAAGCATCCATCAAAAGCCAATGATTCGAGGACCTTTCGCCTCTTGTTCGACGCAATAAACACGAATGAACGTTGTCAAACATGCAAAT
This sequence comes from Apocrypta bakeri, assembly GCA_018906985.1. Lineage (NCBI taxonomy): Eukaryota > Metazoa > Arthropoda > Insecta > Hymenoptera > Pteromalidae > Apocrypta > Apocrypta bakeri. Next base: position 2,273,954 of record JACCIA010000008.1, on the reverse strand, counting down.
TTCCTCAGCTTCTATATTTTCTTTTTTTTTCGTCATTGTGGCGCTTTACGGTACGAATCGTAACATCTCGTGTTATATGTGCAAATCGATGGTGAATACATCGTCAATGCGTGAGCACACGTTCAATTCTCGTTCGGGTTTCTCGTAAAAATTTGCTAAATCATTCACAATTGAAGAGAAATAAAATTAACTTGAATATAGCAATTGAAATATTTGAAAAAATAGACATAAAACTTGATACGCAAAGAAAGAACACAGTAATTCTGCCGACAATGCTCGACTAAATTTCTACGGAAGAAAGCGGTGGCGCGATACGCACGCGTGCACGTGTAGACTCGCAATTAATCGCGGCCAATGAATCACGTATCGTTGGCGCGTATCACTGCTGCAATTTTTACGTGCATATTTAGCATTGATAACGTGGCGGAGAGCGTTGCAACAGCCGACTATCTATCTGTACGTAACGTTTGTCGCAGAGCCCCGCGGGCCGCGTTGATTTACGCGTTTACAGCAGCGACAGTAGCACATTCTAAATCTATAACAACGTAGCTGTTACATTCCAGCAGTGACGTGGAAATTTTGGGATTTCAAACGCGTGGATGTGATGCTCTAATCGCAAAACCAGATAATTCAATTTTAATCACGAATCTTGTGGAATCGAAATTTTCCGCTCGGAAACTAATAACTGACATTAAATTCATAGCCTTGTGCACGTCTGTACATTCCTACGTGGCTGTTTGTATACGCGTATCAGTATATATGTGCGTATGTATGTGCGATCTGGATTTGTGAAAGGCCAAACGTTGCACGGAGCAGGCGTGTAAATCAAATGAAAGCACGCACAAAATTAGCTTTCGATTCTTATCTAAATCTGTTGATTTAAAGTTTTTAATTTAGTATATTCTATACGAACCAGAATTCAATTGAACTCAATAATGTGTACGTTACGTTAAGTAAAGCAGTAATCGACGGGGGACGTCGCGATATCGCAAAGCCTATCATAAGAACATCGAATCATGTTGATAATAACCAATATGGAAATCGCGAAAGTAGAGCTAAGCCGAAATGAAAGTTAACGAATACAATATCGAATAATAATACCTATACAGACAGCTCTAAGGTTTTTCTACAGTTCGAGAACATACACGAACATTTAGTTGCTCGATTAAGATTTGTAGCAACGAGTCGGAAACTCTAACGGTAGTTTCTCTTCCGTTCGCGCGAGTAGGTGGAAAGTCAAAGACTGTGCGATACGGTGCTTCTTACAGATTTATTGGCTATACTTTCTCTTCTCAGTGTTCTAGCGGATTTCTTGCACGTTATTTAGTATCTTTATTTGCCGACAGTGAGTCCAAAGACAAATTGATTATCAAACATTATGGAAATAAGCTCTGTTCTCGATCGATTACAGTTGTGCTTCAATGAAAATAACCTTCGATAAACTATTTTAAGCAACGTTATTGCATCTCCAACAGGACGAGACCTGGATGGTGATTCCCGGGGCTACAGGAATGCCGAGGAACAGGCGCGCGAGCTCACACGCAGCATCCGTCGCGAAGTTAATAAGCTGTCCGAGCAATGGAATGCCCTCATTGAGCGTAGTGACGTTTGGAAGCGGAAGCTCGACGACACCGCTAGTGTGAGTATATACTTTCTTTTACGCATGCTTCAGGGTGAATACATTGGTTTTCAATTCTTACCTAACTCGAAAGGCACCCAAGTGCGATTTCGAGGCTAATTAATAGTCCGAGCGAATAGCACTGTGATAATTGCCACGACAATGCTAACCGCATTGACTCTATATCAACTGCGGTCTAATGAGCGCGTTTTGCTTTACGTTACGCATTAGAAATATTTCAGTTGCTAATATTACTCTCCCTTTTTTAGTTTATAAACGTGCATAATCAGATTTGCACGTAGAATGCTTTGCCGAGTCTAAATGCCAATATCCGCACAGATTCGAATAAAATGCAATGGTATATTAATATAAACGTTTCAAGTAAAAGTTGCATTTAAAGTATCAACTAAATTCTTCAAATTTTCGAGTTTTCGATTTACCTTATGCACGAGTGATCGGTGAAATAAGGGAAACAACTTGAGAACGAAGTAACAAACAAAATTTGGGATAATATTGGCTTTTTAAAAAATAACTCCCACTTTTATACTTCTGATTATCATTTCTAGTTACAAATAACATTTTTCATTTAATTTGGAAATGATAATCAAAATACGCATATTGTTGTTTGTAAGAAACTCTTAAGAAAAAACCTTTTTATAGTCATTATTATTAAATAAATTATTGATAATTAATGACTAATTCTTATATTGAAGTGAAAAATACCCTTTAAAGCTGTTAATCTATCTACATTTTTTCTCTTTATAATTTTCGCTATAAATATTTAAATATTTACGCTTAAGTGTCTATGAATAGCGATGTATAATCCAATAATCGCATGGAATTTGTTTCGTCATATTTCAAAAGAGCAAAAGAAAAATGGATCAAACAGACAGTAGCGCGCAAGCGCACATTCTCTTTTATTTCATTTCTGCGATATTTTCTCCTTGCTACTATAAAAATCCAAACAATCGAATGCGTCGAAAATTAGGTCACTATACAGACAAGTTTAAATCCTCGGTACGAGCAGGAAAATGAGCACGATTTTCTCGGAGATTTCAGCCCCTCGCTACAATCCTATAAACCGAAAATGGCTTCGAACTGTCGGTCACCTTATATCCACGTCGTAAAACTGCGCGATAATCTGACGGAAAAAGAACGATCGAACGATAATTCGAGGCCGACAAAAAGTCTCCCATATAAAGCTTGTCGCTCTCGTTAAATACATTGTTTTGTAGGTCTCGATAAAACCTACACGTGGTCAATATTATTGCGCTTTTCGCATTTAAATCTCAAGTTAAATGCGAAAACGAAAAATATAGTTATAGGCAATGAATGGGAAAGCTCGATTCATCGATAAAATGCTTTTTCAGGATCGCTCTCTCTCTCTCTCTCTCTCTCTTTCTCTCGCTCACCATGCTTTTCTTTCTCTTTTCAGCAAAAAGTAATAAGCAAACTGCTCCGACTCACCTTCCCCCTACATCCTCTCTGTGTAACAATGTTTCACTTTTAATTCCATTCATTCCAGACCAGGCTTTTATATTCTATTCTCTTTGCTTCCTTATTGCATTTTCCCTCAGTTCTTTGACTTCTCTATTTCCTTTTTCGGTCGCTGTTTAGCCAGCACAAAGAGAAAGAACCTTGGGAATCTCGTAATTGCGCACAACTTTAATTTCATTCCGGTCCCAAAAAAATATCTCAACTTGATTGGCCAACGTGTCAATCAGTAAAACTGCTCATAAAACTGTGACAAACAAATTAAAGGGTTAATCAAACTTTATCTCGTGGATCCCGGAACGAATGTAACGTCTTTTTTCATATGATCGTTGATGCCGGAGAAGACAATCATTGAGCAGCACCCCTTACGTGTTCATTTGACGAAATGACGTCGATTCCCGTTGCGATAATTGTTGTAATATAGCGACTGAGAAAATGCGTATAAGCGGTTTGTTGTGGGAAAACCATGGAAAATTCTGAGGATGGGAAAGATGTTTGTTTTATTTATTATATAAAGAGTATCCAGGTATATGAAATAATTTACATCATTACGTAAAATAATTGTTAACTGTGTTATTAATAACACAACTAAGAAAATGAAATGTACGTCAAACTTCCAGTTGTAATGAGTGATCTATTAATATTCTCGAATAAGAGACTTTTAGTAAATTCTGTACTTTATCAAAATCCTTGCGAATACTGGAAGTTTGTCTATCAAATAATTATCCAGAAGACAATCCGCCAGTCAAGCTTGACGAACAATCTTAATCTTCAGCATCCGCGCTCAGCAGCTATACAACTCTATGGATGCAAATTTACAGCATTCGCAGAATGGAGAGGAGCTGATCCCTTCCGTCTTTCGCATCCGTATCAATCGCTCTTCGCAACTGAGTTCAATTCCGACGAGTGGCCACTTAATCAGCCAATTCGTTATACGCTTGGTCAATTTGTTCATTACCGCAAATGAATTTGTAAACTCTACGCTATGCCAGATGCTTATTCTGATTAGCAATAATTACGTTACCATCAAAAAGTACAATTCTGAACTTGACATACCAGTTGTTTTTTAAATTAACGCCAAAGTACCGCGAGACTGTTGCTTTTATACAAAAGAAAGACTAGACGTCTTTGTAAATTATATAATTGTTTGATAGCAAGAAAGGGGAAGAGTGTAAGAAATCCATTGGCGATAAACCCAGTAATTCCTACTAACGGACTCGACTCACGTAGTCTTCAGACGACGAGAAGGAATGCACTCGAGTTCAAGACGCAAATATTTGCCGCCTTGTTCGCCTCTGGTAAAATCGTTCCCACTCTCTCTCTCTCTCTCGCGCGCGCGTGCGCGCGCTCTCGCCCTTGGCGTACGTTTTACTTTCGAAGAGCCCACCTGCTGTGCTGATGTTTTTCTACTTTTTTCCGAGGTGATAGCTATCCTTCAACCTTTTTCTCAAAATTTAACGGATAGTTAAATTTAACCAAACATTTATTATTATTCGAAGAATACTAGTCATTACAAGTGCAATCTTATTATTTACAAATTTATTTGTCACTTATTATCCTTTATGATTTTTATTCAACCCTACTTGCGATTGTTAAAATTCTTTTCGGGTCGAAAAATAGTTTAACGTTTTACATCCTAAGTATTTACTGGACTGAACAACAATGCTTGATTCCAAAAAATGATTTCTTTTTAGTTAATCCGAAGAAAATATTTCTTTAAATCTAATCATTATATTTATTTCAATGTAATTTAGTTTAAATATGTATACCGATTCGTTATTCTCATGAATTTTTTTACTTATACATTTAAAAAAATAATTTGTTAACCTTTAACATTACATTTACATAAATGTACTTTTTTATTTTCAAAAACTTATTTAATTCATACAAACAAATTTTTATTTGTGTACAGTAAATAATATCTTACTGAATATTATCTTATTTCCAAATAAATATTGATTAAGGTAAGGTCAAATATTGTATTATTATGCAAGTCAAGTTTTTCTTGTTTCAAAAAAGAAATTCAAAAATTTGTTTAGTAGGTGTACAATGGTAAAGAAGTAAAAAGTCTATAACACTAGATTTATAAAAACTTCTTCTTACGAGTAACATGACTCAATATAAATTTTTTGTTTATATTTGGAATGTGTTTATAAAAATAGACACGTTATTTTTTTATTTCATTAGGCAATCTCATTCAAAACTACAATATTTCGACAATATAGCGACGGTGGATGCTGGATAATTGCGTTATCTGTGCTACCGACTGTTAGACTTTCCCAGTTCCTTTTCCGCGGCCTCGCGCTCTCGTCTGATCCTCCCTAGGTACAATGTCGGTGTATTAATATATGTATATATATATTCTATTTCACGCGGAAGAATGCGTGTACGTCTAATCATTACATTACGTGCGTCAGAGCACATAGGGTAGAAAGTTTGTGTTTTGATAGTTTTTATTTTATCGATCAATTTTACCGATTATAAAATATATAAAATATATACTCAATTGAAGTATTTAGAATAATAATCTGAAAATTTAAAATTAGTAATGTAACTTTATACAGTTAGAGTGAGTGAACTTACTATTAGATAATTCGAATACGATTTGATTGAGTTATATTAATCTTCTTCCATGAAACACTGTTCTTGTTGTATTTTGTTTGATATATTATACATATATTTTACTTAATGCTTCCAACTTGTAACAACTCAAGAATAATTAACGAAATACAATATTGAACTTTTAGTAAATACTTTAAACCTTACAGTTTACATTTTATCGTGTAAATTTTTGGAACGTAATTTTTGCGAATTGCATCTTAAGTTTCTGCATTTTAATTCGTGATGGGTGCTTTTTAAAAATAACGATTTTCATTAAATGCACTAATACTTATGAACTTTTTAAAGTTTCCACGATTCTTTTTTTTATATACAAAGCGCTATGCAGGCAAAAATTTCAAATTTTCTCTTTGCTAAGAGTTAAACTCACTGTGTAAGCAAAAATACTGAATTCCGAGTAATATCATAAATATGTACTGTCTTAACCAGCAAAAAACCTTTCAAAGAATTTCTTCAAAACTTCATCCGCTATCACTTAATCTTCATATGAGAACACTTGTTTCGACTAACAGTATTGCTCTCTCTCTCTCTCTCTGTCTTTATATATATATATATATATATATATATATTCTTTTTCTTTTGTACTCTCTCTTTCAGTTCCACAGCATCGCCATTAACTTTATCGATGGTAGCCGAGTTGAGACGATCTTTACCGAGCAGAGGAAAGGATAACTAACTCGCTGCTCCATCTGATCGCACATTGAATCCTTGGTTTCTTTGTCCCCTTCTCCCTTTTCTCTCTCTTTCTCTCTCTTTCGCACACATGTGTGAAAGTCTGGTCGGTTTGCATGTGATCCGGCATCTTCAGTTTCATCAGCGCCTTTCGTACGCGCGGTACAGTATAACGTAAGTGGTTGTGTCTTGTGGCATTGCGAAGAAAAGAGTGATTTCCTTTTCGTGCGTGACTAACAATTTCTGGCAATCTGGATCAACTGTTCAAATGTGTAGAATAATAGTTTTTATGGTTTCGGTTCCTAGTGTACCTCTTTCGACGATGTAATAGTGTTCTATCGTTTATTGATAAATAGAGCGATTGAAATTCCAAAATTACTTTATAATGTTAGAATGTTCCTCTAAGTAATGCAAACTACTTAATCTATTCACATATTTGGGCAAACATATTTTGGCAATTTGATACCATTTAATTACAAATGTATATTCATACTCAGCTGCAACTCTATTTTTAACGCAATTGTACGAGTGCTAATCCCCGAACGCGTATGTTCGTTGAAAAAAAACTTCAAGTAATTTGATCACGTATCTATACAAAAATGAAGATAGCACGAGCAGAAGGAACTAGAAACAAATTTGAAAAAAGGGAAGCAGCAAATAATTATTAATATCCAATTAGTAAAGTATAATGGCCGTCTTTTCATATAATCATTAATACTGCTATTTAATGCATCAATTTCTCGTTCATCTTTTTAAACTAATATTTTAAAAGTACATTAATGCCGATATTTTATTCGCGATATGATTTAGAAACGGTCTTCCGTAGAAGAACAATGCATTATGCCATTGAACGGCTATATTCATTGAAGGCGACCGCTGTGAACTGTCTATCAAATGTATCGCGTTACTTATGTGAAAGGTTTTTTCCGGGGTTGGTATGCTTGCACATGTCCGTCCTAATAGATCCTGAAGAGAATCTTGACATAAGAAAGTTAAATAAATTTTTTGCGGTTTTTCTATTTACAGTATCGTGTTCGCAACTTCTGAGTTTTATACGCGATATGCGCATAATGTAGATTACGAGACAAATAACGGTGTAAAGTCCAATAAGTATGTTTCATCAATTTATGTTACGGTTATTAACGGTATTTATTGTAGATACGATTAGGAATTTGCAAACGTTGCATCTTAATGTGAACAATTCATCCCACTGAAAAGAGTATGCCCTGGAATTCGAATATTTGTATTTTACTAACCAATAATATCTGAATATTATAATTAGATATAGACGCAAAATTAATTTGCCGTTTTTTGTTGCAAATCTCAAGTGATTTAACCACTTAATTTTTTCTAAGTGCATATGTATTTCTCAGTTGACTACTATTTCTGACAAATACTTTGTTGATACAGTAGATTAGAAGTTCACGTTGTAGTTTGAATTATGACAAGTACGTGGGCAAAGTTACAAACAATCAGATATAACTTTGGACTATAAAGTCGGGTATAAACTTGGATATAGGGCGTTTCTGTGGCCCATCAATGCGGTTTATTTCCAACGCACATTCAGAACTTGCAAATTATTATACAATTAATTCAACCGATAATATCGTTAATTGTCATCTAAGCAAAAATAAAAAAATACGTTACCCAAGCAAGCAATAACACCATGTTGTATCTATAAAGCAGAAGGTACGCGCAATCTACGCATATTTCTCGCGAACGTCCTCGAGACGTTGGAAGACGTGTAGAAGAGGGGGAATATTTAACTGTATGCGCGCATGTATGTGTACGTACAACAAGAACAAAGTACTGCTTTGTGCTTTATATGCGGCTATTTTCATGAAGTGTAATTCGTATTGTGTGGGAGACTGTTCCTTTTGTAAAGCACACAACTATTCTGAAAATAGCAGAGAATTAGCAGACACAATATCAACTCTACTGGTTAAATTATCTTCAAATAAGCCACGTGCCGATTCTACAAACATTTTTCAATTTTCCATAGCTGTTCAATGAATGTAATTTAGTTTTTTTCTCCCAAATTCGTCATCTTCCTACTCCTCCAACGTAAGGGTGAATTGAATAATGCGCTACACTCACTCACACAACCGCAACTTCACGTAATATATCTATACAGAGCGAGAGCGAGAGAGAGAGAGAGAGAGAGAGAGAGAGAACTGACGACGACGGCATATATGCGGGGTATCCGGTGTATCGTGTCGAGGAGAGCACAACCTACATAATGCAGGGCTACTGGAAACTGCGCACTACCTCTTACTCCTCTCTCTCTCTCTCTCTCTCTCTCTCATCTCTGTGTACCACTTATATTATGAATGAAGGAACTAAGTGTGTTGAGTGTATATGCGTGTACCACTGACCCGGACCTCTGTTCTTCCCCGTTTGTAAATTCGGCAAAAATGTTTACAGGGAAAAATATTTTAATTAAAAAGTACTCTCTAAAATTGAAATAGTGAAGTTTCACTATTTGGCAGTGTATTTTCACCATTTCGAAATCGTATAGTATGCAATTGTGAAATAGTGAGCCTTTTTTACATAGTGAAACAAATTAAATTTTTTTAAAAGTGTAGCTATACTGTTTCAAATTGTCATTTTTCGCATTCATAACAGTAAATTCTCAGTGCGAAATCAGTAAATTCCATAAGCCATTGATCGCGATTTGAAATGAAGTTTTTACCAGAAAATTAATTTCTTACAATGAAAAATATATGTTAAAAACCGTAAATTTTCAGTAAATTCGAAACTGAATCTCAATTTTCACTGCACTTTGTAATTATGATATATTTAGTAAAAAAAAGACGGATCACTTGTCAAATCTATAAAATTGTCATTATTCGAAATCCTCAAGGTATGTTCATTCGTAACTGCATATTAAAACAATCATAGTTACTTTATTAACACTGCTTTATGGAGAGGAAAGAAACATCTTTATCATCATATCATTAAAAATGTGTATGAAAAAACGCCGTGAATGTCCATTCTTCCGTATATGGCAAAACCAACAAAAAGCTTCCGTACACGAGGACTCTCGTGAGTGTCTTCTTCTCGCGACGAATGATGCATTATTCAAGCGGGCGAAGCAGAGATCCGCTTTATACATGCACACGCAGCCCGGCTAGCCCTGCATAAAACTTAATCGATATACAAAGCGTGTTCTTCCGTTTAGTCCGATGGAGTGTCTCAAGTGTCTCATGCAAATTTTTTATTCTGAATATTACTTTTATCTGTAAAATAAATACTAGGATAAATAGACTTTGTTAAAAAGGCTAAAGGATAAATGCAATGGATATGGTGCATTTTGTAAGACACGTGTAAAACACATACTCCTAACCGTTGTTTTTCTATCTCTTAAGTAAGGGTTTTTACCCTTATCCACCTGGCTCGTGTTCTTGTCTCGTTACATTGAATTAGATGCATCCATACGCATAGGCTTATACAAACACAGTCCTCGTTCCTCCGTATCTCAATATTTATACATCTCATTCGTGCATTTGATCATTCCCTACCTTGACTATTACTGCGCCAATCGTATCTCAAATATCCCACTCTATTTCTCTCAACATAGGCAAATTGTTTCTACTCCTTCTGTCTCTATCCATTGTTTTTCATCTCTCTTACTCACTCTCTCACATTTTTCCCGTCTCCAGGCAGAGCCTCGCATTTCCCAAGAGCTATTTCGGTACGTCTCCCGCAAAGCTCGTCGCTTGTCTTTTATGCATACAATGCTTTGCAGCTCAGGAGTATATAAACGGACGAACTACACTATACTCCAGAATCGCAAAAAGACGGAAGCTCGATAAATATATAACATAGAAAGTGCAGGGTGGGTTTATGGAAATACCGTGTCGATCGAAATTAAAATGCTCGCTCTGTTTGTGGTATTACATTTTTTTCATATACCTTAGAATGACGGTCATTCCTATTCCTGTATCGAAAACGCGCTTTAAAGTAAAATTACTCCCATTATTAAACATGCTTTTACATAGCCTATATTGTGTGGAAATGTGGGAAGAAACAAGAGGCGTGGGGCAATTTTTCAACTGGATTTTTCGCGGTCCTATTCTTGTATTCTCATGCAAATTCCATTCCCGAATTCATTTGTCCAGCAGCTACTTTCAATTCGGGAGTTAAGGTTTTAAAATTCAAAATAGGGTAAATCGCATGAAAAATAACGATGTGAAAGTTATACCTTGAATTTTTATACGAGTTATGTCTACTATTCTCTCAAAGTTTACTCCGATTTACGTGTGCACTTGTTGTAACACCTTCCGAATTGTGGACTAAAATAAGTATTATATCGATGCGTTTACAAAAAATTAGATTTTAATCTTAATGCAATCTCATGTAACGTCCATGTCGACATAACACTCGTACATTTATTTTTATTTTTTAACCAGAGAAATGTACAATAACACAAAGATTACAGTGATTACATTATTAATTTAATGAAAACGTAGCCCAGCAGAGGAAATGTCTTGTCTTCCTGTTCGTTCGTATGGTGCAATACAAAACTTATATTTAAAACTTACAACTAATGTTAAATGGTTTTTTTTTCAATTAATTGAACATTATACTATCTTCAATATTTTTAAGTTCAGAGTTTTACATTCGTTTGAGAGAATTTATGCGAGAATTTATGCGAGAATTTATGCGAGAATTTATGCTAGAATTCTTCACTTCATTGTATAAACATCGATTTTGAGAGATATCAAATCGTTTTATAAATATTAAAAATTCTTAGTACATAATGATTGTACACGACACGTTCATGATAAAATTTTATATCGTCAGATATGCGATTATACTGGACAAGTTATAAGTCTCACGTTCTTTATTTTAATGCTCCAGAATGAACGACAAATATTTCTATACTCGGATTAAGACGCGTATATTATTCTAGCATACAAAAGACTCGCTCTCATCCAAAGTTAAGGCCAGTTCTTCTCCTTTATCTCATCTATAGTGTATTATACAATCAGACGCGATTCATCCGGCTTAACACTACTCATTCGCTGTTTCGTTCTTAATAATAAAATAAGAAAATAAATATACTTATATCTCTGAGCAAACATCTCTCTTGTAAATACTCGATTAAAAAGAAAAACGCATCTGTATAGCTACAGCCATCGCAGGTACTAAAATGTCAGAAGATATTGCACGATGTTTCGACGTATATTCAGCAGCTAAAATTCTGTGCATTTCCTGCCTCCATTGCGGCTTCAAGATCAATACGTGACTATCGCATGTGCGACATTCGACTATAGCGCTTCTGTCTATGTGTAGGTGCATAATCAGCGATTCCGCTCGTTGGTAGAGGGATTATCACGCACCTGCAGTTCAGAGGTACATAGGACAAACACATGAAGCGTTGACATTGGATTTCGAAAATTCTATATATTTGAGGAAGGTTTAATCGTAATTTGTTTTATAAGTTGTTACTTTGCATTGCGATCATTCTCTAGTTTTCTCAGCTTCGAAGGCCTCTAGACTCTTCGTCGATTCTAAGATACGAGTTGATATCGAGAACTTGGTTATTTAGCATCATGCGTATACGTGTCTATGAGCTTTATCTAAATTCCCAACCCGTGGGTGTGTCATATTCCCTCTATAAACTTATTGAATGTTACCCCGCGGAGCATCAAGTCCTATCAGACCAACGGATCGAAAGTCACCTGAGCTCTTCCTGCAGACAATCGATAATGTAACCCATAACTCAGCTTCTTTCTCCATTTGCTCAAAAACTTTATAAATATTTTATAATAAACTTTGCAACTCGCACATTTTGTATCAAGATAAATCGTATCTTGCAACAACGTCATTTGAATCACAGAAGTCGCTTCTATAAATATAGCGTATGTCTGAGTTTCGATTAATCGCTTTGGAGATCTTCTTCAGTTCTACGAATGACTAACAAAAGCACGTAAGATTATAACTAGTGAGTCATTTGTAAGTTGGTTACAAAATATGTTTGCATCTGAAAGAGGTAAATAAATATTGTAATTTTTTATCTCATTAAAAACTATCGAATCATTCGTTTAAAGTAAGTTTACTCTACGTCAATAAAAAGAATATAACAATCACAATGCGTATTTAAATTTACTAGACGTCTAGATTTTCGTCGACTTAGTGCGTGCTCGTTGCAATAAAGTCTGAAACACAATTTCTTGATAAATATAATCCAAAATAATTTCAATTTCTTATATCTCAGAAAGCAAAATTTTGCCTTCAAACGAGGATCAAATTATAACTCCCATTCTAATTAATGAATTTTGAATAAATATTAATATGAGTATTATTATGGGATCAAATATTTTTGAATGACGATTTTTCTTCGTTATCTTTGCGGTCTTACTTAGACGGGCTCACTTACACACACACACACACACACACACACACACACACACACATACCAATCAATAGATCGTGGCCAGTGTAGAGTTTTGATCCGGTACTATTCGTAGAAAAATCACTTTAAAGATTTCAATGTCAATGTGAAAAGAGGCTTGCTGTCACTATTCGATGCGACGAACAAAAAAGAAAAAAATCCGAAATAAAAATTGTGGACTTATACCTACAAATCTTAAGGGAAAGGAGTTAGAACGAAATAAAAAAAGATTAAATAATGGAGAAAAAATGTTATATTTTTATTAGAATTATAGCATTTTAATTTCGCGGCGAATGAGATAACAGAGTTGATAAAATTATTCATAATTTTAACAATGCTTATTCTCACTGCACATCACCATCAACATCTATTTTAATTTACTAATAGAAATTTGGTTAAAAATATTAATTCTCATATTGAACTACAGAAGACAATACAGTGATCTTTTGTAGGATATTTATTACATCAAAAATAGTACTAATTAAACATTAAGGAGACATGCAAGAAATTGTAAACAATTGTAAATTAAAAAAATCGGCCTTATTCATCAGTATTGCTCTAATTTAATTCAATAAAAAATTGCTTAGTTATTTCTAATCCAACATAATTACCGTACATTAATCATTTATTATTTTATTTTCCTGATAAATAGTTTATTAAAGTGACAGGCTTATTAAATAACGCAAGTTTACGGTGCAGAATATCTTGTTAATTTAATTAAAATTTTAATTAAAAGAGTTAGTTGCTACTTGAAAAAGACTTTTAACGAAAAATGACCTAATATCCTTTTATTCGAAGTGGTGGTGAGAAAAAATGCAAACGCTCTTTTAAACACTTCTGTAATCTCGAAAAAAGACTCTAGCGTACCTAATAATTCACCCACAATAAAACACAGGAAAAGTCGGAGACAAGGATAAAGCGTCTATCCTCTCGCTCAAGAGGCAAACAGGGGAGGAGGAGGAGGAGCCGTTGTTCGGTTAGGAATGTGTCTCTCTATAATACGGCGCGCACACGAGTTAACACGGCGCACACGCACACGTATACACGGGACTCATATAGTTGCCGCCGCGACGAAGAGAGAAAGAAGAGAGAGAGAGAGAGAGAGAGAGAGAGAGAGAGAGAGAGACGACGACGACGACGACGAGCTGCAGTGCCTCTCTCGTTATAGGCGGCCGCCTTTTCACTCTCTCTCTTCAGTTTACTCTCGCTTGTCAACGTGCGTGTGTGCTAGCAGCAGCTGTAAAACTTACCGTGCTCTTGCCGGATAACGTTTCTTTAATACAGCGATTGTTAAAGTAGTTTTTTACTTTCTTTTCCGCGAGGCGATTTCTTTTTATGAGAGAAGTTTCTTGGTGCGAAAGGTAGTTTTCTAATTTTCGACTGTTGATTTATGAATTTGTCTGTTAATCCCGTACGCAGCTCTTGAACACACATTTTTTCCTATTTTCTATGTATAGTTTACATAATTCTTTCATTGCTTTCTGATACGTTCATTATTCGAGTTTGCACATACATTCGATGTAAGAAATTGCTAAAATTCGAGTCTAGCATCCGTTTCTCTCTGAGATTAAACAAATGAAATAAAATATTCATCTGCGCTTTGTCATTTGCGTAACTGAACGTACTGTAACTCGAAATTCCAAGAGTCACTCTTTTCTCTCAATGACAAACTAGACCTGGAATATATAACGAATTCAGCAATGATCCTATAGTGCAACTACTGTGAGAAACTGACAAATAGACAATCTCGTCTCTTGCATCGAGAGAGTGAAACAGAAGAATGATGAGGACGCAAATTTACGACCTGCTTCGATAAGCCCAGTGTGCAGAGAAATGCAATCTGCGAATCCGTGGGTTAGCCGTAATAACCAGCTAAAAACGATTTTTATACGCATTAAATAAAAAATCGAAATTGCGTGAAAAATAAAAAGAAATAAAAATAAAATGGAGCTGGTGAATGGCGGGGCTATTGAAATGTTGTCGAGGCGAAGCATCATCATCAAGGATTACGACCTCCAGGATGATGAAGATGAGAGTGGAAAAAATGAAGACGCCGATCGGACTTCCCTCAAGATCGACCTGTCAATGGCCGAGCAGTTCTACTACGAGGTCATCTCGTCCTTTCAGAAAGAGGAGGTAGTTGCTTGTTAGGTATTTTTATTCCTTTATGTTTTATTTTTTTCGTTCTCTCAAAGGCTTGGATACTCCATTTATGCTTAGTCGGATTCATTCGACCGTGCTGTTGTATATATTAAGCGCAATAACTTGAATACAATGTTATTTATATCTTAGCGTACCTCACTGTTGCGTGCAAACCATTTATAAAATTAGTTGAAAATCTTAGTGTACAGTTTCCGCAGAAATAAAATCAATGAATTAGGCCGCGCCAAGCGTAGGTTATATTTAAACTGACGCCGGACGCGAACGTGCACGTTTTATATCAAAGTTGCTGTGATCGAGTGAGGCGAAGTTCTTCCCTAATGTTCGCTTTGGCCAGTCTAATTTAAAGAATCGAGTGCTTTTGCATTAAGAATGTTAACAAACACGAATTTCGTACTCTATCTCCAGCTGAAAGTGACAAAAATCTGAAAATATCAAGGCTTTCACGCGCGCAAGGGATATCGTTAGTGCGTTAACCTCGACTGTGTCTTGCATGTATATTATACATACATAACGTAAGGAACGCTTGGCTCGAAGGCAAACCAGTTTCGAGAGAGCGAGACGGGAACTTTGTTTTTATTCGTACCGAAAATCCAGTTAACTCTACTATATCTACTCCCCCATTGATGCTTTAGATAACTCAGCTGATTAGGATGTAGTCGCGATTTTCAGATTCTCTTTCTTCTATAGCATAATTCAAGAGATAAATCTCGGATAATTTTTCAATGGATAAAGAGTAAATTTAACTCCATGTTGCGGAAACCAGAGCATATATATATATATATATATATATATATATATATATATATATATATATATAATTTATTCTGACCCATGTAGTTTCGTACATGTGATATGGCTTTCTAATAGACCTTAGTTGTCACAAGAAACAGGTTCGGATCTACTCACACATCTAACCCTTATCAAAAGCACTTGGTTCGAGTTATCTTCCATGGTTACTTTAATTTCTCTTCGTATACATGCGACAATGTGTATCTTGATGATACTACATTGAGATTTCTCTCAATTAAAGAAGATATAGCTGCGAATATACGCAGCTTCCCAAACTGGTAATACCGTTTTCCATTAAAGATAGACTTTTATGAACGATAAGCAATTTGTTATGGAAACTTTGTTTGCAAGGTTTAATGAAGCAATGAGAAACGGAAAAAGACGACGAATTCCACAACAAGCAAATAAAAGCTCGTAATTTTTTTTAGCTATTTTTTGGCAGCGATGACTCAAAACTTTATGACTCAAAGTTTTAATCCCCCTAATTTGGTATAATTCATGTTCTCGTGGCTCCCTTATGATGACTAGTGATCTTAAATAGAAGCATCAATAATGTCACGTTACTTTACATATTTTACATGACTTCATCTTCTGATTCGGGGAAAATTGTTCGAGAGAACAAAAAAGTCTTTCGCCAGTAATCTAATTAATGATATTGATCTCATAAATCCATTTAAAAGTCACGCTAGAAAACGGCGTAAAAAGAACAAACATTTGTCTTTACATTCAAAAAATCGAAAATACCGAGAGCCTATTCATCCTCTATTCTTTACGATTTGATAAAAGTATTGCTATATAATAAGATCTAAGTCACGCGTTCACAAAAAATCAAAGGAACTATGTGCTTTTGAACGACGGGCGAACATTGGAAATCCATATTTAACTTTCCCCTAGACGACCATGTAAGGCTCATGTAAGGCTTGAATCTCTTTATGTTTCAATCTTCCTCCAGCAGAGATGGAATTTACACGCACACGGTTTCAAAGTTACTTGCTAATGGGATTAATAAAGTACTTATTTCTAAATACTGATATTTTTAGCGGGATTGGACTGTGCATTTTTCACTTAACCGACAAATCGCCATACTCTAAAAGAAACTTCCACGCAATTCAGATCCATTAGCAATCGATCTGTAAGGAATGAAGAACCCGGATATCAGTTTCCTAAGAAACGAGAGAATGTATCTGAGTTTTTAATACAACTGCATAAGGTACACGTTTTCGAAAATAAAACTACTGTATGTCTTTTTTACATACTCGTTAATTGCCCTCTAATCTCTGTCCGCAGACTGATTTGTTTGAAAAAAAACAAACAAAGTAGTACTTTTTTCGTTCTAAGATTCATTAAAAGTATTGAACTCATTCAAAATTCCCCTTAATTATTTCGTTGGAAATTAAAAATTTTCAAATAATTCCATAGTTCATTCAAGAGACATATTGCACTAAGAGAAATGAATCACACGAGCAAAGCGTTAAGTGTGACTGCAAGTAAATACCATAAGGTATCGCGTAATTTATATGTAACAAAGTAACGCATTCAAAATCTACAATAACTTTGTTCCAAGAAGTCCCCGCGTATGTCGAGGTCGTAGCAAAATTTGCGATCCGTGCAAAATTTAATACGCTTATAAACACGTTTGCGAAATCTCATTACGATGGCGAATTTTCGTTTCATTCTGTATCAAATATTGCTCAGTATGTATTTGTATATAATATGTGTTTCCCAAACATTTCTTAAAAACAAACTGTTCAGATTTATGAAATCCAGCGCGAAGTATACGGAATAAAATAAACTGTAGAAAATCAGTGTACATATAATAAAATAGAGTTGCTAACGTATGTTTGAGTAGAGAAAAAGAAAAAAGTTCGATACAGAGCTCTTTACATAAAGCCTCATCAGACCAACGCGACAGCCATTTGAATTTAGACAATGGACCATCGCGAACAAAGGAAAATCCGTAATGCTAGTATATAGTCATTGCAACGAGTGCACACGCAAGAATAACTCTGCTCTCCGACTCTGATATCCGATCCTTTTCTCCAATGCTGCAGTAGCCGTAGTCGCGCCTCCTGACTCGGCCGATTTTTTCCGCAAGCGTAATCTCGCTAGAATGCGCGTGAGCAAATAAAAAAGCAACGCGCTCGAATGCTTCGTATGCACACGAGTTGTCGAACGAAGTCGCTGCAATTTCTTTCTCCGTTGCTTTCTGGAAGGAAAACTCCTTAGTTACTCCGTAGTCTGCGCAAGCACTGATCGATGAGATCTCGTATTATTTCATCGTTAAAAAAGAGAAGAAAAACAATGAAATTAAGAATAATAAAGTCGAATCATTTTTTTCGATCTTACTTTTTCAAATTGAGATGGTGAATTTTAACTTTAAAGTAAACTTTTTTTTAAAGTCTTAAAGTAATCATTGTTAACGTCATTATGAAAGGGTATATTCACTATTCTATGCTACTAAAAACTCATTCTTTTAAATAGTGATTTCAAATTAAGAAAGAAATTAAAAATTACTGTGTAAACCGATCAATAGCGGATGTACATTGAATATTGTAGGTAAACATAAAAATCATCAATCAGTTCTTAGTTAAAAAATTTACATTTCTGAAGTGAAAAGAAGAATCACTGGAAGAATCAATGACATTTTCTCTATTTAAAATTTCGAAAAATTAAACCCGTGTTTGTCCATTCGAAATTTACTAGTGAGAGCATCGGTCGATCACCATTAATCGCATGTATGCGACTACACACCACATGATAATACGAAATTCGTTAACGTCGACTGATGTATAAAGCCCAAAATTCTCCGCTAATTGTACATGTGCACTGTTTACTTGTATTGTACATAACTAGATCAACGAATAAGCGAGAGAGAGAGAGAGAGAGAGAGAGAGAGAGAGAGAGAGCGATGCAAGTTAGTCGCAAGTGCACGAGAGTCATTAGTAGCCCTGCATCGGAGACAATAAGAGGCTCATAGATGTAAATCTCACCTCGTAATTGGTCGCGCGTTCAATTGTTCCGAGATTAGAGAGACTCTGTTGAACGCCTAATGCCCATAAACTAATCTTACATTGACGCTGAAATTTGTTGAAAATAAAATGTTCTTACAAAAAAATTTTATAATTCTTTCACTCACTATATCAGTGCGCAAAGGCCACACCTCTATTCTCCTTTTAACGACGAAGAAAAGGCACGGGATAGCGTGAAATCATAAAAAGGAGCGAGAGATCCTCGAGCACACAAGTACCGCATGCGGTATCTCCCTTCACCGATAATACCGCTGATACTTGATCATATCCAAGAAAGGGGGAATAAATAAAACTTTTTCCCTCTCATACTCTGTCTTAACGCTTCGATTGTATCCTGAGATAGGCCCAGTTTTTGATCATGCCCTGGTCTGATGATAGTTTTAATGGTGTCTTCTCCTTTTTTGAAAATTTTAATGCCGATGCTGAACGCGCTAATTATCCCCTGTAGGCAATTGTTGCAGCGTGCATTGTTTAAATCACCACACTTGTGTACGTCTCTACGTGATTGTTACTATAGAAAGAGACTGTACGGAATTGTGCAATTGTTTATATTAAACAATGGCTTATATATATAGCGTCGCGTATGCTGCAGCAATATATAAATCTATTTTATAAAATAATTTAACCGAATATAATTTATTCCCAAAAGACTCAATTACAAATCCATATTTAAAAAATAAACGCATAATATAAGAACGCATAATAAATACTAGTCTTTATAATAAGCCGGAGATATACTCAAATTGCTATTGGATAATCTATGTATGCTTACTGGGTAGTAACGGTCTCTGCTGCAGAAAATCATATTAAATTTCTTATGATTTTATACGAATGATATTTGACAGCCACCGATGAAAAACAAAATATAATAATATATTTTTCGAAATTTATCGCATGCAATATCAAAACTATGTAAAATAAAACAGTTTTATTCAATTAATTCATTTGGTTCTTGAAATCCTGTTGTATTGTAAGAATACGGCAGTCTTGTATCTCATTATAGTACATGTGTACTAAAGAAAAGTTGGCTGTATTAAAGAAAATGTATTTACAGCCGAATTGCTTTTTTCGTAGACAAAGAATTTTCTTAAATTAAAATCTATCATTTACATGTACATTATTTGACACCACACAACCTCGCGATTTTTATACAATTAATTTAGTTACTTAAAAGTAAAAAATATTCTTAAAAACAATATGATTATATTCGGTCGGTTTAATGTTTACCTCGATTAGATGTTATTATTGAGCATTTGAAATATCAGTTGATGGTTCAAAGATCCAAATGAGGAATAATCTTACAAGAAGAATATTTGTATTAAAATTGGAAGATCATAGAACTCGAGTCGTGGCTTTAATTGCAGTAACTTTCGCGCTTCCTTGGAATAAATAGAGCGGATATACAAATACGAGCGTATTAGTATATATATGTGCAATATACACTGGGCGCTGTGTAACGCGAGTTAAGAGGCCGCGAAATCCGAGAAACCGCGGCGCGTGTATTGCAAGTCAGCTTACTTTTAGCTGTCGTCGTATGTGTCTGAGTCATCGCGCGTGTCATGACTTCTTAGGACTGATTTTTGTCGAGTTAAATACGCTTTCAATATTTTTATCCTTTAATGCGATATATGTTAAATAATTTCAATTTGCAGTAATGTCCAATTGGAATCGTATGAAATATATGTGAAAGCTCCTTCGTATACAATTCCGAGATCAGAACAATTCCATCGACAAAGCTGAACCTATCAAAATTTATATTCCAACCAAACGTGACAGTCTTGGCCACACTAAATCTTAGACAGAGACACTAGGGGTCGAGAAAATAATTTCTCCGAGTCTCTACCGTCGTCGTCATCGTCGTCGTCGTCGTCGTCGTCGTCGTCGTCGTCGTCGTCGTCGTCGTTGGTGGCGGCGTTATCAAAGCTCATGCAGCAGCAGCAGAGCGTCGTGACCGGAAGCTTAAATCGTCGAGACCGCTTCGTTCGGACAGAAAAATGGATGAGTTATCGGAGACGGAAAATAGCTGTGGTTCGTGCGGACGCTTAAATATCATGTCTTAGGCTCGCGCGGACTGCAGTTTCTCTGGATGGCCTGCGTTCCGATGCGCCTCGTGGAAACGACGAGATGATAAAATATAACAACTCATTTTCCACTCTTTTAATATAAACAAAACGGTATTCAAGTGCAATATAGTCAAAATAAATAATAATAATCACATAGCCGGAAGAAAATATATTTGATTCTATAAAAAGCTTTTCTTTGGATCGTTCTAGGAAAACATTCACTTGAATCTAACCATTTATGCATTCGTTTTAACAAAAATAATGTTTAAATCTTTATTTAAATATACCAATTCTATATTCGTATGAAAATTCTCGACTCTTAATAAATACTTATAGAATTTGACAAAACATTCTTAAGCACATTTTTTTTTGTTTTTTATTTGTAATTTACGTTTCACTCGTAAAAATGCCTTACTCGTTCATTTATTTTGATGAGTAATAAAAAGGCAAGTTGCACAACTATGCAGAGCCCGCATAGAGTTATATGTATTTAACCGTAATTCGCGTTGATAAACTAATGAAATAAAAAGTTCAACATAAAAGATTTGAATATCTAATGCACTTCTGCCCGCATCGACATGTCGCTAGTATTATAAAAATCACTTCGGAGCAACAAATTCATCAAATGTACACGTCTATAAAAAAATGTATTCGCGATTTTTTTTTGTACACGGTTCCAAAGTCCAGTGACGTACAAAAGGCGTTGATTAAAAAAAGCTTCGGCTGCGGGCTTCGGCTATACGCGATGCTCGATTAAAGCCCAACGCATACATCGTTCTCTTTGTCGAGTGCAGTAGTCTGTATGTACGAGAGTTTGCAATGTTCGCACCGACGAGTGGGCGAGAAACTGCCGGCATCGAGAGGGTGATGGATAGACTACTGCTATAGTTTACCGACTCCCGTTATCAATCACGACTAGGTTTATCGTCGTCTTTGCGCTTGTTGATTTTTTCATTGCACTCTAATTTTTTTCTTTTGCACAAGCACAAGCTATAGTACGAGCGCAATAGCATAATTGTTTATCTAATAATCATCGGTTTACTTATTATTGCGAAGAAAATCCTTATAGACTATCTAATCACTCTCAACATTCTATCCGCCGGTTAGCTAGCTCTTAAGCTCTTCGTCGACGCAGATGCTTTATGTTTTCCGGGTTTCGTAGAAAACTCATTGTCCACTTATTGTCTGGACAGAGTGATCGCAAGGAGTTGGCAATGCCGACTAATCTAATTGCCGCTCTCCTAGAACACGTTGCAGCAACTTCAAACGAGATGATGGCTGGGACGTGAAAATATTCTAGTCCAACATTCAATTACACCTATGCACATTTTTATACAATTGGTACATCATCGGATACTGACATTTTATGTTTATCTGTTCGAACGCGCGAATACATTTTTTGCCGCGGCTAAGCGCTCGGGATTGTGTACAGACCAAATATTTGAATGGCTCGCTCTGATCTCGGATACACACGTATACGAGATTTATTTTTGCGCGAGGTTGCGAATGAATTTGACTTATTAATCTGTGCGTATTATGCGTAAGGAAAAATTCTTCACCGCTCAGTAAATAGTAAATAAATTTCAGGCATTTGATTCGTTAACGCGCAAAGTCGCAGCAGTCTTTGTTATGACAATATACAATATACGTTATTCTCGGAAACCTAGTCCAAATTTCTGTTATTACTCAATGACTCGCTAAAATTAGATGAAAGTGGTACAGCTATACCGTCGCTCTCACCCAAATCCATTGATTGGACAATTGTCTTACGCTGAACAATGATTAATAATACGTACACTGTCCAGTTACAGTGGCATTAATTAAATTAATAAAGTTATCCCAAACTTTTTTGCACTGCAATAATAATTTCACTTCTAAATGAATTTCAATTGTAAATAGTAAGATTATCGAAATTATCGAAGAATTTGTTGATTTCACACGAACAAACTATTTTCCTGCTCTTTCTTCGTGCAATCCGACGAAATAATGAGATTCTGCAGCACTCTCGCACTTGGCAAGCTTCAACGTCTGTTTTTCTTGGCTCGTCGACGATCGCGCGCACTTGGCGTGAATCAGCGGACCTTAACCTTACCTTATGGTACACGCGCCACGTGTCTACGGAAATGTCTTTCTTAAGTTCATTGCTTTTTGCCACTATGCAACCGTACGTTTACTTGCAGATATGTGCTCGGTTTTAAATTCGTTCCGATTAATTAGGTACGCTGCAGATTCTTTGTTGTTAGAGTTAACTAACTGGTTCGTTGACATCGTAACCGGGAGATGCCGAGCGAGCTGCGGTTGAAATAATAATTGAAGCGCGAATAGCACGAATCAATACACAGACCGATCGTTTGGAAAATTAATTATATAGAAACGAGGATGTGAAAAATGAATATGTAGATAGTGCTGGCTTCGTAACGTCAATGCGATCTTTCTGGCTCTCTCGATTTATTGATACGAAAAAGGACTTATTTTAGTGTAAAAAGGAATTAAGCCTCTTTCACGACACAACGCGAAATTCTTCTGCTTTATCCGCCCGCGAAAATCTGAATATTTATGAGCGTAGTAGTTGTACGGCAGCCGTACACGTGCACGTGCGCTTATATGTGAACTTTTTTTAATGTTAGAGAAAGAACGTTACACTTCTTACGGTATCTTTGCATACCTTGGATCTTTCAAGGCATACATGCAATATGCATTATTTATTTTCAATTGATCGTGAATAATAAAAACAAATGTAAATTGTTATTTATGCAATATTATTCGTTGGAAACAAAATTACACGCGCGTATTAGTACAGTATATACGGTGTATAATTATATAACAGCAGAATTAATCACATATGTAAATGCGGCTATGAAAATTCCTCAGAGCGCAAATTCCCTACCGTCGCAGAAAACTATAAAACAAACGCGCCAACTATACGTATACGATGCATAACTTTATGCTTTACTATTTGCTTCGTTTATGAATCATGCAAATTAGGTACCTTCTCCCTCACTTCCTAGAAATTCATGTTCGTTGGATATGTATATCTACATATATATATAAGAGATATTTTTGGCACGATTTAGACGGGTACAATCGTTCAAATTGTGTACTCAAAACCATGGTTTGGAGTACACAATTTGAACAATTGGTCGCAGCGAGTATATATTGTGCTATATTAATTTAGTTTATCGAGTACAAAAGTTTATTCGATATTCTTCCTTCACTAAATATATCATTAATGATTTTCAGTAGCAAACAACAAACTAATATAATATTATTATAATTGATTCTCGCTGTCCTATCCTTATTTTTAATAAAATGAGAATTAATTATTATTTCCATTATTAACAATTTTTTAGATGAAAAAAATTATTCTTGGGTAATCTTACTACATCCTAGGAAAATAATTTAATATTTATATAATTAAGCAAAATTTCAATTCCATTTACATAAGCGTACTGCACATTGAGTAACGATTTTGGAAAATATTGTATTTGCAGAAATTATGTGTCTTCCAAAAGTCTCTGGAAGAGCTGTCTTCGCGGTTAGCCGGGGCAGAAGCTCTGCAAAGCGGTTGGCTACCTGCAGCTGCGAATGGCAATCCAGAGTCAGCGGAGCAACTTGAACAGCTGCACAAGTTTGGCGAGCGAATTGCCCCGATACAGAGGCTCCTCGAGGAAGCCAATGAGCAGGCCAGCGCTTTCGCATCCAGTAATGTCATCGTCTCGCATGCGCTACTCGCTAAGCTCGAAGATCTCAATTCAAGGTTCGTATTCTTTTTTTTAATTTCATACTCTAATATGTTACAACGAATAAAATATTTAAAAAATTTGATCTTTAATGTTTAATGTTTTAATTTTGTAATTATCTACACAGGTGGAAGGTGCTGCAGGCTGCTGTAGACGAGCGTTACAAGCAATTGAGCGGCTTCAGTAAGGAGGGCAGTACACCGGGTAGTCAGGCCTTCCTCGCGAGCAGTGTTGAGCCGCCATGGGAACGAGCGCTTACACCTGCCAAAGTGCCTTACTACATCAAGTACGTATCATCGAAATTAATTTTTAATTAATCAGACATTTTCTATTCTTCTAAGTGAAATTATTTTCATAACTAAACTATAGTAAAGTTATTACTTTTTTATATAATTGTATTTCACTATTTATCTTGCTAATATTCACTAGATTCACAAGACACCTTTTATTATTAACCTTTAATATCTGCATTGTTATAAGTGTTAAAAATTTATAACAACGTAGTTATATAATTCACACTTGTTCTAATAATAGAAGATAGTTTTACCTAAACATTTTTTAAACATTTTTTTATCATAAATAGCACATTAGTACGCATCTATCTTCTTTACTATTCGTTATAGTCAAGTGTTAGTGTATAAATGAATTGTGTTTGTGTACTTCAATTTATTCCAGATAATATTTTACTAATTACGTATTACATATGAATACATGTACTTTTTGATTTTTTCAAACTTAACATATTTAAGTAATTTATATACGCATCTAGAAAATTTCATTTCATTAATTTACATATTAATAAACATAATTGTAGTTTAAAATAAATATTGTTTAAACCGATTAAATTATTAAGTACAATGTATGTACATACATTGTTCTGTAAAATAAATAAATAATTTGAATTTAATTTAATATGAATTATATTATTTTGCAGCCATCAACTGGAGACCACGCACTGGGACCATCCGAAGATGATAGAGCTAATGTCTTCACTCGCTGATCTCAACGAGGTGCGATTTTCCGCGTACAGGACGGCCATGAAACTGAGAACGGTGCAAAAGCGACTCAACTGTGAGTATCGAAACAATCCACGATCCACGATCCTCATGTGGTTTCAAGAAACGTTTAGCGAACAAATATATAAATTTAATGCTTGCTCAATTGTAGTGGATTTGCTGAGCCTCTCAACTGCATTGGAACAATTCGATTCACACGGACTTCGGGCGCAGAACGACAAGCTCATCGACATTCCTGACATGGTTACGGTTCTCACTTCGATTTACGAGCACATATCCACAGAAAACCCGTCGCAGATCTCCGCACCGCTCTGCATCGATCTTGCTATCAATTGGCTCCTCAATGTTTACGACAGCCAAAGAACAGGCCAAATTCGCGTCCTATCCTTCAAGGTGGGATTGGTGTTGCTCTGCAAAGGGCATTTAGAAGAAAAATACAGATGTAAGCGGGAAATCTCAATTGCGTATTTAATTAATTAAAAATAAATTAATTAAACTTCATTTGATAGATTATTAACCAGTTATATTATTTGATGGCAGATCTATTCAGACTGATAGCGGATCCGAATCGCCTGGTGGACCAACGCAAACTTGGTTTGCTGTTACACGATTGTATTCAGGTGCCACGTCAGTTGGGCGAGGTCGCAGCTTTTGGTGGTTCCAACATTGAGCCATCGGTGCGCAGCTGCTTCGAGAAAGCTGGAAAAGATAAGAATGAGATCGAAGCCGTACATTTCCTAAGTTGGCTGCAGCAAGAACCCCAAAGTATGGTCTGGCTACCGGTACTGCACAGACTAGCTGCCGCTGAAAGTGCGAAACACCAGGCCAAGTGCAACATTTGCAAGGAATACCCAATAGTCGGCTTCAGGTATCGGTGCCTCAAATGTTTCAACTTCGACATGTGTCAGAATTGCTTCTTTTCCGGACGAAAAGCTAAAAACCACAAGCTGACGCATCCTATGCAAGAATATTGCACCGCTGTATGTACTTATAAATGCCAATCCCAATGCTCAATACATTATGCATTAATTTTTTTCTTAATCACTTTCAGACAACATCTGGCGAAGACGTGCGTGACTTTACGCGTGCTCTACGCAATAAATTCAAGTCAAAGCGATACTTCAAAAAGCATCCACGAGTCGGTTATCTGCCGGTACAAACGGTCCTCGAAGGTGATGCTCTCGAGAGTCCCGCTCCATCGCCTCAACACAGCTCACTCAGCCAGGACATGCACTCGCGACTCGAAATCTATGCATCGCGGCTCGCCGAAGTCGAGCTATCTCGCACGCGTAGCAATTCCACACCTGATAGCGACGATGAACATCAATTAATTGCTCACTATTGTCAGAGTCTCAATGGCGGTGACGGTATTAATGTACCTCGTAGCCCTGTGCAGGTAATATATACAAGCATTCAATTTCAATAAATTGTTTCGTTGAAAATGATTATTTTCATGAATGATTCATTATAAAGTTCCCGTGACTTAGCGATAATATTATGCGAGTTCGCGAGTTCGTTTGCAAAATTGCATTTTATCGAAAATCTTCGATAATATGATATAACTTCGTTGAACAAAAAGTCAACCTATTCTTTCAACCCAGATTACAAAGTTGACTTTTACTTTTTTTAGTAAAACGTAAATATAAAATAGCTACTCAGGATTGAAAATATTCAACGATTATTCGTTCAATTTTCCTTATGCAATTTGAATACTTGCAGTATAGAATTGTAGTATAGTTTTGTGAGATATATTCAATACATCCGAATTTTTATTCGAAAATCCTCTGTCAGTAATCATTAAACAATTTGGCCTGGATACCATGATTAAATTAACGCAGGATAATTTTTTATCTTGCTAGTAACAACTGAAACACAGAAACTAGCCTTTTTGATACAAAAAAAGTTAAAACTATTTCATTGTTACAAAAATTTTTTATCTATACATAATCTATCAATACGGAACATAAGATTTATCTACAATGCATAAGATGACACAGTGCACTGTGGGATACATGCCGACTTTTGTCGATCTTGCAAAATTATATAATACACATTATATTACTATAATATTATATATAAATTATTATAAATTATTATAAATTATTTATTATCGTTTCGACAAAGAAATTGAGTTACGGAAACTTTCGAAAAAATTTTATTTGCCTTATTATTAAAAAAATATTTAAGAAGAATTTTAAGAAGAGGTCTTACTAATAGTTCAATTTGGAATTTTACACCGAAAGAAAAGTTTATTTATAAAAGAATATAAAAGTTTAATTTATTGAATTATACGTTTTATTATTGAATTATATAGGTAATGGCAGCGATAGACGCTGAGCAACGCGAAGAGCTTGAGGCGATGATCCGCGAATTGGAAGAAGAAAATGCAACGCTGCAAGCCGAGTACGAGAGGTTGCGCTCTAAGCAAACGCCAGGCTCGACGCCTGAGGATGGTGTACACCCGGGTCGCCAACCCGACTGTGATATGATCGCGGAAGCAAAGCTACTACGTCAGCACAAGGGCCGTCTTGAGGCGCGCATGCAGATACTCGAGGATCATAATCGACAGCTCGAGGCTCAACTTCAGAGATTGAGACAGCTGCTTGAAGAGGTACATTTCTCTATGTGGACTCTGTTTGTCTAAAGCCGAGCACGAATATTGATTTAGTCGAGTGAATAAGTGTTAGCGCAGGTGGCTTCTTCTAAAATAAACAAATTCAACTAGTTGTTTGATATTTTCAGCCTAATGCTGCATCACCGTCGAAAACTGGAACCTTGCAAACTAGAAGTGTCACGGCCTCGCAACTAGCTACTGATTCTCCGGCTAAAATGAATGGTCATTACCACGATTCTCCAGGTATATTGAATTTTCACACTTCGTTGAATTTTATTTTTTCAACACATTTCTCATCTACACCTTTTAACATTTGCTTTTGGGGAATAAATTCAAATTCGGAAACATGTGCATAATCTAGAATCTCATTACTAACACTGACTATAGTTTTTACTATAGTTTTTGGTTATTCGAATTGTGTGAACATTCGAGTTAATCATTCAGTACTGCGGAGGAAAGTATAAAGGTAAACGATTAAGGCAGTCACCACGTGAACTAATAAACGAATCCTTTACCTCGTTGTATCATATTGTATCGTATTCATGTGCGATTTGGTTATCTTTCTTCCTCTGTCTCACACTCGTACACTATGCATACTCTCTTCACTCTCCATATAAACGCGCTTTCGGATATACATTGGGCTTAGGTGGTGGTGGAGGCCCGGGAGAAGGGCGAGTAAGCAGCCTAGAGAGACCGCCGCCGCCGCCGCCTCATTCACACAACGTAACTCATAATGTGGGCAACCTCTTACACATGGCAGGTTTGTGCTGGTTCTACCATTCTCTCCTATTATTTAAGTTCATGCGCTTTTTTCATTTTACTCATAAAATGCTCCTGACAAATCTCCGTTCGTGCGTTCACGGTTCTTAAGTAAGAATGTCAAATTAAATAGATTATGCTATGGTTCAATTTTCAAAATGCTTTCCTCAGAAGCTATTGAAGATAAATTGAACTAGTTCAATGTAAACATAAATAGACTTTTGACGAGTCTATAAGAATGTGCACACTTTTTAAAATTTCGATGAACTTTGTATGTGTTTCACGTATAGTGTCATTTGTATGTATTTTAATGTAAACTTTAATCCATATATATAAATTCAATATCTTAATTCGTCAAGTACTAGATTAAACATTGACTTCGTGTAATACTTGTTGGCATGACTAATCATATTAATTGTTCTAAATTTTCTGATGTGTTGTTTGCTGTCACTTTATAGGATGGATGTAAGAAGGTGAGCGAAATCAAACACAAATAATAATTAATGTGGATATTTATTTTAATTTTCACCTCAAATCTAACGAGTATCGGTAAATCTCATGATATATTTCGATATATATCGAAAGATATCGAACTGCGTTTAAAAATGTTTTTCCGTATTTGCATTATAATTTGTATACTAATTTTGCACACTTATTTTGCATACTAATTTTGCAAAGCAAAGAATTTGTATTGCATTTGTAGAATCAAAATTATTCTGTAACAATTGCGTTATATTTGTAAATGATTTCTACATTGTTAGAATCTTCATGTCATAGTTTATAGATTTAACACTTGTGATATGCACTGAAATTTATAATCCTTGAATTATGACAATTCGAAATATTCGCAGTTCAGTTGACATTCGTAGAAAAAATGAATCATCGTCGTAAATTCTGTGCAATTATATTGGACTACTTATAACTACTTGAATAAAATGAAATTTTATACGCTTCAGTTATTGATGAATCATACTTTTCCAGAGGATTTAAGTAAAGCTGTGGGTGATTTGGTGACCGTTATGACCGAGGATAAGAAGTCGGAGACCAACGGTGAACAACAGCAGCAGCAGCGTGCTCCACCGCCGGCTTTTAAGTGAATGTGAAAAAGATACAAACATATATATAATAACAATTGAAAATAATACACGAATCGAACATAAAATCCATACTACACATAGCACACCTAACATACACACACTCACACGTACACTTGTACACACGTAAATACACATATGCATATGAAAAAAAAACAAATGTAGTACATTGTTGTACGCGAGTGCATTCTCATACGAAAGCAATCAATTCACGCTTTATTCATAAAATGATCCATAACTATCAGTAAAGTGAGATGTGAAAGCGAAGAATATATAGAAATCAGTATAATCAACGCTGGCCCATTATATTGCAAACTAATCAT
This sequence comes from Apocrypta bakeri, assembly GCA_018906985.1. NCBI lineage: Eukaryota > Metazoa > Arthropoda > Insecta > Hymenoptera > Pteromalidae > Apocrypta > Apocrypta bakeri. The sequence continues at coordinate 2,243,561 of JACCIA010000008.1, read as the reverse complement.
CACAATTTATATCGTTGACCAAGAGCGACAAGTCTGGTTTTATTGCATATCAGAGAGAGAAAGAGAGAAAGAGAGAAAGAGAGAAAGAGAGAGAGAGAGAGAGAGAGAGAGAGAGAGAGAGAGAGAGAGAGAGCGAAAGACAAGTACTAATTGTATTGCGTGTGCTGATCGAGATCGCGGCTAAGGAATATTGAGAGCAAATAAACGGTGAAAAATACGAAATACGAAACACATTCACACGCAGGATCTAAAAGTAAAGAAGGGACTTTTTCGATACCCGTTCTGCGTTGGTTTTGGGTATTTTATACATTTTTTTGTATAGCCGAGAGGACTACTATTTTATTGAATAAACGAGATGAAGTAAGGAGAAGAAACAATGAAGTGTTTTCAGAGTTCACTCCCGCGCTGTGTTATACGCGAGGAGAGATTAACTTTGAATCTACGTATTGTGACTCGTCATATCATTGCCAAAAAAATGTTACAAGAGAAACGCTAGGGCAACGAGAAAAATGTTATGTATTGTAATAATCAGAAAATAAACAAATCAATTGTTATACGTCTGCTATAGCTAACAAGTATATAAAAAATTATTATTATACCTATTAGAAAAGCGAATAATGAAAAAAGGGGATTAAAACGACTATAAATAGTAGCAAAAAAAAAAAAAGAAATTAAATAATATTAAAATCAATGCATGCAACAACAAAAAACAAACAATGTGTCAAATCGCTCATATAGACTGTAGAATTGTAATTTACACGCTCTACATACAGTTACAATCCTAAATACCCCTTTTTTCTCTTCGTTTCATTGAAATCTCTTCAATTGCCCGAGAAATTTTTTAATGGAGGCATTATGTACCAAAAATGCAAAACAAAAATATACACAAATACATATTATTATGTACTGGCAACAAATACAACAAGCGAAGAAAAATCGAAGGCGATATCGAATTGACCCTTCTCCTGGCACGTCAACGTATATAATTATATATACATATACATATATATCGAGCTCGATTTCCTGTGACTTTTCTAGATTTTTTTAACGATGAGAAAGAAAAAATACGACCTACGGCGAAAGTCGCTATGTTTAGTTTTTTGACTTCCGTTCTAATAAGGAACGAATGTTATGTATATGTTTAAAAATATTAATAAACTATCAACAAAGTACATCGTCCTCTTTATTCCGAATTGCTGTAATGATATTCAACAATAAACATTAATAATCAACAATTTTAAATTAATCATAATATATTTATCAATACGGAAGAAAATGATTATGAATTATTATCTTTATTAACTTTATTCTAAATGTCATTGAAAAACCGTACAAAATTTCAAAAAGAATAATTGGCAAATTAAAATATATTTTTGATAGAAAATATCGTTGTATAACTTCATCTTTAGCTTACACCAATTCCTTACAAAATATAGTTTAAAATTACGACTGATTTATTTTGATTGTGCGGTCGGACATAGTTTTCAATTTAAATGTATAACTGAGCGCTTCGATTACAACATTTTCTAACTGAAAAACGTGAAGCGTTTAATTCGTCGCATTACACCAGCACAATTGAACAAGTTTTTAAATGGCAATTAATTTTCACTAAAATATACGATTTTTCCTTTACGCACAAAGTTACATTTTCTTTGGATTTAAATGCACCCATGGGGTTGCTCTTTGGAATACAGCATAAATAAAAATTCGATTGCGCACAAACGGGCAATTGCAATACTCGTACATTGGTCTTTTTCTAGTTGCGGCAGTGTTTGTGTCCTGACAAATTCACTACTTTAGATTTGCCGTTGTTGAAGTATCGCCTTCCATTAGATTAACTTTGAAATCCTCAGCATCCTCCATTGCTTCACCATTGATTGCTGTCGCAACTTTGTCATTGTCTAAGATCGTTACGTGGTTGCCTTGTAAATAGTATATTTCAACTTTTTCTCTCGTAATCTGCGATACATTCAAAAATTAAAATTTTTGTTTAGATCTAATTTAGTTATAGTTGACACTATTTTTTTTTTTAATAAGTTTTCTTACAGAACTGAGTCCATAATCCTCTACGACATTGCGTACTGAGGGTAGTGTTGGTTTGAGCAGAACGATTGGTGTCCTTAGGAGTGGTAAGTTCGATGCGTCATACTCTTTAACGGCGATGAGACGCTTGTAAATAGCTGTACACAGGTCAGATATGACCGCTGTAGTCCAGCCCATGATTTCAATAACATTACTTATACGTGGAAGGAATACTTCGAGTTTCTCGTGCCAGTTTTTACACTTCTCCAAATTAACTAGAAGCTGCAATTTACAAACAATAGTTATCCTTTTCAGCTTTACTTTCTAATGTTCGAACATTACTTTTAGTAATGCCAATGGAATGATAATCGCCTCCAAACACATTCATACCTCCGTACTGTTAGTAGGTGATAATATGTCCATTATGCCGATCAAAACATTACTCTGAAGTTCCTCATAGTTGTTGGCTGCCAATTGCTGACTCTGAACTTGTTTTAACATTTCTGGAGCACCATCAATCAGGATCAGTTTTCCACTCATACCCTCGACCTCCAATCTTCTTACTAATTCAATTGCGACCATTGTACCTACCGAATAGCCTACAATGGTGAAATCTCGTCGACCCTTGCTTCTTTCAAGTATGTGCTAAAAACAGTACATTAAGTAACAAAAGTAATTATAGTGAAAATCTCAATTATTAACAATACATGTAAAACAATTTGCATACTGGCAATAATGTATCAGCTAAACCAGTGATAGAAACTTGTATATTCTCTTCTGTTCCCATTTGCAGACAAGAGGCGGGTGCTTTGATCTTAGATGCTAGATTATTAAATACAGTGCCGATACCCTCGATACCTGGCACAAGGAAGATTTCGGACCTATCTGTTTCACCCTGAGTGCAGAGACTGTAGCAAGTTCCAGGGTTTATTTCCTCTTTGCCGATTAAACGTACCAGAAGCTTCATGCCCGTAAAGATTTCCGCTTCATTGCCTGCGGCGCCACCGCCCTGTTTCTTATTTTTATCAGATTCTTTGGCTGACATTTCTTGGAGTTTAGCAAAGTTTAGATTACGAATGTCCTGAGCTGTTAGGAAGATCTCAAATTCTCTTTCAAGAGTCTGCTTGATTTCGACGGCCATCATTGAATCCATTCCTAATTCAGCTAAGGACGTGGATAAACTTATAGCTTTCAGGTCTTTGAAATCTGCAAATTATTGCGAAAATTTAGAATTTCCTCGTTTATTATTTTATGGTATAAACCATATTCTGCAAAACTTACTCATAATATTCAGAACCGTGTCGACAATGTTATTAGCACCCGAACCTCCTGCCCTTTTCTCGGCAACTACCATACTGGCTACAACTGGCGAATTCTGTTGTAGGAAGTCGTCCAGTGCTTCTAAGCACGAGTTAATCTTCTGCTGAAGGGTGCCACCGATTACTAATTCTTTATTATCCTCCTGCATGTCCGCGACGAGACCAACATCTCCTACGGCTCCCCATTGTACCGCCAATGCTGGTAGACCTTCAGCTGCACGCTTTTCGCAAATTCGCTCCATCACCTATTTTAAACATTTTTTCATACTTATTAACTCAGCATTGACAAACGGATTGGTTTAATAGAAGCAGTATGTTTTAACTAAAAGAGAATAAGCACGAAATTTCAGTAAAACCCTCACAGAATTAGACATTCCATAGTTGGTTTGACCAGCGTTTCCTCTACCGCAAGATACTGAGGAAAAAACAACGAACTGCCTAAGCTTGGGACACAATTTTCTAGTTAGTGCATCCAAATTCTTGGTAGACCGAGCTTTAGCTTTAAAAGATTCCTCGAAGGTTTCAGGTGTCTGATTTTCCCAGAGTGCGTCCTTCAAAACCACAGCCAAGTTAAAGATGGCATCGACCGGAGCAAGCTTGATGGCGGTTTCAATAATGGTTCGACAATCGTTCCGTTTCGAAGCATCCTTTTCTGCTACAATGACGACCTTGGTACCATAGCTTCGCCATAATTCGATACGCATTTTTTGATAGCCATTGCGAATACCGACGCGCGAAGTAATAACTATATTCTTGGCACCACGTATTATTAACCAATCAGCTATGAAAAGCCATTTAATTAATTTAACTCAAATAGAATGTGTGAGAATCCTTTATAGAAAGAGGAATCAATGTTAAGTAATTACCCAATTCTAGACCAAAACCACCAAGGCCACCGCATATGATGTAGCTGCGGTCTGGCAGGCAATAAAAGCGCGGCTGAGCCACCATTGGTTTATTTAAAGATTCCTTTCCATCGGCAATTTGAATGATCACTTTACCCATGTGCTTTCCTCCAGCCATATAACGGAATGCTTCTTGAATTTCATCTCTTCGAAATATTGTTCTATGATAAAAATATTGGCACTGTTACTTTTTGCTGATTTATATTTATTATATATTTTTTAAATTGATATTCTTACCTTGCGAGTGGTTTAACAGCTTTACTCTTCACTCCCTTATCCACTATGTCCTTTAACATTCGCTTTTGTTCGATAGTCGCATTGAATAAATTGTCCAACATGATACCGTGGAAACTGATTTCTTTCAAGAAACACTCCATACCTAGGGGATTGTTGGCAGCCAGATCAAACTTACCAATTTCAAGAAAACGACCACCTTTCGCCAGGCATCTGACTGAGGCCTGTAACTTTTCTTCAGCCAGACTATTGAGAACTATATCTACCCCTTGACCTTTGGTTTGGCGCATAATCAGTTGCTCGAAACTGGTATCACGTGAGTTCCCGATATGATCTTCAGGAATCTGAGGGAAATTCTCACGAATAAATCGTCGCTTTTCTAGAGTTCCAACCGTGGTAAAGACTTCACAACCTTCGAATAAAGCCAAATTGATGGCAGCCTGACCGACTCCTCCGGTACCAGCATGGATTAGGACCTTGTCGCCCTTTTTCATTTTACCTAAATAAAAAGAGAGCACATTATCATACTGTCTGAAAATCCTTAGTCATTGATATATGAAAATGCTTACCGTTAATGTATAAAGCGTAATAAGAGGTACCATACACGCAAGGCACTGTGGCAGCGTCTTCCAGGCTCCAATTTTGTGGAACGTCCCAACAGAGATCTGGATCGCAAATGCAGAGATTGGTCATAGCCTTATTTTCTATCATACCCATAATACGTCTGCCCTTGGAAGTGATACCGCAGTATTCGAATCCTAAGACGCACTCTTGCGCTTGTCTCGTTTTGGCGACAACCTCAGTAGCGAGCTTACCAGTGGCTAACATAACATCTCTGTAATAAAATAACGATCGTGATCGTCAGTAAAGGTGAATTTTAAAATATTTAAATGGATAACTATTAAGTTATTAAACATTAGTTAATTAAACCTGAAGTTAATGGATGAATAGACAATATTGACTAGATTATCGTTTTCGAAATTAACAGGAATCGGTCCCTCAAGCCATCTAAGTGAATTCAGATCACCGCGTACAATTTGATTTGCCCAGACGTGACGAACAGGTCTAGGTTCAATAGTCGGAAGCGGCAAATGTCTGTAAGAACCCCAGATACCGTTAGCTCGTAATACAGATACAGCTAAATCTTTCAGTAACTCTTTGGCATAAAGTGGATCACTCAGTGAAAATGTGGGCGCATTAGGATCTTGGATTAATACACCACGGATAATTTCACCGCCTGGTTCTTTTCTTAAACAATTAATAAATCCAACGAGACCTGTAGTCATATATTTTTGTATATTAAAATAATTGGGTGAAATAAAATATTTATAAATTATTCAGTAATAAAATAATTTAAATATTTCATACCATTTTCGAAAACTCCCTGGCTAACAAAAACTATTCGAATGTTGTTCATATTCTCCTTATTAAGCTCATCCTTCATAATCTTTTTCATCTCGTCGACCCAACCAAACTCCTCATTATTGATGTTAATAACTAAAATCTTTGTGGGCTCCTTATTGCGCTTTCGTAGAAGCACAAATAGCTCATTGCCAACTTTTTTTTCTAATATGACACTTAATTTATTGTTTTCGGCGTACTCGGCAATCTTCTTTGAATCGATATCTAAATTTTCTCGCGATAGGATAAATCCTCCCTGTTCGGTTGCCAAAGTCACAACATTGAGGGTATGAGACCGTTCTGGTGTCAAAAGTTTATGTCCCACAGCCAGGGATGCGCTAGCATCTACACTAATTTTTTTTAAATCTGCTACGTTAATATTGAGTGGAATCTTAACATCTTCGAAGGAGATATTGTTTCCAAAAATGTTAACGTCAGCTTGGATCATTGGTGCGTCGCCTAGGGCATCAGCAATATGTTGAGAAACAAGTTGATCCATATGTACTTTATCGGATTCCTCGATGAGTTCTATAGTCTTCACTTTGATACCAAAATGATTCTCTAAGGTAAAGTGGGTAGAGATCCGAATAGCATCACGCATAGATATTTCGGCGCGGTCATTGTTTTCAATAAATTCATACTTCTCGAGTACTGCCTCACCGGCTGGTTTACGGCGAGATATTGCACTAGCTTTCAAACCACGAATCTCCACACCACCAGATACAATTACGTCATAGGTCTTATTTACGTAGACGGGAAATTCTGTATTGAATGGTATTAATATATTAATAAAATAATTTCATATTTTAAAATTGTATACCTATTAAAAATCAAATTTACCTTGATTTTCTTTATCCATAATACGAATACTGTTAAGATGGGTCTTGGTGTCAATGACAAGCTTTTGAATTCCTGTAGGGACAAAGAGACTACGACTATCGGTGCCAAAAATCTTCATTTGCAGGAGGTTATCCATGAAGGCAACCCAATTATTGTTCCATGCGATGTGTCCTTTCGTTCCAGTAATCGTAGTACGCTTAATACCTCGGAAGAGACCGCTATACTGATACCCCCGGAGTCGTAGTTCTTTATATATGTCACGTGTAGTCATACACTCTTCATCGTTATCTTTATCAAAGAAATCAGAATTGATTTTTTCTTCAGATGGGTTGCTGGTTGCGCGGACATAGCCAGTGACGACGGATACACCACCTTCTACAACCTCGAATCGACCGGATCCTATAATTATAAAACTTAATTGTTAAAGCCTTAAATGACAATAATGAACTCATTTTCTGACATTATACGTTACCTTTTTGAATCATAAGTGTAAATTTAACTTCACCTTCTACAGGTACATTAGTAGCTCTAAGGAACTTGACATTCTCGAAGACTATAGAAACCTCTGTGTACATTTCTCCGCGCATCATGCCTACGGTCTCCCAGATGAGACAAAGATATCCCGTTGCGGGAAACAAGTTCCTGCCGTCAATTACATGTCCAGCAACAAACTCAAAGTCTTGATCAGCAAGTGTCACCCCTAAGACACGTTCACCAGACGTAATCTTTTCCTGCATTCTATAAGATGTAACATACCAGTCGTCGGAATGTTCCCATCTAATAAGCGGTGAGATCATTGGGGTAGATCGACTTACCGGGAAACTAACATGTGGGTATAGCTTATCTATAAAAAAAGGATAAATAAAATATAAATTTGTTTCGGCCAAATTTTTTAACATTAAAATGGTTTCAGTTCAGTGAACTTACACAATTGTGGCTGAAGACCATTATTATACAGTTTTCCAAGAGCTTGGACTAGCATCTCCACATTATCTGCATGACCCCGTTTAGTCAAGGCAATATTACTTACACTAGGTGCAAGAGACCTACGGAGAATAGCTTGTAGGAGTCCGTGAGGTGCAATTTCAATACAAATGGCGTCCTTAGGTATGAGGATCGATGACTCTTCAAACAGAACAGAACTGAGGAGATTGTTAGTATGATATTCAGCTGAACTTAATCGAGCAGAAACGGTGTCCCATTTACTGCGCGGAACCGAAGTACTTATCCATTTTGAGCTGCGGATCTTTGGCTCAGGAATGATCTTTTGTAAATAAGCGAGAAGTTTCGGTCCTGCTGGAGCGATGTAACGGCTATGGTAAGGAATATTGCTACAATTTACTTCCTTGGCGAAAATATTATTTGCCTAGCAGACAATATTTAAAATTAAAATTATTAACCCATACTAATTTTTCATGAAAATTGTTCTTAAATCTCACTTGCAGCTTAGCGACGAAAGCCTTCAAGGATTCTGCAGGTCCACTGATGGTCGCACTATCGGCAGCATTATGACATGCGACTTCAATGTCTGGCGGGCACATTCTCTTGATCTCGTTGTAACCAAGTCCAACGGCAGCCATCGAACCTGGTATAATCTTTGTTTCGATAGAAGCTAAACCACGACAATAAGCGGACAGAATCATTTGCTCAGCAGTAAAGCAGCCGTCGGCGTAAGCACATCCCAGCTCTCCAACTGAGTGACCGATAATATTATCGGGTTCGATTCCTATTGATTTAAGAACGTCTACAAGTCCGATCTAGTGAATCGTTAACATAGTTTTTCAATACCATTTTTACTAAAATAAATTTTTATGGCAAAAGTTATGTTTACTTGAATGGAAGCGATTCCCACAAATGAATTAAGTATATTGTCAAACATTTTAGGATCCCGATTGCAGATGATGTTAACAATATCAATTCCATGAGGTTTAAGTGCTGCATCACATTTTTTAATAGCCTCAGCAAATATTGGCAGACGCATCAGTGCCTCTCCTATTCATAAAACAATGATATATAAGTTAAGTTCTTTGTAATTGAAATATGTCCACGTAAACTTACCCATTCCTGGCCACTGAGAACCCATTCCGGAAAATACGTACCACACGGGCCTTTTTGTTCCCGTATAGTTCGCGATTTCCTTAATAGGATTTTTACCAAGTCCATGTGTTGGCAAAACAGTATATCCTCTGTAAAGGTGATTGGTGATGTTCTCTGCGTAAATGTCTTGAAGAAGTCTTACGTATTCAATGTCCACGGGTCTACTTTCGAGCTAGGAATAGATTTTTAAAGTACAATTTCTAAAACATACTTTAACAAAGAAATTCAAAAACAACATATGGGATCTTTTTTTAATTGGAACGGATTTTTCGTATACTCGTAAAGTAAATAATTAAATTTCCTTAAAATACTATGATTAATTCAATGAGAAAAGAGTCACGAACCTATTAGTCAACAACACTCGCGCAGTCGCGAAATCAAGACTCGTAATCTACTATTTTTTCGCTCATTCTGTCTTATACGTAATACGTAGATAACAAACAATTCTATATTTTTAATAATTGCTCACATGTTTAAGTTTGCTATGCAGTTTATGATGAAACCCCATCACCCAAGTAGTCACCAGTATGAGTGAATGATTGTATTTGTTAAAATAAAGGTGTATTTGATCTGGGAGTTCCGTATCATCGACGTGCACGGGACTCGTGGATTGGACTTTGGCCTATCGACAGGGCGTTTCTTTGGAATTTACGAAATTCCGTGCCACCATCGCGATACCGATATCTTGATTACCGCCGATTTTTAAACGATTGTTAATCCCTTTGTTCGGCTATCGCCCTCCCGGTTTCCGTTAACGATTCCTCGAAAATACCCCTGTTCAGTTCTCGTCCTCTATAATAACATTATCGAACAGTCCCATCTCTAGGTACCGTTTTAGTCCATTACCGTTAACCAAAGTCCTTGTTTAATGAATTCTCGCTCTCCCCTATTCGTGTATAATATGTTTAGAAGAGAAAAATTCTAGAGAGACTGTAGCGACGAACGCACTAGTAGGTACTATGCCGACGGATGACATAGAGACGAGGCGAGTCAACAACTCGTCCGACGACTTACTGTCTCGAACACCTCCCACATACTGATCCGGGGCCTAGGTTTTTTTCGGGAAGATCTCGCATTGGAAAAATCATCACTCGCAGTGATTTTACTGAGAAAGGGGAGTATAGGTTCTAAGCACTTCGGTGCCTGGCGTTCTAGACCGCGGCAGACTCCATTGCAATTTTATATTATATTACATTTATAATATTGTGAAAATACTAAAATAAAATATCCTTAGCTATTTGGTGAAGAAACAATTAATGGCAATAATGATGTATTGGAATAATAACTATAATACTTACATCGTTTAAAAGAATATGAATAGCTTCTTCTGTACGACCAGACACAGCAACAATGCGTGGGAGGTCATCACTGGGAAGTCCATTATTGAGCTTTTCCTTCGGATTCGACTTAAGTAAAACATGGGCATTAGCACCTCCGAAACCGAAGGAGTTAATACCGGCGTAACCACCTTTCCAAGGTGTTGGATCGGTGACAACCTTTAATCTGCCCTCTTCTAAAGCTTTAATACCTTTACGGGAGTTTTTGAAATTAAGATTGGGCGGAATAAGACCGGATTCCATAGCGATAATAACCTTAGACAAAATAAAATGATGAACATAAAAATCTTTTGTAATCATTTAAGTTTATTTGTCTATTCGGTAAGCATACCTTGGCAACGGAGCAGAGACCACTGGCAGGCTCAGAATGTCCCAAGTTAGACTTAATGGATCCCATCCACAACGGATCAGACCGTCCAGTGCATAAGATGCGATCGAGTGCATTTACTTCTTCAGGATCACCAACTTTAGTACCAGTACCATGAGCCTCAATGTAATTAAGACTCGTAGGTGGCACACCGATTTCTTCGTAAAACTCTTGGAGAAGGGCAGCTTGCATGATGCTTGAAGGAAACGTGATACCTTGTTCTTTGAAACCATCGCAGTTGGTCTTAGCATGCACAAGGGTAGCATACACGCGCTTCGCATCTTTAGCTTTCTGCAGGAATATCACAGAGACAGCTTCGCTACGAGCATATCCATCGGCTGATTCGTCAAAGCTCTTGCAATGACCATCCGGAGCTAATACACCTATTTTAATTTTTATGTAGTAAATTAACGTTTATCGTGCTTTTTATGAGTACAGTTGAGACACTTATATAGCCACTAACCTAGACGAGAAAATTGCAGAGAAACGTAAGGATGTAGACAGAGATTAGAACCACCGACAAGCGCAGAGTCACAGCGTCCTTCCCGAATGGCTGTATAAGCTTGCTCCAGAGCGAAGAGACTTGAACTGCAAGCTGAGTCAACAGCGAAACTGGGTCCAGTGACGCCCAGCCAGTACGAGATGCGATTCGCCAGCATAGCCCGACTGCAGCCAGTAATACCGAAACCATTCACCTATTTATATATTTATTTTATTTACCAACAAATTTCCTTTTCGCTAATAATTTAATTCAATTTTGGTAAATCACGGCGCGAGGTAAATAAATATGTAAAACATAGGTTATATAAATTTACAACAAAACTCATAAATACTCAATTAAGTTCCTTTCCTCAATTATGGCTTTTCGTTCTGGATTATAATTGCAAATACGTAGGCCATTACCTGCAGTTTTTCGTAGAACCAAGTTTTTTCAGATTCCGAGAAGCAGGCGCCAATAAATACACCGGTTTTGGAACCGCGCATTTGACGAGGATTAATACCAGCGTCAAAGATCGCTTCGCATGCATGTTCCAGCAACATCCGGCACATAGGATCCATAGTGTGAGCTTGTTTAAAATGTACCCCGAAAAAGAGAGAATCAAATTTTCCTACGTCATTGATCTTGCCTGTGTTCTGTGGGATCTCGGGGTGATCTATTGGTAGATGATCAAATATAGTAAAATCAGTTTGAGGAATGGCAGTCCAAGTGAAATTGTTTCTATATATACTTAATGGTAGCTTATTATTTGATACTATAAGTAATTCGTTTGTTCTCTGTTAGAGTGTTTGACTATATATTGTCAAGTAAATGAAAATTTCTCATCGTAAAAACTTACCCAATTTCCATCGACGATCATCGCTGCTGATGAGATCCACTTTGTTCATAAGATTTTCTTCGAAGTGCTTCATATTATTAGAATCGGGAAATCGGCCGGCAACACCACTGATGACGATTTCCTCATCTGGTTCTGGCTTCTTGATTTTTCTGATCGTTTGGGTTCCTCCATTTTTATCTGCCATCTTTACTCTCAAACAATTATTAGTACTCGTTGAATCCTTACACGTTTTCTTATATCCTCTGATGACAATCACTGGCCAATATACAGGTATGTATATTCCGATTCACTTTTTACACAATGAAGGATAAAAACGATCGCAAATCTTCACCTTTCTATACAGCTAGGGGTGTGTTAATTTGTTACTTTTAAGGAGAATATTATTGATGTGCGAGTTGAGTATACGCTCACATTTGCGTATGTGTAGTTGGGAAGAAGTAAAATATATTACGTATAAAAATTGCCCTCGCGGCTCTAGAAGCATAGAAGTTGAAGACCGCGAGTGCACTACTGATCGCTATGTTTTCGGCACAAGGCTTTTTATAACAGCGGTTTCCCATCGTCATCGCTTACGTCCACGAAATTAAGCATTCAAATTTAAACATTTCAGAAGATGCCGAATGATCGACGCGTATCTATTTATTCTACTAGTCTGTAATCAAAAACAAAGTAATGTGTACTTTTCAGGTTCATCTTTTATAAATATCGAAGATATCGTGTATTTTTCAATTATAAAACAATTGTTCATGTGTTTTTTGTTACTTGATAAAATTCCTTATTATTATCAAATAATGTTTAACTCTAGGAATAAAACTTTGTATAAACCGTAAACAATTAAAATTACAAATTATCGATAAATATAATCAGTAGAATTATAAGGTAATCACTAAATATCACTTGAGCAAAAAGTATTATTTCAAACCTTTCTCAAAATTTCAAACATCAAAAAATACTTAAAATTATTCGGATAATTACGTTAGTTAATTTTGACACTTTGGAAAAACAGCTATAACATTTCTGCAATAAAACTATTTATTATTTTAATCTTAAAATTTAGTTTTCAAAAATATATTTTTACAAATTTATATAGTAGGTACGAAAACAAGTGGGCACTCGTTTTTAGAAAATTTATATTTTTTATAGCAAGCACAAACGCATCTGCGCACAATTTCCCCACATATAACGACGAAGTAGAGTATAGAGGGCCTATGGAATTTTCGGAGAAATTTCCTTGTTATCGAGAATTCGCTATGTATTCGAAATTTCGGCTCTGTTTTGCCAATGCGCTCAGCGTTTATATTATCATCTTATCCTTTCAATATGCAAAGAAATTTATCATTAAATACATCGACATAAAAAAAAAACCATAAAATCATCTATTTCTTGATGTAAATTCCAAGATTTTATCTCTATTCTTTCCGCTTTTTTTCATAATAACTTAATTGTGTCTGGAATTATTTTAATCGGCGAAATAAAAGCCTAAACGTAAAATATACCCAACTGCAACGCTCTAAAAAGTCCAAATTTATCTTTTACTAATTCTAAGAACGTTTTATTATTTGCAGTTTTCTCCATAAATCCATTCTTTTCAAAAAGAAATTCATCAATATTTATGTCAAAAATATTTTAGAGTTTTAATTCAATTTTTTCCCGAAGATAGTTATAGTTCTCATAAAGAAATATATTTAAGTCCTTTGTTTATAAAAAAGAATTATTTTTAACGTTTGTAAATTATTTGTATATTACGTTGGAATATTTCGTTGGAAAATTCAAATGTGAAAATGAAAAAAACATTATCAGATATATTGTAGTTCAAAATTTTATTTCTATAAATTATTGTATAGCTATTCTTTATGTAAGCTATATAGTCTAGATGTACAGTCTTTTTTGATAATCCACTGCTTATTTTTATCGCATTTTTATAAAGTTTTATAATTTAAATGTAATCTAAATTCTTAATTGAGTGGAAGCGATTCTACGCTGTTTACCGATACGAGTAGCATTTAGCTAATTATACGAATTAAGGTTGGAAATCGCCTGATATCTATCACGCTGTCGGAAATGCTTTGCGTTAAATCGTCACTGACTTCAATCGTGTGATTTATGTACTTATTAAAATTTACCGAACTTTTCTCTTCGAAAACAATGGTCGATATATGCTAACGAGTAAACTTATAATCAAAATTATAGTATTTCTCATACTATTAACACATTGACTTGATTGACTTGATGTAAATCGAAAAAGCAAAATTGATGCCAGTACTTTATTAGGGAACGTTATTCCATATCGATGGGAAGTAGAATACATATTAAATATATAATATACCTTCATGAATTTTTTTAGTTTTTTTTTCACGAAGTTTCTTCCTTTGACTGACAGTATCTCAAAGTTGGCATGTTTAATAATTTGGCATTTTCATGAGTGCATTCTATACGTGAACAAATTAATGAAGATGCCATCTAACTGAAAATCTGTACCAATGTTGAGAAACGCATATTATACGATTTGATAGTTTATACGTTAGTGTTTTTTCTAATTAGAAATACAACTTCATTCCCAACAAGTTAATACCCTTGTGGATACTTTTATAATAGTGTATAATAGTGTATATCTTAATAAATCTTAATAAATTGTTTAAATTTTTCTGATATTATTAAGTTAAAAGAGGACCTCAAAAATGCTTCTTTCTAAGTATTAATTCGAAGTATGTAATGATAAAAAGTATGTATATATAGTTTAAATATTATTTGCATACAAGGCTGTTTAGTATTTGTTATTAGCTATCGCCATTATTCTTGTTGTATTAACGGTACCCATCGACGATAATGCAACTACTTTCTGCTAAATGTTTCATAAATTATGATTATTCGTTTATCAAGTTAGCATTAACATAGAATATTTATAATATATTTATATTTATATTAATATATTATGTAACACTGCTAATTTATAGATATTTTATATATTAAGAAACTTTGCGTTGGGAGTTCATATTAGTCGAAAAATTCTCCTTTATATAATATAAATTGAAACAGGTCCATGTTACATTTGACCCTTTGTTTTGGATACTGGAACTCCAAATGCAATAAATTTTGAAATTCTAAAAAAATTCATTTTTATTAAATCCATTCATGTTTTAATGATATGTCGAATTATTTGAATTAGAATAACGAAATGCAGTAATAAAGTTTGCTATAGTGCTGCCGATAAGTTGAAGAGAGATGTCTAGAGAAGACAATAGTACAACATCGTATATAGTTTAATGAAATGTGTACGATTTATTTACTTATTTTTTTTTTTTTAATAACTATCGATGCTGATGCAACGATGGAACGAATGTTCTCATTGTAGTAAACAAACATATACTGGCCTACAATGCGTGGGGTAGCCGCTATATAACTTTCGTTTACCCAGTAATACATAAAGCATTGTCCACCATCTTTTTATATACGTGCCACTATCTGTTAAATAATCATTGATGACCATCGATGTCGTCAAATTATTATTAAATAAATAAATTAAATTATTATTAAAAAAAAATAGTGGCGCGCGTATATTATATTCTCAACCCACTTACAATGGTGTGAATTGTCTACTACGGTCAACAGTAAAGGAAATACGCCCCTTCATTGTCTTGAGCTTCGATTTTACGAATTGCTTGGGCGCATTCTTTTGAAAAGATTCAAATAACAATTTATTTCATCAAACTTTGTTAATAATCTAAAATTTGCGCCTAGTCCATTTCGACGGCTGAGTGGGTAAGAAGTAGCTAATTCAAAATACACATGAAAAACAAGAAAATTCAAATTAACTCTTTAAGAATCAACGAATTCAAATCAAGTCATTAAGAACCAGCCAATTGAAAACAAGTTTTGAAGAACTATACTGCCTTTCAGAATTCAAATGAAGAACCATCTTAATTAGAATAATTACAAGTTATAATCGTTATACTTCCTTTTCATTTCGCCCAGCGTTGTGGGTTTTAATATATATATCTACGTATGTAATTAAGTAATTATGCCTTTTATGAAAAACACGCTTTCACCAAAAAGAAGGGAACTGGATATAACAACCTTCTAATTTCTTTTTGATCCTAAATCAAAATATAAAATGTCATCCCTTAGAAGCTGCAAAAAGAATATTCCGTTAACTCTTTTCGGCTCAACGCGCCACTTTTCGTAGATATTTTTTAGGACTCATACCTTATCCAAATCACGACGGAAACATTGAAAGCATACATATTATTAAGCTTAACATATGCCCATTCCGATGGCACACATTAATTGAAAAAGAAAAACGTCAGTAACTATTAGTAAAACCCGTTTAAACAAAAACTTATTGAAAAATAGTATTTCAAACATTTTTTTTAATTCTGGATTTCAAACAGTTACCGGTTAACAGTGCATTTCGGAATCTCTAATCAATGGAATAAATGTTATATTTATAATTTAATATCTGTTTGGAGAATTAATTTTGACCTTGGATTATTCAAAATGGAATATACAATGTAATTTGTTTTAATACAAAATTTTCTGAATTTTTCATTAAAAGTCGATCGACTTGCAGAAAAAAATAGAAAAATTGTCAAAATTCTTCAATAAAATCTAGTATTCTCTTGAACTAATTCTAAGAACTATGTATATTCTTTGATTTTTTTATTACAAGTCCATTGTTTAAGAAAATTTGAATTATAATTCATAAATATATTCATATCGATTAGCGAGAGATTACTTTCTTATTAAATTTTAATTTTGCTTATAAGTAAGTAAAATAGGACATATCAATGGAATAAGATCTCTTACGTATATGTAGAAACATTTTCTAAAAATTTCTATTTTCATCTCCTATTAACTAAAAATGTGTTTTCAATAAGCTCTTAATAATATTAAAAATAATCTGTGATAAATTTCTCCTTTAACAATAACAATTTTATTTTTCGGATTGAGTAATGTTTTTATATGTATATTCAGATTCTGTGAATAAAATTCTTTTAATAAGATTTTTAACGCAAATAAACATTCGTTAAAATTTGTTTTGAAGCAACGACTTTGATTAAAAGAATGTGTATTTAAAAGATTTGACGATATTTGTTTTCACAGATTTTATATCAATTTAAGTATTAGATATACTGTATATGATGTTCATATATTACTGGAAATAGGTTCCTATGGGCATATGTAATAGGAATTCCTTATTGGAATTAGTTAGTTTTTTATAAAATAAATTCGCATTTGATAGGTTTTTTCTTCCCGAGAATTATTTCTTTCATAGTAATGAATGTTGAATTTTGTGCGCACACATCGTAATAGACACATCGTAGTTTCAAAGTCGCGTTTCCTCTTATCGATGTAGCGTTATGTAAGACAAATGTGAATGCAGAGGAATGGTGAATCCTAATGAAATATTCACCGATCGCTGAATAGCGCAGCGCTCGCGCGCTTTTCAGCTAATGTCAAGGGTTGCCGGATGTCGCATCATATCTGCATATTAAATTTTATTTTCATGTCTATTCCCCCCTCTATCAATAATTACGATCTTTAATAACGTTATCAACGCTATTGTACGTAATTATCAATAATTGTACGTGATAGTACTCGTTATCGCATATTATTAGGACACGTGCATTGGTAAAGAAATTGTATATTTCTCATACCCGCGGACGTTTTAGTTTCAAAATTATTATCACGAAGGGACAAGTTTTGTTTTCAAAATTTATCCTAAAGAGTACATATATTTAAGAATATACGATTTATATGGTATCTGCATTTTACCAGAAAGTCCTTCAATAAAGTGTATCCTAAGTGTATTTTATTCCTTGTCGTCAAATAAAATCGTTAAATTAAAATTTAAATAAAAAATTAGTTTCCGCATATTATAAAAGTCTAAGGAGAAATATAAATACGTTTCAAAGTATCTGCGGATATATTCATATACGTGCATTTGCGCTTTAACCTAATTCTATATGCAAAATAAGATTTCTTATTTTAGTAACTAAAATTTATTATTCTTATTATTACTGACGAATATAAGCTGCATTGTTAATTTGAATTATAACACGCTATTACATATATATATATATTTTTTTTTTTTTAATTTATTTGAGTATTGTCTTACACTTTAGAAAGTATTAGTGCCCCTTGAGTTTTACGTGATCGTGATACGTTCACGAATTTGTGGTTTGGTTACAATTTTGTTTTATAATATTAATTTTGTAAGACCTGGACTTTGTAAGAATTGTAGAGTATTTTACTGTATTTTATCTGTTTAGAATTTCTTTCATAGATTCTCCAATTTTAGTTTTTAATCTTGCGGCACTTTGTTTTGGTCGGTGTGGTAATATGTTGTAACGTCCTTTGACGTTCATAAATTATAAAAACGTATTGCAAAAAAACTATTGAATTGACTTTCATTGTAGTATTATGGGTTCGTGAACTTTTTGTTAAAACTGATAATCTTAAATAAAATACACTGAAATTTTCAATTAATGCGTTCACAAAATTAATTTAATTTTGTATACAAATAAATTTAATTTTTGACACATGATCATTTTCTTTGCAATAAACACACGCAGCTAATCTATAAAATAACGCTTCATAATTTCTTTTTCTACAAATTTAGCAAATTATAATTTTATTTTTCCATTGTATATTTTCTCCAAACTGTTGATATGTAGTGTTTATTCTTCCCATATTATTTATCATTTTTCGCTGATTAATTTCACTTTCCATTTCTATAGCTATCTTCCATATTTCTTCCATTGTATTTTCTTCATTCAATTCACATTTAATTTTAGTTTTAATCCTTTTTTATAAAATGTTGTAGCACTTTTATCAACTTCAGCAACCTCTCTCTTGAACCTCTCTATTTCCGCTTGTGTTGCTACCTCTGATTTTTGTATTTCAGTAACTTTTAAGATTGAAGACTTTTTTATTACTTGTTTTTGGTGTCCTTTTCTTTTGAAAAAAGTTTTAGCGTGATATTTCTGACTCTGAAATAGTTAAGTAGTGCGTACTCAACTTAATAACTGTAGTGAGGGCACAAACGATATAGTCTTAGCGGACGAATATTGAATAATATGCAATATAATTATTTATTTAAAAGGCTCACCTTTTTGTTGCTTTGAGAATTTCTACGGGTATCCCTTGATTCAGAGTTGTGGATAAATGAAGTTGAACATATACTGACTTTAAATACACCGTGATTTATTTCATCTCCGATAATATGTAACTTACGACTCTTAATTAACAATTTGAGTTACGAATGATTAAGTATTATAAAGGTAAAGAGCTAATTGTCGAACCGGTTTGTACGGAGAACGAAATGCGAACTATCCAAAATGAGAGCAAACGAAGCTTTTTGAATCAATGGTCTAACTTTACTAATTTTACAATATTATTAATTTTTATTATACATATTTCGTATTTATTCGATTTAAACAGTGTTGCTCTCGCTCTTGATATTGTGATATTGCTATGTTTGCATTTTTACAACATCGGTGTTCGCACCGTGATTGTTCTATTTGTAAGTAGTACAATTACAATATGTTGCGAGAATGCTGATTTTGCACTTTTATAACATTTATTGAATTTCGATATTTTATTACAATGTATTCAATATTAATTGAGGATTGGCAATATTTACAACTCAGAGAACATTTTTATTTGATAACTATTCATGTATGTCTGTACGGTTTATATCCTATTCTTAATCTTGTGATCACTATCTGTTATCCTGTATCGAATTTCCTGGTTGGATTTGTATGTTCGTCTCGTTTACACTGGTTTGTTGGAGATGTTTGTTCATCGATGATTACATTCCTTGAGATCTGCTGCTGTAATAGTAAAGTTATCTGATATAGTATCGAGATTGATTTGCATTGCGATTTGTCTTCCATTACTCGTCTCTATCAGTGTCAACCATGGTTGCAGGGCTTAAGTAGTGCCGTAGCAATATTATATTCTTCGATGTACTTTTGAACTCTATAGTGTGGAATCGTTTTTTAGGCGAGGTTTCTTTTTGAATATGGCCGATACGTATGTTTATAGCAAGGGAAAGATTTGATTTTTCGGGAAATGGCATAATTTAATCAAGTTTTTAAGTACTAGTTTTTTGTGTTTCTAGCCACCAGCCTCAGCTCGGATTTATGTTAATATTGTTGAATTAGAAATATGTATTTTGTGTTTATAAGAAGCTTCGGTCCGAATTTCGCCCAGTAGTTATTTTCAACATATGCCTCAGAGGTACGACCTTTGCAAAAAAACCCTAAGGAGGGATAATCCCTTTTCTCCAGATGTCTTATACTGCATTTTTGGGAATACATGACGCCTCGATCGACCTCCGACAGTTCAGTTGAGTTTAAACCTCCAAAGAGTAACTGCATTTTCTCTTCAAGAGTGTCTCTTTGTAATACAAATTCATTATGAACCTTACTATCAATAAATATAGTTTTATCTCTCACCGATTGAGTTTATTTTTCCTGCTATTAAATAAATAAACTCAATAAATATACACAGCAACTAACGCCGAACAGTACAAATATAATGTACTTATAAAGCACTATGTTTTTAGGATTTACAAGAATACGTAAAAAAAATGTGAATGCGATTAAAAGAAAATAACCGCATTTTTAAGGAAAATAAAAAATTTAGAAATACCAGAGGTAGCAAGTGTGCTAAACATTCCAACGATTTGCGCTCCCCGCTGTATATATGGGGGATCAACGTTCAACCGTCATAGCACTTTTCCCCATAGGATTGTGAAAAACTTTACATTATGAAATTCATCAGAATATAATAATAATAATCAGAATATAATTTTTGAAGACGGAAACGGAAGGGAAGGGAACCAAAGGAAAAAAATAGAATAGTAAAAAAAATTAAAAAATTACATTTTTTAAAATTTTTTAAAATTTGACATTATTTCAATTAAATCAGAAAAGTAAAAATATTCTATGCATTTATAAACGTGTACTTACACGTGGACCTGGTTTCCTTATAAAAAACGAATGTACCGCCGGTCTTTTGATTGTTTATCCAGGAGCCAGTCTCCTCTCTCCTCGGAGACCCTGAGCCGCTCCTGGAGTTAATAATTTCGGCATCTCGCATCCAAATTTCCTGTTTCGGCTTTATCATTCTTCAAAATAAATTTTATTAATAATATACCTAGAAATGAATTTTATATTAAATATCAATTACTTACATATGATTCCTGTTCTCTTCATTCTCCCTCTTCCGTTTATTATACTTCGATGACCTTTAATTATAAAACGAATATTTATTCAACCTCTAGTCAGAAAAAACTATCCTATCAATACTCGAATAGTCAATCGACTCGAAAAGCGATTCAACCTCCAGTCTGAGAAGACGCGAATGCCCGAGGTCTGCGACGTCAATGACGCGAGGCTGCCAAAGCCACGCCGGAGGCGTCGAGTGAGCGAGGAAGCCCAGCAGAGAGCTGAGACAAAGCACCAGGACCGACGAGTCGTCGACACCTGCAGCAGGGAAGGCGCATGAAGCAACCACACGACCCAGGAACATCACCCGGATGACACGATCGAGCAGAGGCTGTCGACGGAGCTGCGGCCGCATAAGAATCGCCATCTTTGGGAACGAGAGCAGCCGACGATCGCACCAGCGAGCTACGGCGCCAATCGACCCAGCATGAGTTGTACTCAACCATAGTATCGGTGTAAGCTGAATGAAACGCCCGCCTCAAAAGACGCCTACTCGAAAGCTACACCGCCTTTGTCTCATCTCTAAACAGATCGAATCGGTGCGAATTACTCCAAATTGAGAGCACCTTCGTTAACGCCTTGACCGCCCGCGAACGAGCGCTCTGCGGCGCTTATCGACGTACAACCGGCCTGCGGCAACTGTATTCAGGACAAAGCGACAGAAATAAAAGATGTGAATGTCGGTAGATCTACTTCGATTCATTTACCACCGACACATCGTCCTCTTGCTCATCCTCACCCCGAGCCCGGGATGTAGACCTCGACACTCTCCGCGACACCGAGGGCTTCGATAGCCCGAGAACGAGCTAGCCAGGGCCAGCAGAAGAAGGGAACGTTGTCGACGAGCTACGGGGCAGAGCGGCCCGAACGCCCGGAGGGGCCAGCCGATCCAGACGTAGATTCCCACTTTAGCGCTCCCCCAGGATGCAACGTCACAATATATTAGAAAATTTGATCATAGCCTGATTATGTTAAGGTTTTAGCAATACAGATTGTTATTACTACTTTTCTTGATAAATTTGACATATTTACAGTACTGTCTGCTTCCTGCTCGTAAGGTATGAATAGATCCAGCGGATGACCTGCTTTGAGAAGGACGTGTGGAAGAACGGTAGCTTTTGGCGTAACTTGGAATGTGACACTGCATCAAATGTCTTGCTAAAATCAAATAAAAAAAGCAATGTTATTTTTTTCTGCTCTATTCCATGCCTGATGTCACCAGTAAGTTTTAGTAACGCTGATTGCGTACTGTAGCCTGTGCGAAAACCTGCTTACAGAGGGTCAAAAAATAGTCTGGTTTCAATATAGGAAGAGGTTTGCTAATTCATTAGCCATTCGAGCACCTTGGATATAAAGCAGAGTAAAGAGATAGGAAGAAAGTCTCTACGTTCTTCGGGGAAGGAACTTTGTGAGTCCTTCCAGGAGTTAGGGGAAGAGGATTCCACAAGAGAAAGGTTAAATCTTAACTATGTACTTACAAATTTTTTTTAAATTATTGACTGTGGAATGCCGAAACTTCCCCAAGCTCGTGAACTAAAGTGATATACAGCCTCGCGCACGTCGTCCTCTGAGACCTCGGAAAAACTAAAGAGCTCCTCATACCCTAACTCTTCAATATTAGAGAGAGTTTCCTCCACTGAAATGGACAAAGTGTCCTGGCAGACTCTCGCGAAGTGAGTATTGAGGCTAGATCGTGACTGAACACGAGCATGAGCACTATCCTTGGTAAGTCTATAGATTAGAAGATCCTCATAGAGTCTTGATCTTCTAAAACGTCGATAAAGACTGTCTCGACGCTTGATGATGGTGTGCTTGGTTGAATGTCTTCTCTCCTGGTGGACCTTGAGTGTGTTTGCACTTGATGATGCTTGTTGTAGATCTTCCTGATGATTGGCGCTATAACCGCGACTCCAAAATTGTTGGCATTTTTAATCGAATGTTACTCTTCACTGCTCTTCGTTGAAGTGTAACACGAGAGATCCCCTTACAGGGATGTAAGAGAGGAGTAGGCAGGAATGCGAATATTTTTTCCTAATGGATAATTTGCGGCTCGAGGGCGTTTTTGAAAGACAATAATGAGGAATATGGTTTATGATTGAGAGAAGAAGTGGTAGGCTAGATAAGGTGGCGGATCAAGCAAGGAAAGCCAATAGTAAAAAGGTCATTTACTTGGGGAAACACTGAATTAGCCGAATTTTCATATGCATCGGTTAATAACTTTTATGTCAGGTGCAATTTGGAGGGCTTCACTCGAAGTGCACATGTGAACCAAACATTTCATACTTATTCCGAACAAGTTTTAAATATAGATATTGTTATTTATTTTCTTAACACTATATAGAAGGTTAAATATATATAAAATCTATTTATATATGTAAAATATATATGTATCTTAAATCTATATGTCGTTTTGGACGTAACAGAGATCGACTTCCGATGACGTATGGTTCCCTAATTAAGGAAACAAAGGATTTTTATAGAGCACCACTCAGAATAGCGGGTAGATAGTCATTGACTTAGTGAGAGTCGTAGTTTAAAATTTTTGCGTTGCAATAATAAAACATATAAATCATAAAGAAAATTTTGTTCATCATTATATAATTCGTAATATTATTATTACTATTATTATATGGCAATGCTTACATCTATATGAATAGAAACGGTAAAAATAAATTTTACCGATAATAGAAAAAAAATCTTTATATAATTAAAATAACAAATAATTAAATAAAAATTTTAGGAAATTAAATCGGAGTAACGAATGGACAAAGAAATTAAAGAAAAAAAATTTTAACAAAAAATAAATAAATTTTATTCTCTTAAAATCTAAATACATTTACGATCAAAATTGTTTTTGTTGGAATGCTTATAGCAAATTGCTTAAACTGTTCAAGTACTGCAATTTGCAATTTGCTCCGCTCATTCCCGGGTTTTATTGCGTAAATGCCAGCATCAAGTCGGCTACATATACCGCATCTGCTGCAGAAATTTCCGGAATCGCTGAGTACTCACCATCAGTATCTAATAACTTATAAATTTATTATATAAATAAATATAAATATATTTTTTTTTAATAAATTACCTTGCTCGTCGTCATCCGTATTAAATTCCGCTAAACTGCTCGTCACTCAAAACCCAATTGCTAATATTATCCTCGCTCGTATTCTCGAATTCGGATATTTGCCGAATGTTTGTACACAAACATGCGACATGGATTTGTTGAACTTCCGGTGTCGTCATTTAAAAAATTTCAAGAAGCAATAACTCGCATCAACAACCATGTATTGTACTGCTGTTCATCCAAGCTTCGTCGAGCCAATCAATAACATTCTTGATATTGATCGACTTTAAGAAGGTAGATAAATCAATACCACGTCGTTGTGCGCAAAGTATATTGGCCAACAATTTTGACCGACAGTTCCTTTCTAAATTTTCAATAATGCCTTGATCCATCGGCTGTATTAGTGATGTGGTCTTCGATGGTAAATAAATAACCTTTAACAAAAAAATTTTATTTTTACTAATTATACCAAATTTTATTTAAAAATAATAAATTATCTTTATATCACCGCTTTCCAACTGATCTGCCTCTGGGTGACATAGTGCGTTGTCGAACAACATTCTGGCCTTTATCGGCAGGCCCCGTACTTATGAAAGTTCTGCTATTCGGACAGCGATTTTTTTATGGAACCACTCAACAAAAATAGCTTTTTCATCCAGGCATTTTTCTGACGCCTGTAGAATTTTGGCAGAATTGTCAAGCAGTTTTTCGAAGCTCTTGGCGTCACTGATTTACCGATGACGACCAAAGACAGTTAAAGTGATACATCCGCATTACTGCATGTGATGACCTTACAATAATGACCTTACAATTGTTGCAATAATAAGCCTATTTTCATTTTGTAAATAATGTTCTATATCTCATAAAGAACATATTTACTCATTTTAAGAGATAACATTTAAAGAGTGGCAACTGCGTATGTAGCAGTAGAGATGAGGAAATCTCCTCATCTCTGGTACCTCTGTACGTAGCGTAGCTAGAGCTTCCCCCCTGATGTAAACTACTGTGCAGGTTCAAGCACAGCAGTGGCGAGACGCGGGTTAGCGTGCGTGAGCACCGGTGTGTAGGAGAGTAGGCTTAGCTGGCAAGCAATAAGAGGGCAAGCAATCGAGCGCGCACTGTAAAAACTCACCTAGCGTTACAAATTAAGGTAATACTGAATAAACTAATTTACAAATGTATAAATACATGCTATTGGTGTTACAGCCAACAAACAATTTATATGAAAATCTAATACGACAAATTAAGCTCACAATGTAAACTAACAAATACTGGGATACGATTCATTTAGAAAAATGAGAATATCCATGAAATATAAAATTAAATTTAAAAAAAAAACAGAATTTTAATTTGACTCTTGTGACGAATACTATTGTATGAGAAATTTAGGTTTGTAAATTTAAATATTAAAAATGCGCTGAAAGCTACAGTTAAATTTGGATTTCATCAATTCTGATTTTAATATAAGATAAAAATACATACTAGATTAAATGGATAGAGCTCAATATTGAAGTAAAATTAAAAAAACTTTTGTTCAATGTTTATTTACCTACTATATATCATTTTCTATCACGTTGTGAATAGTTAAAAACTAATGTGATGAAAAACAGCATGTGATAATTATCAATAACATAGGGATATTATTTTTCCTACGTCTCATAGCATAATATAATATATAATTTAATGTATATGTAATCTCCAAATGACAACCAAACTAAGACAACAATAGTGATTAAACGAAATAGATTAGTTTGTAAGATATCAAATAATTAATACAAAATCTAAACATATCATATAGTTGTAGTATTCCTACACAATTTTCATAAATAATCAATTATAATATCCAATTTGAATAACAATTAATCAAAATCAAAATACCGTATACAAAAAAATTACCGTATTCATAAAAATTGTATAAATATTGAGTTATTGACACTTTTAATTCTAATTACTTGAAACGCATGCGAATCCTCTGTTAAGCCACAAAAAGCTATAAATTTGCACATTATATGCACAGATATTTTTATTCAATAAAAATTCATGAAAAACGTCAAATTTAGATAATATTCTAATTCTATGTTGTGTTCATTATTTTTAATAGAACTTTCAACTACTTTGAATCTTCAATCGGCTCACCATTGATAACTAGCGCTAATTTATCATTGTCTAAAATCGTCATGTGGTTACCTTCGACATATATAATCTCAACGTTTTCCCTCGTCATCTGAAATAAATTTTAAATTATGTTTTTTTACTTTAAATATATCTTAAAATATTATATCTCTTACATTGCCGAGTCCATAGTCCTCTGAAACGTTGCGTATTGTAGGTAGTGTTGGTTTTAATAGAACAATGGGTGTCTGAAGGAGTGGTAAGTTTGACACGTCGTACTCTTCAATAGCGATGAGACGATGATAAACAGTTGTGAATAGCTCAACAGTACTGTGCATATTCCAGCCCATAGCTTCGATAATATTGCTTACGTATGGAAAGAATACATCCAGTTTTTCGTCCCAGGTTTTACACTTCTCCAGAACCGCCACGAGCTAATAATGAAAGTAATTGTGATCATTATGAATATAACAAATCCTTCAAGTTCATTCATACCCCCGATCTGCTAACAGGTGATAACATGTCAATTATGCCAATCAGTACATTATTTTGAAGTTCCTCGTAATCACTAGAGCCCAACTGCTGTCTCTGGAGTTGCTTTAACATTTCTGGAGAACCATCAATCAGGATCAGTTTTCCGCTCATATCCTCGGCCTCCAATCTTCTTACTAATTCAATCGCAACCATTGTGCCTGCCGAATAACCTACAATGGTAAAATCTCGTCCACCCTTGCTTCTTTCAAGTACATACTAAAAACATTACATAAAGTAACCAAAATAAATATATCGAAAATATAGATCATTAACTATATATGTAAAATAATTTGCATACTGGTAATAATTTTTCAGCCAAACCGGTGATAGAAACTTGCATATTTTCTTGTGCACCCATTTGCAAACAAAAGGCAGGTGCCTTAATCTTAGGTGCTAGATTGTTAAATACGGTACCGATGCCCTCGATACCTGGCACAAGGAAGATTTTGGACCTATCTGTATCACTCTGAGTGCAAAGACTGTAGCAAGATTCGGAGTTCGCATTCTCTGTGCCGATTAAGCGCACCAGAAGATTCATACCCCTTATGACATCCTCTTCTGCATCTGCAGTGCTGCGGATTTGCTGCTTATTTATATTAGATTCATTGGATGATATTTCTTGGAGTTTAGCTAAGTTCAAATTGCGAATATCCTGAGCTGTTAGGAAGATCTCAAATTCTCTTTCAAGAGTCTGTTTAATTTCGACAGCCATCATCGAATCCATTCCTAATTCAGCTAAGGATGTATTTTGACTGATAGTTTTTATGTCCTTCAAACCTATTAATGATTGTAAAAATTTAGAATTTGTTTCAATTGTTAACTCTAATTAGTTTCCCAATTACTTACACATCAAATCAAGAACGGAGTCAACGACATTCGTGTAAACTGACATTTTGATCTTTTTCTCAGCAACGACCATACTGGACACAATCGGCGAGTCTTGTCGTAAGAATCGATCGAGTTCTCTTAAACATGATGAAATTCTCTGCTGGAGAGTACCACCAATTACTAATTCGTTATTATCTTTTTGCATATCAGCGATGAGACCAACATCTCCTATGGCTCCCCATTGTATAGCCAATGCAGGCAAACCTTCAGCAGCACGCTTCTCGCAAATTCTCTCCATAACCTATTTTAGAATTTTGTGAAACTCATATACTTAGTAATTTAATAAATTATAACACCTTATATACAAATTACAAAAGATAATATTTCAATAAATAGAACTTACAGAATTAGACATTCCATAGTTGGTCTGGCCAGCATTTCCTCTACCGCACGATACCGATGAAAAAACGACAAACTGTCTGAGCTGGGGACATAATATTCTAGTTAGTTCGTCCAAATTCTTAGTAGACCGAGCTTTAGCTTTGAAAGATTCCTCGAAAGTTTCAGGTGTCTGATTTTCCCAGAGTGCGTCCTTCAAAACCACAGCCAAGTTAAAGATAGCATCGACTGGAGCAAGCTTGATGGCGGTTTCAATAATGGTTCGACAATCGTTCCGTTTCGATGCATCTTTTTCTGCTA
The DNA here is from genome assembly GCA_018906985.1 of Apocrypta bakeri. Classification (NCBI taxonomy): domain Eukaryota; kingdom Metazoa; phylum Arthropoda; class Insecta; order Hymenoptera; family Pteromalidae; genus Apocrypta; species Apocrypta bakeri. The sequence continues at coordinate 2,215,235 of JACCIA010000008.1, read as the reverse complement.
CAATGACAACCTTAGTACCATAGCTTCGCCATAATTCGATACGCATTTTTTGGTAGCCATTGCGAATACCGCCGCGCGAAGTAATTACTATACTCTTGGCGCCACGAATAACCAACCAATCAGCTATGAAAAATAATTAAATTAATAAATCTTCCACTGAAAATATAAGAATCCTGGATATGAAGATTTAAAGCAATATTAAGTAATTACCCAATTCCAAACCGAAACCACCGAGACCACCACATATGATATAGCTACGATCAGGCAGGCAATGATAAGATGGTAAAGCTATTATCGGTTTGTTTGCTGATTCCTTTTCGTCAGTCATTTTGATGATCACTTTGCCAATATGTTTTCCTGCAGCCATATAGCGAAATGCTGCCTCAATTTGATCCTTTTGAAAAACCGTCCTGTAATAAAATGTTCATCGATATTATTTTTTATAAATACTGGACGAAAGTATATGAATCTTCGAATCTGAAATTCTCACCTTGCAAGCGGTTTAATAGTTCCATTAGTTAACCCCTTTCCCATCATTTCTTGTAATAACCGCTTTTGTTCCACAGTGGCATTGAACAAGTTATCCAACATGATACCGTGGAAACTTATCTCCTTCAAGAAGCACTCCATACCTAGGGGATTGTTGGCAGCAAGATCAAACTTACCAATTTCGAGGAAACGGCCACCGTTAGCTAGACATCTGACGGAAGCTTGCAACTTGTCTTCGGCAAGACTATTGAGAACTATGTCTACGCCTCGACCATTGGTCTGGTGCAAAATCATTTCTTCGAAACTAGTATCACGAGAGTTGCCGATATGATCTTCTAGAATCTGAGGAAAAATCTTACGAATGAATTCACGTTTTTCTTGAGTACCAACTGTGGTAAATACTTCGCAGCCTTCGAACAAAGCTAGAGTGATAGCAGCAAGACCGACTCCTCCAGTACCAGCATGGATAAGAACTTTGTCGCCCTTTTTCATTTTACCTAAACAAAAAGAGAACACGTTATCGTACTATCTAAAAATCCTTAGGTATTAAAATATGAAAATACTTACCGCTAATATATAAAGCGTAATAAGAAGTACCATACACACAAGGCACTGTGGCAGCGTCTTCCAGGCTCCAATTTTGTGGAACGTCCCAACAGAGATCTGGATCGCAAATGCAGAGATTGGTCATAGCCTTATTTTCTATCATACCCATAATACGTCTGCCCTTGGAAGTGATACCGCAGTATTCGAATCCTAAGACGCACTCTTGTGCTTGTCTCGTCTTGGCGACAACCTCAGTAGAGAGCTTACCAGTGGCTAACATAACATCTCTGTAAAAAAGTAATGATCATTAATAATTATTGAATTTAAAATATTTATGTGGATAATATAATGTGGATTTAACCTGAAGTTAATGGATGAGTAAATTACATTAACTAAGTTATCGTTTTCAAACCCAAGTGGAATCGGTCCCTCGAGCCAACGTAAAGTTTTAAGATCACCCCGTACAATTTGATTTGCCCAGGCGTGATGAACAGGTCTAGGTTCAACAGCCGCAAGTGGCAAATGTCTGTAAGATCCCCATACCTTATTTGCTCGCAATACGGATACTGCTAAATCTTTTTTTATCTCATTAGCGTACAATGGATCTTGTAAAGAAAATTTGGCTGCTTTGGGATCCTGTATAAAGATACCACGGACAATTTCACCACCAGGTTCCTTTCGAAGACAATTAATAAATCCAACCAGACCTGGAACCATTCATTTTTATTTTTTAGAAAGATCCGTAACTAAAAATATTCAATAAATATATTCATTAGTTGACATAAGTTAAACACATCATACCGCTTTCGAAATCTCCCTGGTTAACAAAAACAAGTCTAGTATACTGAGGATTATCGGAGCTAAGTTCCTCTTTCATGGTATTTTTCATCTCATTAACCCAATCAAACTTCTCATTGTTAATGTGAATAACTCGTATCTTTCTAGGCTCATCGGTGAGCTTTCTTAAAAGCACGAACAGTTCATTGCCAACCTTTCTTTTGAATAAAACGCACAAATTTTTGCTTTGAGCGCACTCATCAATTTTCATTGGTTCAGTCTTTAAATTTTCTCGAGATAGTATAAATCCTCCCTCTTGAATAGCCGAATATAAGATATCGAGATTTGAAGCCTGTGTTACAGTAAGAAGTTTACATCCCACGGCCATGACTGCGTTGGTATCTGCATTAAGCTTTTTTAGATCAATTGTTGTAATACCCTCTGGAATCTTACCATCCTCAAAAATATCGTTGCCAATCATATTCACGTAAGCTTCAATAAGTGGCGTTTCAGCTAAGATATCAGCAATATGAGGAGATATGAATTGATCCACTTGCATACCATCGGATTTTTCGACGAGTTCGATAGTTTTAATTTTGATACCAAAGTGGTTCTCTAAGCAATAGTGGATCGCGATGTGAATAACATCACGCATAGACATCTCTGTATTATCATTATTTGCAATAAATTGGTACCTCTCGAGCACTGGAGCAGGATCTGGCTTACGGTTTATGATACTAGCTTTCAAACCACGAATCTCGACACCTCCAGAAATAATTATATCAAAGTTCTTGTTTACGTAGACGGCAAATTCTGCGATGTGTAGGAAATACATAGATAAGAATTTTATATTTCTATGTATTATAATCTATTAAAAAAATTACCTTTATTATTTACATCCATATTACGAATCTGGCTTTGATGTTTTTCAACGTTAATAACAAGTTTCTGAATTCCTGTCGGGACAAAAAGACTACGAGTGTCGGAGGCAAGAATCTTCATTTGCAGCATGTTATCCATAAAAGCAATCCAGTTATTGTCCCACGCTATATGTCCTTTTTGGCCTGTAAATGTCGCACGCTTGATACTTCGGAAAACACCATCGTAATTATATCCTCGGAGTCGCAATTCTTTGTAGACATCGCTTGACGACATACACTCTTCGTTATCCTTTTCTACTATTAGTATATCGTTATTAAACATCTCTTCAGCTGGATGGCTTGTTATGCGTACATAACCAGTTACAACAGCCGCGCCACTCTCCACTACCTCAAATTGCCCTAATCCTACAATAAAAAGTTATATGTAGAGTTCTAATAGATAAAACGTAAAAAATATGTTGTACGTTTTACCATATACATTATAGAATTTATTATAGATCAGCATTATTTCTAATTCTGAAATAAGTAACTTACTTAATTTAAAACTGATATCATACCTGTTTGTATCATGACAGTAAACTGAAGATCTCGATCCACAGGGACAGTCGTAGCTCTAAGAAACTTGACATTCTCAAAAACGATTGAAACCTCGAAGTATGATTCTCCACGCATAAGAGCTAATGTTTCCCACACTAAGGCGAGATATCCAGTTGCGGGGAAAAGATTTCTACCATCGATGATGTGATGGACAACAGACGAATAATTTGGATCGGCCAAAGATATATCTATTACACGTTCTCCGGACTTCAGTTTTGATTGCTCTTCGTAAGTAATAACAAACCAGTCGTTGGTATGATCCCATCTAATAAGTGGCGATATCATTCGAGTCGATCGGCTTACTGGGTAAGCCACATGTGGATACATATTGTCTATAAAAAAATGAGATCCAATGAGAACCAATTATTAATTTAATTCTGCCAGACTTTACACGATTAAAAATGATTTGTGTAAGTTGATCTTACGTAATTGTGGCTGAAGTCCGGCGTTATACATCTTTCCGAGAGCTTGAGCTAGCATCTCCACATTATCTGCATGGCCCCGTTTAGTTAAGGCAATATTACTTACACTAGGTGCAAGAGACCTTCGGAGAATAGCTTGAAGGAGTCCGTGAGGTGCAATTTCAATGCAAATGGCGTCCTTAGGTATGAGGATCGATGACTCTTCAAACAGAACAGAACTGAGGAGATTGTTAGTATGATATTCAGCTGAACTTAATCGAGCAGTAGCTGTGTTCCATTTGCTACGTGGTACCGAAGTACTTATCCATTTGGAACTACGGGGCTTCGGCTCAGGAATAACCTTTTGCAAATAAGCGAGAAGCTTCGGTCCAGCTGAAGCAATGTAACGGCTATGGTAAGGAATGTTGCTACAATTCACTTCCTTGGCAAAAATGTTGTTTGCCTAGCAAGCAATAAATTAAATTAAAATTATTAAACCATACTAATTTTTCACGAAATTTGTTCTCACTTGCAGCTTAGCAACGAAGGCCTTCAACGACTCTGCAGGTCCACTAATCGTTGTGCTATCGACAGAGTTATGACATGCAACTTCAATATCTGAGGGGCACATTTCCTTAATTTTCTTATAACCAAGTCCTACGGCAGCCATGGAACCTCGTATGATTTCTGTTTCAATTGAAGCCAAACCACGGCAATAAGCGGCTAGAATCATTTGCTCAGCAGTAAAGCAGTCGTCGGCATAAGCACAGCCTAATTCTCCTACTGAGTGACCGATTATATTATCTGGATAGATTCCTACTGATCTTAGAACATCCACGAGACCTATCTATTGAATTATGAATCGGTCGTTAACGCCATTTTAGCCGAAGTAAATCTACTGTAATAGGTACACATACCTGAACAGCTGCAATTCCAACGAAAGAATTAAGAATATTATCAAAGATTTTTGGATCTTTGTTACAGATGATGTTAACAATATCAATTCCATGAGGTTTCAGTGCTGCATCACATTTTTTAATAGCCTCAGCAAATATTGGCAGACGCATCAGTGCCTCTCCTATTCATTAAAAAATGATATATAAGTTAAGTTCTTTGTAATTGAAATATGTCCAGGTAAACTTACCCATTCCTGGCCACTGGGAACCCATTCCAGAGAATACGAACCACACGGGCCTTTTTGTTCCCGTGTAGTTCGCGATTTCCTTTATGGAATTCTTGACGAGCCCTTGTGCCGGCAAAACAGTGTATCCTCTGTAAAGATGGTTGTTGATGCTTTCGGAATGAATGTCGTGCAGAAGTTTCACATATTCTATGTCGACGGTTTTGCTTTCGAGCTAATAATAGAAATTTAAATTAACTGTTATTTGAAAAAGAGACTTCTGTCACATTTTTTCAACATTATTTGAACTGTGAAAGTATTGTCAAAATATAATTTCAATAATAAATGATGATAATTATGCGACAAAACTCGAATATTTCCCATAAATATAAATATATACCCTAGGCATCGTAAATATTTTGAAGTCGCATTAAAACAAGAACATATAAACAAAACCCTACATTCCTTTTAAAATTTATATTTTTTCGGAAATGCCAACCAATAATAATACATAGCTTTGCTGTTATATAAGTGAATTATAATTTATATTTTTAGTATACATTGTTTGAATTCTGTTTGAATAAATACTATTACTGAGAACTAGTTTTTTAAAAATATCATTATTCTTTAATTTGTCAAATCTTTGGAGAAGCAATAAGTTGTATGTTATTACTGTAACTATACTTACATCGTTTAAGAGTGTATGAACAGCTTCTTCCGTACGACCGGACACAATAACAACGCGTGGGAGGTCATCACTGGGAAGTCCATTATTGAGCTTTTCCTTCGGATTCGACTTAAGTAAAATATGAGCGTTAGCACCTCCAAAACCGAAGGAGTTAATACCGGCGTAACCACCTTTCCAAGGTGTAGGATCGGTAACGACCTTCAATCTGCCCTCTTCTAGAGCTTTAATACCCTTCCGCATCGTTTTATAATGAAGATTGGGTGGAATCAGACCGGATTCCATTGCAATAACAACCTTTACGCAAAATTGAATCATTACTATATAAATTGTATTGAATCATTTAAGTTTACCTATCTATTCGGTAAGCATACCTTGGCAATGGAGCAGAGGCCACTGGCTGGTTCAGAATGTCCCAAATTGGACTTAACGGATCCCATCCACAAAGGATCAGACCGACCAGTACATAAGACACGATCGAGTGCATTTACCTCTTCAGGATCACCGGCTTTAGTACCCGTACCGTGAGCCTCAATGTAGTTAAGACTCGTGGGTGATACACCGATCTCTTCGTAAAAGTCTTGAAGAAGGGCTGCTTGCATTATGCCCGAAGGAAATGTGATACCTTGTTCTTTGAAACCATCGCAGTTGGTCTTAGCATGTACAAGGGTAGCATAGATGCGTTTCGCGACTTTAGCTTTCTGCAAGAATACTACACAGATGGCTTCACTACGAGCATAGCCGTCAGCTGATTCGTCGAATGACTTGCAACGACCGTCCATAGATAAAACTCCTATTTTCATATTACACTTAGTAAATTAATGTTCATCATCCTTTTTATGAGTATAATAAAAAAACACTTATGTAGCGACTAACCAAGGCGAGAAAATTGCAGAGAAACATAAGGATGTAGACAGAGATTAGAACCACCGACAAGCGCAGAGTCACAGCGTCCTTCACGAATGGCGGTATAAGCTTGCTCCAGAGCAAAGAGACTCGAGCTACAAGCTGTGTCAATAGTGAAACTTGGTCCAATTACGCCCAGCCAGTACGAAATACGATTCGCCAACATAGCACGACTGCAGCCAACAATACCAAATCCTTCACCCTATTTATTGTATACATTAGATTATCGAAATATTTAATCTTAAAGTAATTTTTTGCGTTTTCTTAAGTCTTACGGAGTATTTGTCATAAAACCATATTTTTTCTGATTCCGAGAAGCAGGCGCCGACAAAGACACCCGTATTGGAACCACGCATTTGACGTGGATTGATACCGGCATCAATTATTGCTTCATATGCGTGCTCCAGCAATAAACGACACATAGGATCCATAGACTGAGCTAGTTTAGAGTGTACTCCAAAGAAAATGTTGTCAAATTTTTCTATATTGTTGATTTTACCGGTATCCTGCGGAATTTCGGGGTGATCTGTAAAAAATGGACCGAACAATACAAATAGTCAGTTTGCGTACTCAAATACGTTATTGAGATGTGTGTGTGTGTGTGTGTGTGTGTGTGTGTGTGTGTGATTAGAAATTATGAATTATTTTTTATCTTGTAAAAAAACCTGAAAATGAAATCATACAATTTTTTAAAAATACCAAAAATATTATATTTTTGGTAGTTAAATACACATTGTATTTTGAAACATATAATTTTAATAAAAATACATGCTTTAAAATATAAAAATATACTCATCCTAGCAATTTAACCTATTGAAATTCAGTCATTAGAAGTAAAAATTGAGAGTAAAACACAGATATATAATTTCATATTACGCTAATAAGTTAAAAAGAGAAGCTGTGGATCATCAAAAAATACAACTTTTTCTCGTGTACATATACGACTAAATGTGTAATTTTTAATTTTTTATCATTAATATACACTTGATCTATATATTTTTATCGTAGCAATCGTCACTTGTTTTGATATATAATTTGACAAAAAATTAATTTTATTGAAAATCATTACTTAAAGAATGATATCACTGTATTTAACAATAATGTGGTATGCAAGCATTGACGATAAGTGTGTCGCGTTAGCTTTAATAAAAGATGGTATGCAAAAGAAGGGGGTTCGTCAGAATATGAAAAAAAGATTTTGAAGGTTTTTAATCTTCTAAAATCACAAGATTAGAATACGAGAGATTAGAACTACGATAAAAATCTTTTCTGGCATAATTGTTTTAATATCTATTATATAATCTCATTTTTATCAATATAATTTTAAACAGACTTTAAAATTGCGTCTAAAAATGAGATTGCAACCAAAATGCAATATATGCATTCTTATACAAATCTGGTAATCAGTGTTTTTTAAATTTAATTCGTTAATGTAAAGCATATATAAATTTACATAGTCAATGAATATACATTCATTTACTTTTTCATTTCAAAAATCAAAGATTAAAATGACTACGCGCATAGTGTTTTTAGCTTGTTCTCGTAAATTTTTTGCATTTTTTAAAATAACTATCATTTCTTATAATTTTCAATTTTTAACAGAAAAGAACATTAAATTTAACGATCGCTGAGATTTGAGGTTTTTTATAAATATATCCTATTGATATTAGTCACTTTCTTTACGTTTTAAAAAAGTAGTAATACTGAATGTTTTAAACGCGAAATCTATAACCTTTGCGACTTACTTAATTTCCAACGACGATTGTCGTCGTTAATGAGATCCACTTTGTTCATAAGATTTTCTTGCAAGTGCTTCACGTTATTGGAATCGGGAAATCTACCAGATATACCACTGATAACCAGTTCCTCGCCTGGCTCTACTGCTTGCAGCTTTCTCGTTGTTTTCGTTTCTGCCATCGTAATTTTTAACGAGTAATTCCTAAGTCACTTGCTATGATTTCTTCTGTTTTTCCTTTTTCCTTTCTTCTTTTTTTGAATTACAAATACTCGATAATATTTCTGCGTATGAAAATTCACTAATTGTTAAACTCAACTTCAAGAATCACAGCTGAGTCAGTAAATAAATGAAAATTTAGAAATTAGAAATATCTATATATAGAAGGAAACGTGATGTCCTTATAACAGCCGATACTGTGATAACGTAAGACCGCAAGAACACTGTAGAATGTCCATTGATTTGGAGCTTTTTATACAAGCGGTTTTCTCACCATCATCGCTACAGAGACTCCCGACGAACTAATTAGGTTCACAAATTTAAGCATATAAGAATAACAATTGGTTTGTAGCTACACTGACATTTGCTTTTATTCATTTATTTTCGATTTTGAATACACACTCAATATGCACTATACAAAACTAATGGAAGGCTTTCAGTTGAAACTGTTTGTGCATTTCTGAAAAGATGTAGAGTATCGCGTGTTTTTTAATATATAATATATAATATATAATATAATAGTTTATAGTCGTAATGCTATGCTACTTACATGCACATAGGATATTCTTTGTAAAAATAGCTATCCCTTTTGTCCCAAAATGGGAGCAACGTAGAGGAGTCGTTGATACGTGATTTTGTAGGTATGAATATGCATTTTATATTGTAGTGGGGCCTTTTGCCTAAAATCAAGATGGTTAACTGCTCCCAATTAAAAAAATTAAAAAAGGAACAAACTTTTTTGTTCCTTTTTTTTGTTATCCACTCGGTATTTATCTGATAATAGCAGCAAATTGCAAACAATATTTTTTCCACTTAACAGAAAGAACAAAGATATTTTTGAATTATTTAAAAAAAATGCGATTTTGGATTTTTCAAAAATTCGATCAAAATTCGAAAATTGTAAATATTCTATGACTAATTTTAAGATATATTTATTCTTAAAATATTTTAATCAGGTGTTAGGTTATAATAAGAGCATATGCTATCACGTAGCAAAAATAGCCTTTCACCTTCCTTTCATTGTCCTATTCGACCAAATATTACCTGACGCGCCCTTATCGCTGTCGCGCAAGATTACAAAAAACTGACTAAAGATGAAAAAAAAAATTTACAAAATAGGCTAGCATTTTATTCAATTAAAACCTTTTCAGAGTCGATCCACCAGAATTATTTTAAGTTAAAATATCATGAAAAAAATTTTTAACCAATTTGTTAAGAAATTTTAGCTGTAGATTATGTCAATTTTCATTGATTGAAGCCCCAGCTGTTTTTTAACTGCCATGCTTTGACAATTTTCATTTTAAAGAGATATTTTTTATCGATTAATTTTGCAAATAAAAATGAATTATATCTGATTTTTATATCGGTAAATTGTATAAGCAGGTCACGACCTGGTACACGTAATTAACTGTATGTATTATTCTTATCGTCATTATGAAAAATCAGTTTTTGTTAATTGGTACGTATATCACACTAATGACGTATTCAAATTAAAGAAAAAGGTCTAGAGGCTGAAAAACTCTGTAAATGACGATAAGAATCATTATATAAGTGGTACCGGTTAAAAATTTATGAGCATTCGAATAAAATTTAAAATCAGTCAATTTTTCACCCTTAACTTAACACTTGAAAGGTCTTTTTGAATGATTTTTTCAAGTAATAATCCTGCAATTGTACTTGTAGATCTTCTATTTGTACGATATTTACAGTGGGTTTCAGAGACTACAATTTTATTTAAACTAAAGAGAAAAGGAGAAAAAAACGAACCTAATTAAGGACAGACATGAGGGATAAACGATTCAAGTCAAAGATTATTATAACATATATATAATATATATTATATATATTATATATATATATATATATATATATATATATATATATATATATATCTTTTATTATAAACATATACGTAGTTATATTGGTCTATAATAATTATATGTACTAATCGAATCTATAATTTAAAATGGGGTATGAGTTCCGTGAACTTATTACTTAGTCAATAGATGTTGTTAGGAGTTGCACCGGATAAAGAGATACCTTCTCATCTTCTCACCCGAATTGGAGTTCTAACCGACTCAGTGCCGAGTTCCTTGCAAAGCACAATCTCAACAGCCAAGAAGCTATAATCGGTTTGAGGCCCTATGAACCTATTCCCTGTTGAGCTCCCAATTTATTGTTTGTAATAATTATACTTACAGTACCCTGGTGTAAACTGAGCCGCTGAGTACTTGAGAGATCGAATAAATGAATTGAATAGCTTCTCCAGGGAACATACCGACCCTTTTATACAGTAAAATTGTGCAATAGGCACCTCATCTGAAAATTGATAAGCCAATTACCAGAAGTTTGGCATATGTCGAAGTGGGATGCCCGTATTCCCTACTATAATACATTTCTATTTGCTTCTATACTCCATACTGCTTAATTCATGCTACACTTCCGTTGCATACATTTATTTCAAATACTTTGCATTTACATATTATATTTTACATCTTGAAGCAAAGCTTGAAGAGCCAATCAGTTCAGAAAATGATTTCAACGACCAATAATCAGTTTAACTGAGAAGAAGAGCCAACTAATCTGGTACTATTGAGAATAGAAAGACCAGACAACTTAAAATATTTTTTCTCGATATATAAATATAAATTTTTCATGTAGACGTGTTAATTGTGTATACGAAGTTTGCACTATGCAAACATTGCATGTTGTTATATACATATATTTTAATACATTTATTTATAGATTCATACATTTTCGTTTTGGCTTATATTTAGTACTTAAATAATTAAAACTATATATATTTATATATACGAGTCAGTTTTCTGATAGATTGATTGATCAACATTTGTTATTATTTTGAATATTTTTAAAAAATTAATACAGATGCCTTGCGTTATTATAAAAGTGTTAGCTCCATCAACCATTTAAAAACAATACACGTATCATTGAAGAAAGTGAATGCAATCCCTTTTTGTTGTACATTACCAAAGACTATATATCGAACATCGCTCTCTCAAACTAATCGTTTGTTTCCGTACTAAATGCCGCCTTTTCCTTCGCGCTTTTACTTAGTGAAATCTGAAGATAACCTTGAATTAGATCGAGCTTAATATAATGTTTCACTGCGTTTTATTTCTCGAGCTATTCATCAATGTTTAGAATAAGATGATTAATTACCTTGGTAATTTTATTTACGCATCTACAGTTAACGAGCATCCGTCAAGATCCGTCTTTTTACGAACTACAAAGGCTGGACTCGCGAGAGAAACTACATAACTACCAAACTGGTGTCATCTAGTTCTAACACCTAGATTAATACGTGCGATTTCGCTCTTTTCGTCTATGATTACATCGCGAATAAATTTTTCCCGGAACGTATCCGATTCATGTCTCGTAATAACATTTATATCAGCTCTTTCGGTTCGTCTTTATTGAAACTCTCTCTTTGATTTTTCCGTTATCGTCTGCTACACCATGGTAAACATTCTCTTAGGTTAATTATTGTGTGTACTAATTGTGAATCCAATGTTATTGTAATAATATATTACAGTGAAGCAACCTGCAATGGCAAGTTGAATGAAGAGCATGTGTTATTTAAAATATAGCATTTTGTATATAATATATAATCTTAACATAATTTTTAAAATATAAGGTTGTCAAATATCTCCCTTCCGCTTTTTTGCTCTGTATTCAATGCGTTATAAAAAGTGTTGCAGGTGATCCGATTTAGTTCGAATATGCGCAGTTTTGTTCGATAATCTATTGCCATCTAGACGGCAACTTCATAATAGCCCCCTCGTAGAAGCCCCCCTCCTTTTTTGCGAAGAACTAGGACAGCCACTTTTCACAAGCCTCTTTTGAATTCAACTTTACACCACCAAGGGCGTTTGCCATGGACTGGAACAGGTGGTAATCACTTGGCGCTATGTCCGGGCTATATGGTGGATGCAATAAAATCTCCCATCCGAGCTCTCATAGCTTCTGACGAGTTATCAACGAAGTGTGTGGTCTGGCGTTGTCCTGGTGAAACACTATAACCTTCCTGTTGGCCAATTCTGCACGTTACTGGTCGATCACCTGCTTCAAGCGATCCAGTTGTTCGCAGTATATCGTAGAATTAAGCGTCTGGCCATATGGGAGCAGCTCATAGTCGATGATTCCCTTCCAATCCCACCAAACACACAGCAAAACCTTCCTGGCCGTCAATCCCGACTTGGCCACTGTTTGGGACGACTCACCGGCCCTCGACCACGACCGTTTTCGTTTTATATTGTCGTATGTGATCCATTTTTCGTCGCCAGTCACCATCCGCTTCAACAATGGGTCGAGTTCGTTTCGTTTCAGCAGCATATCGCAGGCGTTGATTAGGTCTAGTAGGTTTTTTTGCGTCAAAACATGCGGCACCCAAATATCAAGCTTTTGCTTGTATCCAGCCTTCTGCAGATGGTTTAAAATGGTTTGGTGACTAACTCCCATCTCCTGGGCGATGTCACGAGATACCACATGCCGGTCTAACTCGATTTTTTCAACGATTTGATCCGTATTTATCGTCACAGGTCTTCCGCCGGTTGGCTTATCCATGGTATCGTTTTCACCGGCTCTGAATCGTCGAAACCATTCCTCCGCTGTTCGAAGTGATAGAGTACCATCCCCAAAAACAGTTTTAATCTCGCGGAACGTTTCTCTAGCGGATTTGCCTTTAACGAAGGAAAACTTTAAAATAGCGGGAATTTCGGCGTTAGTGAACTCCATGTTTACACGTCTATAACTGTTGAATGGAATATCCAAACTAATCATGCATAGTGTCGTTTTGTAGATTATGTCAAGGCCTTTAAAATCATGTATAGTATTTCCAGATATGTGCTCCGTAGGCCGTACATAGCCGCGAAATTTAAAAGACAAAAAGGCGGAAGGGATATATTTGACAACCTTATCTTAGGCCTACTTGCCTTTGTCTTCTAGCGTGGAATATAATACATCAAATAATCCGGTCACAGTACATGAAATTTAGCATATTATGGAAAGAGACGCCGATTCATATTGCTTACCAAGTATTTGTGACCCTATTTCCTTCGACTATAACTCATTAGCCATTTCGTCTCTAACTTCTGAGATATTTAACTCCAAACCATTACTGAGTTAAATCTTTCCCAACACATATTCTTGCGTAGATTATCTTTGTGTTGTTGCATTTGGGCCGCCATTAATCTTAGCCTTTTGCCTTTGCAACGTCTGACTGCAAAGGTTCATAGTATTCACCCTCGTTAAGTATACCACTTAAATACTACATTTTTCTGATGAGTATTTGCCACTATCCAAGCTTCAGACATCTCAAAGCCTTCATTGTCGCTGTAATCACGAATTATACCTTGAATACTCGGTATTAGTGAAGCTTGAACTACTTGTTTCGTCATGTCATTTTGATTGTCTCTATGCAACAAAAAGAAACAAATTTCTTGCATTCTAACTAATACTTCGTATTCAGCTGTATCGTAGAATTCAGAGACAACAAAGACTGCGCTACCTCAGACTTTATTGTTCTTGTCTTACTCTATTGGCGCTAGCCGACGACCTTGATCCCGACTCATGATTTCCTGAAGTTCCTAAGTTTCAGCTTCAAGTATTACATCTATTATTTTCTCTCTTTGCTTTAGTTGCAAGAAATTCGGTCTTCTGTCAGCAGCTATTTTATAATCGTCTTCAGTATTTTAACTTGTTGTATTCCACTTCTGAATCGTTGGCTTAGATATCTACGTATATCAAGAAAGAAAACTTGTTTTACTTAAAAGCATATATTTAGACAACTAAATAACGAATTCCAATTTTTAATACGTAAAAATAGGAAAACTATTCAGTTTTCATTTCACGGAAGGCTAATACAAAAATAATAAAAAGTTTGAACTGTTTGAATAATTAAACTATAAATTAACACCCGAAAAAAGTAATATGAGCTTGTATGAGATTTCATAATATTGAGTAATTTCATCGCCAATATAAAATAAATCCCGTCAAAATCGTGTTCAAGGAGAAAACTATAATTATATTTTATAAAAAAATTACACAAAATGTATTTTTTGAAATGCTTATAATATTTGAATGACTAGATTTCCTATTTCTAATAGCAAATCTAATCGGAACGATTAATTGAAATCAAGCGTCTTTATAATTGCAATTTAAAGTAATATTTTAGATAAACACCATATTTGGAAACAAATACATATTTGGAAAATAGAATATTAAAATAATAAATAGAATAATAAAATAGATAATGAAATGTTTTTTTCAAAAAATTAAAATAATCGAAGGAAACTTTTTTGCATTTTAGACTGCAAAACCCAAGCGGCTAACTGAAAAGAACGTTTAAAGAGCTTTTCTCCCGGATGCCACCCAAAGGTGTTACGGTGAGTGTACCCTCGCGAATAATTTTTCAAGTTTCAGGTGCCAAGTTGTTTCCTGTATGTTGCTGATTTACTCATACATCATAGTATAATGCTTAATGGAATTGTTGTTCATTGTTAATTCATTTCAATCAAATTTACAATCAGGTTCGGGAGTCAAATAATCGTTTAACATAATTGTATTTATGACTTTTAGATGTGTTATGTACCGAAGGAAATGAAAGTTTGTCAAACATTTTTTGGCCTTGTAATCGCCTTACCATTGAAATACTGCGAGATAATTAGTCAAGCCAGAATGTTGCACAAATGTGTAACTATATTTTATTTTTTCTTTATAAGTAAACCGATCTTTAAGAAAATTTGTTTAATCATTTTCCTCGTACAATAAAAGGTATTTCAACTATTCTATTAAAATTCAGCTTGATCGAGTACATACAAACATATTGACAACAAAAAATTCTTAGAAAAATAATTAGCCTTATAAAAATGAATTTTAGCTATAAAAAATCGTTTTTTATACACAACATTTTCGCAACTGCATAAATATGATCTTTTTCTCCTAATAATATATTATTATTATTATTTGCAAGTATTTAGTGCAAGCTGTAAACAAAAACGCATTTTTAACCATAAAAATTAATTGTAGAAAAAATATCTTGATAAGATTACTGACAATCTTAAAAAAAAACTTTTAAGAGAATAGTCTCCATCTATCAACACATACATTCTAAAGAAACAAAAAGGTTCAGAATTAAAGAATAATCATAAAGAATAATCTTCTTTGTTCTGTTCTTCAATAATACAAACAGAGATCTATATTTTCTCTCCAGAATTTATTTCTTCCCATTGTATTTTCGAAAAAAATCACATAGCTTCTTATTGCTTAAACAGGTATTCGTATTATATAATATGTAATTATAAGTATGCATTTAGCGTAGTACATAAGATATTTACAATTGCACCTTCATCATTTAACAGATACTCATTATAAACAACAACCAAGCATAAGCATACTATCTACAAAAAATCAATTAGTTTAATAATTAAAGAATTTGAGAAATAAATAATATTTATTTGAGTTACTTGAATGAAAATTTAAATAAAAAGTGTCTGATCATGTATCCAAAAGTCATTAAACGAGGAGTGATACCAACTGGTTCGTTGATCATTTTTCTGAAATCCCACTTACAATAAACATGTAAAGAAGGTGATAAGAAATTTTAAGTACTATCATGATACTTTAAATATAAATCTGTTATCTAACGAGACTTTATCTAACAACAACTCGCAATAGTAGTAACAAAAAATAAGTTGGAGGATCAAATATTGCTAAATTTTCAACTATAACTTCTTTTCTACTTATGTAATCTAAACAGCTTTTTTTAAATTATGGCTCTTTCAATGCTATTTTTAACTGTATACTTCCGATTAGCGGTATAGCGATACACTTTATTTTTGTGTTTTTGCCGATAAAAACGGAGTTGCAAGCTAAAATGAATATGTAAATCGTTCGTTTTACTCGGAACACACCCGTGAACCAGGAAAAAAAAGGGTACGAGCATGCATGCCCTCGCTTGAAAATTGTCGATTTTCAAAGATTAAAAATTGATTAAAAATTGATTAAAAATTGATTAAAAATTGATTAAAAATTGATCGCGAATAATAAAATAAATCTTTTTTAGCATTTTTTAGCTTTACAAGATCGAATAATTGATGATTAGAATAATTGATTAGATTTTATCGATTGATTAGAAAATATTTGTACAGACACGTATTTGCATCAGAGCCAAATTAAACAACTTTAACAAGCCGAGTCGTTTACGATTTGAATGAAAACTGAAGAGATACGAATTGCTCTAAACGCTGACTCTGGCATTATTGCTTAAATCGTATTTGAATTCTCAGTCATTTGATTAACTCTTGCTTTTGGTGGATGATATACGAAGTTTAGGTTAATAGTGAGGTAGGTTAGGGCAAATAGTAAAAATTATTTGCACGAATTAATATTTATTAAAAATCTAGTAAAATTCTTGATGATTCATTACTGAGTAAAAAATGTGTTAAACTACATAACGAACACGTTGATTTAGAATAATTTATTATTTATAAATATTATTTGCATACAAAGACATTTAGTATTGAACTGTTTACAGTAGTATCGTTGGAATTTACCGGAACCCGACGTGAGTCAACTGCTTTTAGAGAAGCAGCAACATGAATTTTAAAATTGTCGAATTAAAACTTTTTGCGAAGTCTTAAATATTATATCTACCTAGTTTTAAAGAGCTTCTTGATGCTATACGAATGAGCTTGCCTCTGCTCCGTATCAACCTTTTAACGGTTTTAATTATCGTAAATTATTCGACACATTTTCATACAGGATATTCTATTGACATTTAACAATACGTTTTATAATAATAATTTCTCCGTCTTCTGGTTAATCTGTCTGTCGACGTTTTATTATCTTATTTTTTAGAAATATAAATTTTTAACAGAATCCATTTTATTATTCCAACTGTACTAATTCGAACTGTACTAATATATAAACTTCAAATACTAGCAAGGATTTAAACATTTTTTCATTTAGTAAATGTTATATCGTTTAAATTATACTTCATTGAGAATTAACTTTTGGCGTGTAAATTTATTTCACATAGCTAAACGAGTAGTAAATGTACATGTACATACAATCGAAATTTGAATTTCATCTTCGATTTTATACTTCGACTTTTATTTTGACTCCGGTACTTTAATAATTTAATTTCAATACTTTTATAACAAAAAAAAACTTCAATTTACATAGTTAAATGATGCTTAAAATTTCGCTTTTTTATCGAATAAAAAACAATACAATCGTCTGAAGCTAACATTGCTTTTATCACACGATACGATTCAATTCTTCGAATTTCGACTAGTTGCTATTCAATATTCTTGTTCGAATACAATTGAGTTGAATTTAAACAGTAATTTACATAAAATCTATAACACAAATAAGAGTTCTCTTGTCGATTAATTTGCCTCTTGGCTTTCCATCTATGATAAAGCCTTTTGCTCTCATTAGTCTGTATTCTATTGATTATAGGTCGGTTCCAATACTGAAAAACTGACCTATCGACACCTACGCGCAAAACGAACGAAAATCTTTGATTTTGAATTTGATCTCAGTATTCAGACACGCTTGTTGACATATGGCATAGAAATGGTGATCTACTAGCATATGTAGCTAAATTAACAAGGGATAAAAGTTTCATATATGAAAGAATACGAAATGCTACTGCATTAGTAGGGCAACTTATACTTACACACTTCCGTATGCGTCAGAATGCGCATTTTTTGTGCCAAAACTTTCTAGTTCGGATATTTTATTCTAATATTACCAAGACAATTAAACTTATTTGCCAAATGACTAGAATCTTACCATTAAAGCGAAAAGGAATTATCTAGGTGATTTGAATTTTTTAAATAGCTTAGTTTAATATTTTAGTTGTTACGTTCTGTATATGTATAGCAATGTTGCTTCAGCGTTATCGCTGATCGTTTTCATCAATGATGAACTCCAAGCGTTGTGAGAAGGAGATGCTCGAGATAGGGCAAATTACAATTCACTTGCGTTCAGCAGATGATGTGGCGTCTTGATGAAAATGGTTTAAAATCTCAATTGGATCGCTTGAACTCGATTGTGTCAGTGAGCACAAGGCTCGATTTGTCAGTTCTAGAATGATGAAGGACGACAGCTCGCATTCACCCTATCTGAATAAAAATATACCAAAAATTGCGAAATCGTTTGCAAGTTTTGCAAAACCAAATCCAAAAATAATAAATAAAAATCTGTTTGAGTCCCTCTACACTCTCTGATTTCATACATGTTTTATTTGATTTAATTCTCGATTTCTAGAGTATGAAACGATTCTTGATCGCTTGCAATATAATTGCAAATTAGGCAAATATATTTGTTTTTATATACGCTGATTAATAATACGCTGATTTCATTGAATTATTAATTATGAATTAATGAAGAAATAAGTCTGCACAGCGAGTAATGGGGGATATAGAGACTATATTGTACATTTTTTGGTAACTCTAATATACAAATATACTCTAATGTACAATACTCGAATGAGAATTAGGTATGACCTGAGCATACGATTACGAGACTCGTATTACGACGTACTGTATTTAAAAAATTCTACTAGATGGTGCAGCAGATGCACATCGTTTTAGTCAAAACCTGGATGGAATTAGGATGGAAGTATCGCAAGGTATTGGTTTTGTAATTTTGCCAGCAGAAAATTAAATTGCATAATTAGAAAAATTTCATGTAATTTCATTTATTTATTGATAGAATTAGTGTTATTAATGTTAATCGCAACAAAAGTTGTCTTTATAGTACGTGAAAGAACTATTTAGAATAATGCGTATAAGAAGTATAAACAAATACGTATTTATAAATAACCATCTCGTATGATGAATAGTTCATAGATTATTTAGTATGTTTTGGAGTAAAAATTCATAGTCATTAACAACTGTATTGTGAATTATTAGTTTATAATATAGAAAATGAAATTTTGAACTTATCGTCCAAAACTGGCATGGCGGGGATGATGGTTAGGGGATTGCGAGTACAGGAACCTGTGCGTAATGTTGGGGCGTCGATTCGGCTGGAGGTGAGTTCACGCAATATTGTCTACCGCGTTAAGCTATGATGTACTTATGACCTATCCGTAATGCAGAGCACATAATATATCTTATTATTATATTATAAATATATTATGTACTTTACATTACGGTGTGTTACGTATATATGTTATGTTCTACTCGACATACCCTTTTGTCGACACAAATTTGGCGCGCTTAACGTTTTATTTGGCGGCAATATAAAATAAAGGCTTTGCATACTGAGGGAAAGCCATATACGCATACGGCTCATAATAATTATAATTATACCTATCGGTAAAAGGATCATCAAATCCTGTATTTGTATCAGGGTCGATGTAATCTTCCACAATTGCGACATCTCTATCAGTTTTATATCGGCAAAGACATCTTGGTTCAGCTCTTTAGGTCGAAATATCTCTTCTGCCCTGAACTCATGTTCACAATACTAAGTTCACAATACTAAGGATATTGTAATCGCACTTCGCGACTACACTACTAGCCCTATTAAATACGGGAAATGGCATTAAAACGTTCAAAACGCTCGAAAACATGTACCGCGCCCACATAATAAACGACTTTCTGAGTCTAAAAATGGGAAAATTCACTATTTAAAACAGGCAAAATGTTGAAAATATTCATTATTCGAATAACTCGCGAAAATAATTTATCATATGAAAATGTGATTGTACTTACACTGTGTACACTAACCTAAGTACACTTACCTATAATGTAAATATACATACGTACTTGTATACAACAATCTGAATATTATATACAATCTAAAAGTACTTTGAAATTTTAATTTCCTTTCATTTTCGAATGCAGCAGATTATGTTTTATGAATGAATTTCTTAAATCAAATTCTTATACTGACAATCGCAATTGTTCTTAAATCGACTGATTTTTGCTGTATTATTTTAATTTTTATATTATATACGGTCAAAACCAAAAATTGCAGATAACAGATACTTTACAGTTAAATAATTTTTTATACTGCATCATTTTGTTCTATATTCCAGCGAACAAGAACTTCTGCAAACACAACAGCTGATGAGTGACACGCAAAACGAAAGCGATTATAACAATGTCGCAGCATTATCAGCTGATCTACTCTACAAACATTATGTATTATATATATATATATATATACATGTATGTGTATGTGTATGTATATATGCATATGTATAATGCATACAGGATGTAAGTGCATCTTCCTCTGTTTCTATTTCTACTTTCTACAACGCCTCCCAACAGTCCCAACAACCGCCGATATCCATTGAAGTATTTTCACGTAGACGACGTTTCAAACAAATATTTCTATTATCGATTATATTTACATAAAGTATAATATGTGTGATAAAGTAATAGTTTTAATGAATAATTAGTAAATAATGAATTGTGCTACCTGCTACTTGAACTTTTTAAATATGAAAATCATTGCATACATTACGTATATAGGTTAGAAATTCATTTCGTTACGAATAATACAAAATAGTACATGAAGAAATAAAACATGTGCCCAGCATTATTGGAAAATGAAGAAAGATATTTTGGAGGTATGACCTTTTTTGCCCAAAGTCACCCAGCTGAACTTTGTGGAAGCAATGGTTTACCACTGACTCCAAATTCAATAACAATATTAGGGAAATCGCAGTTTTTAAAAACTATTCAGCATCCAAATTTAGCCACGTATTTAGATATCATCAGAAGCAAACATGGTACGCTATTTGTGCATTGTTTTTTACAATTGTACTGTTAATGTATTTAATTACAAAATGTTAATCATGTTTTAGAACGAACTGTTGTTGTCGCCGAATACAGAGGTGAATCTCTTGCTTCAAAAGAAAATTTATCTGTCGGTGATATCATAAAAATAGCTTACCAATGCTTAGTTGGACTGAAATACATGAACAAACTTAGCTTGGTACATAGCCATTTAAGTCCAGATAATATTTTAGTTAATAAAAATATAGAAGTACAACTTTATAATTTTGGATTATATTTTATGACTGATCATGGAAAGAATGTCTCCTTTCCAATAGGGTACGATGAACTAATATTTTTTAATGCTCAAGATATATATTGCATTTGATTTTCCATTAAACATTTGATTAAAAAATCTTTAAAGCCATCCAAAATATACTGCGCCAGAAGTATTTCTTAGTAATGGAGCACGTAGTAACAAAGTTGATTCTTGGTCACTGGGAATGATTATTGCAGAACGTTTGTTGGGACGAACTCTTTGGCCAGGAATGAAATTGTCACAGTGCTTGAGGAAAGTCTTAAGTTTGATCCACACTGAGAATAGCATTTTTGAACGATTATCACGCGAAAATAATTGTTATGATGTTTACGAAGTATGTAATACATTCCTTTTATAATAAAAAAGAGTGCACACTTCAGGAATCAAAAAATATAATTATTTTGCCATTTCCAGGATTTACCTGATAACGTTAAAGAATTTATGAATGCCTGCTTGCAAATTCACCCTGCATTACGTAAAACACCAGAAGTTCTTTTAGAATTACCAATATTTGAAGATTTTCTAAAGAAAGATGAAAGAGATAAAAACGATGGCTTATATGAAAACGTTATTAATCGAAAAATGGATGAATTATATTATTTGTGGCAATTAGCAGGAGGAGACATGTCCATTGAATTGAAAAAGCAAGGCTTAATTCGTTCAAGACCTCCAGTGTTATCAATACCAAAGTAAATTCGTTTCTTTTATAATGTGCATATATATGTAGTATAATTTATTTCTTAATAAACAATTTTAGCTTAGTCATATTGCTTGGTCAAATGTTTGGTCATCGTGATACTGCAGGATTGCTCGATCATAGAGTTGTTAAGGTTTCGCTCGATACATTGAATCAGAGATTGTCACATATTCCATATGTTGCAAACTATCCTCGACTTACAAGCCAGTAAGTAGTTCATTTCTCAAATAAAACCATTATTAAGAGTTCAAATTAAAAATAGTTTCAATTTCAAGGATGCATGTGCAAGCCCAAGATGATTTGACTAATGCATCGTCTGAATTACCATTAATAATAAGGGAAAGAGATACAGAGTACCAATTTTATAGAATTGTTTTGTACGATAGATTACTTCAGGTATTTAAGAGCAAATTAAAACAGTTATAGGTATTAGTTACATTTGATTATATTATATTATATTATAATCTAAATATATTATTTTTAGATTTATCCAATAACGAAAGATGCAATAATAAGAGAAGCTCACAAAGATATTCCACCTTTAGTAAGAGGAGCAGTGTGGTCAGCTGTATTGGGTGTAACAGGGGATATTAAAAAAAGATACGATATGATTGATAAGGAAACACCAACGCATACTGACAGACAAATTGAAGTTGATATTCCAAGGTGTCATCAATACAGTGAACTTCTATCATCTGGTGCTGGTCACGAAAGACTACAGAGATTATTGAAAGCATGGGTCAGAGATAACCCACATTACGTTTACTGGCAGGGACTTGATTCACTGACAGCCCCATTTCTATTTTTAAATTTTAATAATGAAGGTGAAGCTTTTATAAATCTTTCAGTTGATTTAATAAAAAATTTTTGTATGTCTTGCTATTTATTCATAATTATTATAGCTAGGGCTTTTGCCTGTCTATCTGCCTTTATACCAAAGTATCTTCACAAATTTTTTTTGAAAGATAATTCTGCAGTTATACAGGAATATTTAGGAAAATTTTCACAAATTATCGCATTTCACGATCCACAATTAGCAAACCATTTAAAATCAATAAATTTTGTACCCGAACTGTTTGCCATACCTTGGTTTTTAACCATGTTTTCACGTAAGTAATTCTGCTTTATTCATTTATAATTAAACTTTGAATTACTAAACTATAAAATCCTGTTAAATGTATTTACAGATGTATTTCCTATTCATAAAATCTTACATTTGTGGGACAAACTTTTACTTGGAGATTCGTCTTTTCCACTATTCGTTGGTTTAGCAATTTTGAAACAATTAAGAGATGCCCTACTTACTTCTGGATTCAATGAATGCATTCTTTTATTCTCAGATCTTCCAGAGATCGACATAGAACTTTGCGTTAAAGATTCAATGTCGATGTATCAAAAAACTCCATCAAGCATAACTTACCGCAAACACCAATTCAATCAATCAAAGGTACTTTTATATGATATTCATATAATAAGTTAAAAAATGATCCGAAACATTTTTTACAGGCTA
Source organism: Apocrypta bakeri (assembly GCA_018906985.1). Lineage (NCBI taxonomy): Eukaryota > Metazoa > Arthropoda > Insecta > Hymenoptera > Pteromalidae > Apocrypta > Apocrypta bakeri. The sequence continues at coordinate 2,191,592 of JACCIA010000008.1, read as the reverse complement.
ACAGCTGGACGGAACCGGAACCTGGAACTGAAAAGATGCCAAGAATCAGTGTTGACGATTTTCTGGATTTATTAGAAACCAGGCCGAATAAAGTTACTGTCGTGGATATTCGAAACAATATACAGTAAGAATAGCTTTTATATTTTAAAAATTAGTTTCATTTATTTATATTAATGTATTATAATTTTGTCTGCAGATTTGAAAGAGGTGCTGTTATTGGGAGTATAAACATTCCTTTCACGAGTGTACAGCTGGCTCACGTACAACTTGATACACTCGGACCACAAGCAAAACCACTAGCAGAAAATAAAGAGAGTATTGTTGTTATAATTGGACCAAATGATCAGAATAATACTTTGGTTAGTAATTAATCTTAAACGCATTAAGATTGCTTAATAAGATTGATTTTTTAAATAATACATTTTTTCACAGTTTGCAGATTTTCTTATGAGTTGTCGAGTATTTGGCGTCTGTGCCCTGCAAGGAGGCATTTACGCATTACGTTCCAAAGCTGCTAATCTTTTGCCACCCATACGTTAATGAGACACTTAATTTTTCATTTCTTAAGATATTTCTTAAGATCTATTCTTTTTTATATTTTGTTTAAGCTGAATCGATATAATAATAATACGAATACGCTTGCAAAATTAAAAAATTTATTTATGTACAATACTTGATATTACTGTATATATGTGTGTATATATATTCTATGCAAAAATAAATTTTTTATGTTTATTAAAACGCCCGCGTAACATTTAGTCAAACTGTATTGAAATCTATCCCGCATCGCAGGTGCTGTCGTTACCATGACGATATAAGTTAAAAACACAAAGCACCTATCTACTTTGCTAGTCCGACGTTTTCTATTATCTCGTGTGCAGTGTGCGTAGCGCGGTAAACAATGGCAAAATGAAAAAGTGTTAATACCAATTTGTTTATAGTACGATTGTTCTAACCATGGAGAGTCAGCTTTCGCCGCGGTTCAAAAAATTTATAAAAAAATGTCTGAACGATGAGTTCTCTAGCAACATAGAGGAGAATCTGAAAGAAGATCGCGACCCGTTCGACGTGGCTCAGAAAATAATCAATTCTCGCGAGATGACAGAACTCGGACATATCATCCGCACTTCTTTCATCGAACAGATTGACGCTTCTCGGGCGACGACTCGTTTGAACTCGGCTGCCACTTCGAGGCCACAAACATCTCTCTCTTTTGTGAGTGATTTGTCCATAAGCGATGACTGGTCGCTCAAAGCCAATGGCACCGATGAAATCGGTCAAATCATCGAACAGATGGGCCAGGACAAACCGGATCACGTGAGACTAGCTGGTTACGAAGCCTTACTCGAGACTGAAATAGCTAACCTGCCGAATAGCAACTCCTGGCAAGTTCTTCTCAAGACTCTTAGGGATGGTCTAATCGATGACAGCAGATCTGTGTTCGAGGCTAGTCTTTTGATGCACGCAAAACTTCTCAACTGCTCGCAATTTCTCGGCACGTACTTGAATCTTCTCACTGCCTACACCGAACAATGTCATTCGAAGAAGCTCTTTGATACCTTACCGAATCTTTTGAGTGGAATTAATTTTAAGATTTTTCTTCACGAGAAGCTTTTTCGATTGATGCGTTTGATTCTTGATGAACACGATGAGCTGCTCAAAACGAATCGCGTGGGCGACAAATTCGTTGAGGAAGCGCTCGAGCAGTTTGTTACTTTTGTCTGCTCGCACTCGGTCTTCAGTAGTAACAGTACGAGTCAGTTGCGTCAAGTTAACGTGCTCAACGTCATCGCCATTCTGGAGCCACAAGCAGGCTGGAGCCGAAAGTGGTTCCACGCACTTCATACTCGAAAGATACTATGCGCGGCTTTATCCAAGTCACCGAGTCTCTTGAACTTCGTTGTCGCGTTCGTCAAGAAAGGCCTGACTCATCGACCTGGACCTATTTCTGTGGCCATTTCCGATGAGCCAGCTGACGTCTTTGTATCGGGAGATTCGGTCGAGGTCTTTACTTACTTGCACTGTTTACATCTATTGACACAGCTCTGCAGCTACTCCATTGGTCGAGCCTTGTTATCCGAAACCCAGACCGAGGAATCCTTTTCCATTCCGGATTTCCTGACTGAATTGTTGAGCTCGATGAATGTATTGGCAGCCTCGGATGCATCAAACGGCATCTACGAGACGGCCAAATCTGCTCTGAAAACACTTCTGAGACGAGCCGACCTTGTTCTGTACGACGCGAGATTTCATCGATTGGCTCTGAATCCACTGGAAAGAGCGGAGCAGGCAAGATTGTGGCCACATAGTCTCGATGTACTTGGACACATGCTTGGCATTCCGGATGGACCAAACTTTTTTATGACCGAGTACAGGCTCAAGTCTGCTGCGAGTCTAACGGAAAACTGCAAAAGTCCGAGCAATTGCCCACTGGAAACGATTCTTGGATATGCAACTAATATGCTTAGACAACCTATTGCAGTGATGAGTGTCGAGCACATGGTACACTTGTTCAGATTCGTTGGCAGACTCTTTGAAATTCACGAGATATTCTACATTGTGGAAGAAATGGTACGGGAGAACTTCTATCCCAGTGTATCATATCTGTACAGTAAGCTCGACAAGTACTACATCGAGAATGAGAATAAGACGCAACACCTTGATAAGTAAGATCGATTCTGTTTTTATTTCTTTAAAGTAAACATAGAAGAAAATTATTCATTGTTTGACCTAATTTTATATTAATTGATATTCTTATTTCAATCCACTGGTAGGTATTAAAAGAAACTGATTCATAGAAACTAAAATATATTACTAAAAATTAATTCGAATAGATGAAAAGATCACTTCCATGGTGTATTCCATTGTAAATGATTTAATCAATTTGAACATTTACTTTAGAGCAGTCAAGGAAATGCTGTTGAAAATCGTATCAATACCACTAGGTCTTCAGATGTTGTCCAACGAGCCTTTGATTTTGGAAGAGCTGATACGAGGGTCTATAGCTCCAGTCCGAGCATCTTGGAGCGACTTTAACATCGTTAGTTTCGTATCCAATGCGGGCTTTTTGAATCGTGGAATGGAAATCTTAAATGATCTTGCTCTTCACGTTTTGTCGACTCTGTTAGCCGAGGTTAATAAGATCCTCGAGGATCCGCTGTTGTTTCATGATCCTTGGGAAAATTTCGACATCAAACTCTTTCTGCACGTCTTGTCCTTATTTTCTCTTAACACAAACTGTAAGTTGAAAAACCTATTATTTTTAAGGGTCAGGACGTAATCATAATTTATACTAATTTCAATATTACGAGATATAATCACATGCTGGTACCTGTGATTTAAGAGTTCTAAGATGTTTCTAAGTCTCTTCGATTGAAAAGAAACTAGTGGATGGACTGAGTTTACGAATTATGAGAATGTTCTTTGATAGTTGGCAGTTTTTTGCCACTTTAACAAAGGCTATAGGGGGATAAGCATGTAAAAACTGCCCTAACTTAAATCAAAATTGAGATGGGTAGTAGAGGTATTTTGGGGGAAAAAATTAAGCTTCTTCATCAATAGTTGGATAACAAACTTTTACTAAAAGCTGTATGTGTTACTAAATCCTGTTCTCATATTGCAGCAGTCACTTATTGTCTCAGTAATGCTAGATATAAATAAAAAATCATTAGACCAGCAAAAATTTTGTCTGAATTATTTTCAAATACAGACATTGATGCAGTTATAGACGAAGATAGTGATGAAGATTGGAAGTATTGCTATATTTAAATGTTGAAATCTACTATAATTTCAATCAATGTATTCTTATTTATATCATTAATAATAAATAATTATTTTATTAGTTTTATGTACATTAAGTTTATTACATTAATATAATTGAGTATTGGTGACTCAGAGGATTAAGATGAAGCAGACAAAAATTTATTTTCTGCTTGCGCATTCAAAACTACTCAGATTCAGAAATGTAATTGATTTCTTGGTTAAAACGTTTAGAGTTCCATCTTTGAACTTATGAGATCGCCATGCTCAATTTCGTGACCGTATTCTGACTAATTGCGGGAGCAGCGTAAGATAGCAAAAAAAAATTTTTTACAAACAGCGCCTCAATTTCTGTTAGAAATATGGTACTGGATCAACTATTAAAATATATTTTATTCGAAATAATTTATTTCAATCATTACTTACAACGATAAATAACTTACCATAACATGACTAAATAATTTTCCATGTAGATAAATTTTGATCGGATTAGCTCCTTTAGCGCTTCAAGAATATAGTCCCTATTTCTAAAAGCTTTTTATATATGAGATGGAGTCTTAGAATACTTTTGAATGCCTTGACGCCTTTAGAATATCCGTATTTGCAGGTCATGTGCCGAAAACAAGCAAAAAATAGACGAAATAAATGGCTTATTTGATTTTTGAGCATGTTCCGGTCTGAAAATGATATATCTGAAAGCAGCATTCGAAATAGGGGGAAAACACATAAAATAGAGTTATTTGAATCTTAGCCAAATATTATCTACGTAACCTAAAAAATGAATGAAAAATTAAAATATTTTTCCTGGGTCCAATTTTGGTCTCTAAAAACTGAAAAAAATCAGGGTAGTTCCTCACTAGGACATACATTTTCATGAATTTTTTCAGATTTATTGGAGCAACCCGTGAAACAGAAAAAATATTTTTCAAAAAAACACGTTTTTAAGTCTAGGGACTTTAGATTTAAACCTAGAGGTCTGTAAATCAGGCTGAAGAGGTCTTTAAATGTGTCCTTTTGAATAGCTAGGTTTAAATTAAGATTCAGGTTAGGGCAGTTTTTACATGCTTATCCCACTATAGCCTTCAACTTATTTTATAATAACAATCTTTCTGTCGATTCATTTTAAAATCTCTGTTTTTATACCGAAAATAATATAATGCATACTATAAAAGAGCATTCTGAGAAATTATGAACTTCATCTATCTAATATTGCTTCTTTTGCTTTCTCGTGGACAATGAATATCATATATTGGACTCTACTTATCTCTTCATATTGGAATAATTATAAATTCAGACGGTCTTATTGGCAAAGTTTTACATTCTAATTTCTTTAATCATCTTTGTGAAAAACTCTCATTTTTAATCGTTTAACGTTACAAGGATATTTTTCGAAATCTTCATTTGACGGATTAATCGACAGATTATAAAAGAAATGATCTCAGAAAAATGCGCACAGTGGAATAAGTCCACTATTTTGAAAGTCGCTACTTTTAATACACTGAACAATAAAAAATAAAAATAAATGCAATTTTTTGCTAAATTTTGTTATCATAATGATTTATCTCTGCTCTAAAATGTCCGTAAGTATTTAAACTCTTTTTATAAAATATAAAACAAAATTTTCAGAGTATACTGAACCCTCAACAATGTTAAGAATGGTAGAATTTAGAATTTTTTACTTTTCAATAATACCCGGAATCACGTACGCTGCGTGAAACAATTAAAACAGTTAGTGAAATTTTCTCTCGAAGTATCTTGAAATTATTTTTGTTGAAAGAAAACCAGCACAAGTGTCCTTGCAAAGTTAATTAATGCTTTATTTTCATAATGCTGCATCTTTCATTAATAAAATTATTTTTTAAGGTTTCAACTCTTTCATGGCAAATGATAGCGGTACCAGTAAAGACGATTCGAACGAATATCTCACGAATTTATACGAACTTTTCCAGCATTTCATTGACATCGATTCGCCGTACCATTACTTAGGACTCTTGTCGCTTAAAGTCGTTATTTGGAATCTGGATATTTACATTTATTTAAATAACTTGTTGGATTTCGAGGTAATTTGATGTTTCAATCACTGATTCTATGGGAAAAGTTCAGAAAAACTGGACTAAAAAGAAAATATTTCAGAAAGAAATGCTCCAGTTCCAAGAATACGGATTATACGAGCACGATGAAAATGCCGATGCAAGAAGCAAATTCATCGTGGACGAGTGTAGCTTACTACGACACACAATGCTTTTAAATTGCTACTACGTTAGACATAAACGAAGCGAGTATCTGATCACACCGGAGGACAGTCGTTTGTTTTCAAAACTACCACCACCTGAAAGTATTGACGATGATTTCGTAAAACAAAGCTTTTCAGAGTCGGATCTCACCACTTGGCTACGAGATGCAGGACCTGCATTGCGAGATCATAACTGGGTTTTGCAAACAAGAAAAGTTCATAGATCTTCACCTGCTCCCATGAGGGTAAACCTGATCTTTTTGGAATCAAAAACATTATTATAAAAATTAGTATATAATGCAGCGAGAGGATATATTTAACTTTGAGTCAATTCATTATTTCTATAGTAAAAATTATTGTGTCATAATTAGGATTATTTGAATCTGTGTAACTACATGCGCTTATATATATATATATATATACACATATACATTTCATACTTTTTTATTAGAAAGCAACTCCCTTGTCGTTCTTGTGGCAACCTAGAAACTCGTTAATGCCAAATGTTGTAGGTGTGAATTTGTAGTTTTTATTAACGTTTAAGGGCTTTTTTCGACCATACAGATGACCGCTAAAAGATCAAAAATCAAAAGAAAATTTTTGTAAAGAGATTTTTTATATGCCAGCGATTTCTGTCAGAAAAGTGTCCTGGATATCCAATCTAGAATTAGCTGTGATGGTTTGTCCGTGAAAATCTTTTAATTAAACAAAGTGGCAGCCTATTTCACAATTTTTTATACCTTTTATTTGTTTTGTTTCATTTTTTCAACTCCAGCAGCTTTTTATATATTGAAAAGTCTCTTTTGTGTTTTTAGTGAGAAATGCTTCCCTGAAAAGTAAGACTTTTTTTAAAATTGGCATAATATGCAAAAACTAGTAAACATGGCAATTTTGTCATCCTATTGCATAAAGCACCTTCACAAAAAAATGTTGAAGAAAACAAAAATATTTATCTGGTCAATCTGTCAGAGAATTACCCATATTATATAATGCATTCTGTATATATAACAATATATACAATTTACTATTAAAAATAACAGATTTGTCTCTTGAAAACTATGAACCTGGATAACAATATCTTAAAATTGACAATAGTATTTCTACAAATTAATGAAAAATTCAAAATTGCACCAAATCATCTCGAAAAATTGCGAATTTTCATAAAAATTTACAGCTGAAGAGAGCAAAAGGTATGTAATTGAAAACAATATTTGCGAATCGACAGCTAATTTACTTATTTGAAAAATGTTCAGTGTCAAAGCAGCCGAGCTATATTGCCTCACGGTAATACAATATGTAGATATAAATACCTACTACATGACGCATCAACGAGTCTTCTAGGTTGTTTTTGGGCACGGGGTGGTTTGTTAATAAAAAAGGCCTAAATTTGTGCAGTAATATGTCGTTAATGAAAAGGAATTATACTTTCTAGAATTCAATACTAATAAATTTGCTGAATCAAATGGAGCAGGCAGTAGAACAGGTCGAGTGGACAGATCAATTTAAATGGGATCCTGATTTAAAGTATAACAACGATTACTGGCTGCCGGAAGAACTATTTGGAATTGATTTAGTTATTCACTATGGTGTGATCAATGGACAGTTGAAAAATACAGCAGATATCAAACATAATTTAAAAGTCTTTATTCAATTATCACATGATTATATAAATTACAAAAAGACCTTGAATTTCGAAGGATTTGATTGGTTCCTGTCAACTGTTTTCCTCATCTGTAGCGGCAGTTTAGAAACGTTAGTAAGCAGTCGTTAATTATTTTTATACCGTAGTATTTTAATACTTTCGTTATGTTTTTTACGTCTATGGAATCAACTTTACCAATGAAAATTCATGTTAATTCAACGGCATAACAACTACTAGGTTTTACATTGAAAACTTTATCAGTCTTGTCGTAGCATAATTATTCTTTACCCCGAAGCCTTCTCTCATCACACAGACATTTAATTTATTCGTTGCAAAAGAATACTTAAATTTAACTTCTTAATTCTTTATAGGGCTAAAACATTTGTTACACAAATCATAAGATTCCCGTCAGCGATATTTATGTGGCCATCATTGGCGCAAGTGGTGGACGAATCTAATGAAGAAGAAGCTTCAACGAAGCTCTTATTTGCTCATCTTCTTGAAAATATAGTCAGTCAAGAATTTGCAATAATAAAATTTGCACTAAAGGTAATTTGAATTTTTATATAAGTAATAATATTGTTTTTAATTTTGAAATGCATAATGAGATTTTCAGAACGAATGTGGCGTTGACTGGTGGATGATTTGTAATAGACTGCTTACGCAATGTTTCTGGGGAGTTCTTCCATGGAGTGAAATTATCCACTACTTTGCTATTTGCATAACTCATCCGCCAGATTACGTGGTTTATTATTGTGCTTCCTTGTTAAATCACTGCGAAGGCGAAATAATGAAAAATATTACGAGAGGAAAAATGTGGCCTGAATACATGGTAAGTAGTAAATGATACAGATTATAATTTGTTGGGGATCCGAAACTCAAATTTACCGACTTCAAATTTTTAATATAATAAATAAAACTGATTCTCGTTTTCTACAAAGAACTCCATTTGAAATAAATTTTGATCTGTATATTTTGACATTTGAGATTTTGGAAGATTATCGATGCCACAGCCAAATGGGATTTATGGATCGCCTGGGAAAAAGACACGGAGGAAAAGTGCTTCCACCAATGACTCAACGTAAACTTCGTATCCAAGACGGCGGGCGAAATAATTAAATAGTATCATTACCGCACTATATTTTGTATAATTGACTATTTGCCCGTAACTTTGATTAAGAGTTAAAAAAAAACATTTTCGTATGAGACAGCGTCAAAAATATATAAAATATACAATTAGTATTTTTGTATGATAAAATATTTAGATTAACAAATAATATGCATGCACTTAAATATCTATGATACCTCATGTTGAAGATAAGTAATAAAGTTTTTCTTACATATAATTTTTTCTAACTATTTAATATGTCATATCTTGATTATTTAAATTTAGCATGGAAAACGAGAGTATCAAAACGAGCAGTTAAAGAATTTACTTTTTAAATATATTTTCATTTTAAAGTTTCTTATAATTTCACCAAGAGTTTAATAATGATTGAAATAAAGATTAAAAAACTGAATGCCATGATATAAATGCCAGTTGCCTTTTAGTGAGACGTTTCGAAAATATCACCGAAAAATTGTCATGGGCAAGGGGCAACTGACTGACTGTCTGTGTGTCTGTCTCAATGTGAGAACACACTCGCACATACTCATACATGTTCGTGCTCACGCTGCATCGCTGCACGCATGATGCATTACATGCAATAAAACGAGTACACAAAAATCATGATATTTACATCATAAAATACAAATGTATTGTTTAAATATTTAAGTGCATTTTATATCATTATGCATAAAAAGAAAAAGAAAAAGAAAAAGAAAAAGAAAAATCTCATTTGTCTGGAATATGTAAGATTTACAAGGAATTAAGTTTTTGACATCATATTGATTGCGATATTTGCATAATATATAATCTCAAAAATTAACATGATAAAACCAGGCTCTCTTTCAGAAGTTAAAGCACAAAGTTGAAGTAAAGATTAACATTATCTACTTATCGCTGACTCTCATGAGTGATACGTACGTTACTGTTATATTTAAAATCTGAGAACAATAATAATTAAATCTAATAATGTGAACAATCAGTAAGTAAGCAATAGAGGACTTAAAATTTCACGTTAACTATATTTACCTTTGAAAAATATGCAAAGGAAAGATCGCCGAATCCTGGTCCAATAGTAAGTTTTGTTGGCTTTTGACATCTCATCATTACCATACGGATAAAATGTAGACTATCGACTGATTCGATTAGATACCAAGGACAACAATAGAGATTGTCAAAAATTAATATACTCTTGAAACATAATATTTGTTAATTGTATTTTTTCTATTTCGTATGGAGAATGAAACTATAAATTTTACGATTCTAATAAGATAAACCTGCGATATAATGAACTCTCCCGCACAACAGAAACATATTAGAGAGATGAAAACTGACAATGAATACGATACAAATGCTATTATACTAGCAGTAGGTAGACTATTTTTAGTTGTAGTAGCAGACTGCAAAAAATAGTCATTCATTTATAATGCACAGATTTTCCTCGTATAAATTAATTAACGTTATTATAAGTTACATTCACAACTTACGTTAACGATCAAACTTAATGCGACGGAATTTCCAAAAATAAAAAGAAGTAAATGAATAAATATTAAGTAGGCGTAGGTTTCCTGAAATTTTTCTGCAAACATTAAAAAATGAAGATGTTTGTTTATCAATCGCCGTTTTGCTTCTAGAACGTTTTTACTGCTTTCGTTTAAATTACAAATATTAACGAATTTGGTTACTTCTTGGCATAAGATGAAGGCTTTTGTATTTGTATGCAAAACCTGGAAATAATCAAATTTATAGGACGTGCGTTAAATAATACTTGCGTACAAATTACTTACGCAGTGAATAAGTAGTCCATCTATGACAGTATGGGAAGAGACATTAATGACCATTGCCACTAATTGGAAGAAACACACTATTTCAAACGTAGGCGTCTTTTTGAAATTGTTTGGAAACGTAGCTTGCATAAAGTATTGTCGATTATCAACAGGATTTGTAACATAAGCTATAATAACCATAATCAAATAAGACACTCCAAATGCGTGATAGAAAACAATTATTATATTCATACAATAATGCGATATCTTAGTATTCTTAATCATTATGTTTCGTTTATCAGCTTCGTTAATGGATTTCCAGTCATCCAGCATACCATTTATTAAAAACATTGCACTCCTATTTATCATAATAATAAAGGCAAAATAATGATTTATCATAGCTATAAATGTTAATTGTATGAAAAAGAATAATTCAATTTTACTTATGTTTTAATCGAAATGTTAATAGTTTTAATAAAGCTATTGTAAGCGGTATTGTGGTTTCCAAGTTCAGCATTAACGAATCTATTTTATTTGTTTGAAACAAATTCCAGTATTGAAATATTAAATTCAATGCTATAAATGCTACTGACAAATATAAGATTATAAAATATGAACTTCCTGGCCAAAAGCCAATTAAATTTAAAGTAAAATTAAGGTAAGGACCAAAGATGCCCATGCTAATTTTTCTTTAAAAAATAGTCTTGACAATCGTGTCCGGAAATTTTTTTCGAATTCAAGTTTCAGCTCTTAGTAACGTTTCACGACAATGAGGCTTTATTTTTTTCTGTCGATCTAACCTGAAATGAACAAACTATAACGTAATAATTGTTGTACGTAAAATATTTAACCACGAAAAGGTAAAGTGGCGAGTTTTTTTATATACTAAACGTTTAGAACGTATGATCGTAATATTTTTACTTACTGGCAATCATTAGGAATTAAGGTAATTGACGTTGTACATCAGATATTACGACGATTCATTATGTAAATAAGTATACTGCATGATAATACACTTCCATATACATCGATATTAATAAAACCGTCCCTAGTATTTGCATATTATGAATACTGATTCTCCCTTTACGAAGTTCATCGCTTAGTACTTTGCCATTTTCATGGACGCTTATCTTGGAAAGGCGAATGTGTAGTTGTTTCTGTCCAAGCGTATTGAAGGCTAGATTTTCGGTATACAACCTTCGTAAGAAATGTTCAAATTACCAGGATTACGAATGACTGATTTACTTAAAATGTACAATAATATTTAAAATACTGTCAAGGAATTGCATATGCTATTTCTACCAATACTAAATATAAAGGTAGAATTACAATTGTCACTTAAATACTTTTTTAATCAATTTTTTTCACCGTGTTTATTATGTTCATATTTTCATCTGTAAGTTTTTAACTAACATGCTTTATTTTTAGTATTTTTTTTTCTTTTTTGGAGCATTGACGAAAAAGTAATTAACCTATTCAGAAAAAATAATAATCATGTTTTATCAACAAGCAATGAATTTTTATTAATGAAATGAGGATAAAAAAGATCAGGGTGAGTTGAGAATTCTACACCGGTTTAAGTATCGATTCGGAGACAAAAGCGGTTGAAATTCCTCAAGAAATATTGAGGAAGCACAAGATGTATTCAATGAAATATCTTAAAAGCTAACGTCGAAATTCTAAAATGAATGGCTCTTTTTAGACGAACGCTTTCAGTATATCAAATTTTTCTAACGAAGCTTCAGAAGACACAGTTTTATATTTAAGGTATGTATTCGAGCACACACATGTGTAGAAATATCATTACATTACACAGTCAATTACAGCACACTAATGCTAACATGTGTTAATTTTAACCGTGAGTGAGGACTACCGTGATGAGAAATTAAATCGACTTACTTGAAGTTCTTCCGCTCGCTCTTACACACTACTGATGCCCCTCGTGGCGCTCATCAGGTAAATTTCACACGGCTGGTCCGTAACGTTGCACCAAGGAATCCTCCTGGCTAAGCTGGGTTTGGTAAGCAGCGGATGGTTTTGCGACCTTATCACGCTCGCTTCGACGTTACCAACAAACCTTATATACACGCATACTTAACTATACATACGTACACCATCGGCATACCCTCATACTCATTCACACATCTGTCTGCGTAAATGCGCAATCTCTCAACCGTATGCCTCTGAAGCGAACACGTTCACTTAATCGAATATTATATCACTTATTATATAATATTCTCGCCAATTACAAAAAGGCTTCAGAAACCAGCCGATGAAAAATAAAAGATTTATAAATTTATATTAAATATATTTATGTATATATACGAATACGTGAAATATTACGAAGTATTTTTCGGAATTAACAGATTGCTAAATTATTTTTTTTTAACCGGCAGAGTTTTCCTCCAAGGTGACGATATATGTATATTCTTTCTTTTTATAAGAATCCAGCTTTGCTTCCGGAATATAAAGTAATATTATCTACGTATTGCTGGCTCAACGTGTAGATTTGTAAAAACGATTAAAGTCAACGTTATGTAGAACCGAGCGAATTCATCTCACTCGAGCCATACTCTCTCCTCTGTACCGTTTATATGGTGCGCATGCAGCCGATCACCATCTCGCCGCTTCTGTAGTTATGGGTTTGCGATGAACGCCTGACGCCACCAGCTTTAGTAGGCGAAAGCAGCAGAGATGCGACAATTCTTGTTGTGCACCGACGACTAGTGCTAGACGCAACACTTCAACCAAAGTTCTAGATAAGATAAGAAACGGTGGAACCTTTAGATCTCAAAATTATCGGTAAGGTTTCGAAGATTGCCCATAAACTAGGGCTCAGGGTGAACGAGGCCAGGTCGTAGACATAAATACCCATTGCATTGGTATTCAGTTCAAAGATGGGTGCAATTATTCAAGAACGCATTTTTGGGAGCTGATAGCTATGGAAGCTCCCATCAGAGAAGTAGATTGGAAGACGAAAAGCGACTGGCGACAGCAGAACAGTGATATCTGGAGCGCAGATAGTACTTTCTGAAAAAAGTACTATCAGTGAACGCACGTTTATGAGTACACACTAGTTACGGTCACGCTATACTTTTCAGAGTAAGGCAGAACGCATCATTAGCCTCTTCCAAAACCAACGGTGAATACTCACATTTTTCACGTTTTCCCGTCAGTTGCGAGCAGTTTCTCACTAGGATCACCGCGATTAAACACCGGAGATACAATGGGCTCCGACGCTCGCCTTTAACGTCGCCCGTGTTCCCTCGTAAACGTAATGCTACTAATATTACTACTACTAATGTCAATAATAATCATAATATTACAATGCAAATAGTATTTAATTCGTGCTAACTGAGCTAGCACGCGAACATCTAAATGTCCTGCTCATCAAAGACTCAATATCAAAGCTCAAATTGCCAAAGTCAAAATAATGTATTCCGTATTCTGTGAACTTTGCAAAATATTGAAGACAAACATAAAATTAAGACAATTTCCCACTCGATGGTTCACTCCCTACTAATATCCATGGGTGAGAAATTTATTTAGTTTGGAAAAATTCGGGATAGTTACTTTATATGAAAGGAAAACTGAATATAAAGCAGATAATCGTTAATTTAAATAAATAATATATTTCAATACAATATTTTTTTATACTTCGATTGGTACGTATTTAAAAATTTCTACACATTTTTTCAACGCCTCTAGTAAATTTTTTTTCAGAAATTGTACAATCATTTTCTTTGTGAACATTAAACGAGGTCCAAAATCAATATTTTTAACAAGTTATTTAATCAAGTTGACGTTATACATGTAAAGTTATTCCTTACACGGATAAAATGATAAATCATTGTTCAGGAGTCGTATTAATTTGAAGTTTAGAGGCAAGACTAATCTCACAAGCTTATTTTTCTGCGCATACCCACTCTTATCGAAATTCTCCGTTCACACATCCATAGGTTTTCGTAATTTATAAACCATTTTCTATCTTACAAAAATAGTTATTCAAGCACTCTCTCTCTCTCTCTCTATATATATATATATATATATATATATATAGACCATTTTAAATGTAAGTAATAATTAACAAATGTTTAAATCAGATTAATGTTAGACAATTAATTAAAATTAGAAAATTTAGTTGTTTTTCAAAACACTTCTGCTGTATCTGTGTGATGTAATAAAAAATGGCATCAATAATAGTACTGCTGATCTCCCAGAAAATAAAGTAGAAAATCGAAATGGAATAATATAATCTAACTATCGGTGGCTCGCATGAATGACACATAGCTTATAGATACTTTTAGAAACTGATAAATATTTTTCAATTTCATTACCTGAATAAGCAAATGAATATTTCCAATAAAAAATTATTTATATATTTACCTTTAAAAGTACATAAGCGAGAGATCTCCAAAGGGTCCAATGGTAAGTGTTACCGATTTGTGACTTCGTATCATCATAATCAATCAAAATAGTATCTCGACTGACTTAATTTTATACCAGGAACAGTCATACAATTTATCAAAAATTAACGTGCCCTGAAAAATATAATATTTCTTAATGCCCTTCTAATTATTTTATTAGTTAATACATGTCTTGACGTGTATTAACAAATAATTATTCTTATATTATTGCGTTTCAATAAAAAATATGAGTTTCTTGAGAATGGTCCAGATTTCCAATTAGAAATATAACTTGATTCCCAAGTTAATAACTTCGTAATCTGTTTTTTTTATTGATAAGAGGCCAAGCCTATTCGTGACATTTTTCAATTTGATACCATTGATCAAACCTTTTCTTTGGTAGTCAATTAACTTGGTTTTTCGCAAAAATCTCCACGGCATTATAAACTACACATTCACGAGTCCTGTAGATTAATCTAATTTTTAGACCATGAGGGTGGCTTTTCTTATAAAGAATACCCCATGCGTATGTTTATGCAGTCAGTAAGCGAACCAAAATTGCAATTGGACTTTTCTATGTATTACGTAAAGATTTCAACGAATTATAAGTAAAAATAATTGAAATAGAAAATTAAATCAATGGGTTGATTTAACGTAATATCGTCTAAGACGAATTACGCCTGGTAACCGATTTAATAGTGTTAAAGAGTATTAATTAGGATTCAATTAATTATAGGAAAAAAATTCAATCTGTATAATATTGAGTTTTTTTTTATTTTTAAGGTACTTAACTTAAGAATTATAAGTAGATTATATTAATTATATTCTTCATATACAATATTTAATGACAGAATATTAGATAATATGTATACCTTCAATTTCAGCTTGGTTTCATGTCTCGTAACTCTTTTCGTGTGTACTTATGGAGAGTTATTGAAAATTTATTATCAGTAAATGATTCGAAAAAATGAATGGACTAATTTACCTAACAGTTGTCATAAATACCCTTTGATACATGCTTTCAAGAAAAATGTAGGTATTTCCAATGACACGAGTAGAAAATGTTTTACACGATGAAACAGTAATTTTTTATTTTTAATCATTTTACTATTGATTTAAAAAAAATCTACATTCGTGCCAATTCGTTTGTAAGCTCTTTTCAGTTTTCTGCAGCCTACTACAAGTGATTTAC
The DNA here is from genome assembly GCA_018906985.1 of Apocrypta bakeri. Classification (NCBI taxonomy): domain Eukaryota; kingdom Metazoa; phylum Arthropoda; class Insecta; order Hymenoptera; family Pteromalidae; genus Apocrypta; species Apocrypta bakeri. The sequence goes on along the minus strand of JACCIA010000008.1, from coordinate 2,175,489 downwards.
GAAAGAACTTAAGCTGTACTAACTGTAACTTAAGATGTAAAACAAAACTGAAATGAAAGGTAAACGTATGTAAAACATATAAGCAATAAAAATGTGTAATTTGAGGTAGCTTAATACCTACAAACAGATACCAATGTATAAAACATGTACTAAAATGTAATAAAATGATATAGTGAAATGCAAATTACTTACAGAGGTTGCGAGAAATCCATCTGTGACTGCGTGGCCTGAGACATTAATGAACATTGCCATTAATTGGAAGAGACACACTATTTCGAATGTAGGCGTCTTTTTGAAATTGTTTGGAAACGTAGCTTGCATAACGTATTGTCGATTATCAACAGGATTGGTAATATAAGCTATAATAACCATAATCAAATAAGACACTCCAAATACGTGATAGAAAACAATTATTATATTCATACAATAATGCGATATCTTAGTATTCTTAAACATTATGTTTCGTTTGTCAGCTTCCTTAATAGATTTCCAGTCATCCAGCATATCATTTATTATAAATGAAGCACTCCTATTCACCATAGTAATACAAATCAATAATTATAACTGTAAATCTGTATGAAATCAATTTTTACCTATATTTCATTCTAAGTGCTAAAATTTTTAATACAAAAACTGTAAGAGGTATAGTCATTTGCAAGTTAAACATCACCGTTTCCGATTTACTCATAATATTAAACAAATTCCAGTATTGAAATATTAAAGTGCATGATACAAACGCCATCGAGAAATATAATAATATAAACGATGAAATTCCTGGCCAAAGACCGATTAAACCAAAACAAAATTCTAGGTATGGACTAAATATGTTCATACTAAGTTTCGTTTAATGCTGCTTATGAACAATAATAATCGACAATTTATTCTGGTTATGAAGGAAAATATTGCGAAGCCCTCAGTATTGTTGAATCTTTCTTTATAAATGAAATAATTGCTTTAATCAAGTAGAATGACGATAAAGGAGTGCGCCATGCTCACCGCTCAGCAAACTTCTATTGGTTAGTTATATTCTTTTTGATCGCATCAAGTACTAAAACAGTCATGTTATTAATGGCCCGTTTAAAATAATTAATCGACGCTACGTAAAGGAAGCGTAAGGTAGATTCTAAGCACTTTTGCGTACTAGCGATCATTATGAATTAAACGATCGACATAAACTGCCGATGCCGAGGTATATTCTTATATACATCAACTGGAGATTATGCGATAGTGTATTATATATTATCGCATACGGCATGCGATGAACTTTTAAATATCGATATGAATAAAATTGTTCCTAAAGTAGTTGTACATTATCGATAGAATTTTTTCCCTTTACGATGATCATTAGTTATTAGTTCACGATTTGTTATTGCCATTGTCCATTAGCCATTGATGAACAATATTAAAACTTAAAAATAATAATTTGTTAAAAATATTGAATTCCTCGCTTTTACACTTTAAATCACACACCACATTACGTTATACCCTATATCGTTGTACCCTATATATATGTTTATTCGTGCAAGTGTTTAATTTAATTTGTTGTTTAGTTAAAACCTTGCTAACGTATAATAACGTATAATAACGTATAATAACGTATAATAGTAACGAATAATCAACAGAAAAATACGCAGTTTCCGTACATATTCACACAGTGCACAGTGTAAGTAGTCGAGTGCATGTATTGATATAATCATAATAGATAAAACATAGCAGTTTACCTAGAAAATGTAAAATAATATTATTTTTTAAAAGCTTTCTCTAATGTACGTAACGCGACATTTGCACAATAAGTCGATTCTAAAGTTTAACACGATGAACGGAAGGTGAAGCAGAAAATAAAAATCCGAAATAACATTACCTAGACAGTGCCGGCTCGCATAAGCGATACGTACGTTATTGTTAATTTAAGAATCTGAGAAAAATATTGAATTATGAAAATAGTATAGCAGTAAGCAATGGAATATTTTTAATACCGTGCTCTACAGTCTTTACCTTGGTAAAGTACATGAGCGAAAGGTCGCCAAATCCCGGTCCAATAGTAAGTTTTGTTGGTTTGTGACATCGCATCATTATCATACGAAGAAAATGTAGACTATCGACTGACTTGTTTGGATTCCAAGCACAACCACAGAGATTGTCAACAATGAATATACTCTTGAAACATGCAATATGATTTCATGATTATATTTTTTTATATTGTCATAGACAATGAGAATATAAATATTACGAATTTATTAAGACAAACTTGCGATAGAATAAATTCTCCTGCGCAACAGTAAGATAGTAGAGAGATAAAAACTGACAATGAATACGATGAGAATGCTATTACTGAAGTAGTAGGTAAACTATATTTACTTGTAGTAATAGACTGTAAAAATTTAATGATTCATCTATGTTGTATAGATATAGATATATAGATATAGGGCCGAAAATAATGATCAGATATTATAAATCGCATCTATAGCTTACGTCAACGATCAAACTTAAAGTAACGGCATTTCCTAAAACAATAGGAAACACGTGTATAAACGATATGTATGCGAAAGTATCCTGAATTTTTTCTGCAAATTTGATAAAATTAAGATGTTTCTTTATTAATCGCTGCTTGGCTTCTTCAACGTTTTTTCTGCTTTCATTTCTATCAGAAATATTAGCGAATTCGATTATTTCTTGGCATAGGTTGGAAGCTTTGGTACTTGTGTGCAAAACCTGGAATGAATCAAAATTCTTTCATAGGTATAAAAATGTCTCAGATGCAAACCCTGGTTGATCAACTCACATTAGTTTAGTCAAACGTTAAAACAATCGTTGATTAAAATAATCGTTATTTTCGTCACATCATACACGATCAGTTAGCCAACGATTTATAGCTTATTATTTTATTAGCAACTACAAAATTTATTCAAAGCATTTTACTATATATTTTTAGGAAAAAAATGTAACGTTTGCGATATTCATAATCAAAACAAAGACTAGGATAGTAGCACGATTTTGTTCTGATTTGCAATGCGTGCTTGTTTACTCCACTATATATATACAATGCAGCCTAGACGTTGGTTTAACCTAATATCTGATAAAATAAAATTCACGAAAAAGGCTCAGCAAGTCTAAGCCTTAACCTTAAATTAATGATCAGCCTCTTTCATTAATATAATCAATGTAAATCTTATTGATGAATGAAATTCGTTGCAAGAAAGACAAATGTCAGTTTTGATCAACCGTTGCTGCAAAATGATCATCAATTGTTGAGTAAGAAATCATTTTGGTCGATGAATTTTCTACCAGGAAAGTACTTACGGAGGTTGCGAGTAATCCTTCTGTGACTGCGTGGCCTGAGACATTAATGAACATTGCCATTAATTGGAAGAAACACACTATTTCGAATGTAGGCGTCTTTTTGAAATTGTTTGGAAACGTAGCTTGCATAAAGTATTGTCGATCATCAACGGGATCGGTAATATAAGCTACAATAACCATAACCAAACAAGCTAGTCCAAAAGCCTTATAGAAAACAATGATTATATTCATACAATATTGGGCTCTCCTAGTATTATGAATCATAATTTTCCGTTTGTTGTCTTCCTGAATCGATTTCCAGTCATCCAGCATATCATTTATTATAAACATAGCACTCCTAACCATTATAGTAATAAAGCTCAATAATTTTGACGATAAATATAATAGAAATGATTGTTTACCTATATTTTACTCTAAGTGTAAATAATTTTAACATAACTACTGTAAGAGGTATCGTTGTCTCCAAATTCAACATCATTAAATCCAATTCATCTGTTTCAAGCAAATTCCAGTATTGAAATATTAAATTCAGTGCAAGCACTATTAGCAAGGAATATAAAAACATAAATGATGAAATTCCTGGCCAAAAGCCAATTGCACATAAACAGAATTTAAGGTAAGAACTGAAGATGTCCATGTTAAGCTCTGGTTGCGAATTATTCTTGATAATAATTTTAGTTAAATGAAATTCTTGCTTTAGTCCAGTGGGCTCGCAACACGTAAGTGGCCAATTCGGTCGGTCAGTCAAACATATACTGGCTAGCTATACTTTTTCCGTCTTTCTGGTCTCGAATGAAAAAACAATGATGTAATACTAATCGTCGTGTATAAAATATTTAATCACGACGAGGTAAAGCAACGTATTTTTTCATATAATCTATAAGTACTCCTACTTACTGTCTATTAGAAATTAAGGTAATTCTTCGAGCTGTAGAGTAACGTTACACGTTTTCGATATCGAGGCTGTACATCAGATATTATGATGATGCATTATGTAAATAGGTATATTGCTGGAGGTACAATCCTACACATATCGAAATTAATAATACTGCCCTTAGTGTTTGCATATTATGAATACGGATTTCCCCTTTACGATATTCATCTGTTAATGATTTACCATTTTCATGGACGTTGACAATACATATTGTCTTTGAAAGGCGAAAGTAGTTGTTTATGCACAAATGTATCCCAAACTAGATTTTCAATATATGATCAGCTACTTACAACCTATTATAAGTGGTCAATGAGGGAACAAAAAAGTGTGAAACAAAAATCAAATTAAAATTATACGTTTTCACAACTCGAATTTTTCAATATATAGAGATTGCAGATAGTAGAACAAACTCATAGTTTTGTTTAACAAGTGACTCTTCATTTTCGCCACCTGATTAGAAAAATGAAGATGATTCTACTCGAGTTAAATAAAAATAAATGTTTAACAAATAAAATAGCAGACGATAAAAAAGTGAATTAGAAAACACTTATGAAGATAAAAAGATTTAAAATAATAGTGAGTAAAGCATAATCAAATGCATCAAAAATAAATAACGAGTGACTATTCTCAATTGAAATCGCACACAAATGACAATAGATGCAGATCCAAAATGTAACTGGGTTTGTTCATAGTTTTGATAATAGATACAATATTTTTTATTCTGACAGATGCCAGATAGATGACAGATAATTTTTCTAGTAAAAGAAATTATAACATTTACATTAAGAATATTCTTGAATATTCGATTCTTCGTAAAGGTATTGAATAAGAATATTATGACAATAAATATAAAGACATTGTTGGTTAGTCAAAATTAAGATCCATGCGGATATTTAATTCAAGCATAAAAGTAAAAGTTGGACTCTAAATATTAATATTGAGCACCTTGTTAAAAGAATTTTCGATAAAGATTATTTACTCTAAGTGTTAATAAAACTAATGTTGAGCCAAAATCAATGCGATAAATGAACAAATTTTTTTTTTAGATTACAGATTAAACCAATGGCCACCTGTGAAGATAAGAAGCTGTGTGATTATTCGAGTTGTGTGATATTCTTTCAAATGAACTTGTAAAAGTTACAGTTCGAAGAGTAAATAAGAAAGTAATTTTGAAAATAAGGAGAATCTAGAAATTATAATAAAAATATAAAAAGAACTACTATGTAAACGGATAATTTAATCAAAGATTTTAAATTCTACTATTAAATAACGTCAGACTTTTCATTGCAAAATTCTGTTGCATACACCCGTATGCACCCGCTATTGGCAACGCATTTCGATGTCGGAAACATCATTACTTAAACACGCGAGTCTACATTAATATTTCAAAAGATGGGGAAAACTTTTTTTAATAGCGTCAGAAAATGTGAAAGGAAAGAAAGAGAGAGAGAGAGAGAGAGAGAGAGAGAGTGGATATAATGAATTTGCTATGAAACCGAGACGTAGTGTAGATAAAATACAGTGTAAGGTATGTTTCTAGAGCCTTACCGCAAGGTGTACAATGTCTATTCTTTATACTCTTCATTAAATTCATATTATATGTAAGTTTATTTGTTATATCCCTCAATCGTTTTCGGGAAGTGGACGTGGGAGATGTTCGTTTTTTCTTCGAATATTTTTGCGATCCTATATGTACATACATTTAGGCTATTATTTTATTTCTATTTAAAGTTTCCATATAGATATCCGCTGTATAGCATGCGCAATTGTGGTTTACGAGCTATAGCTCATAAATAATACACGTATACATATCCAATCAAGCGTGTGTACAAACATTATTACTAGTTTTTTAATTTAAATTAACGCATACTAAAGTAAATAATGTGTCAGATAAAAAAATTCTCACCATTCATAAATAATTTGAATGTTCCTGTGTGTTCATCGCGTGTTGTAATAACACGAAATAATAGAGTAACTGTTTTTTTAATAGTTAAAATTAATATATAATTTCTCTTTGTAAAGACAATATGTTGTTTACTAATTTAAATCAGGTATTTTATATACATTTGAAATTGTTTACAGAGAATCACATAAGAATTCACACAACCGGTTCTAAATAATTATTTGAAATATTGAATTATACCCTGCCGATATAAAAAATATACAACTATAATTGAAAACATTTCTTAAAAGATGTGAATCTATAAATATACTTATATTTAATATGAACATAAGGAAATATACGTTTAACATGGACATCTAGATAACACCTCTTGTTGGCCAATTGATTACTTTAAAAAATATAATTTACTTGATTTTAAATGAGCTAACTTTTTATAAATTTCTCACCTATAGACGTTTAAGAGCATTAACAAAATCAAATAAAATTCTGCACTGTTAATTTAAAATTTTCCGCGTGTTATCAGTAAATAATTAATTTGATATATTGGTTGTGTAAGAATTGAATGTTTAACATTATTAATCATTCTAGAGATTTAAATTGGTATACCTCTGGAAGACTAATTATCCATGTAATATACAATTTTTGTCAATACATAGGTCTGTTGAAGTATATATTTTTAGCTCATTATAAAATTTTTGTAAAAATCGAATCAGTTGATTACTTTTAACGAACTGCTCGAACTAATGAGAGGCAAGAAAATGACGTCTTCATTATCTAAAAAAATAGTTAGTAGTTGTTGTTATGTAAGATGAACTGTGCTATAATGTGGACGTAATCTTCAATTTCATTTTAATATTGATAATTTTTAAAAATGGCTAATGATCAATTTATTTGAAATTGGAGATTCGGCCATTACAGGAATGTATCCCGTATCATCTTCAAAGAAACATCACAAAAGTACTACTTACACTGGTTAAGTATATCAATGACAGAGAATTAAATTTTCCAACGGTTAGCGTGACTGGTTTCTGAGCTTTGAATAGCATAAAACCTATTGCTCTTTTGTAAGATAATGGAAAATCATACCAATAGCAATTATACAATTCATGAAAAATGAGTTCGCTCTGAAATAAACAATAAATTATATAAATGGAATCATTTTAGTAATAATGAAGTCGAATCCATAAATTAACCTGGTTCGTTAAGTATTCGCCGGCGATGCAATAATAGCCTGCACTGACTAGAAATGATGTGGTCAATATTGCATAGTGAATTAAATTAACAGTTTTAGTACCACGTTCTAATCCCTGAAAATGATATAAAATTTCAATCACTATTATGAATTTTAAGAATATATATATAAATTCATAATAATAATTAATAATACATCATAATACCAGTTACTTACATCGATAAACATATATCCTGATACAACTTGAATGAGCGTTAAGAAGAAAATGTGACAAAATGAAACGAACGAAAACACATCTTGAATATCTTTTGAAAATTGTATGAATTTTAAATGTTGCTTAGATACTGTTCTTAGTGTCATTAGAATACTATTATTATTATTATTATTGTTATTGTGACCCTTATTTAATCTGCCAATCAAGGAAATACTGAGAATTTCTCTTCGAACAACATCGACTTTTGAACAGGCATGTAGGACCTAAAAAAATTATTCGGATAGATTAATTTTATTAATTAGATACATTTATTCCTTACTCTTAATTATATAATTACCAATGTTGCAAGTAAACCTTCGACTAAAGCTTGACCATTGAAGCATATGGACGCAGTAACAAATTGAAAAAAGATTATAATCTCATACATTGGAGTCTGTCTTCCATCCACGGGAAAACTGACTTGGGCTAAAAATTTTCGATCTTCAACCGAATCGAAAAAATAGGATATTACAGTTCGTAAGAAGTAGGTAAAATTCATGCTGTTATATAGTATAATAATTAATTTGGACACCATTTGGGAACGAGTGAAATTTTCTTTGTTTACATCGGAGATAAATTTCGTATCCATTGTCCAGTCTCTCATAATCGTATTAATCACCATCATTAACTTTCTAATATTCACAATAAATGTTTAATTAATTCATGCAAATGATGCAGAAACGATAATCCAAAAGATATACACGTTATGTTTAAAATACCTGCGTTTTAGTCGCACAGTGATTATTTTAAATAGACCTAATACTACTCCTATGGTTGATACTAAGTTATCCATTAATTCATCGAGATCGTGATATACTTCAGTGATGTTCCAAATTTCGAATATAAGAAAGAAACACATTATTCCTATAGCGAAATAGAAACCTGGTAATTGAGATTTTTCGGGCCAGCTGTTAATAACCCGTAAACCAAATCTATGATGTCCTATGAAAATGTTACGATACATTTTGCTCATTAATCACAAGCAATAGTGTTTTTTCACCAAATGCTAAATATGTGTTCGACACATTGCACTCAAGCAATTCTTTAAAAATGTTGTTCGTAATTAGCATCTCAAGAGATTTATTCACATTATTTATTCACATATTGGGACTTCTTTGCTAAATTTAAATGCGTAATATGTTTTAAAAAAATATAAATATTTTTAATCCGAAGAAGAAATAACAACAGCTATCAAACTAAAGCAGTACTTGATCGCAATGCGCATACGCGATATAAGCAACTGCATGCGTCATTATGCTAATTCTGTATGTAAAGTGCATTAAAATAAAGCAATCCAGTTTAGGGTGCTGCATATCAATTTACTCGCTTACTTTATAAATATTTAACTGGGGAATAAATTCTTCCTATGAATTAATAAGTACCTACAACATGTACCTCATGTAAGCACAGGATACGCAGTGTTAAACTGACGTGTTCACTAGTTTTCCTTTCCTGAATAATCATTATAATTATAGCTTGTCTTATTTGAAAAAACACTATATATATATATATATATGAATATATGTGTGGGTATTTTTCATTTCCTTATTTGCAGGTAAGTACTGCCAAAATTTAACAGTTTTAATTAGATTGCCTAGATCTTCAAATTTTAAATGGTCACTTAGAAAATTTTGTTTTTGTGCATATTATGGAAATAGTTAAAGAACAGTGCAATGATTTATATTAGTGAATATCGAATGAAAAATGTTGTGTTGTGACTTCGTAGGTTTATGTTATTGTAAACCAAAGCAACTTCTTATGAATTTTTAAAAACAAAAGCAATATAATTTAATCTGTAGCAAAATTATTGAAAACTAGCACATTTGTGCTTATATTTATAAGAAATACTGAAAATGCAGAATTTATAAAATAAAATAATAAGTGTAGTACAGTGAACATACAAGTACATACAGTGAAATATTTTTGTATACTTTATATTTAATTGTATACAGAACGATCAGAATTAGTTGTACGAAATATGTACAATATTTAGATTTTAAAATGTATTTGAAATAATTTGTGTAATGCAGTCATGATGAAAAATAGGCATAATAGTTATATATTATTTAACAATATAATATACTTAGAAATAAGATTAGTAAAGCGAAAATCTAAATAGCATTAGTTATTTAGTAACAGCTTGACGCTTTTAAAAGTATACAAAGAATGAAAATTTCTTAGAATTAGTCAAAGAACCCTTTCAATTTTTTCAGGACAACCTGTTACAATATTTGATTTTCCAAAAAATTGTTGAATCCTAATATCGAAACTTGCCTCTAAAAAAATGTATAAGTATTTTAGGATAAATTCTAAGATATTTTTATATTTAGAAAATATTAAGCAATCGTTATTCTTCTCGAGAAAAAGATATGATAATGTAATGAAAAGGATAAGATATTTGTTTCACACGGAGGTAATTTAGAAATTACTTAGACTCTATATTGTTCAAAAACTTTGAGCTTTACTACGATATAACGCATACCTCAAGTACTGCCCGGGAAGCTGTGATTTGATCCTGGAATCGCTATGAGGACAGACATAACAACTCCAAGACTCAGCTTTGGAATAAAATATGGTATAGAAATACGGATTAGCGAAGATAGTGAGGGTACAAAAGTGCCTAGCAATGGGCAGGATACTGGAATGCGTAAGTGACGAGAACACTACCGCCTGATGAGAAGAACGTGACAGCAAACAACCCAAGACAATGATCAGCCCGTCACAAAACAAAGAATGTAGGCTATGTATGGGAGGAGGTAACAGAGGAAACTCTAGATGTCTGGCCCAAATCGTTTTAAGACATGGGCATCTCAAACATTTCTACAAGAGAGCAGTAAAAGAAGACTCGCTTTAAAACCAGAAGAGATACGGAGCGCCAATTACATTTTTCGAGATTAGCTAAACTTGAGCTCAAAATGTGTGGCAAAATCGCGACGTTTGAGTGTTGAGGGGATTAAACTCTTGGCTTCGATGTCTTAGGTCACATTTTGGAAAAGAGTTGGGTCGGCACACTAATTCTAGGCAACTTGTATTTGTATACAATAGGTAAAGTTTTACTAAAAAGAATTTTACTTTAAATAAATATTATTAAAGGTTAAAATAGTAGTAAATAAATATCGTCAATTGTAGCTTATATCAACCATATGTGAGGAATAAATTAAAATGTGCAGGCACAATTCAGTTTAAATAAATAAGTTTAACACAGTTATTATTATATTGAATGATAATTACAAATAGACGAATGTGAGGAAAAATAACTTAAAAGTTCTTAGGTAATTCTTAACATTTTTTATTCTAACTTTAAAATAATATAACATTAATAAAATCAATTAGTTGTTTGTTGTTATTGCAGTAGCACCACTTTACATGGATTTACATTTCTGAGTTAAATAAGGCTAATTTACAGTGTGCGTGTTTGACCGGGTTGTTTTTTTTTCAACTATTGTACCGAATTCAAGAAGTTGGGACAATTCTATCTTTACTGCAGCAAGACGTAAATTTGCAAAGCTGCGGGAGCGAGCGTATATACATGCGGTCCCGTGGTCTCGATATGATGGCGGAGTAGAAGATCTGATACTATAGTCCAGTCACTATACGTTTTTTGGAAGCATGTAAGGATATAAAATAGGATATAAAATAGGATATAAATAGTAAATCATATCAGGTAATTTTAAATGTACATATCATGCTAACCAAAAAAGAAGTTTATATTTTCGGTCTGACATTATTAAAAAGTTGTTACAATTATCGCGTAGGTGCGCATTTTTTAAGCTACCCTAAATTAAAAAAAATGATCAAAATATCTTTATAATTAGCCAAGATATTGCTATTTTTTCTTGCTTGGTAGATTGAAAATACCTCAATAGATTTTAGTGCGTCTTCATAGTGGGCAGCGCGCATGCGCATCCCCACTTCTTTGCTTGCATTTTGCTTCGAGAAACCATACACATTGCCGCCATCTAAACTTTCACCATTAAATAATAAAATTAATACTTATTTATATGTATAACATTAAACATTAACTCATTGTTGATACTATACTAAAGTATCAGCTCTTAATATTAATAACTGCCGACAAAACAGATTGTTAAAAAAAAAATTATTTATATTTCTAATTAACTTAGACGAATATTTTTTATCGTTAAATGTTTATAAAGAATCCATTAGTTAATCTACTTACATTGGGACTTCATATTCTTAGTAATTCAGGTTGAAAATCTATTAAACATGTAAATTTTTTCCACCTAAATTTGAGTGCCTGTTTTAAACAAATACAATGTTAAATAGATGTTAAATAGATTTTGTTCATAAATGTACATAAAAATACAACTCTTAAGGAGTAAAATGAGTACCTAATCGAGACTGTACCGTAGCTGTGAGCTGGGAAAATTAATGTCTACGAGACCATCTTTTTACATAACAAATAGATTTGACAGCAAACTAATAAACATTTGAAGTTGAAATTTTTACCAGCTATTCTAAGCATGGATACCTATAAAAAGTGCTTTGTTTCAATCATCTACGACAAAAATTACGTTAGTTTTGACAATTGTAAAAATGGCCAATATCCGGCTTTCACGCCGCTTTGCTGTTAAAATAATTATTGGAATTTGACATAACATAGCTCATTTTATAGGTTTTGAAAATATCTATAATTTTTGTCTAACCTTTTTTTCGCTAGCACTAATAGTTTTTCCGCAAAAGTTAAAAAACCATGTTTTCATAACTTTACACCGTTGTTTAAACAATTTTCCCAACTTTTTAGCTGTTTCATTTATGGTATTTTATATTCTTACATGCTTCCTCCAAAAATGGCCTGTTTTGAAGCTATAGTGACTGGACTACTAGTACTGATGTCCTGTTTGGTGGTGTAAGGTCTCTGATTTCAGAAGTCTAGAAAAGCTCGGAAATTGATTTTCGGATGGACTGGGAGGATTTTAAGAGATATAGCCGCATGATGAATTCTTGAAGCCTTATTCTGTGACGGTAGAGCGATACTATGGATACTTGCAGCTGATAGAATACCTGCAGCGGTGAGATTGGTCGTTCGGTTAAGTAATCGCTTGCCGGTCGGATCGATGATTGATGACCGCAATTAATGAGAATTTAAACTCCCAGGATAGGATGTTTGGACGCCAACGACGATGAATTCTCAACTAAATTAACTGCGAAAATGTGAGGTTAAGACTTAGTGTGACAGTGCCATATGTCGTTAAAGATGCTTCGGCTGCCTGAAGAATTAGAGAGCTACGGACGACTTGGCGTTTGAGGAGCTGATTATGAAATAGGGAGTCGACAGAATCCAAATCCAGTAGGAAGCCTAGACAAGTTGTCTTTTCAAAAACATGTTAGCGATTCATTCACTAATCAACTCTCTAATTATAGAATACGTTTTATCAAAAACAAAATAATTATACTTATAAAATAATAGGTTACAACATTTAAAACATTTTAAAGTATGCTAAAAATCGATTATATTAAATGATAGGAATAAGCACGATACTGAGAATAGCAAGAAATCATAGTCTTTTTTTGAAAAATGCATATATGACAGTTCACCAAACTACCTAACTGTCAGTACAAGAGTTCGCTGATCTCTCATAATCTAATTCAAAATAAGCCTTGAAGTACGCTTTTTAAGTGATTAGTTAAAAATGGCATTCAAGAAGCAGCTAGTTCAAAGGATATAAACGACGAGATGATACATTTGAAATCCAAGAATCATCCAACTCACATAGTATAATATAATCGCATACTTCGTATAATCACAAATTAAAAAATATATTGATATATTTCTAAATGTATTTGTGTAAATAACGTCGATATATACACTAAAAAAAGTTTTCATTTCAGGAAATATATTTATTAAAAAATGTTTTTTTGAAAATAAATTTTTTTTTAGTAGAACGGTACTTACCTGGAATGAAAAAACATATTTTCTCCAAAGATAAAAAGACAGTGAACACCTTGCCCACAATTGATACATCTTATTTCATCCTGCACTCGCTCACGAGTACCTCGGGAGTACTCAAATTTTGGTGACGAAACCCGATCATTCAATATATGTAGAAGCTAAATTATTTCTGCTTTTTTTATTAGGTCGTCTAAAGTTAAATAGTAAAAATACTTTAACAAGTCCGAGACTAAATTTAATCAGAATTTTCATCTTTAACAATGACAAATGTTGTACCAACTAAAAAATTCGATGTTTATTGTTTTTCTTTTAACTCAAGCAAGCGTTATTTAGCTGTTGAACGTTCTTGCTTGAACCGCCAGTGCAATTCGTATCGCCTGGCTACCTGAGCTAAATAGTTTCAAAGTAATTATAAATTACTCTGAGACTATTTCGACACCAATAGGAAATTCGTCCCACGCTGCGCCTAAGTCATCTAATAGTGCGGCAGAGCCAGCAACTTGATCTGTAATTGTCTGACTACAGAGTCGAGTAGACAAAGTCGTTTTTGTCTAAGTCTATAAACACATTTTGAATAGTTCGCAGAGATAAACGCACTTAGATAGCTTTCAGTCTTTGGAAACTAAGGTATACATGCATTTAAACCGCCACATTGTATAAAACTTGTGTTTATTTATTTTATTGTGTATATTTCATCAAATTATTTTCTTCTTTGAGTTTATTGCTATTAGCCACTTTATCTGCGATCAATAATCAATAATCCTTAGCGAACACTAATGATGAAAAAAATAATAGACTTGTTTTAGATAACGACCAGTGAATTTCTATGGGTTATAAAAACATCCTATTCTTATTTCCCATTCTTATCCAAACTTTTCATTGCAAAATGATATTGCTTACTGGTGTTGTCATTAGCAACGTATTTCCATGTCGCAAACATCACTACGCAAACACGCTAGTCTACATTAATATTTCAGAAGATGGGGAAAACTTTTTTTAATAGCGTCAGAAAATGTGGAAAGAAAGAAAGAAAGAGAGAGAGAGAGAGAGAGTGGATACGATGAATTTGCTATAAAACTAAGACGCTCTTGCATAAAATAAACTACAGTGTAAGGTATACATTCTAGAGCGTTACCGCAAAGTGTACAATATCTATACTCCATAAACATCATTAAATTCATAGTATATGTAAGTTTGTTTGTTACATCCCTCGATTGATTTCGGGGACTCATCCTCTCCCCGATGTGTTGGAGATGTTCATTTTTTCTTCGAATATTTTTGTGTACCTACATCTAGGCTATTATTTTATTTCTACTTAAAGTTTATATGTATCCGCTGCCACAGCACGCTGTATTATGGCTATAGGTAGATGTGTATATATGTGTGTGTGCATATATATATATATATTCCAATGTTCCTCTAAATCGTCGTATAATAGTATTATTAATGTAATAGAGCATTAAAAACAGAATCAATATATTTTCCCCATTATATATGTCTGTTTTTTCTTGTTAATTTTTTCTAATAAAAATGGCCATGTACTTTTTTAATTAATTTAAATGAGTTTATTTGTATATCGTAACATCATAGATTCGATGCCATTAGTTAAAAGGAGAAATAAAATACGGAGAAATGCGAAGAAAAGAGAGATAAATGGGGAAATGGCTCTCATGTTTTCCTACATAAGATGATAATCCTGCGAGCGTAGATGCCTATTCCTCTCTCGCTTCGCCACCATTTACATTAAGTCTCTTAAGCAAAGGAGGATGTCTGGTGCCTCGGTGTTGACGGTCTTTATGGGAAATGTGAAATTTTGCACAATGTATCAATGCTCAATTAAACGCTTCCTTCTACAAAGATGTATCATAAACTGTTCTAAATAATTTTCTGTAAATAATTAGATGTGAATCTGTAAACAGGTGTATACTATATTTGAGCTGAAGGAAATTATGATCGAGTTTTTATAAATTTCATAGTTATAAATAATACAAGAATGTACTGTTAATTTAAGATTTTGCGTGCATCATTAATAAAAATGCATTCAGATAGTCAATCGTGTAGCCAGAGACTTCGCATATAAAATATATTTAAATTTATTTGAAATAGAAACCACGAACATTGTGAGAAGAATCTCAATTATTTCGGCAACTGTAACGATATAATAAGAATCTATAATTGATAAATAACTAAATATAAAAATAAATTGATAAATAATAAACTCATTAAATTAATATACGTATCATTATTATTATTGATACAAGAACAAAAATAATATACAACAACTATTTACAACCAATGTTTAACGAACTGCTCGAACTAATGAGAGGTAAGAAAATGATGTCTTCATGATCTAAAAAAATGAGTTGTTGTTAGGTGAGGTAAACGTAAAAATGTATCTGTAGAATGCAGACATGATTTTCCAATTTCATTTTAATATTAATTAATTTTTAAAAAAGCCAATTATCTATTTACTTGAAATGGGAGATTCAGTCATCGCACTATTGTATCGCGTATTATGTGCAAAGAAAGATCATAAAAGGGAATTTACACTGGTTAAGTAAATCAGTGATAGAGAATTAAACTTTCCAACAGTTAGCGTGACTGGTTTCTGAGCTTTGAATAGCATAAAGCCTATTGCTCTCTTGTAAGATAATGAAAAATCATACCAATAGCAATTATACAATTCATGAAAAATGAGTTCGCTCTGAAATAAACAATAAATTATATAAATGGAATCATTTTAGTAATAATGAAGTCGAATCCATAAATTAACCTGGTTCGTTAAGTATTCTCCGGCGATACAATAATAGCCTGCACTAACTAGCAATGATATTGTTAAAATGGCATAGTGAATTAAATTAATAGTTTTTGCACCTCGTTCTAATCCCTATAAATAATATAATAATATAATAATATAATAATGGTCTATCACTATATATATATTAAAAATATAATAAATTATATAATCGCAATAATATAATAAATAATATATCATAATGTCAATTACTTACATCAATAAACATATATCCTGATAGAACCTGAATGAGTGTTAAGAAGAATATGTGCCAAAATGAAACGAACGAAAAGACATCTTGAATATCTTTGGAAAATTGAATGAATTTCAAATGTTGCTTGGATAATGTTCTTAATGTGCTCAGAGTATTATGATTATTATTGTTATTATTATTCGATCTACAAATTGAAGAAAAATTGTGAATTTCTCTTCGAACAACGTCGATTTTTGAACAGGCGTGCAGGACCTAAAGTTTCATTCATAAGAAATTATTTTATTCGTCAAGTAAATTCAGTGATTTATTTTATTCCTTTCTCTTAATTATATATTTACCAATGTTGCAAGTAAACCTTCGACTAAAGCTTGACCATTGAAGCATATGGACGCAGTAACAAATTGAAAAAAGATTATAATCTCATACATTGGAGTCTGTCTTCCATCCACGGGAAAACTGACTTGGGCTAAAAATTTTCGATCTTCAACCGAATCGAAAAAATAGGATATTACAGTTCGTAAGAAGTAGGTAAAATTCATGCTGTTATATAGTATAATAATTAATTTGGACACCATTTGGGAACGAGTGAAATTTTCTTTGTTTACATCGGAGATAAATTTCGTATCCATTGTCCAGTCTCTCATAATCGTATTAATCACCATCATTAACTTTCTAATATTCACAATAAATGTTTAATTAATTCATGCAAATGATGCAGAAACGATAATCCAAAAGATATACACGTTATGTTAAAAATACCTGCGTTTTAGTCGCACAGTGATTATCTTTAATAGATCCAACACTACTCCTATGGTTGATACTAAGTTATCCATTAGCTCATCGAGATCGTGATATACTTCAGTGACGTTCCATATTTCGAAGATAAGAAAGAAACACATTATTCCTACAGCAAAATAAAAACCTGGTAATTGGGCTGATTTTTCGGGCCAGCTGTTAATAACCCGTAAACCAAATCTATGATGTCCTATGAAAATGTTACGATACATTTTGCTCCTTAATCACGACAAGTATTCTCGTCGAATATTCCCTTCTGTACACTGAAAAAAAATTTTGTAATTTTTTTCGTAGATAGGATCACAAGAAATTTACTTATATATTGGCACTTCTTTGCTAAATCTTTCCGTGTAAAAGTATTTACAAAAGCTAAGAATTTATTTAAACCGAAGCAGTAACGTGTACAGTGATCAAACTATTTAAGCAGTACTTGATCGTAATGTGCATACGCGGTATAAGCAACTGCGTACGTCATACTGCGAATATGCTTTATGTACAGTGTATTGAAAGAAAATAATGTCGTTCAGGGGGCTGCATATCAAATTTGTATCTCGCTTTATAAATATTTAACGAGGGAATACATTTTTCCTATAAATTAATAAGTATGTAGAAAATGTACCTCATGCTTACACAGTACTGCACATAATGTTAAAAAAGCGCGTTTACTATTTTGCATTTCCTGATTTGCAGGTTTGTACTAACAAAATATAATAGTTTGAATTAGATTATCTCGATATCCGTGGTTCTAAGGAAACATTTAATGTTGTGACTTCGTAGGTTTATATTATTGTAAAACAGAGCACCTTCATGATTAGAAAGGAAAATAAAACATTTTGAAATATTGAATATAAAACTTTGACAGTCATGTCAATTTATTGATTATAAATTTATTTTATTAGAAAGTATTCAAATTTTTACAAACAAATTTGTTGTTCGTGAAAAATAATTTCCTCATAATTATTATTTCTACCATATAATTTTTACAATATAATTTGTACCTAAATTATTGAAAATTAACGTAAATACAAAAAATACTGAAAATGCAGCGTTTAACAGAAATTATTTATAAAAAAAATATCTAAAGAAAAGTATAAGTGTAGTACGGTAATAGAGTACTTAAATATACAAGTAATTACAGTGAAAGAGTAGTAGTTGTTCATAGTTAAAAAATTATTTAAAAAAAAGATTGTTTGCTTCGCTAATAAACCAGATAATCACTCATATTACTACATAATATGAGTGATACATACATACACTAATGCATACCGTTGTGCCGTTGCATGCATTAGTGCTGCTAATAATAAATCAATTATTTACAAATCATTTCCAATGCATTTTCTAGACTAATGATGCTCATGATAATATTTACTAATGTTTGGTTGCTAACGAAGAGTGTCCAATGTTTTTTAGTTGATAACAGAGGAGAAATGAGAATTTTGATGAAAAAATTGTCCACTCTTTATAAATAGAGAGCACATTTGATATATGCAAGACTGTATGGAGACTGGTAAAGCCGTAGCACACTTATACTTGAAGCTTCACAATATTTTTTTCAAACAACACACGTACGCGTCTATACTTTCCTCAATAAAATAATACAAAACAATACTATACCATTTTTATAACTTTTTATTGTATAAATAACTTGAACAAACAATCACAATTCGATGAACGTACGCAATATTGATCAAAACATTACGATTATTATACATACCTTTAACAAATATTCGATAATTTATCAGTTTTATTAGTTATCAAGCTATACGATATTCTTGCAATGATGATTATTATTAAGTATGAAATAATAGCAAAAAAAACAAAAAATGTATCACTCACGTTTTAAAATCTCATTAAAAGCTATTATTGTTGAGTAGGCTGTATATATAAAAGCTCGAAAAAAATCACACAAATTTAGTAGGACCAGTGCAGCGTATAGTCTGTATTTTGCTAAATAATAGATACCGTGCGATAATTTTATAGGACAATGGCATACTTATGAAAATATTCGAGTAATATAGAGTAATATAGATAATAAGAGCATCCACGGATATTCCACAGCATACTGTACATGTGGCGATAACTATACGTTCGGAAATAGCTTAAATTTCACCTTCAAAAATAGTGCTTTTTTCAAAAAGACAGAGTAAAAATCCAAATAACAAATAATCGATTTTACTAATTGGCAGCTCGTAGGAGTGATAAATAAGAAATTGATGTTTTTATAATCTGATAAAGATTTTCAAAAGTATTAATATGTACATATATATATATATTAAAGTATGTTAAGTTTATATAAAGTAGTTGTACCTTGGTAAATAATACAAAAGAAAGATCCTCAAAGTGTCCAACTGTAATTGTCACTACCTTGCTACTTCTCATTAGCATCATAATAAATGTTCGAGTATCGACTGGATTAAATTCATACCAAGGACAATCATAAAGTTTTTCAAGTATTAACACACCCTTTAAATCAAATGAAAACATACAGTACGGCTTTATGTATCATTTGCAGTATGCTGCCTATATCTCAAATAATAATAGAAATTTCACCGATTCTGCTATTGTTCAGTCCTTTCCACTTAAAAATCAGTGAAACCGTTAACTTCGAAATAGTGGCTCTTAACTTTTTCGACATTAAGTGCATATCCACTCGTAATTTATGAACTTTTACTAAGTTCAGCGGAAAAATCAATATTTCTGATAGTATAGAATAAAAAGTATTCACTTTTCTATCAGCGTATTAAAAAGTTAATTCTCACTATTTTTCGGCTACGTAGTTATAGCATTGGAAAATTAATGAAAGTGCGAACCTGTGACGTTAAATATTCTCCTGCCGCACAGTAACACGCTATAGCTGACCAAGTGGTAAACATATACGAAATACATAAAAGCAATGTAGAAGAGATGTTACCTCTAGTTGCAGTGATCTAAAAAAATATTAAATGTGCTCGACAATAAATTTTAGTACTTTTAGATTGATCTTACATTGATAATCATGTATCCCAATATAGTATGCATTAAAGTTCCTATAAATAAATGGAAAAACGATATATATGCATAGGTGTCCTGAATTTTTTCCGCAAAATGAATAAAATTCTTATGCTTTTTTATTAATTCTTGCTTGGCCTTCATTACGTTTTTTCTGCTCCCATGAATTTGGCAAATATTAGCAAATTTCTCGACTTCTTCGCATACGCTGACAGCCTTTGTGTTTGCGTGTAAAACCTAAAAATAATAAGGTCTATAGTGCTTGTGTGCGCGAATGCAGCTAAATCGTAAGTTGATGTAAGTGCATACGGAAGTCGTAAGAAGTCCTTCCATGGTAGCTTGGCCATTGGCAGTAAATACCAATGCTGATATTTGGAATACGCATAGTATCTCAAATATAGGTGAGTTCTTGGCCTTTTTAGGGAAAGTGGCTTGTGCAACATACTGCCTATTGTCAATAGACTTAGTATTATAAGCAAATAAAGCTATTAGTGAGTATAACAGCGCCAGTCCGTTGTAGCAAACAGCGATTATAGTCGACAAATATAAAGCTAATCTATTATTGCCGATCATGACTTTTCGTTCCTCAGGCCCCTTCATGCGTTTCCAGTCATTCAACATATCGTTTATTATAAACTTAGCACTTCTTTAATCAGCAGAATAATGTTACAATCATTAAATATATACTTAGAATTGCTCGTGACATGATGCCATTTCTTACCTATTCTTTATGCGAATCACTAATAGTTTAAGGATACTTGATGTGCAGGGCATTGTCAGCTCCAAGTTCTTCATCAATTCAACTAATTTGCTAATAAATTCCATTAAATTCCAAATTTGAAATACTAAATTTACTATCATAACTGACAATGCTAAATATAAAAATCTAAACGATAAAACGCCAGGCCAAACTCCAATTGCATGCAAACCAAATTCAACGTGTTTACTCACGATGCTCATAATGTAATTTGCAATGAAAAATAAAAATTAATTTATATCAATATAAAAGAATTAATATAAAATAATTATTTTATTTAAAGAAATAATATACACAGCGGAGGGAAGATCAATGCTCGTTGCTAGCTGAGCTTCTACTGATTTTTTTTTTCCTT
Organism: Apocrypta bakeri; assembly: GCA_018906985.1. Lineage (NCBI taxonomy): Eukaryota > Metazoa > Arthropoda > Insecta > Hymenoptera > Pteromalidae > Apocrypta > Apocrypta bakeri. The sequence continues at coordinate 2,154,090 of JACCIA010000008.1, read as the reverse complement.
CCGCAACATCGAATGCAAAAATAATGGTTTGGTAACGCCGTGTCTAAATTTGTTCTTTCTTATTTGCACCGTGCCAGAACAAGTGCATAATCTAACTATAAAAAAGTAGCTACTTTCAGGTGCTAGTTAACATTATAAATTAAGCAAATTGTTTGAGCTATAGTTATGTCATATTCTATATATGCCGTATTCTCCTAATCGTAAGATTCTCCATTATATATTATACATTATACATCATACATTATATATATGCACAATAAGTAAGCGAAGCGCGAGAAACTTCGGTCTACATGGAAATCTGTTAAAGACTGTAACAACTAACCAAGGTGCATTTTGTGATTTATTAATTGTAGAATTCAGATTTTCCAAATTGACGAAAAGTTGATTAAAGCATTTAAGAATAAATGATTTTCAAAATTTAATTTTACTTCCGTTTTAATGGGTGATGGCAACCTACTCTGTCAGAGTAGCCTATCAGTTATAGAGTAAATAAAATTCTAGTATTTCTAATTATCAACAAATTAATTTAATTATTCAAAAAGTATTCCAATTTTTCCATTCTGTTTACTAGTATAACTAAACTTTCAATTATAATATATTACAATTAATGTGTACGATGTGCCCATGTTCTTATTCTTTTCACAGACAAGTAGAGCAAGCAACATTTTTTAGTAATTTCACGTGTACAACGAAATTGATAATTAACCTTCCGAATAATCCAAGTTCAGACATTTGAATTGACACATGTATGTTTGCCACGAATACATTGTCATTGTTACACACATATTGTGAAGTGAAGAACAAGTAAAAAGCTTACTTTGTACCAGAAAGTGGCATCACTAAGGTATATGACAGGGAGGAAGAGAGAAAGATATCGAGACCCAACTCCATAAGCTGAATGTAGTCCGCTTTTTCCGCCAAAAATCACCAAGCATGTTCAATAGAACGGCATTGATTTAAATAAGAAAAAGATTAATATTATTAACGGTTTTTATTTATAATAAAAAAAAACTGCTGCACTAGGATTTGAACGCGAGTGCATAAAAATACCAAGAATTTACTTTGACTGCTTTCCCAAGACCGTTTTTGTAAAGTTTTTAAAGTAAAAGTAGCATATGGTTATCGAGAGGAAAATAATCTTAGAATAAAGTTAATTTAAAATCTACGATATTAGCAATTTGACCTTTTTTTAAAGTAGAGAGAAATGTTCTTCTATAGCATGTCTAAATGTATGATGTACACGATTTCTATTAATATTTGAATTTAGCTTACATCAATTGATTTTGATTAATTCTTTAATTAATCAAATACATCTTTTATTTACTCATAGGAATTTTGAATCTTAGTCGATAATTCGATAAAACAAGTACACTTTATTGAACTGATCGTCGTGAGATTACTGTCAAAAAGGCGAACCACTTTTGCCTGTATGTCAACATTTGAGTTGGAGCTCCTTCTCTCTTCCTCCCTGGTATAGGGTTTCAATCACTAGATATTAGTATTATTTGAATGAAATATACGATGAAAATGGTCAAGAATAACAATTTCTTAGAATCGACCAAATAATGTATATTTGGTCGATTCTAAGCATTATTTAGTAGTAGAATTATTTAGTAGCAAGGATTTAACAATTTTTTAAAAATTATGAATTTGCATAATTAACAAATTTATTTAAATGTATTATTTGGTTGATTTTAAAAACTATTCGAATAAAAATTCTTATTCAGGATTTCCAGAAAGTTAGCAAAGAACTTGACCTTTTGAAATATTCATTTAAATTAATCGGAAAATCACGTTTTTCTTAAAAAAAATTGAGAAATTTTTCGAAAAATTAATCTATACGTAAAATCTATATGTAAATTATATCCGGTTCGAATTTTTCCCAGCCTGATTTGGATTAGATATAAGCCGAAACGGGTTAAAACTTCACAAGCCGATTGCTATGAAAATTTATGCAAGGGACAAAAGAAAATATCGAATTCTTGAATTCTCTATTTAAATTGTCTGGTTTTTGAAGAATTATTTTAATTTGGTTGGTTTATCCTGCAAAGTAAGTCGATTTGTACTATACTCATGCAGCTCGATTTTAAATGAATTTAATTAAAAAATTCGTCTTTGAGTCTGCGATTCCTTCGTCAAAATGCTCTATCTCCAAAACAATTACTTGAACATGTAGGTCGTGAGTTTCATTTCTTCGCTCATTAATTCTTATGTTATATATCCAGAATTAATACTTGCGAGTCCTAATGATTCTCTGTAATAATATTGCTTAAGGAACATATATCGTTATTACATATAATTAAGATGTATTTAAAAAGACTTTCAAACTATATATAGCTTGAATAATTGAATATAGCTAGTGAAAATAAAACGAAGAAATTGTAAACTTCACCTTAAATATATTCTCTTATTATTCTGATATTCTTATGTACAAAATCCAAGTCAAAAGTAATATAATAATATAATCTACTTATTAGCACTACGCACGAGTGATAAATAAGATAGTGATGTTTTCATAATCTAATATACATTTTTGAATGCATTAATACGAATTAGAAATCGTTTAAATATTATTTTAAAGATACATAAAGTAAGAAAGGAGATTTCCATCTTATGTTACCTTCGAAAAGAGTATAAGTGAAAGATCGCCAAAGTTTCCAACAGTGATTGTCACTAACTTGCGACTTCTCATAATCATCATAATAAATGTTCGAACATCAACTGGCTTCAATTTATACCAAGGACAGTCGTAGAGTTGTTCCAGAATCAATGTACCCTTCAAAAAAAGCTTTCGATTTTATCTGTATATTTTATTAAATTAATTAAATTAGAATACCTTCGTATTCATAAGCTAGATATTTCTTCTTAAGAGCATATTAAAAACATTATTTAATAAGACCTACCAAAATTTATATTAGCATCCTATGTGGGGATGTTATATTATTTAATTTCAGCTTTGATGCACAACTTGATGGACTTTTAATATATGTCATTTTGGGTTATTGCATTGAATTGCATTTTTAATCCGTATCATTGTGGTATAAATAATATAAGTTGTTTGAAAAAAAAAACAATTTTCATTTTGAGACTCATTTAATTATAAATATTGCTAAATTAACAAAATACAATTCAATTGCTTAAAATGACATAAAAATAACATCAGTTGAGCTTTGAATTGTAAACATCCATCATGTTGCTTAAGCTGTAGCCTGCACCAAAGTGAAAATTAAAAAAATACTTTTTTTAGACATGTTGAATACATAAAGTTCTGGTCAGTCTTAGTTTAGCTTTGTAATCAAATGCTGAGTAGAAAATCATTTAAAACGAAATACACACAATCCCTAGGAATAACGTATTATTTAATCCGTGAGTATTATGTTTTGAAACTCTACACAGTGACAGATGGTTTCGAGACGATGGACAAAATAATGTTCTAGCAAACATTTTAGATTGGTAAAAGTTGAATTGTTGTATTGACGTATAAAAAGAATGGTACTATTATTCAAAGAATTGTACTCATACTCTACAAACCTGGGATTGTAAATATTCTCCGGCAATGCAATAACATGCTATAGCTGACCAGGTTGTGGCCAAATACGACGTACACAGTAATAATGTAGACAGAGAAGATCCGTTGATGTTATTGTCAGTGAGCTATAAAACATGATGATTTCGTAGTATGAAATGTAAGTGGGACATTCTTTGTGAAAAAAATTTGTTCACAAAGAATGTCCCACTTCAAGTCTCACTGCCAGGTGTGTATCACAATTTGTATTCGCAGTTAATTTCCATGATCTTACGTTAATAAACATGTATCCTACAACAGTATTCATGAAAGTTATTAATGTTATGTGAAAAAATGTCACATATGAGTAGGCGTCCTGAATGGTTTCTGCATAATTGATGAAATTGTTATGCTTTTTTATTAGCTTTTCTTTTGCCTTCATTATTGTTTGTCTACTATTATTAATTTGGCAAATGCTAACGAATCTCGTTATTTCTTGACATACACTGAAAGCTTTAGTGTTTGCGTGCAATACCTAAAAAGAATAGGCGCTATTTGAAAAAATAAAACGTAAAATGTGAAGTGCTTACTGAAGTCGTAAGTAATCCTTCCACGACAGCGTGACCGTTGCTAGTGAATATCAATGTTACAAATTGGAAGAAGCAGATTATCTCAAATATTGGCGACTTTTTAGAATCTATTGAGAAAGTGGCTGGCAGAATTAACTGTCTATTTTCGACGTGTTCGCTATTATAAGATAGAACAGTTATTAGTAGATAAGATAGGGCTAGTCCGTTGTAACAAGCAGCGAATGTAGTTGTTAAATAATAAGCCATTCTGTTATTGTGGACCATAACTTTTCGCTCTTCGTCTTCCTTAATGCATTCCCAGTCACTCAACATATCGTATATTATAAGCTTAGTACTTCTAATTGACATCATGTTAAACATCAATAATTATATTGAAATATCATATAGAATCATATTTTTCGATGCAAACAATTAATATGCTACGTAAATTTCAATGCTTACTACTAACTATAACTTTATACTTGATCGATATCTGTCTTAGATGTCGAATTATTTATATTTACTTGCAGAAGTATGAAATTAGTATGTGCTACGGAATTAGGCATTACTATTTAATATAACTAAGTTTAACTAATACAATAAGAGGATCAAGAGAAGCTTGAATGTAAATAAATAATAGAATAAATAATAAAAATGTATTCTTGTAATTTTACAGGAGACAAATTCTTACCTTTTCTTCACTCGAATTACAAATAACTTAAGTATTATTGACGTACAAGGAACTGTCGATTGCAAATTTTTCATTAATAAAACGAATTCAGTAATAAACTCAAACATATTCAAGATTTGAAATATTAAACTCAGTATCATAACTGTCATGGCCAAGTATAGAAATCTAAACGATGAATTACCTGGCAAGAGCCCAATAAAATTCAAGCAAAATACATTGTAACGACTAATTATGCTCATTGTAAATACTTTTTATAATAATTTCCTTTGCAATGGAAAGTAATAATGTTCTTCTTATCTTCCAGATGCTAAAGACCATTGATAAGTTAACGAGATCGTCTATGCAATTCAGCATCGACTCATTATTTTATTCCGAAACATAATTTACAACTTACACTCTTACATGATGTACAAGTGAGAAAATGACAAAAACCTGATCAATACCCATAGCTGGTCAAGCTTCTACTGATTTGCTATTTTTTTTTATCATATCAAATGCAGAAATAATGATGCGGTAAAATTGCGTCTTGAATATTGAATCGCTGTAAGCACAGTAGAATGTGGATCTTTGCTCTAAACTAGCGCGATATACGTATGTAATTTCAATAAATTATATACGTTTCTCACCACTCACATCTAGATACTGATTAGCATAATAAATGAAGAAAATTCTTTTGACTATAGTTCATTTATATCATTCCATTCTAGAGTTTCTCAATTGTATATTGAACTTTTTTTTCTATATTTATATAATACTGTGGTAGATTTTCATCGCGTTACGAGTTAGTTTGCTCATTTTAATGATTTTCACTGAAGTTTAACAGATTCGTTTAACTATCAATACTGAATGATATACCTATAGAGGAAGCAATTGCCAGCCAACTGTCGTGACATTGGCAAACAAGCTGAGTTAAGCCCCGAAAATAATAAGCAATAATTCGTTGATTACACAAGAAAAAAACTAGTTAATCTAGGTAAAAATGTAGGTAACTGTAACTCTCAATACTCCTAGTGCATGTACATTATCTTTGCATCCTTAAGTAAACCATGCAGTTCTGATTGGCCTTAGTTGGTCCGTTGTACGATGTTTTTGAGCTACAGTCCTTTAAATTAAGCTAAACTAAACATGTTCATTTAGTGTAGAGTCCTGATTTTTCTCTGAATTATTAACGATTTTTAACGATTTTTAACGATTTTTTACTCTTATCAGGAAAATATAAATAATAATTGAATAATAGTACACTTTTATCATAAGAAAGTGTACTATTATGAGTAAATCCACAAAATACAAGAAACAACTCGACACCTGTAAATGGAAAAATTATTCGCGAGACACATCGACGGGACACTATTTTCCTCATTCCTGGCTGTTTTCGGGGCAAAACAAGTCGTTAGTTATCACATCGTTTGAATTCGCAGAAAAAGTTGCAATCAATTTTTTCAGACTTTTGGGTCGGTGAACATTTTACTAATTTTTACCCCGTTAAATTGAATCTGGAATATTATTTTTTTAAATTGACAATAATTGTTCGGATTGAACATTATTATTCCGATTGACTTATATATGGTTTTTGTAGTTTAAAAACAAATTTTAGTTTTTTCGATAAAACGAGCCAGTAAATGCGTGTACGTACAGTTGTAGAGTTAGATGTTGAATGAAAACGCCATCTAGTTATAGCGTAAGCAAACTTTACGACTTTGCGATCGAATTCGATTTCGCAAATGGCAATTCAGTGAATAAAACAACTTAGTTACTGCTGCCATCTGGAATTATGCCTATGATAACGACATCTGGTATCGTAGCTTATTATCTCGTAAGATATCATTATGTAAAGCAGGCTATTATTTCAGATTCTGTTAATTTGTTAAACTAGTTCGCTTGTCTCGAACATAGTTTATTAATTGAAGAGAACTTTGGATTTTAAAGGATCAGAATTCATTATACAAATGAATATCTAGCGTAGAATAAAGAAAATTGCTACTCGTTAAAATTCTAATAACAATAAACTAACAGCTGATATGTAATGTCAATAAAGTGGCTTATCGTGGCTATGAGCCAAAAGTCTTCTACCCTCGCCAACACCCGCACCTAAACCTGTACGCAGACACTACCTTTCCGTGTAAATAACGATGTTGTGTTTATAAGCGAAAAATAGAAAGCGAAAATTTGTCGAACTATGTCGTTGATCTCTATATTGTCACAATAAGTGTCGATGAATTAATAGAAGGTATATTACGATATATGGAGATGCAAAGTATATATACCGGCATACCGCATAATTCAAAGCTTTATTTGTGCACACACACACACACACACACACACACACACACACACACACACACACACACACACACACACATCTATACCTATATAATTTTAACAGAGCTTCAAATTAAATTCCTACATTTGGAGCCAAACATGTACGACAATAATTTTGAAAATGCAAACAATCATTAGTGCAAACGTGTCTCCAACGAACTATTGGCAGAATTCATAAGATTATATTTAATTCGTAAATAATTTGGTTACTCTATAACAGATTTTATATCCAATTTATATATTTCTACGTTGTTTCCTGCGACTATCGTCGCTAATGATAGTCTCCTTATATTGGAACCCATGAAATCCTGTGAGTACAATAGTGTGTATTTTAATAATTATGCCTCGGTTGAAAATCTGTTAACTATTTGCAATTGTTAATATTAATATGCAACAAATTCTGATCTTTTTAAATTAATTGGGACTGTTTGAGTAGGTACCTCAATTAATATTACAAATCTTTAAAAAACATAGATTTTTGTCAAAAAATACCAAAACTAAAAATATCAAAACACGGCTTCTCGAAAATACGAATTTAACGTTTTGTGATAGTATCAATCAACACACTAATCAAATTAAATATTATTTTTTCTCTGCAAAATCAAATATGCTGAGCTTGCAGATGATCCATTCGGACACTTTTTCGAAGTCTTTTTCTCGGCTATTCTGAGAAAAAAAAACAATTTCATAAAAATTCGCACCTAAAATTCGTTCCACTGCTTTGAAGCTCGCGCTTTTTAATCGAGTCAAGATTTACCAATGAAAAATCACGCATTTAAAAGACAAAACGCAATTTACAATAAAATTTCTTTTTCAAAAATTATATTAGTTACCGCTACAACGATAATATATTTTATTCTCGGAAAATACAGGTTTTTATAAAAATGTTTAAAAAACAAACATATCAAACAAATTTATTAAATAATTTCCTATAATCAGCGTATTCAATAATTAAGGAGGACTTTCAATTATTCCCTCCATGAACTTTAAAAAACATTACTTAATAAAGCCTACCAGAAGTTCGTGTTATCTGAATGATATATTTGGAGAAATATGATTTTATTTCCTTATTTTTAACGTTGGTATAGGCGTAGGTATTGCTTGAATAGCATGCTGGATTTTAAGATTCAAAGCTAAAATTATGTTATTTCTATTTGATTTTGAGTTATCGACTGTAAAATTTATTATATGTTTCATTATGGTATTATATGTAGTATAAACAGTTTTAGTAGTATAAAAAAACAACAATAACGATTTCCCAGAGAATCCAAAATACTATACTCTAAGGGAACATTTGAAGCCTAGTTTGAAACAAATTGGATGACTAGGTGGCTCAAAAATCTCTAGCAACTGAGGCTGCGAAAATGAAAGACTTACAAGCGAAGTTCAGAGGCATTATATGGATTACTTGAGAGTGCAAACATTGTATACGGCCCGCGTACTTGAAATATACGAAATTATAGTCAATTATTACATTGTTTTTTTTTCTATAGGCAATAAAATGTTCTGTATGATTTTCGGAATTCAAATCGGGCTTACCCTCTTAAAGGGTTAATATAATGGATTAAATGCATTTTTTATTGCGCTTTCGATCGCGGACACATATCGACGAAATGTGAACAAGAATACAACGACTTGTGTATAAAATGATTCATCATCCACGGTCAATAGAGATCGTAACGCTCCACATTAATTCTGAACTTGTAACCTGAGAATGCTGTGAAACATCCGAATTATTACTCGTGGAAGTGTTTACCTCCGTCGAAAGAAACTTCGTCATGGTCAAATAGCGTTTATCTCTTATCATTTAGTAGAACACACGAATATACTTTAAATATTGGTCTTGAATACGATTTTGGCATGGATTTCGACAATGTTTCTAACATTTTTGTTGTCAATAACGAGTTTATACTTAAGTATTCTCCATTTTCTCCTTCTCACAGTTTGATGCAGTGGAATTGTTAACGGCTTATCTTGTAAACAAAAATCTCCGATATGATTTCTTTGTTTCTTCAAACAAATGAAATAAACAAGATATTTGGAAGTTCGCGTGGGCTTTGAGACTTCGATTACTTTGGATTATCAAGCAAATAGAATTGATTCGTCGGAAGCTTTTTGCATTGATACAATACAAATTATTAATATAATAGTCTACAACGAGTATATACATAGGTCCATCTATACTCTCGATATTTTAAACAATGATATTATTAACTTAAAATAGAGAATATTTAATTTTTCAATAGCGAGTAATCAGTTGTTCAATCAGTGTATAGTACCATTTTAAACGGTGCGGTGCGCTCTTACATTTTTAAAAAATTCAATTACTTCACTTTGTGAAAATACTAAATAACAAAATTTTATTATTGCACTTTTAGAGAGTACCTCTACACAGGCTCAAATATTTTTCTATACTTTAAGTTGGAAAAGTTGAGGTGGAGCATGCACTGAACTCTTTGAATATTTATTACGCTTCCATTGCGGCGATACATACAGCCGCAATGATTGTCATTGATGACTCACGTTATTGTTTGGCAAAACGATCGCATCATGCATAGAGAAAAAAGAAAAGAGAACGCTTGTGCTCGATCAAACCTCGTTCATAATTAATTTCATTGTACATTTACGCGATTTTCAAAAAGGTTTTACGAGAAATACAATAGTAGTTTTACGCTTCGTCTAATCCCGATATTGAGCACGTGTTCGAAGGCAGGCTGGATTTGTGCCAATGAACTTCTATTTTCATTCTCGAATGTGAGTTAGGTACATCATTTTAAGCTCTGATTTTGTTTACGTACAAAGTATTTTTTTTAAATCTATCTTAAAATACTTTCAATTTATCTGTTATGAACGATAATACATCGTAAGTTTGATTCCCGCCTGATAACCGTCAAAAAAATATCTTGTTCGTAACTCGGGATTTACTGTTATATCGCAATAAGTATACACTGCACATTCGCGATCCATTATTAAAACGATTGCAACGTTTTAATTGAATTATATGCCCGCTCCAGAAAAATCAAAACGATTTTTTGTTTAAATTATCTCTCTGTTGAGGAGACCCTTGAGTTACGAGCAAAATCGATTAATCACTTATTTACTTTTTATGCATTTCCTTCTTAATAGCGTGTAAAGTTGAGCCTGTCAACCTGTATTCACGAATTTTGTATTATTGAGAGCTTATCATACTTATTTCCTCCCGTTTGCTGTATTTATCTGCAACTATTTGTACTTCTATGAGTCTCATCAAGAAAAAGCATGATTTTGTTAGTTTGTTTGGAAAGTGAAAGAATTTATGTTATATTGATAAAAATAATAAATTTTCAATTCGATAGCCGAAAGCCTCGTAAAAATAACATAATTTGAGCTTTGAATATTAAAATCCATAAAATTGCTATCATCATAGAAAAGCTCTCATACAAAATCCCGTTAGGCTTATAAAAATAAATAAATTCATTGCAAAATTGTACACAAAATGAAAATCGAGCTTTTCCACAGTTATTTAAGCCTCTTTTCATTAATTTGTAACTTCTCAGGAAAGCATTTTTAATTAAAAACACACGAATACTTCCTATTGTAAATCTGTCTAAATTTTTAAAGAAAAATTCTTTAAAAAACCTATTCATGTGTTTTTAAAATTTAGTTGTCAAGTTTAATCTCAAAATTTTCAAAATTTCCGAAAGTGAGATCTAGAAATAGACTCCGTAAAATCGATAAAATAATAAATTAAATCAAAAAGTTATTATAATATTTAATACAATGCTGAAATATAGTACTTAATCATACCTAAAATGCTCATTCGAGTAGGAATGTGGAGACATTGGTATATAAGAGTTTACAAATGAAAAAATACAAATCATTATGTGATCAAAATACACATATTGACCAGTTGTTATTATTATTATTATTATTATTATCTGATCAATATTTAGGTGTATACAATTCGAACGAGTGTTTCTAGTATGAGTTGAGCGCTGGAGTACGGTATTTCAGCTTTTTAATAAGAATTTTAATAACTTTAAGCTTTCATTATTAACTTTACTAAATTTTCACATAAATTTGAATGCTTTTCTGTAAAGAATTACTTTATTAGTCTTTCACAGGCAGTTTTATTCTAATTATTTATTCAAAGATATATCTTTGATTTTTGGTAATGGAAAGTCATATTTTTGGTGATTCGAAAGTTCAACTTAATTAAATCTGGAAATTGACTTCTTGATCACTTGGTAATAATATTCTTTGCTATACTCCTTTTAGTGTAGGAATTTTACAAATCTTTTTGAATAGCTGGTTAAAAAAGTAGTCTTTATTTTGAATAATTTTGAGCTCAATCTAAGATCGGTTGACTTGAAATCCTAGCACACGCGCCATATTCAGATAGCACGAAGAAAATAAAGAGCAAAAGACGAAATGCGCAAGCTCGTATGTAAAGTTGGGAGAAAATTGTATCAGCATGACGCAATTGAGATTTTCGAGAGACAGACGAGGGACGTACTCGCATAATATACGCGATGAGCTTGAGCACGCGCCGAAAGAGCTGAAAGGAGAAACGAAAGCACGTGTCTCGTGAATTGCCGCACACGCGACTTGATTATAATGCGATGTCTCTACTCGTTCAACGTTATTACACGTAGTCAAGCACGGAAGAATAACCCTAATGTTGGTACACCTAATGTCTCTCTAAAAATGAGTGAAAGAAATATTTATTTATTTATCTATTAACTAATTTTGGAATTTTCAACAATTTTTCAACCAAAAGAACATTAGCGCAAATTACGAGCATAAACCATTCGTTGCTTCCATTTGAATCTTGTGGTCAGTGATATTTCTTCTTGTGATGGATCATATCGATCATAAGATGTTTTGTAAAGAGAAGAAACTAATTTTACTATTTAAAATTTGCCATCAGTTTTCTTCCTAAAACCTATAGTACCAGGCATTTTGCCAGAGTCTAGCCGTATATAAAACTGAAGCTCAAAAAGAAGGCTTGTCTGTACAATTAGCTGATGTTTAAAAAAGTTAAAATTAGTCAAGTAAAGGTTTAATATTTTTCTCTGTGACAAATATTACTTAATATTCTAACTAAAATGAAATCTTAGAATATATTGAATTTGTAAAAATGATAAATTGACTACCGATTGAAAAATAAATGAATTTAGTTAGCATTGTCTAGTATGGTTCTTGTTTAGAAAGCTCAGCATAGCATAAGAACCGATTCACGCTTTCGGATAGTCGTATTTCTCGTGCTAGCAGACGATGGAGACGCGGCGTCAGCCGATGGAAGCGCCGCTCTACCGGCGCGGCTATAAATGCCAGCGACGCAAGCTCGTCCCCAGTCAGTCGAGAGCGCGCAGTCAGTTCGTGCACGCGCATACGCGCATACGGACACGCACAGGCACACGCACAGGCACACGCACATATAGCTAGCATAAAAGTGTTGAAGTTGCAAATCGATTAGAAATCGATCGATTGCAGTCAAAGTGTCACACAGAGACCAGTTAATAATTTAAATAAGAATTTTCCTCGACTGCGAGAACCCAGCAAGATGCCGGCCGACGTAGCGATGCACACGAATTTCCTGCACTTCGACAAGTCGAGTAGCAAAAACTCAAACGTCGACAGCTGCTGGAATACGGAGAACATGAGCGGTTACATGACCCTCTTGGGTACAAACGATGGTCACCGTCAATCGGTCCAGGTCAAGGTCTACCGCACGAGTATCGAACACTTCGCCGTCATCTATCCTCAGAAGAAGCTCTGTCGACCACTCGGGGTTCTGAACCTTCGCAACACTACGATCGAGCGCAGCGGAGACGAGGGTTTCCTCGTCAGACAGAAGGGCTGCGATACACCGGTGACCCTGACCTTCCTCCTCGAGAACCCAAAGGACATCGACTATTGGATCCTCGCGTTCACCGCGAGATCGTCGCCGCTCGTACATCAGAGCAGTCTACCAATCGTCGAGGAAGAGGAGATCTAAGCAGAGGTGCACGGTGGCCGAAAGCCACCTGTCGATTCCGCTACGGCCTTCTTTTTTCAACATAGAAGTGCGCGCACGAAGAGATTCGAATCAGCTGACGGGCACCGCGTCCTCTCAGCTGAGAACTGATAGACTGTGACAAATATTTCCCACGTTATTATTGTTATTTACAATAACTATTACACTGCACGCCCGGAAATATCAATATTCTTCTCTAAACGTTATCGGCTATACGTAGATACAAAGTCGGAGGAGAAGAATTGGATACATCGATCCGAAGAACAGTTGCGGTCAATTGTGTCACGTGCAACCCGAGTTGACGAATTTTCGAAGGGACGGAAGAATGAAAAGCTAAAAGAAAGAAGTAGGAGGAGAGAGGATCTATAGATATAGATCTAAATATCTAAATATCTAAATATAGAACGTAAAACGTTTACAAGGTCAAACATGATGATTTCAAATTTCAATTGAACCTTAACGATTAATCGAGTGTTATCTGTATAATATATACATAGATATAGAGCATCAGACAACGGATAAGGAATGTAACCAGATAAGCGAGTGAATTAAATAAAGATAGAGAGAGAAACAGAGAGAAGGGAACGGAACGTACTACTGCTTTCTAGATCTGTATAGGTCTCGACCTACAGGGTTGGCTTTTTGCCGACTCTAGCAGGAAATATAATAGTTGCATGCTCGAGAAAGTACATTCCCCTCTCTCTCTCTCTCTCTCTCTCTCTATGGTACGTCGACGCTAGCACAGACTGCACCGTTAGATTTAGCATGGCAACATGAACGCGTGAACGGATGTCTCACAAAAGAGAGAGAAAAAGAGAGAGCACAAGTCTTCTTTTGGCGGTAGTTGGATAAAACATTTTTAATTAGGTTCAAACGTAAATATTATTTATCGTCATATTCTCTCTCTCTCTCTCTCTCTCTCTCTCTCTCTCTCTCTCTCTCTCTCTTTGTACCTCTAGGCTTTCACTTTGCATTTTTTTTTCTTTCGAAATTACGAATCGTACGTAACGTCAAAACAACCGGCATTGTAATATTTGTTAAATATAACTTGTAATACTGTCCTCCTTACCTAGACTTTAAGAAAGACTCGTCTGTGATAAATCGTGTATAAATAATTATGCATATACTATATGAAATGAAAATTCACGATACTCGCGTGTATCGTTAATTGACGTAGACTTAATGAAGAGAATAGTGTGTTCGTCGCTTCATTAAAAAATAAATTTTGTTCTATTCATGGCTTGTTCCACGACAAAATAGTATGTGTGCATTTTCTTTTGAGGAAAGATAAATTATTCAAGAAATTGTAATAATATTAATCGGTTTTCGTTACTTTTGAATAGAACGTGTTCACTAGTAGTTACATAGAGAATGTGCAATTCAACAGTGGCGCATATCATTGAATTACAAGGAAGCTGAAAATGCTCTAGTCGTTTGCGATAGAATTGCGAATGATATTTTCTTTCTTGCGTCTTTGTATTTGTTTACGCGCCCTCGTTCGTTTTTTAATAATCAACACATTAATATTGTTATTATTGCTATGATTACTGCGACAACTACTATTGTATTATTATTATAATTATTAAGTAAAAATACAAAACATGAGTTAATCTGAATAATTGTCTCTATTGCTACTTTGCTCGAAACATCCTAAGCATCCTCTGTGTCGAAAATCCAACTAAGTAAGTCGATGTCATCAAGTCGAAAATAATGATAGTAAATCTCGCGCATGCCTCACGTGCGCAACTGCTGCGCTTCGCTCTGCAATGCGTATTTTGAAATAAGCAAAGACTTAGATAGACTTGGCATTGAGACGTAAAAAGATTCGAGAATTCAGTATCCATATATAAATGTTTATTACGAGAAGTTTCATTGATTTAGTCAAAATCGATGTTGTTAAATGAAAAATCGCGGCTTGTCCAGGCAACTTATTCCGTATGTACCGAGAAGCGTAGAATAATACTCTTCTGTCTCAGACGCACCTGCGCTGAGTAACGGTTTTCACGCATCTGCAACCTTGAAAAATCGGTCCGATGTCGACAAATGCTATTTTTTTATTGCTTCTCCTTCTTTTCTTTCGTCAACTTTAATGGAGGCGGGGGTGGGGTGGGGGGCTCTGGGAGTCGGCAAGTGAAAGGAGAATTTCTTTGATTAAAAGTGAAAAGTCTGATTGATTCATCGATTTATAACTATCCGGCTGCTATTGCTCTCCTATATCTCACTGATGCCTGCTCTATTCATTATGCGCAAGATCTCCTGTTCTCGAATTTTTCCAATAGTGAAAATTCACTACTCTTCACTACTGATACTTATTATTTAATAAAGAGTTATATTCAAAAATGTCTTTATCATTAAGTATCACGCATTATTAATTCTGAAAAATTTTTCAAAAATTCTTTCATGTCTGATAAGAATAAAACAAATGGTTGTTACTATTAATATTATTATAATTATTATTATTTATTATAATTTACTAAAAAGAATAAAATACAATTGTATTGAACGTGTTTCTATTAGCGATAAAGATTGGAATTCATTTCGTCAGAATCAAATGAAATGCACTATACTTTTTTATGTAAAAAGATATTTTTACCTTTACATCTAGCAATTTTTCATCATTTCATATTTAGATAAAGTGTATTATAATACAGTATTAGCGAAAATTCGGTTTCTCCGTTTTTAATTGAGGGAGTCAAACAGAAAAGATAATAAACCTACTGCTACTGCATATAACGCCTGCATGGAACGTTGTGTAACTGTTTTCTAGATTTTTAAACTCCTCGACATATCGCTTGCAATGAGTTAGATTTCAAATAAATAAAATTTGTCCGCAAGTATACATAACATTTGGTGAAAGTGAAACTATGTTAGCGCATATAGCGCTCGAAAAGCAGAAAAAAAGCTTTGACGGCTCCGAGTATACATTATATATGGTCCACTTGTTCCGGTTGGCGATTCCGACATCGAGCGATTCGTTTCTCGCGCTTACGAAATATAAAACGATTCGGCCTGTTTCTCTCTTTCTTCAGTTCAAGAACATTGTATGTCGCATAAAAGTCGCATGAGCGAGCCTTTTGTCTGAGAATACAGCGAATATCGTATAATACGTTGTGTCCGTGTCTATACAAACGTATGTATTACAAACGAGATAGAATTGCGTTATTATATCGTTAATAGTAATTTCCAGTACAAAATCTATAATAGAGCGATTTTTAAAGTTACAATGAATTTTAAGATCAGGAATATTGCACTCGAAAAATTAGAGTGGTTGTTTTTGAATTACTCATTTAAATCTCATTAAACTGATTAAATTGATATACTATCAATACTTATAGTATTATTATAGTTAAACAAATATTATCGTTATTCGAGTGATATCTGTTAATCTCATATAGAGAGTTGTTACTCCGTTACTCCAGAACTTCAAGGAAAAAGCTTAGTATTGGGGTAGAAAAGCATAGGGTTAATTTTTTATTATAAAAAATAACCCCGCTTTCAATAATTCAAAAATACTAAATATTTACATACTGTTGTTTGTTTGAAGCTATTATTTAAAGAAAAATTTATAATCATTATTCTATATTAAATTTAATCAAAATTAACCAATTAGTTAATTGGAGTGAAAAAGCACACTTAAAAGTGAATTTATGCAGATTTTTCACTCTAGTAGTAATTTTGTTATTTACATGAAGAGAGTAAGCCTAAGTTAAAATATCGAAAATAAAACCAAACGATCTATTGCTCTCTAGACACAGATATCTCAACCCTTTAAAATTACTAGGAAACTTACACGATCTACAATACTATCTACAATACTATCAAATACTATCTCAGAAAAAATCGAGGAGAATGTATTCCACTACTTTGAAATCAGGTCCTTACAATGCTAGGATTTAAAAGTTCATCGAGTTAACATTTACCGTTCTGAGAAAAAAAATAATTTTCAATTTCTCTCGTCTCGTCGTCTTAACTTAACAGAAAAACTATTTTTGCACCCTAACCCAACAAAATGGCGGACTTTACTCAAAAAGATCTAAAAACAAAAGTGTTCTGGTAATGTTACAGGATTCATTTAGGTAACTATAATTTTTTATGCTACCTCTGTATGTTTTAATAATTTCCATCAGATATGCTTCAAATAATTATATAGAATAGCATCATAGTTTCTTTGATTTACTTTTTCAATAGTAACTCTTCTTTTAATAATCTCTCACCGTTATAAAAGATATATATAAGTAATTTAATAGTGATAAATCACACATACATAGATCTTATTAGATTGAATGCTTCACTTAATTATTGGATCTACGAATACGACTTTAATTGGGGATGCTACCCTAAATAAAGTATCTACAAAATAATACACCTCCTATCAGTATATTCAAAACTTGGAAGCTTTTCTACTCATTCCGAGATGATTCTCTAAAAAAATTTTCGATGAGCAATAAAAAAGTGAAAATTCAAGACTTGTAAGACGAGACAATAACAAAATCCAGAAATACTGTGCAGATTACGTTAGTATGCAATGATATATTTATAAAACATCATACGAACCTAAATTGAGTTCGTTATTTTGAACATTTAACTGAAGCTTTAGCCCCTTAAAATAATGGGTTAACTGGGCATGTGTTATTAGAGTGAATAGAACCTTAACTCTAGATAATGAATAATGATAATGTAGAATCTGGCCATGTTTTTTAGATTTGAAGCTTTTTAATGTATTAACTCGATGAAAATTGACAAAATCTTCGAGCGATTGTATAGAACGCAATAATCACAGCGAATAATCGTAACGCTTCTAAAGAAAAAGCTCACGCGATTCAAAAGACACAAATAAGACCAACAGTACGGACGCTTTCTCACACAATGACCTAGACTCGATTCTACGGAAAACAATAATTCGATCGCGTTTCGTTTCGTACCTACTTCGCTTGTACAATGTACTTCTAATAATGTGCATCTAGTGCGGCAAGAGTTCAAAGTTCAGTCCGATAAACTCACGCGAACACGCCGTACGTCCTCGTGCAGTTATCATCACGCCACACGTCAGAAGCAGCTCAATTTCTTTCACACCTTGTAAAATATAAATCGAGCATGTGTACGAGTTACGCGTTCTCTTGAGTTGATCTATTTTTTTCCATTCGCTTTTACTCTTTGTAACAGGATTATTAACTCAATCCACTACGAGGGTGTTACATGGCCACTTAAACATTATTTTATCTTAATTTTCATATTAATACAATTATTGACTTTTCACTCGAAAGGACATTTCTGCCAGCGGAGTTCATAATTATATATTGTAATATATTATAATCTCTAAATATGAAATACTATACGAAATTCACTATTTATATAGTAAAGGAAGGTTTATACATATCCCCCCCCCCTGCACTTTGAATGACTATGATAAAAAAATGTGATATTATTACAAAGCTTAACTAAGACTGGCCAGAAATTGATATCATCTTGTGCAGAAATATGATTTTTTTTCATTTCTATTTTAGCGTATGCTACAGGTTGAACCACGCGATGGATTTTTTAAATTCAATATTCAGATGATGTTATTTCTATGTCATTTTGATCAATTGAATTGTATTTATTAATTTATTACTATAATAATTAAGATTTTTTGATACACGTAATTCTTTTAACATTTTTGGAATTATGTTGCTTATGAAAAAAGCATTAGAGATCATAAATGTAATAATATTTATATTTTATATTGCTAGATGAAATTCCCAATTATTTATAACCAGAGAATTTAACCATCAAGATTTGCTAAACTTTTTTTAAATTCTAAACTAAATAAAGAATTATTTATAAAAATAATTATTGTATTCGTTAAAAATGATATTGAATGCATACGAAAATGTGAGACTACACTGACATGCATACACTCGGAGTAAAGCTTTAGTGAAAGAAGTGAAATAAAAAACTACATCAGTAAATATTACATGCTGTCGCCTTTATCAAGGCAACAATATAACAATAGTTGCAACCTGATAAATCGTTCGTTAAATGTTTAGTATCATTTGAAGAAAGAATATGCATTTAGGTATATGTATTTAGAGCTTTACTATAAAATGTCGAAGTTGTATGTATCGACGAGCACAGGTTCGACTCGTTCGTTGCATTTACGCAGTTGGTATACGAACACGCATGGGATATGAATATATTACGACAACGAGACGCCCTAATTTCCGGCTTCGAATATAGGCGGAAGTTCGTATAACGTTATTCGATAATAACGACAATGAGACTGTATCGGGTATCGATACCATGGAATGCTTAAAGATGCACACAAATGTATAGAAAGTAGAATATAAAAAGACAGAAGTAAAAAGAAAATAGTAAGAAAGGATGAATTTTCTATGAAGATCTTATCCACCACAATGAAAGAGAAGTTGCTCACTAGCTCAGACTTCTGACGCACGAAAAGGAAGCTCGAAGAGATATGTACGACCTTGAGCGAGAGACGCGATCCATGCACGTGTCAGTGACAGTATGCATATTGTGCATGTATATGCGTATGTATACGTGTATTTTCATGTAAAGTTCTCTTCTCGCAAGAGACCGCTTACTGGTACTGTTTCTACGTCACTGGTGCTTTCATATGGAGACTATGTATGCATATAATTTAAACGATCCAGAATCAATAGATGTATTACATTATTTTTTTATTATGCAAAATTTAGTATCTTTATTTAAATTTAGTATTTTCCGAAATAGAAGGGTTACGTGGATTTCAAAACTCCATTAGGCACTTTAAAGCGATAACATTCGGGTCTGCTAGAGAAGACTCTATAAATTGAGGGAGATTGTTTATAAGATGGCTTCTTTCGGCGTCGTACAGTATACATTGCCACAAAACATGATTAATTGTTTCATAATTTAATGCGCGCTAGGGATGCGTCGAGATTGTAGTACTTTGATCTGCTACGATTGACGCTTACAATAGTTTTTTATTTAGTTTTACGTTATAGAACTATGACTTCCGCTGATCTTTATAATAGTGTATGGAATACATTGCTACTTTGAATTCGCTTTGCGCTTTTAATCCTTGAGAAGTTTGGGTACACGAGTTAGTTTTGTAATCTTCGATTAAGTCAGAAAAAGGGATCAAAGTCTATAACGATTGAGTTTGACATAGTCGCATTTTTCTTATTTGGTGTTTCTCGTAGAAATTGATATTTTTTAGCACTCTCCAGTCGAAAGGGAGTGTCCTACTCCCAAGGCGACTAGTCGATCAGCAACCTCAATACTTCTAACTCCAGTGTGACCCGGCACCCATATTAATCTGACCCTGTTGTCCATGATCAGCTGATTTAGTATCTTCTGGCAATCCCAGTCCAGCATCAAAGTGGTCCTATGAGCGTTCAGCGCTTTTAGTGCCGATTGGCTGTCCGAGCATATGCTGATGTGTCTGTTCTGTGTTCCAAGTTCCAGAATCCTTTGAGAACAGCTCATAATGGCCAGGACTTCAGACTGGAAGACAGTAGCATACTGCCCAAGTGGAAGAAAAGTACCTTTTCCATCTTTACGACAGTAAAAACCTGCTCCTGTTCCCCTATCGGTCTTGGATCCATCCGTGAAGTCACCGTTGCCCGGTAAGATAACCTTTTTCCTTTTCCAATCCTCCCAGCTAGGTATTTCTATAGCATATTTCATTCCAAAATTTAGTTTTGGAGTAGTCACGTCCGTCCTCATGTAAATTTTCGGGTCAGACCTCAGCTTCCCGAGTAACCGGGTATGCCGAGTCCTTGGCTTCCATTTGCTCTGAGTGTTCAATCTTGATGCCGTCTTTGCTGCCTCACCTATAATAGTGAGGTGTATTGGTTCTACTCCAATCAGCAGACCCAGAACCGTAGCCGGAGTGGTGCGTAATGCTCCCGTGGTTCCTCTATGTATAAGTCCTCTGAGCTTCTCCAGTGTCTTCCTTGCCCCAACTTGACGTACCCTGGGCCACCAAACCACTGAGACGTATGCAAGTCTGGGCAGCAGTATATGAATGATCTCCTCTCCAGGTCCTCACACATAGCATGATTGGATATATGCCATCGTTCCTCGATGCCTTGTAGGCTCCAAAGTTATTCACCGCCCATCTGACCTTCTCCGGTGTAACAACTCGTGTTGCAAGTCCCCAGTCTGTTTGTTACGCTCTACTTCAACACTTTTCTTATAATGTCTTTGTATCTCTTTGTGCTTTTTCCAATCCAACGGTAATCCGTTCTTTCTTGCCATATTAATGGATTGCCTGACTTCCCGTCGTGATCGTTCTAAGTCCCAGTTCCACCAAGGGATTTTGCTGTTTTCCTTGGTACAAGTCTGAGCACAGCTTCTCTCAAAAGAGGGTCTCATCGACTATCCCAGACTGACCGTCCAAAAGTCCAGTCCCTCTGTAGTACTGAGGTTAGGCCTCAATGATGCAAGTTCTTGTTTGAGATAGTACCTATAGAGCTTCCAATTGGTCTTCTTAGGGTTTCTGTAGACCTTTCTCCCAGTCCAGTTGAAGTGAATATGAGTGTGATCAGAAAGTAATGGTTCCAAGTTGACCCTCCAGTTGCCGACACAGTTGAATATGGATGCCGCGCAGAGAGTCAAACCTATAACCTCTCTTCAAACAGAGTTAAAGAATATGAATACATTGTTCAGAATACAGAGGTTTGTGGTAGCCAGATATTGTAGAAGCGATTTCCCTCTACGGTTGATATCCGTGCTGACATATACCGTACGATGCGCATTTGCATCGCACAATAGAAGAAGAGGAGTGTCGTCGGCTTGACAACGCTCCACCAGTTTCTGGACCTCCGTTGGTAGAAGTAACATGGTGGCACCACCAAAGGGAACTCCCTTTCCAAGTGAAATCCCTGCTGCACCGGGACGGTAGGATCGTGACTCCTAAGCAATCTAAACCAAGATACAGGCCCTCGGAGTATAGTATTAACCGGGTCTCTAAAGAGACGTCTCGCCCCGGCCAACCCCCTAATCGCGCCCGCGACTACCCAAGGTTCTTGCATCAGGCATATGCCTATATGCACCTCAGCCATACGCTTAACCAAGATAGCTGTAGTGCTTTTGCTGTGGTGCAAGTTCATTTGGGTAAAAACCACTGCACTCCTAGCCTTACTAGTTCAGACCGAGTAGTGCTACCGGGTTCTCCCTGCCCTGCGGCTTGTCGCCCACCCTCGCCACTATAGGTCCCAGTGCAACCGAAACTCCCTCTGTTTCAGCAATCTCACCGAGGCTATTTGTAAGTTAATCAGCTAAAAAAATCTGAAACGTTATGACTACGTGGTTCAAAACCTATGGTGAACTACTAATGATACGATCATGAAATCCTTTCAATAGTGGAGAATAGTAACGATGAATTACATGAGTAATTGAAATATAATTTTTTTTAATGTGATCTGGTCGGGTTTCCCCCAAAATTGAAAAATAGTGAAAAATTTGTCCATTTCCAGTGAGATTCGCTGATGTATACCTCGAATGAAATCGCGTGCCAAAATAGAAACCGACCAAGACTCGATAACGTTTCTCAAGGGTCATCGCACGACATTGTGGTGTACAGTACTTACTTAATACTTAGAGTTTAGCAATTATATGACTGTTGCGAAAGAGAAAGAAAAGCTGAGCTTATCGAGAGACAATTCTGTGCCGATGAACCCGAACTTCATTTTCAAATTATGAAATCGAAGACTATATCAGTATGCGAGTTGTTTATATACGACTTGCAATTTCTCTCTAGGCTTTGCAACGACACTGACTAGCACGATGTATTTGTGCATTCTTGTAACTATATTTAGACAATTGCTTGCTTGCTCTTGTGCATATTCCGTAGTGCATTATTCAGCAACAAAGCAAGAAATAATAATTCTTAGAGCGCAAAAAAAGTATGATCTCTCTATAAGAATATAAGATAATTTGTATCATCTCTTTTATCTGTTCATTCAATGCAATTGATTTAAAAAAGCAATTAATAATTCTGAAACCGAATATAATAGTACACTGACAAAAATGGGTAGAATAAAAACACTTTTTGAATAATTTCAATAAATGATTTTTTTTATAATATTACGAAAAAATTTATAGAACTATAAACAAAATTTAGATTTAAAAAGTTATTAACTAAAAATATTATATTAAGTTATTATCTTAAATATAGGTGCACTTTTCGATTTACAATACCTTATTTGATGTATTGAAACTCATTTTTATTGATATAAAGTAATTAATGTTTTACTGAAAGTAAGTTTACATTCAAGTAGATATTTATCAATAGAAACAAATATTTTTAGTACAGTATTTTAAAGTGCAGGTTACAGAGAAAATTGAGAAACAATGTCAAAGAAAAGATAAGTAAAGCCATAGACACGTGCGCGACTAGTCAAGAGCGTTCGCGACCTTCGCTGTTGCCCTGGCGACTGATCGCTACCGCTGTGAGCTGACCCCGTTTGATGTCCAGTTGCTTAATTAACCACTTGGCTATGTGTACGTAAACTCAAAATGTCTGGTAGATGTCTAGAAGAAGACAGTATTTTGTTTGTGATCTGATTGGTAAAACGTAGTTTCATTCTTAGCATCAGCTTAAATGATCATTTCTTTATTTCGCGTTAAAATTTCATTTCCATGATATAAGATATATATTGACGTATTTAGGCAATGTGATGTGTCTCACGTGTAGCAATTTATATCTCTAATTCATCATATAATACTATATATTATAGTATATACCTATATACAATACGTGTGCACCGCTGGCAAAAGTCTGTTTTACACGAACTATTGCTTCCTTTTTGAACTTTGAAACACATTAAGTGTGATCCGTTGCATAACATTTAGTACATGTGTATGTTGCGGTCGAACGGAAAAAGTATTTAAAAAATTACAATGGCGCCATAAAGTACGTCATTTGATTGTAAAAAAATGTTACAATATAAAGTATAGCCTCAAAAATTTAAAGATAGTGACAGAATCATTATTCCTGAAAGTAAAATTATTTTCATATCAGAATGAGTCTAATTTTCTATATTTAGCTGAGTGAAAACAAAATTGATTTAACAGTAAAGAGAATATTGCCTATTAAAGTTTGTATATATTTTTACAAATAATGCTTTCTTCTTAAATTACTATTCATTATCGAATAACGTGTATTCTTGTATAATATCTACATATAAAAATACTACATTTCTTTATTAGTAAGTATTGCGTATAATTAATTGTACAAAATCTTTCAAGGCGAATTTTTATTGCTTACGGTAGATTTATTTGTATTGATGAAAATATTAACATTTTATTCGAACAAAGAATTTTTCTGTAAATGCATTAGCAAGTTAACATTTATCGATAGAAACAGAAAATCAGGATATTAATTACGATTCTCTAAAAATTTAATAAATTTTTTTAGTCAATTTTTTTCAATTATTGAAACAGCAAATATTCAATATTTTCGTTGTTGTACCCTTCTGACGTGAACAAACAGAGCATAAACAGTATCAAACAGTAAATGTATTACTACAGTAAATGTATTACAGTAAATGTATTAACTATTTCAATTTTAATAAGTAAAGATATATCATACGATGCTCATATTAAAGTATATAATTGTATATGAGTGGCTAAGGAACATATATGGTACGAACGTTTTTATAAAGCTTCCACACTTTACATAGTGCAATGTGCAGAATCGTATAAACTATAGCTTCAGTGACGTACTTTCAAAGTTAAAGAATCTTATCTGAGAAATAACAACACGATGCGCGAGTAGGTTAATGTGAAAGTTTGAATTTTTCTATGGTCAGTGTTGTGCAATAGTCGTAGAAATAATATAACTCGACTGACTTTGACAATAATATACATCTTAGTAAACCTAACGTTAAAAATATGTTTCAACAAATTTCCAAATAAACTAAATATGGAAATAAGTATAAACTACCCTTAAATTGTAAGTACAATTACGGAGTACAATACGGAGCCATGGGATATAACCAACTTATATCCCATGGCTCCGCTTGGATTCTCATATACAGCTACTGTTTGGGATCGAAGCCACGAGTGTTTTTAATCGAAACAGTAGTCTTTTTTTCAATAATTTTACAAACCAGATCGATAATTGTAAACTAACTTTTTATTTTATTTTTATCTCGTTTTTATTTTGTATAACTGAAGATATAACGAACATAATTCTAATAATAATGTTTCACTATATAATCAAGCATTGAGAAACAACAGATGCTACTGATAATAAATCTGTTACCATTGCAGGGGTATACAATTATTTAAACAAGAATCGCTTGGATATTTGCAAAGAGCCGTCAGAAAAAATACTTGTTATTTGCTTGTATCAACAATCCCGTGCTCAAACATATTTGACACGAGGCGAAATCGCGTCGTGTATAGCTCTCTCTGATAGAACACTTTGAAGTCTAGTTTTTAGAACACCTGTATCGAGAAAAACAATTGATCAATTTAACAAAAAAATAATTGAATAGAATGTTTATAAAATTTATATAAAATTTGTGTGCAATTAGTAGAGAAAAGTAATTGATTTATATAAAAAAAAACTAACATGTAAAGTAAATTTCTTTGTTAAACGATGAACTAATTGTAAGGGAATAAATTCTTTGCTTTGAATGTTTTTTTTATACAATTTAAAAAAATCTTTGTATTCAAATGCATAAGTTGCATATAGATTTTTGTTCTAATTGGATACATAGCTTATTTACATATAAACTAAATTTACATTCAAATTAATTTAAAGATTAGATTCAAGTAAATATGTTCCTGTGAACACTTGTTTCTCAAGCGTGAATGTTAATGTATTTTATATCACAGTCTTCTTGGCTTTTAAATAACAATGAACGTAAACACACTGATGCGTTTAAATCTGTCGCGGCCATAAGCGATAAATCGCAATTCCGACAAGTCTTTCTAGTCTCTGCGCCGATTGAGTGCGCCGATTGAGTGCGCCGATTGACTGCGCCGATTGACTGCGCCGATTGACTGCGCCGATTGACCGCACCAAAGACCCCCAATAGAGTCTCCGCACCAGTATCATCTGGATTTTGCTACACAGTGTGTGCGCATTGGATTAATGTTGCTTCGCGATTCCCAACTGAGGTCAAGATCAGCACGTGCAGATCGCATGATTATTTACGATTAAATTACAAAGTCTACTGGACTTTAGTTTTCAAAAACGTAGCTTCAATTTTTTATTTCCTATCGCGTTTTTCTATTGAACTCATAACCATTTATACCGGAGTGAACTTCGAAAAGAATACATACACTTCTAAATATCTTATACACTGAATTATTTGCTCTATAAAAATTAATATCTACACTATTTGTTATATATGTGCTTTACCTCGTAAGGCTAGAATGTTCGGTATATATAGACATTTTTCTGTTCATAAGCAGCACAGAATTCCTTCGGTGTCTTATCTCTATATTAACATCGATATTCGATTAAATATTTCTATATGAAAATATCAATTAACATTATATACGGTTCGATAAAAAGCTTACTAATCCAGTGATTTGCCCGAGAAGATACCGACTATAAAATCTCTTCATCCGGATTTCGCGGGTCATAAACAGCAAATCAATTACTTTATTTTCGAAAGCTTCGAAAATGTATATGAATCAGGTTTCATTATCTGATACGCAAGCTATTTCAAATGAATTCTTAGTCTTCTTTACGGCAATTGATAAATACAATTTTCCGATTCATTAGACCTTGTCTAGGACTTCGAACACCTTTTAAGTGAAAACGATTAATATAACGAACAGCCTTGATGTTTTGTACTTTGAGTAAAGATATAGAAAACGTACGCACACTAAAACTTCCTCTCCTACACCTCCTAAGATTCTTGATTTTCAAGATATTATTTTATGTTTTAGAAGAAATTTTGATTTTTCTATAGTAATTAATGTTTTACTAAAAGTCATTTTACTATCAAATACACATTTTTTCAGTCTAAATATGGCTTTATAATTCAAGTAAATACTTTTTTCTATCAACAAATATATGTTCTTAAATATATAGCAAACTTTATCAGTGTACTCGAAGCTTGGATGAATTAATAGTTTTATTCAATATTAGGTAAATTTGTTATCGATCAATCCAAATCCTTGTTGCCATCGAGTAGATTTTGTTACGAAATCGTTTGAATGCTAAATAAATTTAGTGTTTTTCGCCAAGTGCAGTAATACTCTTATAAAAGCCGTCGAGAAGAATCGACGCGCGATGGACTCCGAGTGAGTGTGCATTTGCGCGATCGCGAGTCTCAAGGTCACGGGGCCGCTCGCGGTCACGCGAGTTCGGCATGCAGCGATAAAGCAAAAATAACTATCCATAATCATTCTCTTGAGCGTCTATGAGCTATAAAGCATGCACAATATGTACGTGCATTTGTATACCAGATGTACGTTCGCATACAGCGACAGCGCCTTATACCTTACGCATAATATCGTTTAGCGATATGCCAATTCTAATGCTACATCGCAAATTCGTAACAGTCTGGTTATACAGGTTCAAAATCATATTTTCTCAAAAAAATCAATGGTTTGTTCGATGTACTCGGAATATAAGCTATCTCGCAATAGCAGTAAAGTGTAAAGAGAGAACGAAAGAGAGGAAGAGAGAGAGAGAGAGAGAGAGATGGAGAGAGAGAGAAACTTGTCTGACCTGTTGGAACGGGGAGAGAAGTCCGCTGGGCTCAAAAGTCGCGGCTGCGGTTCGACGCTCCTACTACAACGCTACGCTGCCAGCTCTGAGAAGTATAGCCGCGGCAGAGATATTGCAGACGCTTCCGTCTTCGAATTGTACGCGGATTTGAAAGCAACATTTTTAGTTGCCTACGTTTTAACGATTTAACATATTTACTTGAAAAAATTCAGTCACTGCAGTTTACGTCTATCTATCAGTACAGCGAGTTCTATTTTATACGCTCTTAATATATTAGAGTCATCGATTTACTCTACTTCCGAGTGAATGCTGCAATTATCAACGTTAACTCTGATATAAAAGGATTTTTAACATTACACTGAAATTTAAAAGTGATAATTTTTGTTAAAGTACCCTAGAGTTACATAAAATCTTGAAATATTCATAGTGACTTTTTATTCTACAGCCTAGAGCGGAAGTAACAAAAAACTTGGAATAATTATTATCGCCATTTTTTTCTGTAAAAAATTTTCATCGCAATTTTGAAATATAATTCAAATTGCGCACGACGCTATGTGGAAAAATGTTCTAAAATACGAGTAAAAAATTAGAGGGGAATGGAATTATACTGTAAAGAGGTAGAAGTATGTAACCTATAGAAGCTTAACACTGTACAGTAAAATCGAACCGTTTCAAAGAACCAAAATTCATTTTCAAATTTAGACGTAAATGCGTCACGCATAAAAGAAGAAATAAGAGTTCGGCAGCCGTAAACAAAATTAACGAGTGTAAAGGACTGAATTAATGCATTGGCTCTTTTAGACAATTGTGTTATTGTTGATGTTACTTTGTAAGTCTATACAAGCATGGCAATTGTATACAAACCGCTCATTTCTCTTAAAAACAGGAATATCAAACGATCGAGTGGAGAGAAATGATTTCTGCATGCAACTGCTTTGAAGAACATTTAAGTTCAAAAGCAGTAGCCGATTATGCAATGAACTAGTTGTAAGATCAATTTGTTATATGAAAATAAAGTCGATCATTGAACGAGTTATCAGTGTCGTTATACAAGAATAATTGGAAAACTAGTTTTTACACGTAAAATACCACTCGTTTTGCACGTGTATTAATTGTATTAATCCTTTGTATACATATAATTTATTGTTTATTGAAAGCGAGTGATGTCTTAAAAGAGAATATAATACGAATGCTTGTAACTAAAAATCAAGTGCTGTCCAATGTTATTTGGTAACGACTGGTGCTTCATTAGCGAGGCTTCCGTTAGCCGGCGATATGCCAGCAAATGTAAGCGCAAAACGTGCGCAAAACATGCGCCTTACTACTATATATCTATGTTTACATGTATATACTATACATATATGAGGTTATGCGCTGCGTATATATAACGTAAGTTTATATACGCAGCGTTTATATTTATCAACGGTTGGTATGAATTTTTACCAGGGAATCTATTCCTATTATTTGAAGGTACACTTGTTTACCGTCAATTCGCTGTAACAGTGATATAGTCGTTGATAAAACGAATCTTCACCCGCAACGAAATACAAAAAAAAAGAATTGACAACGGTCTATTATACAATCTACCATACATTTTACGAGCCTCCGTTCATTAACCTAATAAGACAGAATTGTCTCGCGGCTAAAAAAATGGAAAACTCTCTGGACTGCTATGATGCAATAACGCGCGTCATTATATAAACATGTGCGTGTATAATTGATCACGATGACACTCATATTCTTATACTATATACGTATAGCTGTGTACATCTCCATATATTATTATACATATAACGAATAAAAAGACGAACGGGTGCGTATTCTGCGAGTCAACAGAATGATTAGCGGGTCAAATGATTTAGATCCTCGCGTGAGTCTTTTATATGCAACAAAAATAATAATGACAATAATAATAGGCGGCATGGCTATACAGGATCGTATCATATATATCGAGGAAAAAAACGAAATACGTCAGTGCCCCCAGCGAATCGCAGATAATAGAGAAAAATCTACGAGCCGTAAGCTATCATGTGATTGACATTTTTATTGCCTTAAGTTCGCGTGCGCTACTTTATTTTATTTTCATATATAATAAAAAAAATACGCTTTTCTCACATACTCTCGGTTCTATTGACATGTCCAGTTCACCACTAAACTGCACACGAGATAATATGCAAACGCATATCGATCATGGGACGAAGTAAGTCATCGCTCTCTCTCTCTCTCTCTCTCTAACTAACTATCGATCTATCTATAAAGAAATGAAATATGTCTCCTGGCGTCATAACATCAGTTCTTCCGTGGCTCGACCCTAGCAAAAGGTTATAATTATAATTTGATCGATTAAATATATAAAAAAGATGAAGCACAAGCATCGAGCACCTTATTTTTACTTTACTTGCATTAATATTGCCGATAATAACTGCACATAGAACAGACTTAAACGAGCGCAAACACGCCTCTCCTTCGTCATCAATATCCCCAGCAAAGTAGAGACAATATCCCCGTATATAAAATGTCTGTAGCTCGACGAACAATCGACGCGCATATCAAGACAATTAAAATTGCTACATACGTATGTAACGAATGAATGTACGATCTCGTTGTACCATGTTGGTCGTGAGATGGACTATATCGTAACGTATGCGAGATTCTATATCTTGTATTAAACGTATATGAAAATGAGATATATGCTATCACGTGGAAACACGATGTGCTTCTATCGGATATCTCGAGCGTCCGTCATCGTATATATATTATGGATGTGCACATGGAATCATCGAAACACGTTGCTCAACAGCACGTGTGGTCACGCGTGTACGCGCAGATATAACGTATGGGATTAACGAATGACTTTTAGTTATGATTTCCTATAAAAGTCAAGATAGTCGATCGAAAATATACTTTGCGGAAAATAAACAGCATATTTTTTCTTTCTATACTTGTTTACGTGACAGCAAACTTGAGATACATTCTGCGGAACCATAACGCGTCACATTTGCGAGTAAATTTCTCTAAATTGACCTTAAAAAAATCATTGATTGGCTGATTGAAAAAATAGGCGCGATACGTAGGATGTTTTCGTTTAGCTTTAATTTCTATTTATTATCCGAAATAGAAGATAATTTAACTTAAATGATAAGACCATATAGTATATATGTATAGAGAGAGAGAGAGAGAGAGAGAGAGAGAGAGAGAAGAGGAAAGAAACAGTTATTAGAGTCGCAAAGAAATAATCGTTTCTAATAGGGCTGAAATTGAATTGCAAACATTTTTAACGACATCTTGAGCGTGAAGAAAGTAATACCGCAGATGTCGAAGAAATCTATTTTAAACAGCTTACATCAAGTAAACCAACGGGTTTTCATGCTCATTGCATTGTTAATGAATTATCTTAGAATTACGTTTTTCATTGCAAGCATATAAAGTTCTAGGAAATTATTTTACTTCCACACATTACGTTTGCAATTAATTATAGGATTGTTTGTTTCTCTTCGTAGCATATTGACGTGGATTATGTTTCCCTATGTACACTCTGTCATCGCAAATACATAGCAAAAATCGTTTATGTAACTTTACTCGTGTATACACGCTGCATTGAAGAATTAAGGTCACAAAATGTGCGTTCAGCACAAATTTATCTTACAATAACAACAACTGATGAATTTTCCTTCCAATGAAATTCTTATTGCTAATCAAAGCTCGATAAGCAATGCTGCACTGGTTCATTAGTAAATATTCAAACTCTTCAATAAGCAAATAACTTTATTCTCAGGTGAGTCATAATTATCTAACAAAATTTGTATCATATCATGCATAACTGGATGTCTGGGGAAATGTTCGATCGTGAAAAAATAGCAAAATCCAATCGATTTTCACGAACACTTTTCTCGTATCATTTTCCCTGGCACATCCATTGTATCTATTTATTGAAATGCACATTTCAATACGTACTGCCGCGAGTTAATCAAAGCACAAAATTTTATCCGCTATGTATAGTATATTAGTAGTCAAAATAAATGCGCATGATTTTAACTGTTCTGCATAAGACAGTTTCTTCATTTCATTAATTAACGTGAATATATTATATATTAAAAAATCATTGTGTAACGTAACAAAACACGAATGATTTAGCATATAAACATGTAATAAAATAAAAAATATTGTCGCCGATAAATCCGATACCCAAACCACTGACGACAGCATGGATACTGGCTTTGGAGTGCGGCCTTAATTTTTGTCCTGTTTGACACTCAATGCGCTAATTGAATGTCGCACATAAGTAACACAAGGACAATCCTGCTACACACGTCTTGTGAAAAGTCGAACAAAAAAAGTTTGCTTTGACTAGGATTTGAACCCGGGAACTGCTCCTCTGTAGAGCAGAGTCGTAACCCACTGAGCCACGGAGCAACAGACTTTATTACATGTCAGATGTGAAAAGCATTAAAGGTAGAATTGGCGCTAGCATGTGTTGATTACTGCCGAACGGATTTTTAGAATTAACTACACAATACAATTATTTCTATTGCATTAAATCTCTAAGTATCATTGCAAAATATTATTAAGACTTTATTCTTTATATAATAATGAACTTTTTCGTTATTTTTTTACTTAATAAATAATTATATATATATATACATATATCAATAATTATAACCAAATTTTCACACAAAGTATTAAATTACCTTATTTCACCAATTGATGCGTCATCTTAAAGATTTAAGATGCTATTATTACTTTAAGATGCTATAGATTTTCAATGCTTATTCCTACTAAAATGTAACATTTAAAAATTCATACAATTTTAAAATCACGCGACATTTATACATAGGCTTATTGATTATAATTGTAAGCTTCATAAAAATAAAAAAAAATCTTTATCATCAAAAAATGAAACAATATAGAAAAATTAGCTGTGTTAGTGTAAAGAGTAAAACTTCTACTTGTCTTGATTTTACCTTAATAATTATTAAATTACCTTGGTATTAATAAATTTAAATTTCCATATATTGTATTCGAGTTTATTTAATACTTTTATCGAAATTATAGTGGAAAAGTTATTATTATTAAAGTAATGTACAATCTTTAATTAGTAAAACAGATTTAATTGATACTTTAACATACTTTGAAAATCATACATGAAAATCGTATACGTTATATTGTTATATATACATATAGCATGTACAATTTTACATTGTAAAATGTATTTAATATGTAATATGTTATTAATGAATAAAATCTTACTAGTACTAGAAGTTAGAATGCGATCATCACTATAAAATCTAGAAAATCTATGCGTAGAGCTAGAGTAATAACAATTGCGAATAACCTACAATGATTAGTTATAAGAAGCTAATTAGTATAATTGCTATAAATCGTTATAGTAGTTATTTGACGAAAAAACTTTAAAATATATATAGGCCAGTAGTATTAGACCTGAAATGGACTTAGATTGGATGTTGCTTGAAAAGAGGTTTTTTGTGGATTATGGTCGGAAATTATTTCGAATAAGAATTTCACTTCCCGTCGGCTCAAAATCCTTTGTTAATTTCAGGGAAAATCGTGAAATGAAAAATGGAAAAAGTCGACAAAATCATGCATTTGAGTATAACAATGTACGGATTCTAAAATACCTACAACTCGAATTACGATGAAATTTACTCTTGCGCGCTCAACGACATACAAGGCATGAGTCATTGTTTTAGGCCGAGTTAGACGAGTCGATAAATAAATGTAATATTTTTACAGATGCTGCCAAATTTAGTGTGGCAGGTATACATATAGGTATATGGTGTGCATAATGTCATATATAATCTATATATAACAATACATAAGTAAACGGGTAGAGTAAATGATTGATGAATTAATCGCGAGCTCAAAGCTCCGAAAAATTTCAACGGGTTAAATAATGAGCAAAAGTGTAAGCGCAAACGTTAATATTTTTGACAAAAGTCTCAAAATTTGCTTTTAACTTTGATGTAAGTATGAAGTTATTACTTCTTGATGATATTCATCAAATGATATACATAAAAGTTAAAAAAAAGTCAGCTAATGAATCTCAAAAATATGGCCATCGATAATTCAATAATGTATCTGTTATCTGCAGATACTATGATTCATCAAATTTATCAAAAAGCGTTTCAACTATAATAAAAATCAGGAAATATCCAAATTTCATTATCCGCGGTTAAAACAAGCCGAAACGAAATGCTATCATATTCCGCAAAAGGTTTAACTCGTTGCTTTAAGGCACCATATATATTTATATATAGTTACTTCTCATTGCACTCCGTAGAGACTATGAAAATAGATCGCAATGTGAAATCTAAACTAACAGAGATAATCCAAATACTATAGTAACTCTACTTCTATTTGCATTGAAAAACAAAATTGTTCAAATAAAAAGTAAAGTTAAGATAGATCTTGGTGTTGACGAATTATAAAAATAAATTCAGATTATACGACACTTGCTCTCACAAAAGGATGACCAACTATATTATAAAAAAAAATTAACAATAATAACAAAAAATATATACACATAATAAATTTTAGTGTAGACGGTATGATTAACATATTGATAACAACAAAAGTAAATAGCAAGACTAATAATATACAATAATATATAATACAGTTTCTTACAAATTCCATGGATCTACTAAATAGGCAACCAAAATATAAGGATGTTGTTACAATATGTTGCTACAATGATATAATTTTACATGAACTTTTAAGTGTGATTCCAGAAAACAATCCTTGAAAAGATACACCTAGTAGTAGTAGGGAGAATAAAACAGTATTTTATAGCTCCTATAGCGTTGATTACTATTTCTGAAAATTATTATTGGCCAGTAGTGCGAAAATTTTATTGGATTAGTCAACGCAAACCGCGTAACGTGCGAAAATCAGCGTGCAATATTTTCAAGTAAGGATGCTAGAACAGCAAGAAGATTGCAAGTCTGGGCCAGAATGAGCTTTTTGAGGTAGTGGAAGGACAACTGTATGGCACAGGAATTGTAGATTAGCATACAATTAACTTATATTTTTTCAGCGCATTTTTTAAAACTATACATCCGATCGAAATAAATCGAAGTCTTCTAGATTCTTTAAAAAATTATCTTCTGTATGAACTAAAACGCACGGGAAAAATTATATGAACACATTCGTTTCCTTCCCTACCAAAAAATCGCTGAAAAATCGCTGAAAAATCGCTGAAAAACCGCGTTATTTAACCTCCTTACCAACCCTCCCAGACCCCCCTCCCAAAAGAGCACATTTATTAGTGCTCTTTTTGATTTTTAAACAAGTATTTAATATCTTCGAGTAATTATTATCATTTTGAGAAAAACAATTTTTTAATAAATAATTTTATTTAAATATATAGCAAACTGTTTTCAGAATAGTCTTTTAAAATTTGTGTACTGTACAAGCACATCATTCGATTGAGCCAATTTCAAAAATAATTGTACATACTAATTTACATAATATAGCTTTCATGATAACGGCATATTTATCTAAATTCTCAGAAATTTTTTTACGTAAAAAGAACAAAATGTTTGTTCCAAGCGAAAATAAAAATGCCGTTATTCCTATATATTCGAGAGAATAAGTACGGATTATATAAATAGAGATATTTTTATTCGAATGTTCTCAGAAAATGTTTTACACAAGCAAGTATATAACGCAATTTGTTAACGCTTAAATAAAAAGCCGCAATCGTGCAGATGACAATGCGCGCAGTGTCTTAACATCTATTGAATAGAACAGACGCGTGCAACTCTTAGATATTAATAATATTGCAATGAAAATTATTACAAGCCATCGTTGACAAGCTATTTTGCAATTTTCAATACCATTTTATAAATATTACCAAAATGTAGATGTGTACCCCAACATATGCGTAGGTGTATGTAAATCTGAAAATAATCCATCGCTCTATACCGTTATAAGCTGTATTCATAATTATATTGCTTAACGCATATCATTTGCTCACTATAATAATTAAATTTAATTGCTGTTCTGCTTCGACTCTTTTATAACGCCTCTAGCAACACTTTCACAGGTATAAATACCACGAGTACCACTGCATAACTCATCGGTGCTCTACTCCTTAAAAAGCATATATTATGCATTTTACTCACAGGCTATATGTATACACTTACTTATGTAATAATAAAAAAATGAAAACAAATCCAGATTTATAAATATTGGCTGTATTTATGGGAAAAATATATCTCGAGAATTTGACCGAAATAGCAGTGATGAAATTTCGATCCAAAAGCCAATTAACCCCGAGGGGTTCTCGACACCCATCGCTTTGGAATAGTTTGCGCACGCCTTCATCGACCTGTCTCTACATAATGTATTTTGTATACATTTACGTAATGTCCCCTTAGATATTTAATCTAGCAGTGAATCGAGGCGAAAGAGATTCATTTATGACTTTTTGCCAGAGTTCTATACTGTTCTGTATTTTACTTCTAGTACTTACACTATACCCGTAAAACAAGAGGTTTGAAGAAACAAAAGAATTCTGCAGGTCTGCATTGTACATAATATATAAATATATATGTTCAAATTTATTGAACAATAACGTTTATAAATATACTTTCATAATAAAATATTTAAGAAAACCTATTTATTAATAAATTTAATTGCAATATTTTTTTAACAATATTTTGTCTTAAAAAATATATTTATTTTATGGTAAAATTATTTTCACAAAAGGCTACTTACTCTACAAAAGTGTAAATTTATAAAAATACATTAAATAATTTTTTTCAAATTTGAACAGTGCATTAATATGAATTAAGTATGAAGAAATTAAACGAATTAGTATATTTGAATAAATAAAATTTTTTTAAATAAAATTAATCTTCTTTAGTTCTAACAATTATTTTTTTCAGTGAAAACTTAATCAAAGTAATTTTTTATTGACGATGGAGTTTTTAATATACGCCTTAGAAATAATGGACAGACAGACATCAATATAGCCACGAGGTATCTACAAGGGCGTGTGCAGATCGACTCAATGTTTGCACTGCACTAAATTTAATTCATTTAATTTCTTATTATTCAAGATTATCCCTTTGATTCAAAAAGATTTAGCCAAAGGACCTTTTGCCTGTAAAGCGAAATCGTACATTATTAATCGGCATTTGGACTACGCAAGTTCACGATTCTTCCTCCGATATTTAAAAAAATATGTATATATAACTTAGCAAAAGTATAACGTGTCATTAATATACTCGGTGTACCGTTGAGAAATCGCAGCGTTTATTTTAAACGACAATAATCGTTCGTTGTAGACTCCCCGTCTGCATAAACGGGAGAAAAATTTTCACTCTCTCGACTTTCCTCTCGAACTCAGCACAACAACGAATTCCTCGGATAGTTTCACTTTCCTGCTGCAGTTGTACATTGCTATTATACGTCGCAAGCTTTCTTATCTTGCTCCCGATGCGCACTGCTGCTATTTTCGTATTGCTTGCCGCAGCTTCCCTTCGCCTATTATCTGATTTGCTCTGCAAATAAACGTTTCTTATTTGTTTTCTTTACTCCCGAGAACGCGATCATTCAGCCAAACTTGTTTTTTTGCGAGACAACGTGCTAGAGCTCATCGCCTGTGTTACATTTACAAGTGAATTAAGCAACTGCTTTGTTATAACTTTGAATATGTACACACTAAGCGACTTACTTTTCAAAATCAAGTTTTATTCTACTTTTTTTCTTATCGTCCGAGGGCGCTTTCTTAAGGGGTTACTTGTTTCTTCTCTGAACTTGGAATATCACAACTAAATATTTTCATAAGACTTACCAGAAGTTCGCATAATCATCCTGTATAGAGATCATGTGCCGAGATTATGTGCAGAGATCCTGTACCGATTGAACAACTTTGATGGATCTTTAAGATTCAAAGCTCGCGTCATTTGTATGTATTTATGTATTTGTGACTTTAGGCTATCAAATTGAAAATTTATTATGTACATATCAATATGATATAAATAATTTAATTTACTTGACAACTTATCAAAATAAGGCTTTTATCATTCTAATACTGAAATTACCTATAATTGAAAGCATCCTTAATTTTAGCAATCACAATTGATATCGAAAAATAGTCTTGCTCCAAACTGTGTTTTCATTCCGCATAGCAGAGGCACTCATTCTCGTCGGGTTACGAATTGCAAAAGGACAAATTTAAGTAACGCAAAGAAATCTCATATAAATCATTAATTTTCAATCTAGGGATTTTTGACTAAAAGTCTCTTCGATCCGAATATGCAGAAGACATTTTTTTCGATCGAGATTCGAGGTGAGATTTTTTTTCAAAGGTCACGTCTACATAAAAGGTTACATAAAAGGTCGGAAAACACAAACTTTCTCAGCATGTAAACGCGATTTACGATTAATTTTGACTTTCTCCGTATCATTGACGAGCTGCGCGGTCTGATTTACACGTACAACTTACAATTTATGCACACACTCTGTTTCTTCGTGGTTTGTCTGGCAAGATGCAGTATAAACGAGAAAACAAGTCGAGCCTCGCGATGTCTTATCGTCAAGGTTGACCTCCGGAGTAGAATAAGAAAGAGAGAGAGATAAATAAACGAATTCGCAAGCCTAAAGCGAGAGTAACGGCGCAATGATATTTATTAGAAACCTGCTATAATAAAGTGTGGCATTGTTTTGCAGTCTGAATAATAAATAGAATGTTTCAATGTAAGAAATATAAGGAAAGATAATGCTAGAAAAGAATATCACTTTATTGGATATATCACGAGGCATGATGAGTAATTTGATTACATGATTTTCGAGTTTCCTGATTACCGGATTGATAATTCAATTACTATGTAATCCTTAAAAATGATCTCTCACTTTTGGACTTCGAAGCGTAGTGACAACGGCACACAAAACAGTGATAAATAATACGACTTCGCGTCGCTTGCGGTTATCAATAGAGTGGCTGCTTCTTCGTAGAAAATTATTTAGGTTAACGAATTTCCAACTGATTTCTGTAGACTTACGTAACCGTCGAAAGTTTATTTACAATAATCTTTCAGAAGTGTATTTTCCAAATGATCGTCCGCGCTAATCGAGTAAAAATATTCAATTTCCTCGCAAGGAAAGTAAATTTATCGCTCGAGAATGGGCAGGATCGGAGATTGGCGAAAAATTAGTTTCGCCTAGCGAATAATGAAATCCCGAAGTCGTGACGATGATAACGGAAAAGTGACTTTCGTATCCGTATGCGCGCTCTGCAAATTACAAAGCTGCGTTTCCGGTCATTACTTTAATTGCCGTCCGGGTTTCTCGTGCGCAGATAAAATAGAAAAATACATCCAACAAACTTTTCCGCCGCGAACGTTTGCGCATAGGAGATGACTTTTCGAGGAATGGGAGTCTATATCTACAGAATATAACCTTATTCGGATATTCTTCCTGCTCTGCTCGTTTGGCACACTTATTTCGATCCCTACACGGGAATTACCGATCCTCCGAACAACGAATCGTAAATAGAGACGTAAATGCTTTCTAAATATTCGAAACAGTGAAAAAAAATATTTTATAACATATATAATATATTTATGAATAATATGAACATAATATAAATATAAATTTATGTATCTTTGATTTTTTTAATTGTCTGGTTTTTGAAGTATTTTTCTATATTTTTCCACTACGGCGTCGATGTACTATTTCATATTTAGAGTTAATAGAGACAGAGTTTATTGCAGAATCAAATGATGCTTTATTTATACATAAAGGCTCTGGTGTTAAAATAATCAACATTTTTTCACAAACATTCGGCAAAAAGCAATGTGCTGGGTTCCAAAAAATCCTTTCGTTCGACAGTCTTAGGACAATATTTTCATGAAAAAAATCTATTTTATTTCAAATAATTTTATTCGGTGTATAGTACATAAGCTAATAAATATTTCAATTTATATGTATCTAAGTATCTAAGTTTCGCTCGTTTTTCTGCCGTTGCCGAGAATATTAGCAAATGTGCACATTATTTCTGAAGGTGAGAATCTGGAAAAATAATCTGGAAATCATTCGTTTCACGCTAATTTTAATAACATTAGTATAGCACGACGCTGCATGAAATAATTGTTACCTCGAGTCATTCGTAGAAACGCACGATTGTTACGAAGTTACGCAATAATATCCTCGCGACACTCATTAACTCCGTTTTGTACTTGCTTCCGGTAAATCAATGTTAATAATAATTAACATGTATGTATTCTAAGTTATGCATTCTAAAATAAGCATTCCTTTAGTGATACCCACATTTGAGATAATGAAAAATTTGTTCAATGATTTTTCTAGTGACTCCCACTTACACTAGGAAACAGCTAATAATAATATTTACTTAATTTTTCCGCACTTATTGCAAAGCATAACTATCATTTCACTGTGAATTCAGTGAAGATTTTCTTTTTTAATAAAGTGAATGCTGGCAGTATATAATACACTGATTCTGTAGTGTAAATTAACTAATTCTTGAGTCCAAACACTCTCATTCAAACCGTGATTTTCTTTAGTATTGAATTAACGGATAGTATAGTAACAATTCACAGAATTGAATTGAATTTAATATTCAGACTGTTTCCAGGTTGCAATTTCATTTCCTAAATAAATAACAGTTTTACAGTTTGAATTACATCCAAAAACTTTTTGTTTAATACTACTAACAGTGATTGACAATACTTTTAACTGATTTTCTCTTTGTTTCTTAAAATCTTCCTCAAAATTTACATTAATGTTCGAATAAAAAACTTTTATAATAATTCATTAGATTTTATGGGGCGTGTAACTAAATAAATTCATTGCAAAATTATACGCAAAATAAGAAACGAACTTTTGAAATTTTTTAAGATTCTTTTCATTAATTCTGTTTCATTAATTCAGACTGTTTCCTGTTTCTCAGTCACATACTTATAACTTAGTGAAATAGTGAAAATATTCTGCAAATAGGTGACATTTCACTGTTTTAATTTTTAGAGAATATATAATATTTAATAATCTATTTTGTATCTATTTGGTAGTCTATACGAGGTATAAACAGATTTATAATACCACAGCTTTTAGCACTAAAATAGAAGGCATAGCACGACATTTTTAATATATCTGTTCTCATAAATTTGATTAGTTTTTGACAAATAAAATTTAAGTATCCAGTCTTTTATATAATATAATGAATACCTTCATTTAATTTAAGATTATAATAAATAATAATTTATAAATATTGACTTGTGTGACTTTCTTCAAGTTGTGATTGTTTAATTTGATTTCTATCCTTACGGAGACTATTACTGTAATTGTCGAAAATTCTATGTATGGGATTTTACTAATAATAATGTTAATTTATTTTTACTAGCCAATTGGAAATTTGTTAAAAAATAATATTTGAAAATAATATTTCATTGTTTATGATAAATTTTTCAGCTGTACCAAAATAGCTTTATTTTTCTGTAAAGTTTTTCTATTCAGGATCCTCGACGTCCATTTTTAAAAATGTTCGCACTTTATTAGAAGTAAACATGAATTGCATTTGAAAGATAAATCTTCTAATTCCGCGTATTTCCAATAACAATTATAACTCACAATTCACCCGCTAGAATCAAGTTCTTCGTATAGATACTGCAGGTTTATATATTTTCATCTAAAATTCAAATAGGGCAGATCCCGTACAAAGCGATGCTATAAACGCTACGAGTAGACTCTCACTTTTGAATGTACGGAGAAAAGAATGTTCACTCCAATCATCCGATGCATTAAAAGATTCATCTTATGCAAACTCGTATATAATATCGCATCCCTTTCTCTGAATCGAATTAAAACAATGCATCAAGGTATGCAGATACCTAAGCTCGTGTCTATGATCCGTGGTAAGTATTATAGGCGCGTGTACACACTTTCACCTTTTGTCGGCGAGATTATTGAATCTCGTAGGCGATGTTTC
Source organism: Apocrypta bakeri (assembly GCA_018906985.1). Lineage (NCBI taxonomy): Eukaryota > Metazoa > Arthropoda > Insecta > Hymenoptera > Pteromalidae > Apocrypta > Apocrypta bakeri. The sequence goes on along the minus strand of JACCIA010000008.1, from coordinate 2,112,356 downwards.
GAGCCCGTCTTTACGCAAGCTCTTTAAAACATGTATAATATACATTGTATATGCATATGTACGTGGATACGCGTGCCCGTTCTGTCCAGGGGCTTGTCTTTCGAGTGGGAATGCAGACATTTCGGAAAAATCATTGTTGGCATGAATAAACTTTCGGGCTTGTTCCCTCTTGATACATTCTTTAATTATGCGCTACATTCGCAGCCATACAAAATGCCTCCTTTATTACATGTATTCTATATGGAAACATTTTTATGAATTCTGAATTGAGAAAACGAATCTTGCTCTCTAAAACTGAATCAGTGAAATTTTTACTGATTTAAGTAGTAACTCACATTGTCACTTAGAGAACAGTTCCTTATAGAAACTCGTCCCCTTAGAAACAGAGAATGATAATTTGCACTTTATTTTACAGTGCATATTCACTATGAATTGGTGAAATATTCAGTCACTTTTGTGAACAGCGTATAGTCACTGATTACAGAATGTAAAGCATAAATGTAATTCAATTGAGAATTCAGTGAATGTTCACTTTTGGAAAAAGTGACCTAGTAGTACTGATCGCACTTATTTCAAAGTGAACAGTCACTGATTTTGTGGTGAATGCATTGTGAAACAGTATATTTACACTTTTTGAATAAGTGAATTATTTTCACTTTTTCAAAATGTGATTATTCACTGTTTCACTAAGTTATAAGTATGCGACTGAGAAACAGTGAATATACACTGCGAATCAGTGTAATTTCACTGATTCAGTTTTAGAGAGTATTGAATACTTATATTTTATTTTTTTATTTCCCAGAGTTAAATTCCCGGAACATCGTTACACAAATATGAAATTGACAAGCCTGACTAAGGATCAAGTGTGCATTCTAATCATCTTGCAAGGAGCTAGTTTCTAAGAAGCTTATAAATTTCTGTAAATTCAAGTGCCAACCTTCCTTAATCAATTTCTTTCAATAAATGCAATATTTGCCAAGAAAGCATCTTCAGTTCTACAAATTAAAACTAAATGCCACACTTATTGTCTTGCAATGCTTGGCGATTTGCATTTAAGGCACCAACGCAAGACCATCAACGCTTGATCCGAGTAACCACACAAACCACATAATGCTTGAATACAATTATTCGACTCTTTAAATAATAATTTCAAATAAAGTTTCTTTTTTGTCACATCAAAGATTAAGATAAACAGCAACAAAAAAAGCACAAATTAAGAGCACGTTAATAAAAAAATCAAATATCACAAATGCATGGTGTTGTAACGATTTTTCAATAAAATCTTAATAAATATTTTCATGCCAGGTCCAGTGTCAAAGACAACGTGTAAGTATAATGAATCTATTCAGTATAGTTCTAAATAAAAATACGTGAAGGTAGATGCAAAGATAGATGCAAATACAGTGTCAAAAACAGCTTAAACATTTTTAAACCCATCGATACGTCGGATATTACAATTGTAGGGTTTTAATCTTATGACAGTAGTTGCTAAATTTAAACAAACATCATTAAATATTATAAGTACACTGGATATATAACCTATAAGTGCAACTTATAAGGGACAAGGAATACTTAAATAATTTGTTTACCTATGAAGTAGAAACAAATAAAGAAAAATGTATATAATTAAATGAATTACGAAACAATGATGGTAATCGTATGCCAGCAGTTTGTTTTACGCAGTGTACAACAATAGTTCAAGAGTTTGGAGAGTATGTGTTATCTGTAACTACTCTATTTGTTATCTATTTACCGAATGAAAAAAAATACTAAAGCTAAGTTATTTTTAGGTTCATTATTTAAAGTGAATTCTGGTCGAGCTTTTCTTTCTAAACTTTGCATTGATAATTTTCGGCAATTACATATAATATTTCCACTATTATGTAAAAATCTTGATTGTGAAGAAATTGAATAGGCTAATGAATTGCATTTATAGCAAGGAATTGATCTCATGAATGAAAATGTACTCCGATTTCATAGACAACAAAAGGAAGAATATTTGTAAGTAAAATATTATAAAATGGTGAATGAGCATACTTGATCAGTTCAATCACTGGGTACGCAGAAAATATGAAGAAGTATGTAAAAGATGTAGAGTTTTTCTTAAAGTCAATTGAGAGAGAAAGACAGTGCCATAAACACACAATTATTTAGTGGTGTTATCAATTGTTATGTAGAACTAGGCCTAAATGATGAAGATTCAGGTGCTAAATGACTAACTACATACAAAGAATCATTTGAAATCAATTCTCGAAAGATACGGAAAGTTTTATCACTCATCAAAGTTCAGAATTTCTTCAGAAGAAGGTATCATTGTTTAGATATGTTTTTGAGCATAAAGTTATTATTTCGATTATTACTATGTTTATTATTATTATTATTATTATAGATGGGCCGAAGCTTACAAGAAAAACAAAACTGTATCCAAGTTTATCTGCATCAAACTACGCATGAAAGATTAGCAACAACATGTGAAAGAGTACTCAGATATAAAAAATTGGTTGATTTCTAATAAAAACTCTGATTTGGGTAGAATGCATCAATTAGTTGCAGGAATGCCAAATGGTCTAGTGGTGAGAAGTTCAATATGCTTATATGTTTTTACTTCTACTATTCACATTTGTAAGGATGTTGAAATTTCCGACATACGTAAAATCCTGTTTTTCAGCTGCAATGTATGACATGAAAGTTTGCTTTATAGATATCTGAACGAGGCAAAACATAGGCCTCATTTTCAAATAAAATTAAAATAATTCCAAAAAGAGATATAAATCTAATGTGAAGATTTACGTTATATTGAAATCATACGATGATTTAGAGGGGTAGAGCGAATATACAAGTTTTAAGAATATGTGCACAAATTAGAATGTCATGCGTATGTGAGCATTAAATTTGAACTATCAATCGTATGGTTCTCATTTTGTGTTAAAAAATTAGATGCTATAATATTGAAAATTATTCATGAATGGAAATGGAATACTTATACATAACTACAAAATATAAAAATGAGAATTATCAAAACTGAAATTTTATTTTTATTAACATAATGGAATGAAAATATTCATCGTAAATAGTCACATATCAACTTCTTCTTTCTGAAAATTAGTACTAAAAACATATTTGTATTTTCATTTACTTCCATCATTAAAGCTAACTTATTTCAGATTCATTATAATTGGTATAGTAAAAATGGTTAAAACAAATTTAAGAAAATTTATTTATTAAAAATTACTATTTTGAAAGAAGAAACCTTGTTATTGATTTGGAAATAAAATTTTTTTCAGCTAAACGTAACTTACATGTATATAAATTATTTTGATATTAAATTAGATTTAGGTAAATATTTTCCTAGAACTCTATCTAGAGAAATAATTTTTTGGAAGAAAATAATTTGTATTTATTAAATAATTTTCTTCGATGCATAAACTGCATTGCAAGCTGTTCTGTCTTATGATGAATTGATTTTGAATTTTAAACAACGTTACAAATTAAAGGTACACATATGTACAACTCCAATATTGAATATATCAATAATTCAATAAATATAACTAAATAAAATTTTCTAATTTTAGATAGCCTCATTTAATCTCCGTGTCCCCTTAAGCAATTTTCATTGATAAGAACAGTGTTTTATTTCTCACATAACACACGCCAGCCAAGCGAAGTGACGTCTTCATTATTCCAATTCAGTTATTTCTAGTGAAAACTTAAAATTGAAAAGCTATAAAATGACACTATCGTAAACACGGCGTAGGAAGATAATTCGGTAGACTTTATATTTTGCTCTCTTACTGGAAATGAAATGAGTTGTTCCGGCGACGTGACTCGATGTGTCGCTAGGAGATTGCTTGTGAAGGCGTCAATGTAAAAAGGAAGACTTTAGATAACTTGCTGACGTTTATATACGTTTCCGTGATATGATTATACTCCGAAAGGATTATCTAGCCAATTAAAAGGTGAATTCTATTTTTGTTAAGAAATTTGAAAAAAAATACAATTTATTACTTTGTTTATCCAACAACAAGAAAAGTACATTTATGGTAAAAGGGGCCTTGACTCGACAAGTATAGAACTTGTTTTTTTTTTAAATTCAAAATTTAAATTTAAAAAATGTTATTTTATCGCGAATATTCTTTTTTTAAGGTATTGCGATTGCACGTTGATCGATATTAAAAATAAAAACAGAAAAAATGCAATTTCTCTCTCATAAAATATTGAGTGATAAAATGGAAATATCAGCTTTAAAGCACTCTCGCGCAAACTGCAAGCCTCTATACAACTTGACCTTCTATCGGCTTTCCTCGATGCATTGACGAGGGGTTTGAGCAACGCTGAGATTTTACTATTTCGATTTCAATACTGCATTAAAATACATGATTGACAATTCTTGATTTTGTTATAAGAGTAATCGCAGTGAAAATAAGTCAAGAAGAAAAAGTTTTGGTTCAATTCGAGCCGCAAAGGCATTTCGCATTTTAGCGTTACTATTCGACTTTTTAAACTAAATACTAATAAATCCATAAAAATATCACATTTTACTGTTAAAAATTAAATAAAAAATTCTGAATGTTCTCATTTTATGTGAAAAAGAGGAAATGAATGGTTTGGTTTGTGTCATTGATATGGTGCACATTGCAACGGCTTCGCTAAGCTTAGAACATATATTTTTTGTTTCCTATAAGGTACACACAACGTATGTAAGTAATTAAGGACGTATTGAATAATACGCCGTGACATCATAAACAGAAATGTATGTAGTTTTTGCTAAGTCGATGTACTGAAAATTGGTGTTCATAAAGAATCGATGTAGTGGCAGAATAAATGAATCTCGGTGGCATATGCTATTCAAAGTCGTTAGGCTTATTTTTGTTTTCTAAAACATGAAAAACGAGCAAACCCCAGTCGAAAACGAGAATGCCTGTCAATTAGCCGAGGCGCAGTCGTTCTACTGACCCGATATTCTCGAATCGCGAAAGATTGAGTCACAGATTTTCGAGTCAAACAGTTGTAACGGTAGCTTCTAATTTTACATCGACGTCTCGCATCAGAATTCTTGCATTTTCTCTCCTCCCCTATGTTCTCGATGACACGCTAGTTCTTATGTAGTTATTTTCATATAAGGCAATGCAAAGTTTACACACCTTCGTTGCATAGAATACAGTTATTAATGCATAAATCTATCTAAACAATGTTTTAAACAGTAAATGTTCACTGTTTACAGATTTATTAGAGGGAAAAAATACTTTTCGTTTGTTGCTTAAAAAATAGTACAAACAAAACAAGCAGTATATAGTTTACCATTCAAATAAATCAAAATAATTTAGTAAATTGATTTTTTTCTAAATTGTTAAAACATAGTAAAAAATATCAAACACTTTTGATAGACGTTCACTTATATTGATTCTTTTTATATTGAATGCCAATACCAATATTTGTCATTGGCAAAATTACACAAAACCATCAAGAGGGATTTTAAATAAAATTCTTCGAAAGTGATCGATAAGTTTTGTTCTTTACATACACCTATAGGTGCATGTAAAGAACAAATCAATTGCAATAAAATTTCATTTCAAAGATTTTAAGTAATTAATAAATTCTGTATTGCAATATCTACAAGATCACATGTAAGTAATAAAATATCAATAAAAATACGCTATAATCATAAATAGCGAAGAACTGTTATGTTGGAAAATTAATTTTGGTAATGAAAAGTAAACTAATTCAGTTATGAAAATACTTGAATTCACTAGTTTCAATTACGTAAAGAGTACGTTAAATACTTTGAACTTAAACATCTTAGTTAAAAATTCCAAGTATGATGTGTACACTATGCACGTGGATGGATAATAAAATTGAAATATCGTGCGCAAACCAGTTGAATTTCGTATCTACCTCGAATACTCGAATCTCAAATCCCGCATCTGCGTATTTGCGCATTTGCACAGAACAAAAACAATTATTTCAGCTGTATACGCATATACTAAAGACTTCTAAGCATCTTGGGAAATCCCTGACAAATCGATTATTATAAGAAGAAGGCAGAGTGCGTTGGATTGATAATTAGCTATACGTAGATTTTCGGAGAACTAACTAAAAGAATCCGTCTGACGTCGCCTGAGCTATCTATTGATTTACAGATACATTGTAACCTCGCAGAAGTTTTGCTAAAAATACGTCAATGTTTAAGCGAATAAAAAAATGAATATCGTTATCTTCTAACGCATTAGCTTTGCAAGCTATTCAAACGCGTAAAGAAGAGCGATTTTTATCCTAAAGAAAGAATCCTTTACGGAGATTGTGAAGATCTCTATAGCTATAGTTCCGCATGCAGACGTCTGCCAGATGCGAGTGAACTACCAAAACCTAAGGAAGGATAAGGTAAGAAGAATTCGTGGTGAATCATTGGGAGCGACGCCAAAGGGATGATATTTTCCGCGGTCTTATGTTTCCAGTTTAAGCTATTTCGTGTAATTATAAACTGGGATTATCGTCAACGTCGCCGATGATTCTCTATCGTTAGTTTTTCAACACTTTTTTTGCGCTTAATTTTGATGTTATTGTCTAATAGGTGATTAGCAAGCTAATAGCTAAAAGTTTTCTTTAACGAGATACCGTCCGGTAAAAATGGATTTTTAAATGTTTTCAAATTTTCGATCGGGACGTCGACTTGTTCAAAACACTCAGACAATAATATCAACAAAGCTTTGTGTTCGACACAACGAGGCAAGCAGCAGCAAAAAAGAATAGCAACAACCTATTCTCCTAATTTTAAATTCTGAACAGGCCACAAAAGATCTAAAATTACTCGCAACGCCGCTGAGCTTCGAGCGACGCAAGAAGAAAAACAAATACAGTTAAGACGCTCGAAAAACAAAGCCTCGAGATTACCCGAAAAAAGTCTTTCTCTCTCTCTCTCTCTCTCTCTCTCTCTCTCTCTCTCTCTCTCATTTTTTCACAAAATCAAACAACAACACGTGAACAGAGAAACCAAACCACCGTTGGAGAGAACGAACGTAAGAGCAGATGAGTCATAAGAATAAAGAAGCGAAAGGCAAAAGCAGGGCAAAAGCATCTTACATATACTCGTAAATTAGCGATTCAACGACTGTATTCGTTATATATTTGTTATTTATTTGTTATTTATCCATGCTCACTGAAAAAAAAATTTTGAATAAAAAAAATTTTGAATAAAAAAAATTTTGAATAAAAAAAATTTCTTTCATTCCACTAAACGATTTTGTTTATTATCTCAATTAATATTTTCTTCTTTAACAAATGCATTATTTTTGTACATAAAGTTTCTTAAATATAGCAAACTTTTTTTTTCAATGTGTATACGATTTACGCGAAAAATGAGATTCACGTGACAATCATATTGTCATTTTTAAAAGATGCATTATGTAATAATACGGCTGATCGTCGTCACGCTATTTCTATACTTTGTTTTATGAAAACTGAAGCTCTACGAAATCTCATTAATTAGTTGCAAATAGTTGGAACTAATCACGTTAATGGAAAATGGTTTACATATACCATATATATATATGGCAACCATACTCAACGTATACGAAAGTTTAACGATTCAACTATTATCGTTTGACGCATTAACGTAACCATTATAGTCATGATCTCATCTATATAAATGCTTTATAAGACAAAAGTATAGTTTTGACGATTGCATCTCGAATTATGCAAAAACGCTTGCAATACATTGTTGCGCAAGGCAACGTAGCATTCGCGAGGATCTTCACCCTCGAGATTTGTATGCGATACGTCTAAAATTCGAGCAGAGTACAGAATTGTCGAGAGCTGACTCATACTCGTTATGAAGCCGACGTCTTTATGAGTCAGTCGCACACACACACACACATATATATATATATTGAAAATGGGTATATTAAAAAAAAACAAGAGCTCGCAATATTTCGATTGAAGAATTTATTCTGAGGTGAGAGCAAGAAAGGACACATCTGAACACTAGAAAGATTAGGTAATAACTAAGGGCTAGAAAGAATATTGTAAAGTAGAAAATACATTAGAATATATTTTCTACATAAGAAACAATGATTCTTTACATACCATAAGTACATGCGTACTGCAGATGTTTAGGCTGTTCGTAAACACAACGCTCAAGCAATGTGTCGCATCACGCTGCACGCAACATAGCGAACCTGAACCGCTCACACTATCGTAAAGCAATAAAAGTGAGAGAAAGAACCTTTCTCTAAAACTCCAGCTCAATGGTACATCTGTTCTAGATTTCGTTTTTGAAATAATAATAATTATAACTAGTTATTCCAACAATATATTGGTCTATATTAGCTTTACATATTTCGGAGAGACCACAAAGGGTTATTTGATTCGCAACAAGTACGGCTGCTGTGGGGAATATCGTTGATTTTTTTATAACGCTACTGCGAACGCCAATCTTCTGGAATTATTTCGAGATATTAACACATCTCGAATGTTATACCATTCAGCTGTGTAGAATAAATAATAATAGCAGAACTGGTTATCTAGACGCATTTAAATTTTCATCCCCTCGCGTTTTCGTTTCAACGCGTAGTTGCGATCCCAATTATTAATATACTAATTATTGACGCTCGCCTATGTTTATGATTAGCTTGTATTTATGATCACTTTACTAGATCATAAAACAAAATTAGCAGATGTGGTGCGACGAACAATCAGCTCGAAAAATATACGATTCTTCGATTTGATTTTTGCAAATAATATTTCAAACCGCACTTTATAACGAACTCTCATTGAATCGTACGTATACGTTTCAAGCTGAAATTGCTTAAACATCTTCAAGTTCTGTAGGATGTAGACTTTACGCTGAAAAATACATAAATTGTATCATCATATAAAATATATAATTTCGATCTGTACTTAAGTTTCAATCAAATGAAAAAATGTGAAATATTATAACACGTTAATTAGACAGTTAGAATAAATAAATATTTGTCGAAAAATATTAAATCTACCTGATCCACACCGGATTGTCAAAATGACGCAAGTGAGTGAGGTACTATAACATGAAAGACATCCAACTACCAGGAATTCAATCTATCGAGGTCTTATTTAAGCTTAACGTAGGATAATATTTATCAGTATGACGAGTTGATTAAAAAAGTCTGAAGATGTATCGATAGGTTTTTAATAATACTTAATGAATTTCCGAAGAGACTGAGCCTACAGGGAAGTATAACTGATTTCACCTCAGTCTCTGACGTCAAGACATCTATGTATGTCTCTATGTATGTATAATGCGCTTATATATCGTATATGTATACCTATATACGCAGGAGAGAGATAACCTCTCCCCCGCTCCTACCCTTTGGTCTCTAAAAATAGCGCTGCATCAGTAAAGTAGCTGGAGCTGCATCCAACGTATCGCAACGCGATATAAAGCGAATGAAAGGAAGGAGGGGAAACGGCCGGGATCGACAGGTCGCTTTAGCGCACGGAAGCCATGCATCAACGAAGGTTAAGGTCAGCCGAGGCGCAAAAGTATCGATTCGGTTGACGGTGGCGGTACACGCGCGTATCTCCATGCAGACTGCACCGTTGCTTTACGAGCGCCTAAATCCACTATTTATAAAACTTACAATGCTCTTATGTACATTCACTGTTGAAATGAATGAACATAATTTATCAAATGAAAATATACGCATTAGCTATCTACAATAGTTAGAAAACACTGCATGCGAATAACACGTTACAAGGATACTTTTCCGAAGTCTTCTGTTCACGAGTTTCAAAAATACAATACCTGTTTTATGTATATTTCTCGTGCACGTGATTTGAGCGGAAATTTAATTACCATATTTTTCGAAAATAATGAGCTTCTTCCGAAATTTAAGAACAAAAACATTTCCAAATTTATTTATCGTAGAATGACTCGATCAATTTTGTTCGAAAAAAAAAAACAAAACAATAAAATAATGCCTTTTTATTCTTATACAGGTGCAGACATCAAGAATACCTTTAGAAAAGGCAACGAAAAACGATTTTAACAAATTTCAGCGAAAAATATTAACTGTATTCGAAGAACTTTTAATACCATCATTGGCGAAATCATTTTATAAAATAGAATCAAATTATATAAAATAGAATCAACAGTCAAATACAAATACTCCGCGAATTTTACCGAGATCGTTTCAAACTAATTTCTCTTCAAAATAATCCGTATATGTTCGTTCAAAAAAGATTTGGAAAAATGACGTTAAAAAGAATAGGTACCAAGATGTTATATACTAATATTTTAATTTGACCAATACAAAAGTGAAAATTATTTCTCTATTGAGAATAGCGAGTTTCTCATTGTTCAACAAAAGTTTATGGCATCGAACTATCGAAGCCATAGATGTAGAAAATAAAGCAATAAATGTAGATTCCGGTTAAACCCACTACAGCATCCCTTCGTGCAAAAATCGAGGAAATCGAAACTGGGCCATTCCCTCGATTAGTGCGGTGCGATCCCGATATATAACAGCTAACGCGCTCTGCGCGCCTAACTCTCTCCCTTATAGGCCGGCGAAGTTGCGCTAAAAATATACTTAGCGGGCCAATAATGTTTCAGACTGGATGACTCAGCTAGAGTAACGCGCTCTACGAATAACGCGAAAATGCTCTTCTATTTGAATATGCTCGCGAATAAGTCCAAGGTGTAACTAACTTTCTACTGAGAATTTACTACTTATTTATAACATCTGGTGAATTTTATTTATGTCTTCGTGATAATCCTTCATGATAATAAAACAAGTTCTTCCCTGCAAATGAAGCGCTAATTCCGTAGGAAACATTTATTAACGCACCTTTACCTTTAAAGACGCAATATCCGTGGAAGTAATAGTTTTTTGAGTGTTACATCTCTCACTGCATTTCCAATATACATTATCTGGTATAATCTGTCACATAATATAGTCTCTCTAAATCTGGAATAGTGAACAGTAGTGAAACAGTAATTATTTAAAAGCCAAAGTAAAACGTCACAGTGTATGCCAGTAAACAATTCCTTGAATACTTTAAGTTATCCGTGGGTCATCCTATAGGGATTTCAATCTAAACATGATTTATAAAATACAAAATAAATATAAAAAAATGAATCTATTTTTAGTAATTAATGAATTATTTTTAGACAATAGTAAATAATATTAAACTCACTTTTAATTTATTCAGTGATGAATATTTCCATAACGAATTAATGAATGGTAACATTTCTGTAAAAATTACATTGTATTATAAAATTAATTTATTTTGCTCTGCTTAATCGTAAAAAGTTGATTAATTCGAAAGCAAAGACCATTTTTTTACTATTAAGAATAGTAATAGTAATAGTAATAGTAAATAGTTATTAAATATTTTAAAATAAAAAAATCAACACAGAGAGTTGATCTGCATCTATTACATTTTTTCAACAACTTTGAACTCTTATCGAGAGCTTCCGTGCGTCAATACATTATTTTGCTCCGTATTTCTTATTTTCAATTCGATCGCGCAATATCTCGGCACCGACGTCTTGTCGCGAAAAAGCGCTGAGGAAGGTTTTAGCCTCTTATTGCTATTTAGACGCTAATTTTTGGAATATCGGAAGAGAAAAACCACTCGTTTGGAAAATTATGACCGTTCGAGTTCGTATTATTAAAGCAATTAAACTAGCGATAATTATTGACCTTTTGAACAGCAATGTACATGTATGCGATTTTTAGCAAACCGATAACGACTATTTTTCTTCCCGAAATATCGGTTTCAAGATTTATCAATACAAATACGTATATATTTATCATAGATTAGCATATTATATCTTATATTAGCATATTATCCAGTAGTTATCGCAATATAGCATTACGATACAACAGTGCAGGCAGTATTTTGCACAGGCTCGCCTTTTTTGAGTTTCTAATTTTAGCGAGAGTGTATCGTCGACTCTTTTTTAATACATCGGTTAGACCTGCGTTAACGCACGCACGCAGGCGCGATTGCTCTCATTAAATTATATCAGCAGAAAAACATCTATTGCCAAATGTCAAAGACGCTTTGAATTTATTTCGTTTACAAGAATATTATCACACTATAATATAACATGTCCGAATAAACACGTTTATCGCTTGATGAATGCGCGCTATTCTTTCTGAGTTAACCCGGACTATCTGGATAGAAAACGAAATGTAAAACATTTTGTTGTAACGTAATAGCGTAAACGCCTACAAAGCACTACGAAGATCATAAATAATGACATAATGCTTTGGTTATCTCAATCAAAAGGAAAAACAATCGTGCTTTAGCTCACAATAGCCTGCATGAAAGGAGAATGAAAGGAGAATGAAAGGAAGAAAGCAGAGTATAGCAGACTCAGTAGAATTTCCCGGGCATCGATCTTAAGCATTTGGAGCTCGTCCAACGATGCTTTCTCGGAAGCTGTGTGTCTCTCCGCTGAGATGAAAAAGAGAAGAGGAGACCGAACTCGTGTCTCTCTGGATGTCTTCAACGAGAATTTAACGAGATCGAATGATCGAAAGCGCGAATCGTCGAAACGGTGAAACGGCGTTACGGCGTTACGGCGTTACGGCGTTACGGCGAAACTCGAGAAGTCATGTTCTTTTTAATTTATTCTTGCTAAAGTCAATCTACTCTACTCAGCCTACGCAGTTCATTTTTAGTGAATAAATAAATACATAAGTAAATGTTCCTCTAAAGCAAATAAGAAAATTCGATATTTATAACGATACTATTTTCAAAATGAAGAAGAGAAATTAATATCATCCTCTGAATCGACAGACCTTCTCGGTTGAAATAACACAACCAGTGGAAAAATACGCATACGTCTGTAGCGGCACTCGAGAGATCAAACGATTATATGGTAGAAGGAGGCCGCCAAGCGGTCTGCGACTCGCGGCCTTCTTCCGCGCTACATCAGCGCCGATCGGAAAAACGTCTAGTCGTGTCCGGTTGCGAAACTCTTTTATAATTTTTTTACTGCCGCGGCATTCAGTTACACTCTTCGCTTGAATGTTCGCGAGCTTAAATGAATATTAATTCGACGGGCGAGTTTACGGTACGGTTAATGAAATTTTATCCTTTGTTATTGAAGAAACGCATTAAATTGAAAAATAATCGTAATTATACCGTTTGAATTTCTAATCTAGATAAAGACCGAGCGATTAAAATGTCGATTCGCGATTCTTCAATCTCTCCATGAAAAATGAAGGTAAAAAGAATCGTAATCGTGTCTGTCAGATCGGATAGCGATCGGTCGCATAAACACTCGAGAACCGATTACGAAGCTCGAGCAAACAAGTCGCCACGCGGTCTGCTGCGTAGCGCACTGTACTCATCGTGGCCTTCGTCCAATGAGTTTTAATGGTCCATTTTATAGATTACCAGTATACGCCGTTACCATTACATGTCTCGCGCGAAAAAAAGTCGCTACGATAGTGGGATTATTTTCTAAGAATCGCGCTCGTTTTGCGGTTTTAGTCACAATTCCACGTTTGCGAGAAAAGAGCAAGTTTCATGCGCAAGGCGCAAAGTTCCTCGATCCCGTTAAATTCCGAAATAATGGAGTCAAAGAGAAGCTTCAACATATACCTATGTATATACGAGTGTGAAATAAAGCCCGAGTATATCCGCACATTATGCTCGTGTACGTCATACATTACACACGTTACATAAGGAGCACAAAAGCTCTGCAAGAACGAATGATACTCATTGTAATATAATATGTCTCTTGTGCTATATAGTGTGTGTGAATATAGTGTGTATATATGTATAGCGTGCTCTCGATTTGCACGACAAGTTATTCATTTTTTATTCAGAGTTTCTAGATAAGGATAATCAAAAAGATAGTGATAAATAAGGGATTACGTCGATGAGATGTAATTTCAAGTATGCGCGATGAGACTCGCGCTTTCCAATATATACGCATGTGCGTGTTTCCGTGATTAAACACGAGTCAGCACTATAAATATAGTCTATCTCTTTTTTTTATTCCTAAACATTTTCTTCAACGTTTTACAATTGGCATCGACTCTTTCGAGTTTCGTGTTTTATTTATCGTCAATGATCGTAGCAAGCCAGGCAGTACGAACGCAATGCTGTGCACAGTTAAAAAAAAAGAAAATATAATAATGACGCTAGATAGTAAGAGGGAGTGAGAAGGAAAGAGGTTAAGTGTTGTTTATGATAAGGTGAGCCAAAAAATCAATGGAGTCAGGAGGAGGAATAGTGCAAATAATACATCCTCGACAGCCATCGGTAATTGCTATCTGGAGTCTTTACGCGGTAAATATTACACGTGTAGCCTAACTTGGCTTGAGAAAAAAATAAATATCGCTTAAAAATGAGCCGACTCTGTATAAAGTATTCGTAAATGTAGGTTATCTTGGTCGCCTTAATTGTCGCAATCGCTTCAGTGCTAGTTGACCAGGAGTCGGACAAGTCATCGAGACATGACTTTAACCCATACAACATTAACAAGAGCATGACTTTATACCGCCCCGACAAGTTAGCTGAGTAAGTTTCTAGGTAAACTAATGTTAATAAATTATTCGACAAAATTATAAGTGCAATTGCAATATATAACAGAAAGGATGAAACGCGCTTGAATCCCATTACTCTGGAGGAAGTTGTCGCATACGAATGTTTTTTCGATCCAGGTATCAAGTAGGTTGAAACACACGCTACCGATAAAATTGCTAATAAAATTGCTGATAAAATTGCTGATAAAATTGCTGATAAAATTGCTGATAAAATAATGATGAATTTAAACTCAGGAATATCTCATGGCTCGAGGAGAGCGACGATATGATCGTTTACCGGGACGGCTATATTCACAAACACGGAATCGTGATGAACGTAACCACTGGCTACATTGTTTCATACCCGGACTATCCGGATAGCATTCCCGATGGTCGAAGCATGCAGATGTCGGAAAATCGGCAAGATCACGCGACGATGACAAATGTAAACGAGGACGATGGACGAGTTGGACAAAACGTAGCTATTAGTTGGAACTGTTATCGATCGGAAAAAACGATGCCTACTAACGTCGAGTGTCAGTATAGCATTCGAATACTTAGGTGAGTCAGGCTATTTTCCACTCGCACACGATACAGAATTTCCTTACACGATCCTTCCGTCTGATTAATAATCAGTTCTGCGACGGATGAAGCCCCGGTATCCCCACCTACCGTTGTCGAGCTGGCTTCGACGCAATTCGCGCGACGCGGTTCCACTGCCCTCAGGCATACCTACAGTATCGGGCATATTTTCACAAACCACAGGATATTCAATGCGAATCACTGTACAATTAAGACATTGGAAGATTATCACTTAACGTGCACTTCCCATTGGGCTGGACCAATAAAAGTAATGGCATTGTGTACGATAAAAACATCAGTAATTTCTTTTTAAATCAAAGTCCAATATTAAAATCGCTCAAAATTCCGAGCGAATATTCACTCTGGAACTATATAAAAAGAAGTTAGAGTAAGAGTAACAACAGAATGAGGCTATTATTTTCTTTAAATAAATAATCCCACGCTCAATCATTCTCATTCTCATTCTCATTTACTATTAGTATGTCAATTTTTCCTCTAAATGGATAAATAACAATATTGCCACAATTGTTATTATATATTTTGTTACTTACTCTCTGAATCTGAAAATTCACTGCTATTTGTACCTAAGCCATACGCAAATACTATACGTATAAGACATCTCATCTTCTGATCTTATTTTCCCGCTAAGCAACAACACATGCACAAGACAATCACTGCGCAGTATACGATTTCGATATCGGAAATTTGCCCAACTCAGCAACTCTCGCGGTGGAACGAGTTCACCTTCGATTCGCAAAAAGAATCGATTAACGATAGTCAAGCCAGTAAAGGTATCAGCCAATAACGTATCTTATTTGTTCTCGTTTCTCTTTTCTTTTCCATAAAAAACACTTTGAAAATACAGATATTATTTTGTTTTAGGAAAAGAGAAAATTTACCAACGCTATCGTCGAGTTTCATCCCGTACAACGTTCAAGAACATCGGATATCTTGAGCAACAATGGATAACGACGACTAATAGGTGTTCTAGAGTCGAAAATCAACAGCCGATACGTGACAAGAGGTGAAAAGCTACATCGAATAATTAAGTCATAATTTGAACATTATGTCCTCGATCAAAGCAAAACTGTTCTTTCAGCGGTCGTCGACGTGCTTTACGGAGTGATGATACGTTGGTCGATGAAAAGAATCGCAAAAATCACGATAACAAGCGGAAATGCACTCTGTCAAAATACATGTTTGGTAATGAATTAATATGGTTTATGTTTAAAATGGACCTAGCTTAAACTAAGTCAATTTTATCCCATACAGTTTTGATATGGAGGAAGGAGAACGTCCCTTAAAATATGTACATTTTTAGTTTTCATTCATGAGGAGTTTTATTAATACATTCAATAATCGAATTCTTCAGATATTCGTGGTTCATTTTAGAATTCGTATCCTACGTTAATACAATTATAATAAATTTACATACACGAGATCCGATGTAACATTATTATAAAAAAGCTACGAGTTTTAATTTGAATGCATTTCAAAATGAATAAAATATAATTTAGTTTTTTTTTAATTCGATGATTGAATCTTAAAAATCCAGTATAATACTTTTAAGAAAAAAAAGGTTAATATTGTAATAATTTGCAATTAAATTAAATTAAATTTACGTTAGAGGCATTAAAAATTGACGGAGGGGATGGGGGAATTGAGGCTGCAAAGCCCTCTAAATGAAGTTTCGTATTGGTAATTTTAGAAATCGCGAGAATCGGAAAAACTCCCTGGATTCTACATTCGATAGTCCATTTCAGTAGTCTCTACAATGTCAGTATGATCAACATGGCGATATCTGGATTGAGTACTCTTAACCGCGAATGCAAAAGCCACGAATCCCAGGGCCATCCAGACATTTGGATTCCGCATACGAGTCAACGCTACAAACCTCTGCTGGGGGACGATTTTTATGTGACACAAATTTTAGCCGCGAAAATCGAAAGCGAGGACGAAGCCAGTGTTTACTTCATAGCCGCTCCTTTTGCTAATGTGTCGCGTAGGTATGATGCTCTCTTTTACGCGTACGTCTAACGAACTTCTGTCAAACGTTTTGATCTGCTTTTGTCTCTACAGGTTTCTCTACAAAATACAGGTAGTATATCCGCCGTTGGAGTACTCGACCCTCGAACCGGTCACGTGTCTCACGTGCCCAAAGACGAATCACGACAATACTTCCGAACTGTATCCTCAATGCATTTGGGTCGATGTGCAAATGTCTCAAACTTATAAGAACTACATTATCAATTGCAGGTTTTTCTATACCTATTTCTTATTATTAAATGACAATTCCATGCTAATGGGCAGATTTATCTGCAACTGGAAACAACTCGATAACAAGAAATGAACAATTTTTTTTCTTACCTTTTCACTGTTTTAGGACGAGTAAGACAAACGCTTTGGTAAGACTGTTGTTGCTTGTTACTTGCCACTCGGTATTTATAGCCAAAAATACAAAAATATCTTTCGATTCTACGCATTTGTTAAATATGTCCTCGAGTGCTGTATTTAACTAAAATTTAGATTGAACAATAGAAAATACCGGCATTGATAAAACATTCAGATTTCCGAAAATGTATATATTGTTTCCAAGTTTTATTTATAGACTAGTAATCACACTTCTCAAATGAGAGTTGAAATAATTTTTGAAATTCAAGATATTGTCCTCCACTTTCTTTGCAAATGACTCTGTCCTGTGAAATCGATGACAAATTGTTTTAATTTTTTAGTTCTCAGGCCCATGTTATTTACATTTGCTATATTACTTAAACAAATATGACTCTTTACTCGTAAAGTCTTTTAGGAGCACCGTTTTTCTATGAGAGTTCATAACTTTATCTTTATTTTTATTATGCACCATACATTTAGATTTCATTAGTTGTACAAACATGGCACCTATTTGTATTTTCTTGCACTCGTTTAACGATAACATATTAACGACACACTTGTCCTGGCTGTATACATTAAATGAAAGTTTCATTAATAGACTATTTGACTGGAGGTGTTTGATTGGCAAGTGAAAACTGTCAAAATTTCCTTTCTCAAAATGCCCAAAAATTCATCGAATAGTATTAATAGAAATAAATATTAAGCGTTTTTCTAACTCGGTAGACTAGACACCTATAAGAGAGTAGAAAAATCTGGTCCGGTCGCGTACTCATGCGATTAATTTCTTTTCTGGTACCAAGTTGTACTCAAGACTAATAAATAAATGATATGTATTAACGGTGTACAGTACTTGCACTATTAGAGAACTTACATGCATGGAGAAATTACATGTATATACTTAGGTATATTTATGTCGAGAACTATCGAGTATCTTTGACGAAACAAGTCAGAAAAAATAAAGTAATAACTATAATGAAATTATTAAATAAATGAAACAGAGGGCCCGAGCTTCCCTGGTCTTCGGTAATCTCTACGGACAATAACCAGATCATTCGTCGACTGGATACGTGGATCGAATTCCGTGCCTGGCATAGCGCTAAATCCATTCCGCATGAACACGAGTTCGTACTCGTACTCGACAACGGTATACGGGCTCGAGTCAAGCTGTACATGCCCTTCGATTGGAATATGAAATTGAACAAATATGGCGAATGCAGAAATAAATTTAAACTCCTACTGAGGCTGGCTAATAAACAGGATGGACAAATGGTCGATGCTCAATTTGACTTGTCACTCACGACTTATTTGGCCGGTGTCAAAGGATACGCAGTCATTCACGTGAGAATTCCTCTTTTATTTCACCCTTTTATTTTATTCTCTTATTTTAGCCTCTTATTTTAGCCTCTTATTTTAGCCTCTTATTTTAGCCTCTTATTTTAGCCTCTTATTTTAGCCTCTTATTTTGCCCTTTTTTCTGTGCCATATTCTCACATCTACATAATACGATATATAGGCAGATGTACGAGGGAGCGCATTCCAGAGCCTGGATTTGCTCGAAACGAAATTTCAGGATCGCGAGGCAATGCAGATCGCGGATTACGTTCAGGTCGCGCAACTCGTCGCCAATCGATACCAGTGTGTAGATACGCGAGTTGGGTTTGGTGTCATCGGAAAAGCTTACGGGGGACACATGGTTCTCAATCTGATTGCTGGTGAAGATGAAAGTGATACCAAAGAAACCGGTAATCCGTTCGTTTGCGGAGCTGCTATGGAACCGTTCTCTATTTGGCAAGCCTATGTCTATCCATTTACGATGAAGGTACGTTTTCTTATTGGTATATATTATATATCATGAATTATAACATTCACATTTTTCCTCTTTTTAATATAGAAATTCAAAGCTATTTAAGGGCAGGCGTACACTTGTTCTCTCCCTGAACTTTGAATTATGTATAAACTAAACATTTTTTCTTCTCTTAGAGACGTTGAGAGTTCAGCGAGGGGATACGTGAAAAACCCCTTGCCTATTTTCAAATAAATTCAACTTTTGATTTAACACAAAAATAAAAAATAATAAACTTCATTGATTCAAGTCATCTAGTCAAGCAGTCACTTCACTTCGCAAGAAACTTTATAAGCATCAATACCTGTCTCCGTTGACTGTACGCCTTCAAGGCAGAGATTTTGCGCTTTTTAGCGTCAAATCGAAAGAGCCCGCTCGGCGACTTTATGAAGAAAATCTACTTGAATTATTGGCTCGTAATCGGGTTGAATACGAATATCAACATTATGGAGAAGATTGCAGTTCAAGGCTACGGCAGTATCAGGACCTTAGCGCATTCCTCGATCGCTGCTTCGAAAGACAGTATGCTAAAAAAAGCCTTTGAACTACTATTTCGAATTATTTGTGTATTAAAACTAGATTTTTATGTGAAAAAATAAATTATCTATAAGAATTAAAGTACAAATATCTCTTCTGTGTGTCGTATAAGCTCGAGACCTTTAACGGCGTAAAGGAAGTCAAGTCTGGTTTTAATTATAAAGCTTTATTTGCACTTCCTTAAGATATTTATCTGTTCTATTGTGTTTGATTATTGATAGTTTATTTAAGTAGTAGATGGTTTATTACTTAAGACGTGTAAAGAATATTTAAGTGATTTTATTCGTTGTCTGATTCAACTGATTAAGTTAGCAGTATTTTACTTAGGTCAGGACCGTTTACGAATTTTAAGAATTCTATAGAATTCTTTATACACCTTTGCTTGCTATCAGTGTTTTTGCACATTAAGGCACATTTCATTATATTTGCATTTGCCTAACACTAATGTATTGTTAAACAATTTCAATTAGATTTTTAATTTCTTTCGTGTTTTCTAGAAATTTCTGGAAATCCTTTAAAATGGTTATAATATATAAGAAACAATCTACATTATCAAAGTGCTCTTTAATTTCAATCAGACTTTATTTGTCTTTCGTTTTTAGCGAGTCGTTTGCAGAGATATTGTCTGTTCTTGAGTATTACTGTGTAGTAGGATCTTTTTCGTTTTGATGCGATGTAGTTAAAATAATTGAAAGGGAAATTATTTTAGAAAAGCAGAATAATTCTTCAATGAAATGACGATGAAAATTGGTTAACTACGCGGTAAAAAGTATGCACTTTTGGCCATGCGCCAATAACAAAGTTAAAAGGCACATATATTATATGTACGGCGTGTGTACTTAAACTTAAAATACACAAAGTTTCAGTTATCTAGGAGATATTTTTTTTGTTGACAAGTCATTGAGCTGCAGCAGGCTTGCTCTTTTAACGAAGCACACTCGCTAACTAAAAGTACTACATCTCTCTCTCTCTCTCTCTCTCTCTCACCCCCCCCCCCACTCTCTATTGACTATGTTGTCACCACAGTCTCTTAGAAATTAACCGATTTTCTAAAAAAATAATTTACCACGATGCCGAGGGATGACAGCGTTTCGTCATCATCCCTGGTGGGGATCGAACCCACGACCTTTGGATTAGAAGTCCAACGCGCTATCCTCTGCGCCACAGGGACGTGCGACTCAAATGATCCGCGAACAACTTTATTAGCCGAGCTCGAGGATCTGAGTCAGGGATGCTCTAATGGTACGTTGGCTAACTACTGTGTCGATTCCTTTCTGCTTATAATACGACCGCATATACCCTGATAAGATATCATCCTTTTCTCATGATTATCTGGCGCTTTATTCACAATATCTATTGTCATTTTGGAATTTCACGGAAATATTATGATATTCTACGTTAGTTATGCGGAAGAATCATAATCCTGGCTTACACAGCCACGTTTTTATTGATTTACCTGTAGTGGAAAATTAAAGCTCAGCCTTAGCCGCAAACAGATGGTGTATTGAATAATCGAATGTCGGAATATTCAGTTGCCACTAGGAGCGTTAACAACAATTGGAAAAACTTCTATCCAAATGCAGTGCATACCAGGGCTTTGACGCGTATAATCCATTGATCGAACGAAGGAATCTCTCGTCGGCAACTAGAACGACACGATACAATGTTCGAGCGAGAGGGAGAGAACATAAAAGTCATCCCCACACGAGCTATACAGTTCAGGGATGGCGGCGGGGTGAAAAGTTAAAGTGCGCGGTAGGCAACAGGCCTTCCAGCAAACACCAAAATAACGCAGACACAAATATAATAAAAAAAGGCAGCTTGCTAGTTCCAGTTATTAACCTTGTGTTTCTGTGTTGTGTTTCTACCCAAGCTACAGATAAAATAAACCTTCAAAATCTTTATTTTAGTTGTACATGCAAGTATATTTGTAATAACGTAACGTGATTTTCACGTCATTATTACGTTCAAATATACATGTTCAAATTCATTTGTTTCTATTTCATTAATAACAATTCAATGCAGTATAGCTTGCACTATACCAGAAACTAGAAGGCATGCTTTAACACTAGTCATTAACTAGCCTATACTTCTGTGCATAGCCAATATAGCAGGCAATAGCGCTGGAAAATTCTAATAATTCATTTGGATTCTGATTATGGTAATAGCAGTTTGAGTGTTACATTATTTTCATAGATTTATCCATCCATATTTAAATAGAAAAACGATAAATAACTTGTGGCTGCTCCCTCATTGGTAGGACAACTATTATAGCGTGCGCGCACTACACGGAAAAACGTCTTGCAGGCGCTCTTCGATCTTTTTAAATCCGCATAACTCCACATAACATCTTCATTATCGTATTCTTTTTCGCTTATAATACTATATATATACTTAGAAGATGGTTTATCAAATATATAAATATTCCATCGATATCCTATAATATTCGAACTAAAGAAAGCGCGTGCAAAAAGAAAATCGTTTAATAACCAATCAATTTAATATTATTTAGAATAATTGAATTTAGAATAATCGAGAAGCAGCTTAGAGATAAGGAGATAAAATGTCCCAGAAACGCTGCTACGCGACAGTAGGCGACAGCAGGCGACAGCAGGCGACAGCAGGCGACAGCAATGTGTGTGTGTGCATCGGGTGCGCGATCAGCGCGATATAAGATATATAATGTACCCGTTCGCCGTTCCGTTTCCCTCTCGCGCAGCTCAGGAAAGATGGCTGCCCAAAAACATATGACAAAGGATGGCGGGCTACTGAACCGTTGACTGGACGACTAGCAGTAGCGCAGCAGTAACGACTTCATCCGGAGGAGCGTGTCAGCCCGTCAGCCGTCGATAGTATTAGCCATCGGTAGTATTAGACGTCAATAGGAATACGTCAGTGTCATAGCCAAGGGAAATCCGCGCAAAAATAGAGTAAAAGGAGAGCCAGGCGTTCAGCAGAATAGCAACAGCGAGCAGTAGCAGCAGCAGCAGTGTGTAAGCGGCATATATACAACGCCACAGTCGCCACAGAGAGTGCGAGAGACGGCTCTCCGCTAGTGGACACGGTGTTCGGCTGGACCCTGCAGGTAGTCTAATCGAATATTCTTTGCGTCGCGCGAGACAAATCTCTCTCTCTCTCTCTCTCTCTCTCTCTCTCTCTCTCTCTCTCTCTCTTCGCTCGCATCTACATTGCTTTGTTTGGGTTATCTGTGCGTGCGTCATCTGTATATACGTGTGTGCGCGTGTGTGTAGCTGATGTTTAGAGAAAGGCGACAATAACGTCAGTAACACACATTGTGCGTTTCCGAAAGAGCAAAGGAGATCTTAAAAATCGATTGTTGTGAACGAAAATTTGTCTTCACCTTTCTAGCATAGCCCTCCCACTTATTCTTCTCCCACCTATTCCTCTCTCTCTCTCTCTCTCTCACTCTCTCTCTATAACGAGTGACACCGTTGGACTTGCACTGGCACTGGCAATACTGGCATAGGCACGCGTTCGTGAATCAGTGTGTTTGCATGTTAGAATTGTTGTTGTCACCGACGAATGCTTCAGCTGTTTGATTTCTACAGTTTTAGATTTTACTGGAAACCTAAGGGGGTGGGAGAAACACCGAGTGTGAGGTACACAGCATAAGTATACAGTATAACTATTGTATATTATGAGGACGTTGCGTTACGAGAGATTCGACTGTGCGTGATATTTTTTTACTTTTCTTCGCGGAGATATTGATTGCGGATGACAGTGTAAATCAATAATATATAAATGTTGGGTAAACAATCCACAATGGATAATCCATGACGACTTTCGAGGGACGTTGGGGATGAGACAGTTTCTTTTATGGATATTAAGTATTACGCATTATGATCTGATTATTTTTTTACTAAAATTTATGTCACGAATAAAAACCATGTTGCAGTCATCGAAGATATTGATATAATCCAAATGAATTAGTTACATTTATCATTAATTTCAGGAAACAAAGAGCCATGTCTGCATATGGAGAATGGGTTCGATTGCTTCGGTGCTTCAGTGGCATTGCTCAGAGTGCTCTCTGATAAATCCAACCGAGACTCCCCAATGTGCAAGATGCGGCATTTCTCGTATCAAGAGCAATGAGAGAGCTGCGGAAAATTATCTACTCCTTCGTGATTCCCTGACCCAGTGTCCAAATAACCCGAGGATAGAGAATAGGTCCTACTCATCCTCGGGATCCTCCAGCCCTCCCACACCACCGCCGAGGCATCGGATCATAGCGGACACAGGTCAACCTACTGTTGGTGCCTCGGCTTCTCTACAACCAAGCAATCTAATTACATTACCTTCTGTACCACCTCTACAGCAGAATCGTAGTGAAACTTTTCTCATTTTAAGGTTTAATTACTTCTTTATTGACAGAATATATACTTTAAAAAATGTGTCTAAGGTATTAAATAACTGTTTATCTTGATAGCGATAGCAGAAATAATTCAGAATCCAGTGTTACTCCAAAAAGACGTCGAGGTTCTTGGTCAGGCATAACTGAAAATGTACCTACACTTGTAAAAGTATCATCTCTTCCATCATTAGTGACTCAGTGGACATGCATTCGCTGCTTGTTAGATAATAACTGCAGAGCAGCCCCAATTTGTACAGCATGTGGTGCATGTTCCTCTATATCACAAACTGAAGCAACACATGTGGGAGTAAGAAAGTGTAGAAGACTTAATACCAGAAAAATTAATGGACCTAAATTAGGGGCTCGATTGAACCTTGTAACTAAAGTTACCACAGGATCCGTTACTCGAGTATTGGATACCAGCACTCATAATGTAAAAATTTCAAGAGGAGTTAATAAACTTGAAGGTAAGAGTGACCTACATATATGTATATAAATGACAAATTCAAATAAATTGAAACAATAGTATTACATATATATTACGTATAGTATTATTGTATAATGAGTTCGTAACGTTTTATATTGATATTCGAAGACTTTTAAGACTTACCTTAACCCTATTGCGTGGTATAATCTATTAATAAGACTTTTAATTAACAAGTTCCTGCAATTTAGTTATATGCAATTTAGAAGTTAGGAATTGTTTACCGCAGCTAAATGAGAAAAAAAAAAACTAAGGAGTAATGTAATTTTTTAACCTTTCTACTCGTTTCAGAAATGGCCCAATTAACCAGTCTCAGTCGTAGCGAACGTACGCGCGGTGGAGGAAGAAATAATAAAAATCGTGAAGAATGGACACTGCCAGCGGTCGATGCTATACACTCCGGTACCTCAACCAGTTATATTGATGGGAGTAGCGACAGCCCTGGGTAAAGGAAGGATTCATTTCCTGCTTACGTCTCAAAGTCATTCTCCTATAAGTGCAATTTTAATTACAGTTCCAGCCACTCGTCTCAACGATCCCCCAAACGTCACAGCCCCTCAATGTACGAACGCGTGAAATCGAAGGTGAGTCGCTCGTTATCAAATGGCTCGGTCGTGCAGAAACTGTCGGCAGGTGGCATCGATCCAGCCACGCGACCCACGAGCTTAATCGTTGGTGACATGAATCAAGTAGTAGATGAGAGTTTGTGGAGTTGCGACAATTGCACTCTCGACAATGAGCCCAGTCTCGAACAATGCGAGGCATGTGAAGCTCCAAGAAGTCCAGCACCTTGCAGCGGCGTCGTTATCAGTGTGCCTGCTTGGGAGCCCCGTGCATTATCATCTGCAGGGCCGCTGTCTTACCGGTAGATCTAATGATTTAAATTTTATTCATATTATTCAATTTGTCGATAGATTTTTATTTTTATTTTTATTTTTATTTTTCCTCAAATTTGCAGAAGATCCTTTTCGGAAGTAGACTCGGTTTCAAGCGTAACTCAACGTAAATCAGCAAATAGACGTAGTTTGAACGATGACGAGCCACCTGCAGTTCCACCACACTCAGCAGGTTTTAACAGTGGCTCGAAACCAAAGTATTCCTACATTGGTATCGCCGATCCGGACGTACCACCACCCTTACCTAAGAAACAAGGTTCAAAGATGCCCCTGACACATGCCTCAACCGCTCATCAACATCAGCACGCACGTAGTGAATCTACCAGTCCTGTAGCCGTGGCCGTTGTCGATTCCTCGCTCAGCCCGTTGAAACGCATGTGGACCTGCAGGAAGTGTTCCTATGCATACAACCCATTGTGGTCATCGGGCTGTGACATATGCAGCTCGTCGAGATCACCGCCCTCGCTCGCTCAACCTACTTTGATCACTTTAGCAAACCCTGGTACAAGTTCAGTTTACAGTCCTCTCATCCATTTTATATAATTATATTATTATAGCATTATAACAAATTAACTGGAAAATAAATAAAATTTTCCTTTAATAGCAGGAAAAAATGGTGCAATTGCGCGTAACGTACTCCAGTCTCCTATAGCCATATCACGCGACAGTGTACGATACATTCCTACGAAAGCCACCCTAGCAACAGCTGAGTCCGATCTTGAAGACCATCTTGATGCACCTACGACAGTTTCTTCCTGGACCTGTAAGAAGTGCACTTTATTAAACCCAGTATCGTGCAATACCTGCGAAGCTTGCGGTGGCTCAAAGCTGCGAAGTGTTAGCTGTCACCACGAAGATCCGACGCTGCGTAAAGGAGAATCTTGGGTTTGTCCTTCTTGCACCCTACGTAATCCTCTTACAGCGCAAGCTTGTTTAGCTTGCAAAAATCTTGCAGATTTCTTAGAATTGCCTAGAGATGCAAGAAGTAGCTCGACGCATCATCACCAGCAGGTAAATATTTATGAAATTCTCGTAAATTCTCGTAAATAATCCATTGTACACTCTAAAATTATTCATTTTTGAAAAAGGCTAAATGTTAATAGGCTAATACACTATTTCAAATTGGTAGTATAAACTGTTACAAAACGAAAAATTAATACATACTCACTTTTTCATAGAGTGTACTGACGTTTTCATCTTATTTTCATTCATGCTTATTTAAATAGATATAGACTTAATATCAAAGGTAAAATGAGTGTAGACACATACTGTTTTTATATTGAAAATGTTGGTGGGCATTGGGAAAATAAGTGGAATTTTCTCTACTTCAATTTTAAAGAGCAAAAGATACAAAATTTCATAAGATATTGTATTTTTCTTAAGGTTACTCAAAGAAGTCCAAGTCCAAGACTGACCAGTGTTGTGGCATCAGCATCTAGTCCTATGCAGAAAATCGTTACACCTAGGCATAAAAATTCTGTGCGAAAGAATGGACCTAGTGGAGGAGGATCCGGAAGTGGTAATAGTGGTGATAAAAGACATTCTAAAAGCAAAGATTTAGCTAATACACAAGTACGTTAATTTTTTAAGTAAAACCAATGAATTAAATACAATTAATTGTCGATTAAATTAAATTTTGAATTTATACGTTACAGTGGCAATGTAAATTGTGCACGTATGAGAACAAAAGTTCGAGTGGTAACTGCGAGATGTGTCAAAGTTCTAAAAGTCTGTCTCAAATGGCGGGCGACAGACCCAAACTTCATCACGAGCCTAGTATTAACACACTTAGAATACAACGTCAGGAAAGCGTCGTCATGGAGAATCTACGGCAAATCGAGGAAAGAGAAGCCCTTGAAAAGTGGGAAAGAATAGTTCGGTATTGTAAAGAGACAAACGAACCTTTTGTAGATGACTCGTTTCCACCCGCGCCCAAATCGCTTTATTACAATCCTGCTGAGACGAAAGACAACCACGTTGTTCAATGGAAGCGGCCTCATCAGATTAATGTTGACTCGAGTGTAGACTCAAAGCTTCCCTGGGCTGTTTTTCGCACTCCATTACCAAGTGATATATCGCAAGGCGTACTGGGTAATTGTTGGTTGCTTTCAGCTTTAGCGGTACTAGCCGAGAGTGACGAACTCGTAAGACGCGTGCTCGTCATGAGAGAGACCTGTCCTGAAGGTGCATATCAAGTTAGGCTGTGCAAAGATGGCAAATGGACTACTGTGTTGGTTGACGATTTGTTACCCTGCGACAAAAGAGGTCATCTGGTTTATTCTCAGGTTTGAACGACTACAATCTGTATTTTTTCCTTCAATTTACTTTAAAAGCATCTAATCATTTATTTAATGATTTTGTAGGCTAAGAGAAAACAACTTTGGGTACCGTTAATCGAAAAAGCTGTAGCGAAAATCCACGGCTGCTATGAAGCCTTGGTATCCGGACGAGCAATCGAGGGCCTGGCTACGCTGACAGGTGCTCCGTGTGAAAGTGTGCCTTTGCAGCCATCAGCGTTACCTAGCGAGGACGAGCTTGATAAAGATCTGATTTGGGCACAACTACTCTCGTCGAGGCAGGCTATGTTCTTAATGGGTGCCAGTTGCGGCGGCGGTAATATGAAAGTTGACGAAGACGAGTATCAGCATAAAGGCTTACGACCGAGGTGAGTTATATTTTTTATTAATTTTAGCAAAGAATAACATTTCGATGAATCAAAAACATTACAATTTTTTACTACAGGCATGCTTATTCAGTATTAGACGTGCGCGACGTTCAAGTGAGGAAACGATTATTATTTCATATGTCCTGTCAAAAATTCTTGGTAAATCTAAAATAATAAAATAATATTTATAGGGAATCAGACTGCTGCGACTTCGTAATCCATGGGGTCACTATAGTTGGAAAGGAGACTGGTCGGATGACAGTCCCATTTGGACAGTACAGCTGCGAGAAATGCTTATGCCACATGGCGCCTCAGATGGTGTTTTTTGGATATCTTTCGACGATGTACTTAGATATTTCGACTGTATCGATATTTGTAAAACTCGCGTAGGCTGGAGCGAAGTTAGACTCAGAGGTACATTGCCACCTCTATCATCCTTAAGGCATTTGTCTTGCGTTCTGCTTACAGTACTTGAACCGACTGAAACAGAGTTCACGCTCTTCCAAGAAGGTCAGAGGTACTGTATATAAAAATTTGAAAATGTAAAAAAATGTAGAAAGTTGAAAATTCGTAGATATAAAAACAAATATTTAATGTCGCAGAAATTCCGAAAAATCTCAGCGCTCGCAATTGGATCTCTGCGTTGTAGTATTCCGTACGCGTTCTCCAGCAGCGCCAGAAGTAGGTCGCCTTGTTGAGCATAGCAAACGACAAGTACGAGGCTTCGTTGGGTGCCATAAGATGCTTGAACGCGACCTTTACATTGTCGTCTGCTTGGCCTTTAATCATTGGCATACCGGTATGGAGGACACGTCAAGCTATCCGGAATACGTGTTGGCGATACACAGTTCCAAAAGACTGCTTGTGGAGCAGATATCACCTCCGGCCTTTGTATTAGCAGATGCCATTATAAGCCTCACTCTGGCTAAAGGCCAGCGTCACGAAGTAATTATGCTTCCGAATATTTATTACAGTACAATATTTTTAGTTTTCTGCATACGAATCGTTTAAATTCGAAATTACAGGGCAGAGAAGGTATGACAGCTTATTATTTGACCAAAGGATGGGCCGGTTTAGTTGTTATGGTGGAAAATCGACATGTTAATAAGTGGATTCATGTGAAATGTGATTGTCACGAAAGTTACAACGTTGTATCTACAAGAGGTCAACTTCGAACTGCTGACAGCGTTCCTCCACTTCATCGGTAGACTACATACTTTTATTTCTTACGTAATTTAAAAGCCATATTACTTATTGATATTAGCTTATAATTATCTATTTTCTTCTCTACAGACAAGTAATAATAGTGCTAACGCAGCTTGAAGGCAGCGGTGGTTTCTCGATAGCGCATCGACTCACGCATCGTTTGGCTAATAGTGGAAATCTACATGATTGGGGACCACCAGATACACAGCACTGTCCTCCCATTGACACTCAAGTCGAGGGTTTGCACAGTCCCCGCCTAATAACTTGAGATCCCAATATACTTGAGCTACTTGTTCTAATCACTTTTGCTATTCTTAACTGTTAACGGTTTTGAAGTGCAAGAAGACGTATCCGTGCTATAAGGCGATACTGAGAGCACAATGATACATACAAATCGAAGCTCAAGCAGAGATACCAAAGTATAGAAAATTGTATGAAGAGTCACGTGATTACAAGGTACACAACAGTCATTATATTGCTAAGAAATGTTCAAAAAATCTGAGAAGCTTGTTGTGAAAAATTAAATTAACTTCTGGTAAGTTTAATTGAAATATTTCTAATGGGTTACTGCAATCTATGTTCAAAACTTTTGAGTCTCAAGAGATTGTTTAATTAAGGTTATTTGGTCAAATTGTTTATCTCAGACAATCATATCTTTGCTTTGAGCTTTCATAAACGTCACTGTACTAAACATCGCATTTTTCTCAATATTAATATTCCATAGCTGCGACATTATATAAGATTTTTTTATGAACATGAAAGGGTGTACCCGTCGCGACGATTTTTGCAAAATAGAATCTTACTAGTAACATTAACAACCAATGAACTTCATATATATACAATAAAAAAAAATATTTTCTCAACGTAACTTGTAAGTGTCGTAAAAAGTTAAAAACAAGATAAAACAAGAATTGCAGAAGCAGATATTCGTCTCGATAATCTAGGGATAAATAGGATAAATCGTGCACTAAGCGTGGAAAAAATGTATGAGTGCGTATTTAGAAATGAAAAATAAAGATACGAAAGTCACGTTTAGGAAACAGTAGCGATGACGTGATTAGAGTGAGCATCATTAAGATTTTCTTCGGGGAATTGTTTAGGAGAGTAGAAACTCAAAATTAATACAGTTGAAAATATATTCAAAGTAGTTAAATACAAAAGGGCTTTATCTTTGAAAGAATTTTTTTATTGCAAGACGATGAATATTTCCTACTGGAAAAATGAAAAAAGTAACTTTACTCTGCGTGTATATAAATGTACGTACTTGTGTTACATTTTTTTTATTTATAGTACTAGTGAGAAAATATTAGTTACTTACAAATGTACATATAAAATTCTTAAACAGATACTCGGCCTCGAAATCAAGTGACTGAATTCTAAACTTCTTTTTATTTATACATAAATATTGCATAGACACTATATATTATGTTTAATAATATTTTTTAAATTAACTAGCTTAGAGAAGATCTTATGCTAAAAATGAAACTCGATTATCATTGCCTAATCAAATATTTCTTCGATATTTCTATATGATAAAATAATGGTCTTGAGAATATTCACTGCCAAATGATATCGAATTGAATACTGTTTACATAAAAAAGTCTCAACAAGTAATTAATATTTCAGTTCTAGACAAAGTACGTGCAAAATAGCGAAAGATTCTTTAGCAGATAAAGTTCACCTTCAAAAAATAATAACTAGTCATAAAATGTACAAAAAAAAAATCGAATTCATGAAAGAGATTATACTATAATACTCGAAAAGAGAATCTCATTTTAACAAAATTAAACTTGGTCACTTGTAACATGAATTCATTCGAATGTGAACAATTATTTTATGGAGCACGTAACAGAAATATTAATGGAATAGCCCGATATACTTCCTGAAATCAACCTTTTTGTGCCTGGCTATGTGCATGATGGAATGAAAAACTTCGCGATATGAATGAAGTTTTTTCTCCTGTTATATTCTTCTCAATAATCGATGTATGCAGCACAAAGACTTCGAACGTAATCTTGCTAGGTATTTTATGATGTACATACGTATGACCGAAAGTTGACGATGAATTTTCTATATCGATTATTGATTTTTAGTCGTTTCAGATTGTTGGGCGTGATCGGTGATTGTTTTGTTATTGTTTTATGGAGAAAGTGTAAAAGTTATTTTTTACTACATTAAATAATATCAAATATATATATACATATAATCTACATTCTGATAGACATATTTTCAATTCTTTATTGAATTTTTTAATATGTCTTTAATCAAGTGTAGTCAATTAGTAAAAAAGTATCGTAAAAGTTTACATTTAGATAAGATAAATAAATGTATGTGATATTTTTAATTAGTATAAAATAATTTTTCACTCCAATAAAGGACACATTTTCAATGCATATTAGCCTTTTTATATATGGCTTACTTCAAAAGCTGTTTCGATTTCAAATTGTAATTTGTGTTTCGATTACATATTGTGTGTATTGAAGTAAATTGAAAAATAATGCGTTCTATGTGAAGGGCAATGGGCAATCAGTATTGCAAACAAAATGGGCAGATTCATCGATATATAATACAACAGAAAAAATGTATTCTTAGTATCCGTTGTTCTCAAATGATTGCAGTAACATGACAATACCTGTTTTTGTGATCGATCAGCTGATCGGAAACATCTTACCGAAATCAGTTTATCATTAATATAGTTGTTTTTGTAATGTAAAACTATCGACCTATGTATTATTTTCAATCTCATCAAATTTATGCTTTTTTAATAATGAGTTTCTGAATGTCGATAGAGAAGTTTATAATCCATAAACTTTATGTATATAATATATGAATATATTATAAATTAAGTTATTATCTATTGTTTTAATGCTTTAATTTCAATATCCAAAACGCTCAAAATTCAATGGTTAGTCATCAAAATGACTAACCATTACATTGGAAAAGATATCCCATAAATCCTTCTTAATATGTAAATCAGTAATAAAATTAAGTTTTAATATATTATAGCGGAGTTTTGTAATTCATTCAACTCTTGCAGAGCTATAAATGAAATTAAAAAAAAATCTATTATTATTTTAACGATCATGGAAAATGACTGCGATTTCACCTGAAATTGGCCTAATATTTTCTTGAATATAGTTTACGTAATAAATAAGAAAGAAACAACAATAAATCTCCAAATACAAAAATAGAGGCATAGCTACGGAGGAAAGAAGAAAAATACCAGGTTACGGTTTACATTAAAATGAACAGAAAAATAAACTTAAAATGATAGCTTGCAATAGATTCTGGATTCAGTGGCCTTCGTTTTTAACAAACATTAATTAAGAATAATAAATAAATGAAAACTATGGAATAAACATATATCTAGATTAAATATTGCAATGTGTGTTGATGCAAACCATGACGTAACATTTTCAAAAGTAATACTTGACAAAATAAAAATATTGTAGTAAAAATGTAGCGAAAAGTACGGAAAACTTACGTAGTGAACTCCTAGTGTATTATTGGTTTCTTTTTTATTATAACTAGAGATGTTTTCACGACGAAACACAAACTATTAAATTTAAAGATTTAAACATAATTAAGTGAAATATACAAAAAGCTAATGTTTTGAATTTGAAATTGTGAAACCGCTTGTGCCACACTGAAGGAATGTATATTTTCATTAATAATCATAATGCAGATTGTCGTTTTATATTAGCTGAAAATCGTTCTTTTATTTTTTATATGTCGATTGCAAATAAAATCTTCCAAAATACATAAACATAATTTTTTCATAAGATTGTTATGCTTATAAAATTACTTTTCAAGTATCAGCTATTTCTTTGGAAATCTATTTGTAGCAAATTTATTGCTAAATAAAGTTTGGATATTTAAATACAATATACGCATTTAAAGTCGAGGTGCATACATTTTAATATTTATATAATCTTTTACTGTAGTACATTCAGAAAGGAACTCAAGGTTACAATAACAACTGGTATGCATTTGGTCAATAATTGTCGTTAATGTGTAAAATTGGCTCCTTTGGTCAATGCCGAGAAATACATAATTACGAATGAGTTTATTTATTTGAAAATAAATAACTTTCAAAACTTTTCGAATGTCCAACAATAACTGAAACTCCAAATCTTTCCAATGATTATGAATAAATATTCGAAGCTAAAATTGTATCATATTGCGATTACGCATCTAAATAGTATAAGGATATGTGATGATTTTATGTATTGAGAATGTTCACTCTATTTGCGTATGTATGCTACTTCACTATGAGACTATCCATTATTTAGTCACAATAATAATTACAATGTCACTCAACGAAAATGTGCTTTGTTATTTTGTCGAACAATTGAAAATGCAAGGAACGATTTGATAAACAATAACGGCATATACAATTACGTAAATACTGATAATGCTAATAAGTTGTTGTGGAAATTTGAAAAATGCAAGGCAACACACAAGTATAGTGATAGCAGAATGTGAAATATAATGTCATCGTTTTCAATGAGGTTCGTTTTAACTTATAGTTTTTCTACTGTTTTAGGGATTGTCAATATTAAGAAAGTATTGTACTCCGATGGAATAAACTAATATTTCTTATGATTTTTCAACGCCAATTAGCAAACAATTCAATATTTCATTCCATCATGACAATAAAAAAATATGGAAATTGTTTGTAAGCGAGTCACGTGAATAAATGATAAAGTATTACTACTGGATGAACGAGCCGTCATTGAACGATCGACAGATATTCCCACTAAGCATTTGCACACCGCCGAATTGTATGAAGACATATGATTCTTACTATGTGAACAATAAAATGTCCCATTGTGAATGTGTTATAGAAGATAGCACTACCATCGTGTCATTTTACAATCATTGTACAATTTATATAAATGTATTTAAACGAACGAAATTTAAAAATTAAAAACAAGCTTATCGCGAAGAAAGAATAAAGGAAAATTTAAAAAAAAAAGAAATTTATAGCGTACCAGGTGTCTTCTAAATTCGCGAAAATTGTGATTATAAAATGTAATAATAATAATAATAATAATAATAATAATAATAATAATAATAATAATAATAATAATAATATTGTTAATAATACTAATATAGTAATAATAATAATAATAAGAAGAAGAATAATAATAATAGTAACAAGAATAATATAATGTAAAGCAAAGTGACATTTTAAGAATTTCGATGATTTATTTTGAACATATGACGATAAATTATTAAATAATTATCCCTCTGTTATGTATCGTAGTCATACGAATCTCTTAAAAATGTTTACATTCTTGCTTATGATATATGCATCAGAAATTTTCGAGTAAAAAAATGTCAATCAAAACAATATTTTACTTAATATGCTTGCTCTATTAAAATATCGTCGTGTGTCGCGAAAGACAGTTGCAATGATAAAGCTACATGTGATTTTTGGAGTGTAAATCAATGCAGAGAGTATACAAGTATGGCGCTACTTAATTTTTCATGTGGGAACATTAAAAATAAGTATGTTAACGAGAGAATAAACCAGAGAGAGAGAGAGAGAGAGAGAAATTGTATAAACGGAAGCTTAGGGTATAAGACTTTTTCGAACAAGAGTAAGAAATGTATCTACATTGGCTATGAAACAAGAAAATTCGTTCGAAAAAGTTCAATATTCGCTAAAGAAAAAATATAGTAACGATTTTAGAAGCACCTCGTACAAACAAAAATGGTGAAAGAATAAATAAATGAAAAAAGATAAATTATAATGATATAAACTTTGAAATCCAGAAATAGATTTTGTGATAGTTAGCAAACCGATCAGATGGAATAAATAAAATAAAAATAATAAGACTTTGTTCGCAGAAATATAGACAAAGAAAAGAATGGAAGAACGAAGGAAGTGAAAAAACATTTCACATCCTGACAAAAGCAGAAGATTTAGAGCAAAAGAGTAGAAGTGCGAGAAACTGTGACACGCGAGAAAGAAAAAGGAATGTGAAATCGAATACAAAGAAGTGAATCTCTAATCACGAATAGAGTTAAACGAGAGATAAGGTATTAAATATATAATATTATATTTACCATTATATAGAGAAAAGAATACTAACATTATGTTGTCCTTTTATTTGTATCACGTAGGCACATTCAATAATAAATCGAAATACAACTATTTACATTTGACTTTTAAAAGCTTTAATTGAAAATTCGCTTTGATTGTCATTTTTGAAAACAAGAAAAAAATACTATTGATATGATGGAGAAAAGTATCTGAAATGAAATAAGTGAGAATGACAAAATTGCAGTAAAATATTTGCATAATTTGATATAGTAGTTGATTTAATATACCAATGTTCCCGCAGTTCCTGCAGTCATTATTTTATACATTTTTCCTAGGTGATAAATTTCCTTCTTCAGAGAATTCACGCATCCTAAATTACGCATTATTCCCAATTCTAAAAGTTCTGCGCAGGATTCAGTGCTGCACGAGTATTACCATTATTGAGTACGAGTGTATTACGTTATTTCACAATTGAAGTTTCAATTAGCTCACTTGTTAATGTCAATCGTTGTGTATTGACTGTCATATCGAGTACAACAAGAACTTGGTATAGAGCAGATATAAGTTCCTAAGAATATTTCCGCTTTCGTCTCATTTGTGCTAGTATTATTATTCAAATAACACCAGTCCAAAAAGCCAGTAACACCACAGCATTTGAACTGCAAACGTATCGATCGAGTTTAACGTTTAAGTACTATCGGTCGTTTCCTACAAAATGTTCTGTAATCAGTAACCGTACTGTATTGTGAAAATAATCCCAATTATCTTTAATTGAGTTTTCATTATGAGATCGCAATGATGAACGCATCTGCGTTTCAATGTTCAGTTCAATACTTTCCTGAGTTGAATTTTGAAGAAATACCATAGTCAGCATCAATATACCGAGTATCAATGTTAAAGAAGCATGCTGTAGACAATTTAGGAAAATACATATTTCCAAACAAATGCAATGTTTATAATGTAGGAGAAAATACCGTTTTAATTTTTTCCGATATTTGCCATAAAACGTAAAAGCCGCTGATCGAATTCATCCATAAGAAAAATGAAATTACGTAGAATGAAACTATCAAAGATATGTAAATTTTGTCTTTCATAAAGAGTACTAAAATCTCCTTTGATAAACTGAAAGTTAGAGCAGTTACAAAATACAAAACACTAATAATCTGTAAGTAAATCCAGTCACAAGTTCTTTACATTGCCTATACATGCTTTATATATTCTTGATTTATTATTATTAAAAAAAACTCACCAGAACTATGCTATTCAAAAATACGCAAAACCATCTTAAATTACCGAAGTACAATACTGATCGCTTCAAATGAATTCTCTGCTGTTGTTTACGTCTTAGTTTCTCCTCGTCTATGCTACTCAGATTTTGAATACTCTTGCTGATAAGGTGTGGGGTAGATATTCTTTCCGATCGCGATTGCCAGTTCTTGCAGCCTACAAATTGTTCTCGTACAAAAGTACAATTACTCTCTAAATACGAACAAATGAAAATTTCACTGATTTTGCTAATGTCCGTCTTTTCGCGTCAAAAGTTGTTATATCACCAATATTGGTCACTATTTATTGACGAACTTTTCATGCCAACTTTTGCCTCTAGTGAATATTTACTAATAGCAGTGAATTTAGTGAAAATTCACAGTTTAAAACAATGATTTATCATTAAATAGAATTCACCGAGTGTGGAGTGAAAATTTACTCAAAATCATATCTATTGGAAATCATAACTGGAAAAAGTAATTTTTGGCAGTATTCACTTTTTCTATCAGTGTATAGAATTATTTCTAAATAGTGCACTTACACTTGTACGAAAATGCAATTTTATAAAATTTTGAAATTGTGTAAATACATTGACAATTAGTGAAATTTTACTATTTCAATTTCAGAGAGTAGAAATCGGGATAAATTTCACGTTTTCGTAAATTTAATTATATTTGATCGGCCTACTTGCAGGTGATTCCGAAGATTTTGTTTTTCTTATAGAATCTATTGCTCGCCACTGATACAACTTGCATCGAATTACTTTTGGGCAGTTGAACAAATGATCTCTTGAAGATTTTGGACGGGAAATAGACTTGCGCGCGAGTGGAGTTGAGGTTGCTAGCTTCAATAAATTTATACAACTGATTCATTTTTTTTTTTTCATTCTGAGCTAAGCATTGTCTTATAATTGTTGCGGTTACTTGTCTTAAATTAGTGCACGATCTTTGAGTCACATTCTCAATATAGTCTTGTTCGTTTACAGTTTCAATAATATCTTCTGGAGGAACGCTTAACAACAATAATATAAATGTAACATGTGTAATATAAATATAACAATAATGTACTATATACATATAAAAGATTTAAATGTTTTATTAGTTAAAAACGTACATTGATTTGACTGCCGATTTATTTGTCGTTAAAGAGCTCACGACAGGTACATCTCCATCTTCATTTACCATCTTAATTCATTAAATTAGAAATATTTTGTCGTGTGTTTCTACAGGTTAAATATCAAATAAAAATAAAAAAAGCTTATTATTGCTCTGAAGTTTACAATAAAATGTCAATATCGAATCATTTTTTGTTATCCAAATAATCTATTTAGAAAAGTTGAAAGCAGATCTGGTATTACGGCGATGTATTTTTAATGAAAGAAGGAAATAATAAATAAATTCGTAAGACTAGATTAATCAAAAGGATTGAATTGGAATGAAGTACGAAAAAATGAAACTTCATTATTGAAATGACGATACGTAAACTTTATTTTATATAAGATTCGTACTGCAGGTAATTTTATATATATATGTATAAATATATACACATAGCATATTTGCATCAATTACGGACGCATTCTGTCTCGTACTATATGTATAAAACAACAAGGAAACAACTTACAATTAAATTATAACGTATAATCTAGCTAAAAAAAGTTCATACCACTTTTCGTAGTGCATCTCACGTACGCAGCTCTGTGTATTTTCATTATCCTTATCGTTTCTTAGTTAGTATAATTAGCATGACATAGAAAAATCGAAAACCTCGTTCGTGCATTTATCTAAAAACTTTACAATTAAATTGTTTATATTTATATGTTTCTTATAAAAACGAACACAGCGAAACTGTATAACATACATAGCTGGGTAAGCAATGAGAAATTCCAAGTAAGACGTAATTTTAGATCGATTTTACAGATAATAGCCATCTTGAGTTAATCTATTTCAAAATATATGCAGTTTATTCAGAAGAAAAAGTAGCAAATCGATAACCACAGTAACAAAATATATAAATATGTATATAAACATGATTTCTATATTTTTACAAGCTCCATTTGTAAAACGTATTAAAAAGGCAAACATCGGGCACGTAAGGCTTTAACTGGAAAACCGATCGTAAATTCCGACATCGTTTAAATAAATATCAATATCTGCTTGATACTTGGAAAATACTTGGAAAATACTTGGAAGATAGAGAATAAAAATCACTTCCCTCAGTCAGATTGAGAGCAGACAATTTTCCTCTCTTTTTTCTCTTCGCTTTTTTCCCCAACTATAGTTTCGTTTCATTTATTCTTTTATGTTCGTGATTCGCGCTCGCTTCATTTTCCTTCATTTATGTAACAGAATAAAAATATTATCAAGTGATTATACATTTATCTACACCATTCGCTTTACATAGTACTTTTAATAAATCGTCCTAGAGCTCATTCATTGTATGTCACTATGTAGAATCATAATATATGTCAACTATATAAATCTCTTTTGTGTCTAAAATTATAGTATTGCCTAGCTACTAATGCTTTATATATATGTATAATTGTTACTTTATCCTCTACGTACAGATAGCTAATTTCTTTTATCATGGCCGCGAGCTACAAAAACCATACATTTATATATCAATATACGTCTATTATATGCGCGCGCGCGTGCCTTGTACATTTAATTCATAAGACCCAATAACGTAAATGTATATTCCTTTCTTACTCTTTCTTATGTACAAACATATTAAAATCACACTTATTATGTTATGAGAATCCTTGGAATTTTGCGCATTACAAAGTCATATTTATTTACAATGCTGGTGTTATTTTTATTTGTTTATTATTCTTTGCTTTGAAGATCGAACTAAGTTGCGAGTTATGAAAATTTGATTTTGTTCACATTCAATCAAGGACAAGAAGAAAACTTGTAGTTACGATAAAAAAATACTCGATCAGTATGTTTATATACAACTAATTATCATCATTTTTATTTCATTTTAATTAATATTCAACGTTTTAAACATTGTGATCTTTCAAATTTTAAGTGGCATATGAAACGTCGGAACACTTTGTAAATATTTAATTCACCTTTATTATTTTATAATACGAGCATTTAATCTGCCTCTAGTTTATCGAGTAAGGAATATATTTATAATAATTACAGCAATCGACAGTTGTTCAAATTAAAAAAGGATTGTCCTCGAGTTTGAAATTTGTAATAAATACTTTAATGAAAGTGATACTATATAATGAAATTCCACACATTTATATTTGTTTAAAGTATGTTCTACCGAAATTTGATAACGCAAGAAATCATTATTCAGTTGCTTTCATTCTTGCTAAGAATTTCATTAATATTTACAAAAATTAATACTTAAACTAATTAAGAAATAACTTTCCATTAGATAAAAACTTAAATGGTGTAAAAAAAATTGCTGCAGTAAAATATATAAGTAAATGCATCAGCCAAAATGTATCACATGCCCTATAAAAAGAAAAACTAAAGCGTCCGCTATACTAAAGCTAATTAGCGAAATAAAGCAATGAGATGTTTAAAATAATTGTTACCTAAAGCAACACAGCCATTCTTTATAAACATCGAATACTTAAGGTGTTTAAAATGGAAATGAAGAATAATTGATTGAATTCGTTTTTTTTTCAGAAAGATGTACTCAAATATCGCACCAATTACTTTAATAAATGAATGCTAGTAACGAATCGCCATGTTTACGAAAAATATTTTTGAAAATTGTAATACGAGCTCGAATATCGCTCTTTGAATACCAATGAATTATAAAGGAAATTTTGTCAATTTAACAACAATAAAATAATATCGTTAAATTAACAAAACTTTATTAGCATACATTTTTACAATGGTTCAAAAAAGTTTCTTGTGATTTCTCGCTTTTCAAACTATTTATACTTTAATATATGATTTAAATGTCTTAGCAAAACTTTAGAGGAATAATAGCTTGGACATGCACATAATCAGTTGATTAATTTTCAATTTGCAATACTTCTCCCTGGCTCGTGTCAACAAGGGTAGAACTTGGTGGTTATTATTTCGCTACTGTTTAGCAATTGTGACTTAGTATTCCTGAAGAATTACTTATTTAATTGAAACTATAATCGACTATATATTATGAGTGCAATATGTACACATATGTATTTTTATGCATATTTTATAAATAGTGAGCGAGTTACACGACCTTACTCTTCAATTGCAACAATATAATATACATCTAAATAAGTTGTGTACGTAATTTTGTGAAAATTTTTATATCTTTTATTAAAAATTGTGCTCGTCATCGAACACATTTCTAAGAATAGTAAAAAGTAAAGAAAAATAGATAAGACACGTTTGTACAGCGAAGAAAGAAAAACAATGATTTTCACAAATTAAACATCGATGGTAAATTGGTCTGTACAGTTCAAATATACTTTTTTCATCGCACTGGAAATTTAATTTCTCACTGTCGATTGAAGAATATCGCTCTCATTCTATCACTCTTTCTCCCCCTCTTTCTCTTCGTAACTTTTATTTCGTAAATGCACTCTTCAAAGTCCCACGATATCCTCTCTTTTTAATATAATAACAAAATGAAATAATAATAAAATAATATTATTAATTTATGCAATGTATATAATAATAAAGAAGTATCGTATAAATGTACAGTAAGTTTTTTTCGACCACACATAATTTTAAATTAGGACAAAACTAAGAAACTAAACAAGGGATAAAAAAATGTAATTTACATTAAGTTTCTTCTCCAATATGATACACTGGCATGGTCGCGTTTGAATGATGCATACTTAATAAAAAATAAAAATATATAAAAAATGGAAGTATATAGAGTGGATTTACACTCAACATAATTCACTTCCTTAAAATATTACACAATACTTAATTCATTCATAAGCTTAGTATGATTCGATTTCTGTTATCTTTTATAATAATAATAATAATAATAATAATAATAATAATAATAATAATAAAATAATAGTAATAGTAAAAATATAACCAATAAATTTATGTTAGACAGGTAAATTATTAATAATAATTATTATTATTACCGTAATCATATTTTTTTAAATATTTACAGAGTGTTATAATATACGAAGGGGCCCCCACCACCGTTTTGGTTAAGTTATTTTTATAACTACACATTTTTGTTGGACTGTACACGTACGGAGGAGGGGGCGAGAGAATGGGACGCATAATAAACGAGAGCGTTAAAGAAAAGGAGTGTGGGAAAGTTTACACAAAACTGAGAGAAGACAGAGAGAAAAAGAAAGAGAATTTGTTAGTCGTAGGAGGAGGCCCCCGAGTTCGTTTTATGCCATTCCTTCTTAATCACTTTCTTCCATCAAAAATTAATCAACACGTCCTTAATATTATGTAAATCGTTCTGCGTCACTATCGTCTTCATCATCACTAGCAAATTAGCAGCCTGTGTTTTTATATACGCCTTATAGGTTTTTTGTCCATCACGA
Source organism: Apocrypta bakeri (assembly GCA_018906985.1). Classification (NCBI taxonomy): domain Eukaryota; kingdom Metazoa; phylum Arthropoda; class Insecta; order Hymenoptera; family Pteromalidae; genus Apocrypta; species Apocrypta bakeri. Next base: position 2,070,061 of record JACCIA010000008.1, on the reverse strand, counting down.
CGGTTATACATATTTGTTTTTCGTTTTTTTCCTTTGCGTTCGTTCCCGTTTACGAATAATTAATATATTTGGTTGCGCTTGGCCTGTTGGTTTTTTCCTTATTTTCAATTTCATACACTCGTCCTCAATCATGAGGTATTACGCAAACACACTTCTGTTGCTTCAAGTCCTTCTATTATATGCGAATTAAGAAACGATGAAGAAGTACCTATTCTAATCGAATTTGTTGGTTGTTTTGTATTTCTGTTCCATTCGTACTAATCTTGTTAAATTTTCGTTTTATAATAATTGCTACAATGTTAATGATCTGCAGCGGCCGTTATACTTTTTTGTATTAATATAATATTCTGTCATTCATACACTCATAGTTTCTTTTTCTCCCGTTCTCTCCCTTCTTTTGTAGACATATCCGTAACATGAATTAGCGCAATCATTTTTGCATTATTTTTTGTTTAATAACAAATGATCTTACAACTAACATTTTCGTTTGATAAATCTGGGTTCTGAAAACTCAGTTTTATAATTACTTTACTTTTTATCTCTCGTCACGTTGAACTCACAAATTGTTCATTTTATTTGTTTAATTCTCTAACCTCTCTACTCTTAATTTAAACATTACAATACGCGGATTGTTAAATCTGTTTTCCATCGTTATTTCTCTGAATAATCGTCCACTCTCGCGTCGTATAAGAAAATTCATTGCCTACTTATCTTTGCGTTTCTGGTTGTCACAATAATATATAATACATATACGTAATGGTAATAACTGCATAGTCGCTACAGTAGTATTATTTTGCTTTTCCTCTCCATCATGATCATTATCAATCTTGAGATATTAATAATAATTAACGTTAAGTATACACAACACAACACATTTGTACGATTTCACTTCATCCTGTACTCGCGCGAATAGCAGCAGCAAGGAAAAAATAAAGTATGTATATATATGTATATATGTACACACACACGCATATATATACATATCGAAAGAGAGAAAGAGAGAGAGAGAGAGAGTGAGAGAGAGAGAGAAGAGAACATATTCGGTATAGTAAAATTTCTAACTCAAAGAGTGATCAATGAGTTCTGTATCTCACGAAGACAGGAGCTGAAAAAAGGTAGGATACGTTGGATAAGTAGAGGATATACGTGTGTGGAATTCCCTTCGAAAGTTTTTAATATTTATATATAATATGCGTGATTATATATATATATTAAAATATCCCTTTAATGCTCACACGCGCGGTACGTGTAATCACACTCTTGTGTTTATTAACTCTCTTTAAAAAGACACCTCTATAGGAAAATTGTCCGACCACATCGTTATCTCTCCCTCTCGTTTGCATACACCTACATAGAAATGATACACTCACATACAAGCAGACACAGCCACACACGCGCGCACTTATGCGTATATGTATGTATAAACGGGAATTTCGGCGCATCGTCGACGAAATACAAAAAGTAAATTGAGTGTGAGAGAAAAAAGAGAACGAGATAGTGAACACACGCGTGGAACGAGGCGAGTAACACGAGGCAATCGGGAGTCACGCACCAGCAAGTGTCCATTTTGAAAGAATCCCATCAGCCTCGCTGTCAACGCCGCCGTATGGTGTCACTGCTTCTTTCTCTCGGTTTTCCACAAGCGTAGCGCTCGCGCGACATTTTATATATATATATGTATAAACTATACAAGGATTTCTCCCTCTGTTTATGCCGCCAACAATGACGTTGCTATCTTCGACATTATCGTCACTGACGGCATTAGCAGCAGCGAGCAACGGTCACTACAATCCTTCAACGAACTTGGACAGTTGGTCTTGGGGCGTCATGGGCGTCACATCGTTTGCGTCCGGACCACCGCTTTGGCTAGGAGGAGCAGGTGACGGATGGTGCGGCATTGCGGAAGGATGCGGCTGACCTGGTCCAGGACCCTGCGAGCCTGCCGCCTGGCTAAGTTGTGACAGCATCATTTCGCTCGGGCCACCAAGTTCATGAGCCGGCGAATGGGTGGGTGTAACATGGCCACCACCACCGCCTGGTAGGTGGTGAGGTGATGGCACAGGATTCGCTCGAGGTGATGGTACGGGTTGATTGCGAGGTGACGGCACGGGTCTCGGTGAAGGATTAGGCTGAGGCGAGCGAATCGGTGGTGGAGAACGCACCGATTGCATTAGCTGCTGCTGAACCGATGAGATCCCTGGTGGACCCATTACACCCTGCGGCGACGGAACGGGAGGTGGTGTAGGCTTCAGACCTGGTTGACCATATGCCTGATCGCCAAAGCCGCTATAACCTGTTATGAAACAACAAATTTATAGATTTAGATGCTTCGATATTCTATTTAAGGAAAAACAAACAATTTAAAAAAATATAATTGGAATTGCATAAAACTTACCTAACATAGGTGGTCGAATAGGCCTTTGCTGACCATACGGTGGCGCGGATGGCTGCGTGAATGGCTGAGATCCCGCAGCCGCTGCTACCGCTGCTTGTTGCTGTTGCCTTATCAGTAGCATTTGTTGCTGCTTATACCATTGCTGCTGTTGTTGTTGCTGTTGCACACTTGGTGCCTGCTGCTGACCTTGTTGCTGCTGTTGCTGTTGTTGCTGCTGTTGGTTTAGCATAGCTTGAATCTGCATACGGCTTTGAGGCGTTTGCTGTTGTTGCTGCTGCTGTTGCGGGGTGATCATATGTAGGCCAGGTTGCTGTTGTTGCTGTTGTTGCTGCTGCTGTTGTTGCTGAGATTGACTAGGACCCAGCGGTCCAGCATTGCCGCCATGCTGGCCAGTTTGTTGTTGCAGTGCAAGTGCCTTTTTAAATATGAAATATATTAATTTGCACTAAATTTTTGCTTCCTTGATTTGTACAGAACTCATAGATATTTAATATTGATTCGTTCAACATATAATGAACAAATAGATCTGTAAACTTACTTGACGTTGTTTGATAAAAGCAGCCATAAGAGGTGGATTACTTTTGAGTATGTGGAGTATTTGGTTCTGCTGCTCAGGCGTATTTGGACTTCTGAGCGTTTGCATAAGTTGCTGCAGTGCCTGCTTACCAACCGCATTCTGACCCACTTGGCCCGCAGGTCCACCAATTACACCAGGCTGCCTAGGTATCTGCCCACCCATGCCACCTATGCCTGGTTGACCTGGTTGTTGCTGTTGCTGCTGTGGTTGTTGTTGCTGTTGCTGTTGCTGATGTTGTTGTTGTTGTAGTAATTGCGGTGCCTGCTGCCTCAATCCCGGATTTTGCTGCATAACAGCATTTGGCTGATACCTAAAGTTTGCTAACGTGTTACTGCTGAAAAATTGAATTGTTTGGTAAAAATTTGTATTACCTTCCTCAAAATGTTATAATTAAATTGAAATACTTACTTTGGTGTCCATTGGTCCATAGATATGAGATGCGTGCCTTGAGGATTAACCATTTGTCCAGGCATGGGCCTTTGCATTTGTGGCGGGGGCATCACGCCTGTTGGTTGGCCAACCTGACCAACGCCAACGCCTACACCAACTCCGACACCCACTCCGGCGGGTGTAACCTTACCGTAACCAACATGAGGTGCTTGTTGCCGTGCTGCTTCTTCTTGTACCTGTTTAACAACCTGCAGTACGTGAGCAGGTGGAGTCTGCGGTCCTGGTTTCATACCAATACCCGGCTGGTGATGTGCAGTAGCGTGACCAGTTGCAACAAGAGCTGGTTTCATTGCAACACCGGTCGACATAGATGGATTCGCTTGAGGTGGACCAGACTGTACCCCTGTCTCCGAGCCTGTTGGTCGCGTATTTGTCATCACAGCCATTCTTCGCCTGCAAAATAACGAATATATTTACATTATGTTATACGCTATGCCTAATGTACATTTATGTCGAAAATAATAATGAGTTTGTTATTACCTCAGCAGCTGAGCTTGCTGTAGTCGCTGGTGGTGCTGCTGTTGCTTAAGTTTCTGTTTGATGTTGAAACAGAAAGGCACAGGACATTTTGCTTCCTGACAATGCCTTGCATGATGGCAACAAAGTGCAACAAGTTGTTTACATATCGGACAGCCACCACTCGTACGCCTCTTGCAGGTCTTTATGTGCGCTACTACCCTCTTCATTCTCTGACAACTAGCTAACCGACAGTTCGCGTCTTTGCACTGGCACGCATGCACCAACGACTGTATACACCTTTGTATCGAAAACTTCCGCGCTTCCTGTAAATGCAGAAAAATGCTTGTTTTATCTCTTTCGAGCTTATCTATTGTATTTTTGTTATTTACCAGAATTTTACCAGAATTCTTTTGAATCATTCGATAAAAAAATACATCATTAAAATATGATAAACAAAGCGACTATACGTAGAAAAATTAAAAGTATAATAACAAAATTGGATCTTTGACAGTTCGATAATATTGTGTTAAGTTTTTAAATTCAATATGGCGCTACAAGTATAACTTGGAAACCTATATATTCTTATATAGGTATACAGCAGAGTTTCACGATGCTATCGATTCCGCCATCTTGACTTCAAAAGCTTCGCATTTTATTCGCGATAAGTATTTATTAGTGTTGTGCAATGCAATAATAATGCCTTATTATATTTAAGTTCGTATTTTCCTTTCATTTGAAAACGAAAACAAAATCTTTTATGCGAATAAACACGCCATTAGTACATTGAGATAACCAATGATAATTTTCGATTTTCCATGTATTATGTAGGATTGGAATTAATTTAGTCAAACGCTTATAGTGATAAACATAAAATATAGAGTACTCACGATAGGATTGACTTGCTTTGCATCGGCCGGCGATGATCCATCATCCAAGTCCAAACCAAGCTTCTCCATTACGTGTGGATGTCCTTCTTTTTCTTTACAACTTAGACACAAATCAAAGTCCTACAAACGAATGGTTATATTAACAAAAAATATTGATTATAATAGCAATTAATATTTCATCGTTCCATTTAAAATAAAAATTTCATGTACTTACATCACACACCGTACAGTGATACCTAGTTTCAACGTGGCTCTTACATTTATTACAATTATAAACAAATTTATCTGATCCTTGATTGTGCAGTTCATATAACATTGACATTGAACTGAATTTCGCTCGCCTAAGTGAAGAAAATTCATAATGCTTTTCTTTAGCCATGGTAAGGAAAGCGTCACGGCCGTCCATTAAGTCACAGTTCAGAACTGGATCTGGATCTTGAATTGGCTGTACACGAAATAATTTATGATCAATTAGTATAAATGAAAAACATTATAATATTTTCTTAAATTTTGTAAACTTACCGCCAAACTAGCCGCACTTTGAGCACTGTGAAGTCTAATTACGAAAAATACTTCTTTATGCTTTTCCATAGTAGCAAAAATTTTGGCAGACAAATCATTTCCGGTTTGCGGAGTATTCGATTTTTTGCTATTCTTTCTTTGATTGGCTTTAGATTTATTGGACTTTTTAGCTTTCTTTTGTCCCTTCTTTTTACCGTCAGGTCCGGCTTCCGAATCCTCAGATAATGAGAATATCTAAAATATAAAAATAAAATTTTTTTAATATTGTTCACTTTAACGCAGATTAAAAAAAATTAATTATTCAAAATTTGTATAAATTATGACTTACAGCATTTGCAGCAGCCGCAGCTTCCGCAGCCTCGGCCTGCTTACGCTTCTCTTCCTCTTCCTGATTCAATTCCTTTATGCTCTCTTCGAGAACGTTAGGCCAGAAATCACCTTCAAAGTATGGTAATTCCGCAGCAGACGATAATTTATCTTCCATAGCTTGTTTTAAAATATCCTAAAAAATAAATTACGTGACTATTAGACAAGGTTATTAAACAAAATTTAAAAAGAATTTAGTAAAAAACAATGTAGCCCATCGATCCTATGTCCAAAATAGTTATAACGGTAAGAACATTAGCATATAAAGGTCAGATTAATGTAAGTCTCATAGAACACCTGAGTATTACAGTTCTAAAACAGGTAACACTAAGACTATTGAGAAATTAAAAATCAATTAAAAAGTAACTCACCTTATAATCGACTACTATTCTTTCAACAATACCCTTATCCAACATTTTCTTATACCATTCTTGTAATCTCTTAGGTTTTGGAATTTTCTGATCAGTAGGATGACAATGGAAAATATAATCATCACCTTCAGAGGGCGGGCATGCCCAAATATGTGCCATAGTATAACTATAAATAAAATGACGTGCATGATTTAAAATAATTTATTGCCATCGGTTTATTTAAATAAACTAAATGGTTCAAATATAATTTAAAATCTTACCCAAGTTGTTTCGCGTAATCGAGATAGCCAAGAAGAATTTCGTGATAAACCGCTGTTCTGAATTGTCTAGGCTTAAAGAAGTGTACCGAGTCAAGATAGGCAATATAAACTCGCCTTGTATTGGGTGGTGTGCACTCGCTTCCATACTCCTGTACGTGCATACCAAAGAAACACACATCGGTACCATCAACTTCTTCGAAAGCGAATAATGCTTTGGCTCGGTAAGGGAACTCGCCTGGCATGTCGCCGTTATCAACAAATCGGCTCCTCATTCCAGGTTTAACTTCGACGACCTTGTCGCTTGAGGCAACAACTCGAATTGCCACTTCGCCAGCACCGGCCTCTTTCTTCTTTAGGAAATTATTAACTCGAGTTTCAATATACGTTCCGAGCTTTGTCACGGGTAAACGTTTTGCACTGAACTTATTATCTTTGCGCTTTTGTCCCTTCTTCTTTAAACAATTATCACAAGTGTATCTACAAGAAAGAATGTTCATGTATTAGATTTTTTTCAAAATCTAGAAAATTCCTTAATATAAATAAGAATTTACCCTGTAGGCCAGATGGCCTCCATATGTAACACGCATATCTGATGCACTTTTCTACCGCAATCCGTACACGTAACAAACGGTTCTTGTTCCAAGTGATCATTTTTCATTTCTTGGAATTCTTCCTTTTTGATGACACTAAAAACACGAAAAAACAATTATAGATAAAGTGACAAATAAAATAGAATATCGTTAATATAAATATAGTAAAAACTTACGTTTGTGGTTGCGTAGGATCGTCACCTAACATCACCGTATCTCCAGGAATGTCGTTGAAACATTTTTGACAGTAGGTGTATCTGTCAGAAACAAGACCATATGACTTTATACTATTTGTATAAAGATCCAATTTTTAATCCAATGTGAAGCGGTTTTCGGACATTCGGATTATATTTTTTTGGAATTCAGCCATTAGTAATGTTTGCATAGGCATTCCAACATATGTGTCCAAATTTATCATATAAATATGATATGAATTATTTTATTTGACGATTATTTTTATTGCCAATCGGTATCAATTCGTCCATCACGTGCGTATTTTTTTATTATGCGTGCAATTTTTCGTGTATTAATTATTGTTTGAGTTGTTATATTGCAATTTTGTAAGATTCCATGGTAATTATAGTATTTTGCCAATCGAACGTTCAGTGATTCCGAGTGTCCAAGTACCAATTGATTTGCGATCGATGGCGTAGAGGTTGTGGCGTAAGGAGAAGCAAGATACGTAGGCAACACAAGAAGCAAGCAGCAAACACGGATTGGTGGTGTGTGCATGTGTGCGCAATCCGTGGAGGTGGTTTTTTGAAGGAGGGTACATATAAAGAAGAGAACAAACAGTGCCATGGTTAGAAAAAAATCAGTTATACAAAAATTAAAAAATTAGTCTATTTAACATTACGTTCAAAATTATAAAATAATTGATTTTAGAATAAATGTTTTATAAAATGCATAAAGACTGTATTTATATATGCATTTGTAAACATTACTTTCAACATTATTTTTAAAAAATTCGTTTTTATTATTCCCATGATCAATTGAAGCATGAATATTATATGATTACAGAATACATATATTTCAAAGCCATAATGAAAAGACCAGACTATTAATTTTTATCCTTAGAAATCCATAAAAACGTTCTCTAATTTTTAATAGTAAATTATACATTTACTTTAAAATGTACTCAGATAATATATAGGATTTATAAAGTTTAAAAATAGTATGCATCTAACAATGTCTTATGTTTAATTTATTAACTAACTTTCATTTAAGAAAGTTAATAGATAGGAACTTCAATCTATAATGAAAATGTATTTCATTCCAAAGTAATGCTATTGCAGTGATTTATGATCATAACTGAAGCTTTAAATAGAGGTCTAAATGAAACACTCATGTACGATAGTATGAAAAATATATACGGTATTAGATAAAAAAATCAATCATATTATGTGTGTCTTCTTGAATGTAACGACTTTCTGTTTAAATGATACTGAATTTTCAAAAATTTCATGACCCTTTTTAATATCATCTTGACAAATATTCTGTTTATCGCTTTGTACTTCACATCATTTAATATATTGAGTAAAAAATGCAATAAAGAATATATTTTGAACTAGAAGTACAACTTCTTATTAACACAAAACGTTTTTTTAATCTACAGAAGGTACGGAGATATTTTTCTCTATTCAAATCTATTCATGCACTGTATAGGTATAATTATATACATCTATCGTAACAAAAAAAAATATTAAAATGGAACAATGACATTTTAACCATCCTACATTAAATACATGAAAATTTTGTTCAGCACATTAGGAATATTATCGTCTGTTATTATTAATTTGTTATTATGATTTTTTTTATAATTCCATACATTAATATCGAATGAATTGTTAAACTGACCTGTTCTGATAGGAGTAATATTTTGCATCCCTTGGAATTGTGCAAAGTTGTTTACCATAACAGCACAGTACTTGAGGATTGAACGTGTATTTTCTGCCGCAGCAATAGCCTAATGCTTGCATCACAGGATCAATTTCTTTTTCGAAGACTTCCGACAACTGAAAATCCGAAAAATATTGTTAGAGTTATCACTTTAAATTATTGCTGTAAACGTAATGTAATACTAACCTTTGTACAATATCTATAAACTTTGGAAGTCTTGCGATTATATAGCCACGCATTCTCAAACATCATCCACACATCACCAACATACTGCCATGGATCGCTATACTGTCCCGTGTCTAGTTTTCTTTTTATCGTCGACAAATCCATTGGCTTTTTAACGATATCAAAATAGTCAGGAATTCCCAGTGCTTGTGGATCGACAGGTTGTCGGAATGGCAAAGACTCTGGATCTTGTCGGTAGAGTTTTTCAAGGGTAGGCATAAGAGCCTGTCGCAGCTCATCGGGCTTGAACAGGCACAGTGGCTTTTTATCAGTCGAACTACCGCTCGGGGGGATAGGTTCGGGCATCGCTGGTTTAATGTCACTACTCGAAGATTCTTGACTCATGCCTGACACTATTTCTTCTTTTATTTCCTCCTGTAAATATAATAAGTATTCGTCATAATTCACATATCTGAAAATTTGATTGCATACAATTTTTTAAGCAATATATTTCAGCTACGGAAAGGTAGTGTAATAGTACCTTGATATGTCCACTACCAGTGGCACCGGACTCGCTTTGTCCTTCCTCCATAGGCTCTTGTTTGATCTCGGTTTTTATCTGACTTGCGCTGGTCATGTCATTATTAACGTTCTTGCCACTACCGCTACCAGCATCAGATCGAAGATTATCATTACCCTCCTCTTGGTCCATTTCCATTTTGATATTACTTTCCTCTTTGATAGTGTCAAGTTTACCCTTGTTGTTATTCATGGGTGGACTGGGTGAGTTATCACGGTCGAGAGCTGCTGTGATTGCAGCCATTTGCGAAGACATAGAGGAACTACGAGGAGCATTAAGTGCTGCCCGTTCTTGCGAAGACATTCCCTTACCCAGACCCGCCGGGGACGGAGTTGTGCCAGGATGTGGCGGTGTTTGATTCGCGCTCGTCACCACCTATGTGAAATAAAAAAAAGTATGATTACAATATATCTTTATCTCATTTATTCAAATAATAAATTTATAAAATAATTGATTATACCTGTGAAGGTGTCATGAGCGAGGGTACAAGCGGCGTGTTGGGCGTAGATGTCGTCGACTGGGGACCATTAGTGATGGGCGTGGCACCGGGACTTGGTCCACTGGTTGCAGGAGGCGGTATAGTCTGTGGAGTTGAAACTGTTAGCCCATTATCACTCGGTGTCGTTGCCGATAGCGGACGATTGCCGAGGAACTGTTGTTGCTGATTTTGTTGTTGCTGTTGCTGATTCTGTTGTTGCATACTGCCAAACGGCGAAGGGGCTTGCGGTATTGTTGCAGCTGTTACATTCTGATTTGCTGTACCTGTCGGCTGAGTCTGCTGTTGATGTTGTTGCTGCTGCTGCTGCTGTTGTTGTTGTTGAACTGCCTGTGCCGCCTATTAAAAAATTAAACGTTTTTGTTAATAGTGCATAGATTGTATAGTAAAGCAAACAAACTAAAGCGTACTAGATTTGTGCACGTATCTACAGCGAAAATTCATTTTCACGATAATAATTCAAGATTCATAATTTATACTGTACCTGAACTTGTGCTATTCTAACTTTCATAATGTCCGTAAATTGACTTTGATTGTGAATTGGTGAACTGTTAGACAGACCCGCTGTGCCGTTAGACGTTGGGAATTGACTAGTCGTCACAGATGCCGTAGTCGTGGTAAGGTTCGCCTGGGACATCTGAGGTTGCCCAAATGGACTCAAACCTGGATTTGGTACCATGTTAGCATTCGAGACAGACTGGCCGTTAGGACTTGGCCCAGCCGGACCAACCATCATGCCTTGTTGTTGTTGTTGTTGTTGTTGTTGTTGAGCCTGAACTTGCTGCGCCTGAATCTGCTGCGCCTGTTGGTTAAACTGCATACGATTCTGCGGCATGCTTATCCCGGGTAATCCAAGCTGACCCATGCCAGGCGAATGACTACGCAGCGTTGGCTGGACGGCGTTAATAGGCCTTGGAACATTGGCATTCATGCCCTGGGGCGCACACGGCCTCAAACTAGGACCTGCTGCACCAGGAGCCGTAGGTTGCTGTTGTTGCTGAGCTTGCAACTGTTGTTCCTTGCGCTTCTGACGTTTCTCCTCTGCGAATAAAAGCACAAAACATTAATAGAAAATCTTTTGAGAACAGAATAAAAATTTACAGCTCTTATGAAACCACTTACCAAGCTCTTTTTGTATCTTGTAGATTTTTTCGGCTAATAGATGGTAATACTCTGACCTCGAATTGGCCGCTTCGTACATATCACCTTCAACTTTTCTTGCATACGCAACTAAATTGTGCATTCTCTTATCTAACATAGCTTGAGGATCAGGGGTAGGGAATATCGCTTGGACCCTAGATAACAGAAAACATGAACTGTTTTATTATACCGTAACGAAGCCTTATAGATATCGAAACCTATTAGTAGACCTTCCATGTTAGACTGGTAATCAACTAAAACATATCACTAGTTGGTGAGGGCTATACGAAATTAATTAAGACATACCGTGTTTGCATTAGATGTTATTACGGAATTAAAAAACGTTTATATGTTTAAAATGAAAAATTTGGAAGCTAACTATCAAGAATACAGTTCTATGGACTTATTAATAATAGAAATTCCAGTACTTGAAATCGATTAAATAAAGTAATGTAAAATAACCTACAGTTTATGTACAAGATGGTTTCTGAGATCGGGCGTGACTGACTGGTGCCACTCCTTAGTTCCTTGGACAGGCGTCGCAGTAACTTGTCCAGGTTGTAGACCGCCAGGCAATTGAAGATTCGATAGCCGGTTACCATCGTTCATGAGACCTGCTGGCTGTCCGGATTCATTTAACCCGAAAAGCTGTTGTTGAATATTAGCTGCAGCGGCGGCTGCAGCTGCTGAAGATGGATTGCCAGTCGCACTGGCAGTACCACTCGTTGGTGTTGATTGACTTGCAGCTGCCGCAGCCGCAGCGGTAACGGCGGACGGATCCGAGCTGAGAGGTAGCGATACGTTTGGTGCAACAACCTGTTGAGAACCGCCTACAACTGATTGTCCTGGGCCTACTTTTAACATAGGGTTAATTTTAGAAACACGGCACCATTTTTAACCTTTATGAAAAAAATGTAAATAATAGTACCTGGAGCGTCGCGTTGCGTTAACCTAACGTTGGCCATTGCACCAGGTTGAGTTTGCATTCCCGGAGTTGCCATTCTAACGCCTCGACCAACACCTTGTGCAGGCAATAAACCTGGTTGCGTGGTTGGTGGCACAGCAATACCGAGGGCATCGTATGCTCTCCTCATATCCGATGGGCTCGGACTCGCTTGACTATTCGGTTGAGTTGCCGCAGCTGTAAATTTATCAGCAATTTCATTTAATTAAAAACGCTTTTCTACGAATACATTTTTAAGGATTTCATTTGTTAGCTCATAAAATACTTACCACCGGTATTAGAATGCCAGTTCTTTTCTGCTTGTTTGAGCGGTAGACACACAGGGCAGTCATTCCGTGTACAGTTCTTCCAATGACCTATGATCTGGCGAGAAGAGCTACAGTGCGGCACTGTGCAGTTCTTACCTGCCTGACAACTCGACATGTGGTTCAGAACGTTCTTCATAGTTTTGCAATGAGGAAGGTTACACTGCCATTGTTCGCCGTTAGCTTGATTTTCGCGTCGCTGGCAGTTGTGCGCATGCAAGAATAACAGGAGCTGTTGTTGAATTAATTTGCGTTTCTCCGGATCAGCCGTCACTGGTCGCGGTCCTTAATAAAAAAAATACATCATTATAATTGTTATAATATATTCAATGTAAGAAAAATTAGAATTGATGGAATTGTGGATAAGGCGACTGACCCATATTGGCTGAGAGAACCTACACGGGATAATTAACCTTCCATATTAATTTGACGCACCGTCAGATTTGACAGTCTTTTATCAGACAGCAACAAATTTTGTATGATGCGCTTGACTTCATTTTAACGATGTAACATATTCTTACATCAAAGTATATGCATATGTTGAAACATACAACGATATAAATGTCAAAAGAATGACTCACTTTGTTGATTAACAACACCTGGCACCTGCGCCTGTGTAGCTTGCTGTGGTCCAGGCTGTCCACCACTGGGTGCGCCACTTTGAGGCTGAGCTGGACTGGGTGCCGGTGGTTGAGCCTGCTGCGCCATACCGCCTTCTTGTCCACCGGGTACACCGGCGCCACCAGCTCCCAAAGGACCGACTGGTCCAGCTCCTCCAGGCGTTCCGCCAAATCGGCCCACTTGCATAGCCGTCATACCTGCAGCTACGCCGCGCTGTTGGGGTGCCACAACACCCACCGCGTTACCTGCGCCAACAGGACCTGGACCGCCGCCTGGCGAACCTACAAAGAAGAAGGTGAGTTGCAATATTCGATGATTGAAAATTCGTAATAACTAATGATTGAAATTTTAATTGTGGATTAGGTGACTGACCCATATTAGTAAGGAAACACTTAAAACGGGCTAATTAACCTTCCTTATTAATTTAGCGCACTGTTTGATCCTTACCATCCATAGATTTGAATAGTAAACATTGAAATACAGATGCGCCTTAGCATTGTGATTCGAATTGGATAAATTTAAAAATAGCACTGTTAATTAGAATCGCGCGAATAATCGAAGACAAAACACAAAATTGATAACAACTTACCATATCCATAAGGACTGTTAGCTGCGGTCATTTGTCCCATGTTGGGCATATTGGAAATGTTGGGCGGTGCCTGCATTCTGGGTCCACCAGGTCCGGGAACAATGCCAACCTGCTGATGCACCTGTTGATGCGGACTTTGACCTCTCGTTGGTCCTGCAACCATGTGTTGTTGTTGCTGCATCGCCACTCGGGGGTTCATCATACCAGCCGGGCCGTTTTGCATCTGTCCAACACTGTGCTGACCCCCGGCGTGGTGGATGCTCTGGGCATTTGCTGGGCCACCCATCATCGTCACTGTATTCAACGGTTGCTTGTTTAAACTGTTGGCGACGATGAGGTTGCCTCCAGCCATACCGCTCATGCTATTGTTGCTGCCGGCGACTGTGGCGCCACCGCTACTAGTCATGACTAGGCCGGAGTTCAAACCGCCCGGGTTCATCGACATGCCGCCTGGATTTTGTTGTTGCTGTTGCTGCTGTTGCTGCTGTTGCTGCTGTTGCTGCTGCTGCTGTTGCTGCTGCTGGCTAGAATTGGTCTGCTGTTGCTGCATGCTCATGGACGTCTGGAGTCCACCACCAGCGCCGCCCATCGAGTTGGCCATCGACATCTGCTGTTGATTGTTGGCCAGTGAACTGGCGATGCTGCTCGGCAGACTGCCCAGCGACACTACCATTTGAGGATCTACAACGCTTTTCGACGAGACGTTTGGCGGCGACTGCATGTTTGGGGACTTACTGCCGAGTGCGTTACCTGCCATCACTAGTGAATTCGCCACCAAACTTTTGTTACCCTGCGCGTAATAAAACGGTTTAATATTTAATAAAATAATTAATTCCACGCCCATCGACATTTTTATCACATCGATTATCCATAAACTATTGGTGATATTCAAAAAAATATAACGGGACGAACCTGTTGCTGAATGAGATGGTGTGAAAGCTGCTGCTGTTGTACGTGACGTAGATCCGACTCTAGTGCACCGTTTTGCGGCCCAGGACCTGGTCCGGTGGCTGGTGGCTTGGCACTTTCCGTCGCCGAGCCCCACGAACCCGTCGACAACAGATCGTCAGGCAGATCATTTTCAAGATCAAACATATCTGTGTTTGTCATAAAATCTAAAGATGAAAACATAAGCATATTAGTACTGCTGATACTTCTAATCAAACCCTACATTTTACATTATTGATTCATATTATTTTTGTATTCTTGTAAAAACAACAAATGTACGTATGATAAAAGCCTGAATTCTTGGCTTGTATGTGTGAATCGTTTTGAATGAGTATGAAAAAATGCAACACACAGTTATATGAAATGCTAGAGAGATTCAGATGTACATAAAAAAAATTTAGAAGAAAACATCTAAAGTCTACTACATATGTTAACACGATAAAAATATTTTAAAAATGAATAATTAAAAATTGGGAGATCCTTTTCCTATCTGGATCTAAGTAAAGCTCATACACTTTGTCATTGCTAAAGGGCTGACTACTTAAAGTCTGTGAGAAAAGAACAAATCTTGAGGTAGTGCGTAATTTAACCAAACATACCGATAACAGCATTAGTAATCTTGTCTTTTAAGTTACTGAGTTAATAGTACCATCACCGCATGTTTTATCCAGAGCTACAGTTCAGTACAAACTACTAGTCTATTGATCATTGTCTCTTGACTTGCACTAACATTTTTTATAACTTGTTTACAATATCAAAGAAATTTTAATTAACTCTTAGAAACTAAAGTCTAAAACTTTTGAGTCTTTATTAAAAGAATTTTTCTATTATTTTCGTTAGATAGTTTTTATATCATGATCTTGCGTATAAACACAACTAATCACATACATTGATAGAATAAAAAAAAGGATCTTGTATACAAAGGAATGTAAACTTTAATTTATACAACAAATCTCGTATGAGTATAAACAAACGAGTACAAAACAGAAATTAAAATATATTAAATAAGGTAGGAAATAAGACATGAGACATACACCGCATGAGCAAAACTTAAATGCAGTTTATGCTGCAGCGGATAATAAAACATGGTTCACAGTAAACTCGTGCTTAACTACAAAAGCTGTAAAGCTACTGATGACAAACTTTATAGAATCACATGCGTAGAGATAATAAGGTAATCTAAAAAGGTCTTTCTATTGCAAGCTAAGATACTTTATAAACATCTATGAATTGTATTTTACAGTTCGGAAATTAGAAATATTACTAATAGTTTTATGTCAGTTTGTTTACAATTCACCATCACCTATTTCACCATTTTTAAACTACATAACATTTATGTAAACCTCATTAAAATCTAATCTTATGGTTACTTTTATGGTATTTGTGATTTGTTATTTAAATATATATTTGCTCAATATTATAATAGTGTTAAAATAAATTTCCAAGAGATCGTAATAAAATAAAAATAATTCTATTATTTTATAAATAACAAATTTTTTGTAGGTCCTATATAGTATTTTTAATAATAATAGTATTCATGGCTCATACACAAAAAGTTGATTTTTTGGCCTAAAGTTTTATGACAGAAAAGATCAATTAGCATCATTGTTTATACATTTTGACACTGTGTTGTTACTGAACAAATGTGAAAAAACAACACAATCACAACATATCACAAGAACTAAATTACAATACCAATCCTCTTGCGAAAACTTATTTGTCTAGCTCTGCAAGTGTTTGCCGCATGTCTTAATACACAAGTTTTAGATGTTTTCGGGAAATTTCTATTTGTTTTCGAATGGCCACTTTTTTCAACTCTATAACGTATTTTATATGTATAATATTCATAATAAACTAATATAAATTTTAGAGACATATAATGTATATTCACCATTATAGTACTACCAAGTTATTACACACAAGTGTTTGAGACTAATAAATTTTTAAATTGAGAATCAATTATTATATAATGAACTGTCACTTTGATGATTGTTACCTACATTTGAATAGTCTGTAAGAACGATATTTTGAGAATTTGATGGTTTTACATGCTAATGAAGTGATATTGGACGAAACAATAATTTTTAATGGTGCTCAAACAAGTTTAGACTATTTCAAATTTAAATAGATTTTGAAGTTTATGCAATATTTTAACACTGTTATTTTCTTAAATAATTATTATTACTGAAAAACATTGTTAAGGGAAGAAAAAATCTCAGATGGATAAATAAGCAGTTTTTTTAATAACCGTTCATAACCTCCAAAATCTTTCAAGTATTTTAAAAACATATTTTCCAAATTTTTTTTGACAATCGCTTTTGTTTTTCAATAATATTTACTTCTTTTTTGCGTAGTATGACTGTGGTTGTTCCATAGTGGCTGCATCTGATGGTGTTGCACTTGTAGCGGTTGATTTTTTTTTTTTTTTTTTTTTTTTTTTTTTTTTTTTTTTTTTTTTTTTTTTTTTTTTTTTTTTTTTTTTTTTTTTTTTTTTTTTTTTTTTTTTTTTTTTTTTTTTTTTTTTTTTTTTTTTTTTTTTTTTTTTTTTTTTTTTTTTTTTTTTTTTTTTTTTTTTTTTTTTTTTTTTTTTTTTTTTTTTTTTTTTTTTTTTTTTTTTTTTTTTTTTTTTTTTTTTTTTTTTTTTTTTTTTTTTTTTTTTTTTTTTTTTTTTTTTTTTTTTTTTTTTTTTTTTTTTTTTTTTTTTTTTTTTTTTTTTTTTTTTTTTTTTTTTTTTTTTTTTTTTTTTTTTTTTTTTTTTTTTTTTTTTTTTTTTTTTTTTGTTTTTTTTTTTTTTTTTTTTTTTTTTTTTTTTTTTTTTTTTTTTTTTTGTTAGTTTTTTTTTTTTTGTTTTTTTTTTTGTTTTTTTTTTTTTTTTTTTATTTTTTTTTTTTTTTTGTGTTATTTTTGTTTTTTTTTTTTTATTTATTTGTATTTGATTTATTTTTGTTGTGTTTTTTTGTACGGGGGGTTATTGAAGAATGTTAATGAGTTCAGACGAAAAGAAAGTGGTTGTTTTTGGAAGTGGGACTGGGAGGGGGTGAGGGAGAGCGATTTTAGAGGTAGGTGGAACAGTTTTGGGATAGGTGGAGGGGAGATAAATAAGCAGTTTTTTTAATAACCGTTCATAACCTCCAAAATCTTTCAAGTATTTTAAAAACATATTTTCCAAATTTTTTTTGACAATCGCTTTTGTTTTTCAATAATATTTACTTCTTTTTTGCGTAGTATGACTGTGGTTGTTCCATAGTGGCTGCATCTGATGGTGTTGCACTTGTAGCGGTTGATGCTGCTGTATATGTAGCATTTGTTGCACGTTACCACTGCCACCTCCCCCGTAGTTTGCAAATTGTGCATGGTGCATCATTAGAGGCGCCATACCCACTACATATACATCACAGTTCATAATTTAAGACTGTGCAAGTGTATTACCGATGCATTTGTTTATAAATTTTTGTTATTTATATATTAATGTTAATTTGTCTTTTGTTTATTCAAGTATGACGCAACTAAGTCGCAGAAACTACAGGATATTTACATGACTCAAAGCACTAGACTAGGATCTACATAGCTGCCCTTTTCTATTGCTTCTTCAATTATATATTTCTGTACATTATATGCAAGTATAAGGACAATTTGTAAAAAATAAAATGTAAAACTGAATTGGATACAGTATTTTTATAAAGTAATTTCATACTCTATATAAATTAAACATAATTAACCTTAATTTAGAAGTATTTCTAGGATCATTGATATTTATTAGCTATGTACATGAATTTTATAATATTTTAATAGCAAGTATCAATTATCCTTTACATTAGCATTATACTAACCAAAGTTGAATAACTGATCTTTGTATAACAAAAATTATTACAAATTTTTCTTTTTAATTCAATGCTTTGAAGTTGTTCTTACAGATTCACCTTAATAAATGCATATTTGTTTGTAAATTTACACCATCACCATTCCGTCAATCGAGAATGCAGTATTAAAGCACTCTGAGTTTTTGCGACTTACTTGCAGGCTTAATTCTAAATGCACAACTTCATCGATTGACGGATGAATTTCTATTTATAATTATACCCTATACTTCCAAATAAAGTAAAAATAAAATATTTTTGGGGGAATACTTTATGACTGTACCAAACAATTAGACAGGTAGGAGAAGTGCTCTAAGTAAGAAAAATTTATGATAAAATAGAATTAGTTAGTATATTACACATGCGAGCTGTATATTTTCTTTCTGTTTCTCAGTATTTGACAAAGTGCTCATGCATAACAACATGCATGAATTGTACTCGAATTGTACAATTTTAAACTTTGAAATGCTAAACTTATGCTCATCTAAAAAGCTGATAAACGAATAAAAGAGTACAACAGTGAACATCAAACGTTCTGCGTATAAAATTGAATGTGATTTAAGAAACAGTGTCTCAAGATATGAAAGAAAGAAACATTTATTAAGAGTAATACAGTAGATAAAAAAAAACTTGAATTAGCAAATGAAACATATTCTGGAATGGATAGATTAAGGGGAATCGCATCATTCTTTGAATAAATTTCATTTATGAATCCTCAAATAAATTACTTATCTATGGATAGTAAGAGTAAATCATATCTAAAGCAGATGTAAATAAAGAAGATGTTTTTTCTCCAGAAAAAGGGATCTGAAAATTAAAGGAGACGTTCGACACGAGACGCTGCGAAACCTTGTTGAAAAATCGATTTTCCGAAAGCTTCAAGCTATGTACCTCTACACCTCTCTCTATCTCACTCACCCCATCCCTACAAAACTGAATCGAAAAACAACAGCTAAATGACTTGTGTAAGACAGAAGCGACGTAAAAAGTTAAATCGCAAATGCCTCGGGTCGAGAAAAATTACGGAGCTCGCGACATCTTCGAAAAACTTCTCTCTCTCTCTCTCTCTCTCTCTCTGTCGCTCGGCAGAAACAGCCTGAGACTATAGCATCGCACGGGGCGCTGCGCGCGCGTAGGCGGCTACCTCTGCTATGCGTGCTGTGTCGCTGCCGCAACAACATGTCAGAGTTCGCACTAAGCGCACAATGCAACTAGATATACAGCGTATATGCTGCTGCCGTTACCTCCACCGACGTGCTTGTCTTGGAGATTTCGCGGACGGACGCCACCGCCGCCGTCAGAAAGAGAAATAGGTCAGCGAGCGCGCGACGCTATGGCCACGCGAGGAAAGCATGGAGTCGCGGCAGCCACACTCACACACGCGCGCGCACATATACACATACGAATACACCGATATGAGCGAAAAGTGGATGGTGTTCCCGAATCCAACGCTTCACCAATAAATCACTTTACCGGTTATTTCGAGGTGGATTTTTCTAGGCACTTTATCGATTTTTCAATTAACGCACCGATACTGCACTCCCGATGAAGATACTTTTCTAGGTTAATACACGTTTCACGAATATATTCAGTTCACTGACCCTTACAATATCGAACGGGTTCGGGGCCGTTTCGTTGAAGAGCGTCTTCCCTTTTGACAGCAGTCGAATAACGACAAGTGTTTGTTGTTACTTCTACATCTGCTCGATATTCTAACCTAAAACTTCGCTCCCAGATGATTATTTTCTGATGTAGAATCGCACGATAAGAATATATTACAATTAGACGCTGTGAAAATTCTTTGAAAGGTTAAGATTGAACGACAATATATTTAAAAAAAAAACTAAATTAATGATTTTTGTTACTGTGAACTTTTTTACCTGATGTTTAATTAGAATTATAACATACAACAATCTATTTTGGTTAGAAATGCTAGGCAATATTTTTGGCAGCGTATCTTTGAAAAAGAAATGGATTTTACTGAGATCCAACCTAAAACATCTCTAATTTCTGATACATCTCTGGTCAACTTTGTTCAAAGTTCATAAACTGTTATCACAGAAAAGTTCTTGAAGAGAATAAAAATTAAAAGAAATTTTCTTGATACAAAGAAATGAAAACAAAAGCAGAAAAGTGAACAATCAACTAGTACCACTGACAAAAAAATATTTTCTACGAGCTTGTGTTTTAAATTCACATGACCGCCTGTTTACCAACTTCTCCACTTTAACAAATTCCAACCAAACCACTAATCAGCATTATCACTCATGTATCAAAATCAAACTGTTTGAATGAAACTGTAGTTTAAGAAGAAACATTATTTTAGAAGTTCACCAAAACCACTCAGCTGATTCCTATTCTTACGATAACCCAAATAACCAGCTCACATCCAAGGCGATAAACACAAAAGTAAACAAACTAAAAGTAAAAAAGAAGCAAATCAACTGAAGATAAGAAAGTAAAGTAAAAAAACGAAGTAAGAAATAAAATTAAAATGAAGACTATAAGAGAAAGAGTTGTCATTAATATCTTACTTGACGAATCCGAGGAGCCCTGGAAAGGATCGTTGAGCTTGGGCCGCTTGTTAGGCGGCCCGTCCACAAGGTGGTCGGCCATGCTTTCTGGTCAATCGTCAGTCTCCTCGTTGATCGCCACAGTCTTCCTTCTCGCGAGGTCCTACTCTCGTAAATGTTCTTCGTCGTCGATTCTGTTTTCTCTGCGTGTTTCGACTCGCGCGTAAATCTCACGCGCCGTGCAGCACCACACTACAGCAGTCACACACACGCACAACAAAACACACTTGGCTCCCGCCTCCTGTATATCTGTCTCTCTCTACTTCGCACCGTTCTCTCTCGCGCACCGCTGCTCCCGTCTGCGGAAAATGTCCGTCCGACCGCGCGCGCGCAACCTCCTCGTCTCCTCGTCGTCTTCGTCCGCGTACTTTCTCACGCGTTGACTTCTCTCACGACTTTTCCGTCGTCTCGTTTACAATTGGTATTACAAGGGGAAGTAAGTAAGTAAGAGAAGAGGCAAAAGTAAGAAATACTGCTGCTGCGGTTATCAACAATAACGACGAGGGGCCCGCAGCTCGGCCTCGTCCGGGGGTGGCGAGATCATCGGACTAACGGAGCAGCAGCGCCGGCTGCTCCCCGTGAATTCTCGGCCGCCTCCTCGATTCGAGAGGCCAGCACCACCTCCGCTTCTACGTCTTCTCGCGATCGCTCTTGACTCTGCTCCAGTTCTCGTTGCTGACGCTGCCGATGACGACGAGAATGATGAGAATGATGGTGCTCCGGAGACTCGCTGTGGCTCCCGCTGCTGCGACTTCTTGCGCCCTCCGGCTCCTCTGCCTCCGCCGACCGCATCAACCATTGGGCATCCTCGTGCTTACCGCCTCTGTCTTGGCTCACTTCCTCTTTCGCTTCTGCTGCTGCTATTCCGATTACACCACTGCTTTAAAACACTGACGGAGCAGTTGGTGCCGCTGCTGATCTGTTAAAAGCGCACACCACTCGGCTTCCTGCGATACATCTCGTACACGCGTTTCTGTTTACACACACACCGCGGGCATACATATACAAAACAACGCGCCACTGCTGCTGCTGCTGCTGCTGCTGCTACTACTACTACTATTGTTGCTGCTATCTTCTTGCAAAGAGCGGCCGCTAGCACACGTCCTCGATGATACTCCGCTTTGTCGGTGGATGTCGACCTCCTGGCAGACCGAATCCCGGATGGTACGCGAGCACTTGGGTCGTACGTCCGCTATGATAAGCGAGAAGATGGAGGCGAGCGCCCAGCAAATTAACGATGGTGTTAACTGACTCGTTGCCTCCTGCTGCTACGTCGTCTCCGCGAACCACTGCTAGAGGAAGCGCCTCGGCTGCGGCGGCGGTGGCGGCGGCGGCGCGCAGCACTACAGACGCCAGCGCTCTCTCCCTCTCTCTCTCTCTCTCTCTCTCTCTTTCTGATCGCGCTCCGCGGCTGGCTCTTAGGCCTTTCTTCCTCCCTCGAAGTCCGGTTTCTTTAGCAGGAAAACGCGCACTAGATGTAGAGCGTGGAACGATGGCGGCGATGCACCGACTCCTGGGTAACCGTGCCTGGGTGGCGCGCGCGCGATCCTCTCGGTCCGTCTCGTTCTCTGTGTCTCGCTCGGGCAGTGGGGCGCTGCGGTAGTAGTTGGCGACTACTATAACGACGACGTTGGCTGTGTGGCGGCTGGTGCGTGGCCTCGTCCTCGTCGTCGTCGTCTTCGACACCGGCGACTCCTGGTTCGGTCTCCCGAACCTCGGCAATTCCGACTCTGGCGCGCGCACACACGCCGATGTCCGTCGCTCTGTGCAGATCTCGCGCTCTCTCTCGCGCACAGCACGACACACACGACGAGGAGCACAGCAAAATGGCGGCCGCTCGCTCGCTGCTGCTGCTGCTGCTCTCCGCTCGCTCTCTGCGTAGACCCACTCTTGCGCGCTCTCTTCCGTGTGTGCACCAGCAGCTCGCTCCGTGAGACACTGTACGCGCTCTTGCGGTATATACACTGAAAGCACGGGGGAACCGAGCGCGCGCCGAGTCTCTCTCTCTCTTGCTCTCACACTCTTGCGACTGCGCTCTGTATTTGTGTATACGTGTCTGCTGCGCTGCTGCTACTATACTGTCGTACCGTGTGGGTGTTTCTCTCTCTTTCTTTCTCTCTCTCTCTCTCTCTCTCTCTCTCTCTCTCTCTCTCTCTCTCTCTCTCGCTTGCTCTTTCTTGCGCGCGCGCTGTTCCTTTTGCGCTGCTATGCTCTCCCTCTCTTCTCATCGGCGGCGCGCAAGCTGAGAAGATGATGGCCGCCGTTTGCTTGTCAGGGCAAAATGTCCGACTGGGCCAAAGAGGGTGCCGCTTGTTCCGCACCTAGCGCTGTGCGAGACCGCGGACTCCCCATTCGTAGTTGGTCCGTCACGTGACCCTCAGCTCGATGCTGCATTGGCTGCTTTCGATTTTACACGTTTTACGACGGTTCTACAGAGACGCTTAGTACGTTGTATGACCGTCATTATAGGGTGAAGACCGCTTAGGTTAGGTCTTTAGTGTATCTGTACGGCGTATATGTGCGAGATGAAAGAGAGAGAAAGAGAGAGATGCGCAAGCGGACGGTGCGCCGTCGACGCGTCGGTCTTGGAGGTCTACAACTCCAAGTATCATCTACTCTGATGTTTTTTAGAATAATCCTCCACGTCGGAGGCTTTGTCTGGAGAGTGAGAAGGTTTTCAACTTTTATTCGCGTAAAGCATACGTAATTTTTTTAGATTAACTAGCATGGATTTACAAGTACGAGATATCAAATAGTCCTCTCTCTTTGGGGTAAATGTAGACAAGCGCAACTACTGCGCCTTTGACTCATTTCTAGAAAGGGATATATGTTTATCTTCCATCTCTCTCGATTTCGCGCTCCGTCGATACGTTCCCTCTCTATGTGCTTGCGTTAATATCACAGCAAGATTCATACTCGAAAAATGATTCATACTTTAATTCGATCTTCATTCAACAACGATCCTTTAAGCCTGAATTTCCGAAGGGATGCATCAATCGAACATCGCATCTCTCTCTCTCTCTCTCTCTCTCTCTCTCTCTCTCTCTCTCTCTCGCTCTCTCGCTCTCCTCTAAGCGTTCGTCTTTCTCCGTTCTCTCTATTTCTAAGCGACACTTGAGGTTAGGTTGTTGAAGGAGAGAAAGAAACTATATGCAGTATTTCCAGGGACATTTCGCCTGCAGCGAAGGGTTGAAAAATCCAACTTGTCTTTGCTTACGTTCTGTATACCGATTCCGATCGTCGATTTGAACTCGAGATCAAAGAGACGCACAAAGGTGTGAAAGGGACACTAGTATCCGTTGAGTATTACGCGATAGTGCATCTAATATTGTTGCAGAGCAGCTACGCGCCCAGTGCAACTCGTATCATGGCCGGTTTTCTATGAGCACAGGGCTGCTGTTTACATTTTCTACGTTCGTTCTATTCTGGCTAGTCTTTATTGATATTTTTATAACATTCGCAATTCTAATATTCGTAGTAAGTTGGGTGCAAATCCGTAGAAGATGGACATGCTTATAGGTTTCGGGTAGGTACAGGTTACGCACGGAAACGAATCGGGTCTTTCTTTTTTTCCCCCGCAGGTGCGTGAGCCGAGGCCATTGCTGCCGATTGAGAAGAGAGAATCGCCACCACCGCCATCCTGCTCTTTCGCGTTGATGCGCAGAGAGAAATTGCTTTTTGAGCTTGTTGCCGAGTTGACTGGTAGCGCGCTCCGGGAGAAAGGCAAAAGTTTTATTTAACCTAAGTATTAAAGAGGTAGCTTGTGACGCTGATTTCATTACTTCCAAGTGTATACATCCAATGGATTTTTAAATTGGGCTTTTATTAATGATAAAATTTCTTTTGGGCCATTTTATATTATAGCACCGTGTATGTTAGTAATGCTGCCACCGATACCTTCCTAATATTTTCACCTTTCTTTCTTATTTCTATAGACAATTCGTGTTTACCGATGAACAAATGTCCTGATTTCATAGAAATATTTCATATCTTCCGAAAGTCATTATTAACTCTTTCGATCTCTTTCTTTTCGAATCCGTAATTCTAATAAATACTTAAGCTCTTTTTTCATAACCGACAAACAATAATAAAAGTAGTTTCTTGTGTCACCTCTGCTCCTCAACAGCTGATGAACTGTGCGAGCTCTGCATCGCGAACTCGTTCAAAAATTTGAACTGTCCGCTTGTGACACGTGCGGCTACACTTCTCTATAATCCTTACATAATCTGCCACAACGAAAAACAATAAGTTACAATGCAGCAGTTGTAAACAAGTACGCCTATATCTTCGCGAGCGAAACGAAAACACTCAACGCGTAATATAGAAATTTGCAACCTGCGCGCGTGTCTATATTATATTTACGTAACGATAGACTTATAAATAAACCTTCTTCGTACGCGGCGTCACTTGCTTATTTATTATAGTTACAGTGCACTAGCCGACTAGCCTCTCGCAGGTTCCGCCGTAATTACGTCCATTCGAATGAATGTCACATTCAAAATACGCCGTATAATAAATGCGTATAAGGAATACTGTAGTAATCCTTGTATCCTTGTCAAGGGTTATCGAGAAATTTCGTGAATTGACACAGAAGATAGAGCTGAACAATCAAGTTCACTGCACTTGAGCAACGGAGGTAATACTTCGAATGTGCAACAACGGAAGATCACAAATGCGGCACCACCAGGCACTACATGCACAGACTGCTATACAGCAGTAGAAAGAGAGAGAGAGAGAGAGTGAGAGAGAGAGGGAGAGAGACAGAGCGAGAGTGTGAGGGGGGGGGGGGTTGTAAGTTGCACAGACGCTGCGAAGGCGGCAGCACGTGCCGCGCAACGGCGCAAAGAAGACAGCTGTGAGCTGTGATGAGCGCTGAATGCGTATCGGCGTTTTGCGTTCATTGAGAGATTCGGAAGAATAACAGGTGATACTTTGCTACTGTTTGCTAAAAGGTTTATGGTATACATTTTTTTCAACGAAATGGTGTCTTTCACACAGACCTTCGATTGTATACACGAATTAGAAGAGGAGGCAGAGTCAGCGAAGTTCTCAGCAAGTGTTCTACAGACTAATAACTAGAAACAAATATAGACGCATTCGCGCGTAATTATTGTACATATTGTAAAAACGTCACGTGTGATTGACATTCGCGAGTATGCATCGTATACCTACCCATACCCTTGTATGGCTCTCAGTGATCATTGAAACTTTCTGCTCCAACGTTGTATATCGTCTAAGAATTTTTCGTCTAAGAACATTTGTATAACGTGAAATTTTCAAATTCGATTAGAAATTTCGCCTTTTACGAAAAGTACATTTCATTAATTTGTCGCTCGTCATAATATAATCCATCGACTACAGAAGTTCTTACATAAATGTGCATTGGAAGTACTGTACATGTAATCCGAGTTGAAATTGACGATAAGCATGACGAGAGTGAGAAAGTTCATATTATAGACACATTGGAATGTACGGCTTGGATTTCTTTAGCTGAGGACGCGAAATGTCATTGTAGAGTGACAACGAGATTAGCATTGGCCCCTTATTTATTGTTGATAAATATGATTTAATAGCGTGTTTCTTAGATAAAAAAAAACATTGTTCTGACTAGTGGTTATGAACAATCGGGTTTCACTCATTTTCCACACAAACCTGTCGCGATACGAGAAAGCTCTCTGTTATGTCGTTATGGACTAACCGATACGTTTTCGGGTAGAGAACATATACGAAATCGACGATCCTATCTTTGAAAGCATGTACATTTCTTTTTTTTTGTTCTTTTTAATTTCAATCGCTGAATTTATCGTCAAATATCTTATTTATTAACATTATACATATATGTTGATTTATTTACGCAAAGTATTGAAATAAATAAAATATCGTTTAGAAATATTGAATATTAAATTTAAAGTTGATAAAATGGTTAAAACTACTCGGTAGAATGACAATGTACAAAAGGCGATTCTCGCGCGCAGCCTCCGCGTCGTTTTGCATTTTGCGCTGCATAAAGAAAGAAAGAAAGAAAGAAAGAAGCCGCGAGCCAATCGCGAAGTTGGAGTCGCGTGCCTGGGTTACCCCACCACTGCCTTCTCTTCGTAGTTCGTACACACTTGCATACATGTGCATGTGCGCACCTACAACTACAACGGGCTACGTGTAAACGTGCAACGTTTATCTCACTTATGCCGAGGCGGTCAGGCGTTCTGTGAAAGAAACGTCACGTACCACCAAGAGAGCACAGTCTTTGTCCGCATGGTATGGAACAAAATACTCTATATAGATCTTAATGTATTTCTTCAAATATTTAGGGTTTTTCGATGTCTACTAATTCATTATAATCGATGCTTATACACGATTGTAATAAATTAATAAGTATTCAGAATATATGATTAGCTGCGATGCTAACAGTAGAAACATTCTCTTTGTTTTGTTGCTTGTGTTTGACCGCGAAACTGTTCGTTCATTCATTTACTACTTTATTCAGGTTTTTTTTTACAAAACGTATTTAAATTATTAAATTTTAAATTTTAAATATTTATAACACTGCAGTTATACTATACACTTATTTTAATCAGAGAAGGTCCCTTTGATAGTTAGTTACAATGCAGAATAGAAAACTCACTTACCGTAAGATTCAAAATCAACCGATGGATGTAGCGAACTCAAAATTGTTACTATACTCTGTAATCTAGTACTTTCAATATGAATGTAGGGATTTGGAATTGGAAGCACAGAAAAATGATTAAAAATAACATTGCCTTTTTAACGAATTATTACAAAAAATTTATGCATTTTATAATGTCAAATTTGTGCTGATCATTAAATTAAAAATCCCTACATTCTTATTGAAAAAGAGTATCAAAGAGTATTACTACCAAGTTCAATCTCAATCTATCCATTGGTTCCTTCCAAGCTTTAGGGTTTTGTGAATGTCTTTGATTAATAAAAAATTAATTTTCTAGAAAATTCAGTTGAACTTTGGAATCTTCAAAAATGAGACTTCCAACCAGATACATGGAATCTTCCATGTACCAGAAAATTGTCTGCCAATGATAAATTATTTCATATACATTCAAATTTTTGTGATAATTTAGTAAAATAAAGAATGAAAGCTGAAAGTTATTGAAATTCTGATTATAAAAAAGCAATACTGATGAACTAATTTATGAGATTATTATAAAAAATACATGAAGACATATTTCATATGTCTATGGACTATCGACATAAGGTATTCTTATAAATGTTGTGAACATCTCATCATCTAAGTCACCAAACCCATTGTTATGTTCAATAAATATTCAAATAAATCATGTATTATCCATATTTGGTTAATACATTAATACATATTATCTTTTTGCTATGAAAAGTACTACATACCAGTGTACAGTGCTCAGATGAGCATAATTTATAGGATCTGAGTACACAAGTACTATATTCATTATATTGAACTTCAAAATGTATTTAATGCCTGTATAATAAATTACCTTCAGCAGACAGTATTATACTGTTAAGCGGTATATCTATGAATTTTTTTGGTATACAAAGTCTGTTTCTAGCTCTCACTTATGAAAATTTTGAGTTTTAACTTGACAACTAAATTTTGATAGCACATAAATAGGTCTTTAAAAATATTTTTCTTTAAAAATTTAGACAATTCTAGAAAAGAAAGTATTCTAGTGTTTTTAATGAAAAGAGGCTTATAAAAATTTTCAAAAGTTAGTTTTTTAGTTTGTGTATAATTTTGCAATGAATTTTCGAAATTTCCTATGAAAATGACCATTAAAAAAAATTCTATTTTTTAATTGTAGCCAGTTTGCAGAAGTAATTGTTTTTTAAAAAGTCTACATGGTATAAAAAGTATATAGAATTTGTGTACATACATCGAGTAAAGTATTTTTATTAATTTATAGAAGATAGAAATTGAAATTCTGACCGTGGTGGATTTCGATTTATTTACTCAAACATATGTTGTACAGCACAAAAGTTATTCTAATTTTTTTAATGTCTGACGATTTGTTATCCAAAATAATATTGTTATTTTTTCATACACCTTGTACATGTCACTATTCTCTCGTCAACTATTCTTAAAAATCAGTTAAAAGTTAAAATTTTTATAAGTAAGATAAGTAGTAATTGCACAAATTTCATTGTGATCATACACTCTAATAACATTAGGAAATACATGTTTTATTATTAAAAGCGCTTTATTAAAAATGTAACTATGTTAGAGAAACACGATAATAGCAATCGTAGAAATAAGCATTTAGAAATTTTTGTGAGTATTTTATCTATTTTTAGGCACATTTTTACAAACTTTCGACATCTTTTTCAATGTCTTTTTTATTTTATTTAATCATATACATACGTGCGTCCGCACGATTAAGCTGTCCAAGGTTCCAATTTTTAAACTTTATAGGGAAAGAAAAAGTAGGAGAGAGATAGAAAGAATAAGCAAATAATTGTTATTTATTATTATACTAAAATTAGATTAACTTTTACTTACTAACGAAGGAATTTGGAAACGAATTAAAAAATACGTTGAAGAAAAAGATTTGTACACAAAATAAAACAAAATTTTTAAATTTCAACATAACATTTTTATAAGAATTGATCAGGGAATTACACACAGCGCACTAGCTTAAACGAGCGCAGTGATTAATTTTTCGCATACAAATCTTTTCTATTTTAAATATCAATTTATCATAAAATTGGTCAGAAAAAACTCGTAATGACTTAAAAAATTTATAATAAAAATATTCATTTTATTTTCACAAACTTATATATTGGTGCAAGTTTAAGTCGCCGTTTAATAACGCATGTTTATTTTCCTGTGCAGGAAAATAAATCTTTTTGTAAATATGCCATGAAGTAACAAATAAAAATCCTTTTATCAAGACTAATGACTTTTAAAATAGAAAATAATTATTTTTAACTCGCTTGAAATAGACTTAGTTCAACGGGTATATTTGATAAAGATTTTGCAGCCATAAAAAACGCTTGTATCCCAGATGCATACTTGGTCTGTTTAATAACCCTCCAGCATTATCTAAAAAATTCTTTGAATGCATAAGCATTTATTTCGTTTTACATTCTCATAATTTACATCAAAATTATTGCATAATTCGGATATTACTAAGTAACCGATTTATTTTACAAGCATTAAGAAAATCCTGCCTATTGCCAAGAATTTTTCAGATAGTGTTTGTATATTATAATAATTATAGTAATATAAAAAACATATTCACACATAGTTTCGACATCCGAATCAATATAGATTCAAGATTACGGCACACGACATACTCATATTCTTCTCAACTCTTTCAACAGACATTTCCATTCATTTTCTTTTTTTTGCTTTGTATCTTAATAATAATATAGAGTAGCAAAACATTCAGCTGAACAGCCACAAATATATTTGTGTATTCTTGTAATTTCATATAACAACAAAGTGTGAGCTGTGTACAATTGAAAGGTGAATTCGGCCCTTTGTTTAATTGGTCAATCGCTCTTTGATTTGTTCTCACTCTCTTGTTGGCTACCCTCTTCTTCTTCATCTGAATAGTTGGTGTGAGCCTCACCAGGTTTCAAAAGCTTGCCTACATAGTCATACCTCTCTAAAAATGGAAAGAAAACTTTTCTCAAATCTACTTCAACAACGTTCTCAATAATATTCCAGTATAATTTAATAATATATATAAAATAATCGTTAATAATTCACATGACTATCAATTGACTGTTGTCATCATTTTTATTGATACGTAATCTAACATGTAGTCTGAAAGCTTTTAAAGTAAACAAATTTTCATTTCAATAATTTGGAATGTTTTTTAAATAACACATCTGTTAATAAAAGGTAAATAAATATAAATACCAAACACCAAGTTTAGCAAGAGAATTATAAAACATAATTTTGTGTTAACCTTGTAAATTGATATCATGTATTATGCATTTAAGTTCATTTAAAGTCAGTAGGTTGGCTCATTTATCCAGGTCAAGTCATGATAAGAATTGAAGACACAGTAATATTAAAATCAAATTTTACTAATGTTGTTTTATGGTTTACTTAAATAACTTTTTTTAACAAAGTTAGCAAAAAATGTTATTTTACAACTTGGTAATTTTTAATTAAAAGTGTTTTTATAATTCAATAACACTTTAATTTGATTTGATTCTTTAAATATTTTATTCAAAAACTTGTATATATATATTCTTTACCTTTGAACTGTTGTTCCCATTCTCTTGCTGAATCCATCTCATCTGTATTCAAGTCACTAAGGTCATCGTAGTCATCTTTTCCAGGTACTACAGAGAATGTAGCTAAACCTCGACTAGCATCTCTGCCTCCAAAAGCTGCATAAGGTCCACCTATAAAAAAAATAATAACTAAGTAATTGACGAGAATTATTTTTATACTCATAAAAAAATAATTACTGTTTACAAGTGATAATTAATTTGTTGGCAAATTTCTATATAAGAATAAAGAAATGATATTGACATTGTTAAAATTATTTTCAGTTATGATGTTTTAATAATATTTGCTCTCTTGACACATTTAATTTTCATTAATATATTAGTATCATACACGAATCATAAAAATTTCTTTCCAAATACCTCATTAGAACAACAAGCCATTACCAGATAAATTATACAAGCAACACTTAACTATACTGCACTATCATCGTCATCACTTATACAAATGGACAGAAATGAATTGACAAGTATCTACTCGTTTCATCATCGAAGTAAGTTTCACTTATCACGGCAGACAGAAACTGTATACCTGAGTGGAAAAGAGTTCCCTAGCAATAAAAGTGAGATAAATTCTGACATACACAGACCCTTGCGTTAACTGTTTAGCAAAATAAGCTAGGAACAGTAACCTACTAACCAGGACCGTAGAATCGAGCTCCCTTGGTGACGTCGAAAACGTTTCCATTGATAGCGACGAGAATCCTTCCGTCAGATCCAGTGCCGTTATATTGTTTGAGTTCTTCCACAGTGAAATCGCGCCTCATCTTGGGCAATTCCTTGATCTGCTGTACCGGCTCGTTCTGCTTCGTCCTACTCTTGAAGATCTTGTAAACCAAAATAGCGATGATGGCGACGAGGGCGAGGTTCACTGGACTCCTGATTACCTCGCTGACAAAGCCGGCCAGGAGACCGGACTCCGGCTCGGCCGCTGTCGTCGGCGGCTCCTTGATCTCGGCCATTTTGCTAGTGCCTCGTCGTCGTGGCTACTGCTGCTCGATTATTGTACCTACGATCGTTCAGAAAAAATTACTTCTTATAAGTCTACGTGGCTCGGAGAGTTTGCACGGCTGAGAAGTTACGCGACGACTAAGCCGATCAATTCACTTTTTTGTTCTCCTTCTTTTCTACTCTACTGCGTTTCGTTATTTTCCGACTTGACCGCCACACCTGTTAAACGGCGCGGTACGGCAAGGTACGTTATATATATATATATATATATATATATATATCTGTAGAACCATAGAGGAGAAAAATAGATATTACCGTTGACGGCGTTGACGGCGTTCACGTTACGTAGATGCTTTGTCACTCTGTCGCGCACTTAACCGCGATCGCGAATCGCGAATCGCGATTTCAAACAATTAATATTAATCCTCGTACACATAAATACATAACTAATGTATACAACCTTCAGTTACATACTCTGTCCTCCGGATTCCAAAATGACATTAGCGAATGAAAGATAGGTTAGATTTAATTTCATTAAAAAAAACTCCAAAAACATAATACAATAAATAAATAAGTAAATAAGTAATGACAACAATATTGTCAATAAACCATTTCCGGGTCACTCGCGCACTACCAACTAGATGTACCAGGCTAATTATGACGTTTTAGAAAGCCGATTGATTCGCTCTCATGAGCAAAGCCAGCATGAAAACTTGAACGAACACGCAAAAAATAGTATAAGTAGAAGACGTGCGATTTACCTATTCGCAAATACCTAATTGCCTGTGTAGGTAAACACCGCTGCGATCTGCGATGAAAATAAAAATTCTTTATACTCTAGGTATACGATTGGCAGAAATATTTTGGAGAGATACAAGAGGCCAGGACTACTGCCGACGACTGCCAACGACTGAGGAGTTACTGTCGAGTTTGTCGTGACATTACAGTGTAATGTCACACACTATCCGCCCGTCTGCCCGTCTGCCCGTCTGCCCGTCTGCCCGTCTGCCCGTCTGCCCGTCCGCCCGTCCGCCGTTGCAAGACTAGCAAGTCGCAATCCGTGCGCGCCTTTTCTCGCGTCTCTCTTCAAAGTGGCGCTCCATCGGCTCCATGCTCCATTCGATGCATCGTATATCGTCGTATCGTGGTTTCGTGGTATCGTTACTGCGACGCGCCACGTATGCGCCTCTCGTACGCTCTACACTCTATACTCTACACTCTATACACTCTACTCTATACTCTAAGTCGCTCGTGAGCTCGTGACTCTAGTAGGTTATAATGCCGTACTGGAGTACTGGACTTGAGAATATCTTCGAGAGCGAGTGAGAAAGAAAAGGATGGAAAATTCTTTCCATCTTTTTCTAACTTTCCGTTCGATTCTTCTACGCGTTTAGTATGCACTTTAGTATGCATGCAGATTACGCAGATATATAAACTAGAAATTTAGATCAACGTTTAATATATGCTAATCTAATTCTGTCATCTGGATATACGATATCGAATAGATCTTTGACATTCCTTTGGAATTTAAATTTTAACGTTAATTTTAACGTTAATTTTAACGTTAATTTTAACGTGCATTGCATTACACAAGAGTCAACAAATGTCTCCACAAACTCGAGATTATTGCAACGAGTTTGACACATTCTTAAATACAATAGTAGAATTAGAAGAATACTTCTGACGCGCTTTTTTCCTTCGTCATTATTTGAAGCCGAAATTTGTCCTATCCTCTTAATTCAATGAAATAATACCCCCGCGATATATTTCGATAATTTATTATAGGCATTTCTTATATTTTTGTTATATTTAATTTTATTATTTCCTATATTAATAAGGAATAATATTAAAAGCATTTCTGCTGCTCGGGAATTGCAAAGACTGGTAGACGAGCAATGACTAGAAACACATCGAATATTAAGTCGAATGCGAAGATGATGCGCATTTCATGTCAGTAAGACGCGTAATACATGAATTGTTGATAAAGCGTATCATTTGCCGTCGGCCGAGGAGATTATTAGCTGATAGGCAGCCGCGCTTGGCGCCGAAGAAATCAGGTTTTTGCGCGGGTAAAAAGCATCCTGACAAGTTACTACTACTTTTTTCATCATATACAATAAATGCATCGCGAGTCGCGACTTGTTATTCTGTTTATTGTCCAGATAATATTTGGCTAAAATGAATGATAAGTTAAATAACCTTTAAAATACTGTGCTACTGTACTCTACCCCACTACTAATACAATGTTACTGCATTGTTACTACATTACAGCATTAAATATAACATTATTAAATAAACATATTTTTTACTATTAATAAATACATTATTTCACTTCCGTGGACGTGCGTATTTATAATTTGTATAGTGTACTTGTATATTGAACCAATTATTCAATTTATTCAATAGTTAACAGAACAATATTCAACGTTGTTTTCGTTTATTTATATTCGCAAGTAATTATTTCTTCTTTCAGAAGACAAAATGTGAGAAGCAAAGATTTGTTCACTATACTCGAAGAATAATCTGCAGATGATTCGACCTGTTTTCAAATTATCACGAATACACAATACCTCACATATTGCAATATTGTCATGGTCTTACTTTTTCTCATATACAAAGACATAATAAAAAAACGATGTATGCATGTATGCAGTGTGCAATATTACGCATCAGTGATCGTTACGCAATGGAAGGCTATGTACAAGTATTGATAAAGATTAAGAACGCATTGCAACAACGAAATCGTCTTAATATCGCAATGAATTTTCGCGAATTTTTGCGTCATATGCCCAATTGTCCATATTGTCCATGTTATATGGGAATTGAGCCGTCAGTAACTCTCGCTGGTCACTCTCATTGGTCACTCTCACTGGTCACTCTCACTGGTCACTCTCACTGGTCACTCTCACTGGTCACTCTCACCGGTCAATCTCACTGATGACTCATGAATTTTCAGAATGCATTATATTCGCATTATCACTTATCGACGGAGCGACAGAAAACTCTCTTTAGAAGATCTGCGAAAATTATCAACACATCAAGACTCATAACGTAACCGAGACGGTCAATTGTAACTCTCGATAGAATACTCGATCAAATTCTAAACAAATACGTCCGTTTGGATATGCATACAATATACAAAATGCCTGCGTCACATGTTATACACATATATATCTTTTGACGATCCAAATTTGTGCTTCTACTCCTCTTTTTATATAACTTATAACTCGTTGCCGAGAGATTTTTATCGCTAAATGTTTATTAGAGTAGTACAGAAAAAAATTTAGTTTGAGAAAATTTGTTGAAAGAAAAACCGCGTCGCGAAGTTTTAGAGCTTCATCTGGTTATGCAATGCAACGATCGTTCGCTCAAAATGCAAACGCACAATAAAAATACGTGCTCTTTTCTTTTCTATTCTACTATAGCTAATATAACTTTGTCTTTTTTCCTTGCAGAGTTACGTCGTGGATTTTCGCATGTCGATTTGACACCGTTAGCTCTTCTTATCTCTTCGATGCATCTACATTTGTACATATATATCTATACGTTTCGCGAAAGAGAAAGTTCGTATGTCTAAAATCCTTTAAGATAGTAGGAGAAAGCAGGAGTCAGGATAAATGGAGTACAAACAGCCAGTTGTTTGTACATTTTCGAGTAAGACAGGTTTTATTACTGTTACAGTTTTCCTTTTATTTCTTCATAATGATGCGTGTTTGCATCTTCAATAAGATCTTAACTCATTAGAATGGAATAGCTTGAGTAATCGTTATTACAAGTATCAAATTGAGTCAAATGAGTTTTTAAATGGCCAGATTTAAGATTTAAAATAGATTCTAAACCATGCATGAGTGCACTGTATACAATCCTTATCATTCAAGTACATTTGCTGTTTAATAGTAGTAATAATACATTTTTCTAAATAAAATAATAATAATTTACAAATATGTTCACCACATCGACTTCAATCGATGAAAAACTAATTCTTCGGTATAATTATGAATAAATAAAAAATAATCAGTCTATTAATTTTTATGACGTTAAGAGCCAAAGACTTCGAATGCATGGTCAACATTTTTAGTATACTATTGAAAATAGAAGTCGGACGTATGAAATCGGACGGATTCGTTGTGTTATCTCGAGAGAACGAGTTCGAATTACAATGAAGTGGACGAAAAATAATTTATATTCTATAGAACAAGAGTCTTATAAACTTTTGCCAAACTTTCTCGCAGTATAGCAGCGTCGTGGATCGACTTTACCGAATAATTATGTATAGCAAGTGCCCGTATCGTGTACCATCATCGCACGGTATAACAGCAAGTGATATATTCTGAGATGTGACAACATCAGAGCATTGCAAAGTATGGTGAAATAGAATATTAGGCTTCAGTTTTGTTGCTTTCACGTTCATGAATGTAAAGATACGGGCGTATGTCCAAGCTATTAGGGACGCTCTTTGGATCAACGTTCTCCGAGCATATTGGGCACGTTTCGCCAGTCTCGATTATCCTGTATAAGAAGAAAATAATACATCATCTTTGTGTAATAAAATTGATTGTTCAATACTCACTACGATGGTTATCGAGATACATAAAAGAATTTCAAAGATTGACTTTACGTTGATTTCGAAATTGATTTTACTCTTGAGCTTGTTTATAGCATGGAAACAAGACCGTCTTAGCTTAGCCTATTTTCTGAATAGTATTTATAAAATCGATTTACCTCATAAATTCGCTCCTTATAGCTGGAAAGTCGCATTGAGGACACGCTGTAAAATCATTTTCCACTATATGTCTACCCTGTATAAAAAAAACGGTCAGTTTGAAATTTCTTTTTTCCAATTGAATTCATGTAAAGATCATGTAAAGATTATTCGAACTTGTCTCTCACCGTTGCTATGCAGAATGGAATAGTGTTTTTACATTTGTCACAGTTGACTTGAGATTCGGGTAAGCGACTGTTACAATAAGGACAATTAGTTAAAGGCTCATCCTCGTCCTTATCTTTGATGCGCGGCGGTTTTCGCACTATCGCCTCAATCTTTTTACTATACTTCGTGTCGATTTGCGATCGATACTCAGGTCGCATTAGCATCGCTGCAAAATTGAAGGCCGCACTTCGGAGGCCTGCACGGTGACATTCAATTACTGTCGATGTAAGTATTGGCACAACGTCTGAAAATGCTAGATTTTATTAGAATTCCTCGAAATTCATGACTTGCGTAGAATGATCTGTAATTACTTACGAGCTGGGAATTTGGAAATATTATTCGCTACGCGAATCAACATTCTCGCTCCTTTTAAGTGATCATTTCTTTTGACGTGAAGACGAACAAGTATATAAGAATGCAAAAGTCTCATGTTTGTTTGCATTTCTAGAGGTGCGTTGATTTTGTTCCGCTTTAGCTCTTGATACATGCTGAACAAAACATCATGGGCACTTCTGTAATTCCCATTGATCTGCTCTTCATTAGCAATGATAACTGCCGTCTTCGCTGCTTCTCGATATTGTTTACGTGCCATGTAGAGGCGGAATAAGTACTTTGGATCCTTTAAAAACATTTTTGTATGGCTACTTACTCAGAACGGCGTTGCCTATTAGAAATCTCGGTATAAGAGTACTACTTACTTTGGGTAAGCCATCGCTTCCTAAAAGAAAGTCTATAAGCTGATTGGCCAATTTTTCATCTCTTGACGTAGCCACCGTATCTATGGCTAAACTTAATGCCTCGTCATCGTCTGCTGTTATTTGAGCCGCCTTTAATAAAAGCTTTAAAGCCTTAAAATAACAATGAAAAATGTATGAAATTTATAAAATTGCATTAGTGCAAATAAATGCATATAAAAGTTAACGAATAGAACATTTACTTTATGAAATTCTCTTGCGTAAAAATAATATTTTCCAGCCAACAAACTATTTTTTTGAGATTCAAAATAAATAGCAAGACTTTTGAAATCTTCTTTTCTGGCGTTACCATCCTCCATTGTATGTGCCAAAATCTCACCGTACAATTCCATTTTACTGTGTTGATTTGCAAGCTGAAATGCTTCATCGTGACAATTTGATAAAATTAAGAACTTTATGGCGGAATTATAATCGTTCATCTTCTGGAAAAACCGAGCGACCATTTTAGCTCCCTCTATGCTCTTGGTTTGTTGCACGACTTCTACACTGCGAGCTGAAAAAATTCCATATTATGGAAACGATTAATCCGGACTATTTGTTATATAATTTACAGAAAGAATGACAAAACATACCAGGATTATTCAACTGCTCCAAGTTTATTCTTATAATGTTATCGTAGTCTTTGGCAGTTTCGTACGCTCTAGCTGCTTCTTCGTATTTTCCTTCAGATTCTTTGGCCTTGGCATATTGAATGTTAATCTTTGGAGTAGATATTTGTGGCAAAAGTTGTCCAACTTTGTGCCAATTCTTTAATTTTATGTAAGCGGATGCTGCTTTGTCAAAGTACTCTGCTTTTTCATATAGCAAAGCAGCTTCATTAAATTGCTGTAATCCAATAATATCAAGTTACATTATAGTGAATTAATAAAAAATGTCATAAATACGCTGCATGGCGTAAAAAAATCTATTCTGATTTCAGTCACCTTCATGTTTTCTAAAATTTCAGCGCATTCTTTTCTCAGATATCGAGGACTGTCATTATCCATAGCGATACCGACGCCCTTGCGACTGTCGCCACATCTAATAGACGTACGAGCTACTCCAGCCAGACACTGTACTCGATGATTCGGATTTTGAAGTATCAAAGATGGTGTAGTTTCAGCCAGACCTCGTTCATAATTTACCAAAGCTTTAGGATAATTTCCTCTGCACGATTGAATAAACAATAAGCAATAATCAATATCAAAAATTCATTTCCATGCCATATAAATTATACAAATATTGGAATATTACGTGAATTCAAGTTGCTGGGCGTATTCCCTAGCAATGAATGGTATCTCTTCAGGTTTCAGATTTTGAGCCAAGTTTAAGGCATGCACCCACTGCATGAGATCTCTTCGCAGGTACAAAGCCTCAACTGGTTGAGTAGACTGAAGGAAATATTTTTCAGCCTCGTCATATTTGTTTAAAAGCGTACAAATGTGTCCACACAACAGGGCACACTCATTCACATTTTCCAATTTTTGTATCGACCACACCATCGATGCATCTTCAATGTGTCGATATACTCTGCTTGCTGGAAATATTAAAATGCGACTTGTTCATTCCTGACGTTATATCGTATCGTAGAATGACAAAACTTTCTGAATTCAGGACTATACAGTTTCCGTTGAATAAAATGAACAAAGTAAAATTGAAAAAAATCTATATTTACCTATTTCTAAGTTTAAATTTGCAAGTGCTCCTACAGCTAATTTTAACCATTCATTTTGATCGTTTAATCTCCGACACGTTTCCAAAGCTTGCTGAAACCTAGAACGTGTAAATTTTAATTAGTAAAATTAATAAATATACGTTTAAAAATTAAGTTAACTTAGAAAGTTCACCTTCCACATAATATCTGTTTATCAAGGATTTCTATTAACTTTTTATTATCAACGATATTTCCAATTTCTTCGTGTGAAGATAAGGTGATCTGAATTAGTTTGCTACCTGAAGTGCTTAGTGTCATTTCACCCGAGTACATCAGTGCTGGTACAGTATCAGAGGGTAACTTTGTGTCACTAATTTTTACAATCTTAGCACCTGCATTTTTTAATATCATTAATTAGAAATATTCTCATAGTTGCATTATTATTATTATTATTATTATTATTATTATTATTATTATTATTATTATTATTATTATTATAATAAAGAAAAATACGTATTAATTGAAGTAAGACCATGATGTTCTTTGAAAAGTAATACCTTCTATATGATATCGTATAAAAACGTAAGTTGTAATAGTATTGGTATTATACACTGCAAATGTATTACGCTCCATAAGATTTTGATCCCAAATAACTCCTTCAATCGAATTAAGACAGTCAGGTGCTTGAAAAACGGTATCATTGATTGAATCGTAAATGTAAATATCTAATTTGTTGTCCATAAAACACAATTGAGAGCCGTTAGCATCCAAGTAAACTTGTTTGATACCATGACTATGAGAGTACTTAATAGCTTGTTTGAACTCTTCGAGAGAAAAATACACAATATTTCCCATCTAAATAAAAAATAGTATGA
The DNA here is from genome assembly GCA_018906985.1 of Apocrypta bakeri. NCBI lineage: Eukaryota > Metazoa > Arthropoda > Insecta > Hymenoptera > Pteromalidae > Apocrypta > Apocrypta bakeri. The sequence goes on along the minus strand of JACCIA010000008.1, from coordinate 2,029,655 downwards.
TTAATAGTATGAAAACGCAAATGATTGATTTTTAAGAATTGCAAAACTTACGTCATCACCATACAATAGAAAATCGGCAGAAAGCGCATGACAAGTTATTCTAGAGCTTAAAGCACTTTGGTCTGGAAAAATTTTTGTATCCTTTCCGCTATTGATTAAAGTTAAATCATTCTTGATCTATAATTAGAGCATAGTTTTTAGTTATGCATGATATTTCAAAAGTTTATTTAAAATTTTCATTTTTCTTCAAAACTTTTACTTACTGCGTGTAACTGTAATTTACCATCAAACAATACAGAGGTATAAGTTTCATTCAAGTTCATTGAATCCACGGAAGCTAAGTAGTCCCGTTCAAAATGTACTATTGATGAATTACTATTTTGTCCCATATTTAAATTCCAAAATAAAGCTCTATTATTTAAAGCAATTGCCACATGGTGTGGACCTACAGAAATAATTGATGGTTCGATTATAGTATTTATTATTTGAGGAGGAGGTTTATTCTGTAAAAAGAAATTAATGTTCCATTAAAAGTCTATTTTTTATTTTTTTTATGTTTAATTTAAAATAAAATAAACAGATTTTACCTTATCCAAAGTATACGAGTAAACAGCAACTTCATTCAAACTAGCAAGTACAGCAATTCTATTACCGCAAACACTTGTCAATTTTGGAATTTGGGCCAAATAAATTAATACATTTCCACTATGTGTCACGGAGGCAAGCATTGAACCATCCGATGACCAAGACACCATGCTTACTCCAGTTTCACCAGTCACTGTAATAACTTTTTCTGTTTCTTCTAAAGATTGTAAACTGTGTATTTTTAAATTGTTATCACCGCATGTCACAACCTTGTTTGTTATTTGGTTAATGTCCATACCATTCAAAGAATCTCTATGATTTTTCACTTGAAACAATTCTTGTCCAACTTCTTTCATATGGGTTGAAATAACTGTTATGTAACCTGCTTCAAAACTTAACAATATATACCCGTCTCCATACCATTTATACGATACTATTGGACCAAAACGTTTTTGAAATGTCAATTCAATTTGATTGTCTGGATCTAAGATCTTGTACAAATACAAAGTGGTTTTGCCGACAATCAGGGATACCTAAACCAAATAATATAAAAATTTTGACATAAGAATCTTTATCCATAAGAATTTAAGTAAATACTTATTGGAATAAATAGTTACAGTGTTTTCTCCGCCAACTCGCTGATCCATTTTCATTTCACTGAATTGTATATCTGATGGATCACCATTAAGCTCTATTTCTCTACGCGTGTCACCATCTCTTGTGCTTACAGTTAAAATCCTATCCTCTCCAGCAAGAGCAAGCAGACCTTCCATAGACCAAGCACCGCAAATAATACTTTTTCTATGTTTTCCCAAAATTGGTATTCTCCTACAAGTTACATTTAATAAATAATTCTTTTATATAAATGATCAAATTCATAAATTCTATTCTATTTATGAATAGAACCATACTTAGCATTAATATGGTCATAAATGACTAAGTTTCCCTTTTGGGTTCCAACAGCAAGGAGGCAATTTCTCTTTGCCCACATCATACAGGTAAGACCATCCCTTACTCCTGCATCTACTTGTGATTTTTTTCCAGTCGTTGCGTCCCAAAGAATGATGATAGATGAGTTGCTTGTCACAGCTGCTAAAATATCTCCATCCGAGTCCCATCCAAAACCAGTGCATAAGCCAGCCAATTGAATACGTTCTTGTATTTCTCCCTGCCTGTCTACAATAGCCACAGTAGAATCACATCCCGTTGTAGCCAGATGCGTACTGTTGCCTGGCCGCCAAGATACGTAGAGTGTTCCAGGACCATGAGGCTGGTCCAGCCGATGCAATACCTGTTAATAATAAGTATCAGTTGCTTATTTATGAAAAATAATTTTTTAACGTTTTCCTTGAATAATTAATAAAATTGCAGGCCAATTAATCATAATAAGTGCCTTAAATTGACACGTTCATAATGTATAAGTAATAATAATAAGTATCGGTTCCGAAAGAAGCGCAAAAAAACTCAAAGTTATTGTGTGTGTATATTTATATGCACACAGAGACACACATACAGTATAGTAGACACAATCACACAATAGGAAATATCGTCCGCTAGAGTAGTTCTCGAATAGGAAGCATTTAAATAGCCGCTAAGTATATGCATAATTTAAGCGCGAGGCGAGGCGCGAGTCGCGCGACAATGGTCTCACTCCGTCACTCGACGAAAAAAAAATTTGAAAAAACCGCTCCTTGAAAAAGACGCACACACCGATAGAAAGGTAAAAAAGCTCAGAGTCTCCTGACCATGGAGACCGGAGTCCATAGAAAAAGACTAAAGAAAAGCCCAGAAAAATGAGTAGTAGGTTATGCGAGTAACCGACGCCACTGTCGAGTAAACCTCTCATGTCTAATTGAAATAATCGATATGAGAGAATATAAATAAAAAAATATTATTAAACCTTGTCGGAGGACATATCGCCAATGAGGAGCTTGTCTCGATTTGGCCGCCTCCGTCTTCTGATGATCACGACATTGGTGCTGTTCGCTCCTGGAGTAGTATTCGGCTGCGACTGAGGTTGTTGTTGACGTGCGGTGGTTGCGGTGGTGGCGGTGGTGGCGGCGGTGGCGGCGGTGCTTATGCCTGCACGAACTGTACCGCCGCTGCGCCGAGGCTGACCACCGCGATGATCGGCTGCACTGGCCAGTGTGGGACAGCACGTCTCGAGTACCGGTCAAACTCTTCTGGCTTGAGTTAGAATTGAATCGATCGCTGATGACCGACATTCTTGCGACACATTGCGCTACGCTTAGAGCTTGTATGATAGACTGCTCATTCACATTCGCTCGCTTTCCTTTTATTACACCGACTGCACATTTTGCACGTTTGATCGATGCAAGTTTATTTTGTTGCTGGGAGATGAGATGAACACGAACCTCCTTCTCCCGAGATAGCTATCTCTATGTAGCTACATCGTGTACTATACAGTACACCTCTGTGAATTATTTTACTCTTTTTTTTATAGAGCATGGGCACTTGAAAAATGAAAAGGTCGCTATTACAAAATTGCTATTACGTTGATCTTGTTTTTGCATTCACGGAGATGACGAGCAGCTTAGACAAGCTTTTATTCGGAAATTGATTCCTTTGCCTTTCAGGTCGTCAATTCCTATATGTATATAAATATGTATACTATATAGTATATACAATATACATATTGTAAGTCATACGTATCGTTACTTTGCAGTTTTACAACATGCCTCAAGTGTTTTTTAATAATATCTAAAAAATCTAAAAAAGTTCATGCAAGTAGTATAAGACACAGTGCCAGAGAACGGTTTCATATTATTTAGAAGAAATACATTTTTTTAAAACGACTCTTATACATCGCGACGTCTTGGTGAAAATAAAAGATACATCATTTTGTATTCAATATATTTACGTATCCGACTAATCGTTAGTATAAAGAAAACAATTTCAAAGAATTTCAAAGAAAGAGCAAAAAGTCTTTTATTTTTCCAGATGTTAGCTTATTGTTTATGCACCTGCGTCAAGTACTGAGATTCGTTAACTGTTACATTATTAACAGTAACATTATTTTAACTAAACAGTTTTTTAAGTAACTTGTATACAAGTAGAAATGTGCTTGAGCGTGTTAAATAATTTTTGGAAAACCAAATATTTCATTTATTAAAACCGATTATAAATGTAAGTTATAATTATTAAGTAAAAAGTTTGTTCTCTTTGGGTGTTTAAACTATAAAACTTTTTTTAATTCTATAAATATTTTCCAGACTATCTATAATAAAATAATTTTGTTTTATTTTAAAAATGTTTCTTTAAGCGCATATATATGCTTTTGACGTTTAACGTGTAACGTATAAACGTGTAACCAAAGTGTACAAAATATAGAGTTAACAGTGAATGAGAATGTTTGAAAAAATGAGATAATATCTGTACTGTACTGTACTGTAAAGAAAAAATGAGTTTCTCGCACATAAAATGTAAGGTATGTGAGGTATGCGTTCATATGACAGGTGACAGGTGAAGGAACGAACGAACCCTAACCCCTAAGAGCTAACAGCTAACAGCTAACAGCGAACAGCGAACAGCGAACGGCGAACAGCCCTAATATAAGTGAGAAACCCTCGGAACAGACCGCGCAAGCGCATAATCGACATCTAGTTCTAGACATGGCCCTCGCGCGATCCTCGGCAGTCTGTAGTTGGCTCTTGGTTGCCGCATTTACTGTACTAGCACGTATGCACAGAAGTAAAGCGCGTAAAAAGTATTATTATACTTTTTAATATAGTTATAGCGAGTCGGCTCTAGATAGTCAGATCTACAGTTAAGCAGGAACCCTAGAGACTATGTATATGTATATACACGTATACGAAGAGTATTAAAGCGGGGCGCGGGCGTGTATACGTCATCCTCTCGAGCGTGTCGCGCAGGCGCTTTGGGAAACCATCGAAAAAAAACACGCCACTGCCTGAAGCCCGAACCCTGAACCAGACATTAGACAAACCGACAAAGTAGAAAGTACAGAGAAGAGAGAAGGTTCGCGCATCGCACCCGCAGTACCCGCACGCTGCACGCAGCAGCTCGTGCACGCAGCAGCTCGTGCACGCACGCACACATATATGCAACCTATAGTCACACGCGAACACGACACGACACGGGGTGGCGCGACGGCGCCGACGGCTTCAGCAATTTTCTTTCTCTCTAGTCGCGGACGTGCGTCTTAAGTATTTACGCCGCAGAAGCTTCTACACTTGAGCAGCGCTATTCTATACGTTTATAAACGGGAGTGTATGTGAGACGGAGAGAGCACACCGGTGGAGACTTTGGCGAATCAAAAGAACAGCTGGTCGAATAGAAAACGAATAAAAAACCCGATAATAATATAGAATCAAATTGTGCACGAGTATTGAGGCTACTGTTGATCTATACTCTACTGTTTTCACTGCCTGTATACGTATACTCGAGCACGGAACGCATTGACTCTCTCTCTCTCTCTCTCTCTCTCTCTCTCTCTCTCTCTCTCTTACTGGTCTCAGTGTCAAGCGAAGGTCGACTCTGCGACGAGCGGACTTGGATACATATATATACACCTAAAGAAGAATAAAGAAAAAAATAGCTATCATCGCTCAGGGATGCAGTCGAGCGTCGCTGTGGCGGTTTTTTAGCACCCGATCAACACGGGCTGCAGGATTTTCAGTGAGTGACTTTTTTTATTTAAGTGTCTCAAACTATTATTCTTTACACATATATAAATTAAGCAAGGTCTTTCGTTCTTTCGTTCTTTCTGTTTGTCTGCTTTTTTATGTAACTTTTTGCGTCTGGAAGGGGAGACGCCGTGGAGTAGGTATTGAGTAGTCCTACTATGCGGCATTTTCAGAGCTGCAGCATATCAGGGCTCGTTTAATTCTTTTTTTTCAAATTGCGTTCATAACGAATTGCTAGGAATAAATAAAACGCTCTCTCTCTCTCTCTCTCTCTCTCTCTCTCTCTCTCTCTCTCTCTCTCTCTCTCTCTCTCTCTCTCTTTCTCTCCCTCTCTAGCCTATTCCAAACAATGTGTATAGCAGCAGTAGCAGTAGCAGCAGCATCACCATCACCATCACCACCACCACCACCACCACCACCACCACCAGAAGTACGTCTCTAAAAATACGCAAGATAGTTGCATTCGCGCTCGGTCGTTCATTGTCCGAATAAAGAAGCAAAGTTTATTCTTCGCGAAGAAAGGAATGGAAAGAGTCGTAAGGCAATAATCGTGTACGTCACGTGTACGGATATAACTTTTCAATGCCCTGAATTTCAATATAAGTAACTGGGTGCAATATGAATCTGCAGACTACGCGTCTGAGCTTTTCATTAGCCCGCCAAATTTCAATTTTGAACGCTAGTTTATCTTTCTCCAAAAGCTTTTTTCGTTCCGGTTAGCTGCCGATAGAACGCTGTTGGATTTTCCAGCAAAATTTAAAAATACTGGGAAAGATGACAAAGGAGCTTAAAAATAGTCCGTCGACTACGCTGTTCTTGTAAACAGCAACATTGTACGTAGCGTTATAATAGTTCGCGAAAATCGTTGTAAATTTCGTTGTAAAAAGTACTATTTACATGTATAAAGTCTCACAATGACCTTGAATTTAATCCAATTAAGTCCTGCAACAGTGTCAGTATTTAATTCATACTGGATTACAATTCGCAAGTATATCGCCTCATATTTACTTTTACAAAAAATCCGTCTCATATTTATTTCTAAGGGAAAAAATAGAATAATTCCCCTTTTTCCTAGAGCTTTTGTGTCTGAAGCCCATTGTGTCCGAAGCCTTTGACGTGTAGGATTTATATTTGCTGTTTATTTGAAAAATGATGTTTAGATCGATCGTAATTTTCCCAAATCATTAAACATTTTAATTGATGTAGGTTCCTTTGATCGACTGTGGTCAAAATTTAATTAATCGCACTACAGCACTCTGCGTACTGAAAATTGGGCATGCTCAGTTTTTTGATAGACTCGTGTCATTAGTATATGAAAACATTTTTTAATTTTTTAATCCATTATATTATTAGACTTTATATGGAAACGGTATTGCTTGTGAGTATTTATTTATCACATTAACGTGAAAAAAAACGTTGCCTGCAGTCGACATATCTATACACGAACAAATAAATCCAAATTCTCCACAAGCGGTGTGCTTTCACATGAGTGTACTTTATATCTATAGATATTAATTATTACGCTACCTTATTCTTACAACATAATACATACGTATTCCGAGAACTAAATGAACGAAGCCGGTAATTACTTTTTAATCGTGCTTATTAAAAGACATATACTTTTAAAAGATCTATTTTACTTTTTTTAATCTTATACGCAGTGGCTGATAAATCGTTAGTTTAAAATCGTAATAAATTTAATTGGTTTTGTAGGTTGTATATGGTTTTGTAGGTATCGGCGATCCTTGGCCAAAATGAATAAAATTGGCGAAAACTTTTCCAGATAAGAAAGATCATTTACACAAAACCACCGGCATGACTCGAGGCGTTGACTTCGCTTTAAAGATCATGCGCGTATACAAAATATAGAAATAAGTAAAAAATAGTAACGAAATAAACGATTTCTCGAACGAATCAATATAGTTCAGCACAGAGACAGAATGCGCGAGAAGGTCTGAAAATCATCGGCTAATTGTCGCGTTCACATTTTCCAGAATCGTTAAGACTTTCGTGTCTTTGAATCAAAATTGATCTGTCGGGATGATTTCATGAACGATTGATGAAAAATCCCTTTGCCAAATAAAATAGATAAGATACAGATCCGTTTGACTAAAAATTATTGACCAATTGCAACTTATTCGAAAAATGCATTCAAATTCAAAGAAATGACATTTTGAATAGTTTATAACGAATGCAGAATCGATTTTCCAAGTTCAAGTTCTTGCAGCTCTTCTTTATTCCATATCTTGGTGTACTCGTAATTAGGCTAGGGAAAAATCGGAACTCTTCGTTCTATTGCCGAGTTCGGACACATGCGCAGAGAATGTGGAAGATAACTACCGAAAGATTGAACTGTAATAGGCGAGAGACGAGGGATGATTATTTGGAAGCTCGCCAGATTCTATTGCATAATCCTCTGAGCTTGAAATTTCGTTGGACACAGCAGAATTTCTGGATGCTGATGTATACATACATTTTTTCTGCGTACGTGTAGAGGGAACTGTCGTAAGGATTTAGATTTATCATTCGTTTTTTTAAATAAAAAATATAAATTTTATTCCGAAGCGCAGGAATTGTTTCTTTAATGTGGTACTTTGCTTATATTTTTTACAGAGCTGTGTATAAAAAATTACTTTAAGTGCTTTTATATATATGTATATACACTTAAATGCAGATAATACTACAGATAATACAGATAATAGACAGAAATGTAGATAACTTTATTCAATGTAATATAAATTATTCGTATAAAAGTATCCTAGAGAATATCTCGATGTAGACATGGATGAATTATAAAAATCATTTCCTGTAATGCACTCCGCTCTTGCTTGGTACATTCACATAAATTTATGCAATTTGCATTGAAAAATGCGTCGATCCAGACCACATATCTCAAGATTTATTAACATATACTTGCACTGCTTAGATTTTTCTCGCTAAATGTACAATGGATCGCGATTTTTGGCTGTTGTTTCATCGCACATTTTAAAATTCTTATCTTGATTGAATTATATGATGCGGCAATTGTCGTATGTAAAAGATAATGTTGGAAGAATGTGTGACTCTTTTAATGAATTATCATCGCTATTGCAAGACGACTCATCGCCGGAGTAACTCACGAGATACGGGATGAGAAAATAATATCGTTGAAAATGCGATACGGCAGTGGTTTATCTCGAACGATATTTAACGTGATATTGATAACAATTTATTGCTAGATATACTTCATAAGTTGTATAATCTAATAATCTAAACAATATCGAAACTAAAATCGATTCGGCATCCGCGGGATAAGTCTTACTGCATAGTTATTAGTATACTAAAGATGAATGGGTTATTGTGCCTTTTTAAATTGACAACATTTTCATTTATTGCTTCAAATCGTGATTTATTTTTATTTCGTTTTTCTAAGATACATTTGAGATAAAATTAAAAAAAAATTATGAAATTGTGTAAGGAAATATTTTTGAAAAAGTTAGGATTTCTAGAATTGATCGAATGCTGTTTATCTAGATTATTTGAAACGAAGCGCTGTACGTAACTTTTCTCCATTATCTCGTTTGAATCTTGAAAGTGATTTCGTTCAACGAAATATATCATCCGCTTTATCTCTGTACAAACCATAAAGAGAAAGATAAAGAGTTCTCTGCTTATTAATCTTAAATTAAAAAAAGAGTTAATCGCCAAATCCTTTGTACTTTTTAAGAATAAATGTACAATTACAAGAAGCATCTAGATACTATTTTTTGGCAAAGCAAAGAAACAGCCCGAAAGCATGATAATTTTTCAGCTCAGTTTCGATCTCCATTTGAATCGAAATGTAAAAGCATTGAATAGCGAGTCCAAGTAAGTATCCAAATGCTGCTCGAGCCATTCACTATACCAAAGTCTTCTAATGGCTCTTGAATAAATGGGCTATTTAATAGGCCTCGTATGTTGGAAGCGTTCAAAAGAGTCTTGAGAGATAATCTTGTTATAACAATAAAGGAAGCATCGAAATTGTAAATAATGCAGTAGTACGCCTGAGCGCGGGCGGCTATAGGTCGTTTCCTTTCTTCTCCAAATTCGCAGCGACAGCCGTAATTTATTTAATTTCGGATGTATTTAATATGATACCGCAATGATTCACTGTCCTTATTTTATATCGTTACTTAAACAATGCGCATTTATCGCATGTATTAAAAGTGCGCAAGTCTTTATTATTCGGCGTACTTTCTAGAGCTCAAGTAGCGAAACAACGTATTTAACCATTTTCCATCTGACTCTCCGGTTAACTTTAAAAATAGTGAACAAGAGTAAATACAATTATTACAATGTAATAATACACACTGCACATATAAAACATTCAGTTTTAAAATAATACATTCTTATGTTTTCCGCTTTAAAAACAGATCAATTATTAATATAGAGAAAGAAATTATCTTTACCTTTGGTATTCAGTATATATCCACTGTTAATTATTGAATTCTTCATGGTGATTTTTGTATTTCGTGAATATTCAGGAAGTACGGAGTGCAGAGTATAATTGTGATACAACTCTGAATTTCGTCAAGATTCACAGTTTAAAAGAGCAATTTTTACTAATGCAAATAATTGATGTATAAGAAACTACAGCTGACGAGAAATAATTCTGTTATGTTGATAAAAATGCTTGTAAAACTAATGTCATTTTTTTATTTAAAAAATTTTCACACTCTAGACCTTTTTTAAGTTTAAATATCCAGGACACTTTACCTACGAAGTCAAACAAAATTTGTTGTGTAAATTTTCTACTAAGTTTTTGAATGTTTAGTGTTCAACGAATTCGGTTTTTCGTAACAGGTCTCTCGGCAATAAAACCACAATTTCACACCTATAAAATGACGTATCAAAGATTCTTTTACGTTGCTCCAAATTTTGGAGATGTGTGGTGGCTTTCTTGGCACAGAATGTGCCCATCATAAAACTGTGTATAGGGACTCGAACCCGCAGGGAAATTTAGCTTTGTTAAATAATAAGTTTTTCTGTTTTGATTTTACTAGGACAATTATTAAATCAGTAATTAAACGGTTTAATTATGCATATAAAAGTTGTATGTGACTATAGTTGAATATAACATATATACAATTATCATTAATAACAGAAGAAAATGTACTGCGAAATAATGTACTCCACGGTTTCAGTTTTTCAGAGTAGATGCACACGAAGGATAATCGTTAAAACTAAATTTTTCGAATTTTCCGAGCTATTTTTTCGATATTTATAATGTACCCATAATATACGCGAATTTCCTTATTACTGTACTTGTACAATCGCATATAGTATATTATAACATTATATTTATAACTATATCTAATTATAAAAACACACGACCAAAAAAGAACATCCGAGGTTCCTTCTCCAATGAGATTTTTGCATTTCCTTCTCACGACCTTTGATGACGCGAATTTCACATATGACTCTACTTGATTGAAATGAAGATAAATTCAAAAAGTTGAAAGTAATTACTGTTAACGAATTTATCTTTATTTTACGCTATTATGATCGATTATTCCTTACGAAAAATATTCATCCCGAATATTTATCCACGTAAATCACCAGATCAATAATTCGGAAGAATGGGAATTTATTTTCATATATTACACAGATTGTATTTTGTAAGAAAGTTTTATTGGGTTTGCTACTGCAGTAACTGTTTGAGAAACAATTTTCTAGTGTGTATATTACGTTGGTACCTTAGAGAATGTGCTCGAAGAGCGCGAAAGAGAAAAAAATCATGTTTCTTGATGAAAAATGATTGAACTATCATGCGAAAGATTTTCTCAAGAGATATCTGAAACTTGTTGATTAGACGATATAATGTAATTGGATTAACTGCGAAAACGATATATATATATATATATATATCTGTAGTTTGTTTGTAGTTGGAGTAGGGAGAACAAAATCTCTATTAGTCATGAGCGACTGGCTCAAGCTCGTGTACAACATCTACACGTGGATATTTTTACCAGAAACAGTGAAGTTCTTCATGCTAGCTGGTTTAGCTGACGCATGTAAATCGTTGTTACTTTTCTCCAAACCAAAGCAAAGTCATCGATTATTACGAATTGCCGCAATCTCACAATACACACGCCAATGCGTGAACTATATTCAAGCTCTCGTTCGGCGCATAAAAAGACACGATGATCGATTCGGACTCTATGACGTTTATAACTTATTCTTAGGCACGAGTCTGTTTGCAGACATGTGTATCATTGTGTACAATGGGAATCTCGTCGGTTTTGCGCAACGGTACGTGGAAAAGCGATTCCACCGCGAATAAATCACGAAGATAGGGACGATACAGTACGATTCATAGATAAAAATTATTAACGATGAGGAAAAGTCGTTACACGATGAGAATTCATTGTTGAACAAGATTTTAAATTCTGCGCGACATTAAGCGAGAAACGAAGAGCGTAAAATAAAATTCAATTTTCTTGTACTTAGATCATATATATGCTTCATAGTATACTTATAATAGCTCGAACTCGAGAAGGATACAAAATTTTAGTGAAAAATATTATTTTATACTTTAAGTGTTACGTAATCGAAGCATCGCCAAAAAAAAATCAAATTCAACTCGATCACGTGAATAAAATCGCGAACGCCGAGTTTGAAAAGTAAATAGAAATCTGAGCGCGCAGCCTTCAATATCGATGTTCGCTGATTTCTTTAATAATCTCATGTGTGGTTTCGATGTAAGAAATGAACTAAATAGACCGGTAACCGCTCCAATTACTCCTGGTAAATTGACATGTATCTCGTGGCGAGGCGTATGTAAGTAGTACATACATTAGACTCTCAATACAGTTTAATATGTGTCAAATTCATTAGATTCGTATTCCTAACAATTGGATCATTCAGTCTCGGCTTGCAGCGTTTGCGCAAGGCTTTTGTCGGGGTCAAGATTTTCGCTCGATAAAAAAAATATCATAATCGAGCCGAACGCAACGAGATATCGCTCGAGAGGTATTTTATAATATATACATATATTCGTTTGAAGATCAGGAGCACGTGGACAATCGAAGAGTCTCTCGCGTGCGCGCGCACCAGATAAACTAACGCGCCAAGACCGCGCGTTTTCTTGCACAAAGTATCTGTCTCTCCACGAGAGCCTGCAAGTTATATATAGTTTGCTATACAAGTATTGTATCGCGTGTGGTGTGTAGCCAGTGTAGCGTATACGTGTACATTGTACACACGAGTACGAAAGGGAAAGAGAGAGGGAGAGAGAGAGAGGGAAGCGCGCGAGTACATGTGCAAGAGCTAGGACAGCTGCGCCGGCTACCAGTATTAGGCCGGCCATCCTCAGACACACAGCTCGTCGACCGGTTACGTTTACATTTACAAACTCTCTATGTGTAAATTTTCTTTCGCTCACAGTGCTTTCAAGTGAAATTGATAAGACAATCTTGGCGAGGAGACGCGATCGATTTCTAGCTCGGGATTTAAGCTTCGGAGAATATTTTTCTGCGGACAGTATTTCTCTTGGTGGTTGCATTTGATAGAAAAATAAATCTCGTGATGGTCGTCCCGTGGAAAACGTTGATTACGGAATGGGACCGATCGGTGGTGACGGGTTGTAAGTGTATCGAAACTGATTGTGTGGATTGTTTCATTTATTGTGCTATATAGTTCATTCGGACGGAATGGTAAGCGCAACATGAAGATTGTATTGTGATAACGGAAGAAATTTGCAGTGTGCTCCTCGGTGTGCGAGTGCGTGTGTATGTGTCAGTGTATAATACATGTCCGATATGAATAATACGTAAACACGTGCGTGTCGTGCGCGCGAAAGTCAAGGTCAGTAGCGATTAATTCGCGACCAAAGTCTCTGCCGAGAATAAACAAAGAGAGAGATAGAGATGAAGAAATTCTGGCCAACGGTAATCCGTGGACGGAGGTGAGAGTGTCCGTGATTGGCCTGGCACGTTTAGTGCCGACAAATTCGAGTACTACAAAACTCCTGCCGCATACGCGAAGATTAATCCGACGTTGTGTTGTCGATATACCGAATTCAGGATGCTGTCCTTTAAACAGGTGATTTTTACTATGCAGTTCTGTAATATATTATACAATATAATAACACGTTGAAATTTAGTCAGAATTTCTCTTCTCTCGCTGTATCTTTCATGGATGCATTTCATCGATGGTTTTCGTATACTAATTTTCGTATACTAACTTTCGTATACTATTCCGATAATTTATATCACTTGTTCATCTGTCGAAATCTCGTTTAGACGTATCCATGTAATATTATCTTTGTTTGGTACACGCGGTCGCTTGGTGTCGCAATGAACGCTTCTTAATAAATTCCTTATGATCAAAACTTTCACTTTTTACAGTGACTTGTAAAAAGTAAGAATGTTCTTTTAATTTTAAGACGAAATCAATTGAGAATCATCAGGTGCCTGGTGTCAGGGCGTAGTTATAGACATAGATGTGTTTTTACCCCCGAAATGATAAATCTTTCACCGGATAGAGAGACGACCTTTGTCGCGGTTCACTGGCTCGTATTCGTATGAACCGATCAAAAGTGAATTGAAATCGTCAGTCGATGCATGTCTTGGGTATGCTGTGTCTATTATTTCGACAATATGAACAGCTGAACGCATGGATGCTCTGAGAGAGAAACCCTGTATATATGCTCTTCTCATTTTTACATTAGTTGCGGAGTATACGTGTGCACACGACTGGCATTGATATATCATATTGGACGAGTATTTTTCATTTTCTTCTAAGCGCTTAGAATTTTCCGTGTAAAAAGTATAATACACAAATTACTATTTAGCAATTACGGCATACGTTGTACGGTGTACACTAACGAGAAATGCAAATGACAGATCTTGAGAAATTATTAATTTTTTTCTCAATAACTGATTTCTTAAATCAACGTAATTAACAGCAACGGTTGATGAATAATAATTCAATTAAAATGTATCTCTTCATCTATAGAGCAACTCGTCTGCGTATTATCTATGATGAAAATGCCTGAGAATTGACAAAACTTTACGAAATTCATTAACGAGCACAGAGATACGTGAATGTAATAATGTATTTACATACATGTAGGTACATACCTATATACAGAGACATATCGAAACACAGAGACACATAGAGACGCATTTATATGGAAAAGTGAAAGTTTGCAGAGAATCGGAATCGCGTGGTTGTGCGATAAGTGAACCTTATCGTCACGAGTATTTTCTACAGAACGTGCTCTGTTCTATCGACGAAGTACGTATACGAATATATATGTGTACGTTTGTTTGACAGTGCGAGGAGGATGTGTGGCAATATCGTTCGCACGTGGAGAGAGTCATTCGATTTTCATTTGAGTCGCAGAGCATTAATCCCCCCCCCCTCCCCCCTCCTACACCTTTAGCCACTTGTTTCGTCAAAAGCGAATGCAGCGTCGCTTTAATTAAAGCCGTTTGATTATGCTCTGTACCGGTGCCATTGTAAGAATTTATAAACTGCTAACAATATCCAACTGGCATTCTGTTCATGTTATGTACTTACGTTTGTATTATTCAAACCTGCAACGTATAAACTTTTTATCGGTATCATCGAATTGTCAAATTTGATCTAATTACTCAGAATTTTTCTATATTTTGAGTGAAAGTGTTAGAAAAAATTGATGCGATGCAAAGAAAATTCATTTAATCGTCTTTTAATATAATGAATATTTACTTTAGTCTATTCGTAATATTTTATTAAATAAATATAAACATATATTTGAATAAATAATGAATTTAAAGCTAAAAATATTGTTTTTTAATAAATAAATATATAATTATATATTAAGTGTATACATAATAAATGTCCGTCGTTTTGACAAAATCCCATTGGAATATAATCGACGTGTGTAGCAAGTCCGTTGACGTGTCACAGTTCTGTAATCGATTGCATTGCTTCTACAAAGAGAAGTATGCACTATTAACTATGCATTAGCACTTGAAAGTCACTTGAAACACATATAATATAGATGATGATGAAAAATACAAATTATCTTAGTTTATGTTTATATAGTCTTTAAATTGGTTTCAGTACAACATCTATACGACTATTTGTAGAGACAAAGTATGTATCAACACTTGTCTCCATAACAAATATTTTCGTAAAAGGGGTAAATGATATATGTAATTTTTGAATTCATCATCAATACGTAAATCGACTCGCGATGCCTAATCTCGTGATGTAACTGACGCAACTGCAGCTGCAGCCAATGTTTATTGCAATGTCCCCGAGAGTCGAAAATAGTGTCTCTCTTCGCCCCGAGTGGAGTTTTACCTCCGTAAATCACGCAAATTATCGCGGCGAAGGTTCATCGACACAAAAGAATTTTCAAAGACCGTATGTAATGCTCACTTATCTAATATTGAATGCTCTCTGTACTTGTGTACATATATAGTACATGAGATAACATCAATTTCGCTTTGACGGAACGTGTGCACAATTCTATATACATATACTTACATATTATTTTTTTCGAGAAGATTCTTCGTGCTTCTCAGGGTCTCTTGATGATTTATCTAGTGGTTCACAGCTACTATTTTTAGAGAGATACTGTACTGTGCGCGAGAGACGTGATTTTACACAGTATCGGAGTTTGATGAACTGCGCGTTCAATGTGATCTTCAGAGTTACTTTATTTTGCAAGGGAAGATCGATGCTATTTTGTTTGTATCATCGTTAGAAAAACTAAGTTAATGAAAATTTATCTCCTCGCATTGTTTTCGTCGTGTACGAGTTTTTTAATACAGATGCGCTTTATATAATACTAGCGAATAGATGAAGGATTCATCGTCGACGCTCGTGTCTCGCCGTTACGCGACTTATTCTACTGAACGATATTCGACTCCTAAAACTTATTTTCCTCTTGTAGTAACCTTTTTATTTTAAGCTCGTTATTGATGAATAAAAGTTCGTTGCCCACTTAATATCGGACTTTCAACATCTCTTAATGACACCGATAATATTTACATATTTTTAATTATATAATTTAATATCGGATTTTCAACATCTCTTAATGACACCGATAATATTTACATATTTTTATTACATATTTTTATTACATATTTTTATTTAATTAATGGCCGGATAAAGTAAAAAAGAAAGAACAAGATAAAACAGTTATTATACTTGTAGGTTCAAGTGTTGAAATAAATACAACAGGTTATAGACCGTACGCGAAGGATTTTCTTTCGACCGTCTATGCCATGTGGCTCTCTGCCAGAAGTCATTTTTTCGCGTGATATTCAATCAAAGTATCCGATATTACTCAATTGCTTATGTATTCTTCGCTTATTTGCGTGACTTTGATCTTGACCGCAGCGGGCATCAGAATTTCGTCTATGCAATAGTGTAAACGCGCGATGATGATTTACGAGTATTTTTGTTTTTTCATTGATTTTGTTTTTAAATCAGTGAACTATTCAGTTATTTTTTCACAATACGAGAGAATCCTTTTTATTATTGAAAAGGCACTTTAAATTACGGAAACACGAATTATCGATTTTATTTTTTATCTTGCCCAAATAGTAGCAACGCTTCAATTGAAATATCAATATACTTATAAGACTGATACAAACTTGTTCTCTCCCTGAACGTTGAACGACAGTATCAAACACATTTCATAGTATTACGAAGCCTAACGTTTTTTTCTAAAAGTACAGTAAAAGACAATGTAGTAATACGACCTAGCAGACATGCTAATCTCTCTCCTTTGTACAGCTTAAATACCTGAATGGCTTTTTAATGTGCAAAGCTCAACTGTATTGTATTTTATTAATTTATTATTATAATATTTATTTTTTTTAACGAGTTTCATAATTAAAAAAGCATTATTTTCTTGTTTTCTTTAAACTATATTATACTCTACACCAAAGCCAAAATAAAAAATCAACATGTTTCTACACAAAAGTAAAAAAGTTCAGCTTTGTAATATACTGAGCAAAATACTACTGCAGTTTTTGTTTACAGATATTCAAAGATCATGGAGGAATAACAAATGATCTTCGTATCCGAAAATTGTTTGAAATCCCTCGCAAAACAAGCAAGCCTCAGCCTTCAGTCAGTTATGTCTCAACCCCGAAATATTTCGAAACCATCTGCTGTAACCTTGACCGCGATGTCGCACTCCCTTGACCTATACATGTCTGCAACATATATTCTCTCGAGTAGCTCAGCGTCTTCCGAAATTCCTGGCAAACTCGCCAGGACTACAGTACTTAGTTGAGCATTATGTATACTCAGTCAGAGAGAGAGAGAGAGGGAGAGGCGACATTGTCGTTTATGAAATCCAACAGCGCCACAAATCGCCGGCTTCCGCCATCTATGCTCTACTTTTCTGCTAGCTTCTCGTTCAGTATAGTGTAGTTAAGACGTGAGTTTAATTATGCGCGGCACTTGATTAACCCTGGCAAGAACGGACCAACGGTTCAGCACTGTGAAGCAGTATTTGCCCAGTATTGAAACAATATTGTAATGGTGAGAACTTGACTTACTTTGCAACGAGTACTATCCAAGTACTTGACGACAGTACTGTCTTAATATTGTTCTTATATAATAGTTGTATCACGGTTTATTTGAAGTTCAGAATAAAAACGTTATCTTTTAAATTTGACTTCTCACACTAGAGACGATTGATTTCAATCTTATTTTTTTGAGAACTCTTGAGCTTTTGCGTACATGTGTAACGATTTCGAAATCATTAAGATATTTTGCTGATATATAGAGGATGGTATAACTACAGAAAAACGTATACTTAAATAATAGTATTCTACGTATACACGTAATATTGACATTAAATTCTTGTAAAATAGAGCTTTTGCTGGTGAACGATTGAAAATCATTGAAAATCATTGGTATTGGTACAGTTTTACCAACCATTCTTAAAAATTCGAGCATGTTAAGCAAACGGGCGAATGTAATATCAACGAACATTTTTCCAGTAGCTTGCCACTCGCTTCTTGCAGTAAGCTTAATGTAGACACATAGAGATAAGTTGACGAGCGTCTTTAAATAATTTCGCTATCATTCTCTCTCTCTCTCTCTCTCTCTCTTTTAACTCTCGGCGTACAATGCCGTTGTTCGAGAATTACTGTACATATGAAGTTCGTTGTAAAAAGCAATTGTACATTCGGTACAGTCAGTTTGTAAAGATAGAGTCGATTACTGTCGGATGAACAATTCAAAGCGAGCATTTGTCATTAGGTATTCTAAAGACGAACAAATTTAAAAAGAAATCCAGCCAACATTTTGCAACTCATTATTTTTCTGTCGCGCGTCTAAAAGTAGAACACAAGAAAATAAGTGCAGACACTCTTTAATCGCATCGTCCGTGAAAACGCAGAAATGAATTTAAAATAAAAAGATGACGGATAGGTTGAGAAAAAAATATGAAGCCATATAGAGCAAAAAGAGATAAGGGAAAAGAAGAACGTGACCAATCTCGAGGTTGACGGCTTTGAATCCTTAAATTGATAGCAAGTCATGTACAATGAGGCATATCGCGTGCTCTCTCGCGTAATCGGCTCGTTCCCTATACTTATGTACTTTTCTCATGAGAAGTGTATATATAGCCGTACATCTTTCTCTCTTACACACATGTATTTGTATACACGTATAGAGAAGACGGACTTGCAGACAAAGGAGAAGACTCGACCGCGATAGTACGAAGAAAGCGATGACGATATCGACATTTTTACTGGATTCTTCACGGATTATTAGATGCAGTTGTAATGTCTTTAGATAAAAAGTTTATGACGTCTAATGTAAATGCCAAATATATTATTGCTCGATGAAATTGAGTTAACTTGTTTAAAAGCTCTAAACGCCCCCTGCAATTATATGCAGCTAGAGGAGCTTTGGTTTACTGTCAGTCATATACAGGGTTCGCATAATATTTATTCGTTGTCAAAACTATATCATCATCAATTAAAGTTAGATTTGTATACTTTTTGGTTATTTCCAGTTTATAAGTTTGTATATCTCTTGCTCCTCTACAGAAATATAGAAGAAGAAGTTTACTTTTTCTAATATAGTTCATCTTCCCCTTGTATATTAGGTGATAATTGTTTTTCACAATTACTTTTCCTGGAGCACTTGATCGGCATTATTATTACACTATGTGTAATTTTCTTTGGGTGTTTCTTATTATCGTTTATTTTAGTACTTAATATTCTATCTATTTTATTGTTAATAATAATAATAATCATAATAATAATAATAATAATAATAATAATAATAACAGGGATTACGATTTAAAATGAGAACTTTTATTAAAGAGTTAAAAGTATATTTTTTTTTTAAATAACGTGAAACATGACGATGAAATTTTCTGAAAAAAATGTATTACCTTTACAGTATAAACCCGCAGAGCCAGGGAAGCCGCGTTCGCCGCATGGGTGCCTGGGCTGAGGATCGCGGCCGCGAGGAGGAGGAGGAGGAGGAGGAGGCGGTGTTAAAAAGCCTGCATTCACCCCCATCAAAATCAAGTTTATTCTTTGATAATCGACTTTCTTTGCTCCCATCAACAAGACACTTACGTCGACGATTTAGCGAGCGTCGGATTCTACCAAAAAGAAACCTGCCACCTTATTGGCGTGGCTTTAGCGATGCTGCAGCCGTTCGCTATCCTCGTCGGCAGTTGCAACCTCTTCGCAGACAGTTTAGCCGACAACTTTACGAGTGGTTACCCTTATTCAAATCAAGAACGAAACTAATTTCCAATTAACAAGTGTCTCCCCCCCCCCCTCTCTCTCTCTCTCTCTCTTTCTCTTCTGTCTCTCTGTCTCTGTCTCTCTCTCTCTCTCTCTCTCTCTCCCCCCCTTCTGCCTTTATCTTTCACAGTGCTTATATCGTGTAGCGTATAATAGAGTGTGTGTGATATACGATTATATTATAAATAATCAACGAAACGAGAGTGATTAATGGCGGATTGGGCGAAAAGTCTCACGGGCGAGGAGAATCTCGTGCCAGTGAGCAAACTTGGCTACGAGAACAATCTCGCTCTCGCGATCGAATCTATCGCCGACGACGATGACGACGATAACGATGACGATGACGATGACGATGACGATGAGGCCAGCGAAAGGATTCTCAAATGGAGAGACGATGACAAGCTCGAGTCAGGAGCGAAGATCAGAAGGGACGCTAGGAAGGAAGTGAACCAGCAGTCATCCCCTAGGAGACCAAGTAGCCTCTACAAAGAGGAGAATGTCATGGGCTCTCAGAAGTTCAAGAACATCTTCGTCAGCGAAAAAATGAACGGGGAGGCCAAGAATCATCATGTGCAGTTCAATCGAAATGTGATCAAAGGCAACGAGAACGAGGAGGAAAACGGCGACGAGGACGAGGAGAAAAAACCGTCCAGAGCGAGTCCCTCGATATCGACTTCGTCCTCGTCGTCGGAAGACAATAGCAGCTTAGGTCAATTGTCAGAAGCTCGTCCTCCGGATGGCGGATGGGGTTGGGTGGTCGTCGCGGCTTCATTCATGGTCAATCTCATCGCCGACGGTATCACCTTCAGCTTCGGTGTGATTTACCACGAATTTTTGAACTACTTTGGGGAGGGTAAGGCAACGACCTCGTGGATAGGCTCGCTTTTCATGGCGATGCCTCTGCTCTCGGGCCCGATTGCAAGCTTCCTCACGGATCGCTACGGCTGTCGAAAGGTGACGATAGCGGGGAGCATCCTCGCGACCACAGGTTTCGTCATCAGCTACTTCGCCAATAGCATGGGTGTACTCATCTTGACCTTCGGTGTACTCGCTGGTTTCGGCTTGTCGCTTTGCTTCGTCGCGGCAGTTGTCATCGTCGCCTATTACTTCGACAAGAAGAGATCTTTCGCAACAGGGTTGTCGGTCTGCGGAAGTGGGATAGGAACATTCATATTTCCGCCTCTTATACAGAAGCTTCTGAACGAATACGGATGGCGAGGGACGACGCTCATTCTGGCGGGCTTGTTTTTGAATCTGGCGGTTTGCGGCTGTCTCATGAGGGATCTCAAATGGACAACGACCAGGGCAAAGGTGAAAACAGAGGAGCGTCGCAGGAATAGGGAGAAGAAAAGGCTCAGACTGCAGAGTTCGAGCGCCGATTCGTTTTCAGCCAGCAGTTCGGCGAACACCGCCCAAACGGTACACGCTGACCCAAAGAAAGCATTCGCCTCGACTAACGCGATGATCATTGAGAGTCTGAGGTTACAGGAGGAACAGAATGGCGATAAATTGTTCTCGAGTCTGGTCAGCTTGCCAACTTTCGTGAAGAACGGTGAGAAGGTACCTCTCGAGGTTCTCGAACTCCTCAGCACCCGGAAGAACGTTTACAATGTGCTGCTTCAGAATTATCCTAGTTTGCTCATATCCTCGAGGAGTTTCAGCGATTCGTGTGGACTGAACGACCAATTCAGCACACCCTCGGCAAGGTTCGCGCCGACTATTAGTCCACTCGCTCTGATTACAAGCAATAATATTGGAACGGATAATCCACAGGTGAGGAGTTCAGCTATATTAACTTTTTCTCGATAAACCTATCGATGTTAAACTGAATGATAACACTTTGTTCTCGTAGCAGCAAGAGAAACAGCAACAGCACCAACCCGACGATGATTCCTCGCAGAACTGGTGGCTTCGCAAGATCAGTCCGGACGCTCAATTACGCCGCTCGAGCGCCTCCGAGCATCCTCGCCGACTACCCACCGCCTACCTCAAAGATATCCGGGTTCACCGGCATAGTTTGACCTACCGTGGAGCAATGCTCAATATTAATCGTTACCGGTTACGAGCGAGCAGTTGTCCCGATATCTACCGCAACTCCATGACTACCATTGCCAAGCAAAAGATGGTCTGGTACGCTGGTCTCTGGGAATTTTGGGACCTCTTAGTCGACATGCTCGATTTCAGTCACTTTGCCGACTCAAGGTTTCTCCTGTTTTCCATCAGCAATTTTCTCCTGCACACCTGGTACGACGTGCCTTATATGTATCTCACCGACAACGCCGTCGAGATGGGATTCAGCGTATCGGATTCTTCATTTCTCATATCCGTTATAGGAATTATGAATATGACTGGCGAGGTAATTTTATTTAATATTTCACTCGATGTAATCCATGCCATCCTTTCGGGCCCGATACAGTTACACTTATTGTGCTCGGTTCATTAAAAGCTAGTACGACGACTATAGTGCAAAGTTTATAGTTTGTGCGCGCTATTCTGGTCGCGTACCGGCTTTCTTGACTTTGACCTGAATCTCTTGCGGCCATAAACTAGGAATTGGATAAGGCAAATGTTGATGAGCGTGGTCGTATCATGCTGAATGAAGATAAAATCTAAAATTTCTCTTTCAGATACTTCTTGGTTGGACGGGCGACCGCGCCTGGGTGAACGCCTCAATGGTATACGCGGTCTGCATGGCCCTGTGCGGTGCGTTCACTGCGCTTATACCGATGGCGATCAAGTCTTACTATATGCTGAGCTCGATCGCCGGTGCCTTCGGCTTCTTCATCGCAGCTAATTACAGCTTGACCAGCATCATTCTTGTCGAGGCAATCACTCTCGAGCGATTTACCAACGCTTATGGACTGCTACTGCTCGTTCAAGGCATTGCTAATCTCATGGGCCCCCCTCTTGCAGGTGAATTATTTTAAACCAATGTTTCGTTAAATCCTTCCCAGGTTTATTGGGCAAAAAAAAAAACAAGGCCAATGGAGGGCTTTAAATTACTCTTTTTAATAAACTAGTATTCTTATTGCCTTAAATTATAAATTGTTCGTGTTCTGAAAGACTCGTACCTTGCTTCGCTAAAGTTTAGGGGTTACAAAGAGAGAAGATTTATCATAGAGAAGTCCGCAATTGATAATAACGCTGATGCCACATCAATTAAGATCAAAAGTACAATATACCCTTAAAAATATTCTAACGTATTTATATTCCATTTGTATACAGAAAAACTTGATAAATTTTCGCTCAATCCATCGGAATTTCGGTAGGACATCGTACGCCATTTATTTTGATGAAGTAAAAATCGATCGCGCGTAGTAATCGTTCCTAAAAACACCTATGAATTCCATGCACGAGGACACGCGGGTTCTCGCATTCATGGCTTCAAGCAGACGCGTTAGACGATTTTACTGGGGGTGCAATAAATGCACATTATGTACAATTTTTCTTCAGAAAATAACTATATCATAATTACTATAATTACCCTAGCAATTGAATCTGCATTATATGCAGATGTTATTTCAAGAATATGAAAGCGCTATTTGATATAGACTGAGCATTTTATTGCATATGCTGCTTGTATTAGGGTTTCGTCGAATAAATAAATTAGCTAGTCTGTTATATAAGATTTATCCGTCTCTTACCTTTGTAGAATACTAATTTTGTTTTATGCCCATTACTGCGGCTTCGTCAATGCGACACGGTTATAGTCTCATATTATTACAATCATCATATCTATAGAGACGATAGACAATAAGAAATCTGTGGTACCCAATACACAGAGAATCTATAGAAAATTTCATTCTAAATATACCACGAAAGACTTGACCGTAACAATTAACAGCCATATTTTCCTTTCTCTAAAAAGAGTCACGCATCTGTAAGAGATTAAATGTCATTAGATGCCTTTGTCAGCAGAATAAATGGATTATTGCGGATTATCAAGAGATTTGCGTTCAAAACACCTGACGTTCGCAAATATTTCGAACGTCAGGAATTGTTAGTACTTGTAAAAAAAGAAGCCATTAAATGTATGAAACGAATCGTTTTATCAGTACTTGTAAACGCGCATGTAACTACTATTTGAATCTGCAAAACATCCAACTGCAAATGATTGCAAATGAGGTATAAAGGAACAGTTGATACAGTAGACTACCCATGGGGCATATGTAACCCATGAGTGCAATGAGACTCCTCGGAACCTGAAAAATGTTATTGTATTAAAACCCATTTGGGTTTTTAAGAAAAAAAAAACACTCCTCTGCGTAAATCAATAGCTATAGCAGAATACATTAAAACTCCGGTTCTTCATCAATCTATAATATAAAGCCATAGATTTAAAAATGAAAAAAAAAACATTGAATCTAATTCACACAAGCATACGAATACAAACTTCACATTCCTCGTTGTGAAATCTAAAAAAAGAGAGTGCGACCTTCACCTTCACCGATACGTACACGGGGTGCAGTAGAAAGTGGGAGTCCTTAATTTACCAGCGAGATAAGAGCCACGAGCGGCAAAGTACAAAGGCGACGATTTCTGAAGAGGCTGCGATAGTTACGACTAAGTGCGACATTCTTTCTCTTTTGTACCAGTTTCTGAACTGTGAAGGAATTGAACATTCATTTTTTCAAATTTAATTTGTCAATATTAAGTTTATTTAGCAAAGAAAGGTTTATTACTGCTGCAACAACAACGATCTACGGTATAAGGCTTTCATCAGCTCTATGTGTTTATCTATACCAGAAAGGATCTTCTCCATTGACCTCGCCTTTTCGTTCGAAAACATTACAGATTATTCATTTTGAAAATCGCATTTGGCTTGGAAAAGAAACTTTGGCTAGTAGTCAGTGTGGAACAATCATCAAATTCATCTCAATGATATGACACGAAGCATACATATGAACGATTCTCTGATAGATTCAATACTTTATGTCAAAACTTTGTGCGCTAGATTATAGACACTTAATATAGACACTTATTTGTCTAGATTATTGATAAAATATTTTTTAAGGTTTTTAAACAATATTTCAATACACTATCTAAATTAATTTCGAGACATGAGATCAATACAATTTTTTTTGCATCTTTTCCATTCTTTTAAAGATTCGACTAATGTAGGCAATTTTGTAATGATTTAATTTTCAAGAATTATTTCATGTAATTTCAAATAATCTGCATATTATGGAAAATAGGCATAAAGTACAAAAAATGCTGAAAATGTCAATTTTGATTTTCCGTAACTAGGAAATTGTTTGTCAATAAATGTATCAGTTTAAAGTTATTTTGAAGAATAATTTAAAATATTTTTTAATCGGCGAATTTGCTAGAGAATTGCCCATGTATTCAATGTATATGTGAATTGCCAGCTGCCAAATAACTTTGCGTTTGTTGTGTCTTGCTTTGTAAAATATAATTCTTATTCGCGAGCTGTGTAAAACAGAAGTACAAACTTTTTAACGGGATGCTTCGAAAAGGCTACTGTTTCAAATTGATTTATTCAGTTCCCTACTTAATTATAAATATACAATACGGTACGTTAGTCACGATAAATAATCACGTATGAAACAAGTTCCTTTCCACGTGTTTTGTTTTATTAATTATGAATTGTGTGATTATACAAGATGTGTGATATTTCAAGAATATGATGACACTGATGTATTATTTGAATTGGATTGGAAGATAGAAGATAATTTTTGTTGATTTGTGCGAAGTTGCCTAAGAGACTAGGCTAAAAAATGGATGTTTAAATTTTATTATAATGATACTTGAAGTGGCCATAAGTTATTTAGAAAATGTCCATTGCTCGATAGTGAGATTTACAAACAAGTAGAAATCATGTTATGCACAGACATCCTAATTTCGTTTTCTCATGACTTAATGTAACATTATTATGAAAAATGTGTGCTTCAACTTCAACGTATCGCATTAAGTTAAACGATGAAGTTAATGAAAATTCCAGTATGCTTGAAAAATGTATTGGCGAATCTCGGTTAATAGCGCAATATATTATCAATATCGATAAATCGATTATTATTAAATTGATAGGAACCTTTCGTAGTTTAGTTTTCATTTTTAAATAAGGCTAGGAAATTCAATTTCTGAAACTGGCTGAAACGCAATACTGTATGAACGTATTGATTTATTATCTGGTTCTCTATTCGTTCAGTCATTCGAGGCGGGTGATCTTGATCGAGTTGACTAATGGACTAATTATTGAGCAATTCTAGGATTAAAAACGACGAGCTATATTAGTTTCATTGACCTCGTTTATCGTCGGATTATGTATCCGTCGATTCTATTGTCACGATATATACTTATAATTTCGGCCCTGATGATTTTCGTTGCTACAACAAAATATTGAAATATCGTACATCACGTACAATGACGTGTACGTTTAGATATTTACGTATTACATGAGAGAATAGAGAATATCGAATTAGAATTATAGAATCATATAGATAATTTATAGAAGAAAATTTATAGGTTTAAGGGGTATTCGGTAAGTATACACGGAGTGCAGCGTATGAACGTAGTACAGCTTGGAATTTAGTAAATGTTCACTGTTGAAATCGGTGATTATCGGTAATATGGAGTTCATTGATGAAATAACTCTAATTCCATAGTGAAAAGTGTCTCTTTGTTAACTTATTCGATAGCGCAGAGAGCAATTGACAATAATAGTACAGAACAATAACGTTTATTGATATTTTTCGACTATTTTACAGTTAGGCAGTTAAGGCAAGCATGAAATCCGAATAATCAGATTTATAAAATTGTTTGAAATGTTCTAGGCTGGTTGTACGACATCACCGGTACGTACGACTTGTCATTCTACTTAGCAGGTTCGTTTATCGCCCTCAGCGGTATGATGCTGATGGTCGTGCCCTTGATGGATATGTATCGCCGTTGGAAAAAATCGGCGGCAAGGAAGCGAGCGAATGCCGCTAATCGAGATTTTGCCGAGATAAACAGCGTCTGAAGGAGTTCTCACATATTAATACCACAACGACTCATCGCACGACGTAAACGTAGCTACGACCATCGCATGCTTTCCACATCCAGGTGCAAAATTCCAAAATAACGGCTATAAAGAGCAAGGAATTGTCACAGATCGGAGAAAAGGACGGAAAATAATTCATTCATAAAAGCAGAAACGCCACACTGCGCAGCGCGCATCGAAGATTGCGAAGCACTTTTGTATCGCGCGTATATAATAATGTTTATCTACGTATAATTCTTTGTATAATCGAAGGATTTGGGGGAAAAGTAGACGAGGACCGATTGATTCGATTCAAGTTACTTCTTCAACATTCGCTATTTATCTCTGTCTGTCGAGGAAACCCCGACTGCCCGATGACTATACGGAGGAGAGCCTCTGTACCCGAGAACGAAAACGTTCTTCAGAGAGGAATTCGGCTGTAGTCTAATTTTTTTCGTATACATAGAAAGCGATGTTTACGCTGCCACGGTTTGAGACCTTACGATTCATTGGACCTGTTATATTATTGTTTTAAGTACGAAACTCGCTAGTTTTAACTTACTTTATATTTTATCAACTGTTTATAACTGCAGATTGCGCTTATTACTATTTTTCATAGGTTTACAAGCTTTTTTTATCGTTTAAAAATTTTCATTCTCTCTCAGGAGTACTTTACTTTAATATATAATTAAAAGAACTTCGTTGGAACTGAATAAAATGTTGTTGTACAATAAGAATAAATTTAGTTTCTTAAGTAAATGGGACGTATCAAAGTATTATTCAAGAGCATTGCACTTGCCAAAAAATGTCTTTTGTTCCAGCTCTCCTTTAGAGACAGTGAACGTTTTCTAAATAATAATCCAATCTATTGATGGGACTCAAACTCAGCGGCGCTCATTTCCATTTTTCTCCTCGAGAAAAAAATCAATAATAATTACAATTTAAGATTATGTAATAAATAAAAATGGTAGCCTTTCGGTAGAGTCTGTGGACCTCCGAGTTCGTTTAAATTAAGAATTAAAAGAAACAAACTCTCTTCCAATAATACGCGCCGAATATAGTTCAATTATTTGTCTGTCTCTCTCTCTCTCTCTCTCTCTCTCTCTCTCTCTCTCTCTCGCTATAAAGAGACAATTTTTTCAGCTTATGTACAAATCATGATGTATACGACAAGTATGTCGTGTATTAAAAAATCGATTGCTATAAAACTGATGCCGCAAATTTGCGACTTGAAAAGTACGCGAGTAGCTGCCACTATCTTCTGCGATCGGCCGTTAATTAATCGAACAAACAAAACTTCATTATGACAAGAAGGTAAAATAGTAAATAAATAATGTTAGCGTTTATAATACTGTAAAATACAAGTTCTATGAAAATAAATTACAAACTAGAATTAATGTACAAATGATAGGGAAAAACACACCATACTGCGCGTCGCATTCAATTCGAGCGATCATAACGTAATGCGATAATCAAATCAATACTTTCGGCATTGGTCCTCGTACACACTCGTTTAATAACGTTTTTGTAGAATTAACCTAATACTTTATATGATAGTTGGTATTTTACAAATTGAAGGGTGAATATATAATATCAATTATAGGTAACTAATTTCGGCCAATATAATTGTTTAAATTATAATAACAGATTGCTCGAGTTGATTCGTTGTGCTTCGCTAGTTTCGAATCTCAGGATATTAAATAGTCACTGTTTGATCGCATATAGTTGATTTTCAAGAGCGTAAAAAATGTTGTAATGGTTCGTTCACTCTCTCTTATATAGACGATCGACTGATATTGGTTGAAAATTGAACCAAGTATGTATCTTTCTCGTCCCTCTATCTTATTTGTTTTTTGTTATTTTGGTGCCTATTACTGCACTGTTACGCAAAAAACTTGGAATCGTATAATTTTTGTCATTTTTTAACTGATTGTTGTTTTACGATTCAGTAAATCTTTGCGAAAAAATTGTGATTATAGTGCACTAACTTTTCGTTAATTTTTCGAATGTGCAATATCGTATCGCTATCAATGCTTCATGTACAATTGCGTTAATTGCTACTCTAACTGTTATAATTCAAAGTTACGCGTATTATTGCCTTTTCATACGTACGAGTTAAGAAGTTTGCAATTAAGATATATTTTTTTTATTGACATTAGTGATATTTATTCCTAAGTTGATGTTGTTGAGGCCTTTTGTGCTTTAATTGGTTCTCCGTTATTAAATTAACTGGTAAATACTGTAATATTAATGAATACATAATACTGTACACAGAACTGTGTAAGAAAACATATTATTTTGTATAATTGCTCATGTAGGAGATGGCATGATGGAGAAAGAATGGAAAAGGAATTAAAGGTTATTTTTCTAACTCTGTCGACTATTTTTTATTGATTACTGAAGATATAACGATTCGCGGCATGAGGCAAAGTATAATATGCCGTTTGTGTAAAAAAATTATGTAAGCGAAAAGTTAAATAACAAAGAATAGTCAATAATTCGAATGAGATAACAATTACAGAAGGGTTGATTTAATAAGTCATTCAGTATATTGTTTTTGTATTATGTATATTGATAATTTTGTTCTCATGTAATCCAATTTATCGTTGAATTGAAATAATTTTTTAAACGTATAGAACAATGCTTTTTATGACTGTTTTCACTTTAAAAATTATGTATTATGTTATATGAATTAATAATATCAGTTACAACCTAACTTATCAAACTACTGTATATTCAATATGTTCACATCTCTTAAAAAATGAACAAAAAAATCGTTAAATCCTAAAAATGTATCAATTATATATTTTGACATATTTTTCAAGATAAGAAGAAATACATATGTACATCACTCCCATTCGTCTTGTAAACTACAAACGTAATGAAAATTCATACATAACCAATGGTTTGAATTAATTGTCAGTCAAAGTGAGATGATCGTGGCATTATACGTAAAGAATCTGAAAATGCAGCTTTACTGTGATGATATAATTTACACCACATGAATTTTCGGAAAAGTTTATGTCATTTTATGTTTTTAATTTTCCCCGTTCTCGTAATCTTTTAAAGCAAATACTCATACATTTAATTTTCAATTGAAACGGAAAAAATACTCTCAATTACAAATATTAATGAAGGTAAAATGTAATATAACTTATAACGATAAATTACCGATGTTAAAAATATATTAAAATAATTTGGCCGCCGGCCAAGCTTCTCGAATATAATTAAAACTTTATTAGAGATAGATTTTTAAGAAAATATCTTAAGTAAAATATTTAAGCGGTTTTAACATTGAATCTAGTGTGCTAATTAATGTGGCAATTGAGAAAATCGTCAACTTTTCTGGACTATGGCTTGTGTTTAAGGATTACAGTAATGTCAAGCAACATACTATTATATATATATGCGTGTGTGGTCTTAAACGTACGTACGACGAGAAATATATTAAATATATTAAGTATTTACGACTCATAAAAAGCAATATTTTATTATATATAATTGAAAAAACACAACCCGAATATAAATAAGAGATAATATGCGGAGAAAATTTGTGCATTTCCATGAAGTAAACAAATATTATTAAGAATATAATAAAGAGAGAAAAATTATGAGTAAAGAAAGATGAATATATCCTTGCGGTGAACGGAATAGTTTTGTTTTATTGTTATAAGCGCGCGATAAAAAAATTAATGAATCGCAATGGATTGTAAGGAAAAATGTGCGGTAAAATAATAATAGAGTGAATAAGCTGATTATTTTATAAATAAAAGAAAGAAGTGAAGGCAGTGGCGTGAAAGTTATATATAAATACTTTACAAAAAGAATTTAGAATCAACATAGATCAGCATAGTTTTGAGCTTTTTGGTTCATTATCCGAATGCCATAAGAAATTAGATTACGCGTAAGCGTATGCCAGTGCTCTTCAATCAAGAATTTAAAATGATGCAGGAAAATATTTATATTCCAGTTATACATAAAGTGTTACATAAGTGTAAACAAAAGCAGTGTATAAAATGGGAGGAGCCATTATAGCCAGTAATACGATAAAATAGATTAGATTTGTATAGTTGGAAGTTCGACTTGGGGCTGTTGTATGTTCATCTGATATATATATGATTATAGTAGAAAAAGAAAAAACGTATTAATTATAGATTTTGGCTTATCTTCCTTGCTATCGGTGCAATGATGGTTAGACTGCGATGACATTACACGTGCGCTTTGGACATTCATTTGTTTCCAATACGAACAAAAAGCTTGGTCGATCAAATAAGTAAACATTTTTCTTCCAAGCTAATTTTTCTCCCAATAAATTAGCTCCGAGTCTTACCTTATGCGGTTATTATATATAATAATTCCGAAACGATGTTAGCACACAGCACGACGACAGAGTTGTTAGCAGCGAGTACCTGGGAATTACTCAAAGAGAAATATAGTCGGAAATTCGGTGAATTGCATACGCATTCGATAAATAAATTATGTAAACTGCAGAGGATATATTGTCATATTATCATGGCGCGCTGATTAAACATCTACAGATTATTATTATTATTATTATTATTATTATTATTATTATTATTATTATTATTATTATTATTGTGCTATATAACAAAGATTTCTATTTCAATATTCAAATAAATTCAAATTCAAATAATAGAAAATAGTGTGTCAGTAGTAATTGGTACCTACTCTCGGCAAGCTTTTCGTTACTTATCTTATTTTTGTTTCTTCTGTACTTACGCAGCAATATTTCATATATGAATTAATCATATAAATCCACGAAGCCAGACCAGTTACGTGCTGCTATCTTGCGGTCGGATACAAAGTTTTCAACGATATACCTTTGTTGGAATTTAATGTAAAATAAATAATACTTAATTTTGGAAGTATTTGTATAAATACTTATTATATGTATACTGTGGCTAGTATACAGTAAAGTTTAAGATACACTTGGCCGTGTACTCGTGGCGGTTGTTCCTGATGGAGTGAGTGGGCCTTTGCTTTCTTCTGCATCTATTAGTGCGAGTGCAATACACATGCAGGTCAGAAAAACATTAGGTCACAGTACGATGTAATAATTGTATTGCTATACACATTATCGGCGTATTCCAACAACCTTCATTCAGAATTCCACCTGATTCCACCGACATTTCATTCTTCGGTCAGTTTTAACGGTCTTCAAATTTATCATTTCGTCATTTTATTTCTTTCGCTCTTTGGAATTTTCACTTTCAAAGGACTACTCGTTAAATAATCAACTGTAATTTGATATATTAATTATCTTATACTAATTAGAAGTAGTTTGCAACGAATGATTTACATCGATACGTTTAAGGACATTCTCGTCGTAACGTATTTCGATTATTTTGACGCAACACTTTTGTTATACAATTTTACAAGAGAAGCTTTTTGCACGACAATCGCGTAATTCCTGTGCAATTATACTTTCGATTGTCTAGAAAATTGAAAGGAAATATGATGTGAAAATAAATAAATGAAATATCTGGCAAAACATTGTGACGTGTGGTGCCATGTAGACGGTTCCTATCTTCGAATCTTCCAAGCTAATATTATTTGATTTTTGAAACAACGTCAGCAGGTTCTATTTAACGCTGTTCGCTTATCTTTTGACAGCTTTTCGTTGGTCTAATTTTTTGAATCCAAAGAAAGCAGCTGTGATACGATGGCAGATGTACCGATAGCAGATCTGCACGAATTATTCATATTGACGTTCTCGTCTACACAGTGATAATTTAATTGACACGTACATACTAAAGGCATATAGATGTACGTACAAACAAATTCATAACAAATGTATTAAAAAATCAATCGGTTCCTTTACAAGTTTAACAAGATTGCTCATATGCTTATCCATAAAACGATACTTGAAATTCGATGAGGCATAGGAGTGTGCAAGTAGAAAGTAACTCGATATGGTCAGACGCGCGGGATTTGAATTAGCAATAAGCGTCGACTGCGAGTTTCTCGGAAAACAGCTTGACGCGCGTTCGTTAATTAATAAACCGCAACGAGAACAAATTAAATATGAAACGCTGAAGGCGTTGTAAATCAAACCTATCAGCAGCTCCGACTGAAATCCTAATCAAATATATTTATATACACTTATCTCCTATTCTTCTCGATGAAGAACAGAAGGCTCAGGGTCGCGACAACGAATACGCGTCTTATCGTAGAAGCTGCGAAGAGATTTTCCCCCATAAATCTACCCGTCACGGCTTTATGCGAGAACAAATTGACGTGGACCGCAGAGGAATTTTTTCGGTCCGATCTTCGTATTTTTTTCGTCTTTTTTAGAAGGTGACTTATCGATAGTCTCGTAGTGTACGATCTCGTTCTCGTTCTATTCGAAGAACAATATTTCAGACAAAATGCGATAGTGATCGAGCTTTTGGCGTTACGACGCAAAATTGAAAGAGAAAAGAAATTCCGTAAATCTTTCGCGCCCCATTGTGAAAACTCCCGAGGAATCTCAATGAAAGCACGCGCGCGCGGTGACATGCGCCCCACGAGTCTCTTGCACGCGCAGCAACGTATACACACCCACGCACACATGCACGGGCTCGGATTCGCGTCGTTGTTCTCGAATCGAGCCGACCGACGTCTCGAGCCGCAGTAGTCAGTCTCGCCCCGACGACGACACCGTAGACTTGGCCCACGAGCGCGCGCGCGCGCGACAGAGATAGAGATAGAGAGTGAGAGTATATGTGTATATATATATTTATTTATTTATACATATATGTGTGTGTGCGTGTGTGTGTATATATGTATATGTATATGTATACTCGAACAATAAAACCATATATGCATATATAAGTAAATACGGTACGAACATTTTCCTTATCACAGCGGCGCGTGATATATAGTGTCGCGAGGAGTCGCTGAGATCCAAAGGCATTTTCAAGGCGAAAGAAAAAGAACAAGAAGGAGAGCAAGAAGAAGAAAAATACGTGAACGAAATTAAACATTTTTGGTGAGCTTTAATAGTTATTATCGAATATACCGTCTGTTTATATTAATAATGCACATCGTGTGCATGTTTTACTCAAGTATATACATTACAGTGTCGAGGTGCACACGCGGTGGTAGGGTATTGCAAAGAGAGATGAGAGAGAGAGAGAGAGAGAGAGAGAGACAAAGAGAGGAATGAGGGAGACACGCGCGCGCTATTTTATCGATTTCCATCCCGGCCAGCGCCGTCACAGCGCTGACGTATATATAGCGAGCTAACTATGTTGATGTTTTTCTCGTGTGATACGATGATGCATGACTGTTACCAATATAAGGTATACACATATTAAGCACTGTCACGTGCGTTTAACGCATTCGCGAGAATGAAAAATCGTCAAAATCGAGTTTCTATATATAACGTCCGAAGGGCATGTGTACAAACATGCAGGTATACCGGCGTCGACGGCGGTGGCGGCAGTGGTACTGCGTGCGAACGTTTCTTATCTTCGAGAAGACTTTTCTTTCGGTTTTTCTCATTGGATGCAAGCGCGAAATTATTTTCCTATATACATGCATTCTTTTTGTACAAGACACTTTCTATGTATATTCTCTCTCTCTCTCTCTCTCTCTCTCTCTCTCTCTCTCTCTCTCTCTCACGCACACACACACCCGCTCTAGCTCTCTTTGTTTTTATAATTGATATAGTATTTTTTTGTACACAGTAGTGGTAGTTGAAACCTTTGACACTTGATAAACCGTAGACGATAATTATAAAAGGAAAAAATATTTGCACACATAGAATATATAGAGCGCACCGCACCCAGCCACTAGCGCTCCGATGCACTATACCACCTGCACTCACATCAATACAGTAGCGTTTATATAGCACACCGAAGAAATAGACACGAACCCGCATGTATTCGAAAGAACGTGAATCCTGACAAGGATATGGCCAGTGGCAGGTGAGAAATTCTCTTTGTTATATTGCCTCAAATTCAACATAGTCTGCATGCACATAGCGCAAGAGGTGCTGAATTTCTTTTTGTATGCCTACATATACGCGCGCGCACGTACACATACACACACACACACACACACATAAAAATATATATATATATCTCTCGGCACGTATATATATATATATGTATACGTGCCGAGAGTCGACGAGCGTTCGAAGGGGCTGTAGTCGACGTCACGCGGCTCTGACGTCACGGTACGCGCTAGTATTCATTGAACGAACTGGGACTGCTACACCCTACCGTTGGATTATCAAACGGTATGCATTTTCTATACGATTTCAATTGAGTGTATTAATTCTTTTAATTCTTCTTTCAACTGTTAACGTACAATTATAACGTATATTTCTTCTTATATTTATATATTACGAGCAACTCTTGCGCTTAACTTATCCATCTATTTTAATATTAACGATGCTATGATCGTAAATAACTCTTTATCAACGCTTGGTATTTTGAAAATGCGTACGACGAGTGCAATAAATCAAATGAAAGTACAAACATCAGTGAGAGACAACGTTGATGTTGTAGATTGTAATCTACGATAATTTGATATATTCTGCAAGTTTACAGAAAATACCCGATGATTTTGCTTTTCGAAAATCCAACGTCTAACCCCACTTCTCCCGTAACCCACTTTCTTGTCTGGACAACAACTGACTCGTGTTAGATACGATTTTTCGTCTGTTTAACTCGACCGAATG
The DNA here is from genome assembly GCA_018906985.1 of Apocrypta bakeri. Lineage (NCBI taxonomy): Eukaryota > Metazoa > Arthropoda > Insecta > Hymenoptera > Pteromalidae > Apocrypta > Apocrypta bakeri. The sequence goes on along the minus strand of JACCIA010000008.1, from coordinate 1,993,985 downwards.
CTTGAAGGAATTTCGCGGAATATATTACAAAGAGAAAATACAAAAAGAACTCTTTTGAAAATTTGAGCCCAAAAATTAAATGATGATATTGTCTAATTGTTCGAAAATTTCGGAATAGGAAATCGGAAATTATAGATTTTGGTTTAGCTAGAATTCGAGATAGAGCTGCTAGGTGATAGAGTTCCGTATGATCCTGTCGTTTCTTTCCAAGGATCAAATTCTCTTCGTCACCTTGACCGACTAGGTTTTCATTATAAATTTCTAACTTATATATTTCCTTGAAAGTTCGAGATAGCGTCCGATACGAGTGCTGCTTACGTCGCGGAATTATTAATAATTCTTCGAGGGAACTCTAAATTGAATTTGATAAAAGCTTCATATGAATATATATATCGGAGTGTATGAATTTTAAACGAAAAGAAAAATAATGCACTTTTATCGGCTGGAGTAAAAGACGAAAATTGATCGATAGAAAAACACATACGCAAGCACGCAAGCACACACGCACACGCGCACAGACGCACGGCGACGAATTTGAATAAGAAAAATAAGTATACTTAGCCTTCGTACGAAGGAAGAGAACGGATCAATAGAAACACACGTGTATACTCAAGAATCTCAACGAAAACGACAAGTGGTAAATCGAAGACTCGGCCAACGTTGTATTTATATAAAATAAAATTCAAGGTCACATTATGCCTCGATCGAGCGATATTTTTCTGGAATTGCTATTACGTAGAAAGCTTTTTATATTAATAATCCGCTGATGCGGCAACGTCCTTTGTGCTCGTTACTTAGTTTAGGTACAGCCAAATTCGTAGCCAAAATAACTGTCAGCGATAGCTCGACGAGGAGCTCCAAAAATATTCCTGGTAATTATTTTCTGTTAACTATTTGCTGGTAACTATTTTCTGGTAACGATTATATAAGCCTATTTACTCATTTGAAATTAGTGACGCTTACGACAGAGGATTTCGAAAAAGAGTACAATGTCAATGTATATAAGATGAGCGTTTAGTGGAATTCAACCGAAGAGGCCGATGGCACTTTCGATGACACGTATTTCGAAAGTAAAAATTCTGTTAATGGTCGACCAATCTCTATATTAACTATCTACGTATACAAAAAAGAGTCGCGATTATTTCCGGTTGACATTTGCCACTCCGATTCAAGATCAAGATTATTCAACAATATCGCTACTAAACTTATTTTAGACTAGCCCGAGACTCTTTTATCTCTATATTCGTCTTTGTATTTAAGTACTGAATTATAACTTATTGTATTATGCACATCGTTTGGTAACTGAACGCGCGACTACGCGAAAAAAGTTAACTAACCGTGGCACACAGGAGTTGTTGTGCAACTCGACGCAAAAACATATAACGAGTCGTTTCGTGCGCGTCGATTATATTCCGAATTGTATACTCAGGATACCCATCAAGTGCCGTACATGATACACACACACACACACACACACACACACACACACACAACCTATATGTACACAAAAAGGTTATCATCGTCATCATCACAAGCGAATTCGAATTCGCGCATCGACCGAAAGAGAAGTGCAATTCGATAATAAACTTGATTTTTCAAAGGCGCGTATAGCCGATGAGTTTTTCTCCGCGCGAAGGTCGAGCGAATTCAAACAATATACATGCGATGCGAATTAGACGCACAAGTAGAGCTTTTGTGGATTCTCGTACCGTGTCTTCGGTACCGTATCTTCGGTACCGTATCTTCGGTACGAGAGGTACGAAGACCCCTCTGCTCGTTGCCATCATTCATGCATGCTTCACGCATCGACAAATAAAAAGTACCATAATTTTCTGTACGAAAAAGTATTGCGCAATAACATAAGACCGACACCTGCATGTGCGCGTAGCGATCTATCGGTAATATCTCCGTTAAATGTAGATTTCCGTTGAATACTAAAGACAAGCATTGGGGCTCCATATATACTGGTTGTACGCAAATGCTTCAATCGTCCAAAGTCCTTCGTTCAATCCTACGCAGCATCTATATCCTTTGTCCCAGGGCCGCGAGCAACTACGCGCGTTTCTGACCCAATAGCGGGTCAAGGCCGCTAATTCCATTTGCCGTTTCCATGCCTCGTCCCCGTACATGCTGCACTTTATTTTTATTATCGTATGTCCTCCCCAAGCTTATATATATATACTGCGCAAAATCTCAATACGCGTCGCCGTGTCACTTGGCAGTCGTAAAAACGAAGGACTACATACATATATATGTATACATCAATACACCTTTTATTGCGCTTGTACCAGCTGACACTCGCACAAACTTATCTCGATGTACATAGTTTCGCTAGATTTTGTTAAGACCTTTATTATACCTGATATTGGGACCAGACGAGGTGCGCCTGAATTTTATCGACTTCAGCGTATGACCATAATACGCCTTCTGCGCTAATTATACCTTAATAGCAGTTAGCCAGTATGTGCTTCTTTAGAATGGTCTTCTTAGAAATTCACTGTAGAGCCTTCGATCGCTATTTCAACTTCCAAACGGATGCACCGATCCATATGCATACGCTATACATCTATACACTATAATAGCGATACCAGAGGAAGTTTTTTTCTATTTTTCTAAGAAGTGGGTTAGAAAATATTAACAATCCCTATATATCCGTTGAGAATCCATTTCATCGGATTGCCAACGGATGCAATGACGACGACGAGGACGGCGACGAGGACGGCGACGAGGACGGCGACGACGCCGTCGGCGGCATCGAGCGGTCGGTCGTCATGACGACGCTTTTCCTTCCGACGTCGTCGACGTCACGCGAACAGCCGCCACAGCTCTGACGTAACCGTTTCGAGCTACACCCCGTTAACTTGACTCTGCATATATATGTGAACGCATGTATATATCTAGTTATATATCTAGTTATATATCTTGTTATATATCTCGTTATGTATCTTGTTATGTATCTTGTTGAATATCTTGTTGAATATCTTGTGCCGGTGGCCCAGTTTCGAGCTTCCGCGCAGGTCGAGGCTGGATTTTTGACCGATGGCTATTTACTGCACCTTCCAGACGTTGTTTCTCACTTTTCGAAGCTCTATTACACTTGATTTCTTCTGCTTTATCGATTCGGTGCTGTATTCTCATATTTCAAAGCTCGCGCAAGCGCAGTTCATTTATCAAATGCGAAATTAGTCAGAATAATTGAGACTTGCAATTATTCAACTTGCAATCGATCCTCGTTATTGTAATTCCAAGCACCTATCGGGCTTTCAGCTCTTGTTGAATCAATAGACTCGCAGATGAATCGCGTCAAAGGCCACTCTCCGTCTTTGCTGCGCGAACAAACGGGGAAGGTTCTTCATTGAAACTTTTTAACCTTCGGCAAGGTCTCTCGGAGTTATCGTAGAAAGCTTTTTTTCTCTACATTTGTTCACTACTCGTCAAGTAAGTATGCAATGAAACGAGGCAATGTAATTCTCATTGCTAAATTCAACCGGATTTCAACCGAAATTCACATCTCACGTATTCTGGATATACATACACATTATTGTGAATAACTTGATTAAGAAACAACGATAGGCTCGAGACATCGAGGATGTTCGTGTATTAAAAATCGGCAGTATCTGGTGACGACAGGTTCTAACGATAAGGAAACGTTGTTGGTATGTGACCTGGCCTCGCGTCGCAAAACAGAAAGGGAGAGAGAGTTCAAGCTACTTGCATTGAGAGCGCGAGCGCGGGCGCGTGGGCTTAAAGAGCCCGGCTTGATTAATGGGACGAGACTCTTTTTAGGGGCAATTGAACGATATACCGCGGAAATGAGAATTAAATCATCTATTTATTTGTTACTCTTGTACGCGTGTGAAACATGGAGACGGAGAGAGAAAGAGCGGAGCTAAGGAGTAATGCGCCTTTCTCTCCCTCCCTATCCCCCTGCACCAGTCCATTGAATTTGTAGCGAAAAATGAGAAAAGTACTTGATTGTCGCCAAAGTAAGCGATCTCTGTGAAAGAATAATGTATATATATATATATGTACAACAACAATCAGTACAATTACGCGCGTAATAGGCAGCGTCTGCGATAAGACGAGCTTCTGCGGTAAATTACCCTCGTATGTATACGTATAAATTACCTGCGACGTTTAGCCCAGTTTCTCGACTCTTCCCTGTATTACTATGATTCTTGTCTTGTACAAACGCTGCGATATTTATACACACGCGCGTTGAATTAGTATTTAGACACGAACCTATTAAAAGAATGGGTCTCAGATTGCGCGAAAAGGAAAAATATATACATATACAGAGTTGGGAGATGATTTATATAATAGTGATCGCGCAGCAAGCGATAAGGGGATTTCGAAAAACGCTGGTAACTCATGAGGCATTAGCGACGCAAACATCATTACGAATTTGCGCGTCTGCTGCGCGCAGTAAATCAGTCCCGCGTTTAATCCTAAGAATAATTTTTTAAGAGGAAAAATCATCCCGAGAGAATTTCGACGTTTAAAGAGTTTCTCTACTTTTGTTTCTCGCTGATCGTCCTATTCAATCGATTTCATGCCTATTGAACTTGTCGCCTATACGCAATGTCTCACTGCATGCTAACTTATACTTTATTATAGATGGATTAAAAACATGTTTGCTATTCTTAAAAAAATGCATTCATTTAGAAAGATTTTTTTGTACGAAGAAAACATTTACTTGAAATAAAAAGAATATTTTCGTTTTAAAAAGTTCATAATCTTTTATAAGGAGTTGATAAGTATTTTCTTATTGCTGGATTAAATATTTTCAATAATATTGAAGTAAATATTTTCTAAAATGTTCATTTTATTATTATTTCTGTAAGTACAATAAAGGATTTAATAATTACTTGCTCTCCAGAGTGAATTTTTTACTTTCCAGTTATTTACTTTCTCACTCTCCAGATTTAATATTAATCATTGTTTTTTATTTAGCACAGCTTGTTTATCGAATAATTTATTTTTCAGCATCACGCAATAATAATAATAATAATAATAATAATAATAATAATAATTGTCGAACCTGTACACGCTCACTTTCGTATACTTTTTGTTTGAATATGATTTTGTAAATGCTCAGACTCACGCGGTGTAGGTGTGTCGCATGCACTTTATCTAGACCCAGTCACGACTGCATGCCACGAGCGTTATATTACACATTACCCCGATGGTGAGTAACTTTATATTTTTATATTTTTTTCCCCGGAGCGGAAATCGCTTGCGTGAACACGTCGATTAGTATGCGAAGACCGCAAAGATTTTCGTTAGTTCAAAGATGTCATTTTTTCAGCGATTTCCGCTCCTTGAAAAGGCCGAACATTTGAAAACAGGTAAGAGGCATGAGATGATCCGTGATGAGATGTCAATGTTAGTAATTAGTTACATTATTGTCGCATGCCTAACACATAAGAGTGAACTTTTGAGAAGAAGCAATAACTAATGGTGAAAAAATGTTTCATTCCCAGGAAGATTCGTGCCGCGAAGACACGTGCATGCTGAGCAGCCGCAACGGTCCAAGGCTCAGCACCATCCGAAGAGATAGTGAACTCGTCGATAGAGTTGCCAAGTGGTCAGTTTCCGCTGTCCTTATGGTAGGTGAAGGCTCCCGTCCACCAGGCTGCTGCACACCCCCCAGCTACGAGATTCAAGGGCTGAAGGGTTGGCCGCGCCGCTGGAGCCAGTCGGCCACCAGCAACACCTACATTTAGAGGACTCGTCGTCGCGTAGCTCGACGATACGAGCGAGCAACAGAAGCTTCAACAAATCAAACGTGAATCCGCGTACAATGGCCGAGCGGAATCGTAACGAGCAGAAACCGATGGTCGCCCCGGCCGGCAAGATCGTTAACAACAACGAGGTCTTGCCGAGAAAGGAGGGTCTCTACGCGAAGAAGGAGCACAGCAATTATCAGAGGTTCGTCGAGTACCCGAAGAACGATTCGGTGGACACGCCGTCGAAGAAGGCGCCGCTCGTCGGCTGGCAGAACGGCAGTCCAACCCTCTTCCCCAGTTCGCCAGAGGATCGCGCGTACAAATCGGCCTTTATCCCGGAAACTCCGTCCGAGAGCTCGGGTATCGGCCACGACAACGCCGACAACGCCGACAACGCCGACAACGCCGACGACGACGAGAACACGGAGAACCTGAGCAGCATCGTCGATGAGAAAGGCGTCCCGTCGACCCCGGGACTCACCGTCGACAAGAGCATCGAATCCTTCTCCCAAGAGGTCGACCTGTCGACGTCCTCGAATCCGAAGCTCGAGCCAGTGGACTTGCAAAAGACCAAACGCAAAAGTCCAACGCACGAGGAGCCAGCCGGCATACTCGTGAAGAGACGCTACTCCGAGCAAGATTCAGGGTCGACTCTCGTCCACGACTCGCAACGACCCGTCGACGAGAAGCTGCTCGTCGAGAAGGACTCGATCGACGACTCGGACGTCATGCTCGAGATCTACGACGACGAACTGGACAGCAACAGCAGCAGCAGCAGTCGCGAGGGATCGAAGAGGAAGGCCAAGATACCGGACGGTGGTTGGGGATGGGTCGTCGTCTGCTCGTCCCTCGTGATCTCGATGATTGCCGACGGCGTGTCCTTCAGCTTCGGCCTCTTGTACATCGAGTTCCTCTACGAGTTCGAGGCATCGAAAGCCAACACAGCCTGGATAGGCTCGCTCTTCATGGCGGTACCGCTGCTATCCGGGCCGATAATGTCGGCCCTCGTCGACAGATACGGCTGTCGGAAAATGACCATAGCCGGGGGCCTGATATCCGGCACGGGCTTCGTGCTGAGCAGCTACGCAAACAGCATCGGGGTAATGTATCTAACGTTCGGCGTTCTGGCGGGGCTGGGTTTGGGTCTGTGCTACGTCACGGCCGTCGTGAGCATCGCGTTCTGGTTCGACAAGAAGCGTACCCTGGCGGTGGGCCTCGGGGCCTGCGGCACCGGCATCGGCACCTTCGTTTACGCCCCCATGACGACCTACTTCATTCAGGAATTCGGCTGGCGAGGCTGTGTGCTCTTGCTCGCCGGTACCTTCTTCAACATGATCGTTTGCGGGACGGTGATGCGAGACCCCGAATGGTGGATCCTCGAGCAGAAAAAGCAGCAGAGCCCGAATTCGCCGAAGAAGAGCGCCCAGGGGGGTAATGGGAACAAAGATAAGTTGCAGGACGGGAACAGCAGGTCGCAGGCCAGCCCAGCGGACGAGGAGTTTCCGGGAGTCGAGGAGCTGAGGAGACTCATGAAGAGCGGTAAGGCGCCGGAGTACTTGTTGCAAAATCTCAGGACTAGCACCGAGACGAGAGTCAATCCCGGAGGGAATCCGGCTTTTAGGAGCGTTGTCAATTTGCCGACTTTCGTCAGGCAGAGCGAGAAGGTACGCACAAATCTTGCACTTGCAAAATCTATTGCGAGCTCGTGCATTGCATCATTCTAGAAAAGAAATTTCATATCCAGTCTGCCTTCAATTCTGTTACAAATGTAAACGTTTGTAACAACATTTAGTAAATCAAAGAGTGCATTTAGGCTTCGTTATTGTATTGCTTAATACGTTCCTTTTCAAATAATACCATCAGTTTAAGAGTAGGCGACTACACCAAAATAATATTTAAAGCATCGTTTCAAGAAAATTGGATAGTTACGTAAGTCTAGAAATGCAAAATTTATTGGTAATTACAAGAATGGGTGATAGTCATCGATAGTCCACAATGGTACATTATGAATATACCGCAGGCACAATGTGAATTACCCTAGTTGACCATATTGTCTTCCTCCAGTGAAATTTAACTATATTGAATATATTATTACATATATTAAATATAATGAAAGCAAATCCTAAAATCTATGCAGATATAACTCGTATGATTTGGGATTTCTTAGTAAAGTAGGTCTTTAGTAAATTTGGCATTGTTACGAAAATTTCGGTCTCTAATGTGTTTGTTTTGGCAATTCCCGTTTCAGGTCCCGCTCGAGGTACTGGAATCACTGTCATCGAATTCGCGCCTCTACAACGTCATCCTGGAAAACTATCCGAGTTTGCTGCTCTGCAGAAGCGCCTCGGATAAAAAGCTCGACGAGTCGAATGGAGATGTGAACAACAAGAGCGGAGTCACTATGTCGATGAGGTTACAGGACTGGTCTGATATCTGCAACCTGCACATTTTTCTTCGCTAACACTTTATTTCGCCTTGTATTACTCGCACACGGCACGCACTCAATTCTTTAGTTTTATCATTTGCCATTTAAGATACATTTGTATGATTTTTCATTTGAGTTTTCTTTTCGTTAATCGTGTCATTGTACAACATCAGGTATACAATATACAATACCGTTTAGCTATACTTTATACTTTATACTTTATACTAATGTTTAACGATGTCGTATGCGCTTTGTTGCATGTATCCGTGTAAAATAGACCACGTAAAATGTAGAGAATATAGAAAAAAAGCTTGATCTGCCAAGCGTGTACGTATGATCATTTGGTCGTCGTGTCGTGTCGTGTCGTGAGGCGAAAGCTCGACGTAACAAGGACGTCTCTTGCTCGTTTCGTTACAGGCTGAAACAAGCCAAGGAGAAAACGAAAAAGCACCCGCAGCAGCAGATGCAGTCGTCGCGACCAGGTTCGACCCACGCTTCGACCAAGGTTTTAGCCGCCCGTCGAATGTCCCGTAAAGATCTGGAAGAGGCGAATCCTTTGTTAGCCAAAGAACTCGCCCAAGCCGTAAGTTAATTTCCGTTCTTGTCTTTAAGTGACGATAAAAAAACTGAAGGAAAGTTCAAAGGGAGTGGAAATGAACTTTCGCCTTGTGATTTCTCACGGCAATACGCCAATGAGTTAAACTAGCCTGTATATAGATACTCGCTCTTGAGTCGCGCCCCTCGTCCTCGCATTATGATTCTAGTTTCCAATCGATTTTCTCGCTCGTTCTTATTCTAGCCGTATCGTATCCTCGGAATAATAAATAATAATATGTGCAGATAGCCGAGGCCGAGCGCGCCAAATCGGTATCTCGTCACCATCTTCCCGGCTACGGTCCCGGTGTCGTCCGTACGGACTCTCTACCTTGGCTCCGGCGTCAGTTCAGCACCAATACACACTATTTCAAGGACATCAGAATACATCGGAATTCAGTGATGTATCGCGGCGCTGTTCTCAACCTTCACAAATACCGACTTCGCGCCAGCAGTTGTCCCAACATCTATAGGAACAGTATGACAACGCTTGCCAAGGAGAACGAGGAGGTGAGGCATTTCTTTTAAACGTTTGACGGATTAAGAAATAAATTCTTTTCTCTTCCATCGGTTGCACAGAAGTGGTATAGCGAACTGGTCGACTTACTCAAAGGGATGATGGATTTCTCGATGTTCTCGGAGCTTCACTTCTTGCTTCTCTCCCTGTCGACGATTCTCCTCTTCACTTGGTTCATCGTGCCTTATTTTTACCTCGCCGAGCATCTCAAGCGACACGGCTACCGCGAGTCGCAGTCGGCTAATCTGCTCAGCTACATCGGTATCACTAACACCATAGGAATGGTAAAGGTTTAAGACAACGACAGCTTCTCATCCGAGAACGGTGAATAAACGAAATATGTTTGCAGATCGCACTAGGTTGGGCGGGTGACCAGCCCTGGATGAACGTCACCAAGACGTACACTTGCTGCCTGATTGCCTGCGGTATCTCAACGATTCTCATGCCGATCTTTACCGATAACTATGCAGCTCTCGTCGTCATCTGCTGTTGCTTCGGCCTGTTTTTCGCCAGTAACTTCAGTTTCACGCCTGTCATCCTCGTTGAAATCATCCCACTCGAGCGATTCACCACGGCTTACGGGCTGAGTCTCCTCTGCCAGGGAATCGGTAACTTGCTCGGACCACCACTAGCCGGTTGGATCTTCGATATGACTCAACTCTGGGATCCGTCGTTCATCATGGCTGGCGGTTGGATCATCGTGTCCGGTTTGCTCATGGGAATAATCCCTTACACGAAGAATCGCAAGATTTGGGGCAGTGGACCGGTCGAGATCGAGAGGGAACGCGAGTACTCGGCTTGAATCGAAGAGTCTGGATCCGAGGATTAAACGATGCAATTTTTTTACACCTTCTTTCGTTCTAAATTCAAACTATGTAGCGTTAGTACTTATATCGTTTGAACCACTTTATTTCGTTACCACCGAGGTACCACCGGTGGCTTACGCCAAATAACGTGCTCAACAACGGACAAATTCGAGAGCGACGATAATATAGAAGTAATTTTCATTTTTTTCACTTCTTGTTAGAATTTCTATAATTCATAAGATTTTTCATAGAATTCCGAAGCAGTCAAGAAAACTGTTTATCTGCATATTTTCAGTATTAGTTTACAGTAATTAATACGCAAAGCCGAATGCAACCTCAGAGTTATTCAATCCTGGAGATTAGATTGAACTTACTGTTTTATGTATTATGTATCTTATTTAGTTATTTGAAAATAAGAAAAGTTCAAAAACTACTTGCGAATCGCCATATTGTAAGCGCTATTTGTTTTAGCCACTTGCGTTGGAAATGTTAAGCAGTTGTTTTATCGTTAAGTGTATAGTAGCAAAAAATTGTACATATTATTTCAGTCTACTTTACAAGTGAAGAATTCTAGTTATTGATCGGGTATTGATCGTTTAAACGGACGATTGAAAACAAGCTTTTACTTTATGCGCATACCGAATGTTTATTTAAGAAAATAACCATCGTTAATTATTATTCAAGTTGGTTAATTGCCGGGAATCGGAAGAAAAATTCTGCTAAAAAGAAGAAATTCTGGTAAAAGAGTACATAAAGTCTTCCACTATTATATTGTATCAAAACGAAAAAATACACGTTGCTATTACTTCTTTCTTCGCAAACGCGATTTTCATCTCGTTTCGATACTTTGCACTAATTTCTTAAACGTATCTTTCCCACTTACGCTAATTCTTTGTATGAATTATAAAAAGTAGCAAATAAGGAGAAAATATTTTTTCTGCTCTTTTCTAATTTTTCAAGTTTCATACTTTATAAAAATAATGACACGTTGAATGTAGAGTATTTGTATTATTTTAATAATGCAAACAATTGGTAATATTGAAAATATTGAAAAGTTCGGACAAGTATATCAAACGTTCTCTTATGATATTTATGCAATAGCATAAATGTTGACTTTCAGCAAAGTACTTAAGTGTTCTTTAATAAAAATACGACTGTTCAGAAGAACCTCAAACAACAAAACAGTAGCTACGGATCTGTCTCTATGGATGAAAATATTTTCGAAAATGAAAATTTAATATTTTGACTTTTGATTCCTCGATTGGTTAGGGATGAATAATTTTTGAAAATTGAGTGATTTCGCGTCACGTACATCCGTCAAAAGGCATCTAAAAAGCCCAGAGCGATCGAAGAACCAATGTCTCTGTAAAACCGTCGCTCCAAGCGAATGAACGTTACGTTTATACATATATTTATTTATTTATAGGCGAAATAATTAATCGCCATTAGTCAATTGTAATGAAAGAAGCGTGTGTTGAGGTAAAGGAGATAATACTGTTGCGTAGCTAATTTATTAATATTAATTGTTTACTAATCGAAGTTTAATAGTTGATCGAAATGCATGTATATATAAAAGAAAACGAAGAAAGTGCCGCATACCGATCGCGCACCTGAAGTCTCCTTGCCATGGTGCAGCCGAAGCTTCGGTCGATAGTAATGTACGTGTCTTCGGAAGTCAACAATTAATAGTCTATAACCAACGCATATATGTATACATGCTACCAAAGCAACGCCAGCTGAGCTACCATCTATAATCTGAGCGCGACTCGGCATATAGTTATCCAAATGTTCTGCGAAAATGCTTAGTCGAGAAAATTGTATTTCTAATAATTTTCTTTATAACAAAACTCCGAGTACTGTGCGATAGGAACGCGCGCATGTATATGTATAATATACATTGTATATACAATATGCATATATATAAAAGAAGTTTGATTTCGCATACTATATATCTACTATATATTACTTTATATCTATTTATATCTATTTATACTCCATTAACTTTCAACGCCTTAGTCCGTTTTAGTATTTTTACTTTTCCCGACGATGCGAAAACGATGATCTTCGGTGAACGGAAAATCCTGTTGATCATCGATAACGATGGCGATGTTTTATATATAGGCAAGGTGCGCATACGTATATACGGTATATAATTAAAGCAAGGATTTCGACGGAAGAAAGAAAATGTTTCAGAATCTCTTTCGTCGATATCCCGTGCGTAACCAACCGAATAACTCGAGCAAATGCTGCAAGCGAATACGAATCGGGACGAGTTACTTAAGGAGAGAGAAAAAAGTGCGACGCGTCTGACGCATCGCAGTTCCTCGGTGTACAATCATGTTTAAACGCCTGGCTATATTATATACAATATAATATAATACTAACGACTGAAGCAGAGAGACATTGAGAATGCCAGAACCTTTGTTGTTGTTGTTGTTGTTGTTGTTGTTGTTGTTGTTGTTGTTGTTGAATTTTCTTTTCGGCGTTTTTGCGCAACACGCGAGAACAAATCGTTGAACGATTTGCTTTTAATTATCTTGGTTATCTCGTAATTAGTCATCCAAAACACTCAGGAAACTCTCTATCTGTTTGTCCACGTGTCAAGTGTACATTAGAAAAGTAAAGAAAAGAGGACGACGATTAGAAACGAAGTGGGAAAGAAAAACCAGAAGAGAATGTAATATGAAAGTTGAAATGTCAAAAAGTGATAAACTACCTGCAGATGCTTTATATCGATTTACTTTGAGTAACTCCGCTGAGAGGGGAGAGTGTTGGAATGTTACTTGAGAAATTTCTTTCTTTTTCGTTCGACGAGTAAGATGGCGTTACAATATGCGTATGTGAAAAATGAACCTGTACAAAGTATAACGTCGATCGTTTCTCTCTCTCTCTCTCTCTCATTCTTTATCTATCTCTTTCTCTTTACACATATATAGAACATTAAAGAACATGAAAATAACTCGTTACACACCTTTTGTACTCTGTATCTTATTTCTAATAAGACGACTTTTATTCTAATAACGGATGTAGATCGTGGAGGGGGGAAAGCGTAGAGTAGCGAATTTATGAATTTTTCGATTATTTTTTTTAGCTTAAAAAAAAACAATCCAACACAAGTACTCGCAAATGACGACGACTTTTTTTATAGAATCACAGAAACACACACATACAAATATACCAATAAGGTTCCTATTTATGATGATATGTATCATACTCAAGCCTGTAATAGATTTAGAGATAATTTAAACGTTTACAAATTTTTAATTCATTTAACTGTATGAGCATGTATTTATTTATTGCTCTCTAACGACGATCTTAAAATCTCGTTTATGTAGCATAAAAATATCAGAGAGGGAGCGAGAGAATTAGTTTGACACGATGTATATCATAGTTATTGATAATTTTCAGAAGAATAAATATTACATTATTGTTTTTTATTTTGTCCTCATTCGTCTATAAATTTTTTAACCTGCAACGATATACAGCCATTGCGTACAAAGAAATGTGTAATATAGTATAATAGCGATTGACGCAAATTGTAAAAAACCAATTTGTAAATACAGTATTTTCCCAATCAAAATAACAAAAAAACGAATCCACGTCGCAGTATACTCAAGAAGGTTCTCTATATTCTCTGTACCTTGATGTTCAATGTTTCCAAGTGTTCTTATAATACTTAACGATCAGACGAGAGAAAGAATAGGAAAGTGAAAGGACAGATAAAAGTCTGAGTTGTATATGTGTTTATTAGAATAGACATATACAATACGATATAGAGCGAATGGGCCATTAAACTGTTTTTTTTCGCAGATTGTAAATGGTAAAAAATTATTATTATGGACAATTTATACATCAAGTTGACCAGATAATTATAGAAAACAACTGTCATTATACAATAGATTCACTTATATACATATAAGGAATTTTAAGGTTTCTTTAATGATAAATCATATTTATGGAAGAAATTCCGAACAAGTATAATTCACAATTCTGCGTTGTACATATTTTACTTTTCTAAAACTTTTTCTATGTCTTTTCGTTTTTCCACCGGCTAGTTTTATTCAATTTGGCGAGCGCATCGTTGTATTTTAACAGTCTTTTTATAAAAACAAAGTCTGCGTTTATATATATATATATATATATACTTATTAGAGGAATCTTGTCCTGTTCATTTACTGGCCATTAATATTCGATTGACGGTATTATTTTCCATTGTTCATTAATCTTTCATTTTCGATTCCAATGAAAAATGGTGAAAATATTTATTTTCAAAAAAATCTACAAATACGCTCAGTATCTGGCGTACAAGTGTCCTTAAACTAACATCAGTAACTCCTATATGCATTCCTTAATCGCTTTATAGCTAAACTTAAATATTTGACCGATGATCGAGAAAAAAACATTTTCTTTCTTCGGTTAGTCGTATATGTATACTCATAAATTATTTTCTAGCAAAATAAAAACATGAAACCGCAACTATACTCATGAATTATGATCAGAAACCGTTCTGCATCCCATCCACGGTATCCATTGAGTTCTCTATCACACCGTTAGCTATGTCAGGACTAGGACTCCTGCTCTGTTCCGGTGTATCCGAAGGTACACCCAGAGTATGTGCCAATTTGACCAAACTAGTAGGAAATGATCTAGTTATTGCAGCGTGCTGGGGTCCAGTCATTGCATCACCCATCACACCAAGACGCACAGCTCTTCCGTGCCTATGTAAAGTCATTGAGAGACCTGGAATTGAACAAAATCGCTTGTTTGACCAGCTGTTAAGGTGCACGCAATGCTAAAAATTCATTACTCACTGCAATTTCCTTGAGGAGGTTTCCAAAACACAGCTGACCTTATTCCGTCTACAGGTAATTCTCCATCGACGTGCGTCAGTTGTATGGAATATCGCCTGGTCAAGTGATTTAGGACGATTTTTAAAAAAATTGCTGGTAGACAGGAGGTCAGAATACCGGAAGATGATTCTGCGGATGTGATGGCGTAGATAGCGCGCTGTCTTTGCCTCGATTCAATGATATTTTTCTGAACAACCTGTGATTATTTTAAATGAAATAGCGGTTAACAGATTTTTCTTTGTATAGTGTAAATTTTCTAACAGTCTATTAAAAACGTCCTGTAAGCAAATTTCTGTAAGCAAATGGAAATCAATTGGGTCACTCATTAATCCACTATTTATGTTTGATCTATGCAAATCAGTACCTGTAAAATCTCCACCATATCATCCTCGAAATGCGGAGTAGTAGTAGGCAATGTTAGACAAAGCAGCCCTCTAGACTCACAATCACTGATGTACAGCGCCCTCTGGCTGGTAAACTTTGCCGTAGCAAGAAGTTCGTTAGGTATAGCTTGACCGGAACATCTAAAGTATTGTTTTAATGAGTCGACCGCAGCTGCGAGTAGAATTTCAGCATCTCCAGCACCGCTGACAGCGGAAATCTTCCGCAGCAGCTCGACGTTGATCTCATCGGACCAGGTAACGACTTTACGACCTGTTTGAGACACTGATCTAAATTCAGCGCTACCACGACGTCGAAATAGTTGCTCGATCACGGCGAATGGAGCACTTGCCAGAATCGTCGTAATTGAAACCAGCTCCAGACTTGCCTACGACAAGGAGTTGTTCGTTCTATATTGTACTTTCGGCTGATTTGGTAGAAATTCGATTTTTCAAATGAGGTTGAGCTTACTCTGAAGATAAGGGGCAGGTAGCACGACATAATGCTGACCAAACTATCAGGATAGTAATGATGCTCGTGCAGGAGGCTGGCAGCACGAATTTCTCTCCAAATAAGAATTGGAGATTTAAGGATGAGTGTGACGCCAAGGTACCAAAGCCAACCTATAGTAGTCCTGGCTATCTCCGCTGGGTTTAGTAAGTTTAGTAGCGCTTGCACGAGTAGTGACCAACTGATGTTACGTTTTCGAGCTTCTCGAAGGTAGATAGACCAAAGCTCGCTTGGATTGAAACTTTCACGACGTTGGCATTGTCTGTCGCAATAAAAGAATAATTCCTACAATAAATTTTAGAAGATTAATTAGTTTTAATTATTCATTCAAATAAGCATAGCCCTTCGAACCTCGAAATCTCCTTAACAGTAGCGAACCAGACGATAACACCTATCTTAGCGCACTGCCACAGACTGACTCTTTTCTTTAGAATTTCTGGTCTCTCAGTTGGATCGTTGTTGCACAGGAACTCGTTCCAAACATTGCTGAAGCTCTCCGTAAGCTTCTGATGCAATCGAGGTAGAGCTGAAGGCTCGGAATAAGGTTCGGTAAAAGGTGAGATGTCGACTGGAAGACCGTCGTGGTGTCTCGCTCTTTCCAAAGGTAAAAAATCGCCAAGAGCCAGTTGTTCTTGGCGTAGCAAAAGATGATGAACCCTGATAAGGAAGTAGAGACGCGAAGATGTATTCTGTCCGATAATGTGAACCTGCCAAGGTGAATGACTCGCTGCTAAGTATTTAGATGTCACATCGCTTACGTAGTCCTGTTGGTTAAGTCAAGTGTGTAAGAACAGTCAATAACTTGAAATCTACATATGTACCTGAACATTTGTGTCCGTAATAGGACGGCCCTTGAACAAACTAGGGGATAATATCAAGTGATTGTCGACGGAAAACTCTTCAAGTTTTTCCCAAGCATATCGATAGCATTTGGTTGTCAAAGCCATTCGCAAAAGAGGTTTCGTCGTAGCTAGATGTATCAAGTGGTTCCTTAAATGCTCCGTCAGAATCATAGGATTTTCCACCAATAGAGTATAGATACCCTGAAATCGAAATATGTACTTTGGCCCGACAAAACGTGGAATAAAAGCTTTTATCAATAATGAATATTTTACACGGCTATCTTTTGCGATCAACGAACTTATCTGTCAAAATAATCATTCCGTGCCAAAACAATAAACGTATCGACATTTTTGCAAATCACGATAACACATGATTTTAGCTACCAAACGTTGATCGATGCAGCAGCTACAAAACTCTTAAAAATTCACCTGATTTTTTCCCTGATCCAGTATACTTCGTGTGCTGCTTTCCTCGACGACGATACAATTCGGGTAACGCCACTTCACGTATCGCGCCCAGCACCTCCTCGTCCATTGGCAAACTGTTTCGACGAGAATAAATTTCAAATTCTTTAATTTTCTAAGCGCGGTCAAAAGCAAGAACGATCGTTGCATCTGCACTCACCGATCGCACCTGCTATTTCCACTAAAAACCGGTAAAAACAAAAAAGAAGACATAAACCCGTCGACAATCAAAATAAACATAGCGTTATTATAAAAATTTAAATTTAAGTTTTTATATATAAAATTTATATTTAAATTTTTTAATATAAAAGTTTATTATAAAAATGGCAAATATATTATTTATGTAACGTTGAAATTTTTCGGATCTATGTACACTGAAAAACAAAGTTATTAGAATAAAAAAACTCGTTTGAATTAAACAAAAATATGAGTTAAAAAAATATATATTTGTAGCCAAAAGTTTGTTTTATAGGTCAAAAAAATAATTTTTTAATAAATAAATTTTCTTAAATGTAACAAACTTTTTTCATTGTATATATCAAATATAATACATGCACGTAAGGATTCGGATTAACGTACATCAATTCGAACGCAACAAAATCATTTGGTTATAAAATAATCGCGTTGGCGATTGCAATAAATATTGCAATATCAGTGGCATACGCAAACGTTAGCGTATTTGTAATGTTTATTGTGTGTGTGTGTGTGTGTGTGTGTGTGTGTGTGTGTGTGTCTGTCTGTGTTTATAAATTAGTTAAATATGTGGAACCTATTGGGGAAAGTGGCATAGACTACGTAAAGAAAGATAACTACCTGGATAACTTAAGAGCAGGGTAGGCAGACAGATCAGTGTGAGAAGCAAGGCGAGAATCGGGTCAGCCAGACAGGCCATTCCGAGCAGGCAGCCCTGCATCTTCGCCATCTCCTCTTGGACACGCGACACCCACTACAAACTATTCGCGTCTATCTATCTATGTCTCCTTCTGTTCCTCTCTCTCTCTCTCTCTCTCTCTCTCTCTCTCTCTCTCTCTCTCTCTCTCTCTCTCTCTCTCTCTCTCGCTCTCACCCTCTCTCTATTTCTCACTATTTTTCCCCTTGATTGATTGTTCCAGTGAAAAAATGAAATTAGATTGTTCCTGCGACGAAACTGGAGGAGCAACTGACGCGATTCTGCTGCTCGGTATATTAGACCGATAGCGAGAATCCGACCCTTGACCCCACTACTGCAGCAGCTGGAGATTACAGGGAGGCGCCGATTTTTTTCTTTATCTCGTCAGACAGAGAATAAGTATATGCATTCTGTTTGTATGCGATTCTGTCACTGGTAAGTTCTCCTATATTTTCTCGACTTTCTTATAGTGTGAATCGGTATTTAAGTGGCATAGGTGGGACTAGTTTGTTGTGTTGATCGCAGGACCGATGGCGTTTGCAATAAATCGATTGGCTATTTTTTGTATTCTTATAAATTTTGGGCTCGATTGGAATTTACGAGGAAGCTTTATATTTAATACAAGTTTGTCATAGAAATTTGTAAAAACCATGGACTTATTATGTATATTATAAATGAGATATCACTCGACATCAACATATGCAATTGTTTTGGTATCGAGTATAATAATATTGTAAAAATAATTAAAATTTGGAATGACGTTTGGAAGTTGATTAAAGGTGTAACGTGATCTGTCATATTGAACTTTGAACGGTTTATAGTGTAATATATCCGGGTCAGTGTTTAACACGGCTATCTACATAGATGCAGAAATGCGCAGTCGATAATTAAGCAAAAGCGCATATTCTTTTTTTCGTTTACCCGCTTGCAACAATCGCGCGATCTGAAGTTCGTTTGCGGATATTAAGAAAAATATTGTCCGTGCTTGGAAGGTAATGAAAGTACGAAGGTTTATATAGATGAAAAGTCAAAATTTCAAAGATTTTCGGTCTTTTATTGATCAAATTTCTAAACCTTACGAACAGCACAAATACATAAATCGTTAAAATAGAATATTTGCAGGGGCTCGCGAGGACATAAAAATTTTCGAAGTGTCGGATGCGGATGGGCTAACGTGAAATGCACAAGCTCTTTTCGTTATGGAAAAAAGAGAAAATTCGTCGAGATGAGGATGAAAGATACGATTTTTGGAGACAATTACGAAGTAATTGAACTTCTGATCTACTCGATAATTACTTTACACGTATTGCACAAATCAACGAATTTTTCATGTATTTCTATTTTTTCATTTATCCTTTGTAATAGCATGCAACTAGAATTGTTGTTCTTATTTCCTCACATCACTCGATTGTTTTTTTTCGCCACCCTTCGCATTTCAGAACTTTTCTATCGTCGGTTTACGTTTGCATTGTCATCACTCAATAAATGTGCGTTTCACAGTTTGACAACTTATTCGGTAGCATCAATCGGTACGCAGCATACAATCGAAA
The DNA here is from genome assembly GCA_018906985.1 of Apocrypta bakeri. Lineage (NCBI taxonomy): Eukaryota > Metazoa > Arthropoda > Insecta > Hymenoptera > Pteromalidae > Apocrypta > Apocrypta bakeri. The sequence goes on along the minus strand of JACCIA010000008.1, from coordinate 1,974,427 downwards.
ATCGCTCGATTAAGGGAACGCCATCGAAATTTACAAATTGTTATTGTACAAGAATAGGTGTATGTGAATGTATTATCTCAATGTTTTGTATGTATATGTACGTTATGAAAAAAAGATCAACAAAGGGAATTTATCGTTATCTATTTATTACTTTTTTTTCTTATTTTCAGGCGCGACGTAAAAAAACAGTAAAACTGTATGTATAACACGAGTTCTCATATCTTTTTTATTTTTAAGTTGCCTGTTTAAGGCAATATTGTTTTATCTACAAAATCATTCTTATGTTTTATCACAAGTTTCATTTTTTAAATGCGTATTTTTTAAAAAATACGTTTTCTAGTCTAAAGATTACTAGCAAGCGATAACAATCATATAAGGGTGACTTTTTCCCTTAATTGACGATTTTGTGATACGAATTACGATACAAGTATAATGTTATTAATATTTAAAACATAAATTTATTGATATGATAAAATGAAAATTCTTATAGTTAAAATAATACGTCGTACAGTACATATAATCTATCGTCACGAGGTTTCATTTAAAATCTACTATTGGATCATTTAAATCCTAACAGTTGATTCCATTAATTTCATTATGATAAGTCCTCCAAGAATAAGATCATTAACAATTAAGAGTTCATTGCTTTGTAACAAAGTTGCCGTATCTCAAATTAAACATGAAACGAGCAATACAAATAATTAATTTTACATCAAACTGATAATTGAAAAATTAAAAAAATTAATCAGTTAGACGGGTTAAATATTATTTTCAAGTTTAGATATTAGTTAATTACAATTTAGAACTTTTAGCAAACATCGCCAAACGTTATACAATTTTTATAATTCGCATTTATATAATTTTTACATAAAAATCAGCCCTATATAAAAATACAATATCGTAATTAAAACGTAACCAATCTTTTGTTAAAAAAATAAATCGTAAAAGCAATAATACGATCAATTACTAAACATTAGAATAAATTTCTTTATTAAAAGTAAGTAAACACTTTGCCTAAAGTCCTCACTCTATTTCTTACCGACCATCAAGCAACGCAAAACAACAGCTCAACGTGTATGTAATTGGCCCAATATCGCGATAAAGCTAAAGCTCAAGTAATTTTTGCGTAGAATGGTAATAATAACGGTAATCGGTAAATGTAATCAGATTCTTACATTGCAATGTTGAATTAATACCATGTAATAAAACTTGATTTCAAATTGATCTAGAACTATAATGATGGGAATTTATAATTTGATTAACCTTAATGTTAACTTTATTTAGAATATTTTCAATAATTATTTTCAAATTAATAGTATCATATTTTAAATAACTTAAAAAAACTTACAGTTATTGTTAATTAAGCTTGCTATAAACTTATTTAAACCGAATGAGTTACTGATAATATCTTTAAATTTACTATTAATAGTTATATTTAGTCATCATTTCAATACTTTCGCTCAATAACAAATTTCATAAAATCAAACATGCCTAAGTGAGCAATTAAATTAAACCACAATGGCAAATATGTTTAAAAACAATATTAGTTCATTCATTTTGAAATCAAAATTTCATAAGTTGATTTTCATATAACAATGCTTCGCCGAATTCTTAAATACATACACGCCTGTTGCTGTGTTCAAAATTCAACAAAAAGATTGAAAAAAAGAAACAAACACAACCCCTTGCAATGAAAAGATTCAAGATTAAAAAACAGAATGGACATTTGAAGATTTGTCCGTAAAAAGTTAAAGACGATTGGTTTTTTTATTTTTTCAATAAAACTATAGTCGGTCGTCATTGCGTCATTATTAAATTATTTCCTTCATTGTCAACGGCATCGTAGCCATCGTCTTTACCACATTCCTTCTTCGTTTTGTACCACAAAGTCCTTACACTGACTCGATCTCCGTATAAAAATAGAACTCACTTTGAAAATAAACTAGCTCTATGATAAGGAACGATTTGTAGAAGTGCCCTGAGAGTATTAAAGTACAACCGAGGCATTCTGATCATCCCGGGATCGGCGTCTTGTGGCTCTGAATAGAGGCAGCTAACCGTCGATGGAGGCACGGCCACGACGCGCTACAACTACGGCGCGCGCAACGGAATTTCTGCTCCAACCGACCACCATGTGTCTTCACAACCTTGACAATAGCCTGACAAATAAAATCCAACACATTAGTAAATACAATCCTCTAAAACGGAACATTTCTTTAACATATAACTTGTATTAGCATAAAAATTCGATCACTCACCATCATTTGCTGATGTTCAGTTGGGGTAGCATCCTCTTCAGGTGGAATGATAACGGGTTCATCTGAGTCTGTGAATTTTTAAACAAAAAATACATTTTCATTTGTTCTAAAAATCCTTTTATTCCTAATACTCAGAGTAAAAATAAATAAAATAATTTGTTATACTAAGAATAATTAAAAATAATTGAAGTTGATCCTTACAGCGTATCTCACCTTGAGCCTGGCGGTGAGCGGGCCTAACATTTTCGACAAATAGTATGTCAGGTGAACGCCACGGAGTACCATAAGGCTGTAATCTATCCATATTTCTACCACTACCTACAGGCCCAAAGAGCGAAGCACCCCTGGGTGGCTGTCCTCGAGGATTATCCACGAAAATGAGTTCAGGTGCAGCCCAAGGATTATTGTATGGTGCCCTCCTTTCATGTCGATTTGCACCATTTCTATTGTGTAACCAGAAACGTTGCTGCGATCGTCTGCCTAGAACACCGCCACCGCCATCCATCGACATATCTGACCCATTGTTGGACGAACGCCAATTTGGACTGTCGTTGTAATTTGAATGCCACATAGAAGATCGCGGCGAAATACGCTCGTTACGACCACCGTTCGGACCGTTCGGACCATTCGGTCCATTCTGCGATTGATTCGATAGCAGACCAGAAGTTGCGGTGGACGGGTAACTCGAGCCCATGCCTCGATGTGGTCGGCGCATAAACACTGGATTTACATTCATCTGGTTGTTTAGGCTCGTTGTGACAGCTGCAGAAAATATAAACTCTCTCAAAATTTGTTTTTTTTTTCATATTTTACCGAAAAGATATATTCTTAAAAAATTTGTTCTCTTTTAAGAAGTATGTATTACTCTACTGCTTGTACACCTTAACAAAACAGCAATAAAACTAATAAGCCTCGACCTAATCAATACACCCGCATAGCACTCCAGCCCATAGGTACGGATCGATTTGCGCATTACGTACCAACAGTAGAGTTAAGTGTTCTTTCAGCTTGCCGGACAGGCAGACAGATCGGACACTCACTAACGGAGCAGCGATTCCAGTGGTCAATGATCTCTTTGGTCGAGCCGCAACAACTGATGCCTACTTGACAGGTGGTAATGTGATTCAGGAGGTTCTTCGTCTCGCGACAGTGGGGTAACGAGCACAGTAGCATCACATCGTTCTCCTGATTCTCGCGCTCTTGACATTTGTACGCATGGGCTAGTTGTTTGATCACTTCAGGGACCTCCGCCGCATCCAGGCTCAGCGGAACAGCGCCTTGCAAGAAGCGATCAGCAGGGACAAAAAGCAAACGTGACAGGTTAAAAATTAGTTAATTTCAGTTGCCGGGAGGTTTGTACAAACGGCTGACTTGACAATTTTCTCGATTTGTATGTGACGGTACGTTTGAAATTTATATTTATGACTCTTGATTAATCAATTATTTCAAATTGATTTAATTAAAAAACATAAAATAATAAATGCAATATAATTCAAATATTACATACCGCTTTATAATAGTGTCAGTACTATGAGAAAATATGCATGCTCATACTATGATGACGTTTCAATGGGCGTGTCGTCATGACGTCAGACTTAAATTATAGTTTCAAGAGATGCATTCGAACGCTTCTTGTGTTGAAATTTGATAAAGAAACTTCCTTGTTTATGAATACTAACAGTTCAAACAATTTCAAACATTTAAATTACATTTTGAATATATGTTCTTCGAATTAATGGTGGTTATTATTCCTTTATGCATACTTCAAACAAATGTACGTAAAACATTTCTTTTTAAAATGATGTAACCAGCAATACTCGTATCGTCAGCACGCCGAACGTATCCCCCCCTCTTCTCTTTTTAGCAAGCAAAAAAAAGCCTGAGAGTCAAAAAAAAGTAAAACAAAAAATAAAGCGCAATATTTACTTGACGGTTCGTTACTATCAGTACCAAGTAATTGATTGTGGGTGGCTTGCTGCAGTTGTGCAGCCTGACCACGCGCGAACGTGCAGTAGGGCAAGGGTGCGCCCGGTGAGCCCATGAGACTGGGCATAACGCCTGGTGGTGGTGGCGCTTCGCCGTGCAGTCTCATGTTACCAGCGGGACTACCGTTGCCAGCAGGACCGCCACTCGGTGGGTTGCCTGGAAACGGCGATGGATTCATCGGATACGCGATGCCCAACGCCTCATACGTCCGCCGGATGTCCGAAAGATTATAGTACTGGATTCCCGGTTGTTGTGCTGGGTTCGCTGAAAAAATTATTTTCAGTAATACTATCGCCTGATTGACTAAAGACTTTTCAATAAACTTCAGTTTGCAAGTTCACTTGAAACTTTGTCAGACTGAACAGATAAGCAAAAAATGTAATGTAATGATGTTCGAAAGACGCGTTACCTCGTTCTTTTGCAATAAAGTAACACCGCTTGGCCATCAAGTCGTAATACTGTGTCATTGAATTAGCAGTTCTATACGTTTCGTTTTCCACGCTTGTGGCAATGGAAATGCAATTATGCATTCTGTTTTCCATGCTGCCAGCTTGAGGATCCGGTGTTGTGGACAGTAATTGGGCCCTTCAAAGCAATGAAGTGTTTTATTTTAATAACACTTTCTATAAATATGTTTTTTATTAAGTAAAAGACCATTTACGACTAGAAAAGACGCTATTTTACTATTAATGGACTTAATTTTTCATGTTTTCGCATTGCAGAAATGAAATTAATAAAGTATTCAATACCAATAACCGGCGATACTTACATTTTACGTATAAGACGGTTTCTGATGTTGAAAGTGACGGATTTATGCCATTCCTTGGACTGTAACCTACCAGGCATCTGCGAATTGATGATGCTGCTGTTTTCTGACAATACTCCCTGTCCATTGTCATTGAGACCAAAACGCTGCTGGGAACCGACTGCCGATGAAGGCATAAATTGACTGAGAGGTGCCATAAGAGCATTCATTGAGTGCAAAAGATTTGGGGCCAATACTTGCTCCGCGTTAGGCATGAATTGCGTTGGATCACCTAAAAAACCTTAAGGGTTGTTAGACAATGTTCAACCGAAAGTAGAGTAGAAACTAATAATAATAGCAGTTATAGGTAAATTAACAATCCCACCTATTGGTATGCTACTGCCAGGCACTTGGTCATGAGCCACTGGTCGAGGTCCTGGTGGCCTGCCATTAAATGTTTCAAACTGTGGACGAGCTGAACCTATAGAACTTGTAACCGGTATTCTCATAGATCCCCCGACAGCTTCATCAGAGAATAAATTAACAGACGTTGTAGAATGAGCAATGCCTGGTTGACTATGTGATTGAGTTGCTGTAACTGTTTAAATAAACAATTTGTAGTCTACATCAAAAATAATGCCAAAGAAAATATTTTACTGTTTTTGTATTTGTAAATTAATAATTATAATTTATAAACACAGTTCTGGCAAGTAATTATTAATTACCGGGCTCACCAAAACCATTTGGTCCATAATTTTGTTGCATATTAACTAACTGCATATTATTTGCAGCAGCTGCTGAAGTTGTACTACTTGATGGAAGGAATTGACTAGACATTCCTGGGAAACCTGTTGATTGCATGTAAGAAAGTTAACATTATAACAGAAATGTTACTCAAATGAATACAAGAAATTACTTATTACCGTATCCCATTTGTATTTTATGAATTTCTTCTTTTACAAGTGTAAAATACTGAGACCGAGATGTTGCTGTTTTGAATGCTTTGCCTTCGATTTTTCTAGCTACAGCAATCCACTTTGGGAATCGATTATCTGAGTTCTCTCCATTCCAAGCATTATCCATAAGCGCTAAAAATCTATGTGTAAAATAAAATCAAAGCCCATGTTAGTCCATAATAGATATATTGAGTGTCAAAATAGAAATAAATTAAAATTTTAAATAACAAAAAATGATTTTATTTAAAAAGCTTACATTTTATGCACAAATCGATTTCTGCTGTCAGGAGGAATAGCATGACGCCACTCTGGTACAGCAAGCTGACCAAAATCTTGCACTGGATTTAGAGCCAAGTTTCCACCCATAGCCATTGCAGCCATGTTCATGTCTACTTCTCTGTCCTGTGGTGCAATAAACCCAAGAGGTACCATATTTGCTCCAAGATTTGCTCTACCATCTGTAAAACATGATATTTATTTTACAAGTGCTATTTTTAATGTTTGACTCTGAAAATGATTAAATTTACATATACGTCTAGGTTCCATATCATGGCTAAGTATTCTTGTGATACGTATAAATACAAACAATGAATAAAAAATCCTTTTCTAATGATTGTTTTTACACTGAGAGATGCAATAAATTATAAACCATACAATAACTATCAGATTGTATGCGTTTGAAACTCAAATAGTGAGCATTAATTGAATTACAATAATTCAGATAGAATTTGATTTTTAGAATTTTTAAAGCATTAATAGCATTTTTTATTCGATAGAAGATAAGTATTATGAATCGGTTTTTAATCATGATTTATTTATTGTTAAAAGGCTATTATATTGTAATAATTAATTTTTGAATCCACTTAACATGTGGCCTTGATATTTATACGTATAATTGCGACTCATATAAAAATAAAAAATATATATATAGACACAAGTTTACAAATAAGTAAAATTTATATTCAACTTTTTAAAGTTTATAACAAAGTTAAGGGTGCATTGGCCAGTGTTATAACATAATATGTATGAACTGATTTTATTTCAATTTACCATATGCAACTTGTGCATATGCAAATTAAAGCGATCTATATACTTGAATAAAAATATTAAATTCAAAACATAGAAAATTTTATTTAAACTAATCAACATATAATAATTATATTAGTATTAAAAACAATTTAAATCACTAAAAGGTAAACTGATTACATTAATGGTTCATTCGATTAACCAATACAACCTTAAGGAAATAGGTGGAAATAACTTTTATAAAATTTTATGAAGTTCTGTTATTGTATCTTAATGATTTTATAGCTTATTTTTACGAAAGTATTTAATTAAATTACTATTTCTTTTTTACAGGACCACATCGAATCTTTTAGATAACTAGAGTTACTTTTTTAATAAAAATTTTTTTTATTACCTTAAAGTAAAGAATTTTATATCAAAAGTTTTATACGTAAAGTTAGTTTTATAAAAATGAGTAGCCAATTTTTTTACCCTCCACATTCAACGAAATTTACAGTTTAGAACTTTTTAACTCAGATTAATTTTTTAATTAACTTTAAAATTCACCAGTCAAAGGCTAATTAAGACACAGAAGCCCTTGATTTTCCACCTGAGTTCCCTAGTTATAAGCTTTCAACGACATTGACCCTTTGAGGACTAAATCGCAATCAATTAACGCATATTCGAGAAAAGTCAAATCAAAATAAACAAAAAGGAAAATCGATTGCGCAAAATTTTATTAATATTCTTTACTAATGACGTCGTTAATTTATTACCACGTGATTAAAGAAATATGTTAATTACGCAGACTAAATGTTCGTCTTGCGAATCGAAATCTTACATTGAAAAATAATGACACGTATAATAATCGATACGCGACACCATGGTTAAGGTTTAAATCCCACCGCGATTACGATTTACTCAAGAATGGAGTTTGGAGCAACTCGTTTATTTTTTTTTCCCGCGACCCAATTATTTCAGGAAAAATAACATTTTCTTATCGATAAAAGCGAAAGTAAACACGCACGAGAGAAAAATATTTAACTGCACGAGCGTTTGATATATATATATATATATATATATATATATATATCCCAAAAACATAAAGAAAATTAAAAACAATCTGCGCACTTGCTGTGTTTCGTCCGAAAAAGCAACGACGCGTCCTCATTACTCATCGTCCTCGAAGGGCCCCGAGTGCATCTCGCCCCCCCTCCCCTTTCCATGATGCGATGAACAGCCCCCACCTTTTAAGAAAAAAAAAGAAGAAAAAAAAGAAGAATACAAAGTCTATTGTCTTGACCATATCATAATGTAGTTATAAACGATTCTTAATAATCTCTAATAAAGGTCTATAAATCGAAAATGTACACATATATACCAGTCTATCGGGCCGAGCATATCGATTAATCGGCTAAAGCCATGACATCCCGTGGGTACGCCTGCCTCTCCTCTCTCTCGTCGAGTGTAACTGTGTGTCTCTCTCACTGTGTGCGACCCTTCGTATCGCCGGACACGAAAAATCTCGCGTAGCCTGTCTTCCGCGACTCTAGAAGCAACCTCTCCAACGCTCTAGAGTACTTTGGGAACCGAAAAAAAGATCAGAGAGAACCTCCAGAGAACTGCTCTCACATAGACCATATACACGCTCACGCACACATTAATGATGTATTTAACAGTAGCCCTTCTACCACTCGCTCACATGTGTACACGCATACGTACGCTCTCCCTCTCTCTCTCTTTCTCCTTCTACAACCTCAATCCTCCTCGATCGATGTGTGAGTATATGTATAGAAAGCGAGCTCTCGTGTATGAGTCAACGCTGCCTCCACGAGCGACGTCGTCTCCACGAGGGCAGACAGCTGCATCTGCGCGATACACACGTCCGCTGCTCTCTCTCTCCCTCTCTCCCTCTCACTCTCTCTCTCTCTCTCTCTCTTTCTCTTTTTCTTTCTCTCCCCCCACGCGCGATCCCGAAAAAGGCTAGAGAGAGAGACAGCGATAACGCAGGCGCTGCTGCTGCTGTTGCTGCTGCTGCTGCTGCTGCTGCTGCAACTACGCAACTCTATATGCTTGTCTCTCTCTCAGCTGTCTTTGTGTTCATGTATACGTGCACTAGGTATTTGTTTTATTATTATTACTTTAATCATTATTATCATGAGTATTATTATTAATATTATTGTTATTGTTATTGATATTATTATTATGTTTCGATCGAGGAAGATGACAGGAAACTCGTAGAAGGAGAAAGAAGACACCAGACTGCTCACCCAGAAAGTTGGCCGAAGACTGCAAAGAGTCGCCGAGCCTTGGTCGTTTGTAGGCTGGTGGCCCTTGCCTCAGATACTCCTCCATTTTTCTTCTGCGCGGCTCGCTCCACACTGCTGCTGCTGCTGCTGCTGCTGCTACTGCTCCGAGCCGTCGCCCGTCCAGCTTCCCTCTCTCTTTTACCACGAAGATAGTGGATATATGTATATATATATATATCTATATATACGATGGAGTTACAGCTGAGACTGGTTGACGACGACGACGACGAAGACGAAGACGAAGACGACGACGTCCGAGGCGCGCACGCCTCTGACAATTTAAATGACTCTCGATTGCACAGCAAGCGCGCTGACGGACACAGAGAGCGACAACAAAAACAAGACGACTGCCTCTCGCTCTATCCTTCTCTCACTCTCACTTCTGACGAAGCAGTTTGTATATAGCTATAGGCTACAGGGCCATATGTATTCATGACGAATTCACGACACACACACGAGTACACGACACAGCGATCCTCGTCTAAGGTGCGCACTGCGTGCGTGCGCGCGCGCCTGCTGCTACTGCTGCCTGCACATTGGGTTTATCGAACTCCTCTCGGCTGCTCGGCACTATACGGTCCGCGCGCGCATGCACGTCCACATATATGTATATACAAAGCAGAAACTTTGCGTTCGATGTATGTTCTTATGCGTCGATGTGTGCGCCACTATATACTATATATATATATATATATATACACACACACACACGCAAACGCAAACACACACAGAGGCACACTCATGCACGTATATATATATGCACGATCTAGCAGACGAGCACAGCTGCTGCACGTGAAAATCCCTTTAAAGCGGCCGCCGCAATACCGTCCCTACTTCTTCTTCCGCTCTCGTCGAACCAACACAAAGAGGTGGAAGCTTCTTCTTGACGAGTGCGTCCGCACGATGTGGCCGCACCTTTAGCGCCTCTGCTATTACGACGATCTTTCGTAATACTCTCTCGTATATAGGTATCACGAGTAAAAGAGAGGAAGAGCCATTCTCGTCTGCACTAGGATCTACTTCTTTTCTCTCTTTCTCTCTCTCTCTCTCTCTCTCTCTCTTACTCACACACACACACACATTCACTCTACTCTCTCCTTTTTCCTCTTTTTTTTTATATAATCCTCTCTTCCTCACCTCTCTAGTACGCTGTATAGCTATTTCCGTCTTTAGCCAGAGAAATAGTATATAGTACCAATCGTGTGTACACACTGCGCGCTGCGGAGAGAAGCGGAAACGACGGAGAAGGCGAGCTATCGCTTTGCTCTTGGTCTATTATAACAAAAGCACCTTATTTCATGGTATCCAGGCCTATTATTTCAGCCTACGATATTCGAGCTATAGATTAAAAATTCTTCACAGCTGCTGTATTGCCGCTGCTCTCTTCTTTCGTGTATACTCAAGTAATGTCCAAGTATTTACACATAGACACGCACGCACACAGAGACACAGAGTGGAGACAGGTGCGAAGCGCGTTTGGTTGGAGCTCGCGTCTCGTCAGACTTGATACTGAAAGACTCGCAGCGCAACTCGCAGCTCGCAGTCGCGGCAGTGAGCGTAGCCGCAGAGAGAGAGAGAGAGAGAGAGAGAGATGGAAGTGGGGGAACTGCCTCACATATACGTTATATACACGTTGTGTTGGCGAGTATCTTAAGCCTCGTTCATAAATTGAACTTGCACGGATAGACCTGCATGTAGAGTTTTGTTCGTTTACTTATTCCGCATCTTTCGAAAATGTTTCGCGACTCTTATCGCATCGTTGAGAACCGTCCAATTTTAGCGATTATCAGCCGTACATATCGAAGAACTTTCGATCTAATGTACGGTGCGCAATGCCATGCGAAGACATAGATAAATGCAATGTGTGCACATGCATTTAAAGCTGATTATCGCTGGACTACTTAAAACGTGCGAGTTTGAGAAAATCGAAAAAAGCACGTCTCATCGCTATTCGGAATAATATCGGAAACGATTTCCTCCCTTTCGCAACGAGCGATTTCTACTGTTGAATCACATTCTGCGCAGCATATACGTGCAGACGAGCATTCTCCATTTGGAACGCACCATAAGTTGAGAGCTATTGGTTGGTTCCGGGGGCTCGAGGTCGCTTTTCGCCAATGGTAGCGACGCTCTTTGTTAAAGCCTCATCGGATTGGTCAAAAAGTCTCGTTAGCCTAGACACATTAGACAGAGTTTCTATTTTAACGTAAAAGAGCAAAGTTGTGCCACCGCACGTGCGCGCGCGAGCGACACAACATAACGGCCCGTAACCTAGATATATAGCCCAAGTATATAGGTGGGGGACTATCGAGCAATTAAATGTCCGTCTCTCTCACTCTTCTCTCAAGTCTACTTCTTCATACACTTATATACGTATATAGACGCATTTGCGTTCCTTTCTATACACATTTCTGCAACCCTTTTTCCGTTCCTTTCAATTTTTAGTCGCAGCTGCGTCTGTGTCTGCACATCTCTCTTTCTCTTTCTCTCTTATATAGACCTATACTATACAGATATGGATGTAGAACGCAACGCGCAAGCGTCACTATTGATCTGAGGACAGACTGCTATAACACGCTATCAGTGCTATCTCTCTCTCTCTCTTTCTCTCTCACACACACACACACACACACACACACACACACTGTGTGTTGAAAGAAGGCCTTTCCTTTTCTATACCGTATAATTTATACGGGTTTTGGGGCCTGGGACTCTGTATGCCCTTCGCAGATAAGGTTTTTAGCCGACATACGCTTTAAAATACGACGAATAAATGAGCTCTGTGTATATATATATATATAATTTAGAGTTATCTCTGAAGTTGGTAATTTTGAGAATTTGACTCCAGTCGAAAAGTGAAGAATATGGGAAAAAAATATTGAAGACTTGGTTTTGGATCGAATAGTCAAATATCTCAGGTATGCATGGGTTAACAAAAGAATGATTTACGTTCAGGGTCGACAATTCTTCCTTTAGAATATAGATGAAGATTTCAATGGATTTTCCGCATTTTTAACATTTCCTCTTGATCGTTAACTTGTAGTATTATATCTTTTGTCGTTTTCGAGCAACGACTATCCAGATCAATCTTACGTCACTTATCATGGGTAAACAGATTAATTTATTTTATCAATCTTTCAAAATTTCATCATTCTAATATATTTAACTTCATACTGTTTAAGAGGATTATCTGTTTTTCGATTTACAGTTGTTAGAATAAGGAGCTGCATTTCGTATGCAGTGCATCGCATTGACGCATTGAATAAATCAAGATCGATAATTATTATAGTTGCACATATAATAAAATACGTGGACACATTTAAAATGTTGAAACTTCTTTTGACGACGTATTCTTTTAAATGATATCTCTACAATTTTCGAGAAAAAGTTTTTACGCATTCAGTAACACCCATGAGATATTATCTTATCACTCAGTCCCTTTCCCGTAAAACTCTCTTCAGGCATATAGATATGGTTATATATGCGTGAAGTTTATATCTCGAGAATCTTAATTACCTAGTATATATGCAATGAAGCAGTAACGGTTCGAATTTTTGAACGTCGTTGCGGAGAAGCGAACGTCACGTTCGATTACATTTGAAAATTCAAAGTGCTGTTCGAAATGAAATGATAGAATACGGTACCTTTGTCAAAAGCTTTGCCATCCCACGTAAAATCTATTTCAGTATGAATTCGTTTAATATTTATCGATTGATTTATTAAGATACCTTGTCAACCTCTCGCGCGAGGTCGACAACGCCTTTCGGAAACGAGATTCGGAAAAAGAGCTGTATCGGGAAATGAATTTTAAAATCGTAGAATCGGCATTATTATTCAAGTTCTGAATACTCTCCTACTACTCCTCTTCTTCACTTCTTCAATCGGATATAACCTAATAATGTAGCTATTGGTAAATGTCAGGGCAGGTGGTCAAATAATCAGCTGCGAAAATAGCCGCAAAAGGAAATATAAGATATGGGTAAATCCCTCATATGGGTGACCTCCTAGCCTTTTCTCATATACTCGCGAGTATGTAAACCTGCAGAACCAGAAACCCCGAAAAAAACCTCATCCTGCAGGTGCTGCTAGCCACACATTTCCTACACTGTACACGTGCACCCTCTCTCTCTCTCCCTCTATCTCTCTCTACATGTGCATTCATCTGCTCCTTTATGTGCAGGTATACCTATACATAGCTTTGTGTATACGTGCCTATAGGGAGAGGCAACTTCGAGGGCAACTTCAACCGCACATGTCTCGCGCAGAGCCTCTTTTGATGCGGCAAGGGTCGACGCTCTCTGTGGAGAGAAGCTGCTGCAATGTGTGGCTATACTTACCCTATCTGCTTTTCAATTGCAGAGGAAGATCGATATACGACGCTGAGAGAATGAAAAATTCTCACTTCTCAAAATGGTGCAGAGTAAATCCGGACTAGTTTGGTCATTTATGCATGGATCAATTACCGCGAATCTTACCGCGAATCTTACCGCGAATCTTACCGCGATCTGCGAATGGATAACTCGATAGAAGGGAATCGGAAAATTAAATTCAGAGAGGAAGAGAAGAATACAGAGATGGCTCATTTTTTTTTTTAATACGAATATTTTCTTTATAACAAATGAAATAAATAAGAAGCAGCCGAGTCAGATTTGCATGTAAATGCATGTAAATGCATGTAAATATATATGCAATGTTTAAATATACGCACTGATTGAAAAAGTAATAGTTCGCTACGCACGTGAATAATCGCGATTTTAAACATTGAATTTTCAATGGGACGGCAATTAGCAGGCTAACTAATTTAGTTCAGTGTACGTCAACTTTTCTATTTAATTAAAATACAAATACAAATACGTATTTTAATTAAATAGAAAAGTTGACATACACTGAATATCGAAAGTGAGATAAGATTCGCGATTTTTATGTCAAGAATTTCCCTGTTTTTTAAATGAAAGACACTGGCCGTATCTGTGAAATTTTCAGCAACTAAAATTTCCAGAGTGTACTAGAGAGTACGAACTGAAAATTTGCCGAGGGAAGAGTGTTCAGCGGTGTAATTATCAACGCATATGCGTTAACTCGTTAGATGCCAAATGCATCGAAATTCTATGTACACGTTGAAGTATCATAAAATATTGAATTCAACTATGGATTTTCGAATCAACGCGACCTTCGAATCTATACATTTTCTGATACCTTAACTTCTGGATTTTAAAGTATATATAATATATATACCTGTATTAGCGTTACCTCGCAAAACAGATTACGTAAAAGTTTGGTATGAAAACAAAAATTTTGTTACCGGACAGTTTTCATAGACATTAGTTCGATATTATTCATCCTTTTTCTGTGACATCCTATTCCACTTAGTATTTTCATTGAATGAAATTGTAGAGCGCCAGACTCGTAGGAAATTCACGAAAAGAATTGATTCGCCTTAATGATTAGAAACATACTTTAGAGACAAGCTGTGTACATCGAGGAATTTTCAGAGAAATCATTAAGCGAAACAGCGAACAACAATGGATCGATATATAAATACATCGCGGCAAGAAAGCGAATCCATTTTATAATCTCCATGTCGTCATCTTGATGAGCTTGCGCTGATGGAGAATCATCTCGGGTATATATAGGTATAATCCGTATATATATATATATATATATATATATATACATCTTAAAATCCAAGTATATTATATGATCCAGCGTTGTTTAAAAATCACTTAAAAGTCAATTCGCTCATTCGTGTAGACCCCACCAAGAGAGCACACATAGAGGCATACGCCTCGGCCCGCGTGCGGTCGCCTATATACTCGCGCATATATCGACTTGTATTGACGATTCTTCACTGGACAGTCGTCGCTTGTCGCGTGCGGTTCTCACGATGTATCGTACATAGTTATCGTAAGTATATCGTCTATATGTACACTTGCACTTACATTTAAGAATCTATACGCTATTCATCGCGTATCATATACGAGCGTAATCGAATTTTAAAATTGGCAATCCATCGAAACCTAACCTAAAAAAAGAAAGCAAAAGAAAGGCAAAGAATAGAAAAAAAGAGATTGCAATAGAACTAAATGCCATAGATGCGACTGGCCATAATCTATTTAACGCATACGTCTATACTGAATAAATGATCGTTTAATTCCCGGTGCGATGAAAAAAAATCGAACGCACAGATGTCCAGAAAAAGTGTGATGATTGAGCAACAATATAATCCGGTGATTGGAGAGTTAAAAGAGAGATCAAGCGAACTCCAAAAGAATGACCTCATTCTCAAGGTCGGTATACTGGTATACAGCGCGCTGCTTGAGATTTTCTATATCGTAGTAGTAGCGCGTTGAGAGCTAAGAGAATAAAATGCTTTACTCAAGAACCTGCTAGTCTCACGGCTGGAGCTGCACTACTCTCTCCTCTGCTCATGCAAATGTGCATACATATAAGTACATGCATGTTGCGCTTCGTCATTAAAAATCTCATTATATAGTATATGTAGTATATATAGTAACCTTTTACCTATTTACTATATATTGGTAGGTGAGTCTCTCTTGGATACTAGTTCTCTTCCACCAGTGCGTGAATCCGTACATCTCGGCTATCGTCTAGTCTAGCTCGGAGTGAACGCATACTTTTAGGCGCAGATTGATCCGTTTATTTTTCGAGAATCGCAAGATAAACGTAACACGTAAGAGCAACACCTGTTGCTCTTATTTCTCTCTCTCTCTCTCTCTCTCTCTGTACATGTGCGTGCGCGTCTTTCTTTCTGCGACCACCCATACGCGTATACAAATCACACGAGGATTTTATTATCGAATTCTTTGCTTCTTTTTCTTATCTTCGCTTCGTGCGCGTGTATATGCTTCAGTGTCGCGAAGGATCGATCGCGTCTTGCGTCATTTTCAAGGCGGTGCGTTATCGAAGGATAAAGGAATTTCGCGTTACGCAGCAATAGCATCAGTGCTTTCAAAATAGATGGGCGCGCTTTTCTTTTTCGCCGGAATTCGCGTGGATTATTTTTCGTCGATTATTTCTCGTAGAAATGGCTGATTACACAAAGTTACAGGTCTGTCTTATTTTTTGCATAAATAACTCCAATAGCAATAGGCGCTCCAAAATGACTGGCCACTTATCGTAATTGCTTTTGACTGCCTAACCTTGAGTTTTCTAGAACAAAATTCCATTATTACCCGTTGTTGTGTTACAGAACGTTTATATTTTTCTATCTATATTGCTCTCTGATAGCTTTTAGTATAAGTTTTTCTGTACTCCACTTTTATTTTGATATTGATGAACAATTTTTTTTTCAATTTTTCAATTAACGATCTGATTAACATTTCTATAGGTTCGTTTACAAGAAAAAATAAACAATATCAGCTGTTTTACTTGAATCTTTTTTTGTAATCTTTATTTTTAAAAAGATAATCTCATTGATAATATGAATATTTTTATCACTGACTAACCGCATACTTATCGTGTTAACTCTTGCTTAATATTTAATGCTTTAGTGTTTGAATGAATTTGTTATTTTTCTTTGTTCAAAAGGTTGGCATCAATTATTATTATCTTTGATGAATTGACAGGAACAAATTTATTTCTAGTTGCAACCAAACGTAACGAGTGATCTGGCAGAAATGGATAAATGTCCAATGGCTGATAAATCCAAAGCTGTAACTCAGTATTTCACTGAAGAAAGCGCTATGTCTCAAGACTCAGAATACGACGATTTCTTAGGTGTACCAGAATCTATCACAGAAAATGATAATGGAGAAAGTATGAGCATTGAAGAAATAACTGAAGATAATTGTGATAAGGGTAGGTGTTGTCACATTTATTATTAGAATTCAATCATAATGCAAAAGTATTAAATTATGTTTTTATAGATACGCAGCGGGTTTTACCATTTATCTCTATTCACAATGATCCAGTCAAATTTAAGAGCCAAAGCCGTAATATATATATACCTGGAGAAGATATATTTGCCAAAATTATTGACATTGAACGAAGTGTAACAACGCATCCTCTTAATCCAAACTTATATACTATTGAATTCACTCATGGTCCTTTCACATGGACAATCAAGAAGCGATATAAGCACATACAAAACTTGCACAATCAATTGAAGATATACAGAGCCAGTCTAAATATACCTTTTCCCACTAAAAGTCATAGAGAAAAAAGGCAAAGTTTTAAAACTATGTCAAATGTTAAAGAAAATAAGAAACGCAGAGGTGCTTTACCAAGGTATGCAAAAAATAAAATAAAAGCATTTAATTGAAATTCTATTGTATTCTAAATATGCATTTTCTTTTTAGGTTTCCAAATAGACCTGAGGTTTTAATACCTCATGAATATTTAAATCACAGAATGAAAGCTTTAGAAGAATATTTAGACACTTTATTAAAAATAGAAATTTATAAACATCATCCAGAAACTGTAAGCAAATTAGATTTTAAAAAAACTCCGTCAAAACTATAATATTCATATTCTTTAATTTTTTATTTTTAGGTAAGTTTTTTAGAAACTTCTCACTTATCGTTTGTTGGTGATTTAGGGGAAAAGGGCAAAGAAGGTTTAATCACGAAAAGAACTGGTTCTGAAGCAAAATCTGGTTGTAATCTCTGTGGCTTACTCCAGGGCATGTTCTGCATCAGGTGCAGTCATTTCTGTTCTTCAATATGTGGTACATGGCATAAAAGACATCTTGTTGTTAAAGATACATTCTTAGCATACATAAGTCCAAAAGATGGAAGGATAAAGTCTGTGATTCTCATGGATAATGGCTTCGAGGTTAGCTCTGGCATGTATTCAACTGGTCTGAGAAACGGTATGCAGATAGTAAATCTTAGTAGACACATTGTCATTAAATGTTGGACTCGAAGAAAAGCTAAAGAATGGCTGGAGCACATTCAGCAAATAACTCAAAATGATGGTATATGGAAAAATTAGTTCATTTCTTTTCCTTAACAAACAAATATTCATCAAAATTTGTATTTTATTATTTTACTTTAGGTAGACCATTTATACAAGTGAATCCCCACAAATCTTTTGTTCCATACAGATCTCCTGTTTCTGCAAGTTGGTTTGTGGATGGTTCTAGCTACATGTCAGCTGTTGCTGATGCTTTGGAGAATGCTAAAGAAGAAATATTTATCGCTGACTGGTGGCTCTCTCCTGAAATATTTATGAAAAGACCAGCAGTTCATGGAAATTATTGGAGATTAGATAAGATCTTGCAACGAAAAGCCGTAAGTAACGTTTTGGTTTCAGTGAAAATTAAAAAATACTCATTTTGCTGATAAATATTTTCATGGCTATTATATTATTCATTTGCATACTAAAGGATTGAGGTAAGATTGTAGAAGAAAATAATAAAATGAATTATTTTTCCTCTTGTAAATAAAGTTTTTTAATTTTAGATCGCAGGTGTAAAAGTCTTTGTGATGATCTACAAGGAGGTAGAGCTGGCACTTGGAATTAATAGTTTTTACAGTAAGCAGCGTCTCGTTGAAAAATGTCCAGACAATATAAAAGTTCTGAGGCATCCAGATCACGCGAGAGTTGGCGTATTCCTTTGGGCTCATCACGAGAAACTTGTTGTCGTGGATCAAAGCGTTGCTTTTCTTGGTGGCATTGATCTATGTTATGGGCGATGGGATAATAATGAGCATAGACTGACAGACATAGGTAATATTAAAATATATTATTCAGATATTTCTGAATCAAAAAAGAAATATTGATAGAGATTCATGAAAATTATGATTTACTGCAGAGTCAACGCATTTGTCCACAATTTATATACCATCAAAAGGCAAAGTTATCAGTACCAGCAGCAAAAGATACAATAATGCAAGTAATGTTCAAAATCATGTACTTCTCCCTTTAGCAATAGCAACTAATACAATAGCAATGGCTACAACTAAATGTATACCAGTGCTGTAAGTAGGTCCCATTTAAAGTAACAAGTTGCACTAAAGTTGTACTAAAAATTAATATATATGTCTGTTTATAGACCTATGATAGGGAAAAAATGTCAAAAGAAACCGATAACACCTAAAGAAGATCTCAAAGATCCCATGTTTATTTCTCCACCTGAAGGTTTTGAACACTTGAAATGTAATACACCTGATCCTCAACGAAAAAATTTGTTTGACATTGCGAAAACTACAGTGGGTAATATAAAACAGAATGTCAAGTTAAAAAGACGTGAATGGATTAACATGGTTTACAATCCCAATGAAGCCGAGCGTAACAGCAGCGACGAAGAGACTGAAGATGTAGTAGATGAGTAAGCTGAATAATAAGAATAAATTATATTATAATCTGGATTTGCATAATAAGATTCATGTTTTTTTTTAATTAATATGACGTATGCTCTTGCATGAATAACATTTGCAGTACTACGATGATAACTCCATCAGACGAAATGGGTGAATCTATGTTATTTCAATCCGGAGATGTACTTGAAATACCCGGTAGTTCAAAGCTCTGGATTGGTAAGGATTACGTCAACTTTATCGTGAAGGACTTTTATAATCTTGAAAGTCCATATCAGGATCTCGTCGATCGAAGCTCTACACCGCGAATGCCTTGGCATGACGTGGGTGTCATGGTGCAAGGTGCGAGTGCTCGGGATGTCGCTCGTCATTTCATTCAACGATGGAACGCGATTAAAGTAACATACATACACATTTATACATTTTCATTGAATTATTTACGCATTTCAACGTAACTTCAATAACTTACCTTACCAGCAATTTATATTATTTGTTTACATTTTCAATAGGTGGAAAAGGCGAAACAAAATGCAACATATCCGTTCTTGTTACCAAAATCGTACAAGGATTGCAAAAATTATGTACCAAATATAGGTGTGAATCAAATACACAATGTAAAATGTCAAGTATTAAGATCTGTCAGTTCCTGGTCCGCTGGTTTCCTCGAATCCGAAACCGTAGAACAAAGTATTCACGAAGCTTATATTCAAGCGATTACCAAAGCAGAGAGATATATTTATATAGAGAACCAATTTTTTATCACCTTGTCAACGCTGGATAATTCAGCAGTGAAAAATCGCATTGGAGAAACCTTATTGAAAAGAATAATTCGGGCCCACCGCGAAGGTTCAGTATTTCGCGTTTTCGTGGTTATGCCTCTATTGCCTGGTTTTGAGGGAGAAGTAGGAGGACCAACGGGTTCGGCGCTTCGAGCTATTACTCACTGGAATTATGCCTCTATATCCAGGTACAACTAAATGTGCTTTTACGTCTATTTATTTACTGACTAAATTTATATTGCATTTATTTTAGAGGAAAAGATGCAATTTTAAATCAGTTGCTGGATGCTGGAATCGAAGATCCCAGTGAATATATAACTTTTCATGGTCTGAGAACTCACTCAATGTTAAATGGCACAATGGTTACCGAATTAATTTATGTACACAGCAAATTGATGATAGTCGATGATAACGTTGTGATTTGCGGCTCTGCGAACATCAATGATAGAAGTATGATTGCTACTAGAGACAGCGAAATAGCTGTAATTATTAACGTATGTATATCGAAGTATCTTTGGATTTTCTTTTATTTTTTAACTTCGTCTTATTTAGATAAATTATTTTATCATTTTCGTGATTTGTAGGATACAGAGTTTGATGACAGTAAAATGAACAATATCCCATTTTCTTGTGGGAAATTCGCAGGTTCTCTCAGGAAGCATTTATTCCGTGAGCATTTGGGACTTTTATGGTCAGACGAAGTTATGGATTTAGATGATATCGTAAAAAAATCGTTTTATCATGACATATGGCGTGCGAGAAGTAAACAAAATACAGAAATTTTCGAAGATGTTTTCAACTGTGTTCCAACTGACAAAGTTGTCAACTTTTCTATTTTGAGGCAATATCAAGCTGAAACATCCTTGAGCGTAGCTGATCCACTTTTAGCACAACAAATGATAAAAAATATTAAAGTATAATTCTTTGAAAAATTATTTTAACCTACTCAATCATTGGTAAATGTGTATACTAAAATTTTCATTTCAATTTTTTAGGGGCATTTAGTAGACTTACCGTTAAATTTTTTGTGCAATGAATCGTTAAAACCAGCTGCAGGTACAGTTGAGGGAATGATGCCAACTTCCTTATGGACTTAATCAGTATTATTATTCTTAAGCGCTAAAAATGTTCAATTAGGATTGTTAATGCGGCTGCTATACTACTGTTGTTTTTAAAGAGATTTTATTTTATAAGAGATCTGTTGTTTATTTAATGAATTTTTTAAAAATTATACATATTTATATGTGCGTGTGTGTGTGTTCTATTCTACAGTTGTTATTTGATCGTTAAATAATTTAAAAAGTGATGTAACATTTTTAAAGAGGAAACATGATACTTTTATAATTCGAGAAAATACTCTTGTGTCACTGAGATTCACCGTGATTACGATTATTAATTCGAGAGAATCAGTAACGCATAATCAATTAGATAATAAATTGGAAGAAGTACGAGTAAATAATTAATGTACATTTTCATATTAATTAAAGCTCAATATAATGTCATATGGAACAAACATTTTATATCAGTTATAGACATTTGTCTAAGTGATTTTAAAAAGAATGATTACTAATCTAATATCTGTCGCCCCTTTACATGAATTTATTGTTTTATGCTGGTTATAAAAAAGTGTTATATTATATGATATGTCTGACTATTGAAATGTAATGTTATATTAATATATATATATATATATATATATATATATATATATATATATATATATATATATTATAAACGACGCATTTTTTTAAAGTTGTTGTCATCTTTATGATCTTTAATAAATCTTTGAATAAAAAACAAGGCAATTGAATTATTTTTAATTAGAAAATATAATTGACTATAGGATATTGACGGAAAATAAATGGAATATATTCTTTTTAAATTTTATTAGTTTCCCTTTTCATAATATTCATGTATCATATTACAATATGAGGAATAAAGATCGAAGTATGGCAGATAAACACTGTAATTTTGTATCGATGAAAGTAAATAACTGAAAAACATAAGAGATCTCATTTGCTTTGAATTCTCATCGTTTTCTTGTAAACTCATTGATCAACGGTTCATTGTCATTCTGTCGCAAACTTTTAATAGTTTAATACGCATACAACACGCATACAAAAAATCGATGCACAAAATATGAACTACTTCTCTTGACTCTCCAACATATATATAGCCTCGATAAACTTACAGCGTTGACTATCTTTCAGAAAGGTAGAATCAACATATGAAATATTAAATAAGACAAGAAATCTTGCGATTGAAGTGTACCGGACATCGTGTGGATATTACACTTCTATGAATGGTCATAGGCCAAATTCAGTCATAAATTCAAAACATCAATCTTATTCTTTGCAAATAAAATTATACATTTATCATTATTCTTTTGTTTACTGTTCATTTTTTCCTATCCTTTGATTAATTATTATCGGTACTTTTATCATTTAAGATTGATCGCACCTCTTCCTAATAAATTCTATCGTCATCATTCTTTCCTTCATCATTATCGTTATTTGTAATGGTATGTCGAACCAAAGCTATATGTAATCGATAAATGCTGGAAAAAATTGACAAATCATTATACCAAATGAGATTTTGCCAACAACCTTTAGGTGTGTTTTTTTTTCTTACCTATTTAGATAATAATGATTTTTTATTTAAAATTTAACAATGCGTCTCTTGGCTTGGTGAATTGTGAAACTTTTGCATAAATTTATGTATAATACGAATGAAAAATCGACCCGATGAAAACAAATGGTCAATGTGAAAAACTGTGATTTTTTCATAACGTTCAAAAGCTTGGAGAAATAAAATGTTTAACACGCTGCTCTTAAAGTTTCCAAAGGTATTTACAGCTTGTTTCGTTTTGTTTAAAAACGTATCGAGATGAGAAAGGTATATATCGACATTCGAATATTTGAAGTTGTTACAAATTTCTAGATCAAAATGTAGGCTTTCGTTTAGTTGCTTACAAAAGTGTGTCAAATACCTATGAATTAACGAATTTTCACAATTTTTCGCAATTTTTCGCAATTTTTCGCAATTGTAAATATTTTCATCGAGATTTAATTCAACAGCAACTATATTCCCGTACACGGAATGCACGTGTGGAGGATGGCATATCCAATGTACAGAAATATATTTGTACACTATTTTTTACTTTATGGTTTATACGTAATTATACGCAATATATAAATCCGTACGTGTTACCAAATGTTCGTTATTCCACATCTACGAAACGACAAATTCAGTAGTCTGTATTTATCTTATAATTATTTTCATCGCATATTCGAATCTAGCATCGATAATTCTGCACTTTTGACAAAGTCTTTCTGGAGATAATTCATTATCTTCTCGTTAGATTCGTGTACGTATATGTGTATATCTGTGTAAATTGTAATAATGCAGTTGTGTTGATCCCGTTTGTGCAACTTATTACAGTCTTATTACAAAACCAACTTTCCCACGTTTACTAAATGTATTCATTGAATAGCAATAAAACGATCAGTTTGACGTTTGAGTTGTATAATTAAACGATGTATTGGTATTAGGGTTGTAAAATGTATCTCCGTAGCATTAGCTGGGAATGACTTGTATGACCAAGATTAATTATAAATTTAAACTTTTTCGAAAATTCGATTTATCGAACTGCACGCGAATCCGCAATGTAATCGTCGAGATTTGTTGCTTCATTTTTTTCCTATTTTTCTTTCATTGAGCTGGGGTAACGAAATCTGCACGTACTTACTTATTGGCCACGCTTGACACGCTATACCGACGATTTCTTCACAAGTTAGTAGCATTTATTGTTTATAGTAGCGTAGTAATAGACAGGATTATTTGGAAAAATGTCATTTTTTTAATTTCTCTTTCATTTACGTTTATCCTTTAATTAGCCATTTGAAATAAATGATTTTTATGCTCGTCATATGTATTGGAAATGCAGATGAACCCTAGTCATCATAGTGGCACGGGCTCGTACATCGACTATTGTACGAAACGAATGGCGCAATAAAAATATTCAAATAATAATTTCCCTATAACGTGGAAAAATCCTTAGTTACCTATTATTCATCTCTATTTTCGATAATTTGGCCTCATATGGGTTTCAAAGCCAAAGCTTCAAACTCGATCCTCGTTACCAAAATTCCTGAAACCAATCTTATAAACGACTGTGTTAAAGTGATTGCTTTGCTCCTATGCACTAATTTGCCCAATTTTAATAAATGTTACATTTATTTACATTGTAATCGATTTGCGATAACCCGGCTATTGTATAAATTGCTTGTTATCGTTAAAACGAGATGTTCATTCTCTATATACTAAACAATTTTAATCATTTTTTTCGCACATAAGAGTATTTTATATTATGGTATTGTTTGTCAGTGATCTTGTTTCAGTTTGGGATGTTCATTCTGGGATAATTTCGGATCAAATTACGAATGTCGAGTTTACACAATCAAAAACACGACAACTGGATTAATGTAAACGTAGATAGATGAACAATGTATCGAAGTGTGAATTTACCTGAGACAAGTCAACACTTGAGTCCAGCTATTTTTTCTTTCTATTCTTTTTATTTATGTATCGCTCACGTTAAATCAAGTAGATAAACACGGTGTACGATGCTTTACCTATTATTTATATCCACTCGATAATCTTATTACGTGTTTATGCACTATATTTAAACATTTTTTTTATTTTTATCAACTCCTCGCTGCATTTATATGTACAGGATTGGCCAAATGATGTTTGGAAATATGGAAAAAGGTGTGGTTGCATATCGCTGATTCTTCGTTGCAAAAGTCCATTATTACTTTTTTGAACATTCATTTATTTTGTGAGTGTTATGTCGTTACAACCTTAGGAATAAATTAGGTCCCGCGGTTATTGTTGCTTTTGAAATTGTTGTTGTTTTTATTTTCCTTCAGTGAACATACTATTAGATTGTTAATTTTATATTTCTCCGACGTATTTAAATACGAGTCGTTAAATACGAGAAAAAATTTCGAAAGAGTGAAAGAATTTGTTTTTCTTCCGACTAATAATTTTTATTTAAATAATGCTTTATACAAAAATTTTTTATCTTCACATTTAATATACTTATAGGAGATAAACTAAAATTTTTAATCTAATATACAAAGGAAAGGAATCTCTATAATATATCATAAATATAAAATTAACAATATACAGTTTAGGGTATGCTTTTCGAAATCTTTTAAGATAAACGCACGTTTAATGGAATGAATCCTCAGAAGGTATATGGTTTTCTTTTATTCATCTATCGCTCGCACGTTTCGTACAAATCAATCAGTCGGTTATGTAGTATCGTTACGATATTATTATCATCATTTTTTTATAATAATAACTTTGCATTAATACAATGTCGCAGAAGAAAGAAAAGAATAATAATAAAAAGATCAGCCGGTTCGGGCTTTGTACTTAAGATGGGTCTTCACGCAAAGAACGGCAGTACTTTGAATAAGATTGTTCTTTTTTATATTTCCCTTCGTTACTTATTTTTTAATATAATCCGAAAGTCTTATATGAATTAAATGTAATAAATTACTTCCCCCTATCACTCGTGTAACGTCTTTCTATCGTGCGGTAACTCTTAGCTTCTTTATTATTATAACTTCAATATAAATAATCCTTATAAATGCATCAAACTTTTAACGGAAAATAAATTGTGTAGTTATGTGCTTGGATATTACGTTTTCCTATATCAATTCGCGCGTTTCTCATCTTCTCCTTTCTTTTCGATATTTAAGTGTAAAAAGATTGTATAAAAAAGTGTCTCTCGGTGTATATTTTTCATTTGAATATTCAATCAATATCGCCATTTTTCACTTTCTGTTTCGCGCATAAAACGAACACCAGATTTGTGTATCAACACTCGTTATTACGTTGTGCTTTGTTTTATTTTCGAAGTAAAAATAAGTTTTTAGAAAATTACAACAAATGCCTATCGTTTTAAACACTCCAATATCAAAGTACACTCGGGTACACGAACATGGAACTCATTTACAAAACTTAAAAAATACTAAAATTTCTTTCTACAAAGTAGCTCAATAACGCTACTTCGGCACTTCTTCATAGTAATTATCGTATAAAAGTAATACATAATTTATCCTTTTCATATTCAATATAATAATTATATTAATTAAACTAAAAGTAAGTCTATCATTATGAATAAATGATAAAACCTTGAAATATCTAACGCAAAGTACATTTATATATAAATGGTCTCAAGTATAAAAAGTGTCGAAGTAACGGTCCTGTGAAATCACTCCATTAGTATCT
Organism: Apocrypta bakeri; assembly: GCA_018906985.1. Taxonomy (NCBI): domain Eukaryota; kingdom Metazoa; phylum Arthropoda; class Insecta; order Hymenoptera; family Pteromalidae; genus Apocrypta; species Apocrypta bakeri. The sequence goes on along the minus strand of JACCIA010000008.1, from coordinate 1,947,806 downwards.
GTTACTGAACTATATAATTTATGTATACGCGTAAAAATAATAGGACAAAATAGATAAACAAACTCTATCATGGCCACTGTACATGATATATAAATACAATCGATATACGTGTAATACGCCTACTTAATCTTCAATTAAATTTTCCTTCTATTTGCTTTGACTTCCTATTCGATGAACATCTCTTAGGCTTCAAAGGCTCTCGTTCTCATTCTTCTTCATCTTCGTCAATTTCCGAGGTTTTTAACGCCCCCTCTTTTCGCTCTTTGGTTTCTCGCTCGATACACTTATCGCGTTGAACTAAAGGAAAAAAGCCCTCACCTGCCACCAACACCTCCAACTAAATGCACAGACGCTTTATCGCAATTATGTTGTTACGGGTATGTAAGACATCTTTTTTTTTTATTTTTCTACTTTTTCCTTATACCATCATTATCGCTGAACAACTATGTTTTTTAAACTACTTCTTATAACCGTTATATTGATCAATCAACGCGAAGGAAATTTAATTTGATATTAGAAAAAAATAACGTACTAAATAGTTATTAGTACAATACGATGTATTTTCTGATTTTCGTAATAATTGCAAAGTTAGCTTGCAAAAATATAGATAACATTGACAGCGAAATTAGTTGTAGTAATACTTCAAAAACATAATTGCGCAACGATTTGTAAAAACATTTTATTCCTTCCAGGATAGTTGGAGGCAAGATTGCGTTTTTAATTTAGTCTTAGTAACATTTTGTGTATGTATGGCATTCTTTTTCAAAATTGTAGCTAAGAAAAGATGGTGCAAAAATACTTCCTGCCTCCATGTCTACCTAAGTCTTCCTCATACCAACATATCGCATAATCCAATACACAGTTTACAGCTCGGTAACAGCGTACAGATTTGGATCGCTACCCTGTACTTGACTAAGCGTGGAGACCTGCTGTTGTTGTTGCTGATGTTGCTGATGCTTGTCGTGCCTCCAGTTATATGTGCCGTACATATTAGGCACTGTGTTGCCTGCGTTATTTCCGACACCAATCGAATGACTACCGTCATAACCATTAGTATGCGCCCTAGAGAAATTCCTATCAAGGGTACGCACTTGGTCCTGCATTGACTGATGCTGACCCTGCTGATGATGTTGTTGGTCTTGGATGCGAACAGATCCCGGTGCTTTATTGCGCACGAGCGAACGGAACTGATTCATGTTGGTACGCGAATGGGCCTCGATATCCCAACTATTGTTGGTGCTGGGATTGGGCACTGGTAAAGGTCGACCTGTCTGGCTCCAAGCGGGAGTTGGACCACGTTTTAGGTTGGCGAGGTTTTTAGGGTCGAGGGTTTGGGTCTTTCGCGAATCCTGGAAGGTTGCTAAATGCTGTTGTTGGCCGCCGATACTGCCGTGAGAATTGTGCGACAGGTTACTACCGCCCGTGAACGAAGCTACACTCGGCGTCCATGGTGGCTCTCTTCCTACAAATTTATTAAAAAAATACAATGAAAAAATTTGCATTTCTTAATTCAAACAAACGATATAAAAAATCATACCCGGTCCCGAGGGGGCGTGCCCTCAGTAAAAATCACTTGATTCAAGGGTCTTGCACTGCTTGCTCAGAGTCGCGTACTGGCCAGGCTGATCCCCGAGCCCGGCACGATGGTCAGCTCGTCCGCTTGTCTGCTGATTATGCTGACTCGATTTGTGATCCCCAATTCCGCTCCCGTTAAGGCCCCCACCTCTGTGGAAGCAAAGAGACATATTTTTCATAATTAACAATGAGGCTAAGTTACTAGACTTACTTATTGTTTTAAAGATTTTGCCTATTTAGCGCATGATTCTATTATTATATAGCTTGCATGTGATTGTAGGTATGATATCAGTGATTTATTTGAAAAACTAATTAATGCTCAAATAGAGTTTTATTATAAAGCATTTATCACGGATATTATACCTTGAATTGTTCACTATACACTAAACGGGGGTAAAAAGAGCTGTTTGTTAAAATTTATTTGATCGTTAGTGAAACGTTATTTACGTAAACCAAAAAATGCTAGTTCGCTAAACATATTTTTCCTTTGGAAACAACATTCGCCACAACATTAAAAAAAGAGAAATAGGTCCTACAGACCATTTGAAAATTCATAAATTTTACATTATGTGAGAAATTATGAAAATAATAACGAGCATACTACGAATAATTTGTTACCATCCACGTAAAATGATTGGCAAAACCAGTAACATCAAAATCGATGAACAAAATATTTAAACGATTTTGAATGAGGCGTAGAATCACTACTAATGTATTTAAGAAATAGAACCCCCAATTTTAAAATTATAAATTTTTTAATTATTTGGTAATATATTTCGAAGTTCTATCCCTTAAGCTAAAACTATCAGCAATAGAAATATTAGAGTTTTAAACGAAGCAAATAATATAGCGACGGTCATGATAGTATACATCTGCAGCGATTTTTTAAACAATCTTGCAAATTAAAAACATACTCTCAGAAATATTCAATATTTAGCACAAAAAACAACTTTCCATCATTAGTACTGATCGCAATACTGTTACTATTAAACATGTTGTATTATTTATATTTGTACCAAAGCGTCACAACCACTTTTACGACTAAATGACAAACACATTCAATACAAAACGATGTAAAAATATATAATTTAAACAAGTATAGAATGTAATTACATTAATTCGAGTTTTATCGAGTAATATTAAATCTAATGCTTTAATACCTCACAACTTGGCGGTCGTAGCTTAGCAAATTATCTGCATTAGCATTATTTATATATTAGCAGTATATGTAACAGTATTATAATTGAGAATTCAAATGAAGTAAATTTAATTTTGTATAAATAATAGTTTCGATTTTTGCTTCTTAAATGCATCGCAGCTTATTGAATGATATTAATCTAGATTATTAATTTAACTCATATTAGCAGCATTGTAAATATGTCGTCATGAGCCATTCTAAAAAACATGAGCAAAGCATCATACACTAGTACAAAATTGTATTCAAAATTGAAATACTCTTCATAACTAGGCATAAAAAGCTCAAATAATTTGTTTTTTTTTGTATGTATAAAAGGAACGTTTCAACTAAAGAGTAAAAAACGTAAATAAGAAAACTTAGGGCGATGAAAAAAATAATCATGCACAAACTTGGACATGCTCTCGTGCATCTGACGTGCGCGGGCTGTCGCAGTAGCATAAGACGGCGGGGGCGGCGTTAGCAATAGAGGCTGCTTAATAGTATGGTTGCCATGAGCATTTGGATTAAGAGGAGGGGCTGTAGGCGGGTACGACCCTTGGCCTCGGAGAGTCCGCGCTGCTATCGCCTGAGAAGCTGCCGACGGTGGCAGATATGGATCCTGCTCGTTCACCTGATGATAGTCATTTCTGTGAACGGAATATATATTATTTGTTGATAAATTAGTATCAATATTAATTCATAGTGATTTCTTGTCAAAAAAACTTACCGTTTTCTAATGTAAATCCATGTGTGAGAATCTACCCAGACAAGAACGGTGAAGAGGAAACCGGCTGCTACGCTCGCCAGAAGCATCAAAGTTAGTCCAAACCTGTCAAGGGCAGATCGTAATTATAACTCAGCGTTCCTTTCGATATAATGAAACTTTGCAAATATATTAAATTTTATAAATTTCATGCTAAAAATCTTAATTACACCTATTACAAAATTTCCATCCAACTCAGACATTAATTTCTTTTACATTCTGACTAATAGACCTGTCAAAAATCTAATCAGGTTACGGTTTACACGCGAATGAAAATAAGATCTCTCCGCTAGGAAAACTAGGTGTAAAATTAGAACCATTAAAAGAATACTTACAATCCGAAATGACAGAGACTTTTAGCCGCATGAACGTATTGCTTGTGAAGCGGTTTGCAATCAAGAAAAGTCGTAAGACTGGTAAGCTTGTTGTCGACAAAGATGATATCGTTGAGTAAGCTGCTGAATCGTGGCTGCAACTGTTGCGGATTAATAAGCATAAAGGCAAGTCGTTTCATGTCGTCGAGGTTTCGCCTCATGTTGTCCACGGATTGCTTAGCAAAGTGGAGCTTCTGGGTGAAAGGATTGGTGCGCGCGTTCTCGCAGTGCGTGTAATATGAGAAAACTTCAGCAGCTAAAGGTGATGGAGCTGCTCTGCTGATGTATTCATCCGGAGCCACGCAAAGGTCGCCCAAAGCAACAGAACCGGCAAGGTACAATGAGGCCATTAGCCATGAGGTTATCACCGCGAATAGGCCGAATACGGAGAATCTGATAAAAAATACGTACAACAACTCTATTAGGTAATGAAATAATTCTAGTTAGTACTCAATCCACTTGACTTATTTCAAGTAGTAGTCCAAAATTCACTATTCCCGATAGTGACGTTTTACTAAAAACAATGTTAGTCTCAAACAAATATTTTGTTAAAGTCAAAATATTGTTTTTCAATTCACGTGAATACGTTTTCCTAATAATAGCAAACTTTTTTTCACTGATGTATTCGTTTTTTTTTTTTTTTTTTTTTTTCATTACTCAGCAGAGTGACGAAAATTAATTTTAAAGTGCAGTCATCAATTACTGTTAGTTATTGCATGAATTATAATTATTACTGTCTGTAAGTTAATTGTTTAGTTATACATTTACTTACAGATTATACCAGTGAAGGCATTTTATTTAATGCCACTCTTCGTATTAGCAATGATAGCAAGTAAAGGCTTGTCAACAGGAAATAATGTGTAACACATAACACCATTTATTATTATTTGTAAAAGTGTAATACTAACGTAATAAGGGCGCATCTGGAGTGTCGCGCGACGCCGACCAGCAGAACCACGCAGAGGATGAGTAGTGCGCTGAGCACAGCCATAGTGACGGGCCACCTGTAAAGCTCGATTTTTTCGACGAGTTCGATAGCCGGTGCCAGAGATATTCCTAATGGCCTACGTATATCATTAGTACGATTCACTACGAAACTCTGATTATACTTGATCAGATCGTACACGTGATAGGCCATTCCCAGGATAGTCTTGTTGGTCACTGGAGCGTCCAGAAGGTCCTTTAGCGCCAATAAGTCCTCGCTTACCTTGCGGGTTAACGTCTGGTTTATCGTATCCGTCTAAAAGAATTTATTTTCTTTAGTTTAAGAGAGTTGTGCCGATTGTTAACCGAAGCAAATTCATAACAACTCAATCGATTTCGCTTAGAAACATGGGCACTCACAGGAATTAAGATAGTATGCTCACTAGTATACTCGTTTTTGAATTATGAACGGTTATTTCTCACAAGGGTTTAATCAAGAGTGCAATAACGAATTTAGACTAGATCATTTTCAAGGGCTATCAAACCGTCCAATTGACTAGTAGTGCATCTTTCATTTTCTAATTAGCTCTCAGTACTACAGTATACGTAAATGTATGTGTGTTCATGTAGAAATGGAAATTTATTAACAGCGACTGCCAAACGACTTATGAATTTTTACCAAGAATCCTGCACCAGAATGTAGGTCACAGAAGATGACTATAGAGAGTCTGTGCTGTCAATGTGTAAAATGCATCAAGACACAGAACACACTAGCTGAAGAACTTGGCTTCTTCATAATAGAAGCATTGGTTGCCCTGGGTATACCGACAATCACCGGGGATATTTATGAAGAGTTGCAGAGTATGTAAAAGAGGATGAAAGGTGATGAAGACCTGATTAAATATTTCATGTTCTTTTTTTGGGGTCGAGAAGTTTGGCTAGGTCAGTTGTTCGTGTACATTTAAGAGATTCTCTTTTCATGCGACTGTTGTCAACTAGTAAGTTGACAACGGTAATAACTAATTTGTTGAAAATGAGATTAATTTCATTTTCTAAAATAGTAATAACTCTAGTCCAAACTCTCCTGTTAGTTTGTCCATTAACCGACAGAGTCAAATATCTCATTCTAAATAGCAGCTTAAAATGGATATATAAATTGTTTCACTGGTGCTTTACAAATTTTACTCAGTCATTCATCGCAGTCGTTAACGATTCAGCAATACGACTCTAATTTCGCTATCCCGTTTATAAAATACAATCGGTCTTCTAAGCTACACCCTTTATATAAGTGTATGCACTCTTAAACGTTTATAGTGAAAACTACTCTAAGAATGAAGTAAACTTCATTACATTATACACTTAACTACTTCTCTAGACTGGAATTTGTATTCATAAGTGCATAAGTATACTTCACAATTCGCTACATTTTAAGTGAAAAAAAAAAAAAAATTCTATTACATTGCAAAACATGTAGAAAGATTAATTTTTAAAGTGTTTTTTACTCTAATCGATTAATATGTTAATAATTGTCAAATATTCTTTCGGATAATAATGATTATACAAATATTTTTCAAAATAGTTAGTATACAAACATCAGCGTGTGTATATCTTGAATTTGATATATAAATATAGAAATATAAATTCTAATACGTAGAAATAAATATGACAATGAGAATTATTGATAGTGCAGCCTATTTTATAAATATAAAGTAATCGTTCAATTTGGTATGTTACTTTAGCTCTTTCCTCTAAGTTCCAAAGTAAAAAATGACTCTAAATTAACTGTAAATATTTAGACACGCACTGTATGTAGATACGTGTAAAAAAATGTTAGATTAAAAAAATGATTTACTATAACCAATTACATGTTACATTTACATAAAAGCACTTTTTGATTTTGTAATAAACTTTTTTTACAGGAAAATTCGTTTTTAATGAAACTAAATATTGTCACATATCGAAAAATCAATTTTTTAACAAATAAATTTTCTTGAACATGTGAAACTTTTTGTCGATCTCTTGAGTAGCATATTAATGTAATTGCGTTCTAAATTACCAAGTGAAAAAGTATCATGTTGGGAATTGAGCATTTACGCGAGCACAGCATTTGTAGGCATGATTCTCACCTGATTCCTCACAGCCATGATGGAGCCGTCGATATTCTTGGCTGCAGCTATCAGCTGAATGAGTCCGTTGTGGACGTCGTCGTTGCCGTAGAGGCCTACGGCAACGGCGCAACAGCAAAGTATCGCTAGAATCGCGAGGCAACATTTTAAGAGGGCTATCGAACGCCGGTGACGTGGCTTGCGGTCGCAACAACGCGTCACCAGATACACTAGCAGTACCAACAGTGTTAGGATCAGCAAAGCCGCCGGTACGCTACCCAGAATGCCAAGACTCTGAAAAAAGGCCAAAAAATAATTAATTTCCTCACGAGACGTAGAATATTTTTTAATTAAAAAAATTTTTTTTTAACTTTTTTAATTTTTTTTTTTTTTTCAATATTTTGAACTTTTTTTAAGCTAGCTGGGCAACTTAAAAAAATATTCAGTCGAAACTCAAAGAGTTGAGTCGATTGATCTCGATTGCTTCATTTCCTGTATACAAATGAAAACTGCAAATAAAATTTCATCCGCGTACTCAAGCTAATATCGTATAACGAGTCATGATCGTTCCGAATTAATGGCAATCAAGAATGGAGAGTAGAGTAGTATATCTTGTAGCTATTCATCCTTCAAAACAAATGGAATTCTATATACTTATATGCTGAAAGTATATAAAAGTCTATCACTTCGAAAACGTGTTATGAGATAAAAGGAAGGATTTTCGAAATTTTTCGTATTCAAGCTAATGACAAGCTACGCGTATAGCTTGTTATTGCTGCAGACGTTGCTTAGTCTCATTTGATGTCTGGAAGAAGAGAAAGTCGGTAATAAGGCAATAGTGAGCGGGAAGCGATCAGCGGGATTGACGATGAGTTTGACATTTCAAAATTCCTCCTAGCGTTCTTTCTCCTACTTTGTTGACTTTGTAGTTGTATAGTAGTAACAGCTTTACAGAATGTTTACCACTTCATACGTGTTTCGAATTTCTCGGATTGTTCTGCTGTACTTGGATTAAATTTTAATAATTCAGTATGCTTATACTACAGCTAAACAAAAAAGTAAATATCTCAATGTTAGATCAAAACTCATAAAGTAAATCCTCCTTTTCGAGGGGGCATGCGATCAACGTGCAATCTTCCTACGATAAGCAGTCGAGCGAAATACAAAAAGAAAACTGTCAGCAACCAGACCGGATGAAAGGCAAAGACAAAGAAAGAAGCCAAGTGGAAATGACTCCTTGCAGTGTTTCCGGGTATATGTGCAAGTTCTCCACGGAGAAAATATCGATGCTCTTTCCTAGGATGTGATACACTTTTTATGTTTTTTCTGCACACATTTTTCACTTTTTAGCAAATATTTTGTGAAAGATCATTTGTTCGATAAACAGATTCGCTCACACTGGAGGAAGATTCTATGATTAATATATCACAACGATACAAAACATGTTTTGTTTCTCTATTTTTATATTGAAATTCATATACCGGAATTCATAAGATAAAAAGGGTCGCGTATAAAATTTGAATGCGAATGGAACAAAAACGATTAATTTAAAGGAAGCAAAAAATGCTTGTGATTTTATATTTTATGATGTTCAAAAGCTTAATTTTAGTGGTTACAAAAAGTTCTGGGCAGAAAGCTGGGGAAAACTTTCTACAAGAGAAGAACCCATGACACACACACGTGGCTCTCGTACAAAGAGTGGCTGTTGTATATTTTTAATAGTACAAATAATATTATTTAATATCTTAAGCAACTAAAAATAAAATTCATAAAAACAATAAATCACTACGATAGCTTTCATGGCTTGAATTTATCGATTTATGTATCGATGTAAAAATATTCGGAAAAAATATCGTGTATCAAGGAGCTGTTTTGCGAATTTTCCTATATTTCAACCAACAAGATCGAATGTAACGTGATATGAAATATAATTAGATGAAGAAATATTTTTATTTTCTCTTTTATTACTTCTGATTTATAAGCTTGCACACGACTGGTATGAACGAGCTCCGAAAAAATTGTTATCTTCTCAAAATAAAGATCTCATTTTCTTCGTAAAAATGAAGCTATAACGTTTTCACAGCGATTATATCAAATTGATATCTTCAAAATTGTGTTCCCTCTTATCTGAAGAACTTCTATTTATTCTTCTACCAAAATATATATACCTTTTATATACCAATGTCTTATATAAAAGGTATACATGAACGGTAACAAAAACGGTTCTTAACTTCGAGATAGTAAATATTAACTGATATTCTTTTCGATACTCAGTGTATGTCCACTATTAATTGCTGAACAATTAATAAAAACTTTTGTGTTTAGTGAAAATTCACGAACTACAAAGTGTAAAGTATAATTTTGATGCAACTTCCTATTTAGTGGAATATCACGGTTTAAGTAATATAGTAATTTATAATAGTGACTGAAAATTAAAAAATGCAAACATTTTTAAATCGTGGATTTACATTTTATGAAAAAGTTACTCACTATTTAATTTTAAGAGAGTGGGATACATTTTCATACTAAACCTGTGAAAAATTCTTTTTGCTCGAGAATCAACTGTCAATAGTAGAATTATACCGGTCAGGCAGAAGCATCTCTCACTTATGAATGCAGATTTTTAATGAAATTTTAAATAAAGGTAGAAATTCAATCTTAATTGCTAATTAAATTGATGAATTTGTTATTCTCTCGTTCATACTCTTTTTTTAAGTAGACGATGCCTTGAAATTGTGTTAACTGTATTAATAAGACTTTGAAATAAGTAAAATAATAAAGTTTAATCATTCAATGTCAAGAAACTGGTATTTATTTCTAATACGTATGATGCCACAGTGATAACTCACTGATACCGAATCGCTAAAATAATTATCGATAGGCAATTTCGAGAACATTTTTTCTTTTCCTCCTGCTTATACAATGTAAAGCAGTCTCTCGAACAATTGACTTGAAACTAGCAGCAAACAAGAAATTGCTTGATTCGAAAAAACATAATAATCTATGAACGTCAAGGTAAAAACGATAATTTTTTTAAGATTACAACTCAGTGATGAATATGATATATTACTCACCTCTCCATAAACAGGTGATGTCGGATTAAAGGTGTTGTTGATTTTGTGTAGAGAGACGTTGACGTGTGGAAATTGGTGGAAGATCCTCGCGAGCTGTGGCACCGTGTACTGCTCCGGAGACTGCTGACCGACCGCCATCTTGGTGTGACCTTAATGGCTGCCAATGATCAACCGGTGCATAAAAGTCTATCTACTTGTCAAGACATTCTCTAGCTTCTGCAACAACATAAATAAAATCGAGGTCTAGTTCTTGTCTATTCTTTAACTATATTTTCTAAAGAGAGAAATTAGCTTCGATCATAATTATTGATAAATTTCGTTCATTCCATAAAACAGTGAGATATATCATACTACTATTTGCTCTGATCAATTCAAGGCATACGTGTACGTCAATATTCATGTGTAATACTAATTAGTTTTCTGTGTAAGCAGATAAAGAGGGACAAGAGCTTAGGCGACCTGTCTTGTTAAGTATCTTATATATTGTAACTTCATTTATGATTAAAGATACGAGCATTTTAACGTGGCTTTAACTGTGAATGCCGTATAAATCGTGGGGTCCTGCATTGTATCAATATATCCATCAATGTCATTTGTATTAAACTTGTACTTTAATAAAACTTACAATAACAGTCTATACTATTAACCATGAATTAAAACAAAAAATTATTCGAATGAAATGTAAAAATCAATGTACTGCAGTACTGGTACAGAGCATTAAACGAATACTGTGCCAGTATTGTGCCAACACTATCCCTAGTAGGATTTGCTGGTAATGGGTGCAAGTAAAGCACTGGTCCAACCTTCATAAGCACATAATACCTTGATAAGCACAGGCAAAAATGTTAATAGTGAACTGACCAAATCGTGGCGTGCCAGATTTGAAGCAAAATTAAAACTGTGTAGCGGTTGAATACTGTACAAGTGTACACCAATAGTGGTTTAATGCTGTCACAAGACTAGCGCAATAAAGACATAATTGGCAATATTCGAACCAGAGTTTAACTTTCAACTACATAAGTAGCTATTAGCGTATCTCTTGTACTAACATCTCATCAAAATGGGTACCATTTTGTTTGTTGTACTCATCTGTAAAAAACATGTAGGTATAGAGCTCTTAAATGAGTAATGAACGAATACTTACAGGTACCATTACAATATATACCGGTAGTACTGAATATTGTAACATTGGTGGAAAATACACACCAATTCGAAATAAGAATTCAATCAGTTAATTCAAGAAAAGCCTTCAGAAACCAGCCAATTAAAAAATATATTTATTTTCCAGTATAAAAACTATAATTGACAATTTTTATGTAGTGATGTATACATTATAACATTTTAACTTAGTTATCTTCAGTTTATGAACGAGTCTAATAAGAATCATTGTAAAAACTGAATATATTGAACAAACTAAAGTTTCCATATAACAATCTCTGCTTGCAGATACCACTTAAATGTTACGTGTTTAAATTGTAAAAACACAAGAATAATATACAATGAATTGTTCGTTACGATTCAACGAAATGCCGCCACTTTCAAGAACAAAGAGCCATTGTTGATCCGACATCATCCCAACACGCAGAGAGGAGATACAGAGCTGAACAAAAGTGCCTCAAGTGCTTGATCCTCTAATATGTCTATATAGGTATATCTATATCCCGCTCTCACACGCTTCTACACGATGCACATACTATACAAATTGCAATGCTAAGCACGCGAGTTTGTATCTAAGAATTTATAACGAAATCACGAAAGCTTGGATACAAGAATTTTGTACTCATGCAGAGAGGCTGCAATATTTCACCTGCAAAGAAATAAACATTAAAAAAAATTCTGCGAATAAATGTTTTAGTCGATAATAATATTAATGTGGATATGATGGAAGACTTGTAAAAATTACAACCGATAAGAGTGACTTAGAAGGCGTTTCTATGCAGACAAAGACTCGCGGCGTTGTATACGTAACGTATTAGAGAATAGGAGTTGCGTCATTTGAATTTCAAACGTTGTGAAAATGATCTGGTTAAAAGTTTCGGTAAAAAACCATAGGATGTGGAGAGTACTAAGGGAAAACGCTCTATACTATATCTTACATATACTCCCCCCCCCCCTTCACTCATCACATCAGACAGCTTAAGTTCAATTAAGATAACATAAATCTCAACTGTACTAGATTGATTTAGAATAAATATAAAATATAGCCACAACATCCATTTAGCTTTAAACCGTTTAACTTTTTCAGGCCTACTATTCATAACAACTCGTACAGTATTTAAAACTAACGAAATTTACAGAAGTGTTTTCGGGAAATAGAAACGTTATATTGAATTATTATCGAGGTTTATTTGCAACTGTAACACAACGGTAGCTAATCAACCAAAATATTATCTTAGTTTTAAAGTGAATGCTCGTGTAATTAAAAATTAATACTTGTAAATGGTAACAAAATTAAAATTTTGTTATCATCCAGACATGAATTTATAAGAAATTTAATGAACTATATTGTACACATCAAACCTGCTGATGATAACTTCTGTAATTAAAAAAACACGTTTATCTCTCAACTGCAGTGCTACGTAAGGCTAAAAAACTGGAATCGACGCGTACATTTACGTGGACAATCAAAGAGTGATTTAGACAACATAACTGTGCTAGAAAAGGTTACAGTACATTATCAACAGGTAATATGACTTTATCTATCTTGCCGGAAACACGTCATTGGTTCGGAATTGCATATAAACTGTAGTTGGATTCAAGCAAATTTGACAGTTAACCACAAGTTGCGGGGATGGATTAGCTCTGACGTTGATATAGTAGAGTGCCGAACGTTGTCTTGTGTTGTAACGTGAAGGCATGTTACAGTTATATATCTACTCGATGTGATATATGTATACTGTATAGAAGCCGATACAGAGGATGGTGCCACTGATACTGCCTTTCCTGCAACTGGTATGAATGAAAAGCTACTGGACTGTTCTGAGGTCGACTAATTCATAATGAACGTTGGAGATGAGTAGTTAAATGTAAAGAATGTCATGTTATAATAATGAAAAAGCTTGGTTATGTAACACATTCTAAGTTCAGGGAGGGAATAAATGTAAATCCCCATTGATGAATGTATTTAAATTACATAAATTTGTGTACATAATTACACATTTATATAAACCAAGTGGTTAAAGAAAAAAGATCACGCTTAATTAACCGCAGTCACCTAAATGCAAAATCTGTTATAGAAATCCCTCCCGCGCGATTTGTTCGATTGAAAGATCGTCCGCTTGTTCGTTACAGAAACAGTGCACGCAATTGAAAGACTCCGCGTGGGTCGCACTTACAAACAAATCAGAACTGACAATGTCCCATTGTCCGTCCTCCCCCTTTGCATACAGGATTCCCGAAAATTCTTCTTCCCTACCTCTGTATAATTCATGGTTGATACTTTTTTTATTGCAATTTTTTACATATATTTCAGATTCATGCGCAGTGAATTTTTATTTTACTAGTTATACCAACGAATAAGTCTATTGTTAAATATTTCTTAAAAATAAATAAATATTATGTTAGACACTTTAAGAGAGGAAATCCTTGATGAAAAAAAAATCAAGTTAGATTTTCTGGAAACAGTTATCACGTGTATTATTTATATAGTCAAGTGACAGAGAATAAAATCGGATATCCTCGCGCTGCGAATATGCATTCGAGGAAGTCAAGTTATTTCCATTTACTATTTTGTTTACGACGAATTCCAGCGAGGATGTCGATAGCGTTATCAATTGTCCGGTCGCGCTTTCATGCTCCAGTGCATTCAAACAAAGTGCAATTTTCGTTGTACATTTATCTTTATTATTTCAATAAATTTTACAACTTCTTCCATTTCTATTTTATTTATTTATTGAGTTTTAAGGATAGGAATATTATAAATTTAACCATTAACCTTTACAACGCAGTAATTAAAAGGTATGGGTTCAAATAAGTTCTAAAAGAAATCCATTGATGCATTCCGTTCAAAACCAAAAAATGCAGCCATAGACGGATTCGCGCATTTAAATACAACAATCGTCGAGCGAAAGAAAAAAGGACGAATGCAACATAAAACTGAATGGTATAATAAGGATGAGATGAAACATAAAAAGATTTGTTCTTACTATGCTACAACGGCAAAAAAGCGAGAAAAATGAGAAAAAACGAGAGAAAAGAGGACGATGAACCTACAGAGTTCAGCGCAATACTTGTAAAATTCGATGGCGCGCCTGTTTGTAATATATAAGGTACAACAGTATGACTAATATAAATATATACGGATCGATAGGGAAAGAAGCTATTTATGTATGATTTATTTTTAATTTCAATAGATTTAAAATTCAATACATTACTATCGAGCACGGCAAATGCTAAACGACCATTATTAAACTGTCTAGTAACCTTGACTTTGTAACACAATATAATCTACTTTAAAAAGAGATATTTCCTATTTCAATAACCACCACATCGTCAAAACAAATTCTCACCGACGTACCTCAGTAATAAGTAGTTGCCGTAAGAGCGTTAACCTTAGCAGCATTGCTTTCCTCTCTAGTGCAAAATGAAACTGCGAGATAGAGAGAGAGAGAGAGAGAGAGAGAGAGAGAGATGAGCGCGCTCGTGAGCTCGGTCACGGTGCTGCAGCAGTCTCCGGCCCCTTTTCCATTGAGTGATACAATGTACATATGTACCAGGTACCTATTATAATGCGCAACTCCATGAGAACGCGCAGCTGCGACGAAGTGACGAAAATGGCATGTCGCTAAAAGTCGTTGCGTGGGTATAAATTTTAAGGTGCGGAGATTATGAGTTAGACTGAAATTGTTGAGATTTTGGGAGAGTTTGCTTACACTAATTTTAAATTTCACTTTATACAGTACACATAACGTAATACAGATGCAATGTATTTTACAAATGTTATCTACTCGTAGTCGTCATGGGAGGAGAAAAATGCAACCTTCGCCTGTTTAAAATTTCAAGGATATTCAGGAGACATTCGCTTATTTACCATTTTGATTTCACATTATGTCAATTTAAATAATATTTTAATAAAAATGCAAGCAGGAACAATTGTAAAAAAGCGAAATCGATAAAAGAGCGTTGATAAACATCTGTTAAAGATTGGAATACATCTTGTTTTAATTTTTTTCTCTGTATCTCGATAATTACTTACTGTGATAATGATGACGTACTTAATCGATCTACAGTGTGATTTCATTAACGATAAGCATACAATTGATTTTTTGGACGACAGCGATAGATCCGTTAATTTAGCGGACGCGTGGGCTTGTTTAAAGCTCGTGATCCTTGATAAAGTGACGCAGAAATACTGGTTTTAGGCCAAATCAATAAGCGATAATTTATGCCTCTACCATAATGCTGTCGTTGCATAAACGAAATACTGTCAAATATAGATAACGGATGTTTTTGTCCATAATCGTAAAATTTGTGCATTTTCACGTATTCGTGTATCGTTTATTATGCGTATTATATTGAGTAAATTTTCGAATCTTTTGTACTACTCTGATAAGAATTGACGGTACTGGAACGACAAACCCTGTATTAATCCCTTACTGGTCCCATTTGATGCAAGTTCGAGATGACAAGAACAGGCCAGAGTTGTAATCATGTTTTGGCCTATTTCTGGCGAACCAGATTGGAACCAGAGGTTAAATAGTATAATCTCAAAAAAGCAATGTTACTATTATCAAAAGATTTAAAAAGTACAAGCGATGAAGCGTATGATTCAGATCATTAAATAAATCATACAATTTATTTTATGTTTAATTACATTCATTTTACTATCTTATAAGGTAAATTAAGGAAATCGAGATGACGGATTTGGATTATGTACGTGTGTACTGCACATCAAATGTCTTAGATGGTTACCCGAGAAGTATCGGATCACCATTTATAATGTTATAATATTGGTACATATTGGTTGAAAGTTCGGTAATAGCACATTGCTTGCGTGTGCGCACTCTCGTGAAGGCGAGCTTCGACCTCATGAATATTAGTGTTGGGACAATTATTCGTGTGGTTTGGGTATTCATCCATCTATTTATTATTAACCAGTTTATTAGTGTATACATAGGAAGAAGATTTTTTTCGAGAGTAATTTTTAATATTCTCAATGGACACCTTTTCCCATGTTCATTGAGAAACTAGTCTTATTGTCATCGCCTAATCTTTCTCTTCTACAATCACTTGAGATTTATGTCAAATAGTTGCAATATATCATGAATTATTAAATTGAGTGCCGTGCAATGTTGGGGGAAATTTTATCTTATCGAGTAAAATACTTGTCAAGAAAGTGTATCAACTCGATTTGCACAAGCAAGGGGTGTGTCTTCTTCCGTTGCAAGGGATTGACTGACGGTATAGTATTAGTAGATGACAAAAATAACGTTATTAGGAAACGGAATCACATATCGAAGCCATTGGACGTCAATACTGATAAGCAAAATACTTTTGGCTTTTGAAAATTAGTTGCGAAACTTGTACGTAAAATTTGATTTTTCTAATTTAAAGCAGGAATTCTTAATAGCTTAAAATACAGGATACTAATCGTTTACCTTGGCTGAAAAGCACGGATAGGAGAAACAAAATTACCTTTTGATTAAAAAAAATTTCATGTACTGCGTTGCTTCTATAGTGGGATGTGAATGAAAATATTTCACCGAAATTTCTCTAATTACATTATATAGGTACTGTTTAATAGAAATACGTCAATAGAACACAAAAATAGATTGTTTTAGTGACCACTGTACCAATTATATTACATTCAGGTGGCGAACAGCAAGAGCGAATCGTAGTAATTAGAGCAATAGATTTTCGATATTTAATTTTTATTATGTTGTTAATAATTAACAACTAATATAAAAAACAGTATGTTAAAAAAATCATGTGGCAATTATTAATATGACAAGTTTTTTCGATTTACATTTGATCTCTGTACATCGAATTATCGTAATTTAAAAACAATTTTATATCAAATACACCGCAAAAGTAATACCCTACAAAAGTAAACCGCGTGTTCTATAATTGAATAAAACTCGACAAGTACAACTTATTTTCAGAATTTTTTTTAATCGAAAATGTAATCTATAGAAATATGAATCTTTATTATTATGAAAAAAGATAAATTTATAGTTGACGTAGAATTCAATTGGCAGATATGTAAGTAAGATGCGACATGAATATTTTTAACAAACTAATGTTCTGTTTGTCGTTAAAAAGCCCTAGACGTTATAACATTTAAAAAAATGGTAAAAAATACTTCCGTATATCGTTCTCCTCGAAACGTTAGCAATTACATGCTAGACTTATTAGCCATTGACCAGGTTATCATTAAAGCGTACAGCGGTCAACTTTCACTCGATATATACAGCTGCGTTAGCCATATAATGCAAGGCTAGTATAGTCCCAACATTACGGGCCTCTTATATGCTTTTAGTAATAATCAATGCTGTCAAGGTGGCAGGCAAAAGTAATACAATGAGCCTACGTTCAGTGGCAATTTAGTAATTTAGCTTGAACTGGTCATGTTAAAGCGAACTGTCTACGTGTATGCTTCATCACGGTTCGTCTAAATACAGTGCATTTTAGTACAAATGTGGGTCACATTAATTTGGCTTGTGTATCCGACCTCGTGCAACCTGTTAGTACGTCAACTGACTGATACTGAATTGTAAAATTTTCATGAAAATCAGAATAATAATGACATATCAATCTATCCGATGCATGGTCCCACCTTTACGCATAACTCCAATTCACCGATAGTATTATTGAGGATAATTAAACTAAACACAGTCGGAAGCGCAAAATATAGAAGACGAAAGACTTGAACCCGTAACGTCAAGAGCTGAAAACAAGTGCTCGAACCACATTACAATCTGTTTGAAAAATATAGATGCGTTTTTTATAAAACCGGGAAACGCTATATTTTTGTAAGCTTTTTAATAAAAGCGAGTTGAATGTATTATATCAAAGTTAAATATGTCATGAAAACTGAGAAGTAAAACTTGAAACTTCGATTTCTACACTATTAAACTTTCTAACGTAATTCTGATTATCAATCAATAGTACCCTGGTAAAAATTTTTTACCAATTGTGTGACATTGATTAGCCAAATTTATTTTTTTTTGCTAACTGTGGCAGTATCTACTGGCGAAAACTCTTCTGCTTGATTGCCAGCGTTTGTTTGCCAGCAATATGCCAGAGGGCTGGTGAAACTAACGAATCTCGAGAAAACCTATTGAAACTACTACATTGTTTTACATATGTCAGTTAATTTTGATAAATTATAAAGTTACGTTGTATAAATATAGACAGCGCATAACCTCGAATATACATCAACATGTAAACATCCATATATAGTAATAAAGCGTGTCTTGCGCTTGTAATGCGCGTTGATATATCTAAAATATACACATAGATCTCCAGTCGTCTGGTATTTGCTGGCATATCACTCGCTCATTGAAGCACCAGTCGCTACTAAATAATATTGGACAGCGCTTGAGAGGAACCGACCACAACAGTTGGTTTATATTTTTTATCGGGGTACTAGTACGAATAATTAAACGTAACAGATTCGGGAGCGAAAAGGCGACGAGAGCAGTTTTCTTACCTCATTGTTTCTTTGCTTGTTAAATTCTTCCACTATTACTCGCATGCGCAATGCGCTTTGATCTTCACGAGTCTCGATTACCGGAATACAATCTGCATCACTGCAAAAAAAAATAAAAATGTCCTCTTTTCTCATATACTGAAGGAAAACACGGAAGAAGCGTCATTAAGATGGATGCAATTTCCCAATGATTCGATACATATACATTTCTAGATATGCTTATACCAAGCCATACGCGTGGCACATTTATATAGGAGACGTATGAAACGAGTTGCTGATTGAACAGTAGGGGGAGAGGAGAAAGAGAGTGAGCGGATAAGAAAACGTGTTCGACGTTACATATCTCGATCGTAAATCATATTGGTTGCGTCACTGGTGAACTACATGTTTTCTTTCCTGAGACGAATCCCAAGAGTTTACTATCTTTCCGAGAGAAAGAGAGTATAAACGCTACGTATCGTTTGTCACGCCGACTACTTAAATTCTCTTGAAGCGGACGCGCTTGCTTTTGCTGATCGATAAACTTACAATATGACACTATATAAATCATCTTCATCTGTGCATGTATAATATTGACTCATTGATGAACTCGTTGCGTTTGTTACGCGATGGTTAATTTATAATCCATTATGCCAAGCGAGCATCATACGCTAACTCGTTTCTCGCTGTGCAATTGTGTTATGTCATCATTCGCACAATTAGCATTTGTACTTGAGTGTGATATACTTGGTCGCTCTCTCTTTCTATGCAATTGAAAAACGTAGGGGAAAAGTTTCAGATAAAAAGGATGGACAGAAATAGTTCCCGGAACTATTTGTTAACGCACCAACCCGTAGCACTATCCATTATTACTAAAGTACAAATGAATACCGCGAATAATGCAAATATATAACGAATATGACAACGTTGGTTTTCCCACTACTGACCGAGATGGCAAAACAAGCAGTGTGTATAGTATGTATACGGACAAACGAGTCTTTCATAGAATGAAAGACGGAATCAATATACCATTCCAAAAGTGCAGTTACTTCATCATCATCCTAGTCCAGGTTCATTTTAATTTTAACACTAAAAGTGAGCAAAAATTCGTTATTTCGTACTGTATTTTCACTAATTCAAAGAGTATATAAATCTAAAAATATATGTATGATAGAGTGCAGTATTAGTAATTAATAGGGAACATAAAGGTTACTTGATAAGCAAATCTGTCCAAATACACTGTATTATAAAGCGAAAATGTACTGCGTACTACCGACTGCTACACATATTTCTTTCATTTCGTTCCAAAAAATTAATTTTCCTATGAACAATAGTGAATTTTGAACTATTTGAAATTTCGAGATTACGCATACCGCCTATAAGCGCATGACATGACACTTGACTGCCCAAAAGAATGTGTCCCTCGGAAAATACCTTAGCGGTGAGAAAATTCCGGTCTCGTGAATATAAAAACTCTGCTACGTCTTATCATAATAAGCTTCTATCCCCCTGCCAAACATAGAATATTGATTGTCCAGACATTCTCGTATATAACGGAACTTCTCGTATAAATTAATAATCGTCTTGGAAATTGGAGCAGAGCTTCTCAGCCTCCTCCCATCTATATGCGCGCATGCGCTGCGCGTTCGCGTGCCGCCGTCGCTGCTGCTACTGATGCTGCTGCTGCCTCTGCTGCTGCTGCCTCTGCTGCTGCTGCTGCAGCTCTTGAGATATAACGTCTAACGCTTCCTTCTTGCTCTACTTCATATGAGTATCCGACCTATGGCTCGCCTATGAGCTACTCACTCTTTGACGCGTTCGTTGCCTCTTTTGCTAGTGTTTTTTTCTACCCGCAAGCCTCATTTGGCTTTCAGCTAATGTTGATCTTTCATTCGTGATCAATATACTAAAGGCTCCTGTTTCTTGTTTCTACCTCTAGCTCTCATTCGGCGCGATTTTGGAAATGGTGCGTAATTTGAGCGTCCCCGAAAACCAGTTCTGCCTACTCCGATCGGTAGTAAATTGTGACTTATATAATTCAATCTCATTTTCGCGTAGATATACTGATTCGTCCAAGTCTTCTCTAAGGTAACCTAAAATCCTTTCCGGTGAACGACCGCTAAACATCCTTTTTTTCCATTCGTAGACTCTTACTTTCTTTACTTTTTTGAATTTATATAGGCTTTCCAAGTTGTGAATGCATATTACAAATATTTCACAATTATTTTTTATATTGTTACGTTTTCAAGGCCCCATTATCGTTTAGATATATAAAATTAATGATAAAAGTACTGATTTGAAATTCCTTTAAATATGCAGATCGTGTCAATGGAGACAATAATCGTATGAACACAAAATTCAGATCAAGTGGTATAAATGGTACGACAAGAAGAGAATGAATAGGAAGCCTCTTGATTCTGTACAGAAAGACAAACATGCGATACAGGCCTGCAATGTCAATAACCCATAGGCGCGGCAGAAGCACTTGTAAGTATCTCGCGTGCGTGATCTGCCATACCACTATAGCAATGGTCTGCTATAAATGTCCGCCGCCGCTCGCAGGATAATCTCCGTCGACATTAAACTCGCGCGTTACGTTACATCCGCTTCTACGCTACCGCGAGAATAGTATAACAGAGCGGAAGAGGAAAGAGTCGCAGACTACTATGTACTCCGTGATCGCGCATGTGTATGACGATACGCTGTCTGAAAAGTTTTCGATGTGTGTCTCTATTGCAGAGAATCCCTTTGAGAATCGGGTATACGTCGAGATAGAGAGGAAATTGTTGGGTAACGAGTTTTACGGTGTTCTGTTGTTGGTTGCTTTGTTTGACGCTTCTTCTATTATCAGAGTGTTTCATTAAAATATTGTTTATATTATTTGTATGAAAAAACACTTTTTATGTTATATATTTTTGTGTATAATACTTCAAATTAGTATGTAAGTTTATCTCAACGGTGATCAATGGTTCACCGTAATGACGCATCAGCCATTTGAAGATAAAATTTCAATGAAGCGATTTTTTAATCGAGGAACGCTTTCTTTCCTCTTAGATATTCTTACAATCTTCTTATTTTCCAATTATTCGATTAACGTCACTTCTATTTAACTGAGCATCCATGAATATGAGCTTATTCAGAAATAATATTCGCATCATTTTAACTGTCTATAACTTTACTTATATAAGGTTACTTATATAAGTTATCCCCACTAATGACATAAATAATATCTTATCGCAATAGTTTACAAAAAATACTCTTCAAAATTTGAATGAGAAAAATCAGATCAAATTTATCTAAAATTGCTTA
The DNA here is from genome assembly GCA_018906985.1 of Apocrypta bakeri. Taxonomy (NCBI): domain Eukaryota; kingdom Metazoa; phylum Arthropoda; class Insecta; order Hymenoptera; family Pteromalidae; genus Apocrypta; species Apocrypta bakeri. Next base: position 1,925,876 of record JACCIA010000008.1, on the reverse strand, counting down.
TCGTTCTCATATTTATATCCGAGATTTTTTATGATTTAGGCAATGCAAATATGGTTTGAGTTGTGTAAACTGAGAAAAAAGAAGTTACTACTTGCAAAAAATGTATTTGTTAAAATGTTTACTTTGCATTAAAAACAATATTTTTGCTTTCAAAAATATGTTTGAAACTAAAATTATTTTTAACAAAACTTATTGTTTACAAATAAAATTTGCTTCAGTACAGTAAGTCACGTTTTTTTTAAATTCTACATACAATTTTCGCCAGTGTACCTTCATAAAATTATTAAGCATTTAAATTGTAAAAGCTTGTGACTTAGAGTGCCCATTCGCCAGGCAATAATTTTAAAACAAAGAACAACCTTTCAATCAACCAGTTTAATTTTATTTATTAGATCTTTGAAATAACCTTGCCTTTTTCTCCGCAATTGCATCCGAACATCAATTCCACGTCAAATTCAATCTGAACCACAAAGATTGTGCAACACTAATTGCAACAAAGCCTATATTATACCGTAGAGATAAAATTAATAGGCTTTTTGAAAAATTCTGTGTATTCCATCGTAAAAGCCGAAGTAAAAACTAGAACCTCGATTGCATACTATATGTACGACAAATGAATCTTTCTCTCGAGGTTGTACTGACAGAGAGAAATCTCTAGATATCGATGCATGCCTCTTCTGTGGCAAAGTACTCGAGTAGCAAATGATCTGTATGTATATATATATATATATAACACGAATACTGCTAGCAACCACATAACCAACGAGCATTGACTAGCTAAGGAATAGCTATGGAATGTTTATAGTATATATAAATATATGATACTACTGAATTCCAGAGCAAGACTCTTTAGTACCAGTGGGACCAAAGAACTATGGATTCGACTGCACCCTCTAATTCAAGACGGAAACACATGTCGAAATACAATATGAACGAATTATCAGCTAAACCTTCCCGTGCAACTTGACTCGTACTAAGTTTCGCTAAGTTTCCGGCTCTAGAGCAGCTTTAATTAATCTCGCCCATTTAGTTCCAATTTTCGTCAACTCTAATTAATTTTCATAATCGTCTCTTTTTGTAAATGAATATAGTTTAACTATACGACTGCAGAATCCAAATTCAATATTACGAGCTCGTATTGTTTATATGCTCCAGTATTGCTGCACCAGTCTGTAAAATGCATATTGTCTAATTTAACCTATTTTTATTATTAAAATTGATTCAAACCATTTGCGTCGTATTTCGAAGTTGGAAATTGAAAAACTTCTAGACGTAGTGTATTTTCTCTCACCTCAGTTCTCTGAGTTTCACTGCAAAAGAAACATCTAGTGATCACCGGGTCATGCACTAAAGAGATCAGTTTCGATATCGCGTGCATAAGTATATTTCATGCACGGTCTGCTTATGTCAGTGTAAAAGCAGCCGCACGCGTTTTGTGTTTCCAAGATCATCGGCGTAAAATTACAGACGCTCAAAGGACATAAATCTATGTATAAAATGACATATTTAATTGATTACTAGCTCTGATTGATAATTTTTAAGATCGTCCTCCCCATCGATCATTATCATAGCAAATAATAGAATTGCTACAATGGTTGGCATGATTTTTTAACGATAGTTTCCTTAAAAGGCTGATGATAGAAGAAATGAAGTTAAAAGATTTTTCAATTGGTTATCCATGGAAATTAGATTTTTTTATGGAAAAGTTTCTTGCATCACTCAGAAACTCCGTTTCTCTCATGGGAAAGTTGAGAAAAAAAGTTCCCAGTGGGGCATATTAAGTTTTACTCCAAGTACTTTCAAGTCGCATAATACATTGAATGTTACCCTACAAATGGCATAGCCTAGCTATTCTCCTGATATATATGTATTTAAATGTACATCTCATGACAGATACAGCATACTGTTTATCCCTATTAGGAATAAGCACATATTTTTCAAGGTTTACAATATAATAGCACATATTCCATGAAAACCCATTCTTCGTGTTAAAAATCTAAATTTGGTTAGCCCGTTTTGCAAATACTTACCGTGATAGATCGAGTCGATATTTTAAAGAGTAATCATGAAAACTTCAAGTCCATCGAGTAATTGGATAACCGTTTTGCCCCTTCCAAAAACCGATCTCTCGCGTTTCCTTCTTTTGAAACAATAGCTCGGAAAAAAGAATACGCATTCTCCCAGCCTCGGCTTGCGAAGCTTAAATAAAAACATATCGATTCGGGTGCTAATTCATTCAGTCTGTCTCTTTCTTTCGTAAAGACTTATCGTATAAGCTTTATAACAGCTATATATATGCAATGGACTGTAAACATAGCTTTTTCACAGTTATCGAACAATCCTTCGATAAAGCGAAAACATCGAAAGAAGCAAAATTCACCGGCATACGCACTTCCCTCATGAGCAGCAGTATAGTCGATCGATGCAGGAGGAGAATGAGGGAAATCTCTCGAGAAATGTTCTCTCGGTAGTCATCCACGAAAATCACGAGATTCTGGCTGGGACAGCAACATCGAAAGCTAAGGTGTGGCGGCTGAACTCCCTCTACTCCCGGGGGAGTCGAAATCTAGGATGGAATATAAGGAATTTCAAAATATCATTCGTTCGTATTCTCTTCTGAGCGATCAATGAATTTTCGAGTAATTTACTTTCAAAATATTATCAAATAAAAAACTCTTGGAAATCGATGGTCTCTTCATCAGTTGGAAAAAATTCATGTCGGCAAAGAAGATATAATAAAGAAAAAGTATAATACAGAAGGTAGTAGCAGGTGATTTTTCGAAAGAGAACACAGAAACTGCTTTTCGAAAAGTAAACATCAGTCTTCCTTTAGGAAGCTACCGAGATATACCGGGTATAACGTCAAATGTTCTAAAGAACAGTTCCAACTCCAATATACTTTTTTCTCGACAGCCAAAAAGTTTGTATACTTAACTCTTATATAGGTAGACAACTAGACGCGTTTTGTATATGAGGGATGACCAACAACGTGCACGCTATACGCGCTGGCATACCACATTATTGTTTAAAACAATTATTCCATTCTATAAATAATAATTTTGAATACAATTTCCTTTTTGTCATATCAAATATTAAGACAAACGACTGCAACAACAACAACAACAACAGCAACAAATATACAGATTAAGTGTATATTAATGATAAAAGGCAAATATTACGTAGTTGTTAGTAATAAGAAAAGGTAAATGACAAAAGGTTCTCTTCACGATCTATAACTTCTCTATTAAATTCGTTTCAATAGAATGCTTAGAATTTCACCTGTCCTATACAAAACTCTCGGATTTACCAGTCATTCAATGTTATTGCAGTTCATTTATGAAAACTCCACAGCGTTAATTTTCATTAAATCATACATTGTTAAAATGAAACTATGCCTTTTACAAAGTTTTTTAAGATCGAATGTAAGCTTCTTGGCTTAAAAATTATTTGTAGCGATTTTTCGATAAAATCGCTGTTCGTAGGCACATTTGTGTAGTACTAGACACATTTGTGTAGAATTTCAACTTGATTGATCGATAATGATACAAGATATAGCAAAACCTTGTTTTGCGATAGTAAAACTAAAGCTCTCCACTACGACGGTCATGCTTAAAAATATCAACCTGAAACTGAATATACCCCATAAAGTGAAGCGTCGAACCGTCGACTCATCAAAAATCCAAATGAACCTACTCTCCGGTACTTTCCTTTGCGTGCAAACACCTTCACCCTACCTCCGTATCTGTACACATACAGTGAAGAGTTGAATCGATCGAAGCGGAAGTAGTAGCCATCTCTCGTCTCAATATTCACCCGACTTCATTCTCCTCCCTCTATTCGTTCCAAGTATGCGACCCTACCTTCCTGGCAACTTTTATACTTTTACGTATAGCTATACCGTACTGGCCAGTCGTACACATGGGATACACGATCGAGTATTAGGCCCCGGTGGGAAAAAGAAAGCCTATCGACGCCTCTGAATTTATGAAGCTTCCAGAAGGATTTGGTGCTGCTTTTTCTACAGCTTGTATTTTTAGAGGCTAAAACTTTATGTGGGGATTATTATCTTAAATATAGTATTTCATGTGTTTCCGTATATCTATATTTAGTTTATAATAGACTGAAAAAAGTTGGCCAAGTTAAATTTATTAAATATATCAGAGAGGAATCCCACTCCTTCTAGACACGGCATTTACGACTGGTATCTACCATGTGCTATGAATTGGCTATACCGGTGTTCGAGCGATACTGATGTCCATCTGTTTAACACGCGGTATGTCAGTCACATCTGGGCAAATGCATCCTACATCGGAACGGCGCGCGTAGGCGAATGCAAAACTATTCTATTGTTTCACGTACGCTAGTCTCTATAGTGTCACACCGCATTTTATTTATAATTACCTGCATTACTTGTACTTTTCTGCGAATCGCAATATAGACTGCTTACCTGTAACAGATTAAAAGTTCAATTTATTAGATAAAAAAATCTTTTTCAAAATTAAAAATTAAAAGATGAATTTATTACTAATCTGTATCTAGTGCGAAATCGATTTTTGAAATCAGAATTTTTAAAAATTTCTAAATATTTATTGGGAGTTTAAAAGAAAATCATTCCCTTTTGTAACATCATTGATAGTAATTGAAGATACTAAAAAAACCGAGCCTCTCCCATCATTGTCGGAAATACTTATATCTCTCTGTCTTTCGTGAGAAATGGATTGGTCGTCTCGAAGAAGAAAAAAATACGATTGAGGGTCCATGTTGCTCTATCGTCGCCTTGATAATCCCGTAAGAGATTTTCATGTAACGATCATGAGAGGTGTATATGCAAGCGCATGTACAGATATATTGAGTTCGCTTACGATGTTAATGTGTCAGCTCGCTTATCTCATTACAGAGAGGTTAAACGGCTAGCATGCGTGTGTTAGTATACAAGTGAGAGGAAAAAGTGATGGATCTCGAGAAGAGTATTTATTATAGACGCGAACATCGAGAATATAGAGAATAATTTTATAAGGCTTATACACGAAATGAGTTAAACGAAATCGGTTAAACGGAATGAGTTAAAAATGCCTAAATTCTTCGTGTTTTGCATAAGCATTTGGCCATTAATACCTTAAAATGTGTTTAAAAATTTTACTAGAAATAAAAAAAATTTAATATACTATTTTTTACGATTTAACAACGATGCTTCTCTATACAAGGTGCAGTCTACAATGTAATACAAGCTCTCAACTAGTGATTGCGGCCAATCATTAGACTCAAGATCATACGCTAAGATCTGTGTTCGCTCTTCAGTTTCAGCCTTGTCTTCCTGAGCATTCTGAAAAGAGTATAGTTTTGACATTCTCCATGTGTATATTGAGATGATTGAATACGATGAGCTCGATTTATGCGTATTTAGAATTATCCGAAAAATATTTTTAATTTTTTTCTCTATAAAATCATATTTTTGCAGTTCATCTACAAAATTGATTCTATAATTATGCAATTATAAAAGTTATACATAAATTGATTCCAATTGGATTTTATCCAAATATACATCTGCATAAAATATTATTTTAATAGTTAAGTGAGTCAAAACAGTTTCATTGTTAGCTTTATTATTTTCGATCAAATTGAACACTCGATTCGACGAACAAATTTCTGACTTGCCCCATTTTCAACGTTCGAATACCGTATTTAAAAGCAAATATCTAAAATTTATATGCAATTGTTTCTATTGCGCATAAATCGTATTTAATTGTACAGAACCATTTGTATATATTTTTTGTATATACACGAGTTCTATAAAAATGATTTTATACAAATATAATTCTTGTTTTACTTGGAACCGTAAGTGATGGAATAAGTACTTTTTGTATGGAATTTTTACGAGAGAAATAAATTTCTTCTATCAGATATTTTCCGTCCACATTCGGAGAAGCTTTCTTCTACAAATGTAGAATACTTATTGCATGAAACAATGAAAAGGACATGAGCCTGAAGGGAAGCTTCGTTTTTAAATATTATAAACTGTATCTACCATAAAGCTTCTTGTAGTCAGTCATCTATTAAAACCGTGGTCGCGTCTGAGATTCCAAGACGGTACTCTTAAATTTGAAATTTAAGGCAAAGCCACTAAATCGAATAATCTGATCTAAACTGTTAAAAATACATTCGAGACCGGCTCGTGAAAACAACAAGTCTATAAAAATAAGTTTAATCGAAATAGACGACTAGACTTTCTAGTTATTTATGTATCAAAAAAGAAAACATTCCGTGTGAAATCAGAATTTTATCGCTCTAGTCCCAAATCCGCATCCCATAGCAGCCGAAAATAGAAGGTTAGGTCCCGCTTATATGCCGGACAAAAGGGAGAAGGTACATAACCATATCTACGTATACCTAAATGTAAGTATGGGTATAGGTATAGTCTGTACAGTAACAGCAGATGTTTTCGAGGGTTGCCTGGTAAATATAAGCGTGCTCACGATCCTTCCCTCTCTCTGCTACCTTAACTGTCGCATAAATAAATGTGTCTACCAGATGTGTGCACGGCCGGAGTGATTTTTCTTGACGGACACGGAGGTATGCTTACTAACACTTGAGTTAGTTCGCAGCATTCGATTGGTCATCTTTATTCTCTTGTGCACAGTATAGCTATAGCTATATCATGAGGCACGAGCTATTAAGTTTTGTAGAATTTTAATTAAAGGCAATATTTTTATTAGCTTTAAATTATGATTCGTTTTAATATTGTACATCTAATGACAATCTATTGCCGCTATTGTAAAGAAAAAGACGGGAACAGGTATATAAGAATCGATCAATACAACAATTTTCCCGCTATGCCATACACACTCGAAGACAAAAAATAAGTCAGCCATCCGAAGAAGTCGCGTATACCTATATCGACAGTACCTCCTCGACAATGATCCCAAGCCTCATTGTCCGCCAATAAAAGTCTTTCTCCAAATCGTCGAAAACCCTACGGTCGATATAGAGGCTCCCGCATTATACAAGAAACACGCCAACCCTCGTTCCCCCTTATCCCTGATTTTCCGTCTCTTTGACAAGCTCGCTGCTGAACAATTTTCATGATTCACGCTCGCGTTTTACGTACGCGCATGCGCGCGCGCGCAACTGTGTATATAAATATATTCTATATACGAAGATACATAGGCATATAGTAGATGCGAGAGAGAGGCCCTTCACCCGCCACCGGAAATAGGCTATGTGCAGATAAATAAACGAGTTCATGGTACAGCAGCTTCTTGGCCAGTAATAGTCGACTTTTTCGACAAGGTTAACTCAGCAGATCGTCTCTTTTGCGCCTTTGAAAAAATACGCCGCTGGTACGCCGCGAGATACTGTGCTGTCGCGAGTTTTATGTAAATGCGCTAACTGAAAAAATAAAATAAAATTTCACACCGACGAATGAAAAGTTCCGAGATGAATCTAAAATTAAAAAATTTTTTTTCACACAAAGCTCAGCTAATTCTTTTTATGCTAATTCATTAGTTATATCCGGATTGCAACATTTTTTCCATACACTTATCGGGGAAAATCCTAATTACTTTGAGCGCATAGCTATAAGATCAAGTCAACTCGAATTGAATTAACGAAAGTTACTCTCTATATTGTGATAATTCTTGAGAATTACCATACGATATAATAAACCATCTTCAGGAAAAGAATTAATTGACTGCTTGCATCGTGAAAATTGTCGCGAAAACTTAAAGCATTCGTTGTGTACTTGCGCATAAATGACATGACAATGAATAAAGTTTAACTTAATTTAAGAAAATTTATTTATTAAAAAATTGAGAGACACAAATTGTATTTTTTTAACAATTTCTTTCACTTTGTATATAATAAAAAATATTCAATAAATTCAGCATTTATTTGTATAAAACTTAAGTCCAAGTAAAGTCCAAGCGCCCATCGAACTCCAAATAGAAAAGAATCCTTAGACTAGAAAAAAAAAACAAACGCAGACACACGCATTAGAGCAGCAGCGAAGAACAAGCTGCTCTCAGTCGAACTATGCAGAGAACTCGAGGTGCGCGCTTGCGCAAGTCTGCTGAACACACAAAGGGCACGTGAAATATTTCACGAGGGCCCGCGAGCGTTTCTGCATAGTTTTCTCTTCCTGAGTTTGCAAAAAAGCAGTAGACGGCTGCAGCCCTTCTTTTTCTTTTTTTAACTCTTTCCCTACTCTACACGAGGCTAGCAGCTGCTGGTGTAAAGCCCAGAGCGTTTACCGACAAGATTTTCAGCGCGCGCTTTTTCAAATGATCGGCTCGACTCTTTTATGTGAGGGTGTTCCAATAGTGTGTATGCAGATGATAAAAAAGAGGCGAGGTGTTTTAATTCTAAAGCGGGAAATTCGAATGACTCTTTGGAGTTTCATTTATTGCATGAGTAAGTCAATAGTTTGATTTTTAAACTGATAGAATCTATAGATTATTTTATAGCATATCGTTCCATAAACAAATCCATTATACCAAAAAAGTACGTGTAAAACCATAGTATTTTTGTAATCAAATAGCTGTTACGGAAACTCGTAACGTTTATATATAATATAATGCTCTTACACCTCTACGTACATTACGTATTATAATATTGAGTTACTTAAATCATGATTTGATCAGAAGAATCCCAAGAAAAAATATTTTCTGCACAAGTACCAGAATGTGTCTACACTGCTAACTCTGAGTAAATCGATTTTTTTCTTGCGAATTAAGGCGCTTAGTTTTCTTAAGTTTACTGCGTCGATGATAGAGTATGAGGATGGAACAATTTGAATCTTCTCTGAAAAATCAGCCCAGTTTTGGCAAGATATTCTCTAATTTTTCTTTTCTTTCGCATAGTATCGCCATGCCAAATGGGCTCTAGAGTCATTGCACAGGCAGGGAGTATGAGCCGATGGGTGCAAGGAGTCGAAATGCTGCCAAATTTTTCAGGATTTAGCAATAATTAACCCATTTATTATTAATACAGATAGCGTGAGAAATAGGATTTGAATTTTCACTCTATTATCTGCATATCGATTTAATAAAGTTTATTTTGACAAGTATGAAAAAACGTGGAAAAAAGAGAATGTTATCTCTTCAGTCGCAAAGTATAGAGAACTTTGACTTTACTATTACAAAGAATTTGGATCAGGCAGAAAATTTTACAGTGTGTATCAATTTCTGATTTATCAAAGTAATGTAGCTTTTTCAATTGGAAAACTTGAAATGCAATATCTTTTGTTCTAAAAGGATACATGCAAAAGATTTGTATTACGAAAGAGTTTTGTACGTCTCGCTCGAATTAAGTTCATTGCTTGCTTATTATCAATTCGAGGATTATTTCCCTCGACATTTACACATAAGGCATTGAAAATATCATCATAATAATTAACGATAATTTAAATAAAAATCCTACACGATTGAAAAATAATGATAAAGCCGATTTTTTATCTTCATTTCAAACAAATCCGCTAATGAGAGATGTAGCAAACTAACTAATACAAATACGCTAATCATTATTCGAAGCCTGAATTGCTCTTGGGCGAGCAATAAACTTTTCAGTGACTGTCAGGTACTTGCATCAATCCGAGTTGTTTTTCCACATCCTCGCTGTGCGTGTGCGCCAGTGGAAAAGCTCTCGCTGCCGGCGCAGGATCTCGCAGAAATCAATACCGGGGATAGAGAGAGAGAGAGAGAGAGAGAGAACGTTGCACAGCTTCGGACGGCAGCTGCTCTGACGCTGAGGCCGAGGGAAAGGAACCGATGCGATGAAACTTCAAAAAAACTTCTCGAAGAATTTCACGGGGAAAGGTAAGAGGTTTTTTAGGCATTTTCTTTTGTTTTTTTTAACTTAAAGTTCGGTGGTTCTAAAATATTTTTTAATGTCAATTAAAAATCTTTTCTTGTCGATTTATTCATTTTCGGACGAAGATATACTAAGCACTAGCTAAACTGTACTAAAAAATAGTACATATTTAATAGAGAAAAAAGATGGAAAAATGAAATAATGACTAAAAGCGAGCGTGTTCAAAGAGAGTTCAGCTTCATCACTCGTTGACAATTGAACTTAAAGAGAAAGAGAAAAGAAAAGTATCCAGACAACAGACGCAGCAGTACACGTCGTTCGTTTAGCGAGGCGTCGGCGGTGGCAGTTAATGACGGAGTCACGATACAGAATTGCCAAGCGCACGCGCTTTCACGGAAGATTTATTTTAGCACCTTCGAGAACGAGACTCACCGTCTTTTCAATCCCTCACCTTTTTAACCAACATAATAGTACCAGTTGCGCAATTAATCGATACAGTATTTTTCTACGGAAAAGTGATTATTTGTGAGAAATATTCTGTGATTTTGCATTCAGTGTCAAATCTTCATCTGTAACTGACATTGGTTGGACATCAACGAAGTAAACCGATGTTCATACTCGAACTTGGTCAACCAAAAGAATGTCAAACATGACGAGTAATGCGGCTATTACGAGTGGAAATTGTTATTAACTGTTATTCAATACACTCGCGCAAAGATTACTAAACGAATTGAGATATTCAGTCGTTATTATTATGTTATAACAGAAATGACGGACCGCTAGCTTTTTCAATAATGTCTTTTTCAATTCGCTAGGGGAAAAAATCGACGACAATAATATACTGAGCGCGGAAGAAAAAAAAACCTTAAACGTGCTTTGTACATTGTAAACACGCACAGTCGCTCCGGACAATCAACACCTGGCAAATTTGCCACTCGGCGCCTCGCCTGCCTTGCGTCGCGAATAGTTAATTATGCGACAATCGTGATGCATTTTTTCTCCCTTATTCATCGTCGCCTGCTATTCTTCCTTGCGTCCGAATATTTTTAGACGAGCTATTTCAAGAAAACAAGACTTCCGACGACATTCAAATTGAATGTTTTTTTAGGATGTTGCAGATGGCAAGCAATTAACAAGGATTTTAAATATTTATGTCGGAATTTGAAAAAATGGTAGTAACAGTATTGATATGTTTAAAAAGATTTGGCCTATCAACATCGGCATTACTCGAAAAACTTGTCTAGACATTGGATATTGTCATTGGATGACCATAATATATACGGCATTATGTAAACACCACATTTGTGTACGACATATAACTTGTTTTATACGATCAATATAATACAATACTGGTTGACTGTCTAACTTTTTATTATATTTGAGAAATATTTCATATGTGTAATTAGTTTTTGCTTCCTGAATTTTCATCGAGGAAACAAATATCTGGGCATTATATGTGCGTTATAAGATTTTCATAAACTTCATATCGATTATACAAAATGATACACTCTCGATAATTCATCTTGAAATTGTATCGATTTTACATACAAGTTTTCTCTGAATGCTATTATTAGGCGCGCGCAAATTTGCTTTCGAGTCTTTGAAGTATTCGAAAGTTTTAAACCGGAAATTTTACTTCTCTTCTTTTCTTAATCCCTATATCACGAAGCCTCTGTTCTCTTCGATTTCCTAGCTATCAAGCAAGAATGTAAACACAACGAGAGAAACCAGTTCTCCTAAAAACATCGACCTCGCGCGTCAGAACATAATAATATAAACTGCATCTGCTCTAAGTTGCTTGTCCGTTTGACTAATGTGATGTACACAAGCATATAATTACAAAATTACGAAGTATGAATTATTACCGCGTAGTTGTGTTGATACTCGCGAAAATAGAATCCGTTTCCACGAAGTAGTAAAAAAGATTTGCACGTATTCTCGTGGCTCAGCGAGAATCGTTTCAATTAATGTCTATTACGAAGTTCATTAGACCGGAGCGTAGAAATAATAATTTCGCGCTAACAAAGACCACTGGTACGAACGAGCGAGAGAGAAAAATGTTACCCGCATCATCATCCGTTGTCGTCAGGCTCATTGAGTCAACGCATTGTATCAAGCCGGCGCGCGAACGCAGAATCTCCCAGAGGAACTAAAATACAGCCAGATTCATAGATGCGCACACACACGTGTGCTGATTTTCTTCAATATTTTTACTCCGCATCCCTACTCCTCATGGCTGGTGATATGAATATGAAATGATGCTCATTGACGCGAAAGTGGTATCAATCATATTTCATCAATGTTTTATATAATTGTCACGTCAAGTGGAATTGTTGAGAACTTCGCGGATGTCGGAGACAATCCGCAATCTCATCGCAAAAGCAAAGTATCGAGATTGTTAAATAACAGCGTTAAGTCTAATAACGCGATAAGCCTAATACATTAAGTGAATAATAATAACAATGAGGTAAAATAATACGATTGACCCCGGCCCTCTCCAGTTCTGAAAAAAGCTGTATACAGCCAACTCTCGATTCCCTCGAAGCCTAATGGCTAAACACGTTCCAATCGAAGCACACACCCTCCTGCATCTCCAGCATATACGTACATATAGACGCGACACGGCATCACGGCAGCACCCCGCACACTTGCATTACTCACTGGACGCTGCGCGCGCAGAAGCAGCCCCGGCGCTCTATTCTCTCTCTCTCTCTCTCTCTCTCTCTCTCTCTCTCTCTCTCTCTCTCTCTCTCTCTTTCTCTCGCGTGTATCGATCTCTATACTCGCTGAACACCCGGAGACATCGTGCTGCCGAATGAGCCGTGTCCACATATAAGTTCCATGCACGGGCACGGCGAGCATTGACGAAGAGAAAGAATAATCGTGCCATGACCTTTTCCCTTGCCGACTATCGAGAACGTGCATGCACACAGGACATAAGATGCACTCTCACTGGTGGGTTCATTGTCCTACTATTGTAGCATCTATACGCGGGGAGGGAGAGGACTAGCAATGTATATATACATGCATATACGCTTATGTGCACTGCTGTAAGCGTACGCGTACTATCGTCGTTTCATTTGCGTACGCCGAGTATGTAGGTATACCTTCCGAGAACATCGTTGCCCCCCCGTCGCCGCGCCGACTTTTCGAGGGTTTCTCGCGAGGGCGGGACCGTGTATGCACACATACACGCAGGCGTTTTCTCACGATCGATTTTCGAGCGAACGCGCGTGTCCCGGTCTTGTTTACGTCGTATCGCAATCATAAAGGACTCCCTATTTGTTCCTCTCTTTCGAGGAAAAGAGGCTATCGCGCGTATCTGCGAGAGACGAGAATTATTTGCTACTTAGTGAGTAAAACGGAATAGCGTATTGCGCAGATATGTATACGAAACGAGATAGTACGTTCGCGTGAGAGAGAAGGAAACAATACAAGCTATACCTGCACGTACACTCTGTCGACTGTCCTCTGTCGTGCGCAACGATGTGTAGGTACAGGACTTACACACACTCACCTTGAATGGCTGTACAAGCCTTGGCTGCAGTGTCCGACGTACGGTCGTACCCCGGGCTATTATCTCTCTCTTTGAAGGGGGAAACCAAGCGCCAAACTCACCGTATATCTGTAGTCGTATTTTCTTTACATATATCTATATGTAGAGAATGTATGTGTGCGCGTGTGCGTGTGTGTGTATGTGTGTATATGTGTGTGCGCGCGCGCGTGGGTGTGTAAAGCACAGGCACAATTTAACACTAGAGAGCAGGAGAGATGAAAAAAAACACTACGAGTAGAGACGATGTTGGTGCAGATGAGGAAAAAGAACACTAAAAGGAGACGTGTGTGCGCTCGTGAAGATCTCAAAAACACGACACACCTTAGCTCGACGAGGAGCCGAGCTCGACTGAAAACTGAGGCTGACTAAGAGAGCACGCTAGAGGCGCTGTAGTCTGCTGTAGCTCGTCGAGTTCGAGTCTTCAAAAGTCTTCGCTGAAAACGAACTGCAGGCTGCAGTGATGCACTGTTGCAAAGACTCCGCGTGTATTTGTATCGGCTGTGAGCTGTGAGGATAGTTTCGAGTCGCGATGCAACGGGGATACGGGCTTGTTCGGGTTTAAATGGGCTTATACGGGCTTATACGGGCTTCTACGGGCTTCTACGGGCTTCTACGGGCTTGTACGGGATGCCAGACCCCGAACCCTAGGGAAAGAGAAATACAGGAAGATGCTCGTGCTGTTAGATTCTATTATACCGATGAAGCTTTTATTTGTGGTATTTCTTTTTTATACCTGTTAACCTGGAATAGTAATAAATATGGGAAGAATCTTTGCGGCGTTGTCGGATCTGAAATTGGCGGGAGATTTTGAACATTCAAAATTGCACACTGCACTGTCGCTCTTAATGTTAGAAAATTCAAAACATAATTATATCAACCGCGCTGATGAAACTATTTTGATAACTTCACTGACTACGTTAACAAATTACAAAGCCAGTATGCAAGGTCAGAGTTCGTATTATTGACTTATACAGGGTGTGGATCACGTGCGCATAACGTACGTTTTAATATGTACCATCAATTATGCGATAGCAAGCGCACATTTACGCAGCAAAGATTCCTTATTTTTCGAAATAATTAAGAGCAATGATTGGAAAAATGTATATAACATATGTGTAAATGTTTACTTGTTATGGAAATGAAATCTGGTAGGTTTCGCGAAATTAAATTAAAAGAATCGCACTTACTTGTAAAGTAAGATTGTTGCATTGTAGATGTAGAATGATAAGCAGTTATAGATATGTTACATGATAATGTTTATTTCAACAAAATCAGCAGTAATAAGGGAAATCATAATAGTAATAATTAATAAAACTCCTCCCTTTCAGTCGACATGCGTAAATACAAAGTGTACATAATAAAATTTATAAAATAATAGTAGTAGCAGACAAAGGTTCGATATATCGATTCACATTTGTTTTCTTCTTTCATTCAATGTCAACCTATTCTTTTCTTCCATTGTAGTAAAAGATCTTCATCTCAAACGGGTAAACTTTCAATGTTTTGTTTACTGTTATCATTTCTGTTCTATACGTGTGCACTTACTAAGCCCTGTCTCCACGAAACCGTGTGACTAGTTATAAATATTTTCGTTTAAAATAACTTGTATCTGTCGCTATTTAAACTCCTATGTATAATTATACAAATCTTTTGTCACACTTGTCTTTTCACACTAAAAAGTACCTAAACTTTGCGCTTATATCTTTTTCGGTACATACTATTTTTATTCATATTTTGTCAATTTTATTACTCTTATTAGTTTTCAAAGTTATATAAAATAAAAACGCTTAATCTGGAATGGCAATTGAAAAACTGGGAAGTTGAGAGGTACTTTTATTTGTGACATACGCAATACAATAGTCAAGAGCTACCAACGGTATTTCTTTTTCATTCATGTTATAGACCTGAAATTGTTATCTATTTCATACATAGATTAATCTTGGTCTGTTTTTAAACTATTTACTTATAATTTTTTTTCTCAGTATCCGAAATTGTGGAAAATCTGAAAAAGTCTGTAAGAATTGCAAGTCTCCTTTGGATGTTTACAATAGTGGTAATCAAACTTTCAACTGCAATACAAAATGCTCGACAAGAAAATCATTCAGTAATGAAAGAGTATAACGGGAGTGTTAATAATTCAATGCATCGATATTGGTTATTGAGAGATAAGGCCACTATTGGGTGATACAAATACAATATAAATATTACCTCTAAGCGAAGGCTTGGCAATGGTCGACCGACTGAGTTTGTTTGTGGGTACCTCGACAATAACGGTTATCATTAAAAATCGTCCAACATGTAAAAAATTCTACACACGTTCAACATTCAAACATATTTATACAATACAAAAATTTCTTATTGTCTCTAGCTTACTTCTGTTCACCCCTTTTTACAAAATTACAGCATTTATTTATAGTACTCAACAAATCGAGAAAAAATTAGGTGCATCCGAGTCACGAAATCGCTTTTACACTTATAAATTCCGTCGGTCGACGACTGTACCGAACGCGTTTTAAATTTATTTTTCTGTATTTAAATGTTCATAAATGATAAATGATTAACGAGAAGGTTCACAATGCTTCTTTTTTACCACGCGCACAAACTCTTTGACAATACACTTTTCTCTCAGAAAATAACTTATAAACTATACATCATTCATCGTTCTTTCTTATTCTTACATTCTTGTTATCTTACGTTAGCTAATATACTGAGACTTCGCGCATACCGCTTACAAATATATTATAAATACAGTTATATTTAATACCTCGAATATAATGATATCTTTCAAAGACAGGCTTTTTTAACTATCGATCTAATATTCGTGTGGAATTCGAAATTCACAAATGGTGACGAAATCGAAATAGAAACGCTTAATTCTTGAGATCTCTCGTTGTATATTCGATTTGTTTAGTTTTTCTTATAAATTTGTTTTCGTAATTCCATATGATGCTTTTGCATGTTTCTTTTATACATTTTACACTTTTATGTGTGTAAATTAACAAAATGAGTCGAAAGTTGAATACATAATTCTAGCTGCGCTATAGTGTCTTTTGTTTATTTTTAATGGTTTCAATGGGGACGAATGAGTACCACTTTATCGATAAAACCATCAGACACGAAAAATCGAATGCTGTTCAATATTATCACATGGAAAAGATATTATGTGGATCGTAAATCTTTTTTCAGTTCTAGTTTACAATAAATTTACAATGAATTTACAATGAATTTACAATGAATTTTCAAGAAACAAATGCATTTATTTCTTTCCCTAAAACTGCGCTTGTTATTTTGTTTTGATAAAACGCATTTTTTACAACGAACTCCTTAACAAACTGCCGCCTCAAGAAAACCGACCGTTTTTGTAACGTTAATCGCTAACACTAGAGTAGAATCAAGTTCACTTTTCAAACAGCCGCAAAACTGCATCGGTAAAGCGGCATCTCGTCCCCTTTAAGATGCGAGAGATATAGAGAAAATAGTAGAACTTAGACTACAGTAGAAGAAGTATAATCGTCCTCGCGAAACAACTGTCGTCTACGTAGTGGTCGTGTTTGTCGTCGTGGCCACGCGCACATACAGATGACACGCTGCATCCAGGCACTGTAAATATCGAGCCGCGACTCACCGCCGTCGCTATAACTGCTGCTGCCATTGCCACCGTCGTTATACCACCACCACAGCCACGACCGCTCGTGGCCTTAAATCGTGCGTTACAACGTCGACTCGTGAATCACAGCGGATTCTTGATCACTGTTGTTTAACAAGCCGTTAGGAATTATCGCAGATGGTGAAGAGGATGGGCTCACGTGAGGTATCAAGGTGATCGACGATGTTTTTCTCAAAGGTTTCGGCGATGTCTGCAAATGCGAATCAACAAATTGTTATTATGCAAATTTAGTAATCGTTTGATGTGTTTTTATAATTTATATAATAAAACAGACAGGTAAAATGGGTTGAACTGTTGAAAGTAAACAATTAAAAATGTAAACTTTTTTAACGTTGAAGTTAGTTGTGTTATTAACCCATTCGATCCTAGAAAAAATTTCTTCATCCTCATACTGAGCACCTACCACAGAATTTAATGCAGTTACGTTGACATCTTCGAGACCCGCCGTAGGACTGCGCTTCATAGGTTGCAAAGTCGAATAGTTTCGGCACCCTCTGTTAAAATTGCTCAAATTTTTTTCTTCAATGACATTCTCTTGGTTCAATGCCTCCTGTGACTTGCTCTGCTTGTTGCTAATGTTGTTGTTATTGTTATTGTTGTTATTATTATTATTTCCGTTGTTAGTGGAGACTGGAACAGTTGTAGTTGTGCCATTCTTGTTAAAACAAAAAGGCGGCATTTTGGACACCCAGTGGTCAATACCAGAACCAGCGGACGATGTAGAAGCAGCCGACGAGTTACCAGTAGATGAATTATTTATAAAACCACGCTTCTGATAAAATAGTATATAGGCTGCATTTGTTAGAAGATTTCTACGGTCGTTCACCACTTCAACCCGAGTGTCATCGAAGCAGTACCATTGACGGTCATATGGATTACGACAAAACGCTGTGTAATGTCCACCCTAAATAAAAAAGAAATTTTAAGTATTAGTCAGATCGTTCGAATAGATAGCTTAAAAGCTTTTTCATGGAAAAAGTCTGACCTGCAGATCCTGTCCATGATGATTGCAGATGGCATAGAGGTCGTACACATTATCGTCGTGCTTGGGAGGAGAATCCTGTTTGGGCGTAGGCTTCCTAAAAGAGGGCCGCCATGCTGTGGTTAACTGTGAGAGTTGCTGCGTCTGAATACTCTTCTGTGCCAGATGAGGCGTCATATCGAAACCGTAAAGGGGAAAATCCACTAGCATCGTGAGCTTGGACGTCGAGCGTTGTTTTAATTGCTGTCTGAATCTTTTCAAGTGTATCACCAGAATAGCGGGTGTTGACCATAGGTCGAGCTTTTTCACGACCTCTTGTTTTCTGTTACAGTGCGGACAGTGCCAAGCGTCTTCATCACCCAGGGTTTCTGCTCTAGTGTATAAATCGAAGCATTCTTCCAGAGTCACTGTGCCACCTGATAAAAGAGTAAGCATCACATTTAAGTAAAAGAATAATTAGAGTAATTTACATTGTAGAAAATCATCAGTATTAGGACTCACCCAACTCAGCGGTACTCTTCAACTGCTTAACGCTCGCATGCTCTTCCATTTGGTCGGTATCATCTTGGATGATATTACATTTGGTAGCTTCATCCCATTCCAAAATAAGTTTCACGTGTTGTGGCCCAGAGTCATCCGCACAGAGAGCTAACGCTTGCTCGATCTGTTCGGTATAGAGCGGATGTTCGACGCACGGATCAATACAAGGATGTTCATCTTGTACGGGTGTAGCTGCAGGATCTGCTACACGTATGTTGAAGAGGCCAGGACTCTGCGAGGAGGTGAGTACGTCGTCGACAAGGGTCGTGTGCATCTCCTTGAGCAATAGTTTTTGCAAATCTTCGTACGATGTCTCGCGAGACACTTGCATCGTATAAGGGCTGCCGAAACGCTCGCGTAGATCACCTTTGACCAATACGTTGATCCAGACCAAAAGGATGTAAGCTTGCTCTGTGGGTTCTTTCAATTGTGGTAGCTCAATGCAATAAAGCGGATCGTTTTCCGTTATCACCGATAATGGTTGGCAATCCGAAAATGTTCTGTGAACAGATAAACGAGAATTCTCATCAATTCATTTGCCGAGCTTTTCTTCGTTATTTTATTTCGGTATAAATTGTACTTTATACGGCTAAAGAGGTTCTACCTTGGAACTCTACTGCAAGTGGTCTAATTGAAATTATTAAATATTTACAATGGTTTCAATAAAGAATGGATTGAGACCGAACTTGGTAGTAATACGCTTTAATGCACTATTTTTTCTAAATTAAAATAATCTATGCCTATTAGAATGTCAAAAAAATGCTTCTGTTCAGTCAATTTCAAATCCCTACATTTACGCGCGCGTCAAGAAATAAATATAAACAATTATTACTCCCAGGCTTAAGCTCAATCCATCCATCGATTCTAACAAAATATTAGAGAAAAACACAAGAGATAACTCACCTATGAAAGCCCTCGTCGTGAACTTCGGTCAAAAGCATATGGTTTTCATCGACACCCGTATCACTAGCTAATATCTCCCTGAGTTCCTTAACATTAGCCGCTTGGTTAACGCTGACACCGATGCGAACTTGTCGCGGCTGTTGCGAAGTGTAAAGCACATTGACGAAAAGACTCATCTGACGTTGACTCTGCGGCACCGGCACCGAGACACAGAGGAACGGGTCAAATGTGTTGGACTGCATCTGGCAGCGAGGACACGTCAAACTCGAACGGAATTGTGCTTGAAAGACCTCGTGAACGAACGATTTGTTGCGAAATGAATTCTGAAAGAAAAACAATATATGTTACTTTGTCATTTTTTTCTAACCGTTGTACAAGAACATTTTGCTTTGTAGAATCATAACTATTATTAATATAATATAGTGGGAAACTGAATCGGCCATGAATTTAGCATTCATTTTTTAGCATTCATTTTTTGCATTCATTTTTTAGCATTAATTTAGCAGTGAATAAAAATTCTAAAGTCAGCTCTGCCTATTGGAAACGTATACTATCCGTAAAACGTAAATGTGCGCGATTATCGCGCGTTTTACATAACACTCCTGAACAAAGTAATAATCAACAACAAAATTTAATAATCTTGCTTATGTTCCGTACCGTAGAGGATACAATCAACAATGCCAGCCTCTGTTTCCGGGCTATTTTCAAAAGAGCAGGCGTTTCCGGTGGCGTCGAAAGCGTCTCGTCGAAAATTAAACCCAACATAACGCACCCGGACTCGTCGTTGTACTTAGGCTCTCCTATATAGGTTCTCCTATATAAGTATATATAAAAGGGCTATTAATAGCCGGATGAGTACACGAGAGAACGTATATGAAGAAAAGGACTCCCTCTCTTCGTATGGTAAGTGTCAGTAGGAGTAGGCGAAAGTCTAGAAGACGTTGCCGTGAATATTTATCCGAATGCATCTGCTCTTTTTTCTACGCGGAAAGGTATTTCGAAGAATAAATATTTCTTCTAATCAGAAGTGAGTGAGCTATCATATTTATGTACACAACGAAACAAAAACGATTTACCATTCGTAAATAACATTATTTATTATTTTGAACTCTCTGATGTCTGCTTTTGAACATTAACAATATAACTTGCGCGACTGTACTTCTGTATATAGGAAGGTAAACTTAAATAGTTTCGAAAAAACATGACTGCTGCGATTCGACGTTACTCAAACATCGCAGAGATGAACGTAAAAAAAATATTTCACACCTGCTTTCTCGTACAAAGGATTTTCAACGTCGTAAAAAATGCAAAGAGTTGCCCGTGCACAAACAGATTTACAAATCAGAATTCCCTGCCAGAATACAAATGCACATCTCGACAATCCCGGTTATCAATAGTTTTAATATAACAATGATAATTTATAATTTCAATATTTTTCGTTTCAAATTACCAAAATTATTTTCTAAATAGTTGCGTATTATGTATACATAATTTCACTTTCTAACTATCAAGCATTACTTAATGAATTCGATTAATTTATATTTGTATCTATATAGTAAACTGTTACTTCATGTTAATTAGTAACGCAAGAATGAAAATAATTATAACTTCAAATAAACATTTTTTTAAGCCACAATATTGTTTTCAATTCTCGTAAAAATGTTCATTTTCAAATGCAGCATTTTGTAAATTAAATTTTTAACAATATAGCAACGTTAATAAGAACTTAATAAGAACCAAGAGCAAACAATATCGATGAAACAGCTGCTTTATCACAATTCCATAGTTTTGTCCTAAAAATTAGCCACGAGGATCAAGAATAAAGTTTCCGTATACGCATCTGACATCTCTGTGTTTACAATACGTGTGCAAGTTAATTCCTCCCCTTAACAACATCCATAGATTCACACCCCCCTTATTGTGGGGAAATATATTTGTTTATCGATCCCGTGGTAACCTTGAAATGGTTTCAGGAGCCCAGAGCTACTTCGCTACACCACAGGAAATACAGGGGAAAAGGAAGGACAGATCTAAATATGTTTTAAATTAAATTGCAAATACATGTCGCCTATTTCGGTGTCGAAGAGGTGAACCATTAATTAAAAATATTGTGAAATAAATATCTACATATTTACTCTGACACACCAATCCCTTGAATAATCGCCCCAGCCAACTGCTTGGCGGTATACAAGACTAGCTACTTAAGAAGGAGAATAACCTCAGTGCAAATGATGTACAATGTATACAGATATCTATATTTAACAATGACTGTATAAATGCTAGCTATGGGCAAATACGATGGACTAGCCCGAAAGACAGACAGAACAAAACACAATTTGGATGATTGTACGATAAGGATCTTTTCCTTCGAAATAGATGTATTTATTGAGAAATCAGATCTTCGATCTCTGTTCAATGTAGGCTCATTATTTTTAATATTTCCGTACACTAGTTTCACTTAAAACGTTGACAAATTATATATTCCAGAGTTATATGGAAGAATTTTGATGGCTAAATCAGTTCTCAAACGCGAAGGTCTTCGAATGCAAATATTTTTCAAATGTCTACCTACCTATATTATTTACGCCTAGCGCATATGCCTCATTAAGAAAATAAAATGTAAAAGTACCTACTAATTACTGGTGCATAGTCGTATTAATCTAATGTGAAAAAAATCGCGCTCATTGAATTTGTTCGCGTTCCTATTCTAATTATACGTATAAAATCGCTCGAGTCAAGCCTTCTGTAAGCCATATATAGCAATAATCAGATTTATGCACGCGTAGTTAGATAAGTATTTTAGATCAGGAAAACTTTGTAAGCTAACGACATTTCATTACGCATAGAATTCCAGAAGTTATATTCAATGCGAGAGAGAGAGGGTATATAATATAGTTTGAGATGGAGGGCGCGATTTCAAATTCAGGGTCAATGCTAAAAATTCCTCTAGTGTGGTAGCTGCTACTATCAATCTCCTGTATTAACAGGAGATTAATAGTAGCAGCCTATTTATCGAAGTCTGCTATATTTCACTTTAAATTGTTAAGTAAACAATCAATGAAAGATCTATTTGACTCACTTCGAATATCGAAGCCACGTTATGCACGCAGAAGAAATTTACGCAGAAGAGATATGGCTTCCTTCAGTTTCTAATAAGATCATAAAAATCTATTCTAGCTTCGGCCTTGAGTTGTTCTGCTTTCTCTCCTCTGTTCTTTTCATTGCTATACTTTGTAACATGCATTGTAACTTTGTAATAACTCGAGAGTTCGATTGACACGTCGGCCTTTTTGTATATTTATAAAAATTAAATTAATGTATTATATAATGTATATTGTAAAAAATGGTAAAACTGAGAAATATGAATTTTGAAAGTAATTTGAATAACAAGTTTGAAATGAAGTTCGAATAAAAATTTATATTTTGACGTATATGTATCGCTGTGCGTACGCGACGCCACATTTACACAATACCGTGCGCACACATACAGATATATAGATATAAAGACCACTGGTTATACCACCGGAAGTAATACGCGCTGTCGTCGTCGCCGTTTCGCAGCAAATGAATTGGTCAATGCCAAAGCGGTGCTCGTGCACTGTGCACTCTAATGATGAAAAGGCGCGCGCATAAGCTCGGTCGGTAACCCCGTATGCGCACATGCGACCGCGACGGTCGACGGAGAGGGTTCAGTGTACTGATCGAGACAATTTCACAACTATATACGTCTACGTATTATAAACGTATATACGTATATAGTACCAGTATATATATGTACATATACCCAGTGGGTGTATCTAAGTAGGTCTTACCGATCGTATAGGGAGTGCAATTTTTATTTATTGCTTGATAATGGCTCCGAGTTAATTATACGACGCCTACGAGGTTGGCTGCTTTTAAGTATTTCATTTGCTTAAATTCGAATGAAAAAAGATCGATCTATTTTTAGACCTTTGTTGTTTTCAATTTTTTACAGAAATGATTTCTATCGAGCTATTGATTAAGCGTTGCAGAGGAGAGAAACTAGTTTACTCATATAATTATAAATGTTTTCTACACAATCCTTACTTTCTTCACCAAGATATTCCGATTTATTTACATTAACAACGATTAATGTGAAAATAATGCATAGTTTCTCATTATGCTTGCCGTCGTCTTCGCGTCTCATTTATCAGAGCATAATCAGTTCGCCCGAAGAATTAAACGCGTTGCCATCATCCGCATTGTCGCGCAAACATTTCGCCTCGTCTCTGTTCTCGTGTCTACACATACACGTGCTTTATTTCACGCCTGGAAATTGTGCTCGAGAGCGAAATTGAGCAATGGAAAGATTTAAAACTGCAGCGCGTTTAAAATCTACTTAACTTGCCCTGAAATTTATATTGATAACATGTTAATTACTCTTGACATCACATTTTCTTTATCCTATCGCCAGTCATCTTGTATTTGCACTGCATCGAAGAGAGAAGCTCCCTCTGGTAGCGAGAATCCGTGACGGACTTCTCGCGGATGCTGCACGCTGTCGTTTAAGTTTTTCGTCTGCGATTACCAGCTATTTTCGGCCTTAAGTTATGAGCGAATAACATTGTCTGGATGGCCGAAGAATTGATGAAATGGTTCTCTGACGAACAGAAGTTCAAAACTCCATCCTCAAATTTTCTTTCGATTTGCTAAATGTTACGTCGCTCATTAATACATATAAACAGCGTGGGTCACGGAAATGTTAAGTGTGCGTATGTGTGACATCGGTGAAGTAAGGTGAAATTCTTCCTTATTTCCTTGTTATCGCTCCGCGAGTACAATTGTTGTGGATATATGCTTTTGTTCTTTCGTTTGTAATATAGAACACGTAGCAATCGAAGGACTGTATACGATGGTTATTAGGACGGCTACAATGGAAATTCTGCGAGAGCGAGAGCGAGAGTTGCGGTCATTGACTGCAGAATCAACCAAAAATCTCTGCAGTAGCTTTTTCTTATTTCATTTTAGTATATTCGATTCGAAATTCGATGCATATATGCTTAACATAAACATTCACGAGGAGTAACTTTACAATGAAAATATGTAAGAATAAAATAAGCAGCTCCGATTCTCTCTCTCTCTCTCTCTCTCTCTCTCTCTCTCTCTCTCTCTCTCTAGGTATGTACCTGGTACCTATACCTATACCTAGAGAGAGAGAGAGAATCGAAGCTGCTTATTTTATAGGTATACCTATATCTTTCACTCATCTTTGCCTGCAACGCTTGCCTCCTCGTGTTACGCGTCAATTCTTTAATTTTATTTCTTGTTTCCGACTCTTGCTTTCGACAGATCAGATACAGGATTTAATTATGCAAGGCACTTGCCTTAACTACTTAGCTTTAATCCGTTTTTTCTTCCTCCTGCTATCATTATTCTTTTCTAGTTAAGTAAGCGTACTTGCATCTGTTACATTATTTAAAAAAGTGTACACTACAAGAGTTATTGAAATTTCGCGATTGCAATAAATGGAATGTACCGTTAAGGCATTAACTGCAGGCAGTACGCAATTTTCTTATGTTTCTTTTATTAAATTAGTACCTCGTAAAATTCCTTGTATATTTATTAATATAAGAAAGCGCGTATCCTTATCTTAATATTGTAATCGACGGAATTACGCTACAAATATATTACATAATGTTCATAGTGTAAATTCAAGATATTCAAGGAAGCCTGCAGTAAATTGAAATAGCATGCGCTCAGAACTGAATTCCAACGATGGAAAAAGTATGCACCTACTTATTATGTCGCTTTTTCGTTTGACGCTTTCTAAACTTTCGTTTTCCTCGCTATACAACCGCCTATTTTCATCGTTACAATTATACACGCACGGCGCAGCTTTTTTTCCTCAAAACGGATATATCGCGAATTCGACGGGAAGCTTAGAAAAAGAAATAAATCAACTAGCGCTAAATAATAATAATAATAATAATAATCCTTGAAATACATAGCAAGTACTATAAATCCAATGAAATTGATTTCGCATCTCTTTTATAAGCTTCTTTGACAACAAAAAATAAGTGCATCAAACCGCAATTCCGAAAAACTTCTCATATAACGGATATACCAAGTAGAAGAAGACGAGAGCGAGCAGATCCTCCGAAAGATAAACCAACGGAGGTTTAGAATATCACGGGACTCAAGGCCGTGGATTACTTCTCTTTCTCGGTATACAAATTATATATACAAATTGTATATACAATTGTATATGGTTATATAATACTCTATACGCAATGGAAAGTAAAAATCTAAATAAACGAGTGATTATGAAATAATTCAAAAGGGGAAGGGGAAGGGGTAAACGAACGTATAGTTACGAATTATGAGTTTACGATGCCGTTCATAAATATTATTTGAGCCGTTGCTGAATCGTTATTCATGGTTGTGTGTTGTAAAAATTAAAAAAAGGCAAAGTTCGTTCGAACACGTTGACAGTTGCTTTTCGCGCAGGAACAGTCTTTGAGCGACGCGAAAGTCGAGCAACCGTTACGCTGCGCCGCTACTACAACTTCTCGCGCTATCCGTCCTCTCGGTCATCACTCTAATCTTGAAGCTGCGCTTTTTTCCGTCGCGCAGTTTTTCCCTCACCACTTCCTTCATTTTTTCCCGCAGATGTGCCGTTATGCAGCCATCATGAGTTATTTTCTATTTTCGTGCTGCAGCTACCGAGCAATAGATACATTTTCTTCTTTTTTCATCAGAAATATTAGTGGAAAAGGACATTTTTTTTTTAAATGAATTCGTTTAATCCAGAACAAAACGAGAAAATGTTTGTCGTCTCTCTCAGTGCGTTTATTATACATACGCGCGAGGTATATCTAGTATCATAATATGAAATACGCCCGAAGCGACAACCGCATCTCAAGGTGGCGATAAAAACGCATGTGACGAAAAAACATGACCAAATTACATGACAAAAACACATGACAAAAACACATGACAAAAACACAAGAGAAAAACACACGACGAAAATCCTTGCAAAATTCGTTCAATACTCAAAAATACGTATTGATAAAATCGAAAATCACTTTTCAGGCTATAATATGTAATAGTATTCTAGTCGTTTCTAATATTAAATGCACTACTCATCATAAGAACATCGGTTAACTACCGGAACATTTTTTCGGTTTAACGGTACGTGCGCCGCATAGTTTTGTTATTCTGTAGGTTTTCAAACCAAAGAAAACATCTGATTTTTTTCTTGTAATGAAACACGCGCGAGCTCTCCTTAAGAAAAATACGTGATAAATGAATATACATTAACATGACGACAAAACTTTTCAAGGGCGACGCACAGCCGTATACTTATACACACTTTTAAATCCCCATTGAAAGAGACCACGTGACTCATGGAAGCGTCACGTTCGGCAGTCCGCTTTTTTGTTTCGGGTAGCGAGGAGTCTAACGCGTTGTCTTGCTTTTCAACAATTGTACTACATCATGGTTTATTGTTAAACGATTAGGTTGTTATCGATTCCATATTTTATTACTTGGTTGCAGACTTTGGAAATGCTTGGTCTTTTTTTGTAACAATTACAATTATAGGATAGCAAAAAGAAGAAAATTTTTTGAAACAGTATCAACCTGCCCTATTGTTATATTCGTCTGGAATCGTTAAAAAAATTCCGCTTAGTCGACACAAGGCGTGTGCCTTACGGAATTTTTATCACTTTGATAATTATAGTCATGTACACAGCCGCTCTGATATACTAGCAACAAAATACTGTACATGCAAACAGTTCTGGCACGATATAGTTATGAAATCTGAGATTTACGACAACAAACTTTCCCACTACGAAAAAAAATTATTTACTAAGAGTTACTGATTGGATTTTTGACTTTACGAGCTGAACCAAACGTTTTTTTTTTTATTTTAATCTAATCGTGAGCTACATGAGCAATCTCACACTCGCGTGTATGTATAATTTATGAGCGGGTTTAATCTTTCGAGCGCTTTCATGTGTTCATAGAGAAAGAGAGTGTTTCCTTCAATTTTTCTTTATTTTTGTTCTCATCAATGAATCAAATCTTCAAACCCTGAAAAAGCTCTCGACCAACTGTAGTCGATGTGCATAACGCGCATCTCTGCACATACACATGTGAATGCAGTTGGCAATTCAAGACACTTGCTCTGGTGCACCTGCCTCTCTCGCATTGAAAATCAGTATCTATTCTGTCTATTAGTAGGTAGAATGTAAGTTCGAAAAAAAGGTTAAACATAGGATTACCATCCAGTGAATTGAAGAAAATATTCCCGCTGTTTGAGAGAGAAGTGAAAAATAATTTCTAAAATCACACGTCTCGCATTTAAATATTTTCGAATCGTGCACTGACTGCGAGAAAAGAGTCAGCAAATGTTCTCTTGTGTGTATATGTAAGCAAAGAAAGACTGGAAAAAAGGTCGCGAACTCTCCTTGAATTTCGTCCGTCGCTTGGTTTCGTGATGCCCATAATACCGAAGCCTCAACTGCATTGCGAAGCATTAAAAATGTGAAACTTATTGTGAGTCACTTGTCGCGTATGCCTATAACAGTAAGAAAGGTGGCAATCGATTTTTTTTTAAAACTATTGGAAACTCTTATAAGAAAATGAAGACAAGAAATATACGCGGTTGACAAGGACCTGTTGTACTCTCTATTGCTCGAGCTAAAAAACGAGATAATGTTTTAATGGTCAGTGTATATCACTATACCGTATACGCAGTGTCCTAAATACTCGAAAAAATTTCAAGTCATCTTTTCACATCGATATATCTTCGCGTCGCTTAATTTTTCGGTATTCGAGTAGTGGTTCAATGCAGAGCAGTGGTTAACTGCATGCAGCACTGAATCTTTTGCAGGTTGTATCGTACACTTATGCTCCAAGCGCGTCTCTCCTTATCGAAGTTATCACCTCGCAACCGAGAAGATGTATATTGAGAATATGCACATTGAGAAAACGAATATTCAAACTTTAATTACAAATAATTAAACGTCTTTTAACTCGATGATAACTTTTAGAGTTTTGAAATACCATTACGAATGTTTGTCACGACGTTCTCTACTTTTAGAGCATATGTGTACTTCAATAAAATTAATGCATGATAAATTTTAATTAGTTTTTTATATTACATAAAGAATCGTGGAAAAGTATTTGCCGCTGAGTCTACCGCTTATTAGATTCATTTATTTAAAAAATCCTTTTTTCAAAGTAGAAAATATTACTTCAATTAAAAAATGTTTATTTAAAAGTAAAATTACTTGAAGTATTTAAGTAAGTATTTAATGCATCACTTATTGTATATAGTAAATGTAGAATGTAATTCAATGAATATTTACTGGGAATCAAAAGGCTCCATATAAACAACGATTTGGGCAATTCAAGCAAATATTTACTGCAATTTAAATGCATACTTGAACTAAATCTTTGGAATCAAACAAATGATTATTAACGTTTTCAAACATTCCATGCTGTAGGTATGATCATATCTACACTCGTATATAACGATTCCCCTCTTTCTAAAAGATAGACGTTTATTGTGTAATGTGAACTTCAAGACGGTCAATTTGCCTTATGCTTGAGATAAATTAATTCTTACTCTCGATGTCAATCGAATATTTGCAGGTGCTGAGAATTGTTGCCGAGTTAAATCGTATAGTCGTATATTAATTAATTTAAAATGAATATCTCCATATTAAAAGAACGCAATTGATTATTTTGAAGTAAATTGAAACAAGCGCGGCGAGCAATAGACGAATGTTAAAATTAATTAATTGCTGATTGAAGCCCGATATCTTCTAATTATGCATATTTAAAACTTGTGAGATTATCATTGATAAGAATTAACCCGCCAACGATCTGATATTAATAAACGCCTTTGAAAAACTTGCGCGTATAAGTGTGCCATTATTTAATAGACTGAAAATATCATTTAACGCACTTTGATTCTCACGACGAATAGCTGTTCAACTTTGAAAGAAATTCTCACAGTAGTGGCTGGCCTCCCGAAAAGGATTAAAAACTTTCGACAATTCTATATAATTATGCACGATGCTGGCAATTACGCAGTGTGTCTTGAAATAATAAACATCTGCAGCAGTGTATCTTCGTGTAAAGGCCCTCTTTCGCGCGTTGAGAGAAGAGTTAAAAATCCTTGAGAGCCAAATTAAATGCAATTACACCATACTTTCTCGCATACGGCGTCGTCGTTCCAAAATATATATATGTATAGGTATACACTGGGTGGTCGGTAAGTATTTTGCGTTACAACTATTTTATAGGTAAATCTTCGCAAAATGGTTTAATGTCAGCTGAGAGAAAAGTTATTGTTGCTTCAATTATTATTAGATTTACCAAAGGAATTTACTTAACAAAAAGAACAGAGAGAAAAAGAGAACCTCCGGCAAACATCATTAATACGAGAGCATGTATTGTGAAAAAACACCGAGCTTATTTTACGACAACATCGAAATCATCTTCCAGCCGGCCGGTTTCCGTAAGAGAGCCATGAGATACTCCGATCATGAAGTTCTCTCGCCACTGCAATAATATGCTACCCACAAGGTGTATATATAGGTATATGGTATATATATAGTGAGAGAGAGAGAGAGAGAGAGGGGGAAAAGAAGGCAACTCGTGGGTGTTCGTAAGTGAAATTTCTCTGGTGCTGGTGTGTTGGTACACATATGATGCATACAAAAACGTAGGAAACTTGTGTCTCTGATGATTGTTGGGGAGAGTTGTTTCTTTGAATGAAAATCTTTAGGACATCCTCTTTGTTGTGCTTAGTCTAGACCAATGTTGCCTTTTGTTTTTTTATTCTCGCGATACTGATTGTATCGCGATGTAGTAAATAAAAACTCGAGAGAAAGAAAAAGCAAGACCTTCGAACTGTAATTAGTTGTGTTTAATGTTCTCAAGAAAATACCTTATATATATATATATACCTATAGGCGTATAGGTGCATACATATCAATTCATAAGATGCAAAAGCATCGGAATGAAATACACGTCGGTATTTCACTCAATACTCAATACTTATCCACGCACCAACTAGAAGTATATATCGCACTCGAAACATGAAAGGATGATTCATCCTGATGCCGCGGTTTAATACTTGGCTCTCTCCTCCCGCGCCTCTTGCGTCACACACAGTCACACTGCGCTGCCGTAATCGACTCCGGCTTTTTCATGCATACACATTTGAAAGTGAGTGCATGCATGAAAAATGTATGCGAGTGTGTGCGCGTGCGTGCGGAGGTGGAGATCGGAGGTGACATTCGAGAAGAAACTGCCTGCTGCTGGGCGCTATACATTCGCGCGTCTACGCACGAAAGAAAACAATATACCGGACTCTCTTACTCTCTCACCGACTAACACTCTTGTTCTCTCGGATTGACTGCTCTACGGCTTTTGCCAGGATTTCGTAGGATATTTCTTTTT
The DNA here is from genome assembly GCA_018906985.1 of Apocrypta bakeri. Taxonomy (NCBI): domain Eukaryota; kingdom Metazoa; phylum Arthropoda; class Insecta; order Hymenoptera; family Pteromalidae; genus Apocrypta; species Apocrypta bakeri. The sequence goes on along the minus strand of JACCIA010000008.1, from coordinate 1,894,985 downwards.
TTTTTAAGAAGAACAAGAAACGAACATGTTCCTCGAGATATTTTAGGATTTCAACGGCCTTATTGCGTGTACATGATATTAGATCTTAATTATGTAAAACTTCGTAGACCTAAAATTAGGATAACATATTTTCACCATGACATGACGATCAATTTGTTGAAATGACGAGCGCACGACAAAAGGCGTTTATCATAAAAAAGAAGCGATTGAAAGGATGAAAAGAGCAGGTACGGAGATCTCAAATAATGGTCCACTCGAAGATTCTCTCAGACACTGTACTACTACTCTATACTCGCGCAGAGTAAGAGGGGCATTATTTTCGGTGCATTCCTTTGCGTTCGCCTCCTTCTCTCTCAGACGTACACACACACGCACACACACACGCACACACACTCCTCTCTCTCCCACTTATTTATTTCCGACGCAAAATGAATTTGGGTTAAGGCCTTGTGGCGCGACGAGACGTACACACCTATACATGTAAGTGCTCGAGAATTTAATTTTTGAATGAGATAGTTACGCACTTGATATTCTGTCATTCAAAGATGTTTTTTTATTAATGGGGGTCTCATTACTTCGTCAAAATTTATTTTACATTACGTAATGTTCTATGTAGAAAGAACTTATTCTGGAGGAATGGAATTTATCAGAATTATAGAAAAAAATTACTAGTACTCGAAAGTATGTATCAAAGTTATACTGACACTTTATTTTGTATTTAGATAGTCCAACTGTAGAGCAGAAACTCTACAGAATTAGAGGAAGACGACGACGACAAATCCGAAGAAGACAAAAAAGGAGTAGAGCACCAGACGGAACGACCGAACGGCCGACTACCTATATATGAAGGCGAAAAAGCCGGTCGGAGGAAACCACCAAGGCTTTCGAGTCTAACGGAAAAGGCATTCTAAACTCGAGCAAATACAGAGACGATATGTCCTTCCTGACGACTGATTGCGTAATTGAATTTTTTAATTGATCTTTGGCCTTCGGTCTATGCTTTTGTTTAATGTGGATATTCCCTTCGAGAAAATTAATATCTGAGTACAGCCGTATTCAAAAACCATTTTTTAAAGCAAGTCTCACAGTCTTTGTTTACATTGGCCATCCTTTTACCAGATCGTTTTTAACAATAATACTTTTTTCAAATTCGTAGTGTCTACTAATATCTTACTTATTACAATGGTTATTTTTTAAATGATACTTTGGAAATGTTCATTCGCATCGAATGCACTGACCAGAGTATGAATATCAATGCTTCTGGGATAAAAAGTGGACTCACCTTAGTACTCTTATACTTTTTGTTGGGAGCTTGATTGAGGTCCTCGTGTACTTTGTCCAATAGCCATAGTAAAAATTCTTGAGCATCGTGTTGCAAGTTTCCTCTATATTGACTCCCATACTTGTCTACAACACTCTTAAAGGCAGTGCTCATTTCCGGATCATATTGACAACTCCATATTGCTTTGAGCAACAGAGCCAGTTGCTCCGTAATTTCTCCCTTGGTACCAAACTTTTTACTGTTTAACTTTTTGTTTTTGAGATCATCCTTATACAGATCCATTACAAAGTATTGGGCCAATCTGTCTGTATGAGACAAACACTGTAACACTGCGTTCATAAAGCACGTATTGCCATGATTTCTTAAACCAATTACACCTGGAACTCTGTCTGGTGGTATATTGGCAGGCCTAGTAAGTGGTACCCTTATGTCACCAGCACTGGAACCAATGCCATCCCTACTGACACCTTTATGGGTTTGAGTAACAAAAGTTACTTTTTTTATTGTCTGGCCCAGTATTGTCATGCCTTTTGTCACGCTTTCTGAGAATTTTTTAGTCCAAGAAGATTTCTTAATCCTGTTGGGGTCCATAATGGGCTGCTCAAAATCCCTTATCAGTTCGCGCTGACTTAAGTGCTTAGGTCGTCTCTTGGACAATTGAAATGCTGGAGGTAATGTGAAGGTTCTTTTCAGATCGCTCCTTTTTACACAGTTATACTGAAATTGGAACATAGAAACATTAAAATTGTAATTAAGTTAGCAAGATTTTAAACGAATACTTTAACAAGTAAACACAATTTTAAACTAATAATTAAAAAGTGAACTTTTTTTATTATCTACATTTCTTACAAAGTTAAAAAATGTTTTTTTAGTTTTTAATTATTGATAAATATAAATATCTGCCTGTAGATTAAAAAGCAACAAATGAAAAACAGCTCTCTTAATACTATAAATAATAAATAGTATCAATCAAAGTATCACAGTATTACTGCAGGTTAGAATCATAGCTAAGATGAAAATGGGACAATGATCTCAGATGCAATGACACACACTAGATTCAAAGCTAGAAATAACATGCACAGAAATAAAGCTCCGAAAAAATGTAAATTTCTTGTCCATCAATATGAATCGCCAAGTTACTTCTATTTATCGAACAAGAATCTATCCCAATGAAGAATTTTTTGACTATTACCATCACCAGATCTCACCTCCGGTGTAGCCGTAGCATTGTTATTCTGCACTACTCCCTCAGCACTGCTTGTCGTCTGAACGTCGCTATTATTATTTTCCTTCTCCACGCCCAACTCACCCTCGGACACAGACTTGACGACGCTTTGGCCCACGTCGAGCAGGTTATTATCCAAAGCTGTGTCACCGCTGTCGCTGCTGTTGACCAGCAGTGTCGTCCCGGTGGCCGGACTCATCGCGGCTACCTCCTCGTCACAAAGCCTTGAGGCATATCGTTGTCGTCTGTTTCTCGTACCTTCTCTCTGCCTCTCTGTGGGTAGTATCACTCTCTCACTCTCTCTCTCTCTCTCTCTCTTTCTCTCTTTCTCTCTTTCTCTCTCTCTCTCTCTCTCTCGCTCGCTCGCTCTTTATCTCTCTCTCCCTCTCTCACACACACCTCACACGCGCACTGACTCCTAGAGGCTAGTATACGTGTTATCTTCGTCTTAAAGCACTGGAACACAATAACACACGACTGATGGCGTATGGATGAAAGTTGAATGTTACGAGTACGTATGGGGATCAGGATAATGCTGCAATTGTCGTACCGCACTTCGTACTACTACAGCATACGCCACAAACTGGAATACTTAAACTCCAAATCTTAGAGAAATATTTACGTAGCTCGAACTCGCGGCAGCGGCCACTACTGCTACACTGAACAGTACAACCGATGGCGGCCATTTGCCGTCTCCTGCAAGTTTCCTTCTCTCTTGCTCTTATACACTGTACTGTTGAGCAGTGGCTCTTCGCTCTCTCTCGCGCAAATCTCTGTGACTGATTCGAGGACGGACATCTGCTGGAAGGAATGTAAACGAACTGTCGGTTTGGTAAACAGCTACGTTAACAGTTGAGTTTCCGCGACTTTTAAATTCAAAGTTTCAATTGACGGCAGCGACGCTATAATAAAACTATCATAGAAAGGATATGCTTAAACTAGGTAGAGAAATGAAAATTTACGTTTTCTTGAAAAAACTTTATAATTAATATTTACTTCATACATAACATTACGGCATGCTTACTTTTTACACACTTACTTTCATTTTCAGCACTAATAGATTCCCTTTAAGTAAGAACTAGTACGAAAAGACTTTGCATTTCTAAACATGATACGTAACAATGAAAGAAATTACAAGATCTGACAAAAGTTCAAATCCTTAGATGTGTTCAAACTTTAAAAACAATTTCCTTGTTATTGTATGTATTATAAAAATGATCTAATACTGTAGTATTAACTTGCAGCAGAACATGTGCAATTCCTACCACAACTAAAACACAGTCCTTGTCTTGCTGCAACTGCTTCAGTGTTCTTACAAACTCCTGTATAATCAGTCCATACCCAATTGTACGTTTTACCTGCAAAAACGAATGTCGATATGTATAATAACTTGTTAATAAAACTTGTTTGATGCAAATATTAGATTTTTTCTTTATAATAACCATGTTGGGAACCATTTTATCGAGGCTATCAAAGCAAACTACCGAGGTAGAATGTTTTTTAACTTTTTTTAACAATGTTCGCATACTCTTAATCGCTGCTTCATAAGAAAGATCTGATAATATTGATTCTGGAAAAAAATCATATACGTTATAGAAAATAAAAAAATTGTGTAATGCACTAAAGATATGTACCATTAAAAAGTAAAAACTGTGCATTTGTTTCATTGGCTAAACATTGAGCCATAAATCGTTTTCCAACACCTTCGGGTCCTTGCATGAGGACATGAGGATTGTCTATATTGAGTTGTTTGAAAAGCGATGGGAATCTAAGAGGAAATTCCATTTCCCTTAATTTTTTCAATTGTTTCTTAAATCCAGATATATTTTCATAAGAAATATCATTCAACCTTCTTTCCCCTTCCTGTGTTCGTTAAAAACTAATAAGTAACAATACTTGTAAGAGGATTAAAATTATTTTTCATTATAGTTTAGTTCATTACTATATATCTTTTGATACTTCTCATCCATTGGATTTTGACTTTTGTTTGAGAATCAATTAAACTGTAGGGAGCAGGTAAAATATTTTCAACTACAAATTCTACGATACCCGTCTTTACAATAAACTTATTTCCTTTACAAAGAACTGTAGGATTTTCTTTAAAGAAGTGGTTCAATAGACTGAGACAAAAATCTCTGTAATAAGAAAAAAAGGTCACAATATTGAAAATGAATATTTTAGTATTAATAAACCTGTTTGTACCTGCCAAGTGTTTTTACTTTCTCATTATAATCTATTGAAATATCAATAATCTTGCAGCGTTGCAAGTTTAAGCAAGGACGTACAGTAATAGGATCGCTCAGTAGTACTTGTAAATTTTGTCTTATCAAGTTGTTCATATAGATTTTATTGTCGTTATATTTATGGGACGATTTTATAGAACAAACAACCGTGTTTGAATTAGTTGCAGTAACTTCTACCATAGAATCATTGTTAAGCTTCAATTTTAGCATTATTGTACGCGGTAATTGAACAAAGAACTTGCCTGGGGGAAGTGAATTATCATCAACTAACAGTGAACACGAGAGATCCATTGTTGTTATTATTTTCTCACTATAATTGTATAATGACGCAATCTGAAAAGAATAAAGTTACTATATACCCAAAGTTGATATATGAATTTACAATATGTAGACTGTACGTGCTATTCCAAAGCAATAGAATAAAATTGAAAAAAATGAGAGAACTATCAGATTGGACAAAGACCGAATAATACTCGTTAATACTTGTCTAGAAAGTTGTAAATAATCACATTGGTTGCGGTGAATTTTGAAGTATAGATTAACTCACCGGATTATTGTCGTGGAAAATAAAAAGAAATCGTCGTTGTTTGAGAGACGATTTTCATTGAAGATAGTTCATTCAAATGAATTTTCGAACTCGGCATCCCGGAAACGATACTTGTCAGTAATGTCAGTATACCGTATAGTCTAGTAGTAGTATACCTTTTTATACGTACACGGAGGCGTCTCAGCGTTACTCTTTTGTTTTCATCTATACTTTCGTAATACAGCGTTGATTTTCTGATCTTCTCGTTTTTTTCCATGCGTGTGGCTGTGTGTTCAAATTCGAAAGCCAAACGACTCAAAAAGTCCTTATATTCTCATTATGCCTTCTTATTCTTCTTGCTGCATTCTCCAGTGTTTTGTGACTTTTGGTAAGCCGATAGAATTTTCTTCTCGAGAATTTCCACATTTTCCGAGTGTCAATTGAAAAGACGCTCGTCTCTCAAAGAACGCGTTAAATTCGATAAAGAGTAATTGAAAAATACTTTTTCAATATTCACGATTTTCGTGTCGATTGGAGTGCGACGATCTGTGCGATTTCGAGCACGTGAGCGCTAGTCGTAGTGATTGCCGTTCCAAAGCCAAATTGAATTTTGGTCCATGCTTTATATTTCAATCGAAGACAATGAAGTAAACTTAAATTGTGAACTCGATCAGTATTATGCGGAATTCTTATGTAATATTAGCCTTCGAAGAGACTCAAAGACTCATAGTCCTTTGTTGGGACAAAGATGCTTGTTTGATCTTTGGCTGAGAGGTATGTTGTTTGCTGGTTAAATTATGGTTAAATCTATGCCACAACAAAATCGTCCGCACAGAGATTTTTCTTTCGACTCGCATCATGCTCCATTGGAGTATAAGCTGCAAGCGTGCGCCTGATGTAGGTTTTTTTTCTTTTGCCTTTTCTTTCTTTTTCGCGCCTTTTTCGCGCCTTTTTCGCGCTCCATAACTTTACGACATTTTGCACGTGTACACGTGTATATAATATAGTCGGAGCCAAAGATCGACGTTTTCATCACTTAGTACAGGCGGTACGAGCCTCTCTCGGACACGACACGCTTGGACAAAGATATTTTGCTTTTTTACCATCGGCTTCGCGGTGCAGCGACGAGTGAAAGCCGCTCGGATTCCTGGCTAATTATTATGAATCGATGAAGCATTCAATTTCGTCTTATAAGCGTTCGCTTATCGATGAATTTCGTATCGACGGAAAATGAATAATTTGTTGCTCGTGGCTTGTCTCGGAACAGAGGAGATGAGCGTCCCTCTCTTAGCTTGCTTTGCGCAAACGTATCTATTTCACTCATTCAGTTGAGAGCGAGATTCACGCCTCTTTTCTCAGCTTCCACGTTCTTCGTAAATTTCATTTCGGACAAAGGCATTTTCGGGAAATAAAAATAATGCCGCAACAACCGAAGACAGAGCGAAATGTATTTATACGAGAAGGACGCTGCGCTGTCCTTTCTGCGTCTACGAGTAACATTAATATTGTCGAACCTAACGGTATTGCATCAGCACAATACCGTGCAATGTAAGTTTATTAGATTTGTCGTAATTCTCGCGCTATTCGAGTTACGTAAAAGCCCTCAGGGAAACTCAACAAACTCATACTAATCCATACTAATAATATCTCGATACAATAATGTCGTTCGATCGACAACAAGTTTAATTTCTAAATGGCATTTCTAAATAGACTTTTCCCCAAAAGCTCTCTACATACATAGAGCTCTCTAGATATAGATCTTGCGATATTGTGCTGCTCTATTGTGCTAACTACTATATGTATTGAGAAAGGAAAAAGAAACGAACGCCTCACTCCGCTCGTCAGTTGCGCTCGTTGCAAAGCTTTCCTTCGATTTTCAGCCAATTGCCACGCACTCGATCGATTGAATTCGCAGAAGCTATGGTCATTTGTGTTATGAGATCGCCATAAACGACTCTGATAAGAGTATAGGCAAAAGATCGTATACTGCTATCAGAGCGGCAAGAGCGAATTTTCACGCTGTAGAGCCGTTGTTGGTTACCGAATGCTCGAGCAGATCGATCGCTGCCTTTAATTGTTCTAATAAAATGTCCGGAAGATAATATCGATATAATATCGTTTTAACATCGTTTTAACATCGTTTTAACATCGTTTTCATACTTTTTTATTACTGTAATTTTGACATGTACCGTTGTTCATTTGACTATGATTTATCAATTTCAATTATGTTTGAAACACTGACTGACTGATTTTATTACAGCATTTCCTCATCTATCCCGACGATAATAACTTAATATTTTTCGACATTATAAGGTTGGCTCGTGCACACAAACAACTATTGGGTCTTATGCGAAAACCGACCAGTCAGCAAGTCGCGAAATATTTTAATTCCCCATTACACCTTCGGTAGTAAATATTCTCACAATATCTAATCCGGCTAAACGACACTCTTACAACAGCCGCGTAACATTCTTTCGTTTCTTCGCAGCAATATAATCCAATCTATCGACATTATAATCCAGTTTCCCGAGCCAATCGTGTTCGCGCAATTGATCCGTCAAAAAAACGCATCTGCCCGGCAAAGGACGCTGACGTCGAGTTACGAAACTAAAACTGCCCATAGGCCTTTATTCTGTAGAGAGTCGATCACGCGGAAGTCCCCGCCTCCCTTCTCCGTCGAAAGCCAACTTCCTCCCACGTCCGTCATTTCGACTGGATGGCATGGAAAAAAAAGAAGGAGAAAAAAAATTCGCGGAAAAAAGAAGATCCTATAGTCACGATAAAGATAAAGATAAATCTCATCGATTCTGTGTATAGCCAGAGTGTCCTTTCTCTCGACTGCAGATATCACGGAGTATATACTCAGCTATTGTCTTCGTTTGCCTCGATCGAACGCATCCCGCGCGCGATTTAATTCTCGTTGCGTAAATATTTATCAATGTATATATATGGTCCAAATATTGATAATAAATCCTTGACATTTGCAGAGGAGTCGATTTTCCGACTTTTCCTTGCTAGTGCTAAAGTGCTAAAGTGCCAAGTGCCAAGTGCCAAAGTCATTCGATAAATATACATATAAAAAAACAATCCTGTTACTAAGTCGAAAAATTCATTGGCCCTTTTTCGGTATTAGTCGATAATAAACGATTGTCCGAATGAATAAGTCATTCGCTTCCTCCGCTCGATTGGCTAGAAAGAGCTATTTTTTCGAGCTATAACCGTTGCGATATTGATATCGATCACCCCATTCAAAGTAGCCCCTACTTTTCGAAGATAAAGCAGCGCGTTGCGTAAGGTCCGCATCAATCCACCTAGCGCCTGTCGCCTATCGCTTGGCGCCGATCGGCGATCTTTGAACATCGAGCGTCGAGAGCGTCGAGAGCGTCGAGAGCGTCGAGAGCGTCGAATGTCGCGAAGAGAAGCTGTCGCGAGCCCGCAAAAAGCACGAGTCTTATAGAGCGAGCCGATGCACAATCATCGTCGTCTCGTAACGGCGGCCGGGCAAGGTGTCTTGGCTGGAAATTCTGCTGCATAGCCGAGAGCAAGAAGGAGGCTTCCGGAGAGACTACTACAGTTCTTTTCTGCGGGCGCGAGTGTCTATAGGGGAGTCCGCGGCCGCAGCCTCCAGTCGTCGTTCGGTGTTAGCCGTCGCCAAGTCATGGGAGTCGTCAAGATGAGGCGGATCGTTCTGATGCTGCAGCTCGGGATGCTGGCCTGCCTCGTCCGAGCCGATGCTCTTACGATAATCGAGCGCGATCTCCAACCGCCGGCGCAGGATCAGCATAATCAACATCAGCAGGATAATCAGCAGAATAATCAGCAGGATAATCAGCAGGACAATCAGCGGGGCAATCAGCGGGGCAATCAGCGGGTCAATCAGCAGGACAATCAACCTCGGATTCAGTTTCAAAGAACTGAGCAACAGCAACTGGATGATGAAAAAGAAATGGAAGAACTGCGCCAGACGCAGAATTTGCAAATGGAGCAATTGATACAGGAGCAACAACAGCTTCAACAACATTTGGAGACGCATCCGCTACTTAAGGAGGTACCTTCTTACTGCAAAAAAATGTTCTAATACCTCTCGTTATTTTCTTTATTCGATTCAATACTCCGCTCTATTCGCAGTATATAAATTCATCGATTTATTTCAATTCTGTGCTTCTCCTTTTTTCGATACTCTCTACTCAAAGATAAGATACGAACCAGTCGTGTCGTCGATTTTCTTTTAAAAGTCTTTCAAAGGAAATTGAAAATTCATATAAAATAAACTCACGACTAGAAAATTATAAATATTTTGAAAATTTCTTATTCGCGCACTTTCGCACAATCGCACAATCGCACAATCGCACAATCGCTAAAAAGACAGGAAATTTCCGCTAAAAATCGAATAATTCCATAAAAATTCCATAAAAATTACGTTTCAATCGTTTCCTTTAATGATAAAATACTATTTATACCATTCCAACGTACAAATTGTCAGATGCAGATCGATAAGCGTAAAGTTAATTATAATTTATTGCTTGCCTAACAGTGAAGTCAGGAAATTTGTTTTATAGCTATAATTACTAGTGCTTTCAATATCCGTTCAGTGCATTTTCGGCAGATCTACGTTTAATGTCATAAAAATGAGGAAAGGTGTCGTGATCTTCGGAATTTCGCGACAAAACGGACTAAGAACAGGAGGGGGAAATACAGTAGCTATATACATAAATACGGTATTTCCTTACCAATGATTCATAGAATGATTCTAAGAAACAAATTATAGTAAAATTAATTCATCAATTTTCCCAATGACATTAATAATAAGTGAAAAGAGTGTTTGGCGTTCGAAGTCTATTTTGTGAAATTCATCCAAGTCAACGGTCACCTAATCCAATGAGTAAGTAATGCTTGGCATTCGCACTTGAAATTTTGGATCGTCAAAAATATTAGTACTATTGGAACAGCAGATAATTTGTAGTTCCTTGGAATTCGTTCAACGGGTTTATTGTCATTCGAAAAGAGTGAAACCTTCGCTAATGAAGATTCATTCTCGAGTTCGATAGATTCTCCGCTAACTCTTTGCGGTCACGTTAATGGTAATGACTAAATCAAACGTTTTTTGACTTTAGCATTTCTCGAAAGTATTATACCCCAAATCACTTAAAGTTCTTTCAATCATTTTCTTGCCACTGAAAAGCGCTTGCATAATCTTCGATCGAATGTCGTAATACTTTCTTTAGCGGTAATTCTTGAATTAAAAACCGTGACCATTCTCTTAAATGTCAATCTTTTTCCAGAGTTTTCAACATTTTTTTCCTTTTCTGACTTATACTCGAGTACTTTTTTTTTAATTCAGTCTAATCCATCACACCTTCCTCTACGAATCTCATTGTTTTTCTTTAATTGGATCGCATTATCCAGACACACACGCACCCTATTTTTTATTCTTCCTACTCATGGCGCTCAGATATAATTCATAATTTCATAGCTATTCCAGATGCAATATACACTAACTGCAAACGTCAGAATGTTGCAAATATTTTAGATTAGTTAATGCAGATATTAGATTCGCTGATTCGATAAGTGATAATATTTAACTGTAATATGTACAACGAATGTTTGATTGTTAATTTTTTATAAAAATTGCCGTATATCACAATGCCTCTATCATTATGAATAAATTGATTCGAATTATATACGTGAAATGTATGACTCGAGGTTTATTTATTCGAAATTTCGAGAGTACCGATACTCGTAGTAGTGAAATTTGAAAAATGTTGATAAATAATTGTCTACTAACCTAGCCTTGTCGATGGATAGCGGTTAATGGTGAGTCCGCGGTCGGCACGTCATTACAGTGCACGACAGACGTGAATATAACTAGGCAAGTAAATAAAAATTGTCTTTGCCGCAGGGTGATCTACCGAAAGTATTGGCTAAGAAAAGCGTTCAGGACGAAGAAGCTATCGAAGAAGCCCAGTCGTACGAATTTCAATATCTGCCAGAAACGAAGTACGCGGCTTCTCGTATATCTGAAGCCGAACCCGTGGCCTCAGCCTCTGGTACGATCGGCGACATACCCGCTAATGTACCTATACCTCCGTACAACCCTCCGTACAACCCTCCGTACAACCCTCCGTACAACCCTCCGTACGATCCTCCGTACACTCCACCTTACGACCCTCCGTACGGACCTCCGGACCCACCAAAGGTAATTCAAATTCTTATTGAGTAAAAAAACATCAGATTAACTCTTACAACAGAACTGGTCCATTGAAATGAAAAACGTGACGAACAGGTTGGCTACAGTGTGGGTGGACCCTTGGTAAACATAGCGCGGGGCGCAGCCGCGCAGGCGAATAATTTCGAGAAAAGCCAGCCCGCGGCTGCAGCTCAGGCGGCCTACGTTGCTAAAAATCGATTAGGTCAATCGGCTGGACTGAGCGCGGCGACGGCAGCGGCCGCCTTTGCCGGTAAACAGATTATTTATCGGGGCCTAGAACAACAGGCTTACAATGCACATCGAGCTCTCGAGAGTGAAAAACTTCAGTTGCAACAGGCTCAGAGAGCCGCGACAGCTGCAGCTAACTCTGCTCAGCAGGCTATGCACCAGGTAAGATCATTTTCTCCAACTCCTCGTTAACTTTTAATGAATAAATTAATCAAAATTTCATTTCAAATAGAGCAAGCTCTTAAAGAACGAAAATACTATTAGAAACCTCTAATAGAACATTTTTCTGAAAAATTACGGTATTCCAAAAGTTTCCCTGCGCAATGCATGCCTTTAAACCAGTTTCTTTTTTCTATTATAGTCTATTTTCGAAAGCCTCTTTAGGTTTAAATTGTATGCGTAGACTGTATAATTCGCGAGAAGATTTGAACGAAAAGAAAAATTCATTGTCATTTTGAATCAGTTCCATCTAGGTGCTTTGCTACAGTAAAAACTATCAATTGAAAAGATCCTTCGATATAAAAAAACAATGTGTCAAAATAAAAGAATCGAAATATTCATTTAAGAGGTAAGATCACTCTAGAGCCGGAAAAAAGCCGATTTTCGCGATTTTTCCTGGGAATTTGAAAAGTGCAATTGTAAATCCGTAAACGAGGGTTGAGAAAGTGCACATCGAACTGTGAAACAAACTTTTTTTAAGAGAGCTCCATTGGCGAATACTTTCCGGAATATCCATGACTTCTGTAAGAAAAAGGAAAACATTTCATTAACGTAAGTATGAAAGTACGTAGGATTTTTTATCATTTTTTACCGACTTTTTTACCGACTTTTTTACCGACTTTTTTACCGACTTTTTTACCGACTTTTTTACCGCTAAAAAAAATAACAAATCGTTTATACCAAAGGTCATTATCGATATTTTGACAATCGGCTACGTACTTCGCTAGATGACAATACGACACAGATGCTGTTAAAATTTTAAGACGATCCAAGCTGTAGTTTCTGCGAAAAGTGTTCGCCAAGTTGATAAAAAGCTGTTCGGAGAAAGCCGCGTATAAAGTTCTAGAAAAAAAAATTGCTCGATAATTTTTTTATACCTCTAATCTGCGATGCCTGCGCCATACATTCAGCCATCCCTTGGCATGTTTGCCTCTTCCTTTTCCTTCCTGCTTGATTTCAAAGCCATTCTGGCATCTCTTGCACCTTCAGCCACTCGCTGTGATCTCTCAGAACACTTGATCCCACCGTCGTCCGCCTCTACGCGGAAATTGAAGCAGTTTGTTCCGATTCTTAAGCCCGTGTAATTAGTAAAAATGTTTTTCAAGCCATAGATCAGACTCGTCGCGTTGAAACTTTCGTTTGAATTTTGCATTAAGCCGCCTCCCAAGCAACGCGTAAATACGTATAAAGTGGTCAAATGACTTTATGAATTTCATCAGCAAGAGATGGTTTATGTGTAATATCGTCACGACCGGCGCTACGGCTTGTTGTTGGGAGCCTAAAGTATACAGGGAGCCAAAAAGAAAATCGATTTTTAAAAAATTCTAGAGTGACCGGTAATAAAGGGCTAATCAGCCCTTCAAGATTTCTCTTTCAAGGTTTCTCTTTCAAGGTTTCTCTTTCAAGGTTTCTCTTTCAAGGTTTCTCTTTCAAGATTTCTCTTTCAAGGTTTCCTCGTGGATGTAATGTCGCAAAATCGTGTACACGGATCTAAGAATAGACATGGAAATGAAAGCTAATAAAGAAAGGTTTTTTCCGAAATAACTGCTTAAAAATAACTGTTCCAGGTGCAAGTTATAACGACAGCCCTAAACGCTGCCCAAGCGACGTCCGAGCATGCATCGGCAGCGGCAGCGGAAGCCGCAGCGGAATTGGCCGCGCAAACGGCTATGGTCGGCGCGGCTAAGGCTCGACTGCAGGCGATCGAGGACCAACTTCGTCACGCGCGCATCGATTTCGAGGCAGCCCGAACCGCCAACATGAAAGCCGCTCAAGCCGCTCAAGTCGCTCAGAACAATGCCGCGGCAGCGGCAGCTCACGCGGCCGAAGTTGCCAATGCCAATAAACCAACGCCACCAGATTTCGATCACCCTGACAATGACCCGATTCACGATCCACCCGTCGGTCCTTTACCCGATCCCATCGTACCTCCCGTACCCGATCCCATCGTACCTCCCGTACCCGATCCCATTCTACCGCCTATTCCCGATCCCATTATACCCGATGTTGCAAACAAACAACACAACTCCCATTATCTCTCCTACAATCATCAACATCATCATCACAATCTGCATCACAACCATCATCATCATCATCCTCTGATCGATCGTAATTCAGAAAAGCTTCAGCGTGCTGACGACGACGAAGATGAGGACCACGAGAAACGCGAATCCGTTGTCATACCTGTCGCGCAGTCTAGTCCTTTAGACTTGCTATCTACACTAGCGTCAACGGGAATTGAACGCTCGGATTCGACGACCCAAATATCAATCGACAGGGATTCGGACAGGAACCAAGAACTGTTTTCGATATTGACCGAACAGTCCGCATCTTTGCCCACCTTAGCTCCTGTCAGCAAAGAAGAACTCTATGATTCTTCTTACGATAGCTTTCCATATTGACACTTCATTTATATGTACATCCTAAACATGGCTTTGCCGTATTATTTTAACACTTTTTTCTCGAGTAAACAATGAAATCGAAAACCTACCGATTCAGAAATTAAGTTCAAATCTTAATTGCATCATATTGGATAAGAACTTTTCTTAGTATATCTCGAGTGCGTATAGCTCGAAGAAAGCTCTTGCAAGAAAACTGCAGCTTTGCGCTGTATTAATTTCTTCCACGACAAATTTCTTACCCTTCTACTGAGTTTAAATATTCATATGAAATTTTAATGCCGGAAACTTGTTCTTTTGACCTGATATAGCAAAGTCTGCTCTCAAGTCGTTCAATAATAGTTATCAACGGATGGAGATTTCTAAATTTATTCCATCAATGGCTGTATAAATTTTTATTTCTATGGCTTTCGATGAACGGAGCCTTTATAAATAACGTAAGCTTTCGGTCCAGATATGTTAAATCGTCGATCAGAATACGTTCTCAGAATTTTATCTTAATATCAACTCTGTTTTTTTCTCCACTATCCCTTTCTCGCTCTAAGAGCGAGACTTTATCCAACGCTCTCAATTTAAATATATGTAACACAAGTATGTACTGTATATTCATAATTATAATTATACGTTATTGTATAATTTTAATAGTCGAAAATTAAACAATCGTTAATAAACTATTCATTAATAGTAAAAATGTTATGTTATGTACAACAACACATTATATCTGTATATTTTGCTTCTTAAGTAAATTTATAAACTTTACGTTAAGTCATCATTAAATTAAATAATAAAAAATTTATTCTCCTATATTTGTATTATAAACTTTTATGCTAATAGCATTAGCATTATTACATTAAATCTTTATTATTATTAAATAAACAAATTTGATGGAGTTTAGTTAACTTGGTTGAAAAACATTTAATTACGTCGTACAGTATTTGCAAATCTAACAAATCAAAATGAAATTTCATAATTTGGAAAAGACTAGCTACTGCTCTTTGTTTGTGATCTTTGCGAAAATTACGATGAACTGCTGTCATTGCGAGACCTTTTCACGGACTTTTCATTGCGCACGTCACCGTAATAGTCATCTTCACTGTTATCACTAGCCGTCCGTTTATTGTTGATTCTATTGTAATACTGATACATTAATTTCATTCCTTCGTAGGCTCCTCTCATCCAGATTCCAGCCGCGTAGGCTCCCGCAAGTTCATCGTATCCACAGCACTAAACAATGTAAAAAAAAAGCTTAGAACACAATTCTTCTTTGTAGAAAAATGCCAATTAATGATTGAAATATTTTAGCTTACTTTATCGTTCAAATATTTTTCGGGTATTTTTCCCGTGTCAGATATGACGTGAGACGTTTGTTTTTGTGCAAAAAGCACTGCTTCTCCCACTGCATCAATCGGACTGAATTCGGCCGCGAAGTAAGCGTCATCGAAAGCCTCTCTTGCAACAAGAAACACGTCTTCGAGCCTTGAATCTTTTGCGACTTCGTTGACAGAGACTATTGCTTTATCAAAAGCGTACATCCAATCCTTTATGTCTGATTTTTCATCGTTTTCTGTTCGATCGACTATTATCTGAGAAAATAGTTAATAAATATTTCATTACTTAGCTTTATTGTTGTAGGGAATAAGGTAATTACATTTGTGTGTATATTACTTTGTGCATGGAATCAAAAAAATTCATGTATAATTGAGATTGTGGATCTTCCTCATCTTGCTCAAACACCAAAGATATTCTAAATAACATATCCGACAAGCTCAAGGCTAAGAATTCTTTTTCCTGTATTAAATGCTTTATAACTTTAGCTGCTTCAGCTAATCTCGTTCCACATTTTATTCTACCTTCAGGAATTGAAGGTTTATCCAGTAGATCAATATTTTTAGCACAAGCAATCAGTGCTTCGCAAGCACATTCGACTGCTTTAATGAAAATTTTTATTTCAGTGAAATTGTCCTTTGAAGACTCAGAGTTTTCTTTTTCAAATACTATCAGATCATCATAGGAAATTGAACTTGAATTTGAATTACTATCAGTCTTTTTCTATAAAAGAGCAATTAAATTAATAAAATAATACTAAAAATATATCTTTTTTATAATAGTTGTAAGAATAATAATTTAAATTACATGTGGAAAACTTTTGGATTGTCTGTTTGCTTCGAAGTTTGTGTTTGAGTTAATTGATTTAGGCCAATAATAAGCCAATGTTGGCTGAAGTAAATAATATTCAATGTCTTTATTTCTTGATAGATTTAAAATAGATAAATGAAATCCATTTGATTCTAGAGATGTACGAAATGATCCTGCGAAAATTGGTTTAACTGTGTGTTGGTACTGATTCAATTGACGAATAAGCTCTCTAATGATATTGTTGGATTCCAATTCCGTGAATTCTTTAACGATAATATAAAATGAATTAATAAGGATGGCCATCAAAAATAGAATAGAATTGTAATCGTTTTTATAAGGATGTAATGTAAACTCACTTCCAAAATAATCTAATAATATTGCAAGTTTAGATCCTTTTGGGAATTTCTCACAATTGCTTGCATGAATGCTCTGATTAATATTATTAACAATTTCTTTTGATGATAAATCAGTGCACTGAAAGCGCTTTACATCTTGATCTGTTAGTCTATCTCCTCTATTGATTTCAATCTGAACTGGCCCATTGATAGTTTGAACAAAGTTTACTCCAATACTGTACACACTTCCTTTTTTTATAATCTCATCACAGACTATGTATATTTCATCTAAATTTTTGCCCACCTCTGACATTGCACCAGCAATCTTATAAAGCAATAATAATCCTGAAGGACTTTGTGGACTTGATATTATCTTTGGGCTAAGCTTACTGCTAATTTCATCTTTTACAAAAATAATTTTAATAGCAATCCCACTGTCTTCTGCTTTCTTTTTTGCTTGGAAGAAATTTAAAAAGTACTCAGGACAGCCATGAATAAGAAGTAAAACTCCTATAATTCAACAAACCATTTTATTAAGATTAAAATTAACAAAACATTGAATTGGAACATTGAAAAAAAAACAATAAAACATACCTGCTTGTTTATAGTTTTTCACGCAGTGCTTTACAACATGAAATATCGTATCAGTGCTTGGTACCGATGAGGCATTACCATGTAGTGTGAGTATAGCAGCTGTTAGCATCCCTGGACCAATGAAGCCTGTGTACATGGGTCCATCTATCACAGCACCTCCACCAATTATTCTAACCTAAAATGTATAAAAACTAATAATACTATACAAAATTACAATTAATCTACTAACGCAACGTACTTTGTTTTTCAATTTATCGTTATCTCGGCGTACAACAGTTTTCCAGTTATCATGATAAATGAGATCCCGATGCATCATCACAGTCGACGCAAGACTGTCATCCATCATGTTATCGTTTCGTAGTCGCCGATTCTTTTCTTATGGATCCTAAGCGGACATTGCTGATGGATACAACGATCAAATATTCTTTTTGTTATATCAGATAATAAAAAAAATAATATTTGCACTACTATTACCTACAATACTTCGAGGAAACAATATTTCTCGCGTCACCGTGCTATTGCACATTCCACAGTACAAAACATTTTACTTACAAAACCAAACTCTCTAGCTCAGAACTCAGAAACAGGAAACGTCATCATAGTCAGAAATTCAAAAATTCAGAGATGTCAGAATCAGAATCAGATATCAGATATCAGATATCAGAAAATCAGAATCGCTGTCACTGGCTCATTGTGGTTTTGCGGTGTGCGCCCTGTGCCGTGCCCGGTGCGGTCACTGCATTTCAGTGTTTCGCGCATGCGCCATTAACACTGTTTTCGTTTACACTATTATTATTCCATTTGCATATTTTCATTTTTTAAACATTAGCACAAAACTAACAGTTAAGTAAAAATAGATTTATTATACAAGCTACAAAAAATATCTACAAGAATACAACATTCTACTAAATGTAAAATGCTTTGTTAAAATTATTACTATCATTCAACTTTTGCTTTTTAGCACTTTTTGGAACACTATTATCTTTTGATTCTTCAAGCTTGATATCAGCACTTTTCTTCCTTAGCTTATATTCAAATACTTCTAGCGATGCTTCTGGTTGATCAAACCACAGCTTATGGGTTCCCTTGTATGGTATTTGCTTCTTATTCCTACATATCAAACATACAGTTTTGATCAATTTTTTTTTAGACATTAGGCGTACTTTAGCTGTCTTTCCAGGAATTAGGGGACTTTGACAGGCCTTACATACAGTCCTTTTTATGTTATGATCACTACAGACAAATAATCAAACTCTTTAGTTATTTTACGTTATGGATTGCCATAAAATCTATAATTTATTTGATCTTACACTCGGAGGACAGCTTTTTTGGCACAGGCAGTCATGATAGAACCATAATACGATGCCAAAGCCTTATTCTTTGCAGAAATTAGAAAACTTGCCTGGTGCAAGAAGTTCATCCTTTCAAAAACGTCCTTACCTTGACAAAGTTTTTCGTTAATAGCTGAAAAAAATGTATACATTTTATTCTTATTAATTTCATTATCAATTATAACATTGGCTACTCGTTATTATTCGTATATTGTTACCCGAAGACTTTTTCATTTTGTTTGTAAAGTTTAAAGAATGGTTAACTTATCAATGACGGAAAAATATCCGCAAGCAATCGGATAATAAAATATATATTTTAAATTTTCTTATTGATTTGTTTTTGTTACTTCATCGATTATCTGTGATCCGTAACACGTATGTATTGACATCGCGGTACTCGCGAATGAACGACAGAGAACGTGTAGTCGTGCCCTCGTGGTCGTCTGTCGTCTGGTCTCTGGCAGTGAGCAGTGACTGACTCACTGAGAGAGTATCTCGTACCGGGTTCTCGAGTCTGCGCAGTACGACATTAGATTGTGGTGCGCTCATTGGTTCTTCATAATCGCGCGCTATTTGAAAAGTAGAGAATAAAACAGTGCATATTGTTTGTTATTTGCAGTTTTTCACATTGTTTTAAGTGTAAAATGTTAGTATTACATGTTAATAATGCTTGAGTAACAAATAAATACATTTTTAGTTTTGCGATAATAAGAGTCATTCGCTGATGAATGGTGAATGGTGATAGTGAATCATCACTAAATCACTATTAGTGATGAAATATGACATTCATTATTCATATTATGAATGGTTACAAACACTTAAAATATTCGCTTGTAACGCCATCTATAGAGTCTATTTATAACTTAACTTCAGCTTATTTATATATATATATGTGTGTGTATATATATATATATATATATATATATATATATACATAAGTGTATAAGATTATATCATTATATATATCAACGTAAGTGGCATCTTCTTAAAAAAAACATTCATTTTATTTCAGTAAAATGTTGGCAAATAGCAGTGTTCTCTTTTTATTATCTCAGTTCACATTTTTTTAAATAAATTCGTTTATATATGCTTATCTGCTTTACTTTATTATTATTAATGAATTATCATTAATTACTGAAAAATAATTATTGAAATAATAACATTTATTTCAGTTCCTCTTTTATGTAACGAAATTGCTTAAGCCCATTTATACGCATTAAATATCATTTAATAATGGATTCTACATTTAATTCATCATGTTTTGTTTATTATTTAATTATAAATAATGAAACTAAACTAGTGCCGAACTAAATAGAAAAATTGCCAACTAACGTGATTTAATTAGTATTCACGTGTTATTTGTTTGCATAGAAAAATTTGTTATTCTTAATCGTTGTAGATATACGAAGCCACGTAAAAGCAATTCTAAATGTTTAAAATGAATTAATTTGAAAAATCATTTTCAAACAGGGAATACAAATTTGCAAAATAATCTCACGATATGCTACACTCCATAATAAAATATAAAAAGCACCTGATTCTATTTCTAAAAGTAATAACAACTATATGTATTACAGCGAAATTTCTGTATGAACACAGCTCTATTTCTATATAAGAATATTGCGACGAAATTAATAAAAAGGGATAAAACGGAATTTTATGTAAAGATATGTATATTCTTTAAATATCTAGCAACATTCGGCTTGAATACACCAAATGTATTTACATATTGCACTACGCTTCGACTACGTGCCATTATATATAATAACCTTTTTCTCAGGGATTAATCTGTGATTCAAGTGTACGAAAAGTACCATACATTTGGAAAACAGAAAATCGTATATTATCAGAAGAGAAGAGCGACCAAGTCCACATTGGTATATCACCACGGCTTTTTCGGTAATGCATTACCTTAAAAATATTTTTCTATATGAATACGAATTGGTATGAAATTCTTTAACGAAGGTGATCGGCAACTGCTGTGATGTAGATTATATTAGATTTGTACAACGTATATAATTTTATAAACATGGACACTTCGGCTGATTTTTTCGTTTTTTTTTTAAGATTTTCAGAAAGAGTATCTTAAGAATATCAGTTACAAGAGTTTCTTTGAATCTTGGAACTCCTCTTCGCTCATTCTCTAGTAATATCGATGTTCGGTACGTTCTTTTGCTGTATTCCAAAAATATCTGCGCTACGGGTAGCATACGTCGTACATCGTTTGGCTATTGTACTCTCTCTTCCACTCTTAACGAGATTCACCAGAACCTTGAGAATTTATTTGCATTTAATAATTGTCAGGTCGAAAACGTCGCTACTCCATTGTGAGCGATCGCCTGAGCAAAACCTCGCGTGTGCTAGTGGCAAAACAAGATTCTATAATATAACGAGCAGCGATTCAACATTATTTTAACACGGGGCCAGTTTTAGTGATAAAATTCGAAGAATTGCGTATGAAAAAATGGAAACAACAAATACAACGGGGTTGTATAACGATCTATTTTGTTTTATATACCAATAACCATCGTGCATACACCTACATCGTTGTAGGCAATTTTTATTCACTCTTGAACACTTTTGCTTTAATAGTAATGTACGTCGCTTACGCGTGTGCACAATCAAGCAGAATATTCACGGAACGTTATTTTTTTCTTCGCTAGATCAGTAGCACACGCGCACTTAGCACATCATTACATTTTTGTAATTTAATATCTTTTTCATATTCTTTATCCTCATCGTAATTTATTTATTTCGTATTTATCAAATCATTGCTCTATTATTGTCTACTCTTTCAGCTGTCTGAGCGACGGCTTTATTTTTGTCTTTTATTTTCTGTGCGATGAGTGAACAGCTCGAAGAGAGAAAGAGCTACTTGCTCCTTTTTTGGTGCCGACTCTGCGAGCGCGCAAAAGGAAATGCACGTCGTGGTTGTACATTGTACGTCTTCGCCGAGCAGAACAGCGGCGGTTCTCAGTGGCCACATCGTCTTTCAGAGCTTTAACGTAAATGTGTCGCTCACAAGGACTTTGTGATGTTGTTGAACAGTCTCTTACCCCACCAAGACTCCAGGTCAAACGGTTTAAAATCTAAAAAATAACGATTTGTATAAATTGCCGATTTAGGAGCATATTCAATCTGCAAATCTATAAATAAATGTAGATATGTTTTTTGCGAGTTTCATCATCGCTTTCCAAATGCAATATATTATTTTACCTTGTAAGACATCGTTTGGTTCTCCATCGTTATAGTAGACTATAGTTTCTGAAAATATAATTCAAACTGTGTAGTAATAAAAGGATTTATTATAAATTGCAAGTATATATAAATGAAAAGCGATTATCATACGTATACGAAATTCTAAAATCATAACTACAGCTATGAGTCATAAAAACCCCTGGGCCTATGCTTGAACAATTGTTTTATTGATAGCGGTAACCAAGCGCTCATTTGAACGATGTCTTCTAATCAAAAAGTATGGAACATTTAAAACATTTAGAAAGTCAAGCTTTAAACGTAATGTATGTGCATATATATGAGTGAGTCTAAATGGCGCGGTATAAGACGCATTCGTGACATCAAAATATGTAGCTTTTTTTAAATTATGATTATTTAGAAAATATATACATGAACCAATTTTACAAAAAAGTTAAAAATTTAATTTCTTAAAAAAACAGAGTATATTTAATGTTTAATGATGAGTGAATATTTTAATTAAAAACTATGTATAATCTATGGGAATTCAATAAATTTGTTTACCACTGCTAGAAGATTCATATGGATCCGACTCGTCTGAGGAGGAACAACTTTGTCTGGCATTGATTTGATTCCACGCTATAAATTGAAAGCACCGTAGGAAACGAAATTTTAGATATACTCAAAAAATGTAATTGTCTATGTCCTTACATTCACAAACAAATTTGATCAGTTCTTCATGTTGAGGTGTGATAACTTCTTGTATTGTTCGATGCCTCTGCAAGCTTGATTTCAGTTTACCATTTGTGTAGAAAAC
This sequence comes from Apocrypta bakeri, assembly GCA_018906985.1. Taxonomy (NCBI): domain Eukaryota; kingdom Metazoa; phylum Arthropoda; class Insecta; order Hymenoptera; family Pteromalidae; genus Apocrypta; species Apocrypta bakeri. The sequence continues at coordinate 1,872,247 of JACCIA010000008.1, read as the reverse complement.
TGGCTTGGGTATATTTCTGTTGAAAAAAAGTTACGAACAAACATAAAATTTACAATAGACATCTAAAAGTTGAAGAAAATTTATGGAATTATATATAATAAAAGATAATTTTATTGAAAAATCTGTTATTTACCGACTGATTTTGTCTTCTTCGGAAACATCTTCCTCAGGATCACTCTTACGAGACAAGTCCCGCAAATTATCTAGCCTGTCAAGTTTCTGATTGAGTCCTACCGAGGAAAAATATTAGTGTGTATTATCACTGCATAAACATTCGGCCATTAAGCCTTGATAGTAAATCAAGTCTGGATTGTTGCAGAAGCATCGCAAAAAGAAAAAACTTGAGCAACATAAAGATTGAGATAGAATGGAATAAATGACAACAATACAATATGAGTCTAATAAATCAGGCTGTTTTGAACTGGCTCACTTATCGAGAATCAAAACAGAGAACGATAGAGAATTGGAAACACCATAAGTCTCGAAGAAGCAGTCATAACCCAGTCATAAGTCAGTCAATGTTGTTGGTACGAGCCAGAAAGCCAGAAAGAAGTTCACAGAGTTAAAAACCACATTCGTCGGTGTGAACTTGTGAGCGAAAAGGTTTTGAATGTTATAACGAGTTAGACATTGCATCGACAGCCATAAAGCAAGGTGTTTTCGATAAGAAAAGCGTAATAATGTAAATATCTCTCTTACCACGTCTGGTCTTAGCGACGATTTTGCTGGGTCCCTTCGAGACCGTGTACATTTTTCCTGAAGGTATTTAGAGCGATTTAATTCTCCGGATAACGAGGATGAAACGTACAGCAGGCGCGCACACCCCCAACTGCGGCGGAAGTTGCCCTCTCTCCCGCGAATGGTTGCTTTGCCTCGCGCACTCGCTCAAGAGAGAGAGATACGTAACACTTCGCTGCTGTTTCGATATAACGCGCAAGTACTAACACTGCATGCGTTTCTCGTTCTCTGCTTGCCGAAAAATTAATGCAATATCTCCGTTGTCTGTAGATACTTGTGACTTTGATTGTTTCTATATCTCTCGAGTGCGTATGTATTATGCGAATGTGAGAATGATTTCAATATTGCTTCAATATTGCTTCAATATAGCTTCAATATAGCTGCAAGACCTCGTGTCTCGTTTCGCGGTGTAGCGACTCCGACTCTTTCATACCTTTTACCTTTTACCTTTACCCCGGGGCCACTGAACACGAACGAAAGCTTCAAGATGATACAAAAACTAGAGGAGAGGGTATCGCGACAACATACAGATTGAAAACGATAGAAACTTATGCAAAAAGAGCCACTTTCTTCGATGCTCTTGCTTCGGCCAAAGCTGTAGCGCAGGAAAAATCTCTGCGTCACGTGCGATGGGTATAAGAAAGCAGAGCAGAAGATTACGTGAACAACGCTAGTCGAGACGAGGGAGAACCGAGAGAACTAAAGAAAGCGAGTGAGAGAGAACGACATGTGGTGTGATGGTGTGATGGTGTGATATGTCATATGTTGATATGTCGCATCGTCGCATGTCGCATTCACGTTTCACACTGTCACATTATTGTACATATAACATATATATATATAATACGCAGATCAGCCGAAAACAATGCATTCTAAAGTTTCCCCAAGTATTTGCACAAACTTTTTAATCGAATTTTCATATAGAAGATTATGATGAGGTCAAGCAATTATTTTCATATTTTTTTTTTAACTGTATGTCATTATTATATCTATAATATATTATATGTGCACTCAATATGTTATCCTATTCGTACAGCTGTTGCACGCGGTTGGCCTCCTTTGGGGTCTATGTTTTTCTATACGCATCAACTTTACAGAGATAATAAATGTTTATCGGTATAGGTCAAGGGAAAAATGTATGCTGAAACTGATCTTTCCGTTCAAAAGATATTTGCATGTGTGGTGATAATTCGAATATTCGAAAAAGTCGATTCAAAAGCCGTCTGATCGCCGAGACTGCCGGTTACGTAAGACGAAAATTGCTCAAGTTCTTTTTCTATATTGCATACCTATCCCTATGTGTAGCGTTGGTCGAGAATTATGTCAACATGGCGTATTATGGCTTACTCCTAGATTTTGGAACTAGATGTATGTATATATATCGATGCGCCGATTTGCCGAAATCATTTATCTAGAACTGTTTATATTTCGTGGTTGAGCAGAAACTGTACACTACTGGAATACAAGTTTTGGCGACGTCTACTACTGTGTTGGTGTAAGGTAAGCCTCGAAAAGGAGAATAAAACGTAATTTTTAATCAATACTTTAAGATTAATTAACTCAAAATTACGTTTTATTCTCCTTTTCGAGGCTTACCTTACACCAACACAGTAGTAGACGTCGCCAAAACTTGTATTCCAGTAGTGTACAGTTTCTGCTCAACCACGAAATATAAACAGTTCTAGATACATGATTTCGGCAAATCGGCGTATCGGTGCGATGACTTTCAACATAATTAATTATGTACAAAATTGTTAAAACAAAATTGTTAATTGGTAACAAAACAAGTATTTAAATCATAAAATAATTATTTGTTTGAAATGTGAAAACTGCAAATAAAAAAACGGTATGCAATGTTTTTTTTCTCTACTGTTCAAATAGCGCGCGATTATACAGAGTCAATGAGTGCACCACAATTTAATGCGCTACTGCGCAGACTCGAGAACTGGCAACACCGCATATGCGCACGAATCATTCAAATTGCAGGTTAATTTTTCGTAGCAATAAAATTATTAATTTAATGAATAATTAATTAGTTTTTGTTATGTTTTCATAGCGGGCAAATTAAATCGACCTAAGGGCAATTTTTTCGCGTTAATTGGATCTTCCAAAAAGGTTTAATTAAAAAAATACAGCTAATTGATGTTTGAGCTAAGTCTTAACTACTAATTTATTTTTCCTAAAAAAACTTTTACATAGATATGACAGGAAAAACTCGAGTTACCAGCAAGTTACCAGCAATGCAAAGAAAGGCTTAAAATTAAGACGCTTGGGTTAAATTTTCAAGAGAATTCTATACTTTAAATATGTATGTAATAGATTATTTTTTATATTTCAAGCCTACTTTATGTATGTATTTATATGAAAATTGGAAGTGACTACTTAGGTTAGTGTTATTTGACAATTTCTGTTTATTATGAATCCAATTGGTATGAACGCGGAGAACATACTTTATATAAAAATAAAGCTGGTACAAGAAAAATGGAACATAAGATAAATACTCTCAGCATTTGTGCAAATAATTCATATAACAATACATTAAACTAACTCTTCTATAGCACGAATAATATATTTCATTATAATCCTATTATGGCATCTTTTCATATTTATAAAAATTGTAATTTAAAAGTTTTTGCTTTATAAATTAAATATGTTCTTTCAAGTTATTCTATTTTTATTTTATATTCCTGAAGCTGAAGTACAATTTTCATCGCATATCTCTTTAAATAAATAAGTAATCAATTTTATTAAAGAAAAAAAATTATGATGCTAGAAGAGAAATGTCTAAAATAGCAAGAAGTGGACAAACTAATGAAATACACGGATACACATTGTAGGAGCGGAAATTGAGAAGAAACAAATAAAAGGAGACAAATTTTCTACACGATACATCTTTTAATGTAAAATATATATTTGTAAAGATTTTGTATAAAAACCGATTTTTTATTGCTAAAATTCTTTTCGTAAGGATAACTTTTTTTCTAAGCATTTTTTCTAATACATGTAAACGAGAAAAAGTTATACTTTTTCATTATCTACAACTTTTCCATATAACTTTTTTGTATAAAATGATTAGCATTTGATATATCATACAAATATAGTTTTTAGCGATTTTTCAGTACAATCTCATTTCTTTTCTACGTATTAGATCGGGAATGTACGAAAAAGATTTTTTTATGATTAGCTGAAATTTCATGGAGATAATCGTGGTACAAAGAATTAGAAAATTTAACGTGGGAAAAAGTGAAAAAAAATGCTCGCATTTTTAAAGTTAAAAAAATATGAAAAAACAAAAAAGTACGTTTTTGTATTTACGAAAGATACATGTATGCAAAATTGCAACTGGATTCATTGATAATTGTAGAAGATACGGCATGCGTGGTTTTGCCGTGATAAAACTATGAGGAATTTCCGTATTAACCTAGAGAAAAAAACGTAGAAAAATATTCATCTATATAAAGAAGAAGAGTCGTTTAAAAAAAGAGATAAATAGGATAACTTAACGGAACTTTAAAAACTGAAGATAAACTAAACAATTTTTTAAACTGAGTTTTTATTGATTTTGATTTTATGAATAGACTGAATTGATGAATAGATCAATAATAAAATTAAAATCAAGCAGGCTCTTTTAGACGAGAGTAGAGAGCTATAACCAAGGAGCTATAACCAAGGAGCTATAACTTTTTGCAATTTCAAGACTAACGTCTAGTTTCAGATAGGTGAGATATAAGGCGAGCATAGCATTAAGCAAAAAATTAAAAACTAATGATGGTTTCTGAGATATTATCGTCATGATCAGACAGATAAATCAATCAGACTGTTTACTTTCTAGTCACATTATAAAATGAGGAAGAGCAATGTACAAAGAATAGAAAACCAAGTGAGACATTTTGAAGCGTGAGAAAGAAAATAAGATAAGTACAAATATACTTGAAAATGAATATTAAAAAGAAAAAATGAAAATATTATAATGAATATCATTATTTTCCCTTTAGGACAAAAAATAGTTATTGTAAAGTGCGAAATGGTAATTTCTCAGATGTAAAGAGTTCATTTCAAGAGACCTGCTATTTACTGCTATTTAATGGACCTGAGTAGAATGTAATCGTAAATTAATCAAATAATCAACATGTGATCGCCGTGTTAAACATCTTCTTCGAGAGTCCGCCAAGCTCGCCCTTGTAAGGGGCTAGTTCTTTTAATTCCAAATATATTTTAAGAATATTTTCTGATGAAGAACAGTCGATAACTTCTGGTAAGTCTTTATTTAGTAAGACTTATCAGAAGTTGATCTTAAAAAAAAGTTTTGTTTTCAAGTAATATTCAAGTGTTTTCTGCAGACTTTCAAGATTCAGAAAGGAAATAAGTGTAAGTCCCTGTTAGAAATAGATAAATGAGAATATTTCTTTAAATCGTATTTTTATTTTGCATACGTTGATTGAAATATATTATTGCATCAACTTTATAATTTATTTGGTATGTAGGTTCTCATCAGGGGAAAGGAGCACAATCTTTGCTAATGATGGTTGCTACTCTCTAAAACTGAAACAGTGAAATTTTACAGATTTGCAGTGTATTTTTACTATTTAACTAAGTTTTGATAAGTATGTGACTGAGAAACAGTGAATAGTCACTTTTTCAAAAAGTGTAAATGTACTGTTTCATGAACGATATTCGAGGGATTAATTGATGAGATAATAAAAAACCCTCTACATTGAATAATATTAGTTGGATGTTGCATATAGGGTTGTATATGCGATAAAAACTATAACGTAGACGTATTATCGCGTAATCCTCCGACCAAGAAAACCCCGAACGACCATGAGAAAAAAGAAACAGAATTAAGGGCGCAAAGCGAAGTGTGTCATTGTTTTATTACATCCAATTCGGATACATACGTTGGTAGACGCAACAAGAATCGTAGTAAGAACACACGGCCCTGATCAATAGAAAAGACAAAATATTAGCTGTGCGTAACGGAGTTAGTGATAATGAGCGGAGCAAGATAAGCAAAATTCTAAAAGAATGCCTCAGACTGCACCCGTTGTCAATAGACATGCGAGCCTTTAGTTCGTCAATCGGTTTGTAAACAAATTCGAATCGGAATTTTTTATCTCATCTTGCCCATTGAAAAATACTCCTCGAGTATAGACGATACTTGTAGGATGTTGGTAAAAATTGTGTACAAAAATCTCAGTTGAATAGTAAATTTTCTTTGATGGGGATTATGTATCATGCTCATTGAGCGTGACTAAATTATACAAATAAAAGGTTACCTAATTTCGATAATCTTTTAATACGCTTTATTACAATTTAGATAAATAATTAGAAAAATTTTTTATCAAATTCAACTCATATTGGTAAAATGATGACTGAATAAAATAATTTAATTTATATTTACATTTTGCAAGATTAACTGTAAAAATATAATCCGGACAGACTAAACTGCGGTGTTAAAATAGGAGTTGATTAAAGAAAGCAAGAGCCCATCCCAATGATAAATTCAAGATGGCACGACAATTTACAGCAATCCAAACTATTCTTATGCGCGATTTATCCTCCATCATATCCGTCCATTTAAATAGTTTTAATGTGTTGTTGCTATAAATCGAAGGGATAGATTTTCTACAACTTTCCAAAGTGTTGTACAACCTATTTTAATAACTGCTTATTTCTCCATCATGATTTTCCAATTTATACCATTTACTCTTTTTGTGCTTCTTATTTTGAAAGACACAAAGGTATGGGTTTATATGTTAAGTTCATTTCGTCAATGTTATATTTACATTATTTTATCAATATGATTGATTTCATATCTAATACGAATACATTAACATCCGTAGTTGCGACTGAAACTTTCGAGTTCACTAGGTCTCAGCCTATCTAGATTGTTAAAGTGTGCCGTGGTTATAATCAAGAAACGAGAGCTAGCAATGTGCGTTGCAATGATAGTAAACGATTGGCATCGGACAAATAACAATAATGAAGACAGAAAAACTATCCTGACCAGAGCTAAAACTGGACGGATATGACAACCACCCCCCGTTCCAGTCTGCAAATATTATTATTATTATTTCTCTGAGAGGGGCCCCTGACGACCCCGGCATGTAGGCTGTGCGCCCATTGTACCATCCCCTGAGGTTGCTCATACTACTCCGGTAGGCCAGCCCTTCTCCAAAACGAGAGAATGGCGCCCGAGTTGACGAGCCTTATCTCCTGTGGGTCTATGAAAAAGTCCCCTAGTAGTTGGTTCCTGAGGTTGCAGAAGCCCGGGCATCGTGTCATGATGTGAGCAGGAGTTTCTTCCTCCGACCCGCACCACCTACACGTGCCCGATTCCTCTCCACTTGTTTTCCTACCAAAATGTCTGAGTCGCCCATGACCTGATATGATCTGGGCTAAGCATCTGGAGTTCCTCCTGCTGTTGCCAGTCATACAGAGGCTCCATTCTTGATTTAGTACCGGGCCAATCACTGTCCTGGAGTGTTTGCAGTCGCGACTTTCCCACCATCTTCCGGTGTGCTTGTCCCTAACCCATTCCAGTATCCTCCCCACAGCTATGCACCTAGGTGCTCCGACCGTGGGTTCTGGACCCGGTAGGCAGGTTCCTGCTCCCAGAGCGGCTAGTCTGTCGGCGACCTCATTGCCCCTGATACCAGTGTGTCCCGGCACCCATAGTAGCCTGACTCTGTTGTGCAGTGCCAGCTTGTTGAGTGCCTTTTTGCAGTCCCAGACAAGCGCCGAGGCGGTTCGGTGGGTTCCCAACGCCCCCAGCGCTGCCCGGCTGTCAGAACAGATGCTGATATGCTTGTCCCGTGTCTCGATTTCCAGGATCCTCTGAAAGACGGTGGCGTACTGCCCCAGTGGAAGAGAGGTGCCCCTTCCGTCCCTGCGACAATAGTATCCCGCCCCTGGTCCCTTAGCGGTCTTAGATCCATCTATATACCAGATTTCTCCGCTGCCCGGTGTCCCGTTTCGTGTTCCAGTCCTCCCTGCTTGGCACTTCCACCGTGTATCTCCCTCCAAAGGTAACTCTTGGAATGATAATATCCGTATTCATGTTGATTTCTGGATCGGATGTCAACACCCTGGGTAATCGGGTGTGTCGTATGCCTGGCCTCCATTTGCCCTGGGCATTTAAACTGTAGGCCGTCTTCGCCGCCTCACCAATAATGGCGAGGATAGGTTCTAGTCTAACCAGTAGACCGAGTACCTTAGTTGGAGTTGTGTGCGTCCTGCAGACTGCAAATATGAAAACATAAAAAAGTAAATATACCGGGATATAGATATTAATTTGCCTAGTTTTAATGAACGCGAAAAAATTGCCCATAGGTCGATTCAATTTGCCCGCTATGAAAACACAACAAAAACTAATGAATTTATTGCTATGGAAATGAACCAGCGATTTGAATGATTCTTGCGCACGTGCGGTGTTGCCAGATCTCGTATGTACGACTACAGTACTTGCAACCTATACAAATTTAATCATTTTTATTTAAATTTGTTTTGACATATAAAATTGAAATTAATCAAGATTAAAACTTGATTTCAATAATTTGAATAGGCTATTAATAAAATAATAATTAATAAAAGAAAAGATGGTTGTTAAAATAAACTTGAGATTCAAGGTGTTTGTAATCCAATATATAAAGAAAATCCACAAGGGATTGGTAAATTCAATATTGCTTTTAAAAAGTAAGCTGAAACTTTTTTTAATGTTTATTAAGATTAAGATTTGTAATGTACATACATATAATCAATATATGTTAAACGTACATTTTTGTTTATGAAATAAAAATTGTTAAATAAATACATTAGTATGTATATATTAGTTATTTAAAGAAATTAAGACATCTAACGATAAATTGTTAAAACAGTTACAATCTAAATAGTATATCAAACTAAGAAACTCCTGATGCAGGTATATTATAATATTATAATATTAAAATCATGAATGTATTTAATTTCTAATGTTTAACTTATTTTAGAAGAAAAGTCTCTTTTGTGTTTTTAGTGAGAAATGCTTCCATTTAAAGTTAGAATTTTTTGAAAATTGGCATAAAATGCCGAAATTGGAAAAATGGAGACCTTGACATACCGTGGCTCAGAGAACCTTCGTGAAAAAATATCTACCTTACAAAGGATCTTAAAAAAAGAATTATTGGCCGGTCAAAGAATCTGTCAAATAAATCACTGATATACGTGTTTTGAAAAAATATTTCTTTTTCATCTAAAGCCAAACTCAAAAAGATCGAGAATTTCACGTAAGAATTGTTATTGTTCTGGTAGAGCTTATTCAATAACGATATTCAAAGTAATTTCAGGGAATAAAAGTAAACCTACAACTTTAACCGATTTCAAATTTTCGCTAAAAAATCATTTGAATTTCAATAAATGCAATGAGGTCCATTAAAATGGCATTGGAAAGAAATGCGAAAAAGTTTTTAAGTTTAGTAAGTATTTTTAAATGAGTCTTTGTATAGCGCTTTCGCTTTATGGTTCTGAAAGAAAAGGCAAGTATTTCTTGGGTGCGATATTGAAATCTCGTATGAAATACTCTTTATTATAAACGTATATACATAAACTTACCAAGATAACTTGTGAAACAAAGTATTTTTCGTTACCGATGTAGTCTGACAGTGCACTCCCTTGGGAACGTCTTTTTGTGCAGCTGCACCTGTATCGAGCGAGCTGCGAGCCCCTTGCATGTGCATTAAACCGCAAACCACCAAATTGAAGGTTGGACGACGTACGGAGGCGCGTTCGACAGCGTAACTTGCTTTTAAAACTAAAAGAGGCTTAAAACTTCTATTTTAATTTATGCTCTTCACAGCAAACTTTTATTTCATTCTTTGCGTGCACAGTTACAATAAAGAGCTTTAGTGCATACGTTTCGAACAAAAAAATTAGCGCCGTACACAAGCTAGAAAGCAGGAACTTTCGCGTTTAACTATTTTCACAAGTATCGTATTATAAGCAATATAGAATCTTAAATAATGAATTTTGAAAATATTACCCGCGGTAACGCAAATATTATAAAAATAGTGAATATTTGTCTCTGCGTTTGCAGTTATTGGAAGGCAATTGATGCTATTCGTTCTTATCTTAAGGTACTTCTACATTGGCAAAAATTTGTTATACATTAAAGAAAATATATTAATTAAAAAAATAATTAATTATTACTTTGTTTGAAAGAAGAAAATATACAAATTTGTACCTTATTTTCATGATATTGCAACTTTATTACCAAGGTATTTGCATGCCGTTGCAAGCTGCTTCTTATGATTGCCGAGCTGCTCTTAGTAACTTTATATATTTGCATTGAACAAAAGTCCACTCGTAAAATTGGAAGAATACAGGAAAAAATTAAAAGAAAAAAACTTCTCAATTGTTCTTCAAATGTTAAACGCATTCTCAACATTAGAACATTTTTAAGAAGTACCTTACTTCTACTTGTCAGTATTACAAATTGTGATGCCTTGCTGAAATATCAAATCAATTATACAGATTGTCAGCTTTTCTTTAACTCTACTGTAGTTGTGCATTATAACTTGACTATTGCCACTTGGGAGATGTTAACAATTTTCTTAACGCATTCAGAAGAATTGTCGAATTCCCAGAATTTCACGATTTAAAAGTCAATATTAACTGTATCATAGAATATTAAGAAGGTAATATTTTTAATGTTATTTGTTATTTATTGTCTAAATTTTCTACGCTTTACAACAAAATCGTCGTCTCTTCGTTTAATTGCAGATTTTTCAGAACCAAAAAAGATATAGCGCCCGATATACTTTATTAGTTAATTAAATAACTGGAATCATTTTACGATTATTTAGAGTATAGGGTACTGTTATGAGCCATTACGTCATATAAAAATAAAATAAAATTTTCAAATACTTCAATTGTAATGGTAATGATTTGCTTTATCGATGTATTATTATTTCTGCGACTAATGCCAATATTATTATTGCAGTGACATCCTGTTATTTATAGATGAAAATATAGCTATATAAAATACTCTGACTCGTGCGTGTTTTCTGCACTATGCAATTGCAAATTTTAAATGTGAAGCTCGCAATTTGATCTTTCTGCTTTATTACACTTATCCGGAAATGTTTAATATACATGATAATTCAATTTTTAAATAAAGGAAGTGTAATGTGACGATTTATTTTTATATATTAGAATTTTTCTCTTAATGTCGCATAATACCGTTACAATTCTTAATCGACACATCCAGTCGTAATGTTCTGATTGATAATGCTCAAATAATCGGTATTGCTTCTTGGATTGCCGGTCACGTCTATTTCGCATTCTTTGGATATTTCTTAGCTATCTTATTTATAACAATGAGAAGCCTCTCATGCGTGCTCGTGGGTGCGCAGATTCAGTTAAGGCGGAAGTTTGAATAAAAGAGTAGTCAATTTGTAAATTGAAAACGCATCTAAGATATTAAAAAACGCTGTCAATACATTATTCGCATGCAGTTCTATTGAGCTAAATATTTGTTCTCACTTTAGAAATTATTATAAAAATAAATTTGAAAAAAGTTTTCGAATTATTAGATTGCTAAAAGTGTGCAGTTATTTAGAAAGAAAGCGACGATTCCATTAATTCTTTGACTCGTTCAACTTCCTAATTAATAGACTACTCTGATAAAGATTGAATGAAAACACTTATTTTAAAATGTATTTTCGCCGTAATTCATTCGTATGTAACGTCGACTCGTTATCACTCCCCGCAACTTACAAAAGATAACAAACACCTCGTTGAATAAAAATACGGTATATACAGCCACTGAGTGTACACGGAGTACTTAGTATCTGATTCGTCTGTGAGCAACTCCTATCATTATGTCCCAAGCCTATTATCACTATGGCTATGGCACACAGTTGCCGACTAACTACAATAGCGGCGGTGATCGAAGCGGTCAGCATCTCAACTATCACAATGCAGGCTTCAACAGCAATGAGTACACGCGTCAACCGGCAACTACACCCTATCCTACTGCACCTGTTGAGATGGCCCAGCCTAACGTGACTCACCACCTTCATCATCATGCCCAATCTCCAATTTCACTTGAATATCGCCAACCAGAACCGCAGGTGATTATTATCCAGCAGAATAACCCACCGAACTGTTGCTGTGCAAATTTCGGTTACTGCTGCTCGTGTCTCAGTCGAATCATATTACGCGTTTGGCAGATGATCCTCGCCATCATCTTCTGCGTGCTCGTCATAGCAACTGCAGTCTTCTTCCTAAAATACTACAAACATTAATATCGAAAATACAATTTGTACAATTGACATTGAAAACAAGAATTGGAAACAAGTAGTGGTGCACAGCGGTCTGATATTCTGAATGGGACAACTATACTTCTCCTGGCAATTGTCAGTTTGGACAAGTTAGAATACGGTCTAGCTAGAATACGTAGGGCATCGTCTACGTAAGTATAACAACGTCTAACGAGGCTGCTAGAATACGTTGTAAGTGTCGATTTTTCTGACAATAACTGCAACTGATTGATTAAAATATTGTTATCATAATCTATTACTACGTAATCTTAGATTATTATCTAATCTTATATGTGCGCATATAAGATACCAGTATCGACAGTATCAACACGTTTTTTCTGTACTACTGCTGGAAAATCAATTTATCTATGAACTTAAGATATTGTTTTCTGTCAAAGTCAGATTTTAAAAATAATTTAAAACATGATTCTGGCTACGTAAATACTTAAGAAGTAAATCACTGTAAATAAAATATTTCTTATTGTCATAGCTAAAAATGTAATTCTTTTCTTTTTTTAATTTCTGCTTCTACACCCTCAGTTAACAATATATTTTTTCTCTTTAAGTTAAACTAAATAATAACTGTTCAAATACGTTTTTTCTCGAGCCGTTTACGTTTTATCTCAAGTACAATAATAGTAATCATAACGCTAAAAATCATTGAAGCACATAGGATAATTTAAAATTGACTTTATTAATAATGCATAAGTTTTTGTGCAAATATTTTACATACTATTTTCAAGTACTGAAAGAGCATTTTAAATGTTCGCCGATATCATTACAGTGCCGTAAGACATTGCCGTTTTCAAGACCTACAAATATATTAGCATAAATAAATACCTCGGAAAAAATGACGATTCATTGACAAAATAAAATTTAATTGCATTTTGGACAAAAATATTTGGTATGGAAAAAATATCTCAATATTAACGTTACTGTAATTTCGTATCATATAATATATAGTTTTTCTTTATGCGCCTTTATATGCGTCAGTCTCCAATATACAGGAAGCAACACGGTACCTGAAAATCGAAAAATAATTGGCGAAAGCACATCGACCTCACTATTGTTTCCTAGTTCGGGTTGTCCTGCAAATGAAACATGCCATTTACTTAGCCATTTATCAGCCATTTATCAGCCATTCATTTCAGCATGCTACTCGGTTATTATAATCAAAAATAGAAAAAAACAGAATTTTTTATTTTCGCATTTTATGAAAAAAAAAACTATTTTTGAAAAAAGCTCTTAAGTAAGGTGTGTATAAAACATTTGATTTTAAAGTGCAATCAAAGACCTTTGAGTGAATAAAGGAATCGTCCAAATTGGGTGCGCGGACCAAAAAATATAAGCTCCGGGAAATCATGCAGATTTCCACGGTAAATACGTATTTTATCTAATTTATTAAAACACTAATAACTTTTCTTTCGAGCGCAGATTCGAAATGATTTTTTTGAATTCAAGGCATTAACTTTTATTTCTTTTGCAAAGGACTCAATTTTATGAAATTATACGAGCTCATTAAACACAGGGTTCTAAACAGGGCTGCTAAATTATGAGCATTTGAAAGAAGACTTTTTATAAATCAAACGCTTTCTTTAAAATCGCATATATTTAGAAATTATTCAAATACTCATAAATTGTTATCCTGCATATTTGTTATATAAATAACGATTTATTGTATAAACGATTTATTCCATGTGTACGCTTATCAACCAAAACTGATTTTTCGTTATGTCGATAAGCAAAGAATTATAACATTTTTAAATATTAATTAAAATAATTTTGTTCAAAGGTAGACCTCCGAGGGATTTGATTTACAAAAAGAATGATGAAAAAAGACTGACTGTTTTTAACAGAAAATTTAAAAAAAGTGACACTCTCCGAAAAGACAGGAGAATTTTTCGTAATAGAAGCGCGCTTTTCAGCAGTATTCTTCCAATTATCAAGATCATTATCGTTAAGCACTCAATGAAAATTGGCAAAGTCGACGGTCTCGAAGATCTTTTTCGATTTCGTTTTTCATTTTTGGCGACAGAAACCGAGCGATAAGCTGAAATGAATGTGTAAATGGTCAGTTTTACTCGGAAAAAACGTAGAAAGTAAAAAAAGGGGGGCGGATCAATGTGCCCTCGCGAATAATCGTTCGATTTCGAGGTACCGAGTTGTTTCTCGTATATTGTGGATTTACTCGTGTAAGAGCAGAGTAACGAAACTTGCATAATCCATACGAGTACATCGATAAACAACGAGAGATTTACAATAGCAAACTGTTGTAAATTGAATTCCACGAGTCCTCCAGCAGTCAAAGTAATTTTGTTGAAACTTGTCTGCAGTAGAAAGAGAATAAGTTTTTGTCCTTTCACCGACAAATTATACCATCTTATCGAGTACCTATAAGATGAAAAGTACTTTGAAATACATTGTGAGCTTCATTAGTTAGCAACAAGAGATATTTACACTGCGAGGGAAATTTCTTCGCCACTATCGGCCAATCGTTGTGCGAGCCAGTTTATATAAAACGAAAGTATATTTATGCCGATGAAAATAGTAACTGCAATCATCTTCTCTATTCGATGATTCAAATAAAAGACGTACTGATAAAAATAAAGTGTAATATCGATTTAAATATTTCAATGAGTCAACACACACTTATAATTACTGAGCCAATGATAGAAATTATTTATCGTACCACGAATACGATGATTGCCATTGTAGCTATGGTAGCGAGCATGTGAAGCAAATAAGGAAGGCTAACGGCGCTTCGTATTAATTCGACTCTTCTAAAGTAATGGAATATTTCACAAAATTAGCGTTCTTCTATGAAATGATAATTAGCAAACATTTGCTTAAAGAGAATAAATTTAACTTTTTCGAATTTCTGTGCATACTGCAAACGTGTCTTATACTTGCGTAAACTTTTTTCTCATCAATTGTTCTTGTTTCACGATCCAACTCATTGTCAGGGTTTCCAATTTGACTTAACCTGTAGCTAAAATATAGATATAATAAATAAAATAAATTAATATTGGGTTGCAAATGGCCAAATCCACAAAATACTGGAAACCACTCGGTACCTGAAAATCGAACGATTATTCGCGAGGACTCGTGTGAGGATTTTTTGACTTTACTATTTTTATTTTTCAGCTTGCTAAATTTGCGTGCTTATTCGATTAAAAATTGGAAAAAACTCATGCTCGAAAGAGTGTACCAATTGGTCCATTGATTCTGTTAAATCTTACGGGGAGTGAGTTTTCAACAACCTTCATTATCCTTCAAGTCAAGCAAAGCTCAATTTCAAGGATAATGAATATAATATTTAAAGGATGCAAATAATATATAACTAATTTTGATGTGTATTCTTATTAGGTGGCCTCAGTCAGTCAGTCAAATGTCTCTTGTCCCTTTCATGACATTTTCAAATATCAATAACAATTGTTAAAAGGGTTAAGGTCAATGTTTTCGCTCGTTTTTTGATTTCGTGGTATCGCGAGTAGTTTTCAGTATTTTCTTCATCTACCCAAATTCGTCGTGTTACGTTGCTATATGATTACAAATGTACCATCGTTTACCATACGATTGCAAACAATCCACAAGCATGTTCAATGTTGCTCGCAATCATTGTGTCAATAGAAACCAATAAGAATGTGACAATTATTATTACTGAATTGCAATGAACCACAATGCAATAATTATAATATTCGTCAACGTCTACAATGTCAAAATAATATGGGTGATAAGGTTTAACTCGAATTCGACTCCCATTAATGACCGGCAGCGCGCGATCCATTATAATAGTGATTAACGGATATAAATAGTATAGCGATGCAGCAAGACTTATATAAAACAACTGAAATATATAATTAAGTGTTTTAAAAAAACTTATTTCATTGGAGGTGAGTATTTTTTATGAATCTTAATGAATCTTCTTGACTTAATATGCGCTGACTTAAGGGGGATTTTCACTTATTCCTTCACAAGGACGAAATTCAAAGAAAAATAATAAGTCTGCACGGAATTATAGCATCATTTTGTCGTATGATTTGTTAAGTAAAATCTTTCTTAATTACACCGTTAAGAAAAAATATTTAACATTCGAAGATCAAGAGGAGAAATAGTTCAAATCCCCCATGATGAATTAATCGATTCTTTTGTTAACACTTACATACGCAATAGAGAGCAATCGTGCAAATGCCGAATGTTTATCCAAAATTTTTATTTCCTCTTCGTCGCTTAAATTCTTCCAGTCCTCGGCTACGTTTTCGTATGTTATTTTTATCTATAAGTAAAAAAAAATATCTAACTAAGCATTATTTATTCTGTAAGTGTCGATGATTTACGACATATGTAAATACGATACGTAAATAAACTTCAAAATAAGTTACTCACCCTCTCATCGAACAAATAACAAGAGAAATATTTGAACCAAGCGACTGTAAGGTATAAAATAGTGGCAAAGTTTTCTAATACATTCAAATAGTTATTTTTGTTTTTATAGTAGTTAATTCCAGCGACCTGTTATATAATAAAATATGTACGTATTTGTCATTTTTCAAACAATTATTTTCTCAACTGCATATTCGGGGCCAAATGTCGAGTACAATTTTCAAATTTAATTTCTGTCCTTTCTGGTGTCGTTACACACCGTCGTTACTCTATGCCACCGAATATATAGACTCGTTTTTAAGTTATCAACCATTAGAATGTTTTGAAGATAAAATTCAATTAAGATTCGTAAATATCATAAATATTTACGATTTTTTTCTACTAAACGCCGAACTTTTGAAAAAAATGTCCAAAAATAAAAAGTTATTATTATAAAATTATCCAATGTATATATCTAATTATTTTTAAAGCGTTTTAACAGTATTTTTAACAGTAAATTTTGCAAATATTGATAACTTAAAGCAGACCAAACGAAAAATCCTTACCAAAGGTATATATACAGATAATAGCAGCACTCCAAAAATTATGGCAGAACATAATTTTCTTTCTCTGCTTAAAGTTGGCCATAAACCGAACGTAGCTAAAAGTGTTTTATTAATACTGTAATAAGAGTTATCAAATAGCGTTAAATCTTTATCTGATCGACTCATCATTATAAGAAAACTAAAATATTAAAAAGAGAAAAATTTTGAAAAATAGTTTATTTCTTTGACGGTACAAATAATCTTTACTCAAAACACTGAGACTATCGACAGAGCCCTAAAATATTTACATCCCCTACGACTCTTGACTTATATATATATGTTTCTATATTCCGTTATACGTTAATAATTCATCTATTGCAATAATGCCTCTATTAATGCACTATAGCCATAAATGCTCGCAAAGATTCGACAATCATCTTTAATCGCACATAAACGCTTTTAATTCAGATGAAAAAGGCATTTTTATTTTGAATCTGTGAATTAAATTTTCAAAGGATCGAGGAAAAGGTGATATTCTTTGTACGTACGGCAGTAGTAATGTAAGTAAGTACGGCAGTGCGTAAGCTACAATTGCGCGAAAGAGAGTCTCTTTTGTTAGTCGATTTCGGCAATGAGAATCAACGAAAAGTGATCAATAAGAATTGCGAGCAACTGAATTTTCGAAATAAATAGAAATTTGTCATCGGCCAATGGAGAATAATGCTCCGTAAGAAATATTCAATTGAATTAACAGAGACAAGATGTTGTGCGCTTAATTGTGTAATTAAGCTGTTTATTCCAAGGTAATAGTCTGAATGTTTGAGTGAAAAGTTGATAGTTCATATTGTTCATATAATACGCTTAAAATAATAGATTTATAAAAATTAGTTGTCTCGTTCATCGCCTATGTAGTGAATAAACTCGTGGGAAGCGAATAATCAAAGTCCACGCGTGCTCGATCTTATGGATCAAGTGAACGTATATTGTACAATAATCGCGGATGATTGACGATGTATAATTGTGTACGTATATAAAGCATTGCAGTTATACAGATTAAGATTAAGTCTATTATTGTCTATCAATTGTCTATGGATTAAGTCGTTTTTCTCTTACCAATAAATCTTCTCAATCGCAAATGCGCACAATTTCATGAAATTGTGCGCACGAGTAAAGTCATCATAGACATAAGATGTATTTTTAACAGAAACTCCAAATAAGCTCTCGAAGGGTCTTCGGCTTACTTCCCCTTGAGAGCGAGTAGCGACAACTGAAAGTTCAGGTAGTACATAAATTGTTATGCATACATACGTAGACTTTATACTTTTAATTGCAAGGTAATGTAAGCATTATTGAAATTACAGTTTATAATTTGCACATAACTATCTAAATTAGCCACTTTGCATACGTAATGATTGAGGAGAAACTGTTCGGTGAACAAAGTCGTCAGTCGCCGGAGCACTTTACTTGGGTATACTCTGAATATTGTACTACACTTTTTCATAAAAATATATTCAAATTAATTTTGATGATTATTTAAGATAAGTGTCAAAAATATCGTGCATACTATTCAGGCAAATTCATTAAAAAGATATAAATAACAAAAGTTTGCATTGACTCGCAATAAATTAATTGTTAGTAAAACTATAAATTGAAATTAAATTAATTAGAATTGAATTAATGGACAGTTACGATATCGAGAAGCTTCTCAATGACGGCGAGTTTCAACGTACAATCCAGATCCTACGCTGGCTTATACAACCAATAGGAATTTGGCCACTAAAATCCTCGAATTATTCGTCATTATTCAGTTCTATATCAATTCTATTCTGCATTTCGTCGCTTTTTTTTCTTATTATTCCTGGTCTTACGAAGATCATCCACATAAAAAATGATATTTCGGTATAAATGATTTTATTACATTATCTTATACGTAAAAAGCATATTTTTCAATAAATCAAAATTGAACAGTTACTGTTAAGGCTTGTAGGCTGCGTAAGCTTTTCTCTGGTTGTATTATTCAAGTACATTTCGTTGCTCATAAAACATCGTCAATTTTATTCCTATCTAATTAACATAGCCATTGATTGGCGTCAAATAAAAATGAACGATCATGATCGAAGCATAATGCTTAAAAAGTCTGAAATTTGTAAATATTTTGTAATACTCAGCACGACTTTCATGTTTATGGGAGGAATAGCATTTCACCTACTGATTCCGCTAATAAAGGCGCCTACGCAAATTGGTAATTCGACTTTCAGAAATTTGCCGTATACTGCAGACTACGTATATTTTGATCAATATGTAAGTCTCAATATAAAATATATAATGAAATGATAACTATTCGAATTAAAAGAGTTTTATTAAGATTTATTTCAATACTCCATTTTAGTCGGATCCGTATTATCATATAGTATACTTAATACAATGCACAGGTGGTTTGATCTGTTACTTGACTTCTGGTGCAGTCTGCTCAATTAGTATCCATTGCATACTACATATATCTGGTCGATGTGACATAACAACAAAAATGATAAATGATTTGACAGAAGATTTCTATAAAACGTCAAATCCGTTGAAATCAATCGTTCAATTTCAACTGCGAACCTTAAAGTACCTTTTTACGTTTAACACTTTTTTCTATTTAATGCCAATGCAAAAAAAAGATTACTATAAACAGATTTTTTAGTGTATTCTTGAGTAAAATGTATTTTTCGAACTAGTTGTGTATGCTTTTAGATTTGCAGCAATTATTGAAAAACTTTTTCGTGAAGTGCTTTTAGTTGAGTTTACTAGTAGTACGATAAATATTTGTTTACTCGTTTATTTCTTTATGGAGGTAAATTAATGTTTAAGTTTATTTACTAAATAAACATCTCATTTTTCGAAATTATATTAATAACATTTTTGAATTCAGGATATCAAGCGTAATGACGTTATTAGTACTATATGCTACGTAATACTATTTACGGCGTTCGTAGTAAACATCTTTATGTTTTGTTATCTTGGAGAGCATTTGACTGAAAAGGTATTGTTGAAAAAATGTTTAAAAAATCTAATTTTATTTGCGTAAATTTTTTATTTAACATTTGATTTTAGTGTGAAAACGTTGGAACCGCTGTATGTACAATAGATTGGTACAGTTTATCTCCGAAGCAATCCCGAGATCTTTTTTTAATAGATTTATATTCTCGGCGTCCTGTGGTGATCACTGCTGGGAAAATGGTTAATTTTTCACTCATTACTTTTGCCCAGGTATGTGTGATAGATTTTCATTTCGCTTTTTGCATCATTTTGCACTAAATTTTACAATATCATTGTTTGCAGGTAATGAAAGGTTCCGCAGCATATTTAAATATCCTGTACAAAATGAGTTAAAAGATAACATATTTGTAGTAAAAATAGGTTCTAGTTCACGTGAGAATATTTTTATACCATTCATTTTAGCATTAATGCAACGAAATATATCTTTTGAAACAATATTTCACTTAGCTTTTACTTCAAAGCTCCACAAAAATCTAAGCTCGATCAATGCTTTTCTTATATTATTCTAGAACAATAACGCAACAAGACATTGAAAGCTTCCACAAGTATAAAAAAAGAATATTTTTCTAAAAACCAGAATATAATCATAATTTGAACACTGTTTATATATCGAATAAATGATATTGACAAGAAATGTTGAAAAAAAGACTAGCGCAAACACTGGTGAATTAAATAATGCGAATAAAGTGTAGTGATTATCATAATAAACGATTTTAAATGGCTGTAGTCGATAACTTTACTAACTTTACTTTTTAAACTTCTCGTAATGAATTTTATTTGAAGTATAACTTTTTTTTAATCGCAGCACTTAAATACTACATCGAGGGAGAAGAAATGGCAAAGGGGTAAAGAACTTTTATAAGGCCGCATATGGAAAAATGAACTACTATTTGTATCATGCGAATAACGTGCAGTGATTATCATAATAAACAATTTTAAATGGTTGTAGTCGATAACTTTACTAACTTTACTTTTTAAACTTCTCGTAATGAATTTAATTTGAAGTATAATTTCTTTTAATCGCAGCACTTAAATACTACATCATGGGGAAGAAATGGCAAAGGGGTAAAGAACTTTTAAAATGCCGCATATGGAAAAATTAACTACTATTTGTATCGTACGAATAACGTGTAGTGATTACTATATAATAAACGATTTTAAATGGCTGTAGTCGATCACTTTAGCAGATACTATTACATGGTAATTCAAGACCTGTAACACGTCCTAAATATTAGAACGACTGTAAAGTATATGAAAAATGAATAACAGGTAAATAAAAGAAAATAACTTATAATATAACCCTATAAGTTATAGGGTCGATTAAACTTTGATCTTCTGCTACTTATACGTATACAATTATTTCAGCAATGATCAATCACAAGCAGCCAACTGGAAGACGTTCTTGTACGAAAATAGTTGTTAACTGTATAGTGAATTGTAATTTATCTTTTTTGTTCAAAATGTTTAATTCACTTTCTTGAAAATGCGTATACTTTTACGTTTTCGCGCATGCGCGTCTATGTACGTTACCAACGATGGGACGTAGAGAGTGGGGACGACTTGCCGCTAATGCCGTTCCATCTTAGTAATAGAACACTTTAGTTCTGAACGTTGACTCCAAAGCACACGCATTATTATATACCGCCTCTTGTTAAATAACATTTTTTTTGTTAAATAAAAGTATTTGTATTTTTTGTAATGATATGTCTTTGATTGTGAACCACGAACCTCAACACAGTTTTTTTCTTTCATTTAATACATCTAAAAAGAATTTATTTCTAATTGGGAATGGGATTTAAAAATGTCTAATATTGTTAGTACTCGGTACAGTTGACACGAACTTTTCATTTGTGTACTTATCGATACAGATTTCTCGATATTACAAAATGTTAGAATGTTAGATTGAATACTTGCATTTTTTAAATATTGTAATTAATCGTTAACCTGACGTTATCTACTCGCTTAAAATCACAAAACTTAGCAATTCAAGTTTTCTAGAATACCTCTTGTACTGAGAGATGAACGATGTCGTTCCGAACAAACGTTGAAACCACTGACCCTGCTGTTAGAACCATTCAATAAACTTATCTTTCATCGAAGGGCTTACTTTGAGCTGAAAAGATATACCTGATTGAAAATCCAAAAAAAAGTTGAAATCCCAGAAAAGAAAATAATCCGTACGTATAGCGAATTGGAAGAAACCAGTGACAAAAACTATACAAATATGTAACCACACAAATAATTTCAATCATTGCTTATGATAAAACGATCAATTTGCTTCTGTTTACCCCTTACTCCGCAGTTTCTACGTGAAAAAAGCTTTCTTTTTTGTTACGCGCGAACTGTTGTGTTTTTCTTAATTTCACCCAATCGCTCATTCACCCTTTCTGAATGCCTGATTGATACAATAAATGACTAGTGTTGACTAAACATGATCAGATTACGGCAGATCGTCAAAAGATCGGAATATCACGTGAGTTTATACAATGGAAATCATTTAGACAGCATCGGTTATGGTGAGACCTTGCTTATCAATAATATCTTAATTTTTCAGAAGAAAAAACAACGCTGGATGGAATTAGTGAGACTTCTTCGTACTCCTGCTCCATCGCTCCATGTGGTCATGACTAGGTCATTATGCTCTGCACAATGACGGCTTTGCGAGCTGGCGCTATACTCGTGCGAAATGAGCTCATTTTTAAAACAATAAATCGAACATGAATAATTAATTGCCAAGTGAGTTAATTTTGAAACCATTAAATAAAGCATTAATAGTACATTAATATTACATATTCTGCATTAAAATCCCGTACAGCTTGTTGATTCTCCTTCGTTTTATGCTGATCAGTATCCTATAATTTGTGCCTTTAATTTTTTGCATTAATCGCGCGCGAACACTCTTCCCTCTGATCTAACATCGGGAACATGGAGCTCGAGAATTATATCCTCGATGCCCTGAAGAAAATGCTCGCGCAGGTGCATCTGTAATAAAGTACCTTAAATAATCGGTATATTTTTTTTGTACAAAGTCCACGCCACTTTGAAGAAATTCTTTTATTTCGACAATAAATTGTAGATAAAACGCCAACGCATTATTTACTATTATTATTTTTTTTTATTTTTCAAATTATTTTTACACGTTAGTTTGGTACTGTCTACCTTCATGAATTTGTTAAGTTTATTATTACAATTTTCTTGTTTAGGGACAAGACTTCTTTAAATAGCATTTTTAAAAGACTTTTTCCATTATTTTGTAGCTTTTCATCGGCATTTCAACATTTTTCATTATAAACAAAAGAATACTTTCTTTTCAAACTGAAATATAGTACTCGCATACTCAAGTCAATTCTAAAATGCTCATCTGAGTACTGTGCTTTTATTACTGTGATTGGTATTTAAGAGTTTACATATCAAAGCTAATACATATTAACCAAATACGGATTAATGTATGATTTATGTTCATATATTGTTCACAAGATTTATAAGAATACCTTGTATCGATAGCCTAGAGACTGTATACGTCATATGATATATGTCTTGATTATAAAAAATACATAAAGACACCCTGGAAAAAATTAAACCAACTGCGGCTATGGTTAGTTCTTCAAGCGCTATCCAATATTACTTGGTAGCGACTAGTGCTTCGGTTAGCCAGTGATGTGTCAGCAAATTCCACAAGACTGGTCGATCTATGTGTATATTTTGGATAAATCAACGCGCTTTATTATACATTATATGAGGTTATGCGCTGCGAATATTTATATAAAGTAACTTTATATTTATCGAAATTACCTCAGTTATGTAAAAATGCACGACAGAGCATAGCAATTATTAAAAAGATATATTATTGAAGAAAAGAGTAGTACAAATACTGGCCTATCGCTGGCAAACAAACGCAAGTAATCAAGCAGAAGTTTTGCCAGTAAATACCTCCACAGTTGGCCAAAAAAAAATTAATTTGGCCAATCAATGTCAAACGGTTGGTATCAATTTTTACCAGGGCATACATAATTCATATACATCTCAGAAATTATCCATATGCTGAATCCATATGCTGAATCCATATGTTCTAAAAATACATGTTCATATGTATCACATTATTATTGTCAACTTGACCTTTCGTAAACACCTAATATAACAATATACATTACTCGAATAAGTATTTCTAGTTTCATTTGAGTGTTCGTGTACTACACAATATAGTAGTAAGAATTTTAATAACTATTTAGTTTTATTACTCATTTTACTAAATTTTCACGAAAATTTAAATGCCTTTGTAATATTTCCCTTTCGAAGGTATATCTTAGAATTTTTTAGTATACGGATGTATGTGTGTAATGTGGCTGTGGTGAGGAAGTCTCATTTTGATGATTCCAAAGTTCGAAACTTGGCATAATAGTTTTTGATACGCTTATCTCAATACGAATGTAGGAATTTTTAATTAAATGTTTAGAAAAAAATTGACATTATAAAATGTCTAAAATTTGTTTAATCATGAGTTGAGAACCAATTTTCCATGTTTAATAATTTTTCTGCGCATTCAATGTAGGGATTTACTACATTGACATTGAAAAGATTATATCACGAAGTATAACTATAGTAATTTTGTGCTCAATCCATCGATCGGTTAACTTTGAATACTACGGTAAGTGATTTTTCTATTCCCGAAAGCTTAAAAAATAGGGAGAAAGTACAAAAATAAGTCCGTTTCCTCCCTCTTTCTTACATTACCGGCATTCCTCGGCGGTTCTCTTTTCGGCTTTTGTTTCTGATATTAATATGTATTAAAAATACGTCCTTTAATTTTTCATGAATTGTAAAACATTGTTCAGCGATAGAAAAAGCGCAAATAACGTTATCTTTCCTTGTATATTAGCACAGGATAAGAATAAAACAAAATAACGCCATCAACAATTTAACGTAAACAAATAAAAAAAGCTAAACGAAACCCGATAAATAAAAGAGAATAAAATTCCTCGAGGCCACCTCGAGCCGTTTCGGAATCGACGTAGACACCATGGAAATAATCGGATCATTTATCAACTCCATTAACAACGAAGTTTTAGACGAATCTCTCGATATTTTAAAATTGATACCCTTCGGATCATAAGCGGAAAAACTAAATAGATTGAGAACGCGATTGCAGAACGAATACAACTTCGAAGATTAGATTAGATTTAGATTTGCCGTGACGTCGAGACAGGAGGTACGAAAGGAACGCGATTTCGCACTGAAACAATTCCTCGAAAGACTAGAGTATGCGTACGCAGAAAAAGAGCAGACCGATAGTTGACAAAAAGAAAAACAGACAAGATGATCTAATTCGTGACATTAACCTTGCCTGGCGGTAACGTGATGCGTATGCCGAAGTCAATCGTCGACACGTGGGCAACCGGTATGAGCCCGAATCAAAATAATCAACCAAATACCACCGGCACTAAACGCAAAACATACGCGGATCTAGAAAAATGAGAACGCGATTTCGAAGACTCGATCAAACGTGCAGATGAATTAAAGCGGCAATTCGCAGAATTACAAATAATAAATGATAAAACGATGTTCCGAAATCGCGAACTACAGCGGCAGATATACGAGATGCACACACCGATAAACAGAGGATGCGCGATTAAAGCACGGGACGTTACCAAGCCATCGTGAAATCGTGGATCATTAAATTCAGCGGAAACGGACTCGGGTTAACAATAGACCGACTCCTAACACGGATAGAATAATATCGCGGAACAGCATTACCTATGCTATTAACGGAACCGGCGCTTAACGCATTCAGGGTAGGAAAAGACCGATGGAGATCTTGGCAACAGGTCGAAACCGAGATGAGAGCACAGTTCCGATCGGAGACGAAATCGAGAGTAGACGTAGCGAGCAACCATATAGAACTACAGAAGTGAAAGTAAACGCTGTCGAAGTGCCAACGACGGACTACGGAGTCTACAAAAACGTTGCATCGCGAATGAAACAAATTTAAAAAATCCGTAAAAGCAGCGACGTCGAACCGCACAAAAATAACAGAGACAAATAGACCAGAGCAAAAGGCGAGCGGAAATAAAAACGAACAAAATCTAAATACCAGAACGCGGCGACTACAGAAGCACGCACTAAGAACAGAGAGGCGGACACAGTCAGAATAAATTTAACAATCACTACAGCGCGAATAGAAACTTATACCGAGACACGCGTAAACCAACAAAAGGAAACGATACGGGCTGCAACGAGCTTGTGTGCAGCGATAGATTTAACGACAGAGCAAGCATAAATAGGCGCGAAGACGAAAGACCCAACGTAGATAGGAGTAACGGCAATACGAATCGGGAAACGACGAGCAGGTACAAGCGCCTATGACAAGCAGGTCTCGAGGAAAAAAGAAAATAAAGCGCATACATACAGCAAGCGGCAAACCCATCAAGAATCGCAAGGAAACTGGACCACCCGGACGCGGGGAAACCAGAAAGACATCCACGATATCGGTTGAACATAAAAGTCGGCGAAACAGAGCTCAAAGCTCATCGGATTTGATAAAACGGATAAAAGTCGCGAGTTCGTCGATAGATAAAGACAAAAGTGAATTCGTCGTGAATGACAAACGGCTGCGAATAGAAACTACCCGAAACCAAGAACACTGCGACAGCTACGCAAGTTCCTGAGAATGGCGTTAGGTACCGAAAATTCATACAAAATTTCGCAACCATACTGCTATGGTTGGTACCCGTTAACAAAACTAACACGCAAAGACTTAAAGTTCGTATGGAAGGAAGACCACGAATTATAGAAAATTGGAGTTTCTCTTTGTATCAGAAAGTCGCTATGAGCTGCTGTGCAAATCCTATTCAAATGATTTCTATACTCCGGAGTACATTCGCTCGATGATTTTCTCGAGCGGAATGTTCTTATCTGAAACATAATAACAATAATAATATTCAACTACTGAAACCGAATCGATTAAAATTTACTACTATAAGAACGGACTATAGAAATACTGAAGGTATGTGCAATATGCCTCACACTTCTTGCTAGAAAATAAAAATTTTAAATAATTATATTTATAATGTAATGCACAATAATTTTCATACATTTTCAACAAATACTTTTTGAAGTAAGAATCGCTCAATATGAATACTATTAATCAAGTATCATTATATACCGCTAAACGTTTAGGAACTTTCAACTTTGCGAACGCCAAGAACCGAATGATGTTTCAAAAATGTCAACATTGTGAAAAAAATCTCGGGGTCTTTTGAAATTATTCAAAAAACGTAATATTTTTTTTGCACTTTTTATATTCAGAATTAAAGAAATTATCTAGGATATATGCCTCCTTGAATCGTAAATGGTGAATTCCGAATCTTTATCAGGCGAAGTCGATATGATCAAAAACGATTTTCACTGAAAATTATTTGCAAGATAACGTAGTGACATTAACATTTTAAATTATCGCGTATACGCCCTACATAAAAAATCGCGTTTGATAATGTGCGATTTTAGAAATTTCAAATATTTTCAAAAAATTTCAGATGGCACCACTATTTCAAATTAAATTTTTGTACAGCCATACTTTAGAATATACCAAATACCTATATTTATAAATTTGTTATAAATTAACGCGATTATTCGTATAAATATATAAGTAAAACATTTTAACGGGAAAAAAATATTTGGAGAAAAGATCGGTACATTACTCTGACGATTAGTGGCACGGTGAATTGTTCCGACGATCTAAATTTACCGGCACAAAATTTAACCTCATTAAAATAGTGACAATTTTAAGGTACAATCGAGACACGTGTACTTGGCATTCATGCTTCGATGTTGCCCAGTACGGTTCAAAATTAACACATTTCCCAATCATTCATGTTCCATGGATTGTTTTCAAAATGAGCTCATTTCGCACGAGCATAGCGCCAGCTCGCAAAGCCGTCATTGTGCAGAGTATAATGACCTAGTCATGACCAAATGCTGCGATGGAGCAGGAGTACGAAGACGTCTCACTAATTCCATCCAGCGCTGTCATTGCGACGCGAAATGTTACTCGTCATGCAGGTATCGCGCGGTCATCAAATGTTTTCAAGTCTTGTCATATTTAGGTCATGGCGAGTAGTTTGATTTATTTCGGATATAATGACGGGGATGATTAAGTTGCACATTCAAAAAATTGAATTTGCGCATTATGCGAACATTTACACGTCATGCTTTACAAAAATATAATATTGAAATATTTCAAACAAGCTTATATTTAAATGTAAAATGGTAAAAAAAATATTCACTTAAATTAAAATATTACAAACCAAATTAGAAATCCTAAGTATGGGCGATGACCATTTGCTACTTTTGAAGAGGATGTACGTTGGCGTTAATTTATTGACTTCAAAGTGGTGTGGATTAAATTTATTTATAAATACTTTGATTTCCTTTCGACTGCAATTAATAACCATTATCCACTAATATGCATTGATTTTTAGTTCTCTCGATGAAAGATTAAAATAACAAGGAGGAAGTACAAAATTCGTTTCCTCCCTCCACCTTACATTAATGGTGCTACTACTATTAATGAATATGTATTACACGGCAAGAGTAATGCACAAGTATTTCCCACTGCCATCCATAGCAATGTCCTTTGCTTTCAACAATATATCGCAAAAGAAGTATTCAAAGATACCGAAAGTCGATTTTCTGTTTTAAGCTTATTATTTGAATTGTATAACATTGTATTTACCTTTAAAAAATTATATAGTTAAATAAAGGCTATAGCGTGGTAAGCATGTAAAAACTGCCCTAACCTGAATCTTACTTTGAACCTAGCTATATTCAAAAGGACGCATTTAAAGACCTCTAGGTTTAAATCTAACGTCCCTAGACTTCAAAACGTGTCTTTTTGAAAAACATTTTTTCTGTTTGACGGTTTGCTCCAAAAAATCTGAAAAAATTCATGAAAATGTATTTCATAGCGAGGAACTACCCTGATTTTTTTTCAGTTTTTAGAGACCAAAATTTGACCCAGAAAAAATATTTTAATTTTTCAATCATTTTTTAGGTTATGTAGATTATATTTGGCTAAGATTCAAATAACTCTATTTTATGTGTTTTCCCCCTCTTTCGAATGCTGCTTTCAGATATATCATTTTCAGACCGGAACATGCTCAAAAATCGAATAAACCTTTATTTTGCCTACTTTTTTCCTTGTTTTCGGCACATGACCTGCAGATACGGATATTCTAAAGGCGTCAAGGCATTCAAAAGTATTCTAAGACTAAACTTCATCAATTCAGACAATACTTTTACTGGTCTAATGAATTTTGATTTATATCTAGCATTACTGAGATAATATATGACTGCTGCATTATGAAAACAGGAGCCTACAGTTAGTTTCTACTAGTAAAAGATTTTATTTGTTTTTCGTCAAGTTCTGATGATTCAATTTTATGTAATTAGGTTTGTGAAGCTGAATCTGATATTTGGTTTAAAAATAAACATATTTCTTATGCAGTTAAAAAACTTGTATTACGTAAACCTGTATAAAACTTAAGTCGTCTTTAAAAAAACGTTTATTTATCAAATGCTCTGAACTAACTCTATTGCCACTTAGGATAAACATTTTCAACTCATTAAAACATCGCAGTTTTGCATTTAAAGGCACTGTAGTTATGTTAATTTTTCTACAGAGACAACAGCAGGAATGAGAGCAAAAAGTTCTTCTGAGAGATAACTCCACCGAAGGGATTTTTTCTTCAACGGGTGGTTTACATGTTACCTTAAAGACGCTTCCTCAACTTTGCGAGTTAAATACTTCTGAGCTCGACTGAGAACTCGTTAGCTGACGGTGATCACTGCTTTGCACGTCAACAATATTTTTCATAATTATATTTATATATATATAATGGTTTATTTGATTTTTGAGCATGTTCCGGTCTGAAAATGATATATCTGAAAGCAGCATTCGAAAGAGGTGAAAGAACACATAAAATGGAGTTATTTGAATCTTAGCCAAATATAATCTACATAATCTAAAAAATGATTGAAAAATTAAAATATTTTTCCTGGGTTCAATTTTGGTCTCTAAAAACTGAAAAAAATCAGGGTAGTTCCTCGCTAGGAAATACATTTTCATGAATTTTTTCAGATTTTTTGGAGCAAACCATCAAACATAAAATGTTTTTCAAAAAGACACGTTTTAAAGTCTAGGGACGTTATATTTAAACCTAGAGGTCTGAAAATTTGGCTCAAGAGGTCTTTAAATGCGTCCTTTTTAATAGCTAGGTTCAAATTAAGATTCAGGTTAGGGCAGTTTTTACGTGCTTACCCCGCTATAGCCTTTCTTGCATACTTGCGAAACGCCAAAGTTATAATAACTATTACGATCATGTGCGAACATGTAAACTTTTTAAAATTTGAATAAATTAAAAAATGATTTTACATAACAAGAGTTAAAAGGCTTGTTATTATTATTTTACTATTAATAGTATTATAATATATTGATAAATAATGATTTATACCCCAATCGAGCGCTCATTTGCTCTCCCTACCGCGCGGCTTCTCAATAGTATCACGAACGGATGATGCTACATTCTTTTTTATTACGAGTTTTTCACGCTGTTTTTAGATATAAAATGTTAGTATTACACGTTAGTAATGCTTTGGTAACAAAACAAGTATTTAAATCATAAAATAATTATTAATTTGAAATGTGAAAAACTGCAAATAACAAACGGTATGCAATGTTTTTTTCTCTACTGTTCAAATAGCGCGCGATTATACAGAGCCAATGAGTGTACCACAATCTAATGCGCTACTGCGCAGATCCGAGAACTGGCAACACCGCACATGCGCACGAATCATTCAAATTGCAGGTTAATTTTTCGTAGCAATAAAATTATTAATTTAAAGAATAATTAATTAGTTTTTGTTGTGTTTTCATAGCGGGCAAATTAAATCGACCTAAGGGCAATTTTTTCGCGTTAATTGGATATTCCAAAAAGGTTTAATTAATAAAATACAGCTAATTGATGTTTGAGCTAAATCTTAACTACTAATTTATTTTTCCTAAAAAAACTAAAAACGGGCAAATTAAAATTTTTACATAGTTTGAAAGGGCAATTTAATATCTATTACCCGATATATTTACTTTTTTTAAATTATTATACTTGCAGGCTGGAACGGGCGAGGTCGGTAAGCCTCGAAAAGGAGAATCAAACGTAATTTTTAATCAATACTTTAAGATTAATTAACTCAAAATTACGTTTTATTCTCCTTTTCGAGGCTTACCGTACACCAACACAGTAGCAGACGTCGCCAAAACTTGTATTCCAGTAGTGTACAGTTTCTGCTTAACCACGAAATATGAACAGTTCTAGATTCATGATTTCGGCAAATCGGCGTATCGGTGCGATGACTTTCAACATATATGTTATATATATATACATGCATCTAGTTACCAAAATCTAGGAGTAAGCCAAAATACGCCATGTTGGCATAATTCTCGACCCAAAACTGTTTGTGGCGTACAGTAGAGCGTACTTCTGGCGTTTTTAGTATGAGTAAATACTTCTAACATACTACGGAAATACTACGGAAATTGCATTATTTTCTAAATTTCGAAGCTTTTTGCTGATTTGACCGTCGCTTTTTGAGTGAGAGTGAACAACACTGGTAGACATCTACTTTAAATTTTGCTGTTCGTAAATTTCACAATAGTTAAAATTACGCTATTTTCAATTTTAAACAAAAGCTTAATATAATAAGAACTGAGAGCCGGTCCTTCGTTTTTTTCTGCACCTACCGAACTTTGGAGTTTTAAAAGTTAAACAAAAATATCTGAAATAATCTGTGACTTTTCATAATGTTTTCATAGCTCTCGGTTTTTACCAAAATTACCGCAGCGTCTATTTTGAAATTATTTTTCATGATTTGTCCGATAAAATGAAAATTATGTAATTTTAACTTAAAATGTTGTCGATGCGTATTCTATTCGGTATTTAATCGTGGTGTAGAGACAAGCGCGCCGCAAATACAAAAATAGTGGTCAACGGGGGTTTTATGCGAACGCTTATTATTTATTTTTGGATACTTATGTTATGAAACTTATGACTTGTTTTTGATTATTCTTTTCCAAGAATGACCCAAGAAACTCTCCAACGCTGCGAGAAGCGAGAGCGCTAATCCGTTCACGGTCATAAACAATTCCTGACCGACCCTTCTGTTGATCTGCGCGTTTACATAAACATGCATCCGACCGTGGCTACAAAAAACAACGGTCAGTAATAAAGCTCCTATTAAGGACTGCTCAAATATTAACACATGCACATTAATATACTTCTGCAGCTTTTTATTAATGCTGTATTATTTTAAAAAACCTAAATAGTATTTCAAAGGCTTTTTGGCGAAAATCTGAGAACAGATTTATTATATACATTTGTACATGTATAAATGTATAATATAGTTACCGTAATTCTGTTATTGTATTTAATATGTATGTAATATAAACTTTAATAATTACCTCTAAATTAATCTGGATTGCACATTAAAAATAATAGTGTTTTTTCATAATCATAAACACATAAGCATGTGTTTAGTAGTCACAGATTTGTATTTATTTTCTTCCAGTGGTTTATAAACGATTACACATGCTTTCTAAAGAAGAATCCAACGGTTATCAACTGTCTGTATAGTACGTATTCAATAATATAAACTAGCCTCTATTATTGTATAGTACAACAGTTAATATTTGCCATTTTTTCAGACATATCGATTTTGAGGATATACTACTTGCACCAGAAGAATAAGCACGCGCTTTTATTTAAGTTACAAGCTCGAAAATCAGAATACTGTTCCAGTATGCCAGAAAAATAAAAAACGTATCTTTGTTCAACTTACGACCTCGGAAATTGGAGCACTAAAAACTTGGAAATTACCTTAAAAGCGAATAGTACATAGTAATAGTATTTTTGGCATATTTTTTTATGCAAACACGCGGATGTAAAAGCAGAACTATGA
This sequence comes from Apocrypta bakeri, assembly GCA_018906985.1. Taxonomy (NCBI): domain Eukaryota; kingdom Metazoa; phylum Arthropoda; class Insecta; order Hymenoptera; family Pteromalidae; genus Apocrypta; species Apocrypta bakeri. The sequence continues at coordinate 1,839,261 of JACCIA010000008.1, read as the reverse complement.
GAAAACTTATGTTAAACATTAAATTTTCAAAACCAGAGTCCGAACAAGTTTTTATTCTAAATTAAAGCCATTAGAGTTTAATTTTCAATTCAGTAACAATTCAGTATGAATTTTTTATTTATTTTACATTGTTCATAAAATAAACTAAATATTAATTTCTAACGAAAATCAAAAGTCTATCGACAGATTCTTTTATAGTTTTGTGTAAACTTTTAGAATTAATTTTTTTTATTTTATAATGAGACTGAGAAGAGCAATCGTATTATTTCGGGGAATTTTATACAAATAAGTAATGAAAAAATTTAAGTTGTTTATAATTTAATGTTCTTTAAAATGCGCGTGAACATTTTTGTATCCTATATGTTATTTAATAGATTCGTATTTAGCACAATTTGAATCTTAAATAATTTCGAAGTAATCCTAATATATTTTATTTACGTATTTGAAAAAGCGCGCGGTTGGATTTCTAGCGCGACTCTGATTCATTCGAATGAGTACAGATGTCGCATTATCGCCGGAAATGAACGAGTCGAAGATCGCAAGAACGCAAGCTGCAACTGCAAGAAGCACATTTATTAAATGATAAAAAAGCAGCGCCACTCCTTCTCTTCCGGTGTGGACGTGGAACGGTCTCTCAGGGTAATATTTTGCGTCTATCATTGACGTCTTGTTTACGCTAGTTCGTAGCGGCGCCGAGGCCTCGGAAAAACTTGCCAAACCGAGGGCAGCTCGTCCGTGGCGCAACGTAGCTAGATCGTCCGACATTGCCGGCCTGGAGACTCGCAAATTCTCTTCTTAAATCCACTCAGTCTCCGACCGACGTCTCGGACCTTCGTTACACAGCTGCTGCATCGCTGCCGCCGTTGCTGTCGTCGCCGCTGCCTCGCCTATACGTCTCACAACGACCGAGTGAGAAGCTACTACGGCTGCTGCTGCTGCTGCTGCTGACACACGCATTATAACCAACCCAACGGGGAGGTAAACATTTTTTCGGTTCGACGTATATGAGAACTTTTCCGAGAGAGAGAACGGGCACTCTATTTTTTGTTTACTAAATTACTGTGACGATTTTGCAGTCGAAAACCATGACTCCATTAGTTTCGTTCGCGTTGTTGCCAGATTTTACAAATGTATTCTTATTGTCATTGCTTTTTACATCAAGTATGCGGCTCTTAAGTTGCTTAGAATTGTTTGTTCGATCGATCACTTTATTATTTAACCACAGTGCTTTTCCAGCATTTCGTATTCTTGGAAATCATAACAATTTTCAACTTCTCTATGGTCTGAGAATTCAAGGAATCTGAGAAAATTGTTGCTGATAATTTTTTAATAGGTGTATCTGTCATCATTCGTATTTTTTAATTTACACAATTATTCATTTCAATTATTCATTTACAATTGCAATAATCAAAAGGTTTTGTAGGTCTTCTCGAACTAAATCTATTTTCTATACTCTTATCCGACGGACAACTCTTTTGGCGTCTGAACGAGTTTGGCCTCGATCTACTTTTTTAAATTAAAATCCTACCTTTTCAAATAACTACATTAATAAATTTTAAATTAAATAAATCATTCATTGCGCCATATACCGTATACCGCATACCGCATACCGCATTTCTCTTTATATTTTGAGACAACTGCGATCTTGTATATATTCGTTAAGTCATTAATTACTTTACGTAAGCTCTAGTGCCTATTATAAATGTGCAAAGTGCAGAAGAAGCTCGTTGATCCATTAATTTATTCTGGGCTTTCCGGTACCAATTCAAGTTTGGCTTTTGTTTCTCTGTACAACAAAAAGAATTCGATTTTTCTGGTTAACATTTGTTGTAGATATGTACAGTTACATAATTGTACTGTTGTTTTATAACGTTTTAAACTTGATATCAATAGTATTATTCTTTATGCATAACTCTTTCTTCTGTAGGAATTACGAAGTTTATTTATGAGAAAAACAAGGATTGCAATAATTAGGATATATATAATATAAACTACAAATTACTAACGATACACCATCATTGATTATCACTTATTAAATTGTAAATTACGACTTGTAAGTGCTGCGTATACTGTTGGACAAGGCGTCAAAGGGAGGGAGTACTTCCGCGTCGTGTCTAAAGTCTCGATTGACTAAAAAATGGCAGTCGTCTCGCGAGAAAATTTAACGAGTCTAGATTTCTCCTTGACCTCGAAAAGATGTCCTATGCCACTAGCGCTAAAGTTCGTTAAATTTTTTTCCTTCTACAACGACTTTTTCGCGGAAATACTAGATGCTCGTCATCGAAATTCCATCGTGAATTTTCGCCGAGATATGCAGCGTTGCATCTTTCGTCTATAGAAATATGTTTAGTGAAAGTGCCATTGCGACGTTGCCAAGCGAACTCTCCCGACTAATTATGTTTTCGGATTAGTTCGGTCACGGGGGAGGATCGTTATTCTTAGTAGTGAATTCGGGCCTCACTTGTAGCAAACTTACCGTGGAATTCAATAAATATAATCTATGTAGCGTTTTTAACGCTTTTTTTTTTAATCGGTAATCTCTATTGTAGAGAAATTCGCCAATCGAGTTTCGACGATTTGAACTTCCCGCGATTACATGATCTTCATGGCCGTTTCCTTTCGAATTATTCGACCGCGTAAGAGATGAGTGAGGCTACGGTGGGAGTTGAGAAACTGCGTTGTGATTCGAGGAAATTAACTGCGTCCGAATATCTCTCCAAAGGTACTGTAGTTTTTCCGGAGTATGGGAGCCATATATCGCCGAATGGTCAAAGACCGTATTTACGGTCAGTTTTAAAGGTCGATCTGCAGGAGTAGCTTTTCTTATCACTATTACGGTTATCATTTTCTTTTACATTATAACGGTAATTAATATTATTATTATTATTATTATTATTATTATTATTATTATTATTATTCTTAATGAAATATCTAGAATTTTCTTTGAAAAATTGGTTTTTGATTTTTCGAATAATCGTACTGAGAAAAATTAACAAAATTTTGAAAAGATAATCGACTATAAGTTGATAGAAAATTCATTTAGAATTGAATAAGCACCTCCTATTTCACCTGCTAGCTGTTTTGTATCGACCTTTAGATATTAACTGGTAAAGGATTGTATTTCTGACGGTTCCTGATCGTCCGTTTTACCAAGCGGTGGGACTTTGAAACCACGGAACGAGAAATACGGACTTTCGCGCGTTGCATGATGGGATGACGATGGCGACACCGCACGGTACAATGTACATACTCGAGTGTCTTGATGGCGACGTTGAGGGGGAGAGAGCGACGGAGAAGTAGGAACGAGGGAACGAGGGAACGAGGGAACGAAGGCAGCAGAGAGAGAGAGAGAAGAGAGAGAGAGAGAGAGAGAGAGAGAGAGAGAGAGAGTGAGAGAGTGAAAGAACGAGAAGACGAGAACGAGTCGACTGGCACAAAATGGCGGCCAAGCTCAGGCTCGTGAGCATATAGTGCGCGAAAATTAGTGGAATTTCGCGTTATGTCGGGGAGCCGCGTTGTCGTTTTTATCTGAATATTGCGCGTTTTAGTGCATCGGATCGTTTTCGCGTTGTTGATCGAGGAAATTTAGCGTTTGGAAACGTGGACCGCACGTTGGATCGAGGACTCTGCGACGCGTACACGGGGGTACGATGCAGGTGAGTGTGCTCGGGTCTGCCGAAGACTTTTTCGATTTTACTTATTATTGGCCGGTTTTACGCGAATATTTAGCCGATTTACGATTATCAAACTGGTGACGCAGACAGGAGCGTAAAATTTTCCTATGTGGCGGGTGGTGTAGGTTTGGAATAGAGGCTAAAACGTGGGGACTTCGGCATTTTGCCGGCTTTCGAAGCTAGGAAAGTGCTTTAAAAAATAGCAAAAATACCCAGGGTCCTTTTGCGTACTTTCGAGGCTTTGGGCGTTGCCTCACCGTCCACCAGAAGCCAGGGTCATGTCGTTCTTGTACTTAGATTTTTCACATTTCTTCAGAGTTTCAAGCCTTTCAATAACCTAAAAGTTTGTTTACATTCTCTTCACAGAAGCTTTTAGACATTTAAAACCTCGTGTTCCATCCTCATTCAACGTCCAAACGTTTCCTTGCTCTCTAACTTTACTCAGGAATGTAGTTATTTGAAAATTCTTGACGGACCCATTTTTGCAAATTGAGTTCAAAGTTTGGTTACTACAGTCCCACAACTCTTATCAATATCTGCTCTTTCATCAATATTCGTTGTGCGATGTCATTATTATATTGACTTTGAGGAAATCTTCATAAATTATCCTCTAATTTTGTTAAACTTATCTCCAGCGTCTCATAAGACTATCAAAATAATTCCCATGGAACTAGATACAATAATATTTACTGGATTGATTAACTATGAAGCTTTTATCTTTATGAAAAAAGAGCTTGTTTATAATAGTCCATTTAGCTTAATATCGTTGTTTCTTAGCAGATTATTTAGTAGAATGATTATTCTGTTGATCAGAATCTTTATACTTATGATATTTTTATGAAATCAATGAAGATTTGGTATTGAATGCAAAACTTGTTATGGAAAATATCATATTTTACAAAGTTACTTTCAGTACCAAATGATCCTTTCTGATTTTGATGAAAAAAAATGGTTTTAACCATTCATTTAATGCTTTAGCAGCTAAAAAATATTTAATGATTTTTTGTTCTTAATCGTAAAGAAATATATGAAACAATGAAACTTTTTAATGAAACTGAAAATCTTATCAATTACTGAATTGGTTGTAAAATAATTCTGAATATTTTAGGCTAATAATTAAAATCAATTTATATAATTTGAATCTGGTTTTAATGGTAAAATTGACAAGTAAAAAGTTTCATTCTTATTGTCAATTTTAAATACTCTCGTTTGAAATTAGGTATAGATATTTTATATTTTATAAGGATATGTAATTAAAAACAATATGAGAAGTGCGCTAAATGTGCAATAAACTTACATATACCATGAAATTGTATTACTAAATGTGGTAAATAAATAAAAGAAAAATTTTATCAATTGTCTCCTATTCTAATGAATTATACCCTTCATAATCATTATAAATCATACCGATTTTCCTTATACCTTTATGAAACTCCAATCAACCAAATTATCATACCAAATATACAAGATGCTACTTAAGCCTTAATCTTTTCAAAATATTTATGCTGGAAAATACTCACAAAATGGTGGATGTGTTACATAAAATGGTGGAAGAATTTTTAATATAGGCCAGATGTTATTTTTGGCTTTACTACATTTAGTTATATCTACACTTCCCAGATCTACAATCTTCTTAAAGTATTATGTACTCAGTAGAACAAAAAGTAACTTATTACTTATTTACTGAATCTACAAATGTCCTGTATTTAAATTAATTCACCCCAAATAATTATATGATCTAATAATGATGAAAGCTATTCCAAACTACACCTTGGCCACTGTGAAAATAACAAATCTCGATCACGTGTTTACGTATTTTTGCGAATTTAATTTCAGAAAACAGAGTCTGAATCTGGTAAAGAATCTGCATCAGATTCTGAAAATGAGAGCAAAAGTGACAGCAGTTCCTCTGGAAGTAATTCAGGATCTGGTTCAGGATCAGATAGGTGGGTACAATATAATGTATATTCAGTTGATGATTTGAAAATTCATTGTTTAATAGATACCATATTATTAAAAAAATTCAACTTTAAAGATTTTCTAAACAAAAAATGTTTTAATTAAGTTGATTTATTATTTAATGAAGATTTTTCAAAGATCAATTTCTTAAACCCAGAAATACAATCATTCCTGTGTGAATACCCAAGCTTAAGAAACTAACATACTGCAAGTGTTTGTTTAAGGATTTTATTTGTGAATATGTGTTTTTTAAATATATGTCACCTTGCACTTTTGTTCACGAGTTTTATTCAACATGCATTGAATGTTCACTACTTGTTCGCCTTATCCTTTCTTTTTTGTTTCAATAGTGATTAGTTATGTAAATGTACATAAGGTGTACATGTAACATAAATTTATGAGAAATGTGTACTAGATCTTTAGTACCAATTTATTATAAAACATTTATATTTTCCACTTAAATACATACATAGGATATAATACTTTTTTGCAAATTACAATTAAAGTTTAAATTAAATTTTCAAATTTGATCTTTTTATAAAGGTTTCGTTTACATAAAATAATATTATCTTACTATTCCTATGAAATAATCTGTAACTAACAGTTATTAAATTCAATAATTTCTGGATCCAAAGTGGTTTTTTTATTGAATAAAACAAGGTTAGATTATGATTCTTGAATATGTTTTATCTGGTCTTATCAAAATTAATAATTTTTTTACAATATACGTGAATAATATTGAAGAAATCACATTAGGAATGATAAATATGATGGGTTAATTGGTTTTAAGGTATAATGCTATGACACACCCATTAATTAGTAAAATAAAAAATTCTTCGACTGCAAAAGCAGTGACTCTAGCTCATCTGGTTCTGGCTCAGCTTCGGGTTCTGACTCTGAAAAATCAGACAAATCAGATGCACCTGCACAAAGCGATAGCATTCAAAGTAAAAGCTCTAACCACAGCACTGAAACAAAAGTTAGGCATAAAAGCGACTCTAGTCGTGAATGGGATGAGAATCCTGATATATATGGCATCAGGAGATCTGCTCGTTCCAGAAAAGAGCCAGATCGACTCACAACTCAACCAGACAGTGAAAGTGATGGCCGTAAGAAACTTAATAAGAAAAGGTAAGATATTATGCACTATTGGCATAAAAAGATAATAAAAATCATATCAGGAAAAACTAAAATATAAAAAACTATTTAGGTTAGATTATCCATCTTTTTCAACCAGGTATTTTTAGCTTGTCTCTTAGAGAAAATATAAAAGACTAATTAATTGAATATATGAGGTTACTGTACAAATGAAGTTTTATATGATAAATGTTTTATTACAAAACATGTAAGTTTGTTTGCATGAGTGTAACTAGTGTGTGTGTGTGTGTGTGTGTGTATATATATATATATACATATATATACACTCATCAGTCATCCTCTGACAGATTGACCAGTTAAAAAATGTTTAAACTACTCTTTAGCATTTCGTACAAATTTTTAAATGTTTTCTATGAAGGTTCTTTGAGTCACAGTATGTTAAAGTTGACATTTTTACTAATTTTGACATTTCATGCCAATTTTCAAAAAATTAACTTCTCAAGGAAGCATTTCCCTTTACAAAGAAAAAGAGACTTTTCTTCTGAAAAAAATTAATTTTACAAATAAAATACTTTCAAACCAGAAGATATAAGTTATAACAATCTCATTATTCGTAAAGTCTTGAAATTCAGTTTATATATATACATAGACACATACATTCAGCTTCAAGATTCAATCACACAGTGTAGATATATAATATATATAATATATATAATATATATAGTTTTTTATGATATTTTCAATAACTTTTCTAACATACAAGATAAAAACATGTGTATTTATGAACATGCTTTAAATGTCACAAAAAAATTGTAAGGTTTCCTAGAAAAAAGTATATTCTCTATACTTAGCTACATTAGTTTAACAATCTTTGTGTGTACTACTATTAAAAGACGATATGCAATATACAAGCTCACTTGACACACGTTAGTTATAGATTTCACTATTGTTGTTGCAATTTTAAGTAAATTGCAATTTCAACTCTTAACTTAAAATCAATATATAATATTTCTACAATCACTTATGCATTATTAACACAAATTCTCCTATTTTGTGTGTGTAACATTTAATAAGTGTAATAACAATATTAATTTATTGATATACATTCTTTATGACACTAATACTTCATGTTACCAAGCTACGCTTTATATAAATAATAATATATTTCTGAATTTCACGAGATATTTAATAAAGTTAAAAAAGGCTTTTACTTTTGTAAAATTTTATTAAATTGATAAATTCACTTTCATTATATTTTACAAATTGCATAGAGAGTGGTCATAAAAAGTAGCTTCATTTCTTTGAGAATTAAAAATATCTGTTGCACTATTATTGACTATCATCTCTTAATTTTAGTGGTTCAAGAAACACCTGGAATTCAGAAAGTTCAGATTCAGAATCAGATGAAGCAGATGTTAGAAGACCACCTCCCAGTAAGTCAATTAATCGACGAGCTGCACAGAAGGCCAAGGAAAAGGCCAAAACAAGAAAGAAACGTGTATCAGAGTCCTCAGACAATTCATCTTATGACAGTGATGAAAGAAGGTTAATAATGAAATAATATTAAATTTTTATTATTAATTTATAATATAATGAAACTGTTAACTAAAAAAAAATTAATTAACAGGCAAGTTACACGTCGAACAGGAGCACAAGTAAGTTACAAGGAAGAAAGTGAAGCTGGTACAGATAGTGAAGATCTTATGGAAGTAGATGAAACAATTATTGAACCAGTTGAACAAGATAATGCAGAGACAATTGAACGTATTCTTGGTCAGCGAGTTGGTAAAAAAGGAGTTGTTGGGAATGTCACTACTGTTTATGCAGTCGAAGAGAATGGGGATCAAAATCCAGAAAATTTGGATGGATTAGAGACTGAAACTCAGTACCTGATTAAATGGAAAGGCTGGTCATATATTCACAGTACATGGGAATCCAAAGATTCTCTAACATCTCAAAAGGTATGCAGTATTTTTAAATTGTTGAATAACTTATAAATATTTAATTAAATAAAGAACCTTAGACACAATTTTTGTTTTAATTGCAGATCAAAGGAATAAAAAAACTTGAAAATTATATTAAACGAGAACAAGATATTAAGCAATGGAAAAAGTATGCAGGGCCAGAGGATATAGATTACTTTGAATGTCAATTAGAATTGCAACAGGATCTTTTAAAAAGTTATTACAATGTTGAGAGAATCATAGGTAATTTAATTTTTATAAAGTTGATTAAAATACAGTTGATGAAATTGCAATGCAAGAATTTTTAATTATACATTTTGTACTGTTTAGCTGAAGTAGAAAAGCGTGACTCACACCATCCTGACTACTATTGTAAATGGGAAAGTTTGCCTTATTCGGAAGCTACTTGGGAGGATGGTGCATTGATTATTAAGAAATGGCCTGAAAAAATACGAGAATTCCGAGATCGTGAAGATTCAAAAAGGACGCCTAGCAAACATTGTAAAGTACTGAAATATAGGCCAAAATTCCACCAACTAAAAGAGCAGCCTAGTTATATGGGCAGAGATGAAAACTGTCATTTGCGAGATTATCAAATGGATGGTTTGAATTGGATGATTCATTCATGGTGCAAAGAGAATAGTGTTATTTTAGCCGATGAAATGGGTCTTGGAAAAACTATTCAAACCATATGTTTCCTATATTATTTGTTTAACACTCAACAACTGCATGGCCCATTTTTATGCGTTGTACCTTTGTCAACAATGACATCTTGGCAAAGAGAAATGGTCCAATGGGCCCCAGACATGAATTTTGTTACTTACTTAGGCGATGTTCATTCACGCAACGTGGTAAGTTATTTATCAAAATTGAGACTGTTTTAGTATCGTTTTTTTCTACTATAATTATATTTACATTTATATTTATTGTTGTTATTTTTAAATAGATTAGGGAATATGAGTGGTGTTATGATTCCAAAAGACTCAAATTTAATGCGATACTGACGACGTATGAGATTGTTTTGAAGGACAAAGCTTTTTTAGGTGCTTTGAATTGGGCCGTGCTCTTAGTTGACGAAGCTCATAGGCTAAAAAATGACGATTCACTTTTGTATAAAGCACTAGCAGAGTTCAATACCAACCATCGGCTTCTCATTACTGGAACACCATTACAAAATAGTTTGAAAGAATTGTGGGCTCTTCTGCACTTTATTATGCCAAATAAGTACGTTTTCTTGTTTTCTCTTTGTTCAGCTATATATTATATGATATAACTGTTAATAATTTTATCTTTAGATTTGATTCTTGGGAAGACTTCGAAAAGGAACACGATAATGCTGCTCAGAAGGGTTACTCAAAATTACACAAACAACTAGAACCTTTTATTTTAAGAAGGGTTAAAAAGGACGTTGAGAAATCTTTACCAGCTAAAGTTGAGCAAATTTTACGTGTTGAAATGACATCTTTACAAAAACAATATTACAAGTGGATTTTGACAAAAAATTTCAATGCTTTGAGAAAAGGCAACAAAGGTTCAACATCGACGTTTCTGAATATCGTGATCGAGTTAAAAAAATGCTGCAACCATGCCTTTTTAACAAAACCGAATGAAAATGAAAAGAAAGATAATAACGAGGATTACCTCCAACAACTAATAAGGGGTTCTGGTAAGCTTGTTTTACTGGACAAATTACTAGTACGATTAAAAGAAACAGGGCATCGTGTTTTAATCTTCAGTCAAATGGTCAGAATGCTGGACATTCTTAGTGAATATCTGCAAAAACGACATTTCCCTTTTCAAAGGCTTGACGGAAGTATAAAAGGCGAATTAAGAAAACAAGCATTAGATCATTACAATGCACCAGGTTCTCAAGATTTTTGTTTCCTCTTGTCTACGAGAGCGGGTGGGCTTGGTATCAATCTTGCTACAGCAGATACAGTCATTATATTCGATTCTGATTGGAATCCCCAAAATGATTTACAAGCTCAAGCTAGAGCTCATAGGATTGGTCAGAAAAATCAAGTAAATATTTACAGATTAGTAACAAAAAGTTCTGTAGAGGAAGAAATTGTCGAACGTGCCAAACAGAAAATGGTTTTGGACCACTTGGTTATTCAAAGAATGGATACTACAGGTCGAACAGTACTCGATAAAAAAAGTTCAAATTCTAATACGAACCCTTTTAACAAAGAAGATTTGACAGCCATCTTAAAATTTGGTGCCGAGGAGTTATTCAAAGATGAGGAAGACGGAGATGAAGAACCTACTGTAAGAAAAACATAAAAAAATATTCGTCGTTTATAATTACCACCGATTTATAATATTCTTTTTTATACAGTGTGATATTGATGAAATTTTGAGGAGAGCTGAAACAAGGGATGAAGGTCCAGCTACAGTAGGCGATGAATTACTTTCGGCATTTAAAGTAGCTAGTTTTGCTGCTTTTGAGGAAGAAACCGAACCTAATCCTCAAGTCCATGAAAACGACGATGAAAGTAAAGATTGGGTAATTATCATGAAAATATCGTTCATCAATAACCGCCACCTGTAGGACCAAGTATCATTAACCTTGTTGACATTGCTTTTAGGCTGAAATTATTCCCGAAAACTTTAGAGCAAAAGTAGAAGAAGCGGAAAAGTCAAAGGAAATGGAGGATCTATATCTTCCACCTAGAAGTCGAAAAACTTTGCAACAAATCAATGAAAGTGAAGGCAAAGGTAAAAAAAAGAGAAAACCTCAGTCAGGTGATGAAAGTGATGAAGATGATGAGTCTGGAACAGATGAAGAAGGAAGCGACGATGGTAAACCAAAGAAACGAGGTAGACCACGAACGCAACCTCGCGAAAATGTTAAGAGTTTCACTGATGTGGAGGTAAAGAATTATTATATAAATTAGTTTGCTTAATTAAAACGCGAATTGGGAGTTACTTAAATTACTAATAATTATACATTATAGATTAGGAGATTTATCAAAAGTTACAAAAAGTTCCCGGCTCCGTTCAAGAGATTAGATGAAATAGCTGCAGATGCAGAGCTAAACGAAAAACCAATGTCTGAACTCTCTTATTTGGCAGAACAATTGCGTTCTCGTTGTGAAACATGTTTAGCAGAATCAGAAAATAACGTTGCTAAGGAAAACAAAGCAGAGGATGAAGATGCCAAGGGACCGGGTCGAAAACGTAGACGGGGACCGACATTCAAACTTGGTGGTGTTATGGTTAATGCAAAATCATTTAGTGCTGCCGTAACCGAACTCGAACCCTTAGAACAAGCTTTACCTTCTGACTCCGAGCAAAGAGCCAATTGGCAATTGGATCTTAAGTAAATGATCTTAAACCAAAGTCTAAACGTCGTGAAAAAATGGTTTTGTAATAACTTTTCTGTTTTCTTATAGAGTTAAACCTGCTAACTTTGAATGCGAATGGACTATTGAAGATGACACTAGACTACTAAAAGGAATTTACATACATGGAATGGGTTCTTGGGAAGCAATCAAAATGGATGAAAGTTTAAAATTAGGCGACAAAATACTTATTAATGGTAGTAAAGCTCAAATCAAGCGTATTCAAACTCGAGGAGAATATCTATTGAAAATCCTCAAAAAACAAATGGATCAGAAACTTGGGGTGGTACGATTATAAAATTTATTTTAATATTATTGTTCCTTACATTTCTATAATTCTATGACTGTTATACCTCTTATACTGTTATTACCTCTTTCCAGAATAATATTTGCTATAATTTGTTCTCCTTTCACCTCGTTTCCCAGGTAAAACCAAAACGAACTCCTTATCTATTTTTAAAATCCTATCCCAATGTATTATTCTACCTGCACAGTAATGTTTTCAAACATAATCCTAGAAATTATAAATTTTTAGACAAAGCAAAGAAAACCTAGAAAAACAAAGGATATGAAATCTGCCATTACTAAAGAGATAATTGAAGAAAATGAAAGTTCGGGAGATGAAAAGAAACATAAACCAAAGATTGAGAAGGTACAGTGAAATAACAATGGTTATTACTCTAATTAGAAAATATGAATCTCTATATGTATTCACTACTTTTAATTTCAGCCCGTAAAAAAAGAAGAAGAAATCATGGTAAGCAAAAAAGAAGTAAAAGAAGATAATGACATAGTAGTCGATGACAACATAAAAAAGAAGGATAAAAAAATTAAGAAAGAAAAGAAAGAAAACAAAAAGAACAAGAAAACTAAACAATCTGGGCCAATGCATTTTACAGCAAATAATGAGCCACGAGCACTTGATGTATTGGGCGATTTAGACCCGTCTATATTCAACGAGGTATAATAATAAAAGAACATCATTTTATATGCTTTTAAGTTTTATCTAAAAATGTATAATGTATAATTTATTTTGTAGTGTAAGGAAAAGATGAGGCCAGTCAAGAAAGCTTTAAAAGCTTTAGACAGACCTGACCAATCTCTTAGCGAATCAGAGCAAGTAGCTCATACTCGCCAGTGTCTTGTACAAATTGGAAACCAAATCAACACCTGTCTTTCAGAATATAAAGATCCAGAGCAAGTAAAGGAATGGCGAAGCAACCTCTGGTATTTTGTCTCCAAGTTTACTGAGTTCGACGCAAAAAAGCTTTACAAGTTGTACAAACATGCGACTAAAAAAGGTGAAGGTGGTAGTACGACTTCTAGTCCAGAAAAGAAAGAGGACACGGGTACTCCAAAGGTAAATTAATGATGCATAACCATTTTTCATAGTTTTAAACATTCGATAAAATAATAAATTAAAAAAATTAATTTTCTTTGAATAGAAACACGATGATAAGCACAACTCGAAAAATTTGATGGAAAACAGCAAAGAGAGCCGATCTCAAAAACGACGAGCGGACTCTGAAGAAAACTCAAATAATGGCAATCCAGCTAAAAAACATGTGATATCTGCGTCGACTTTAGGTAATATGGGTACATCGTCTTCTTTGACCATTGGCGCGATCACCATCACACCTGTCACGGCCGGACAGAATTCGACGTCAAATTTGACGAACAGTGATGGATCGAGAAGCAAAGACCAAAAAGACGGTGGAAAGCATAAGGAGTCGAAAAGAGAAAGAGATCGTGAAAGAGATAGAGAGCGTGATAGAGATCGGGATAGAGATCGGGATAGGGATAGGGATAGAGATAGGAGTCACGGCGATAGAAGTACGGACAGAGTGGGAGGATTAAAAGACGAGAGAATAAGGAGAGACAGTGGAGGATATCCAGGTGGTTATGGTTACGGTGGTAATAGAGAAGACGAGCACTGGATGAGCAGAGATAGGGATCCTCGTGATGTCAGGTAGGCAAACTTGGCTTATACGTTTACATTTGTAGTGATAAAATTAATATATAAATATTTTCTAAAACATATTACTCGACATTACACATATTTTGTATGCACTCATGAATAGTTCGTAATCGTTATAGGTTTGGAGATCACAAACGCGACAGGTTCGATTCTTACGGTAGGATGTCTGGAGGATATCATCGAGACAGAGATAGAGATAGAGACCGTGATCGAATGCACATGAATGATAAAAGAGGAAGGTGTGTATAATGTTGATCTATTATAGTAATTTAATTGTATTCTTCATTATTAGAGAATAATAGTTTTTTTATCTTCTGTAGTGATTACTATCGATATCCGGGTGGCCCAGGTAGTGGTTACGGGTACAGTGGACCCGGATACGGTAGCGGAAGTGCCGGTGGTGGTAGTGGTTACCCACCCGATATGCCTTCAGGACACTTTCGCAGTGCTGCGAGTGGTGGCAGTGGTGGCAGTAGTGGTCGAAACTATTCAAGTGATGGCTATCAAGCAGACGGTTGGCGGCAAGGTAAAGATTATCGTCGGGACTATGACAGGCCGCGACCACCTCCCAGTACGAATTCTTAGTGTTCCATGATCTTGCCACCGTCCTCCAGTTGGTGACACTTTTGCGCTTGAACCGAGAAAAATAAGAGAGCAAATAGATCTCTTGTTTCGATTTTCTAACGTATCCTCACCTTCTCTTACGACGCTGAAAATCAAACTGATCGAATTCAAATGAATACGTATTTGCACAAGGAGTGTTTGTTGGAGTTCGATAAACTATTTTCAGGGAACACATCATACACTCCATCTCGCTGTTCGACTAATCGCGATTTTATATGTGTACATGTTGGAGAATCATCATCGTAACATTCGTGAAGTTTTTTTAATACATAGAATATGAAGTATAAAGGAGGAAAACATGTAGGCAGCGCGTAAGAATTGTTAGGCGAGGAATATACTTTTTTTCATATGACTCGCGATTAAACATTTTGTTTTTCTACCTTGCGGCGAAATTGTGCAATTTTAATATAACTACGAAAGTGTTTTTTGGAATTACTTTTGCCACACTACAATCTAGCCCCGACATTAATTAGTTTTTAGAGTGAATAAGATGCCTTCCTTTATTACGTCAGTGATGCATCAATTGAATGTTGCATTTCCAGTACTAACCATTGTACATTCAAATTAAGAAAATTATAATTTTTTTGTATAGTATATGTCTGTCGTCGTGCGATTCTTCGCACAGTTGTGTTGCACAGATCCTCGATGAAGGAAATTCAATCGACAAACCCGAGGCGAGCGTATATTTTTTAAAAACGGTAATTAGATTTAGTTAAAAGACTTACGCATATATATTAACGAATATACATACAGAACTATTAGTTGGATAGTACTCTATCATAGTAAGATGGTGGATTCTATCGGATTGTGTTGTACAGCATTGTCTTTTGAAGTTTTTATAAACAAGAGAGAAACCTCTTTATGTAAAATTATGTAAAATTAAGGTCATCGAGACGATTGCAGTTGACGAAATAGAAGAAAAATAAAAATACTTGTACAGGAAAATAAACTTATCCAAAATTTTTATTTTATAATATCAATGTGATCCCGTTTTTTACGTAAAATTTACGTAAATTGTCATGCGATTCTCGCACACATTTACCATTTTGAGAGATGCACGGATGTATAACTTTTCAAATACTACGAAATTCTTTTGGCCAGGCTATAAATCAAAAACTACACAAAGTGTTAATAGATTACTTGTCATTGAAAATTTGTACTATTTGCATTTTTAATCTGAATATTTACAATTTCATAACGGCATGAATTGGTAAAGTAATATTTTTGTGAATTTTTTTCTTTTTGTAAATGATACATATTTTTCAACTATCATGTGCATTTGTGTAAATAATAAGAGTGTGAATTTACCTAATGAGAATAGTAATGGTTGTGATACATAGCGTCTTTGTCGAATATTAAATTTAAATCATACTGTAAAAAACGAAGCACGAAAGTATCACAGCCTTAAGAATGATTGTAGTAGAATTTAGATACATAAGTTTCTTAATAACATTCATCATGCAAAAGACATAAATATAGTGAGCTGTGTTTATAATTTATTATACTATAGTCGAATATAAGTCATGGCAACATGAACAATACCGAAGAGTTTACTGTATATATAATAATGAATAAGTAAATAAAGTAATTATATTAATATTGCGATAATCCGGTTTAGTGGTTATTACGATAGGTAAGCTTTTTTTCCTCCAAAATAAATTACGGTGAATGTTTTTATTTTTTACAAAATGTCAGTAAACGAAAACAATTATTTTTTAATATATAATGAAAATTTGGGTAAATTTGGTTGTATGCGTTAAAATATTTTTAGTAGTTGATTACTAATTTAAATAAATAATTCTGAAAATCAATGTTGTTAGTAAAATTTTTATTAAGATATTGGCATAAAAGTATAAAAACAATGTCTTATTATATTATTATTGATGGAGGAGAAACGTACTTTTTTGCACGATTCTCTAGTCCTTCATAAGGTGTGTTAATAGCGATGTTGTAAAACTTCAGATCTTCAAGCTTCTTTTGTAACTCAGTTATCTAAACATATTAAAATCTTCATTTAATATAAGCTGTTCGAAATAGTGTATATATGTATATGTATGGTTTCATAATCATAAGTACCTTATCTATTTCAGCCTTTAATTTAATCTTCTCAGTCACAGGGCTCATATTTCCAAATGTTCTAGCATCGCCAAGTTTTTTTAAAGATTCTACTAATTCGTTAAAATTGTCGTTAAAGCTTGTGACACTAAAAAATCAAACACGTTATTGCAACGTATAAATTGATATAATTTATTCTCTACGGAATATATTAATTACTTCATATGAGTGCGCCCTCTTGAGCTCTTTACACCTCTGTCGTAATTAGATTGCTATTTAAATATAATATAAATAAATGAATATTCATTAGTTATCCTTTATTAATTATTTTTAATGTGTGATAGCTTTTTGCTTACGTTATTATAGAAATGCTCATCGTGTAAAGCAAATGGAGCACCTAGATAGGACATTCATTTCCAAGTCTTGATATCAATGTAATTAAAGTAATTAATTTTAATGAAAGATAAATGAATATACTTAGCGATCGATACAGCATTTTATCACTTGAATGAGGGCATTTGGAACTGTATCTCCATTGCTGCAACACAGTCCTATCTCTATTTCAATAAGAACATAAATAGCAGAAAAAAATAACAGATCAATCGTTAAATTAACTAATTACATTATAATTATAATAAAATATCATTAATTTACTAACATAGTACGTTGTAAAGTTGATGCTTGTTCGTCCAAAATTTTCTTTGTAGTTTTCATCCAAAGCATCTTTTGTCGATATTCATCAGTTGTACCGGCACTCTGACACCTACATCATATGCCAATGTAATGAAAAGTTTAATTAATTAAAATAGAAAAAATATTGATAAGATATGTGATTTGAATCTATAAAACGAGCGACTACTACTATAAATACTATAACTACAAATCGTTGATCAATAAATTAGTAATTATATTTTAATTAAACATTTATTTTCTATCTCATCAGACTATTCTATTTTTAACAATCGTATATGACATTGAAATATCTATAAACGTTTCTTTTTATTTTTAACGTAATGCTTATCGTTGGATATTACTATTCCCAGATAAGCTTTGAGAAAATTGAAAATTATATCAGGTTCCTTTAATTGCATTGGTTTGATCTTCAACTGAACTCTATCATTAGTGATGACATCGAAAACTTGTTCCTTAAAATGAACTCTAAAAGCTTTAACATCTTTCAATTTCACAGTATTATATTCTATGAAATGAAAATCCTTTGATCCCATTTGACATAGTTTGACGTTTTTTCGTTTAGCGTTAGCCAAAAAGTCTAAATTCTTTCTTATAAACAGCGATCTGGGCGACGGTCCTAATAAATGTAGAAAATTCGATTCTGTCATCGATTCTGGCGAATAAACCTTCGTCTCTCGGAAAATTCGAGGTTCGTGTTGTTTTATCGACTTGCGCACTGTTTGCCGGCAATAATCGCTATTACAGAATTCGTTCTCAACGTGTACTCCCTTACGATACAACGATGCAGCGCAAAAATTGCAAATCAAGAACGCGTCGTCTAAATTGACCTCGACAGGCTCAATTGCGAGGTTCACTCTTCTCAGAACCCACGAACATTTGTCTTTACCATACCTACTGCTTGGTTTGTAATTCCAACTTTTCAACCTGACTGACGCTTTCGAAGTTCTCGGAGCCAATACATCGTTACTGCTAGATTTTGATCCTTTTTTTAATTTTCTCGATTGGTAGCATATTATCGTCGATGACTTTTTCGCGATGATTTTATCTGCAAACGATTTTTCATTATAGTACTTGCGAACATTTATAGAATCATTGAATTTTTTATTCAAAATTTTCGTTTCTACTGTCGGAAATTAGTTTGAGCTCGGCTATTTCATCGGGATGTTCATTGTTCCATAGGGTTCTCAGGAAATTCATTATTCTTGAACAATCCAAATCTAGAATTTCTTTTGGTGGAAACTTTAGTGGGTTTCGAGCTACTTGCAAGTTTTCCAAATTGCGTACCAAGCCTGTGTAACATATCATAAATATATGTTAAATCCACTTTTATCTCTAGACATATACATACTCTAGACGATATCTATACTCTGTAATAGTGAACGAACAGAAAAAGTACCCACTTTTCACTTAAAAAAACTGTTAAATCGTTCCAGTGACCACTTTGTACTCGTAGAGAGTGAATTATTCATTAATTACCAAGAGTCCTAATTGAACTTTTCAAATAAACTACTTGTAAGTCTTTGCAACGTATTTTGAACAGATTTGATTATCCAAGAAACGATATCTATGATATATAAATTGCAACTGTTGTGAATTAATTATGTATAAAATAGCACGAGAATGCTTAGCTTTTTTACTTCAATAGAAATGTCCTTAAATATGTACATTTGAAAATGTAAGATATTCTCACTTTATGAAAATATTATTTATCATTATTGCCCAATTTACACATATATCCTTATAACATTATAAAAGTGCGAAAATTTTAGATTTACAGAGTAGAGTGAATGTTGTATTTGAATATAGAAAAGAATCTGACCTAGTTCCAATGGTAATTTTTCGATGTTATTTCCCTGTAATAAAAGCGTTTCCAGATGTGCATGACCTTTGATAGTCAGTGGAATGATTACCAAATGATTGTTTCTAACATCGAGCCATTTTAAATTCTTCAACATTGTAAACATTTCCTCGGGCAAATCCGTTAAATTATTCGAGTCCAAATACAGCATCTGTACGATATATCCAAATTCATTTATAAATTAATTATACGTAAAGCTAGAGATATTATAAGCTAATGATTATTACCGTTATAAATACAAAAGATACGGATTTTACCTGTAAATGTTCGAGTTGTTGCAATATATCCATAGGAAAAACATAAATCCCAGCATTATTCAAGTTCAGATGTGTGCCCGTCAATTTCTTAAGCAAATTCGCTGAAGTTACGGCATTTTCTCTCGTAGCTAATATCGTTTTCTGACGCCACATTTTTTTCGCCTTTTTAACTGGATTCGCGGTGAAGTTAACATTAAAATTGTTAACAGCCAAACTTGAGTTTACGTCATCCTGAGCTGGAGTTTCCGATATCTTGGACATAGCTTTGCTAAACGTGTCTTCCAATTTCGTCAAATTTTTCGGTGGAACATTTTTATCTTCTTGCGGATCATCGATTATTTCAAGTTCTAAGTTCAAATCTTCCTCATCTCGAGCTAGTAGTAAGTAGGCAGACTATTAACAATACCGCAGTGGAATTTCGATGGTTTAATGCCTCTCTAAATTAGAAATAGTCGAAAGAATTCACTATTTAAAACTGTGCATTTTAATAATCATTGCATTCACGAAATCCATTAAAATGCCACTATATTTCTAGACATACTTTATGTATGTAATAAATATTTGCTGATTTGAATAATGAAATTCTATAGTGAGATTGAAACAAGAGCGAAGCTCTTGAACTTGCAAATGCACACTATAATATTGCAATAATTCTACTATGATCAATTGTTAAACGTTTTTTTATCACTTAGTATGTGTTATTTGTATTTGTTTTTATCGTATTATGATAAAATAACACTTTCATAGGCAACATACTAAAGTATTCTAAACATCGACATTTGTTATTAGTGTAGGTCGCTATACGTACCTCGAATATATAATCTTTAAATATGTACATTATCTTAACTGTTTTTGCTAGTGAATTATTTTTATTATTTTCTCATTTTAAAATAGTGATCTCTATATAATTGGCAATAATTTACTACCTGTAGCCTGTAGTAGTTCATTTCAAAATTCTTTCTCAAACTTACCACAATTTACCATAGCAATATCATTCTGACGATTTTTTTATTTTCAAATTTCAAACACGAAAATACTACTAGTCCACTCTCTAAAATGTTATAATAGTGAAATTTCAATGGCCGTCTCATCATTTCATCTTTTTCAGAAAGTCAACGAAAATTCACTTTTTGAAATAATAACTTTTTGAAATAAACTATTAAAAATCGTAATACATAGACTGACTGAACAAGTAAATATTTTCAATAATGAATATTTGTGATTCCACGCTATAAAAAACCTTTGCCCAAAACAGTGTGATTTTTCACGCTAAAATTATTATTTAAAAAAATGAGAATTTGAATAAAACATCGCTGGTTGAAGCAATGAATTTTCACTCAATTCGAAGCTGTATCGTAATGAATACTCACTACACTGAAAGAATAAATTGTCAGAATGAAAGAAAATTTGATTGATTCCAAAAGAAATCCGATGATTTCTTTGGACAGTCCTAGAAAATATTTTATTTATTTCGTCAATATTTATACTAAATTTACAATTTTAATTACAGCAATTATTCGTCCAAATATACTAATTCGTTATTCATGTGAAAATGTTCAATTATCAATAAATATTTATAGAATTAAATAAAAATTTAGTAGATTTAGCAAAATGATTGACCATATTAAATTAATGAAATTTTCCGAATTTCAAATTTAGAGAGTAAATAGTAGGCCTATCCGCCTATCCGCCTATCCGCCTATCCACCTATCCGCCCAGAGGCCCAGACGTTAATTAGTATACAATACATATAAAGAAGTATACTTTTTTCATCTACTCTCAGAAGATCTTCAATTGTTAAGACATGTGACGATTTCATCCAACTGCATTCATTGTTTTCATCGTAAGCTTTCTCAGAATCATCTTCAGTGTACTGCATAAAAAAGCGAGTTTAATAATATTATACGATAGGTCCACACGCACACGCGCGCGCGCCCCTATCGCCCATATCGGGGGATCAAAAAAGGATCGTAAATACCTGAGTTTTTCCCGGTTCTTCGGACGAAATCAAATATTCCGTGCTAGGACAATCTATATCCGTGACGTTTTCAAAGCTTTCGATGCCTTTTGCACTTGACAAAATGTGTCTTTCTTTTCTATCGCCTTGAAATCCATAAAATTCCGATAATAAATATTTGTCAATGTCTTCGGACATTTTCTGTATTCTGACGTTTCTAGAACCTATGCGAGTCAACGGAAAATAAGTGGCCTATGCGCACGAAGACATGTCACTTATTTGAGAAATAAACGTAACCAAGGATACTAAAATATTAAATCGATAATATATTTCTATATATAAATAATGTAATTTTCTTTTATGATTTTGACAAAATAATCTCTAAAGTATTTTTTACATATTAAAAAATGCACTGTATTGTATTTTCGCATGTAGAATATATGCGAAAAAAAGAAGTTTCTACTAAATTATTAGAAGAGTATGCAGATTTGACAGAATAAAAATTTCTGGCATTTCTACTACTCGCGTAACCCCCTTAAAGTACAGCCCCTATTGCGGCTCGGACTCGGTACAGGCGCGCTCAGCGCTGACGCCGCTGATGCCAGTCGTGCGACGGTGCGACAGCCGAAAGCCAAGAGCTCGACGCTCGAAGAGGGCGCAGAAGCGCAGATTCTGCCTCTCTGCCGCAAGCCGCAAGCCGCAAGCCCCAGAACGGCAGAAGTTTCTTTGCATTCGATGCTTGATGCACTCTCTCGGCGCTCTATCAGAAATTCTAAATCCGAATCGCAGGACGGCAGAAATCTCTCGGGTACAGTCGTTTCCTCGAAATCAGCAATTTCGCAACACCGATCAACAGTGCGAGTAAAATAAGTGGAAGGCCTAAAATCTTCAGATATCTGTGTGTATAGTCGTGCCGTCTGCCGTGAGCGTGCGGTGTCGCCATCATGAACTCGCTCGTGAATTACGGTAGCGACGGAGAGAACAGCAACGATTCCAATGATGCCAAGGTAATGTTATTATTTATTTTTACCCCCCATCGCTTATCCTTGCCATTTTCCGCTCCGTTCGTACGGAGAATGAAGCTTCATTACCCAGTAATATTATTTTACAATTATGGAAATAAGCGCGCGCTTCTATCTGTCTGTAAAGTCAGCCATATTGTCTTTGGCTCTTCTTCTTATTATTATGTATATATACACGCACACACTCACACACACACATATACACACACATATATATATATATATATACACATCTCTCTTCACATACCTTTAAGAGGCAAATAAGAGTTTCTTCTTCTTGCAACAGATTTAGTTGTTCGTTACGGCTACATTAATTTGCTTTTATATACTTTTGCTTACAACGTTTATAATATACATCGTCTCAGTATTGGTTATGGATTGGTTAGGTATATTGGCACCTATGCCGCGACTTCGTGTCAAGATTTAATGTATTGATTTTTCGAATATTCATGTTAGACTAGTGTTTTTTTTAATTAAACCTTTCTATCTTGTGAACTCGCAGGGTTCCAGTCCATTGATCAAATCCAGTATTCCTACAAGGAGAGCAAGTGATGCGATTTATGATCCTGTTCCAATGGACATGAGTGAGGTATAAATGAGACATGTATTATTATTCACTTATGACCTACCGAACAATTAGAATTTTAAACCAGCCGGGTAGGAACCCTCTTATATTACTCACGAACCTTGTGAAAAGATGTTTTATTCTGTTTTTTTATATTTTTTTCATACTTTTTTTAAAACACAACATTACCCGCATCATTTTTTAAAATTACATCCTGCACGGATTGAGTATCTTATATTTAAAATTTTTTTCTTCATGCTCAAATCATACAAAAAACTTTTGCATTGAATGTTAGACCATTTAGACGTGTGGTATTTTTTTACATTAAAATACATATAAATAAATGGGACTAGTATCATTTCGTGAGATAATATTAACACGTAGCTCTGTTCGTAATTCATGATACAATATCTACGCACCTTGGCAAGGTCAGTGCTGTACGAGGGTCTTGCAAGACTACCCCAAGTCCTATTCCGAAGACTTAGGTGAGTAGAAGATGCTGCCAGAAGGTAACTCTTAAAAAAAGATTGAAATCATCATGATGGAAACGTGCGTTAAAGATGAATTTGGTATAAAAAAATAGCTTATACCTAATTCAATTGGAAAGTAGGTTTTTCTGGTACGTTTTGTGAAATTTCTGAGAGCAGATGAGAAATCCAATAGATTTTGTTTTACATTTGACATATTTAAAATCTTATAGATTTAATAACAAACCTATTATTAATTTCTTATCACATTTTTAAGTTACTTATTATTATTATTTCTTTGTAGAGTCAAAATATGATTATTTTCTAAAAGCTTAAATATTTATTGTAATTTCATGGTTCAAGTTTTTCTTTCCCTAATGACGGATTAAAATCTGTTAACTAAAAAAAATGTAAAAACATTTTCCTTATTATAAATCAGTACAAATTAATTTTGCAATGATTATAGGAATCAAGTGGTTTTGGATTTGATTTATTTAAGTAAATTATGCGTTTCCAACACTATCTATGATAATAAGTATTTAAATTTTCTTCAGGAAAGCAACAATAACAATTCATCAGATGACTCTGAAAGTGAAAGGAGTCCAAACAGGCCACGTGCTTCAGTCCCTCAACGCACTGATTCTAGAAAAAACTCCTCTTCATACTCAGACCAGAGGTATACTGGTTTGACTTTTAAATCCTGTATAAAGTTATCGGTATCTTTTTATAATTATATTATTGGGATATGTTTTAAATATGACATAGTTTTATTAGATGAAACATTGCTTTATTTGTTCTGCAAACCAAAAATAAGTAAATAAGTCTATTAACAAACAACTGCATATTTAATCAGGATTTGTTTCAATATTGCATTTTTAAATTATATAATTAATAGTTGAGATATCTAAATATTTCATGAATAACAAACAATAATAATATCTAGTTTATTATCAATAGCATTGTAATAACAGTTTTAAATGGATCATCAATAACATATAACTATTTGAAACCAGATTTCGTCAGTATTTGCACTTGAAATATATTTTTTACGTGCAGATACTTATAAGTGTATCAGTAGTTTTCAGCTATCATTTTATTTGTCTCTCATTAAATAATTTCATGTAAGTGCATTTTATTAAACTCACGAGTATTCTACTGGTGAGTATTTTGTAAAAGTGCGATACTGAATTTGTAATGCTAAAGTTTTTTTGACTTTTTAACTCTTTATCATAATTATTGATTATTTTATCAAGTTACATTTATTGATACTACTATGATGGCTTCAAATTGATCTTAAAGGTGGAATAAATTAGGCTGATTAAAATGTAAGTTTTCTAAAGGGCGAGTAATGTGTTACTTTTATGAGAAAAACTTATCGTATAGATAATTTTTTATTATGAAAGTTTCACTTTGTTTTTACATTTCTTTATATCCCATTACGAATTTTTAATGAATCTAAATTCCACTTTTAAATTTGAATATGCATAACAATGCATTCATCCAATTGCACGATTCGTATTTAAACTATATAATAATTCGAATCTGTGTGGTTATACCCCTGCAGAACGTAATCGTTTTACAGGCGCATAGACAATGAAGAACGTTCTTCGAATTCTCGTGATGGTCACAAACACAACGACAAGACAGATGAAAGTAATATAGATAAACGTGAAAAAAGTAGTAGACGCGACGATAAAAAGCGTGATCATAAAGACAGTAAAGATTTAAAAAGATGTAAGGATGATGACAAAAAAACTAGAGAGGATGATAAGAAATCCAGAGAAAGTGAAAGGAAATCACGGGACAGCGAGAGGAAAAAAGAAAAATTTAGCAAAGATGATAAAAACGATAAGATTGATGAGAAGAATGAGAGAGATCATCACCGAGACGATCGAAGAGACAGGTGAGTCTCATTTTACATTTAAAATAAAACAATTTCTATAACACTTTACATGAATTATTAATTCTCTTTGGAACCGTTTTTAGAGACAGAAAGGATGACAGAGACAGGAGAAGAGACCGGGACAGAGACAGAGCTAGAGACAGAAGTAGAGACAGGGACAGAGATCGACGATACTCCAAAGATGAAAAGTCGAGAGATCGTCACAGAGATGATAGACGCTCTAGAGACAGAGATCGGGTGAGATCAAGGTCAAGATCAAGGGATCGCGTTCCGTCACACAGATCTTTCAATTATCGAGAAGACAGAAGTAAAAATAAATTAGCACAATTAGAGAAATTGGGCATTGAAATAAAATCGGACGAGTCCTTGACAACCGTTAATCAACAAACTTTCTACAATCCACTAGCAACAGCGACGCAAGGAAAATATGCTGAACAAATCCAAAAAAGGAAATTGTTGTGGCAAAACAAAGTGAGCTTATTTCAAATTTATCAAGATTTACATCTTTTGTTAGATTGCATAACAATTTAAGTAATTTGACATTCACAGCTGGGATAATAATCTCAAAATTATTATTTGTAAAATTTCCATAAAAGTGAAGTTTTCTTTATGACCTCGAAATTTTATAAGTAAATTACGATAGTATTTTAAAATTTTAATGTATTGGTACTGAAATCAACAATGATTTCTTTTTATTTAACGTATGTACCGGTTGAAGTATTTTATCATTTTTCATATAATAACCGTTGGCTATTTTTACAGAAACAAGAAGATAACAAAAGTACCACAGCACCGTCTACAGCAAGCACGTGGGTTGGCACAACTTTTACTCATGACCAAGATGGTAAAGTGACTGCTAAATTCAAGAGGCTTATGGGTATTAAAGAGGACTTGCCAGCTACACAAGCAAGTAGCGCTAAGCCGGAAATTTTGAAGAAACAAGAAGAAATGTTCAATAACATGGAACAACAATACGAAGTAGCTCGTGCGACAACACACACACAGCGAGGGGTTGGGCTAGGTTATGCAAGCGGGAGCTTTCCATTTCCGCGATAATTTAAAATATTATAAGCTTAAGTTGCATCGATTGTATAGTATTTTTTTCAAAACAAACTATACTTTATGTATCATTAAAGTATGTTCAGAACGAGTAATTGACGATTTTGTTAGAAGAGTTATCGTGATAAACTAGAGTACCTTACGAGCGCCTTGTATTACAATCAGAGTTTATCAAATTCTGACCTACATATACATCACTCAAGTAAGAATGAGCTCTTAAGCATATCCACGTTTCATGAGTGATATTGCAGTTTTTTTTATACTTACAATAAATAGCCATTTCATGAAATACTTTAAGTATCATTCGGCCAGCCTCATTTTTGTTTATTTAAAATTTAAAAAAATTATCTCACAAATGCCCTTGTAATTAAAGTATTTTACAATAAACAGGTTAACAAATAAAATAATCGTTATTCTTGTATACCATTTTAATGAACTAAAAATCTAAAGTTCTAATTATTATATCATTATTGTTGATAATATTTGAATTCTTTAAACGTTGAGCAAATGAAAAAGATCTCGTCATGAATCGTCATTTTATAGCCTAGTATAAGCATATGACGGTCCAATACCTGACTCTGATTCGGTGATTCCTGACACCTGACACCAGAGCTGACACTCTTTCTTCCACGTGGGAAACTCACCAGTCACCGGTCGGACGAGTCTTTTCGTTTATCCAATGGAAACGGCTTGAAGTTTAAAAAACAATAGTTCTTAGCCAATCGCGTGTTTTGGCGGTTGAGATATTCGAGGCAGTCTAGGCGCTTTGACGTTTGAATCATTTGAACGAAGCGCTGCGGGCTGCGGCAGCGGCAACATGGCGTCTTAACGTTTGAATCGACGTTTGAATCGAGCCGTTTGTGTTGCTACTACTCTCTCGTCGTTCAGCACACCTGCCGTCTTTCCTCCGACGCGCGGGCTGACGCGTTCAAGAAAAAAGTTAAGAGCTAGTCAATTCAGTGCGTAATCAGAAGTAAAATAGCAGTGTAATGGAGAACTTCATCAGGATCGAGAAAATCGGAGAAGGTATATTTTTTTTCGTTGCTTTTTGCCTCTACTCGATGTCCTTAGGACCTCTAGTATTCTTACACACGATTTCAACTGCAAGTATGGTCGATTATTTTTGTTTACCTTCTTTTGCATGTGTGTTTGGAATTACATTAATCGTCTAGTTCTATTGGCCGAAAATCTCTTTTTACGAATCGATTAACTTTCTATTGTGAATCATTGTGTTCAACATTGTGCTCATTTATTTCTTCAGGTACGTATGGAGTTGTATATAAAGGAAAACATAAGAAGACTGGTGAAATCGTTGCTATGAAGAAGATTCGATTGGAAAGTGAAGATGAGGGAGTGCCGTCAACAGCCATTAGGGAGATATCCCTTTTGAAGGAGCTCAAGCATCCGAACATTGTTAGCCTAATGGACGTTTTGATGGAGGAATCCAAGCTCTATCTCATTTTCGAATATCTTACAATGGATCTCAAAAAATACATGGATAGCTTAGGAAATGGCAAAGTGATGGACCCAGATTTGGTAAAATCATATTTGTATCAGGTAAGCAATTTCATTCGCGGTTGTTAAACATATTTCAGAAATCTTATTTTCCTTTCATTGAATTGTCATTTTCATTTTAGATCACGCGAGCAATTCTATTTTGCCATCAGAGAAGAGTCCTCCATCGTGATTTAAAACCTCAAAATCTATTAATTGACAAAAAAGGAGTGATCAAAGTAGCAGATTTTGGTTTAGGTAGAGCTTTTGGTATTCCAGTACGTGTTTATACACATGAGGTTGTAACTCTTTGGTACAGAGCTCCAGAAATTCTTTTGGGTACTACTAGATATACGTGTAGTATTGACATGTGGAGTGTAGGCTGCATTTTTGCTGAAATGGCGACAAAGAAGCCTTTGTTTCAAGGAGACAGTGAAATCGATCAACTTTTTAGAATATTTCGGTAAATACTGATTAGTAAAAACTATAAACCAACTAATATTTGACAGACATGACAATAATTTAACTCTGTTTACAGTGTGTTAAAAACACCTACTGAGGAGATATGGCCTGGCGTCACACAATTAACAGACTACAAAGCAACATTTCCTAATTGGAAAACAAATAATTTACAGGCACAGGTGAAGACTTTGGATGCAAGTGGATTAGACCTGCTGGAAGCTATGTTGATTTACGATCCTGCATCAAGAATATCAGCCAGGGATGCATTGAAGCATGAATACTTTGACGATTTAGACAAGAGAAAATTGCCAGCTGCATAAAATGTTATGATATCCAAGAAGCTATTCAGGGTTTTTAAGTTTTTGTGTTTTAGCCTTAATTTAATCATTTTAATAGAACTAGAGTACAATTTTATATTTTAGTATAATATTTATCTTTTTAATACATTTTATAACATTGAATTTTAACTCATTTTATTTTTGACGGTTTCATTTGAACTTGCTTCTAAACACATTTTGTCATTGAAACTACACATGGGATTATAAATGCCATTTTTCCTCGACAATCATTTTTAAAATTTTATTATTAATAGCCAAAATGTCTGGATTGACGACAAATTCTACGAGACCTGTTAGAAATCAAAAACTGAAATATTCACAACAGAGTACATGTGCCTGTAATTAAGCTGCACTGATAACTGTTGAAAAATTGTAATTTACATTTTCGATTTCAAGACAAGTAATTTAGGTACTGCAGTATTGTAAATAAATCGCTTGAATTAGTCTTATTGGTGTAATATCAAAATCAATGTGTACATGGCTTTGTTATTTTTAAAAACCGTAAATCAAATTTGTTAGCTTCATTATTTATGAAAAATTATTCTCAGTAAAAACTGAATTTCAAGAATCGAATATGCAGGCATACAAGTGCCATTACACAGACAAATTATTAATGTTATTGCCTGTCATTGTAAGACTAGAGGTAATCAAAATTTTGAAACAATGTTGCTTAATATAATATAAAGTTTGCGAGGCTTTAAGCAACATATATGCGCAAATATTTGTATCGATTATTGAAACTTTGAGAGTACGAGCAATTATTTTATAATCAAAATTCGAGTCCTAATTGTGTGACAATATAAACCATGATACTAAATAAAGCGGTATATAAAAAATAAGCCATACAAAATCACTAATCCGCACAATTAAGGATTGTTTTACACAGAGTTTTTGTAGATACAGCCTGGCCGAACGTTGATCGTTTTCAAGCCGCACGACAAATCGCTGCGCTTGATCGAATAGCATCGGGTAAAGACATTTTAGTTTACGCGCTGGTTTCTTCGAATGTCCACGACGACGAATCATGTCGTCATTCATTGAAGCGACTCACTCGTACACGAATGATGAAGCTTATGTGTATTGTGCGCGCTCGCGATTTTGGGAACATGTAGAATGTAGATATTATGTAGGAAATAGGTGCATAAAATTGGCCCACATTGGCAATAGAAAGTAAAAAAGACAAAAAATGTTCTTTATCCTAGCCATGCATTCCCAGATGGACCATTTAAAAATATTTC
This sequence comes from Apocrypta bakeri, assembly GCA_018906985.1. Lineage (NCBI taxonomy): Eukaryota > Metazoa > Arthropoda > Insecta > Hymenoptera > Pteromalidae > Apocrypta > Apocrypta bakeri. Next base: position 1,809,252 of record JACCIA010000008.1, on the reverse strand, counting down.
GTACACGTTGCATAAATTCAGTTTCAACCGCGCACCAACTGCCACCAGATGCTTAAAACACTGTCCCGGAAGATTCTTTTGCCTATACTAAATTTTAATAAAAGGACCAATCTTAGATCTATTCATGCGCACTATACCTATAGGTGTATATAATAAAGAAGTTGAGAGTTGAGTTCTAGGAATTTGCCAAGGCACTCGACTATATCTTCATTATTGTCTACTTTTCGTTGTACCCTCGATCAAACTTTATTGTCAAATCATTCGTAAAATGTGATTTTTCTCCTCGCTACCGACTTAAGTACATAAGAAAGATGCCGTGAGTCATTAGCTCACTCTCGCTTAAATAAGTTGAAATTTTTTCCCTACAGATTGCAGATCGTAGATCGCAATTCTTTATACGTTTATAAATTCGAAAAAGACACGTGAAATTCACGTGTACTAAAAGTACTAAAATCCAGAAAGTTTCTACCTCCCGTGTGATCAACGTGAACCGACGCGCGTAAGGAAAGAAATAGGAAAACGACCCTCGCTGCCTCGCTGCCTCGCTGCCTCGCTGCCTCGCTGCCTCGCACATAGAAATACACTATGTTATACCTATACCTATGTACGTCGCGGCGTCGCTCTCTCATTGCGCTCGGGGTGGGGGCAGCCGTATAAAAGTTCAAACGAACAGAAAGAACTGTTTATACGGTCTGTGAGAGTCTAGGAGACTCGATCTTTCTATACCAGCCTTCGTCCACCAATACAAGCAACGAACAAAGTGAGTCTTATATATTTTTCTTCTCGCGTTTAACGACTTTTTTCGAGAGAAAGAGAAAGAACGCCATATTATTTAGCTCGACACCACAAAGGATCGAATTTATGGATGTGGTTAAGAGTTGCAGCCTGAGAGAATATAAGAGTATAAGAGTTTCCTGTGCGTGTGAATACTGCCATAAAATGGTGTCTTTGCGAAAGTCTTATTTCTTATGTATGCGAGCTATTCGTTAACTATTTTTAAATTCTCACTTTTATTTATGCTATTTTTAATAGTAAATGAAAAATTGATAAATTTCTACAAATCATGTCCCAAAAAATCGTGCGTAACATTTTGCGCGTGAAATATTAGCTTTATATGGCTTTAGCCGAAACAAATTTCAAAAGGAATAGAGAGAAAAAAGTAGCTCAGCATAATCTATGACTTGTACGCGTGTAAACATGGAATGGCAGTTTTCCATATAAGTACGAGATTCGTCTTTTTCTTAACATGCCGAGATTCTGCAAAGGTCACGCGTAAGATCGCGTAGTCCAGTACCGATAATACGGATAAAACTAGTCCGAGCGATAATGCACTCGTATACAAAACACAACAATATACGTATGTAATAATATATGTAAGATACACATGTACGCGCACACGCACGTTTGGCGCTCGTGTTTAACCGTTTAACGTGTACAAAAAAAAGTGACGGAAGGAAAGAAGAAAAAATAATAAGGTAAACTCGTCTCGGGGTCTTCGATCGGCATTTTATTCGACTTGGAGGTTCGCGCTTGTGAATCAGACAGTTGTCGATTCAAGTTGAGCCAAAACTGGATATCGCGCAAACAAGCTTTTCAGCTCAATAAGATGAAATCTCAGCGATGAGATGAATAATAATGTTTCAAGCGTACGCGTAATTAATCATTAAGCTATTATCATCTCTGACGCGTTTATCATTCATTCTTTTTTTCATTTCCTTTTTAACGCCTCCTTAATATTCAGCCGTAGACGGATTCGCATTTTCCTCGGAGTCGAGGAGAACGACGCGACCTCTCTTGCGGCGTGTTTTCATCTTTGTGTATTTTTCTGAGAAGAGCGCGATGTCTGTATGTTTATAATATGGACACATTTAGTTCGTGAACGTAAATGCTTAATGGTCGCAACCGACGCGAATATTGAATGATTACGACTGTTATTATAACTTCCTTTCTTTAAAACGTAAAATAGATTGATATACCGAAGTCAATTGCATATAACAGTATTGTTGGTGCGATACAACATTGAACTTTGGCGTTTTATAGACTACGCTTTTATATATAGCTTGTGTTTTTGTTGTATTCGTATATTAAAATTCGACCGACTCGCGCATAGCGCGCATAGCGCGCATAGGCGGTTTATGCAAAAACATCACTGGCGAACATATGCTATAACTGAATTTCAATGCATGTAACACTGTCAAGTTGCATAAAATGACAATTATACTGTCTCCGCTGGTTTTGATATTGTTATTAACATGTCATTCTCGGTTTGGGGCAATACTCATCTATAACGAATCGTACTGATATATATAATGGCAACGATTCCTAAAGAACTTTTAGAATAAATAAAAAATAGTATTACATTGTATAACTTGTTATAGTTTACGACAAGATAAAAATCGCATTTAATGCTAAGATTAAAATTTTTAACATGTTGGAAGGTGTTTTTAATAAAAAGAGGCTCTCGTACATCGCAGTCAGTATTTGCACATTTTATTTTCCGTATTATCATTTGTATTGACCAACCAGTTTTTACACTATCATTGCTTGAAAACTTGAAAAATCTCATTTTTCCGTATAAAAAAGTTGCACTAAAAAATGGTTTCACTGTAAAATACGATTTTTTTTATATCCCTAGAGAAATATTTACTCCATCTCCAATATAATCGTAGCGTCAATAAGAATAAAAAAATATAGTGTAATATACATTTTTATTTGATTTCAGTAAGTAACGTATTAAGGTATGAACGATTTAAAAAAACATCGATAAAATTGTAGGCGTGTAAATAAAATCAGCGAACGAGTTCAAGTATTAGATGCAGCGAAATATTGTCTTCTCTCATGATCAAGAGGCTGGGCTATTATAGCCTCTCAAGGGGATAAAGAAAATGTCGTTACTAACGAATCTGTTTATTTATCAGATGAGGTCACTGACGCTATGCCTCGTTCTGGCAGGATGTATAGCAGCTGCACTGGCCCATTCTTATCATCTTGGTGCTTGTCCTGTTGTCGAGCCTGCCCCTGGCTTTCAAATGAACAGGGTAATTATCATCAATATAGTTCAAATGTATATAGAACGAAACGATGCGGTAATGAGGGTTTTATAAGCGCGAAAACAATTTCTCACTTAGTACTACGAGGTTTACTTGTTTACTTGTTCAGTTTCTCGGCGTCTGGCACGTTATCCAAAAGACATCGACCGCTAGCAAATGCATCTCGTACAATTACACTCGTGGAGACGAGCCCGGCGAGTATACCGTCACGCAAGACTCGGACATTCCCATTCTGGGTAAGATTATGATATTTATATTTATAAAGATTAAAAAAGGGATGTGTGTGTGTGTGTGTGTGTGTGTGTGTTATATATATATATATATATAATTAGATGCCCGCGATATGTGGGCCGTAGTTGCGGAGGAGAGTTATTTATAAACGCCTATACATTATAACGTCTCTCCAATCGAGCCTCATTAAAGTAGGTATACATAAGCGGTTGGTGCAGCCATCAAGTGGTATGAATTGCGCTCGGCTTTTATGAATCGCTTAGGACGTCAAGCTCACTCAATGATGGTTGTTGTTTTTTTATTTCGCAGGTCTTACGTCGCTGAAACACGAGTACCACTACACGGGTGCTTTGACAGTACCTGAACCAAGTGTACCGGCCCGTATGACCGTACGCTTTCCTCTCAGTGAGTATGACATTTTCTTCAATAGGATACTTTTTGTTTTATCGTGCAAGTATAAGTTAAGTGCTTATGGGAGAGTACGAGGGTATAAAAGTTAGTTACGCAGAGAGTAGGTATAAGTTTTTGAAAGGACCTTGGGTTTAGAGAATCATGGTCGATCGTAATTCTTGTGACGAAATATTTCAAAAGAAGAGGAGAATTTTTTCATTTTTTACTGTGCATAAAATGACGTAGCATCCTTGTGTCATTTAATATTTACCAGCGATGTATTACGTTGCACTAACTTATGATTTATACCCGAAATATTAAGAAATAAATGAAATTTGCAGGCGTAGCTGGTACCGCATCCCACGTTATTTTCGCAACGGACTACGAGAATTACGCCGGTATCTTCACCTGTCAGAAGCTCGCCTTTGCCCATCGGCAATCAGCTACAATTCTCTCGCGTAGCCGTGACCTGGACAAGGCTTACGTAGACAAAGTCCGCGCCAAGCTCAGTTCTTTCGGTGTCGACCCCTATGACTTGAGCATTATTACTCAAACCAATTGCCCACGTGGCAACAACAGCCTCGACGTCAACGTCGACCCACACACCTTTACTGCCGAGAACATCGGATCGGTTGTACGTAAAGCTGGTGAGAAAATCGGCGACGGTGTCGAATGGATTGGTAACCAGGGCAGCAAGGTCTATCACAAGATCACTGGTACCGAGGACAAGAGCTCTGAGAAACCGTCTACCGTAGTTCCCATGACTCCGCATCAGCAGCCGCCCAAGGATGCTGCTGGAAAATACGAGAATAACGAGGTCGAGTGGATACCCTAAGATGGGTAATACCTGGACTTATCTGTTTTTTGTAAATAAATCTGCGTAACGAGTAATACGAGTCGTAGAAGATTTACTCTATCTTGACGTAAGAATTTGTTCACTCGAATATTCTATTCAGTATACAAAAATGGTAAAAAATCATTCTGTCTTTAAATACTCATTTGCATAAGAATATTTTTTTTATTCGCTTAAACTACTATACCTAGACTGTAGATGGCATTAGTAATTTGAATAAAATCGAAAGTTTTTAGTAGATTTAAGCGCTATTTCTACGCATTTTACATATGTATAATCTATTTGGAGACATTTTATAATATTTTTCTATAGAAAAGATAGTATGTAACGCTAGAACACTGTGGTTATATAATCTTCTTTCGTTTTGTTTTAAAGGTAAAGATTCAATTTTAGTAAGTAATATTTTTGTACTGCTTTTCTTTTTAATATGTCAAAGTTAAGGTTGTGATAAATGTCTTACTAAAAATCTAGCGAACAAAAGATTAATTTTGTTACTGACTCCTATGTTCATTGTTCATTGTAACCTGAAAAATTGTATTTTCAAAGAGAAGTTAAGAAAATAAATTCTCATGTGCCAACTTAAAATTAGTATTATTAGCGTTATCGATATAAGATGAGAAATAAAATTGTAATTATTAAATGTTACATCTTGATTTTGGAAAGTTTTGTTTATCGAAAGAAAAAATATACCGTACTAGTGCACTGTAATGCAAATGAATCGCGTTGAGCGAATATGACAATACGACAAGTTAAATCGACGAGGCTAGTACGAAGATAATCTTAAAAGGAAAACTACTATTTATTATTAATATAATAAGCCTGGTTAACCATGGACAACAAATTAAAACAATGGAATACAAGAAGCTATAATCTTCTTGATTGAATTTAAGCATGCGAACTTCCTAATGGATCGAAACTCCCTCGTTCCAGCGCTGCACGAGAGCTTCGCGATTACCATTTGTGAATATTGATATTAAAAAATGGACAATAGGAGAACGTGACAGATTTATTAGACTTATATGAAGTCTATAAATGTAGAAAGTATTCTTATGAAAAGTTATATGAAAAGACAGATGAGATATTATAGAGACATTGGAGACCGGCGTAAATAATACAAACAGGAGAGTCGAGTGTGAGTATATAGCGCGTGTATAGTGACGAAAAACAGCGCAGAGTGCCAGACAACGAGAGCTCGAGCTCCTCTCCCCTTCAATAAAAGGCCCCGCGATACACGCGCCAAGCGTTCTTTCCTACGGATAAATCATCCCGTCGGCCAGCTTAAGCGATCAGTCTGGCGTAGTGATCGCTGAGATAAAGACTAGGCATCATCTTCGTCGAAAAATCCAGGAAGATTTTTTCGAACGGAGCTCGTTCCCGAGGAAAACGTTCCTGCACTGAACGTTCCGTTTAACTTCATCCGTCAGTTCAACTAATGTGAGTATACGATCACTCGAGTAGATTTTACGAATAAATCCATTATACCCTATTCGTAATAATTATAATAATAATTATAGACTCTATATTTGCAATGAAAATAAATACTCCTTTTTACAGTCCTTTTATCAAATTTCTTGTTTTTATGTCTTGTTGAAAATCTCCTTAAATATAGAAGATCTCGGTTATATTATAATAGAATAGAATAGACGTATAGAATAGACGTATAGAATAGACGTATAGAATAGACGTATAGAATAGACGTATAGAATTCGCGACAAGTCCTCTGTGGAAAAATTTTTGTGGAGACTCCCTCGCTGCGGAAATTCTGTCAATCAGTCTTCATTTGGAAAATGAGCGGCGAAAAAATATCTAGGCTACTATAAATCGCAAAGGTAAATATAAAAGGTATATTATAAAAGCCTTTTTTTATTTACTTATTTACTTGTTATGTAGAGTTTCGGCTTCTCTGGTTCCATATTAAAAATCAAAAACTCAAAGGGATACATGCATTTTGCTCACTTCTCTACTTGTATCCTGGCTAACATACTTATCAGGATTTGTGAATTTTCTGCACATAAAATAGTGAAAATTTCACGTCTTTTTACGGAAAAAACAATCAAATCATTAACTTACAAAGTCAGTCTAATGTTTACCTTCGACATTCAGCGATATTCAGCGATGATAGTGCAGTGTATAATTATTCTGATATACTTTTGAATTTATTGAAAATTCACTGTTTCGAAGAAGTGACTTATTTTACAGAGAAAATTAGCTATTTACTTAATCTATCAATGAGTGGTATTAAAACTAATATTAAACGATGTATTGAAACTTTTCGAATAAATTAAAACTCAATAAACTTATATTATAACATTTTAAGCCGGTCAAAATGCAATACACAAAATTTTGTTGAAATTACTACTGACATCGAATAGCTCGCATGGGACGTCTGGTGCTTTCGGGGCGTTCGGGGCGTTCGGGGCGTTCGGGGCGTTCGGGGCGTTCGGGGCGAGTAGGGCAAGTGGAGCGAGTGGGAATACGGAGTCTGCTGCAGTAAAAGGTGCAACTTGTGACTGCGCATCGTCGTTAGTTCGACCATTGGGGTGTTAAATGGATAAGATCTTTTGGGTTAGTCTTTATGACGTACGAATTAATCACGCAGTCATGAAAGTCATTCGACTTTAATCGTACAAGGATAACCTTCTCGCTCTGCAGAGAAGTCATTTTTCTAATAAACTTTTTTCTCAAATGCTAATTTTAATGATAGTTGTGAGAAGAGCTCGTAACGTTCAATCTCGACTAACGTAATAACCATAGTTTGAAGTTTATCGAGTTTTTGAAAAAAATACCAAGATTGTAACGCACGCGGAGCGCGTCACTCAGTTCACAGTCGCATCGTTCATTTTATTATAAGGCCTCAACTTCATCGTTATTCTATCAGCATTCTCCATTATTAATTTAAACTACTAGTTTCATCTGCATTTCCGTTGATACTTTTTTCCTATTTTTTTTTCTTTACGCAGTTCAATCGTTACCGCACCAATACGGAGACAACTCCGTTCGGATATCAAATATTCACCACGTCATTTCGTACTTATCTCTTATTCATAGGACGGCTTCGTGAATCAATGAGCAACTCGCAGAAAAAAAGCTAACACCACCGATACATTTAATAATCAGTTTGCTTTGAAAAATTCTCAACTTTTTTCTCGAGTTAATTGTTTTATTCGTTTCGTATGTGTGTGTAAGTTTGATGTATATATTATGTTTCGATTTTAGGAATAAATATTGAACAAAGAGGAACATTCCATCAGATGGATATCTGACTCAGAAATCTCTTTTTCTACGCAAAAGTTTCGATGCAAACGGCTCTTTGTGTCTCGGAGTTCCGGCATTATACGCGTAAACATTTTTTTTCTTCTCCATTTATCGATGTCGTTCAGCAATCAATAGACGGTATTCGGCACACAGGTTCATGTTGCAAGGTTCGAACGTATAGGGGGCCGCGAATGATTGACCCACATCTCTATATACGATTCACCAAGGGATACCTTTACTCCCCTAGTTATAAATACTCTAAATCTACATTATTCATAGGTATCTTCGTCGTTGACTCTTATTTTGTTCGTTCGAACTCTTGTTGCCGCGACTATTATTATACTTATGCATAAATGTACATATATATATATATGTGTTGTGTGTGTGTGTGTGTGTGTGTGTGTGCGAAAAGGAGAGTTATCAATTGACGGATTGACTTGTCCTTACTTTCTCGCGCTTATGTATGCACGTATAGCAATTGCAGTCTGCGTAGTATAATCAAAGTAAATAATGCCCAATGATGTAATGACTAGCCTTTAAACAGGAATGCAATCATTGTTTTTAATTTTTCTTCATCCAAGCTTATATATACGATATTGTTATGATAGTAAGGAGGCGTGAGGCAGAATGATACTTCAAAATTCAAAATTTAATTCATTGTTATTTCTCTTATTCAATTAGTTATCCATCGATAACATATTTGTTCACTTCCAAAAAAAAACCTACGTACCTACTCATCCTGAAATAGACTTACGAATTTATTTTTCCCGCGTTTACCGGGAACTTTCAAATTTAATCCAACAGAAACGAAGATAGCAAAAATTTTTAAAATTTTCTAATTTATACGAACTCAATAACTTATTATTCACTAAAATTTATAGTCATTTATAAAAATAACTGCAAATACGAACAAATGTCACACTTTTTATTTAAGAGCTTCCGATTTAAGAATCCGATTTTATAAAATGCTCAAAGCAGTTATCCGAATACAAATAAAAAGTAGATTTTTATATTTTACTCGATACGATTAGAATTACTTAAGAAGCTGGTTATTTCAGCTAGAAAAAGCAGATCAATACTTTTTTCAAATGCAAAGTAAACTGTTTCTTTGGAAAATCTTGCCAATGTAAAAGTTTTATTAAAAATACGAACCACGCTGTGTGTCGTTAATTGGCAATTGTCGCAATTCTTAGACGGACGATCGAATACCGTCCGACCTTCACCGACTCTCTCGCAGTAAATATTCGAGAAAATAAAAGACGCTGATGAACTCGCGGAAACGCAAGAGTTCAATGAATCCTCCAAGTTCCTTTCCGCTTTGAAATCCTGCCGACAATACGAGGAGTTCGAGAGAATGAAAGGTCAACCGTTGATTACCTTCGGCGTTAACCCTGAAAAGTAGAAATGAAACGAAGAAAAAGAAAAAAAATAAAGGAGAAGTAAGAAAAAAAAGAAAAAAAAGAAAAAAAGAAAAAAAGAAAAAAAGAAAAAAAGAAAAAAAAAGAATAAAAGAAAATAATAAATAAGAATGCGCGAGACTAGCGCCAAGAGGTTTGGGGGGACGAATGAGCAGCGATGCGCAGCATTCGAAGAGAAGCAAACTTGCGGTATACACACGAGAATCTCCCGAACGTGCAAAGGACCAGTTATTTGTTAAGACGAATAAGTTCGTCCATCTGTATATCTTTACACAAAGAAGTCATTTTGCGCAACGATTCTTTCTCGCCGGTTTTAGGGTGAGCTTTATATTTTTCTTTTTTAAGATTACAAATTAGTGACCTGACAAGGCAATAAAAATTCTTTTATTTACGCTACTTTAGGAAAATCTGGAAAACACATCCGCGTTTAAAGTATACGGTATAGCGATTTCGAGAATCATCGCTTCCGATTATAATTATTATAATGGCTTCTTGTACATTTACGTGATTTTGCACAACTGTCAAGTGTAATAACTAAGTCAATATTATGATAACTATCACAGTTAAAGAGACATTGATTATTCTTATAGTTAGAAGAATGCTCTTTCCTCTGGTATTTGCTTCAACGAGAAGCACTTCGCAACAATGCAAAGGTCTAATGATTTTCTGAAAAAAAAGAAAAAAAAAAACTTTTAACGAACATCGCGATATAATGAGTTACCCTTTTGTTTATCAATAATTTTGAATGCATTATACCATAGAATACTGCAACATTAAACTATTAGTCATTTAGCATCGTCCGCAAGTAGATAAGTGACGTGTCTAGTATGTTGTACATATGAGATTCTATATCCGTTATCATCGCGACATATCGGTATGACTCAATTTCATTTCTGCACTCATAATCCGATGTCACTGCGAGGAGATCAAAATAAAAAAAGTGAGTTATTCGAAAAACACGACGCTTTTGTTTATAAGGCACGACCGCAATAAATTCGCGATTTTCGTATACGTATTGAACTTACTTAGGAGTATCGTTCGTGCTGTTCGCGTTCGTATTGATATCTGTTTATATTTTTTCAGAAGTGCGTAAGAGAATGGTCATTTTACATTTCGTATCATTTTTTTTAAATTCAAAAGTATTATATTGCCTTGTGAACATTTTTTTCTTCATCTTTGTTATTTCGATAAAGAAAAAACATATATCACGGTAAACTATTTGTTTCGAAACTTTCGAAACTTGCCTTGAAATACTACTATTGTAAAATACGACGATTTTTTCTTTTTCAAAATTCAAAATCTGTTTATACATTACAACGAAGTCTTTGTTTATTATTATTATTATTATTATTATTATTATTATTGTAGTATTAATATGCAAATAGTCAATATTCTCTAGTTGTACTAAAAAAATAATGCGGTTTTCTTATCTCTAAATAATTTTTCAAATTACTTGCCAAAATCAACGAAATAAAAATTACGATAAGTGTTTAAAAAATATTCATTCCTATAAATCACTTGATTTAGAAAATCAACATGATGTTACTAAACTATTTTTTATACAATTAATCGAACAGTCGAGAAATATATATATATATATATGGATTTTATTTTCTCTACGTATATAATAAAATACATATTTTACAATCTATAATTTATGCGCCATTGATATTGTTGTTTTAATAATTCGAAGGATTTAGACGAAAAAAATGTTTGAATTAACTAAATATAAAATTATTGCGAATCCTATTTAGTAAAAAGATATGTTTTTTTAACGAGGCTACTAGCGTTGAGCGTGAGATTTAAAGGTAGTAGCAATTTTTGCATTAAGAAAAAATTGCTTGAATTATCGCGTTTCCCGCTTTTTTTGTTTGTTTTTTGTACGTCATTTTTTGTTTTGAGAATGAAAAATTGAAAGGTTCTTTCAGCACCGTAATCGTGCGTAAGAAGAGGTGAAAAAGAGAAGCGACAAATTAAAAAGCATGACTCTGCTCGCTTATGCGCAGAGCTGTTGGAAAAGTGCAAGAGCCGCAGTCACCTTCAGGATGCTCTTTGGAGATTTATTCAATCTACTCTGTCGTAAAAGCTCGCCATACGGATATATGTGTGTATATATATATGTCGTAGCGCTACTCTTGATTTGTTAATCGCTCGAACGTCCGATGCATGTATGTCCGATGCATGTATGTCCGATGCATGTATGTCCGATGCATGTGCGTGTGTTTGCGTCTAATCCAAAGTCTATTGTACCGTTGTTGCCAGTGTCCTCGTATCCATAATGTTATTTTGTTTCACGGATATACCTATTCGTACACAGGTCTATTATGAGCTGTAACGATGATTCATTCGACAGGTGTCTGCGCGTATTTAGCATGGATTTCTCGTTTATGTCAATACTATGTTTCCTTAAGATCGCATGCACTCTAATGGAATTTCGCATATTGCTCATTATCAATGACATTATTAATGAGCAATATGCTGCGCGCTGTGTGGGCTTTTTGTAAACAAGAAAGATTTCGCAATGAAAGAGGTTTACGATAGAATTGTCGACTATGCGCTTCGCAGTATTATTCGCTAATGAAAGTCTCATAGAATGGTCTTATAGTTTGGTATTATTGATTCATCGTTGTTCCTACAAAGACAGACTTTTTCCAATCCTCATACTCATACTCGTTTCTACTCCATTCGTATTTGAAAAATAGATTTTCAGATGTTCGCGATGCTGCTAGCGATGGCAATACTAGCCGCCTCGGGCTTAAGCCTCGTTGGATCATCGGTACTCGTAGCCGATTTGGCGATGACGCGGATGGTCGAATTAAATGCTGGAGCACCATTCTGCGCACTCTACCACGACCGTGGGGTCATCCAACGTATGGTCCTTGGCTCCGATCCCAAGAAAGTCCGTCAAATTTCGAACAACCTCGTGGCCGATCTCGAGGAGACCTGCAAGGCATCGCGTAGCAAAGGAAAGGTACATAATACGATAAGAACTTTAACGCGGAGAGACTCTCGAGAAGTTATTGCGTTTTTCTTTTTTTCTTCGAGTTCAAATTCTTCTACGATAATGGAAATATAATCTTTTATATGAAATGAAAAACTTTCAGAATCAATCAGCTGGTGGAGGAATCATGTATCCGGGCACCAAGTGGTGCGGTCCTGGTAACATAGCTAAATCCTTCGAGGATTTGGGTCAACATTCGGCCGAAGATGCTTGTTGTCGAGAGCACGACCACTGCCCAGTGACGATCGGCCCGCAGCAGTGTATTCATGGAATCTGCAACAAGTCACCGTTCACACGATCGCACTGCGATTGCGATGCCAAGTTCCGCAGATGTCTTCAGACCATTAATACCGAAGTTGCAAATACACTTGGAGCTCTGTTCTTTAACGTTATACAGGTGACTTGTTTCAAAGAGAGGCGCCCTTGTTCACAGTGGCAGAGGTTTGTAGATCGGTTGTTTTCAAAATTACGCATACTTGCAATGCATTGAACATAGTACGTTCATGTACACGCATTTATGTACACGCATTTATGTACACGCATTTATGTACACGCATTTATGTACACGCAACGTTCGCCCGGTTATTCGCGCTTCAAACTTAAGTTTGCCCAATTGTTTGAACAAAAGATGACAAAGTATTAGAATTGTTGCACGGAAAAAGGGTGAAGAAAGTTGCGAAAAACGTATAAACGTAGAGAGGAAGCAAATGGACGGATAGGAAAATGTTATTGTGCATTATTATGCATTATTACTCTAATGATTTCGAAGGAAATTTCACGAGAATGAATTGGAGCATTTTTGCTAGTGAATTTGAATCGTTAGCGGGAGGTTCAATTGGTTTGTAAATAATTTTAGCGACGAATCCTCTTATGAGTGGCGACGTTCGCAAAAGTACATTCTACCAAGTAAATGGAAGCCAAGGACAGCGTCAGAGAAGCAGAGCCAGTCCAAAGCCCAGACGCTCAACAAGATTTTTCAATCGTTGAATAAGTGGCTCCAGCAGTTCATTCAAAAGAGCCAGCAGAAGTCAGGAGTGCAGGCCAAGTCACCATGACTATCCAGTCAATAAAGCATGAATTGTAAATAAATCGTAATAAGTTTCTTTCCTAGGCTACTACTCCGCAATATGTACTTGCCGAATACGCATTCGGCCGGTACACACTTTCGCCAGTTATTTCGCATTCTCATTATATTGGTGTTGGGCATTCATGTATATACATTTATACATTTATATATATATGTGTGTGGGCATATGCTAATTACATTTGTAGCAGCTCTCTGTCTATGGACTGTATCTAATCCCTTTAATAATTATCTCATTCCAGAAATGGCTACGCCGAATCCGAATGGGCTCGATTGTGCTCCCAGTACAAGTTTCAGCCGAGCGACAAGTACGTGCCATTGATGCCGTTGAATTTGTGATGGACGGTGCCAAGTGGACGGGCTTAACCATCGACAGAATCATCCATTTTTCCTGTCAAGTCAGGACTTGTAACGCACTTTTTCTTCGTCTTATTTTATAAAATATCAAGTCTACGCGTAGTTATACTATTGCATTAATGTAGGCTTCTAATGTAGGGTAGCGTTGAAATCATAGACTAATAACTCGCACACTGTGTGGCCTTCCTTTATAATCTAGATAGAATAGAAAATAAACTAATAACGATGATACGTCAACATCGACGATTGTTTTTATCCAAATTTTAGGGCATAAGTATTTACTTATGTATTTACTGTATGTAGCCAAACGTCAATTTAGCGATTCACTTAAATACACGCGATTTTCACTATTTAATGTGGGACTGAATACTATTAAGACACGAGATCACATTTCAAATTATTTATAAACTTTCATTGGCTCTTTTTACCAATAAGACCGTTATTTTTAATATACCTTCAATGGGACTAATGTGATCATTGAAAAATACTCTACGTAACTAATAATAATTTCAATCAACATTACTACCTATCTGTATACAACTGAAATAGAGCATTTCATATAGAATACTGATTATCTTGTTTGTTTTTTAAATAATCTTAAAAGCTGTATCTCTCATTTTATACAGTACAATAATTATATAGTTTCTATGCCTTGTGATAGTAGAAAAGAACATTTTTCAAGTTATATATACTCTTTTTACGATGCTAATTAGCAAGCGTATTATAATTCCATTTTTCTTTAAACAATCGGTGTATTTATTATCGATGTGGTTTCTAGTCCTTTTCTTTTAATGTTATTTCAAAACTTATAACGTGTCAATAAGAGTTTATTGACAACTTGTTGCCAATCCTCACTCTGTTAATCGTATTAAACATTTTAACAAGAATAATTTAATCTGTAATGAAGTTGAAAATCAATAAAGATTTTTCCACGTATTACTTTGTTGTACAAGCTTTTATTCGCAAAATATCATTTTAAAGGAATATTTTTTTTTTATAAATACACTCATAAATACACTATATACACGTGTGCCTTAGATGAATTTAGTTATCTTCCAAATAAATGTAATTAGAACATTCATCTTCAGCATTTAAGAGTCAGCGATGTATTATTGATTTACAGAGTTGTTTTAAATATATCACGATGTTTCAATCTGGAGCATTGGAAGGATTTCACCACATCTACCTTGAATTCTCACTCCAGCATGTGCATCACCTCTAGTGTCTCCAATGTTTAGAATTGCAATAGGTTTTAAAGCATCGACTGCTTGTAGCAAAATTCTGTAACCTGAGAATGTAGTCAAAGAAGTTCCGAGAACGAGTAATGAATCGGCTTCTTTAACCTCGTTTTGTACTCGCTCAACAACTTGTTTTGGGACATTGTCACCAAAGAACACAATATCTGGTTTCATGATTCCACTACATTCTGAACAAGCTGGTATTTGGAAACCGTCAATTTGGTCCTATAAAACATAGAAGTGACTAAACTAACTTAACAGAACAATTTCTTTATCTTAAAGAGAGTAAAATAATATACCTGGGTTAAGTCGACATCTCCATCTGGTCGTATAACTTCATATGAAGCTTGTATATTTGGATTCAATTGGTTTAACATTTCTTGAAAAGCAAATCGATTGACCTGGTGATTGCAACCGAGGCAAACTACTCTGTATCCAGTTCCATGCAATTCAATAACGTTCTTGCTACCAGCTTTTGTATGAAGATTATCTACATTTTGAGTAATAACACACCTTACTTTTCCAATGTTTTCCATATCTTTCAACCATTTGTGGGTAACATTGGGTTGAAATAATGAAAAGCTACAAGATTTATGATACAAGTAAATTTATTACAATAAATCCTGAATCAATAATGAAAAGCCTACCGTGGCCAAGCTGCATAATTTCTTGCCCAGTAACGCCTTCTTGTGCTGCTGCTTTTGATAAAATCCTGATAAGAAACTGGTCTACGGTCACTGGTTGCAAATAATCCAACACCTTCGGATCGGTAATCAGGGATCCCACTTTCTGTAGATATTCCTGCCCCTGTTATCACACATATTTTGTTTGACCTTTCAACAAAATGCTTGAGTACTTTGACATCTTCCTTGTGAATTGGCTGACACTTTGGAACAAAAGCCAAATTTTGCAAATTTGTCACTCCATCTAACAAAATATTTCATCACTTACGATAAACAAATAAAGTATTCTTTATATTAATTAAGTTAAATATTGATATACTAACCTGTAAAGTTTAAAGATAAAGGATAATTTTTCAAGCATATTCTTCGCACGGACGATATAATTAATGGCATTTTTATATCTTTATTTACCTTATACTCGATTAGCAAGATCCGAAAATTACATTTTTTTACGTTTAATGTCACAATAACATTGTTAATACTATTATGATACGTTGTGCAATCGGTACTACGTTGGTACCACTACTCGGTAGTATCGTCTGCTATAAATGTCACAAAATCGCGTGTTAAAAATCCAGATTCAAATTTTCATCTCTCATAGATTAAAACTTTCGTTGGTTCAATATAAATGTTATTCAAAAGTTTAGGCTCAAATTCAAGAAAATTAACGAGAATATAAATCGTAGTAACTAATAAGACTGTATATAGCGATATACAATAACTTGGACTTTAATCTCGTTTTAATGCAAAATTATGTATTATCGCAGTTATTATCCTACTATACTTATATTATGATTTAGATTAATATTGGTATATATTAACTAATTTTGTATTGTAAAAATTCTTTTTTTTAACGAGAACGTCTTTAAGCATTTGCTGATGAATATAAACTAAGAGAAAGTTGTATTAATTTAACTTTTTTTATAATTTATAAATAATATGATAATATTCTTGGAATGTGTTAGGATAATTTATTATTATACAATAATCGTTTTTATCGTTTTTTCTTTGTAACCGCAATTCGTTCGCATTGTAAAATTTTGTTATTCTGAATTTATTTAATTTTTATTTCATATGTAGAGTACAGTTCGTTGGATACAGCGTACAGCTGTAGTTGCTAGTGTACTAGCCTCTAGTCTACGGGCTGTCCACTCCATTAAAAATTATTAAAAAATTATTCTTATTATATAAGTTTTTTCATACATTTTGATGTCAGCTATCAGACAGTGCTGGGATTTCTCTGGCAAACGCCAACAATAGTGACATTGGCAGTGGCCTAAAAATATTTGGTAGTAACACATACTCTAATAAAACATTTAAGCTATATTAATACTGCCTACTGTTGCTAAGAAAGATCCCTGACACTGTTATCAAGTACATTTTTAACTTTTTAGATTCATGAATAATTGCAATTATTGAGTATCATCGAAATGATTTGAGAGAAAATAAATAAAAAAAAAATCCTGACATAATTTTATTGCATCTTGTTTTATTTGAACTTTTCCAATATTTTTACAGAGAATATTTCTCTGATTTGTATTATTAAATGACAGGCATCAACATTGCATTTACAACCCTAGCAAGCAAACAGTAGCCCAGTTTAGTTGTATTTCGGTTACTAACAAAAAATGTTATAAAACGTATTAAACAGAAGAAAATTTGTTTATATTGTCAATATTAGATTATTAACAGCCATCCGGACATGAAAAATCATAATTATATTTACTAATATACATAAAAAATAGGATTTTCATTCATTCACCATGTACTTGTGAATTTAATCAATAATTATCGATTTATATCTTATTCTTTACACTTTTACCTATATTTTGGCTTTGATTAATTAACAACCAAAATATAACCTCCCAGGGTTGTATTACGGTTACTCTTGCTTGCTAAGGGAAAACCCATTAATGCAATAATTATTCTAAAATTTTATTTCAACAAAATGATTCATCTTCTTTGGGTCATGTGCTTTCTGCTGTACATTTATGATTTATCAATAGCTATTTCTTTATTCTCTTTTACACGTTAATACAAAACTCTTACACAATTACAATCAGTATTATTTGTATTATTTTTTTAGTCATATAATCTATTACAATATAATATAATACAAAAAATTGTAACAACAATTAAAATAAAAATTAAAATTAACTATTGGGCATTTCTTCCATCAACGAAGATAGGAAAGTGTTTCCATTTATAAGTTTAGTGGTTCCAATTACAAATTCGACATTAGCTAAAAATAAGACGTACATTTTGATTAAACATAAGCTAATGATCAATTATTGAAATTGTATCATAATACTTACAATCCTCTTGCTGAGAGAGGAATCTTAAAGCTGAAATTTCAGCATACGTACAACCTCCAATAAAAAATACAAGTATGAGTTTTGGCGGCTCTGAAGTAGAGTCCTCACTAGTTATTGAATTTCCTAGAAATTGTTAGAAATTGTTAGAAATTCTTAATAAACTGTAATACTATTTTGAGTATTAAAAAATATAGAAAATTTCTTACTTCGTCCAATAGGAGCACATTTTTGAGAAACACTGCTTATTGCAGGTCCAGGTAATAATCCAAGAATGTCATTTAATCCTTGCCATCCTCCAGGTTGTACCAATTGTTCTGCTAATCTAACGCTTAAAGGAGCATATATTGAATGAACATAGCTAATGTCCTTTGGTGCGATTTCACTTTCATCTTCAACTGTTAATCTTAAAGCTTTTCTCAAAACTGTATATTGTCTAACAGATTGTTGAACTTTTAGTAATCCAGCTTTTTCTAAATTTAATAGTGTTGGTAAATGCTGGAAACCATAGGCTTGTACTATCTCTTTTTTATAGTAATCAAGAAGTTTTTGTTTTAATCCAGAGTTAGTTATTGATTGGATGCAAAGAAGTCTCAAAACTTTTATTAATGGTTCTTGCTGTGCTATCAAGTCTTCTATATAAGAATTAGGTTTATCTGTGTCAATGCAGTTCAAAAGTTCTTGCTCAACTTGTAAAGTATCCAAAAAATTAGTGGAATCAGTTACATCTTTGATCATTTCTGCTATAGTTGTATCTATAAAGTATGAATAATTATGTAATAAAAATAAAATCACAATTAATTAAATTAAAAATTATTAGTATATATTATTATTTATCACATATACGTTTTGCAAGAGATTGTTTAGTTGCCAACATATAAGGTAGTCTTGCTACAAACTGCTTAATTTCCTGCACACTTTTATCTCCATGCCTTTCATCAAGTTGTGACGATATAATTTTGGCCTTTCTACTGAGAACTGGACCAACTCCATTAAAATTTTTATCTCTGTAATTATTCATATTTATATAAATATCAATTTGATATAAACGAAATTTGGCTATTTTCTAAAAAAAGTCATAAAACCTTATTTCTGCAAATAACTCTTCTCCAGAATTCAGTATGATCCGCTGTTTCTTTTTCTCTAAAGGCATTACTGTTGGCGATTCATCAGAGTTTAGGAATTTTTCAGCGGGTAATTTAACTGTGGCTAAATAAAGTAAAAAACTATTGAGTTATATTTGAATCATTGAAAATGATATTATTAATCAAAGATACTACTTACTAACATTAATACCAAATATTTCATCAATCAAACCTTCGTAAGTTAATTGTGTAACCAAAGGTGATAATAAATCTATTGACCGATCAAGTAGAAGAAGGTGTTCAATTATAGGAGTTTGTGTATTATTAGCTTTTGTTTCTTCTTCTTCCCTATCCAGTCTCTGCATAAGTTCCCACACTTTGCTTGCGGCAGGTCCTCTTCCAGTAACTCTATTGATTTTTCCATAAAATTTTTGCATATTCTGTATTGCTTGTGCAACTTGATATAAGCAAGTTGGATCATTTTCCAAATAAAATTCTCTATAAGCACTGTTTATTTCCATGGACACCAGGTCATTATCGAAAGGAAATAGATCGCAAGAAAATTCTTCAATTAATGTAAAATTTCCAAATACTCCGCGATTTTGTAACTTCTTTTTACAAAGCAAACTTTGACGAGGTACAAAGAATATGTGGAATTCTTTACGCTGACGGCTTCCCTCTTCCCTGCACATAATATTATATACATATAATAAAAATGTCATTGGCTTAAAGTATTTTATTTAATAAATTTAGATCATTTTATTACCCATGAATATTTTGAGCAATCAAATCCATAAGATCCAAATGTGGCCTTGTAATAAAAATAACATTTGTAACATCAGCAGGAGGTAAACAACCACCTACTAATGGATATATTTTAATAACTTCATGTTCTTTGAGTGTATCATATTTGGCAACAAGACCCATTGGTCCTCCCAAAGATTCATCCCACACAATAGACTTGAAAAAAGATAATTTGATCATTAAATACCTACAATACAATACGATGATCCATTAATGTTAAAAGGAAGATCATTGTTTACCTTAGGCCCATCGCACTTTTCAAGTAAACAAAGTAACTGTTTTCTAGCTTGCTCTTGAATCAGGCCAATGTTTAGTCTTCCACTTGATAAATGTGCAGACGACATGATTTTGTTTTAATCATTTGTAAACAATGAGTAATGAGAAGATAAAAATCAATCTAACATTTGACGGCAGAAGCCAGAAAAGAGAAAACCCTGGTTAAATCCCCTGTGACAGTGACCAGCTGATACAGAACCAGACAGAACCCAGCTTATATATGGTACTTAACCACGGATACTATAACCTTTCTTATGTCCTGCATGTCATGTTGGTGTCATCGTGTTCGCGTGTGCAGTGCCTGGTATGTCGTCTGTTATCTGGGGTATGTAGCTTTTGGTACCCTGATCATGTTCATTAATTTTATTTTGCATGCAGTATTATATATAATATAATAATTATATAATATTTATTTTTTTACCGAAAATATCGTTTTTAACTAAAAAGAACCGTCAAAATTGAGAAAAAGGGTGTTCATGATATATTTTCACAATTTTTCATTATATTTACATTTATATTGTAAACATTTTAGTTTTATTTATAGGAATTTCAAATTTTATGTCAAAACGTTTAGGAAATCCTTATAGAAGTAATGGAGATTGCGCAGTCGCTGCGGTGCGGCGCGCTATTTGAAAATTCGAAAGATCGGACAATAAATTTATATTATTTAATAAAAAGTTGACTGCGCAATCTCCATTATATATCTAGTCCAGTCACTATAGCTTCAAAACAGGCCATTTTTGGAACAATCTGCCACCACTGAGATTTTTGCGCGAAGTTGTTCGGAAGCATGTAAGGATATAAAATACCATAAATGAAACAGCTAAAAAGTTGGGAAAATTGTTTAAACAACGGTGTAAAGTTATGAAAACGTGGTTTTTTAACTTTTGCGGAAAAACTATTAGTGCTAGCGAAAAAAAGTTTAGACAAAAAATATAAATATTTTCAAAACCTATAAAATGAGCTATGATATGTCAAATTCCAAGAATTAGTTTAACAGCAAAGCGGCGTGAAAGCCGGATATTGTCCATTTTTACAATTGTCAAAACTAATGTAATTTTCGTCGTAGATGATTGTAACAAAGCACTTTGTAAAGGTATCTATGCTCGGAATAGCTGGTAAAAATTTCAACTTTAAATGTTTATTAGTTTGCTGTCAAATCTATTTGTTATATAAAAAGATCGTCTCTTAGTCATTAATTTTCCCAGCTCACAGCTACGGTACAGTCTCAATTAGGTACTCATTTTACTCCTTAAGAGTTGTATTTTTATGTACAATTATGAACAAAATCTATTTAACAATTGTATTTGTTTAAAACAGGCACTCAAATTTAGGTGGAAAAAATTTACATGTTTAATAGATTTTCAACCTGAATTACTAAGAATATGAAGTCCCAATGTAAGTAGATTAACTAATGGATTCTTTATAAACATTTAACGATAAAAAATATTCGTCTAAGTTAATTAGAAATATAAATAATTTTTTTTTTAACAATCTGTTTTGTCGGCAGTTATTAATATTAAGAGCTGATACTTTAGTATAGTATCAACAATGAGTTAATGTTTAATGTTATACATATAAATAAGTATTAATTTTATTATTTAATGGTGAAAGTTTAGATGGCGGCAATGTGTATGATGGTTTCTCGAAGCAAAATGCAAGCAAAGAAGTGGGGATGCGCGCTGCCCACTATGAAGACGCACTAAAATCTATTGAGGTATTTTCAATCTACCAAGCAAGAAAAAAATAGCAATATCTTGGCTAATTATAAAGATATTTTGATATTTTGATCATTTTTTTTTAATTTAGGTTAGCTTAAAAAGTTATGCGCACCTACGCGATAATTGTAACAACTTTTTAATAATGTCAGACCGAAAATATAAACTTCTTTTTTGATTAGCATGATATGTTCATTTTAAATTATTATTTTACTATTAATAGTATTATAATATATTAATAAATAATGATTTATACCCCAATCGAGCGCTCATTTGCTCTCCCTACCGCGCGGCTTTTCAATAGTATCACGAACGGATGATGCTTCATTGTTTGTTATTACGAGTTTTTCACGCTGTTTTTAGATATAAAATGTTAGTATTACACGTTAATAATGCTTTGGTAATAAAACAAGTATTTAAATCATAAAATAATTATTTATTTGAAATGTGAAAAACTGCAAATAACAAACGGTATGCAATGTTTTTTTCTCTACTGTTCAAATAGCGCGCGATTATACAGAGTCAATGGTGCACCACAATCTAATGCGCTACTGCGCAGATTCGAGAACTGGCAACACCGCATATGCGCACGAGTCGTTCAAATTGCAGGTTAATTTTTCGTAGCAATAAAATTTTTAATTTAAAGAACAATTAATTAGTTTTTGTTGTGTTTTCATAGCGGGCAAATTAAATCGACCTAAGGGCAATTTTTTCGCCTTAATTGGATATTCCAAAAAGGTTTAATTAAAAAAATACAGCTAATTGATGTTTGAGCTAAATCTTAACTACTAATTTATTTTTCCTAAAAAAACTAAAAACGGGCAAATTAAAATTTTTACATATAGTTTGAAAGGGCAATTTAATATCTATAATCCGATATATTTACTTTTTTTAAATTGTTAAACTTGCAGGCTGGAACGGGGGGGGGGGGTGCTCGCAACGAACCTATTTTTTGGCATTGGGGGCAATGACTCTTTGGGCACTTTGACACGGTCCCGTATAACCTGGTATAACTTAATAACCTATAGGATATATCTATTATCATATAATGTTAGAAACTTATTAACATTGCATTATTATATTTTGAAATTTGTAAGAACATGTCACAAGAGTTTGTTAAGATAGATGGAAGCTTGGGCGAAGGAGGAGGGCAAGTCTTGAGAATTTCATTATGCTTGAGTGCTCTATATAGAATTCCTGTAGAAATAAATAACATAAGAGCAGGACGTCCCAAACCTGGCCTTTCTGCACAGCATTTAAAAGGTGTAGAACTTGTTAGAGATATGTGCAATGCTCAAGTGACTGGAGCTCACATAGGCTCTACTTGCTTGACATTTAACCCAGGATTTCTACAAAATAAAAAACAAGAATTTGTAGCGGACATAAAAACAGCAGGTTGTATTTGTTTGCTTGTTCAAATTGCTTTGCCCTGTGCATTGTTTTCATCTAAAGCAGCCACTTACATTTTTAAAGGTGGTACCAATGTACCATTTGGACCACAGATTGAATATTTAAAAAATGTATTTCAACCTCTACTAAAAAAATTTGGAGCTAGCTTTGATGTTAATGTATTACGAAAAGGATATTATCCACAAGGAGGAGGGGAGGTTCATATGCATGTGAAACCTATTCATAGTTTAAATGCTATTGAAATGGTTGATACTGGAATCCCAGTCAATATTGAGGGCTGGTCCTTTGTTGCTGGTTGGCCAAAAATAAACCAAGCTCAAAGAATGACAAATGATGCGAGATCTACTATCATCAAAGAATTATCAAAAAGAGATATTACAGTACCTCCAATTGATATTGCTACTTACCAAGAACAAAGAAATATTGCCATGGGAAATGGAAGTGGTATTAATTTAATTTGCAAAACAACTTCTAACTGTATTTTTGGTGGTTCAGCTTTGGGTTCAAAAAATCAAGCTTCAACGCCTCCTGGGATAGAAGCTGCTAATCAACTATTGCTTCCTATATTAATTGATGCTTGTGTTGATGAACATTTAGAGGACCAAATAATTATTTTAATGGCCTTAGCTAAAGGTCCTTCAAAAGTGAAAATTGGAAAAAATCCATTGACTTGTCATGCTGAAACTGCAAAACAAGTTGCAGAAATTATGTTAGAAAGCAGAGATCTGAGGTTTTCTTTGAACCAAGATAATAACGGATCGTACATTTTAGAGTGTAATGGGTTAGGATTAATGAATGAATTTCTGAATTGAAATTGTGATATAGTCAATGAATGGTTCAACTACTTTTTCTTCTAGATATAAATAAATTTTTTCTAATTATGTGCAATCAAAAGAAAGGACTTATTTATTTTAATCCTTAAAATGTTTGATCTAATAATTTTCCTTTGAATTATAATTGTAAGGTGACTTTTGCATGACTAATATGCAGAGCAGCCTGTACTTTTGAAGTATCGCACATCCGCTGATGAATCATCTTTAGGCTTCGTGATTTGTAATAATATTTTGTGGCTATCAGCAACTTCCCTAACTCAGCGAGCACAGAGTTCACTCATTTTGCCAGACTCCATGACTCTGAATTATGGACCATAATTTATGGACAATGAGTACCGGGCAAGTCTAAGATTTCATTTTTTATTTCAACTTCGTAATATGAAAAATTATTAAAATATAGTATCAAATTAATAGTTGATTTTCATGATCGAGTCCCATCAATGACGAGTGTGTAATATAAAAAGTCCAAATTCAACATTTACGTTTGGTACTCACCAGAGGTCACTAGGGTATATTTTGTAATATAATAAATATTATATATATATATATATATATAATATAACCGCGATAATAATTATTGCAGTTTCCTACGAGCGGTTATTCTGTGGAGACTTAAGATTCGAGTCACTCGACCACTCGACCACTCGACCAGTCGACGTCGACACACGAACTTTATGTAAAAAAGAAGTGAAAACACAAATGAGACAATACTTTTTTGGATATGTGAGCCGTGAACGCGTCAACAAAGATAAATGCGAATAAAAATATTAAAAGATAATTATAATAATCGAAAAAAGCTTTGCAAAAATGTATTCACTGAATATTGTGTGACGACTTACTTTATTTGCTCGAATACTTGTGTTGTGTCGCAATTTGCATGATTTGGCATAATTAATTCCTAGTAACAGATTTATACTTCACTAAATATAACCTAATATTCAACATATAATACAATATCATAGAGTTATAATGCAAGTATATTAAATGATTTGCCTTTGTTGAATGATGTCATACTTTGTGGTTATTTGGATTACCTCAGTTTATATAAAATAATAATCTTTCTGTTGAGTACAGTGAAAGAGTAATCAAAGAAATCTTTTATTTACAAAATGTCATCAAGAAATCTTAGTGGTGCTTGCCTTGATCAAAACAAATCTCTTCCAATTGACACAGCTTGCTTAAGTATCAATAATCTTAATGATCACGCAATCACCTTTTTCAGTAATTTTGAAGATTGTTTCTTGGTACGTTATATGTTTGAATATTTTTTATCTCTTACATATCAATCATAAAAATCATAATAAATATATACTTTGTATTTCTGAAGTGTAATGGACAACCTATAACAGATATACCAGCAAACACAAATACAACTATACAAATATCAACCAAATATCCATTACAAATATATTATAATGATACTGGAGCACAAAAGCCATATTATTGGCCTTGGTAAGAACTGCAAATGTCTTGTAATTTTAGAACAAAATCATAATGCTCGTTTGGATATTTTAGTGGTTCTTATTCATTTAAACAACATGGTCATTATGGATGGAATATAACAAAAGATCCAGGCTGCAAACCTGTGTATGATATATTCGAGCCATGGAATCCATATCTACGTAAGATCTTTAAACTATTTTAAACATGAATTTTGTTGAATAAACCTTTAATTTCTTTTTCTTTTGTGATAAAGCACTTCTTGCAGCAATTATGACATATTTACTAGCATTTGTCTTGATATTCACTTCCAAATTAATTATTAACGTTGTAATGGCATATTTGAAAAAACCATCAGAATCACAAAATGTATGTAATTATGTTATCTTTATTTTGAAATAATAATAATAATAGTAATAATAATAAAAATAAAAATATTAACACATTATTCTTCTGAAACATAGAATCTTGATAGGCTTCAAGAATCAGAATCCACTCCTGAAATGCTTACAGTTTCAAAGACTGCAATGAGATTACAAGCTTTAGATGCTTTTAGAGGGTAAACCAGATACACTTAACATTAAACACTGAAATTAATTTAATTTGAAAATTGGCAGATTTGAATAAACAATTAAACAATTTATTTTAGAATTGCAGTTTTATTGATGATATTTGTAAATAATGGAGGAGGAAAATATGTTTTCCTAAATCATGCAGCATGGAATGGTATTACAGTAGCAGATTTAGTTTTGCCATGGTGAGTGTATTAGATCATTTATAATAAAATGTTAAGATAATGTATAATAAAAAAATATAATAAACCTAAATTAATTATTTCAAGGTTTGCTTGGACCATGGGTTTTCTTATAGTTAACTCTGTTCGAATCCATCTTAGAGTATCGGTATCTCGCACTAGACTTATAATAAAGCAGTTCCGAAGAACTGTTGTTTTAATCCTCTTTGGATTGTTAATAAATTCGCAACATAATTCTAGACTCTCAGAACTACGATTTCCAGGTGTACTGCAGCTTTTGGCCATTTCATACTTTATATGTGCAGTTATTGAGACTAGTTTAGCTAATCCACAAAGAACGTTTCAATTTGGAAGATTTATATTTTTACAAGATATATTAGAAAGATGGATTCAGTGGATGGTTGTGTTAGTTATTATTATAATTCATACATGCATAACCTTCCTCTTACACGTTCCTGGTTGTCCAAGGGGATATCTAGGACCTGGGGGTTATGATCGTCGTGGTAAATTTATGAATTGTACAGGTGGGGCTGCAGGATATATTGACAGGCTTATTTTTGGCCAACACATGTACCAAAAAACCATGAATCCTGTTTATGGTACAACTCTTCCCCATGACCCAGAGGGTAATAAAATCAATTTTATTTTATCACTGGCAATTATAACTTATAAATGCAATATAGAAATAATCTAATAATGTATTTTATTTCAGGATTGATGAACACAATTTCAGCAATTCTTATAGTATTCATGGGAGTCCAAGCAGGACGTATTTTTCTTACGTATTACCAAGCTTATTCAAGGATATTTAGGTGGCTTTCTTGGGCTGGTGTGACGGTATATATTATTAATTTCTATATTCTTTTCATTGTTAAAGTAAATAAATTTGACACTATAAAATATTAAAAAAATTTTCATCAGGGTATATTGGCTGGCATATTGTGTAATTTCAACAAAGATAATGGTTGGATTCCAGTTAACAAAAACATGATGTCACTTTCTTTTATTTTATGCACTTCAAGTTTCGCTTTCCTTCTCTTTACAATTTTATATTATTTAATTGATTATAAAAAACTCTGGAGAGGTACACCTTTTACCCATGCAGGTATAAATTCAAGTTATACTTTTAAGTAAAATCAATGCAAAATAAGTTAAAGTAACGAGTCACTGCATTTAATAATGTAAATTTTACAGGTGCAAATCCTTTACTGTTGTACATCGGGCACTATTTGACAATGGGTTTGTTCCCTTTTGCATGGGAAACTGCTGGAACTCCTACCCACGCATCCGTTTTGACTATGAATTTATGGACAACTACATTATGGGCTTTAATAGCTAGCTTATTGTATAAAAACGATGTTTTAATAACAATATAAAACATACATTAAACAGAGATAGAAATCTTAAAAAAGAGAAATGTGTAAGTAAACTTGTAAAAGAGAGAGAGAGAGAGAGAGAGTGAATAGAGAAGGCACTCAAAAAACTCAATTAATTGTGATATGAACCAAATTATTTGTGAGGGTGGTAGATGTTGCATATAATATTTTTAACATTACATTCTATGAATAATTATTATTGGTTTATCTGACTAATACACAGTATTTTATAACATAAAAATGTGTTTTTTTATAATAATTATTTTTTACACTATAACACATGGGCAAAAAAGCCTAAGTAAATATAGTTCTTGGCAAGCACGATATGCTATTTCTTGCTTCATTACCATAAAAAATAATCTATTTTATATATTGTACATATATTGAGATAACAAACAATATAAAATATGAAGGATCTTTTAATTTCTAAGTATTTCTTTCCTCTGGCATTTTATATGGAAGACCAAGAATTTTGAAAATATCTTTCTCGCAAGTAATTTTTTCTGCCTTTCCTGGTATACCTAGTAAATTAAAAAATAGTTGGTTGAAAATTTTTTTTTTTAACTTTTCTATCCATTGAAGTTTTTAAATATTAATAACCTGCTATAGATAATTTCTTCAATGTGTATTCATTTAAAGTGTACTTCTTTTCCAAAGCATACGTTCTCATATTTTGGTTAAACATGTCACTTCCTGTAAAATATAGTACAGCACAATAGTATTGATCATAGGGAGCTAAACGTATATCTAATCTCCTATAAGAAGATTCCTTTGCATCATCTACTTTACATACACCCTGGAATGATAGAGGAGAAAGTAATTGATTTCCTATTTTAAAATTTTTATTTAATCAAATGATCATAAATCATGTACCATAAATTTAAAATCCCCATGAGAAATGGTATCAGTTATAAATTTAGTCACTTCAAGTTTTCTAATAAGTAATTTTAAGAGAGCAGTATGTTTCTTTGAATCTATAATATCAGATGTATAAATTGGATGAGTTAAGAGAACATCGATATCACCACATTCCTCTTTCCCCCTCCTATAACTGCCACAAATGGTTATAATATAATCCTCATCTATTCCTTTCGCAGCTTCATTAATTATTGTTTCAATTTCCTCTATTTCCTTTCTTGGAATATTTTTTTCAAAATCCTCTAAATACCTGAAAAATTAATTAGTTATAAACATTATAATTAATTAATCAGATTATAAATAAGATTAGATTTGCCTTGCATACATTAATCCTATTTTTTGATGATGGTTTAGTTTGTCCTGATGATGCTTCCTTAAATCATGTATAGACTTGATACCGGAATTCACTAACTCTATAGCTTTGGCTGGGCCAATTCCACTTACCCTCGTTAATTCATTTATAGCCATGTTATTTTCATTTTTGTTTATCTGCAAATGAAATTCTATTTCTATAAATGAAAAACAAAATTAGTTATTATAACTATGACTTGAAAAAAAAGCTCACGTCATCTAACTTTCGTAATTTTCCAGTTTCGAGGAATTCATCAATTTTTTTTCTGATTTTTGGGCCTATCCCAGGCAGCTTTTGTGCTTCTTCACCAGATTTGACTCTTTCCATTAGACTTGACAAAGTACTAGCAGCCTTCCGATACGCATTGTATTTATGAACATTTCGACTGACATTACGCTCGTAATTAGCGAGTTCTAAAACATACGTCATGAGATTTCAGAAATTTCTTTTATCGTCAATGTTGATAACGATGAAATTCCTTTTGAGTATACTGTTATTTATAAACATTTATTATAAACATCACTCGACGTCCCATAACATATATTATATATATTATAATAATAGTATGTGCTCTCTAAGACTCTGTGAATCTTAGGCAGTTGGTTAGTCTGATAGTCAATTCTGACTTGAAAAAAGTTATTTTTTTGTGGATTATAGTTGAAAATGTTATTTAGAATAAGAATTTCACTTCCCGCCGGGTCGAAACCCTGTGACCCAGCTTGAGGAAAAATCGAGAACTGAAAAAAGTCGAAAAAATCATGCATTTTTTCAGACATTTTCCTTAATAGTTTTGAAAATTCGCGATTTAGAGAAAAGTTACTACTACTAACATTGTTCACTAATAAATTATCTACAAGACAGAAAAAAAATCGAGTGCGTAAATATAGAATTTACATTGAAAATGGGACTAGAGTTATAGCAAGAATTATCAAATTTTTATTATACAAATAATCATTAATCAATGATTCCATCCTTTTTAACGTTCACGCTTTAAAGTAATGCAAATTGAAATCTCGAAACCCTACATAAATCGAATCAATAGTTTAGCCGTGACATAATAATCAATTTACTTTTGCTCGCAATCGCATTTATCGCAAAACAAATTTAAATAAAAATTATTAAATTTGTATAGGTTGCAAGTACTGCAGCTGCAGACTGCAGTGCAGTCGTATCTCGTATATACGAGATCTGGTAACACCGCACATGCGCACGAATCATTCAAATTGCAGGCTCATCAATTCCAGCAATAAATTATTAATTTAAATAATAATTCATTAGTTTTTGTTGTGTTTTCATAACGGGCAAATTAAATCTACCTAAGGACGATTTTTTCGCGTTAATTAGATATTCCAAGAAATTTGAATTAAAAAAATAATTAAAGTTTGAGCTAAATCTGAACTACTAATTTATTTTTCCTAAAGAAAACTAAAAGCGGGCAAATTAAAATTTTTACGTAGTTAGAAAGGCAAATTAATATCAATATCCCAATATATTTACTTTTTTTATATTTTATTTATATTATTACAGGCTGGAATGGGGGGGGGGAGGGATTTTTATTACATTAGCGGATACCTAGCTGAACCTAACCTAACCTACAAACTGTAAACATGCATGACTGTATAAGTGTATATATATATTATACTTATATGTATATAATAGCCCGGTTGTTGTACACAGGTTAGGTTCCAGTAAGAGAAGAGAAGCATGAAATGCCGATCTTTGCTTTAGTTTAATTATTACAAATAATATAAAAAGTTTTTTATTGGAACTGGCACGAAGAGGTTTAAATTGAAAATTGCTTTCAATCAAGAAAGAGAAAAATCCATTTAAAGTTAAATAATGGAGGTGGATGTGCAGAAAAGCCAAGTAACAACCGAAAAAAATTCTGAAAATCTCGTCAACTCTGCAGGAATGACTAGTGAGGAAATCATGGATATCTGTACAACGGTTTCACTTCAAGAGCATCCTTCTCCATGTAAAGAGAGGGAAAATCCTATGGCTTCTGCAGATGCCGCTGATGATGATTTGAGACAGTTTGATGTGCTCGACGATTTAGACCGTCACACTAATCAAGATGGATCTGACTCAGAAGGCTGTTCAAACGATAGCATGGACTCAGATATACCGGACGATGAGATTGAAGCTATGCTGGAAGAGGGATTACCAGATGAATTCAAAGGAAAGCGTACAGACAAAAGATCTGATATGCTTTATGAAGAAAAGGAGAAATTAGTCTTGGATGAAATTGGTCACAATCATTTTGATGTCTTGCCAGAAGGATGGGTGCAGGTAATTCAATGGATATAGTTTTTTTCTTATGTTTATTTGAACAATCGATTGAAATTATTTTTACAATGTCTTACTAGGTAACCCATAATAGTGGAATGCCATTATATTTGCACAAACAAAGTAGAGTCTGTACATTATCAAAACCTTATTTTCTTGGACCTGGAAGTGTAAGGAAACATGAAGTACCAGTAAGTGCCATTCCTTGCTTGCAATACAAAAGAGCATTAAAAGAAGAAGAGGAAGAAAAACAAAGGGATAAAGAGCGCATGCAAGCTGCTCAAGCTTGTAGCTTACCAAATGCCAAAATTGAAACAATTCAAGAAAATCGAGCAACACAGTCTCTTGATGGTGAAAATCTTAGAAACTATTGCCAATCACTGTTTCGATTTAAATCTATAAAAGTTATGAGATTCAAATCATGGTCCCAGAGAAGAAAATTCACTAAAAACAAAAAGCAGCGTAAACAATTGGAACGTCCAACATTACCTGATGGGACTAAACTTATTACATTTCCAGTTGGTAACAGTACAGTTTATTCAGGTAATTCAACACAAGAAGATGAATCGGCTAGTAGACCACCTAAACATTGGATCATGAATCCTTCAGGCAAAAGTTATGTTTGTATTTTACATGAGTATGTACAGCATGCACTAAAGAAACAACCCACATATAAATTCAAAGAGTTAGAAAATGCTGCAACTCCTTATTCTGCTGTTGTCTGTATCAATGACATGGAATATGGAAGTGGCTTTGGAAGTAGTAAAAAACAAGCAAAAGCAAATGCTGCTAGGAAAACTTTAGAAATTTTGATACCCCAAATGAGAGACAAGATTTCTGGTGATTCAACTACGGATAGTAATTCTGCTAATTCTAGTCAAACGATTAAACCTTCTAAAGTTAATTCTGATGCTGATCTATCATTTTTTGATGAAATTTCTATCAATGATCCAAGAGTTGCTGAATTTTGTGCAAAAACCACAGAACCCTTACCTCATGCAATTTTAATCACTTGTTTGCAGAGAAACTTTGGTCTTGGTGATATGCATATCAACTATTCAGTTAATACATTAAAACATCAACGTAATGAATTTACAATGCGAGTTGGTAAACATGAAGCCACAGTTATATGCCGCAATAAAAAGGACGGTAAACAACGAGCAGCTCAAGCAATATTACAACGTTTACACCCACACATTCATTCATGGGGTTCATTATTAAGACTTTATGGATCACGTAGTGTCAAATCCTTTAAGGAGAAGAAACAATTAGAACAAGAAATTACTTTACTCCAAGGAAAAGCAGCAGTGAACCAGCCAAATCACGCCATTCTAGAGAAACTTCGAGAAGAAATGAGAAAATTGTCAGAGCAAAGACAAGCAGTTAGACCTATTGGAAAGTTTATTCCACCAGATTTGCCAACAGGTTCATCATCCAATTTGGACAATGTTGATTTGTAACATAGAATATAAAACGAATTTAAAATCCCTTGAAATCTAAGAACATGTAAAAATATTGTTCATAAATACATGTAAACCATTATTAAATGAATGGTGAAATAACTTTATTCCTAACGAATTTTCAGAAATTTCTGACTGAAATTAAAATTTTCTACCAATTTTTAATACTTAAATTCTATTACATGTATTTAATCAACAATTTTTATTTCGTTCATTAATTATCGAAAAAAGTGAAATCAATTTAGTATTAATGTAAATAACGAAAATCTCTAGAAGTTTTAATAATTATTTTGATTTATATTTTTTACTTATTCAGTATTAATTTTTATTTTAATTGTGTAAAGTGTGTAAAGTACATTTTGTATAATTGTTCTATATTGTTATAGAAATTAATTCGTAATTTGTATACCCCACATTTTAGAATGAAAAGTAAATAAAGTATATTTATCGTATTCCTATATCGTATACAGACTACAGAATAACGTGTAAATAGTAGAGAATAATAATAATTCATTGAATTTATAAAAAAAATATATTTGTTTAAAATGTCGATTGCGTCAAAAAAGTCAAAATATTATTTTACTATTAATATTATTTATAATACGACGCTCGACAAAAATGAATATAATAGAAGTATGTAGATATTAATTAAGCGTATATTCATTATAATGACAGCCGGTATATTTTTTAGGTTATTTATCGCATATTTATATAACTTATAATATTGACGAAATTTTAGTACTTTTACCTGTTAATAAATCGCATATATCATGATTCGGATTATTTGATTTGCTAGGCGCCTTTCTTTTACTCATGGTGTTTTTACCAGGACGCAGTAAATTGGAAACCACCAAATGTATTTTCTTTGTTGACAGCTCTATAATCTATAATTTGTCGAAAGACCACTAAGGGCAAAGGCAACAATTCAACATGGCTACTGCGCAAAATCAAATTTATATTCGTATCGTTGACATCGTTGTGCGTCCATGTCTTCATGCCATGAATGCACGATTCGTAATGATTATAACGCGTTGTTAATAAAAATAATACTACAATAAATAGATATTAAGTTTTTCATGTATATGTTCTATGTGAAAAACAGAGACAGAAAGGTGGTTATATCAAGTACTATATCTAAATAAATTGTTTTCTACTCGTTCTTTTATTACTTTCGTTAAAACATTTTAACAGTATTACAAAATTATTATTACAATATTATAACTTAAACAGTCGATAGAATTTACAATTTAACTTTATTAAACTATACAAACACTTTTACGAAGTTTGGTCAAATTTAGCCTAATTAATCTAGTTTTCGTAGAATTTTGATTTTTTCTTTTGTATAAGTATATTTTAATTTATTAAACACTTTTAATTTGGTTAATTGTTGTAACAATAAAGTACTATAGATAGCTATACAAATAAAAGTTTAGTCTTGGTAAGTAAACTAAGATGTGATTGTTAAGTAGCGATGTAACGAAGTAACGAAGTAACAAAGTCTCACAAATTTAATATAAAAATCGAATAAATATTTGTAAAGAGCAGAATTAAATAAACTATTGGACGGACATCTACTGAATTGGAATAATTTAGGCAGGGAAGCTACAAATATGTAAATATGTAAATATGTAAATTAATGATTTACACAAATATATCTTTCTAAACCTAGATGTTTCCATGTCTTGACTAATTGGCAAGTTTTTATATATACATACATCTAGTTATGGTTCAAGGTAAAGTCTAAACTCTCATGGTTGAAGTTTGACATAATTACTAAATAGGCACACGACTATATACTATATGATTACTGGTACAAGTGCCACAAATAAGGAAAACTAAGGAAAAAAGAACGGCTATTCCTAATATGGATACGTAGAGCCAAAGTTGATAAAATCTTTCAGGTAACCATAAGATTGTAAAATCTAAAGTTTTTTCTTGAGTATCTGTAAGATATTGTATTCGTTTAACATTTAATAAATAAATATTAATATTTTACAAATGTTTGGTTAAGTAATTAACAGTTATTACCTATGTAAGCTAATCCGTAACCCATATTTGGGGTTCCCATTCTGTAAGAGCACGTTGGTATCTGAATTTCATGTATATCACCCATGTCTAGCCTCAATTGATACAATGGTGTTTTGTGAGGTGGAAGAATCCATATTTCACTTAATTGATCAGTTGCTGTATCTAAACTCATATGCATAGCTTTATGCTCGTGTGCAGTAAAAATAATTTGAGGAGATAATTCTTTGAGTACCTATAGTAAAAAGTAAATTTAAAATTATATGATTATGAATCCATAAACAATATTTCTCGTTTTTTAAATAGTACATACATTTTGCACAAATGTCCCTGGCATAAACAGTAAGGGCATATGGCTAAGTACAACATTAGTAGTGTTTCTTTCAGCGTAATCATTAAGAAATGCCTCTTTTGGAGCAGCTGGAATCACTTTTGTTAATCTATTCACCTGTATTGAAAAGAAAAGAAATTGATAACGGTACAAATGAAAGTTATTGCATGGTTATTGTAATAGACTGTATTAAACTGATTCCTACCTTAAAAAATGTTGCTGTGCTGTATACCAATGTATCAGCTTGGGTATATGCATAATTAAATCTTTCATGAATATGAGAAGATACCATATCTTCTTCACCCCCAATATCATTATCACCGGGCAAATAAATTTTCTGCACATATTTATTTAAATTAATAAATTAAAAACATTTAAAATGGTCAATTATTAATAAAGAAATCCTTAAATATTTACCATAATATGATCTGGAGTATCAAAAATATTAGCCAGCCTTTTTTTATATTTTTCAAAATCTTCTGCATTAGCAATATGACCTTCGTCCATTAAGTCACCAAGAAAAACAATAACATCAGGTTGAGAACGGCTTAAAGCTCTTGAAAATGTTTTCTTTAAATATCTGAAAATAATTAGAAAAATTACATTTCTATTATATATTATATTATAATAAACAGAATCAAATGAGATGAAATAGTAATAGTATTATTCATTTTACCTGTCGCTATCCCACATAGCCCATGCTGAACCTTTGTAATTTTCATTTTGATATCCAAGTATCTGTGGATCAGCTATCAGTAAAACTGTAACACAGTCTATACATTTACGTACAGACCATCTAAAGGCTTGAATTTCATACGCAAGAAATTCATTATAGAGTACTGTGATTCCCAATAACAAACCAATAAAATAGACTTTATGCCTTGTTCTGAAAATAAGTCAGTAACTTTTTAAGAGCTAAAATAACTTTTGTAATTGACTAGATGAGAGTATAAAATTCATGAAGCTACAGGCAACAAGTCAAGTAGAAATTGAATCTTATAGGCGATCTTAGGTCTAATTTTATAAAAGGATATGATTTTAAATAAAAGTATTTAACTTAAGAAAACGGCTGCTTCTCAGTTAAGAGTTGTTCGTTAATAAAACTGTAAATATCGCAACTAGACTGGTTGTATCTAGTTAACCCTATAATTAAGGTTAATTGCATAAGCAATGAAATGTATGTTGTAAGAATGAACTCACCTGTTCCGACGTATCATTTTGCCAATTGTTTATCGAACGCGTTGGTTTCGCGTTAAAATGCGTAACTTTTCGCATAATCCTGTACGAGTGTTTATTTTTCACTTCTATTTCTTAATAACATTAGCTCAACGAGATTCATCGTACTGCTAGCAAGCAGTGCATCATTGCAAGTACATGTTGGATCTTTCTGTTCCCACTATCCCAGGGGAATTTCCCAATTCCCACTATCCCAGTATCCCGCTGAGGACTGAGCGCACGCAGTAACCAGCTGATGATCAGTGGTTCTCCCTTCATCTCCGCCTCTGATTTCCGCACACTTCCACTGCGTGCAGTATAATACTGTGAAAGTTCCACCAGTTCCACCAATTCCCCCAGTTCCACCAGGTTCCACCAGGTTCCACCAGGATTCACTTAGGCGCGAATACGTGCCGAGTTTTCAAAACGATTTTTTACCGCGAAATTCTATATTTAATCGTTGCTGACTCGTGAATTTCATTGAAAGTCAAAGTCATTGGCACTCCTACGAGTTCCAATGATAGTCGATTTGACTAAAATACAGGCAACAATAATATCAGAGTAGCGACGGATGAAGTGAGCAATAACCGACACCCAGCTGACCCAACGACTCGACAATGGCACACAGGCACATTGGTATATTAAAATAAAATAGGCTGCACAGGAATAGTAAGTGACGTTGCATGTTAAATTGACATTGTCAAGAACGTCAACCTTGTTTGCGACCCATTTTGCAAATTTAATTAACAGTATTATTAAGGCTAAAAAATATGATAACTAATAAAAATAAAAAGAATATTTTAATTCATGAATTTATGTTAGTAGCAGTGATCAACCGACAGTGGATAAAACTAAGAACGCGAGGAATATATTTGTTCCTTTTTTTAACTTTCTACTAGAAACACGCTCGATAGTACATGCCGGTAGAACGTCGATCGCCATCGTCAACTATAATACCCTTATGCACAATCATCCACAAACTCCTGGATCGACATTAACATACAGCGAGAATTGGTGGTGGCAAACGGTGAACGGGTGAACTTTCACCAATTCCACTACTTCCACTACTTCCATTACTTCCACTACCACTGTAGACTGCTATTATTAATGAACAATTACTAATGAGCATTTTAATTACTATAAGTCCTCGCGCAATTGTTTTTGTGTCTAGCTCCGATAAAAGCAGACGAGTCATGTTTCATGTATCAGTGTGGCCACACAGCCACACTGCGACACGACCATTGCTACAGTCGCGCGTAAAGTATACATATACTGTATGTGTATGTATGTATATATATATATATATATATATATATATATATATATATAATGCATATAGAATAAGAGAGGGAACCAAATAGCAACGCAACTCCTTCTTGAGTCCTGCTAGGGCCACGGCAGTAGCACTACTGCTGATGCGGAACGTGACAGGTGACAGTTCGATCAGCATTATCGCTAGCCTATTGAAATTGTAATCTCGATAGAATCAGTGTTATCAGGGGCTAACTCTAGCAGACACGTCATTCATTGAGCGAGCGCTGCTCCCGCACATTTTGGCACGATATTTACAGACAAACGATCGAGTGTCATACAAGCTGTATTGAGAATAGCGTCGATTAGGTCTGATATTTTGAGAAAATAAATAAAAGCGTCCAAGCGAAAAAATTGTTTTTAACAATCCGGACCATGTGATCCGGCGCTAAAGGTATATATATAGCGCCTTACCTTCTTCGTTGCAGACAGAGGCTCCTTTATTCGAGTAAGATTTTTTTACCAACACGGCTTATCAATTGCGTTAACAGTTGTATGCGTGCTTTCGTTGTTTTCCAATTATTTGTGTCTGCTTCGACTTCCAAGTGGAAAAATCGGACTTTTCCTATCATAGCATCATTCTTTTCTAATTGCTTCTTAATTCTGATTAGAATTAATCAGATTTTATATAGCTTCCAGTAATACTTTCATTAACGTTAAAAGATGGCTTTAAATTTCTTGAGTAATGTTTAAAAGCAATATTTTCCAACTTTTCTTATTGTTGCTTATAGATGATCGTCAAATGGTTTTCGAAAATTTTATCTGTCAAACTTATCATTTTGCAGATCATTCAAAATGCCTAAAGTTCTAGAAATTTACTTAACATTCGCTATTTCCATAGATTTGTCATGGCTGACTCAACTATTACTGTATCGGAAGCGAATTCCAAAATTGATCCTAGAAGAGTTCATTTTAATGTTACGCAAAGTAATGAACCTAATGGAATTCTCATGACCCATTCATATGTACCTCAAAATTCTACTGAAGTGCTAAGCTCAGGATTCAATTTTAATCCTGTGGACGATTCCAGGCGACTCATTGCAGACAATTTCTCAACTACGATAGGAGAAATTAGTCCTTTAATCAATTTATCTAGATCGGTAAATATTATAAACTATTATTAAATTATTTACGGATAATGAAAATATTTTGAATTTTATTAGCGACCAGCTTTAGCTTTGCAAGAATTGTTAAATCCTAATCACCAAAGACAAATCCAACTACAGACTTCATCAAATGATCTTGCAAATAGTGTTGTTATTAACGTGGATGGTCATTCATCGAACTATGATGTTCAAACCCAACAGTCTTCAAGTACTGAACATCAATATCACATGCAGACAGACAATTTTGTAAATAATATTAGAGAAACTGCTAATGCAGGCAATCAACCTAACAATAATAACAACAACAATGCTGAAACGAATTCATCACAATCTCTTATTCTTAGTCCTGAAGCACAAGCTACACGAAAGAACTTGGAAAATTATCATGGTTTTTTGACAATATTATTTACCAAATGTAAGCAGATAATTGATTTTATTTTCAAAATCTTATTATGATAATTTTAGTATTAAAATATTTTGTCTTTTACTTGCAGTTATGTATGATAATGGTAATGAAATACTGAGTTTTGTTTTGTTAGTTGCTGCATTTATTCGAGCCAATAATGACTTGAAAAGAGAAATATTAAAACAACAAAATCGAAGTAGAATGGCCTTAGGGGGAATTTTGTGTTACACCATTGGCTGTTTCATTTTTATTAATCTTGTTTTTAAAGAACCTATATTTTTTTCAAATACTTCACCTGTTACAATTTCTCAATTATTATGGACTGTTGCAGTAACAGATTATGTCTTGAAACTTATAACTGTTGGTATAAAAGTTCTATTAACTTGTTTACCTGGAAATGTACTTTCTTTCCAAAAAAGGGTAAGTATTAATTTTGGAAAAAAAAACTTTAATTTTATGAGTATCGTATGAGATATTTATATTTTATTAACAATTTAAATGACTATTTCATTAATTCTAGGGAAAGTATTATTTAATGATAGAGGCTACTTCGCAACTTTATCGGTGTGGTGCTCCAGTTAAAACATGGTATCATTATTTGTACTTTATCTATGCAGGTCCAGATGAAGTGTTTGGCATATCACTATTTATAATATATGCAATACACAAGGGAGTTGACATTATATCATATGCCAAACAGTTTTTTGATGCTGCACGGAAAATGTCACAAAACGTGGTATATATTATTTTAAATACTTTATTTAATAATGTATTAAATTAATGTTTAGGTATTGATTTGATTTATTGAGAATTTTTAAATGAATTTCAGAGCTTAGGCGAATCTCCAACAAAAGAGCAGATTGTTGCTGCTGGTGGCATTTGTGTCATTTGTCACGATGAATACTCTATGCCAGTTCGGCTTCATTGCAAGCATATTTTCTGTGAGAACTGTGTTACCACATGGCTAAACACAGAAAGATCTTGCCCACTGTGCCGTGTATCGATAACGGATGATCCCATATACAGGGATGGACAGACAACGCATTTTGTTCAATTGTTTTAGATCTTTCTCAAAATAGAAAAAGTTTCTAATTTCAGAATGTCCATTTTCAAAATTCATACCAAAATAGTGTACATTTAATGTTTAAATTTCAAATATCAAAAAGAGCTAAATGACAAATCAAATAATGAGGTAATGAAAAAAGCTGTTGCTACATTCATATATTGCATATTCTGAAATTAAAAGCTTAGTAAACATGATTTAATAAATAATAATGTTTGTAAATGAATCGAATACAAAGGATCCTATTTTTAATTGCATCTTTATAAGAACTATTTTGTTGTAAAACTGCATGTGATTTTTATAACAGTAGCATGATATCTATAACAAGCTTGTTACAGATAGCATATATATCCAATTAAATTTTATGTGAAGTGCATTTTATTTCATTTTAAATTAAAAATTGGAATATATTATATATTGGAATATACTCTAATACGATTTATTTATGAAAATTATTAAATATTTAGAATAATATTACTAATAAAGACTACGAAGAATGAACTATTAAGTGTGATTTGTACAAAGTTAACATAAACGATATTCGTTTTTGTGATCTATTCAATGATCTCGATGTTATGAAATATACAAGAAATTTTTAATACTTAAGTCAATGTTTTATTACAGTTTAAATATTAAAAAAGTACTTACTATTTTTGAACCAATATGATATAAGTTTTTTCAATTGCTTTAAATTTAAAAAACTCATTATCAAAAAAATCTTGTATAATATTTGTACATAGTCATTAAAAAGAAATTTATAAAGAATGCTTATTAATATCGTTTATACTTCTTACAAAAAATTTTTTTCATTTTTAAGTGAAATTATTTTTTATTATCAAATTATAAATTTAGAGAACATATAAAAAATATGACTTATGATGGCATAAAATAAATGTTTATAAAATTTGGATAATGTAGGATTTTTTTATGAAATAAATTCATGTCTCTGCTGTAATATTTCTTTACTCTATTTAGAAAAAATGAAGACTTCCTTATATCAATATGTGATAATAAACTTTTCAATTAAAGAAAATAATTGAAGATATCAGTCCTTAAAATTTTAATTCGATATCTTTATTTTTTCCTCAATTGTGACTGAAAGTACTCTCCATCACTTCTGGTTGCTTGGTTATTGATTTGTTTATGACGTTCTCGACTCACGATTTCTTCAATGACTTCTCCATCACCTTTAATTAACCTGAAAAATTGAAAGATTTTAAGATGAAATCAATTGCTATTCAATGAAAAAACGTTTGCCATAATGCTGCATTCATTAATTTTTACCTATGTCTTCCAGATTCTTCATCATATATTCTTCGAACAACATTTTGTCGTTTTTCCCATTCCTTTTTAGATATGGGAGCCATTGCTTTAGATCTAAGAGACTGCTCTATTGAAATATCACTTAGTAGTCTATCAGTGTCTACCTTAGTAGACAGTTTTTTTTCTTCAGGGGCAGAATTTTTAACCTTTTTGCTGAGTTTCTTTTTCAATTTCTTCTTCTTTTTCTTCTTCCGTTTCTTTTCTTTTTTCTTCAATTTTTTTGCCAACTTTTTCTTTTTCTTCTTTTTCTTATCTTCTTCTGAACTACTACTGCTACTACTGCTTGACTCGTCACTAGAATCATTGGAATCACTGCTATCACTATCAGAGCTGGAGGATGTATCTGAAGATGACGAAGATGATGAGGATCGAGATCTTTTCTTGCGTTTCTTCTTTTCAGGAGTAGGTTTATCTACTTCTATTTCTGACAAATCTATTCTTTCTTCTTCTACTTGTTTTTGCTCAGGGGATAGATCTGGTGTCTTTTCATTTCTGCCACGGTCTTCTATTTTTTTTTGCTCTCTGCTTGATTTTGAGTCTCTTAATTTTCCTGAATCATTTCCTTTTGCTTGGCTACGATTTTGCACGTATTTCTCAGTTGAAGTATTTTGTTTCCAATACCTCTCTCCAGTATTTCCAAATCGATTGACAGACCTATCAGGTTGTCTTCTATCAAAATTTCCTTGATTAGTTCTATTCCAATTAGTTCCTTGATTTCTTTGGTTTTGAAACCTGTTCCTTTCATCGTTATTTTGATTCCAATTCCTGTTATTATTTCTGTTTCTATCATTAAAGTTTCGTTGATTGAATTGATTATCTCGACGTTGTGGAAAATTTCTACCATTTCTGTTGTCAAATCTGTTATTAAACCTTTGGTTATCAAAGTTTCTATTTTGTTGGAACCTGCCTTGATTTTTCTGTGGAAATTGTCGATCATTGCCTCTGTTATTTCTACGATAATTGTCATTGTCACCATTTTGGAAACTCCTTCTTCTCACATCTCTTTCATAGCCGGGGTTAGAGCCAACTTTATTTGACCTAACATTTTTCTTAGCATTAAAAGAACTTCTACTACCATTAGAACTGGCAGAAGATGCGCTACGTATCCTGGTTCTCTGCTTCTTACTCTTATCGAAGCTATTCTTCCTCTTGGGTGAGCCTTCCGAGTCTCTACTAGACTGGGAATTTGACTCTTGAGACTGCTGTTTTCTTTTACGGGATCTACCTTCGGTAGAATCCACTCGTGAAACGTGAGCTACTTTCCCACTCATATTAGATGGTGTATTCAATTATAAAATCTATTTCTCTGCAACGAAGATAAAGCTTTGTAAGTATAGTCTATCTATAAAAATATTTAAAGTGGTAGCTAAGTTATGCAACAATAAAGGCTCTATCTCAAAATACATTGTCACTATAAAGAACCCCGTGTTCCATTCCGATGTTTTTATTTACAAAGCAAACGCAAAAACAGTTGAAAATTGTCATTAGACTCAAAGAAAGTGTGTATATGTATGTGTACGTATATATGTATGTATATACATATAGAAGCTATTCCTCGAATGCATCAACTAGTCAGAAAGCCGACTAGATAAAGAAAACGGCATCAAAATATTTCGTAGTCAAAACGTGCTCGAATTCCCAGAATCTAAATAAGCACGTGCTTCCTTCATTGTTGCATTTAGCCATATACGCGGGTAGTCCCATAATTTAACAAGCACAAACACATTGATCACCTTAAAAATAACATAACCCCCAAATTGGCAATTGAAAGACCAGGAGGACGAGTTCATCAGCATTTTATTCCAAGCCGCTGGAATCTTTGTAGCCTAGAAGCCTGTCTCTTGTTGGCTTCTCTTATCTCAGTTTAAAATCACACTCGATTTTACAGGAGTAGAAGTAACTCTCGCAAGGAAATTTGCGTCCATCGACGCGTAGGTATCTGATCTGGTATACTATACTCGTTTCCGAGTTTGTGCGTTGAGAAGCGCGCGCAGCTTGTTATATATATAGTATACATTATATATATATAATGCATACATGCGAGTATTCACACGTTCGCGGTTCGAGCTTCGAGCTAGAAGAGATTAGAGATACGACCTCCGGATTCAAGGGTTTCGTCATTTATACAATAGATTTATTAATTAATAATATATAAATCATCATTCGAAAAATTGGAGTAAATATACAAAATTCACATACGCTCTTCACTTCCGTCATACAATTATTATCGTCGTAT
This sequence comes from Apocrypta bakeri, assembly GCA_018906985.1. Lineage (NCBI taxonomy): Eukaryota > Metazoa > Arthropoda > Insecta > Hymenoptera > Pteromalidae > Apocrypta > Apocrypta bakeri. Next base: position 1,765,652 of record JACCIA010000008.1, on the reverse strand, counting down.
GGTCTTTTCCGTCTTCAAGGTTGATTAAGAGCTTTAACTATATATATTATGCATTCATAATCAATGCGTATACGTTTCTTAAAATCGGTCAGTTTCACACCAGCTCACACTCTCACAGTAGTTACAGTCGAATGCCGCGAATCTAACGTACTCACGATGTTACATGTTACGATGTATGATGTATGATGTTTGGCCGCGCACCGGCACACGGCGCTAAATACTTTTATATAGCGTATACAACATATATGAGATATGAGATAATATATTCATAATACTTAAATACGGCGGTATGTGCGAGGTGGCGACTGATCTTTGAGATTGTGAGATTTGCACTTTTGCAGAGGTAACATTGAAGATATATTATGAGTTTTATATTATGATTATTGTTGCGCTGAGGGTGCAAGCCGGATCGAGTGGCGCTGGCATCGTTGGGAAGAAAGAATTTGCTGTACATATAATATAAGTACTTTGCGCACGTAATGATTACCGGTTGTAAATTTCTAATTGATACATGATACTGCATTCGATTTATTTTCCGACGTACAGTTCCTGGCAAATTATAATAATTTTTTGAAAATATTAAGTACAAGAATAAAGTAAGCTGAATTTTTTAACTCAGGCTGAAAAATAAAATTCTCTGATACAAATAGTCGTAGCGTGTTTCTCATTTTTAATGTTGCAATTTACATGTACTTCATTCTTATAAGTGTATATTTATATATTCCAATTGATTATCAAAATATAATTTCATGAAAATTCATGAAAATTCATGAAAATTCGTAATATAGTGTACTTTATGTTATTTTGTATAAATTCTTAATATGAAAGTTAAATTTATGTCAAAGTAGAGATGTATGTGCGATGCAGTTGATGTTGAGTGCCTGAGTGGTGATCTGGTGATAGTAACTTATTTATCACCACGAGCATGAATCTGAATCAATTTTAAGCAGTTACCGTATAATCTTTTTCTTTTGCTTTTATTCTTTTAGTATAACTTATTAATAACTGGACAATTGTGAAAATACATGGAAAAAATCGATTTGGAGAAAAGACAAAGATCATTCATCTGGATCCTTTAATTTGATTGACGCTAGGGTATTTTATGTAAAAATAATTTTTTCCACCTTTTAATAATTTAAATAAATTAATTGAAATCATTTAAAAATGTTTCTTCGTGTAATTTGATGTACCCACAAAGTGTATACGAGATCTAAAGATTATCGAATTCTTTCATATATTATTAATACAGTGCTTTTCGTAAAAAAATATTATTAGTATTTAAATGAAATTATACTTATTTATGGAAGTAAAAAAATATTTCCCATTTTATGCTAATGTAAAGCAGTCTAGAAATGGATAACATTAAACGTTACGAGAAAATATTACAAAGAAACGAATTTTTTAATTAAAAATCATTGGAAGTTTTACCTGGTTTTACTTAACAGTTAATTTTAAGTAAATGTATTATAGAAATATTTTCGAAGTGAATAAACAAAAACAAGAACTTTATTAATATAACTGCTGTCAGAGACAAAACATGTTTTGATTCAGGTATTATCACTTTGAAATTATAAATAGTTTTCAAGAATGTCAGTTTTAAATTTATAAAGAACCTCGATAATCTGAAACAGATGATATGTACATATTAAAAGACTGCATACATGCGCGTTGGGCGCACTAGATTCGGTAAAACTTGAAATGATATTACGACGCAACATTAACATGTCGAATCTTAAAATACACTTCACAAAACTAAGATTACCGAGTTTAAAATAGGTTTATGTTTAGTGCGTTATAACATCTAAATCATTGGGCAAAAAATCGTAGTCTTATGATGTCAACGTAAGCGACGTATTTAACTGACTGACTGACTGACAATGCATATATTTATCTTTGTAATGATTGCGCGAATGTATAAAATAAATGAAAAAAAAAAATAAATAAATATATATACATTTAATTTTCTTAATTGAATAAATATTCGAAAGAAGGGAACGAAACGTTATGCTTATAACGAAGAAACGCAGTTAAGCATTTTTGTTCTTATTATTAAGTACCGTGGGGATATGCATGTAATCTAGGAGAACGATTCTAGATGAATCGAGATCGTGAATTATTCTCGAATTTCGGAAAACCATCAAGAGTTTGTAATTCCATAATTTCCTATCATCCTTAAAGCTCGGGTAAATCGGAATATACGCAGAAATATCAATAGACCTCGAACCAATTCTACAATTGCAACAGCTCCGTTTATTGGCATTGACCCTGCGCCAATTACACACTATATGCAGTGCCACTGGCGAAAGCTTTACAGTATTGCGCGCACAGTTCAAATCTAATAATATTTCTTTTTCCCGAATGTCTCATTTCGCTTGGGATGCGAATGGCGAAATTCCAGTTATGCTACAAAAGCTCATCGGGCGCACCATCTTAGCGCGTAGATGGATAACAGTAGAGCCGCGCGTTCTTTGAAGGTGCCCTTGACTGACCTCCGTGTTCTATCTGTACAAGTGAGCCGCGCAGACTCGGATGATAAGCGCGCAAGCGGCGCGACTGGCGCGAGGCGCAAGGCAAGGTATGTCCTCTGGAACTGTGTCCCATTGGTTGCTTGCCGAGGCGCGTGGCTGACTTACCAAGCAGCGGACCACGGTTCTCGAGATCATTCACGGTCTCGATACCGTCACCGTCTATGAACAACCGCGATCTACAGATCTTTGACTGCTAATCGAAAGTCAAATTGTACTGCGGACAAATGTCGCCATCTACATCCTGCCAATGAAAATCTACGAAGAACCACTAAAAAACGCTAAAAAAGGCTAAAAACGTTAAGAAAGGCTAAAAAACGCTAATAAACATCGGTATCGACAGCGGGTCACTGACGTAATTCGCGCTCTCGGATCTCGGTTGAGATTGAGAACCCGCAAAGACGAGAGATTACGGCCACTGGAGGGGGAGATCGTACGGAATACATAGCACGGAAGCCGCCGCGCGCAGCTGAAGCTAGTTCTCAGTCGCTCTCTCGCTCTTAGTCTGGATCGACAACTCCGCACTTCTCTCTTTCATCAGTCTTTACTCTTGAAGTAACGCAGTCTAACGCGTAAGTCTCTTTTACACGATATACCATATCCTGATTGATACGAGAAAATATCGAAATATCGAACTATCGAACAAAAATTAGACGCTAAGTACGCAGAAAAATTTCGTAGAGGAACGTACTTATCGACCGTGACACTTTGTCTAGCACGCTACTCTGACCTTGGCTGACATTCGCATCGCGCGCGTGTCCGATCGATGCTGCCCGTACGACATATAGGACTTATAACCTTTTTTACGGGAAATACAAGTATAAATAAAAGTAGCTTCAACGTTTCCTGTCAAATTTTTGCATAAGCGATTTAATTCCCGCGCTTGCACCGCTCGGTGGGCACCTGATACAAGTTACGTAACTACGTAACCGTGGTGATTTTGGCGTAATGCGAGCTTTCGCACAAACACCCATGCACGTATACTTGGATCTTGCAAACTTGCACTTTTTTGCTGTGAGATTTACGCGAGCGTGAACTGGGCGTGTAATAGGTGAATGGAAAAGTTGTTTACGCTCGCAGCATAACTTAATGCATGTTAAGAGCTCGAGTAGGCAGCTTTGGGAGGTTTTAAATTATAGTATATGTGTATAGGAGACAGTTGGATATTGCGTTATAGAGGATACGTAAATGCCTGATTTCAATAAGACTGCTTTCTTTTCTGTACTGTAGAAAGTGTATACTTTCGAATCGACTCATCGTAGGTCTATTCAATTTCATAACTATCAAAATTCCTGCATTAGATTTTATTTTTCACGTACTTTTAGCAGATATAACGCAGCAGATATAACGCAGCAGATATATATTTATAATAGCACGATATTACATTCTACATTCAGATTGTTTTTTTCGTAAGAAAGTTAATAAATATTATTACACATATTAGACAAATTAACAGCATGAGAATTTTAGATGATCATTTTAGATGAAACGAAATCGTTCTACAAAAACATAGAGTTCAAAATAAAGCCTCGTGAAATATGATCAATTCAGCATCCTGTTTGTCTAGTCATAGTCGTCAATCATATACGGTTCAAAGTCCACATTTTTACTAATATCAAACGATACTGCGCGCATTAAAATACAATTATTTCTATGTATAGTAAAGTGATTTCATATCGAACATCCGCTAATAATTCCTCACTGTGATATCGCGAGTCGATGATATTCAAAGCAAAGGGTCATACTTATCATACTTATCTTAGTAAATAAACTAGGGATCCTCAAAAATTTTTCTTTCTTCTCGTATGAACGTATCGCGACATATGATATGCAGGGCAAACTTAATAATAAATGATTGTTTATCTGAAATTTATAAATTTTTGCACGTTATCTTGCGCTTTCAAATTCTTTCTTACGACACGTTCTATCTTAACTCGTTGGATTATCCAGTCAAGTGCTAGATACGTTATAATTCAAACTTGTTGCGAGACTGATTCATCAGCGATTGAAATTTGTTCAAGTCTCGAAAGAAATTCATCTATTTGATTAAATGAAATTCGTATTAAATGAAACAAATCTCCTTATCTGAATTTTTTTAGTACTGTACTCAGTACTGTACTCGAATAATCTATGCAAATACAAAGTATATGTATCGATTATCTAAGAAAAGCAATAATATATTTTCGAAAAACTGTTATAGCATATGTAACGTGTGATAATTTAAAAAAAGTCTGTTCCAACAATGAGAAGAGAAATTCTCACCCCCGTGGTTCGAAGCCACGGGGTCTGTCGCGTGTTAAACGTTTTCTTGTTTATTCTCTTCATTTATATATATAGTATATAAATTGACGACTAGGCTGAAAAATTTCATGGAAAGCACTTCTCTGTAATTAGCTGACTTTCTGCAATCACGGGTATCCACAGTTAATAACCGCATTCAAACTATCAGCCATGAATTTTTGTGACTTTTCACGTACTGAACGTGGCTATTGCTCGTATCTAAGTCATTTAAGTTTCTACTATTTCTCCATGCTATTGGTCACGTAGTCACTTTTTAATATTTACGCATAGATCTATACAGAATACGATTTTTACGATGCTATTAATCGATTTTCATGTCATTCTAAAAAGTTAAACAAAATTTTATTACCTAGCGAAAATATACCTATAAGTAATTAGTTAAATAAAAAAGAACCAGTCGGAAATAGTAATAATCGCAATAATTGATCGCAATATTAACATACTGCAGCACCGAATGCTTCTATAGATATATTTGTAGACACGTCTATGTAAGAAGTATAAGTAAAGTATAAAATGTAATGTTCTAAAACTAATACACCAGAAAGACTTTTTGCGCGCACTCGTCCTTTATCGATCCCCTTTTATATCCCGAACAGCTGTGAGCGCATGCGATGAGGGTTAAACGTGAAACTCGTTTGGTGACCTTGCCGTAACCTTCACCATTAACGTTGTTAGAACCACGTTTTCTAATATGCTCATTCTTATTGCTTGTTACTTATTACATAATACAGAAGCACAGAATTATTAGTTTATTGATTGATTTATTTATTTATAATTGAGATTATTAGTGTATGCCTCTTTTAAATAGAATAGATGTGTTTTGTAGAAAGAAAGAATAAAGCTGTTGAACATAAAGATCAACCTTTGCATTACGCGTTAAAGATTACAGGTTACTAATCGTGTGTAGAGTCATTCAACGTAGACATAAAACGTATAAAAACAAGTATCAAAAAAATGCATGTCTTGACCTTGAGATCAAAGACGTTAAGCATAAGTTGAATATTTTCAGAATATGCCTGCCGACAGCTACCTGAAGGCCGACCCCGAGTTGAAGAAGGAGCTCGCTGAGATCGCCCAGGCGATTGTAGCTCCAGGAAAGGGTATCCTCGCCGCCGATGAGTCCACCGCTACCATCGGCAAGCGTCTCCAGAACATCAATGTCGAGAACAACGAAGAGAACCGCAAAGCATACAGGCAACTCCTCTTCTCCACCAACAAAGTATGTTAACATTTTTTTCTCTTACTTATTTTTCTCTTTTAATAATTTATCTTCATTTAATGCATTGTGCTTAAACACAGGTTTAAACGGCAACAAAATTCTCTATACAAATCATTATAAAACAAAAACAGAAAAAGAACATTGATATTTTTTATCTGTTCGGTTTCATATGTCATTCGCTAAAAATTTACTCGCAATGTATAACTAATTTTATTATTATTTGTTCCGATACGATAGTTTTTTTATTCAACCCATTCCGTCACCCCATTTATTGCGTCACTAGAGGGACACCTCTTTTCGGAGACTCGTATTAAACCGAATTTGCAAATAAATAATTTGAATGAAGCATAATTTTTGGTGGTTAGCTCGCTGTTTTCCGATAGCGGAAGCTGAATTTTTCTTACAAAGTTATGCATAGTCAGAAATAGTATTTTTTAAATAAGCATGATTTTCTTGGTTCTTTTGCAAGACAAGGTTTTCAACACTTTCCTGTTTGCTTTTCCTACGTGGAATCCTACTGACTGATAGAATAAATATCTAAATTTGAAAACTAAAGGTTTTTCCGAGTAATTTTCATTTTGCATATATTCAAAAGTTCACTATATTTTGATTGAAATACAATAAATTTAATGAAACGTTTTCCTAAAAACAATGACATATCGCAATAGTCAAGTTTTAATGAAGTAATGCATGAATTAATTGCAGGATGTCATTGGTAACCACGTATCTGGTGTAATCCTATTCCACGAGACCTTGTACCAGAACGCTGACGATGGCACGCCTTTCGTCAAACTGCTCAAGGAGCGCAACATCATTCCTGGTATCAAGGTCGATAAGGGTGTCGTCCCTCTCTTCGGTACTGATGACGAGTGCACGACTCAGGGACTCGACGATCTTCAGGCCCGTTGCATTCAGTACAAGAAAGACGGTTGCCACTTCGCCAAGTGGCGTTGCGTCCTCAAGATCAAAAAGGACTGCCCATCAAAGTTGGCCATCCTTGAGAACGCCAATGTCCTTGCTCGTTACGCTTCTATCTGCCAGAGCGCCAGAATAGTTCCGATCGTCGAGCCTGAAATCCTTCCCGACGGTGACCACGATCTCAAGAGATGCCAGCAGGTCACAGAAGAAGTTCTCGCAGCCGTCTACAAGGTACGCTCTAGTTTCTCGATGAAACATTCAAAAGAAAATTATACTAATTAGTCTGTGACTTTTACAGGCATTGTCGGACCACAACGTCTACTTGGAGGGAACCCTGCTCAAGCCCAACATGGTTACACCTGGACAGAGCTGCCCAAAAAAGGCGTCGGCTCAGGAGATTGCCGCGGCAACAGTAACCGCACTCTCTCGCACTGTGCCCCCAGCAGTTCCTGGAATCACCTTCCTTAGTGGTGGTCAGTCCGAGGAGGAGGCTTCCGTTAACCTCGATGCCATCAACAAGTTCCCTGGCAAGAAACCCTGGGCTCTTACCTTTAGCTACGGTCGTGCTCTCCAGGCTTCTGTTCTCCAGGCTTGGGGTGGAAAAAAAGACCAAATCGCCGCCGCTCAGGATGAACTTATCAAACGAGCAAAGGTACGGAATTTTTATTGCGTTTTACCTTTTTTTAGAATGTAATGTAATATTTTCTTGTTAACTCTTTCTGTTTCTATAGTTTGCTGTAGTGTTATGCTCTATTAGATTTCTATACTGTGTTCTTTTTAATTATATCAGTTTATACTCTTTTAATAAGCATAAAGTGAAATTGTGCTAATAATGATAAACCGATATACTTTCAATTATTCACAATCTAAGACTGTATTGTTTACACATCATTTAATTTTGATTATTTGCGCTTTCTTTGGGTTCTCTTTTGTATGACTAACTCTTTTACCACTGTTTTTCTATTGAATTAACTAATTACCATTTGTGTACTTAATCTTTTTACATGTGTGAATTATTTTTGAAAAAGAAAAAGGTTTTACTGTACATTATCAGCAATCCTCTCCGTAAGAAGAACTATTATCAACAGCGATTACTTTCAGCCTATGAACATAAATCTCGATTTACGAGCACACTTTACTCTTAGAATAGTCGTTGCATGTGTTTGTTGTTGTATGATTCTTTAGGCCAATGGCGCAGCCTGCCAAGGCAAATATGCAGCTGGTAGTATCAAAAGCTTAGCTGGCAGTACTTCGAACCACGTCAAAGCACACGCTTATTAAATAAAATAAGTTCTCATTGCTATCACAGCTACTATATGAGCCTTTATTTTTACTCAGTAAGTACTATATATCATGTTAGTCGATCTCACCTTTCATTCGACTTTAAAAAAATCACAATTTTTCGACTAGCACGATAGTATTTTTTCTTATTTTCATTTGTATATAATAATGTTTCCTGCTTCTGAAAATGTTGTTTACTATCTTTCATATGGTTTTGACGTCTTTAACATTTTTTTGTATTTAACAATAAAATTATATGATTTTTAACCGACGTTGGCAAGTTTAGTTTATTATAAATTTATACTCGATAAAAATTCAGGATTAGATTAATTTAAACTTGCCATCTTTTGGAATTAACTGTTTATGTATCGTTCATAAGTATTCATGACAATATTTGCACATTTCAGGCAAACAGCGAATCCGCACTTGGAAAGTACGCCGGTGGTGTTGCCGGAGCCGCTGGTGATGCCGCACTCTTTGTCGCCAACCACGCTTATTAAATTTATAGAATTCGCAATTTTAAAATAATATTTAAAGAAAAAGTACGTTATTAAAATAATAAGTAAAGTAAAAATTATGACAAAATTCTACGGTGTGTCATCAAGTTGAGCAAAGTGTTGCAATAGCACAAAAGGAAGTTAAGTCAGAGAGAAAGAGCGTCACGATTGAATTGTTATCCTATTTTAATGATTTTATTACATATAGAGCAGGTTTTTTTTTCATTAGTCAAAGCCGAGAATGTTATGCTTATTATACATTTTATTTTTTCGTTTTTCTTTCAAAAGTAATGAAAATTCCAGCAGGAATGGTCGTCGTTTGATTGATTTATTTTGCTCCGTTACGACTGGCAACGATGTAATATAGAAATCATCGAACGTTGATGCTAACAGCTTAGTATAAACGCATGCAATGACCCTCGCACTTGTATTTACTGTTAGTGTACATATCAATTGCTGTATGCACTTTTAGAAATATCTGATGTGATGGGTGCTGACAGCTGTTGATACAAATTTTTTTAACTATTTTTGTTTTTAATCAATCGGATAGATTTATTCTCGGAATTTACTGAGACAAATTAACTACAATTATTGAATATTTGACATATATGCGTATAGTACAATATCTGTGTGTATAATAATTTTAATGAGAAAATTGTCAAACTTGAATCTTATAAATGTTAATGGTTAAAATAGTCAGATGAGTTGTATTTCATTAGATGAACTTGTGCAAAATATTGAAGTATATGATATTATGTAGTTTTAAACAAATTGTACGTTAACTACGCGAAGTCAAGACGAAAATATGCATAAGTGTAATAATCCACAATTGTACCTCTTATATTTTATTTACAAGCAAATTTTATGGATTAAAAACACTATGATGGAGGTTACCACTCGAAAATGATGTGTATTTAGAATTTGTTTAAAACCTCCCATTCCAAATCCTACCTAACCTAAAGTAAAATTATTAATCCAATTCCAGTCCCAACACGAGTGTAATATTGATGCGTTCCAACAAATGAACTTTCGGAACGATGATGAATTCACAAATTTACCAAATTGTCTCTAGAAAATAATATATTCAATTATATTTTTTAATCGTAGTACTAGAATTGTTATTTATTTGATAAAACTAAAATATTTATAACACATCTATTATTTTTCTGTAATTACTTGCACTGGAATATCTTTGTCATATTTCATCGAGGGATGCGATAATATATCGAAGGTAGGTAAAAGTACATTTGATATATGGTCATACGTCGATTCTTTGAGGGATATCTAATTGCTAATCAAATTGATTATCGCTAAACATTTTAAATTATTACTGACGGCTTTACAAGAATGTCTGTCGATTTTTTAATTTTATTTCTTTTTTAAGGTAAAAATTAAGTTAGAAGCAGTTGTTCGACTGAAAATCGAATTTCATTACTGACGTATATATTTCCCATTTAATCTTTTACACTTTTACTTCTTTATTAATTTGTCTCCTTAAAATAGCCATGAAATTGAATACGAAATTACAAGATATTTAAACGTCAGTATGCAACAGGCATACAATAACCGCTACTGTATCGAAGGCAGAATTCGACACTGAGCAGCTGGATATTTAAGCAGTGTAGAACGCCATAAAGACTCTGTAAAAATAGCGCTTCCCCGAGAACTAACTCGTGTCATTATCAAAATTGAATGTAGTTTATTTTTATTATCGTAATAATTTCATACTACTTTTCTAATCGCAGTAATATTTTTATCTAAAAATTAACGTGGAATGTGAATTTTTAACTCTCTTCGAATGTGTGAAATGTCAATTTCGTTACACCGCTTGTCTAAGTAAATTGTCTCTTATTGAGTAAATAAAGAAAAAGAACGTATAAAAGAATCTCGGAACATTGAAATTTGAGCGGCCTATTATGAATTTAGTAGATAATAGAGATACAATACCTCAGGTTGGCAAAATTTATTTCCCAAATATGAAAGGTTAGCCTATTTGTTGGAATGAACGTGTAAAAAAAGGCTTGTTTTATTTTTCAATTTTCAGCTCAATTTTCAGCTCAATTTTCAGCTCAATTTTCACCCAGTTGTTCCCCTGTGCATCTCGTGGATTTATTCGTATATTCACATGGATATAGTTGAATATTCATATTGAAAAAAGAATCGAATCTTTTTCTCGGTGATTAAATATTAGGGAAATTGCTAGAAATTGAGAGCGTCATAGATACTTTTATAATGATATAAAGCATCTTTCGGAATTTTTCATGTTTAGGCTCAAGATTGAACCTTCTTGAAATTGAATTTCAAGTCCCTTTCCTGTTTTTGGTAAGAAATGCTCCTTCTCTGAGGAGTTAACATTTTTTAAACCTAGACTTAAACGCCAACTTCGACATCCCGTAAGTTAAAGAACGTTGAAGAAAAAAATGTAATAATTGCGTATGTGTAGGCTCTCTATAGTGCCAAAGAACAGTTTTATTTAGAAATATTTTAAATCTGCCAGAGAATGACTATTATGATATTTATTATGATGACATAATAAGTTATCTCTCTCTTCCTCTCTTCTACGCAGTACGTTCATGGTGACGCTCTTCGCAATCATGTTGACCTGTATGATGATACAGGCACAATTACAATATTATATTACAATATTATTGTAATTGTGCCTGTACTTTTGTATGGTATTTTCGTACAGAGCTTGTTTGAGTTAGTTGGGTCGTACCTCCCGCACAGCGCGCTAATTCTGTCTAATTCTTAGTAACTGAACGCGATATCAGCTGAGATAGATTAATCACCTTCCATTTGACATTGATATATTATCACATGCAGCAATATCACTTTAAATAACTGACAATCTATATTGTTTCTCAATTGCGTAAAGTATTTATTTACGTTAGGAATTTTTTGTAAAACAAAAGAGTTTTTCTTTTCTTATATTTTATTTTACTTGTTGCAAACGATTTAAAAGGATTAACATAATTAATGTATGACAATATGCATTGGCGATAATATATGAATGAGTACAGTGATTTTGAAATGATCAATATCTTATCATTTAACAAGTAATTGTTCTTCAAACTTCAAGATAACGAAATACAAGTCATACATTTATTCTACGTGAAACAAATGCATAGCACCCTTCTTGAAGAAGCATCCCATTATTTTGCCTGCAGTGTCACATGAATCGGCACCTCCTATAAAATAGAAATATTATTATTTCCATATGACGTATACCTTGTTTAAATATTATTGCCTTCTATTGACAATAATGCTACGAAGTTATCTGCATCTTACGAAGTTCCGTGCATTCTTTAGTGTCGTCGGTTACTCCAGCTATTTTAGATGGATTTACATTGCCATTATCGTCAATCTGAATAAAAATTTCAACAAATGTACTTTATCAAATATTATAATTTAATTGTCAAAAGTTTAATTATCAGAAGTTATGTATAAAATTTTTACTCACTACGCCGTCTTTTTTGAATAGGCATGCAGCGAAGCAGTCTAATTCTCGAGTACCTTTGAAGTTAGGGTTGTCATTTATTTCTTTGAATAACTCTGTAAATAACCAATGATTTTATATGTTAATACTTAACAATGGAAAATTTTCCATTGCTATTCTAAAATGTTTACTTGTATCGACTTTCGATTCAGCAATGCAAGCATCTACATCAGGTTTTCCCTATGAAGAATTTACAATTATTAATTGTATATATTTCTAATAAGTATCAGTTGATAATTTAATATTTCTTGTATTAATTGTACTAAATTCTATTACCGAATGGACTCCGATGATGCCGATTACTACGATCATAAAGAGTATGGCCTTCATGATATATCGATATGTGAGATTGTCTACACTGGCGATGAGCGGTTAAGTGAGTAGTTCGCAATTATTATAATCCTTATATACCCGGATAAATTGGCCCCATTAACAGATTATAAGCCAAGCTTCATCAACTATTCATCGGTTTTTTTCAATTGCTCTATCTATGACCTAACTGATATAAAGTATTTTTACACATTTTCATTTTTAGTTACTGACAATCATAGTATTCGAATTATCTATCTTGACTTGATGCTAAAGGAAAATCTGTTTATTTTTCAAAATGGGATGATATCATAAACATGACACGCTTTCATTTCTGTTTATCCAAAGAAGAAACTTTAAAATAATCTAACGTTTCCAGATAGAAGTTATTAAATCAGCTTCAGATTTTTTTATTTTTTTTTTATACCAAAGTATCCATTTATTAATCGTTCATAAAAACAGTCGCGATGGGTTTTAGGCATTTTCGTAATCATTATATTACATTTTACTCTGTGATCTAGCTCCGAAAGTATTTCAAATAGGCATTTAAAACTTTCAGGACATATTCTTGGATTATTTTAAAAGACATTAAAGCAAAAAAATCGATTTCTTATGCCTGTAAAGCTGGTACCCCCTTAAACGGCCAACATGATATCTGGCATAGACGAAATCATGTGTGCGAAAACAGCAATAGTTAATACTGTAATGAAAAGAATTTTATAAAAATAAATATGACCTTGGACTTCGTACGAAAATTATGGATTCTTTGACTAAATATAGTATATGTCGTTTTCAAAGTAAAAAAAAAAGAAATTTGACAATTTGTACCCTGGTTTAATAATTCAACGACATTGTAATTTAGTAGAGGATATAGAAAGAAAAACACGGAGCACGTATTATTAGAAAATTTCGGCATCTGAAAAGCCTCAACGTAATTTTTGTCCTATCGGTGAAAATTCCTGGTATGACAATAGCATAAACCTTACTGTTAGAAAAATATTTGGGTTCAAATAAGCAAAATCATAATGAAAGCTTCGACACTTCTTCTTGGTAACTAACACAGTTAAACTTGTTTTTTGTTTCAAAAAGGTGTTAAAAATTGGCACTCGTACTGCAGCTTATACATTTAATGAAGACTGAAAAGCATCCTTTTATGCGTTTGGAAGGAGGCGTTTTGGTCTTGACATACAACTTCCAATCCTAATTCGTGCGCAACTGTCCCGATAGGAATAAGTTGGCTTCTGGGGTGTGATCTAGTGATCTCAAACTGTGCTTCGGGGAAACTGGGCGAAATCCCTCCGGAGACGAAACAGAGGCTCTATCGGTCCGTGAGGAAGAAGCTACAGAAGGAGAGGAGGCAGGAGGCCAATAAGGGGGAGCATACGCCAACCATATCAGGTCTAGAAGTAGGTCAGAAAGGGTGACAGGGGATACACAAAATCCCGCCCTCTTTCCTACAGCAGAACAAAAAGCTTAAAGGACCGGCAGCAAGAGGATTCAGGAAACAGCATAGACAAACAGCATAGAAAGGACAAACTCACTGACTATAGTTATAGTCAAGAAGAACTGACTATCCGGTTGGCCCTATTACCCCGAAGATCTTTACAGATTTCCAGGCGGCAATGTGGAAGGTGTTTGACTCATGCCGCGGGGCACTTGGCCAAGGTTGACGGGAACCACTGCAGGCAGGGGTCAAACATACTCATGGCAAGTAACCCGGAAGCGAAAGAGTGGCTGGTTAACATGCTGACCACTCTGGACTTATCCTGGGAAGGCCCGGGATTAAGGATGAGAGGGCCTGAACTCCTACAGCACAGAATCAAGGTGATTGCCCGGATTCCTAGTCCGCCGGAAGATCCAGTGACGATCCTTGATAGGTTGGAGGCCTACAACCCCTCCATGAAGACAAAAGCGAGGAGAATCGTCCACTATCAGGTTGGGGTGGAAGGGCAGGAAGGCATAGGATATAAACAAATCGCACGCCGGAAGTCTGGCGTCTTTAGATGACAGACCTTGGTATGACCTTGACAAGCTGCACTTTAAGGTGTGCCGCTGAGAGACACAAACATCTGTCGGGGGAACAAGGCAAGAAAGGAGGACCTGATGGAGACATCAATGATTCCTTCCTACCTCTCTATAAGCGAGATTAACTTGCATTATAGCAAAGGCGCCACAGTCATCATGCAGAGGGGCTAAGTTGTATACAGGCATAACCCTAGTCCAAGAACCTTGGGTAACGAAGGGTGCCATTAGGGGGCTGGGGAATTTTATATGTTTCAGGACTACCCAGGAGCAAAGACCCAGAGCCTGCATTGCGCTCAAAGGAATGAACACTATCCCTCTACTGGAATTCTGACATCTAATCGTGGCACCGTGAACAACCCGACAACGGAAGTCTGCAAGCTGGTGGAGTACTACGCAAGGGAAAAGCTACCACTGATCATAGGATACGACGCCAACTCATATTATACAATATGGGGAAGTTCGGACAACAATGCGATGGGAGAAAAACTACTTAACATCCTTACAAGCACGGAGCTGATAATACTGAACGTTGGTAACTTGCTGACATTTAGAAATGCCACGAGAGCAGAGGTGAATGATATCACATTAGCGTCCATCAGCATCACGAACAAGTTGAGAAACTGGAGGGTTAGTGATGAACCTACAGTGTTGGACCACTTTCGCATTGACTTTTCGGTCGATATACCAAAGGAGAAGTAGCTCACATAGGTGAGGAACCCTAGACGTACTGACTAGGGAGAATACATGCGGAGGGTGGAACAGACAATGATAGGATTCACACCGCACATCAGGGATAAGATGTCCGTGGAATCGGCTGCAGACAAATTTTCCAAGATGATAATCGAGGCCTATGAAGATTTCTGTCACGACGTACCAGACAGTAAGGAGAAGTATGCTGGTGGAACACTAGACTGGACCAAATGAGGAAGAAGTTTTTCCACTCATTGAAATGGGCCAGGAAATACAAAACAAACACCCTCTGGAACCAATATAAGGAACTGAGGAATGAATATAAAAGTAGCATCAGAGAGGCCAAGATGGACAGCTGGAAAAGCTTCTGCGAAGGCACCCAAAAAGGATGAGAGGTAGCCAGATTGAACAGGATTCTGGTAAAAATCTCGTAAAACTATCAGTTGGCTGATACACTTAAACAAACGAGGAAACACTAGAATTCTTGGTCCGGATCCATTTAATTAATAAACTGGCTAATAAAATTGTCACTCTGAAAATGACTAGGTTGGCTATCTGGTCCTTTAAGCCATTCAAGTCTCCGGGACCCGATGTTATATACCCGACCCTGCTCCAAAGAGCGGAGGACGTTATTATCGGCCCTCCGGTGAGGATGGCAAGGACTAGTATCACGCTTGGTCTCGTTTCAACGAGCTGGCAAGGAACCAGAGTGGTTTTATATCATAACTAGGTAAATGTGGTTACAACCGAAGGATTTTAAATCCATCAGTCTAATCTCCTGTATATTCAAGTCGGTAGAAAGGATGATCGATAGATACATAAGGGACCTGATACAGTAAGGCAGAGGACTCCGCAGGGAATAACGTGTCTATAGGGCAGGTAGATGGACAGAAACAGCGCTTTTCAGAGCAGTCGTAGGAGCACTCCTAGATATCGAAGGAGCGCTTTCAACCACACAGCGAGAAGGGTAATCGAATTCATCATGCAGAGACAAACGCTACCTTTAAGACTGGTGAAGTGGGTGGACCACTTGTTGGAAAACCGAAATCTGACAGTCAGCAAAGGTAATACGACACTGAAAGGCACAGTAAAATCAGGATGCTTTCAAGGAGGAGTCCCTATTATCGCTTTCATGATGCCTGGTAGTAAGTGAACTGCTAAAAGTACTACACAACACGGGATTACGGTTATCGGATATGCGGACGATATCCTGATTATAGCTAGAGGACCGTTTCTTGATGCCCTAATAGGGGTTATGCAGGGAGCCCATGCATTAGTAGAAAACTGGCGCAAAAAGAAAATCCTACTGTGTTCCAAGAAATAGGAATAGAAAAGGGAATGCAAGCTAAACCTGGGAAAAAGTATTAGGTCTGAAGACTCAGATTAAATGCCAAGGAGTAATCCTGGGTAGTAAGCTATCTTGAAAAAATATCTGGAATACATCAACGGCAAAGTCACAGCTAACCTATGGCGGATGAGAAGAATAGAAGGGGCTCCAAGGGACTGTCCGTGCGCCCAGAGGACATCTAAAGTTAAACTCACGTCAATAATAATAATAATAATACGTGTAAAATGATCATTTGAGTTCCGTCATCTTGAATTTCGAAATTTCTACAGTCTTAAAATATAACTCCCCCATAAACATTGTATGTTATCAGAATGAAAGCACAATGACGGCACGAAAGAAGGCACGCGTGACGTCGCCGTACTCCGAAGAATGACTTCGAAATGTAGGCATTGCGCGGTCATGAAATGCCGGTCGCGGTGCTAGCGATATGCTGTCGAGCGATAGCGAACTCTTAAATTCGTTAATTTCTTACTTAAAGATTTAGATTCTTACGATTAATTAAATATTAATTCACTGTGATTTAAATGATAAACAAACATGATTTAAATCAATAGTATAAAATAACATTTCTCGGGAACGAAATACAACTTTAAATTTTCTTTGCAAAATACCGTCTATGCGAAAATATAGAGCCAATAGACTGTAATAAATATTTTAACATAAACAAATTTACATTAAATTTTTCAACTGAATCATTCAACTCAACTTAATCATTATAATATCTATTAACCTATAGAGTGTCTGATTAATAAGAACTGTAATGTATAAAATCAATATGCATTTTTGCCGCTTAATTAATTTTTATAATTTCAAGATTTAAAAAATTAGAATGATCGTACGTTAAAAGACAGCATTATGCGAACATTTCGTGACTGTCTTGCCACCACACGGCGGAGCGAGTAAAAATTCTGTCACAATGATGTCATAACTACGCATTCGTGCAGACTACGTGTGGCCTCAAAATGGCCATCACGCGATGTTTATAGGGTATAAATTTGCCCGCAAAAATGTTCATTTTCCCGCTTTCAGTTTTTCCAGGAAAAATAAATTAGTAGTTGACATTTAATTCAAACTTTAATTAACTGTATTTCTTTAATTAAAACATTTTAGAATATCTAATAAACGCCAATAGATTATTAATTTAAATAATAATTCACTAGTTTTGGAGTGTTTGCATGGCGCGCAAATGGAATTGACTTAAGGCAATTTTTTGGCGTTTATTACATATTCTAAAAAGCTAATTAAAGTTTGAATTCAATGTCTGTTACTAAATTATTTTTCCTGGAAAAACTAAATGCGGGCAACTCAGGGAACAATTTCCCTTCTCCAGGAGTCAGAAGTTGCAAGGAAAATTATGAAACTTAGAACTTTCAAGAAAATTATGAAACTTGTAAACAAACCCGGATAAATGTATTTGTATTGTCTGTGGCGCTACTGTACTTGGCGAAATAGTATTATATATATATATATAAGATATGATAAGCGCAGCGCTGCAGTGCATACTAGTACAGTTTTATAATTATATGCTGTTGTTATATTATATGTTGTAGCAGAGTTTAGAATTGACTACGCCTGCAACGTTGCGGTTATATATAGTTTTGTAACAAAATAAGTTTTGTCGCTTGTCATTGTTTCATGTGAAATAAGTAATTGGTTATAATGCAGAAAATTATCAAAGAATAACGAAAGAGGCTGTTTCTTGTCATGACGCACTTGCATATAGCACAATTTCTGCTTGTTTTTTTTATAGCCGCCGACGTTTCTTGAGTAAGGAAATACTGAAAGGATAGTTATGACGGGTTTCGTCTGGATCCTTTTGGCTCTCGTATGGATGGCAGGAATCAAGGTTGAAGCCAAACCACCTCCTTTGCGACCTCCCAAATTATTGGTCGTTTCCTATGATGCGTTTCGGTGTGTTAAATTTTCGGCTTGTTTGTTTTAATTCATTTCTCTTATGTAATCGACTCGTTGAATATTTATTTTTCTGCGAGATGCGCGCTTTTTCTTGGTTATTCCGTTGTTGTTTGGAACTAAAATACAGAATCGATGTACTTTGGCAATTGATAGACTGTCGTGAAAATTCAACAACCTTGTGTGAATGTCTAGATATATATATAAATAGATATCAACAATATTTTTAATTGTGCAAGCTTCATTTGTCTTTTATTTCATTAAGCGTTAGAAGTTTTATGAATGCTATAGTTTATATATTTATAGTTTTATCTTTGCATAAAATATCAATCTTGCATTGCATTATCAATGTAATTTCAAATTGCAATGTTCTATAGGTATGACTATTTTGAAAGGAATTTTACACCGTTTTTTAAAGAATTGAAATTGAAAGGAACTCATGTGGATTATATGAGAAATGTTTTTGTCACAAAAACTTTTCCAAATCACCATACTATATCTACAGGATTTTTCGTCGAATCACATGGAGTAGTTGATAGTGAATTTTATAATTCTCAGACAAACAAAACTGTTACATACTCTTCTGAATTATTTCATTATAATAATAATATTAATCCAATATGGGTTTGTAATTTTTCACACATTTAATAATTTTTGTAAATAATGAATATAAAATGTATTAAAAATTGAACTTTCAGACACTTAATGAAATAGGTGGCGATGGTCGATACAGTGGTGTTATGATGTGGCCTGGAGGAGATTTTAAGTACCATGGAATTCATAGCACATTCAGAGCTGTAAATAATTTTTTTTTAAGTTTACATGAATACAGAACTTAATATTGTTATTAAAAAGTTGCTTTTCTATAGTCTTTTAACATATCAGTACCATGGATGGAACGAATTGATCAAGTATTATCTTGGTTTAATCATCCAAAAACTCCCATTAATTTTGGAATGATATACATAGAAGAGCCAGATTTTCATGGACATGGAATTGGTATCAACCATCCTCGCTTTAATGAAGTTTTGAGAAAGCTTGATAATGTTACTAAATATCTTCATAGTAAACTTAAAGAAAAGTGCTTAACCGATGTAAATGTTATACATTTAAGTGATCATGGAATGTCCACTGTAACAATGGACCGAATAATTAATTTAACAAGTTATATCAATCCAGCAGATTATAAAATGTCTGAAAATTCTCCTGTAGTTGGCATATATCCCAATCCAGGTAAGATAAAATGAATTACTTTTTAATTCTGCATACATTATTTAGCACTGATTATTTCGTTAATGTTTAGGGAAAATGGATGAAATATATAATAAATTAAAAAGTGCTTCAGAAATTACAAAAGGCTTTGAGGTTTATCGGAAAGATCATCTACCTAAACGATATCATTTTTCTAAAAATTCACGAGTTGGACCTATTATTGCTTTAGCTAAAGTTGGATATTCTTTTGAAAGTCTTTACAGCAGTTTTCCTTGGTATGAAAAGGTGTTTAATATTACAAGTAAGCAATAATATTTTACTTTAATGAGTTAAAAATTAATTTTGAATAAAAAAATTTTCAATACTCTTTAATATTTTAGTTGATGAAAAATCTGAATTTGGTGTTCATGGTTATGACAATAATGCCACAGATATGCATCCATTTTTCTTTGGTATAGGGCCTGCATTTTTACCAGAATGTAAAGTACCGCCATTTGACAATGTAGATTTACTACCTCTTTTCTGTGAAATTCTCGATATTCAGTGTCCTCAAGTAAACGGAACATTAGGAGAGTTGCGGAATTGTCTAACCAAACATCAGTACGAAGCAATTTTATACAAAGGGATATGTAAGTAAATTGGCTTACATTTCATGGTATCTGGATTCGTTTTTTTAAAATATTTTTTATGTGTGTATTCAATAATGGGTATCTTCAATTAATTATAGACATTGGTGGTGTTGTCATATCAATTATAGGAATCATAGCTTTATTTTTGGTTTATCTCAGGAGAAAGCGCATTGCAAAACACAATGCTAGGTATAGGTAAGTTGAGTTTTAAAAAATCTATTTTTATATATTAGAATGCGATTTGCACTAATCCCTGAATAAGTAGAAGTCATACGTTGACAATAAATTAATGGAAAAAAAAGCTTAAAGTTAATGTTTTAACAAAAGTTGCTACATGTTTTTACAGGGTATCCATCGCACAAGATGCTGGTTCAAAAGTAATGCATAATTTTTCTTTTTTTCATTTTTAGAGCTTGTCGATTTAAACAATCTATTAACATATCATCACAATGCTTTTAACCATAATAATACTCTTAAAGACTACTACTAGTAAAGCATTTCTAGTCGTTTCTCATAATTTTGTAATGAGTTAACTCGATTTATGAAATTTAAATTATTTCTTGATTTTATCACTACCTTCATTAACCGTACTAAAATTATAATATATCCTAAAATAATATATAGATTTCTATCCATCTTTTTTTCTTTTTAAGGATTATTTTTAATATATCTAAAAGTAGGAGAATTCAGCCTTTTTTATTGTAAATTATTTTAGATTATAAAGAATTCGAAATTTTGAGTAATATTAATATGCAAAAAAAATTTTAATCATTTTTTAACAGGCTAAAACTATCTATCTATGATTTGGAAGAGTTAAGATGAATGAATTCTATATTTTATAATATTTATATAAAATTAATATATTAATTGCATGTATCAAATTTTGTTATAAAATTATATATAATACAACCTTTTTTTCAGAATCTTAACTGAAGAAGCAGTTCTAGAAAATCAGTTATGGGATGAAGGAGGAATATTTGAAAGTAATTCAAGATAATGAATGCATTATTTAAGAATGGATTTTTAAAGCCTAAATCTTAATATTTTTGTATATATATATATATACATACGTGTTACAGTGTAATCTTAGAAATATTCACTATCATTTTAGTTTTTTATATGTATTTATTGATGTGATAATATTTTCAGGTGCGACATTAATAAGCGTTTGCAATAAGTAACTAAACTGGTTACAGGTTAATTAATAAGAAGTGAAATAGACAATATATATTTATGTAATTAATTTGTTTGTAGTAAGTTACAAAAGATGACAATTTTTATTTTAAATTAATATAAATAATGTAAATAATACAAAGGTTCTTTTATTGTATTTGTGACTATAACCATTAATTTACTATTTTAACGTATTTTAAAGTAATGTTTTATTATTATATAATATATACATAGCTAATAATATAAATGCATACAGCAATTATATTCGTGGAAACATAACATTGCGCCGTATACATACTTGTAAATATTGTATGATTTCAGAGCTTTATTTTCAAATAGAATATATTGTACAACCTAATTTGTAATTTACAATTTAGTGTTGTCTTAGTTTTACAAAATCATTTTGCCCGTTGTGCAATTGCGTTTTTTGTAAAGAACTTTTATAATAGTATGCATAAGATAGATGATGATTGTCAAGTTGCCCAAAGTTTAGATTAAATAATGCATTAATAATCCAGTGTGAATAATTGGCCGACCCTGTTGTTACACCGGTTCAGAAAAAGGAGAATATGAATGTTTCTAGAATTTGTATAATTCATTAAAGTTTACTTTCTACAATTATTTGTATTTTGTTGTTTATTTATAATATATCTTTTTATCTCATTCTCAAAATGTAATGCCACGTATGATGTTCGAACTGTATTGATAATCTGCACTTAAAATTTTTTTAAGACATTTGTCTTTCCTTCATATTTTTGGGACGCTTAAATAATATTCCGACAAGTTTCCACGAATTTTATTAGAATATTTTTTAAAGACTTTTATAAAAGAATTATAGAGCACCAATTAATATTCCAAGTGATGAAACCTTGAAGGTTTCTGGCTGACCGTATACTTTATCAGTTAGTTATCAAAGACATTAAAATTATTTAAAATAATATCAATACAAACATTATTTATATCACTTAATGTCTTTTTCCACAGTGTCGCATTCTATCGTGTAATAAAATAGCACGGGGCAGTGCGTACAAAGATATAACGAAATACTTAAAAACGTTATTGCAAACAAGTTTGTTCAAAATTATAGGTGAAAATAAACTTATAATATAAATAATAACTTAACCTCTTCCCACTTGACATTCAACAAATCTTTGCACTCGAAGGAATATTGTACTAATATATTTTATACTCTTATATTAATAGAAAATAGTTATACCATAATAACTATTGATATTTGCTTGTCTGGTATTTTTGAATAAAAACTTATACTTTCCGAGAATGAAATCTATGAAATTTGTTGAACAAATTTCCAGAGCCTTTAAGTATTTTTTTTGTTACTTCAAGACATCGGTGATAGCTTTTTGAAAAGTTTAGACTATAAAAAAAATTTTTAGCGAAAAATTGTATTTGTTTATTCTTAAATTTTCAACGGTAAATCTTATATTATAATTTGTTAAATTTTTGAATATTACCATTGGAATGGGGGCGACTTTTAAAATAGTGAAATATTAACTTGGTGAAATTTAATTATGAGATCGTATTAGTTGAAGCAAAATTTGTGTAATTATTCGACATTGAACCTTTTTTAATAATAGATGGTGGTATTTTTAAAAGTCTTGTAAAAGTCGGAATTTACTTGACCTAAGCTGACTGATAACTGCCTCATTCTCTTTAAAAAAACACTTGCTTTTATTGCGTTAACTGCCGTAACAATTACATCCCTCTGTATAATAAATCAATTAGTATATGTTCTTTGCTTGTTTATTAACGCCAGAAACATGCAATAAATATGAAAAAATGTATGACGTTCTCTAAACAAAATCAATCTCTAGACTCTGCCTCTTTTAAGATTTTCCGCACCGTTTAGCTTACCATTATTTTCGTTATTAACTAAAGTTGTTACCTTCCATTAAAATGCTTTTTTCTCTTTATCGTGAATTTAGTCAACATTGTCGAAACTTTGGTATTTGACTTCGGCATCATTAATTCTTCTGTTTTGAGGTATTCTTTAATATAGAATTGACTATGATAAATGACGGTTTTATTATTGCAGCTATAAATAAAGTACGCAAAACTTTACGATTAGTTTACATATTTCTTGAAATCATTACTGGTATCGTTGGTTTTTACATAAATATTACATAATATATACTTAATATGTTCGATCTAAAATGTCTTCAATACAGCATTATCATTTTCATTTAGCCGGTTTAGCGGTATCACTTGTTGTTATAGAGCGGAAGAATCCAAATTCAAAATCAAGAGCTCTCAAGAATTTTTAAGATTACCAATTAAAAACCAAGGTTTCAAGAACCAGCCAGTTACGTGATTTACGTAATGTATGAAATATCAATAAGGTATCGTCAATATCAATAATAAGAAATTCATAAGTATATCAACTTATATTTATATACCTAGAAATATACTTAATATAAATTTGTAGATATTTTATTTTTTTAATTCACTGGTTGTTGAATTCTTTTCTAACTTTTGAATTGATGGGTAATACTGATTAATAATTTATGCCCCCATGGCATCGATATTCTGATAATTCTCAATTTTTATTTCTTCCATTCGACCGATTAATGTACTTCGTATGCATCGCGAAACCCGAATAACAGTTAAAATATCATTGAATTTTACTCTTATAAGCATAATAAAAAACTAAACGACGAAAATATTTCTCGTTGGAATATCTACGACTGGAATTCGTTATATTTAAATTATTGATTTTTTTTGTTAAATATTGTTAGTTACAAGAATTCATCGAATTCGACTTTTAAATTTAATTGAGATCTTCAAGCGATGATAGATTTTTCTTGTTTCTTTACCTCATCTCTGATAAGTTTTGCTATTTCGGCTAGACCCTATTTATTGAAAATAATTCCGAAATTATAAATTCGAAAAGTTATTTTAATTTTAATTGAAAAATAATTGACCTTTAACAACGAACCTTTTCCACGTCATCAGGCGAAGCTTGGCTGTAACAAAGGCGAATATAAGAACAGGGCTTATTTGTCCCTTCTGCATAGAAGGCGTGACCTGGTAATACGAAAACACCTTTGGGAACTAATGTATTCATTATCAGATCGTAAACGTCATTTACTACAGTTAATTTAATCCACATGAACATTCCACCTCTTGGTACCGACCATTCTGCGATACCTGCAGAAAAATTGAAATAAAAGTTACAAACATTTTTTAAAAGTTAAACGTCTAAATTTTGAAATACATTTTTTACTCAAGCCTGGAACAGGTTACGATACATTTTTATAGACATTGTAACTATGAATCATGTTTGTAGTTGATATATATTGGACATAAAGGTATAATACGCATTGGACCTGTTATTATGAACCACAGTGGTGATTCGCGTAAATATCGGAATCTCCCTCTGGCTATAGCCAGAGTATACACTATATATGTGTAAGCGTTTGTATCTATATATGTATAAGTACTGGATGACGATCGATTTTTCGAATGACCTTAATTGGACCAGAGGCATAATAAATCCTCTCCTTCGAGTCGAGTATATATTTATAGTTAGAAATGAAGTTATCGTATGAGCTATCGTGTCACAATAATCGGAATTTCTAAATATTGATTCAGATTTCTACTTAGAATCGTAATTTGATTACCGTAAGTCGAGACTTCGAAGCGACTTTTCTATTGGTAAGACGCATCTTCATAATTTTTTTCATCTAGATACCAATGACCAAACCTTTTCAAAACTTACCCAGAAGAATTCAATGACTTTCAACGAAAAACTCAATTCAAAGATAAACTTGTAATAAAGTGTCTTATGACTTATTATAATTACGAATAAAGTAGACTCATATTTTCTTATAAATATTCGGAAAATTCCTAGAAGTCAGAATTTTTGAAAATTAACTTAAAATTCCCGTACTGGTAAAAATGCCATTTTTGACATACTATACTTTGGAGTACCTTCGTGAAAAAATCTAACAAATTTAACGAAGGTATGCAGTGCCAAACTAACGTTTAAAAATACTTTGAAAAAAAATTTGTTTACCATCAATCTCTCGGTGGATTATTCATATACATATATGTATATTAAGCAGAGTTATTTGAAGGATATGAAACACTGTATAGTTGGTATGTAACACATACCTGTAAAATGTTTCTCGATGACCTTTACCATGATATCTCGCTTATTGCGATAGAAATTTCGTATTTTGTCAAAGTGAGCATTCAAGTCGTCCTCGCTCCAGGAATCGAGAAGATTATACACCAGTACCTGTTGACCAGACACATGCATTAGTTAAGAAACTACTTGTCGTTAGTTTTAGATTAATCGTATTTAATATATTGCTATAATTTACAATCTATAGATATGATGATGATCTTTTGATTATGATTATGATCTTTTAGCAAGATGATTTTATTGTATTCATTACGAAAATAAAAACCGTGAACAAAATCAAAATCAAGTTTAAACTTTTTCCTGCAACAACTACACTCTAGATACTGATTCACCCTGCTATACCAAAACTCAATATGCACATAGATACATTTTCGTTTTTCAAAATCCCATAAAATAATGATGAAACCCATATTCTTGTAAATCACATTTAAAATATACAATTTGAAAAACGCTAAAGAATAATATTAATTTTCAATTATCAATTTTCAATTATCAATTTTCAATTATCAATTTTCAATTTATTTATGTTTATACAAATTGACTAGATGGTGGGTGAGCAAATGATGCATTAGAATCGCTGCATTTATTATTATTATTATTAACTGTCTCTGAGTAAGGGTGTAGAGATCATCGTTACTAATCTCCTTTTTATGTGATGAGTAACGATGAAAAAGCAGTGATATGATAATTGAACTTGAGAATTCTTGGGTACCTTGAACCTTAAGAGTAAAAAATTTTTTTCAACATTATTTTTCATTATTTCTCAACACAAACCTGCGACAGCGTTGACGCATGAAGAGTCGAGCACTCTAGATGCAGTATTATCTTCTGCAGTAGTTGTTTGGGACCACTGACAGCGCCAAGTCTTATACCTGCGCTCATGATTTTGCTGAAGGAGTCTAGCCTCAAGACTCTGCCGTCGATGTCCAACGAGAGAAAGGACTTGGGTTGTCGATCGAGAAAGTGTAAAAAATAGTAGGGGTCATCTTCAAGTATGAGAAAATCGTATTTTTGAGCGAGTTTGTAGATCTCCTCCTTGCGATCGTTGCTGTAGACAGTTCCCACTGGATTCGCACCAGTCGGATTAACGTATAACAGCTACGCATTTCGTGTTTGCATGAAAAAATCATTTATTCCTTTTTAAATATCTTTTTAATTTCATTTGAGAAATTACTTTATTTTATCATAGCATAGCCTTGCATAGACTTCTGTTGAACTCTTTCATAGTTTAATTATACTCTAAGTAAAATGAGCTATTTCAAAGTACACTCCAACAACTTTAACTATTTCTTTAACTATTTATTTTTTCCATTTCTTTAACGATAACAATCTGGAAAGTCTTTTTTCTATTTAAGTACTTTTAAACTTTTTCACTTCCAGCTGTACGCAAAATATTTTTTTTACATCATCGTTATAAACGAGCAGTCATAATTCATAATAGCCTCACTGTAAACGAGAAGGGCATTTAAGAGATTTTCAATTTTCCCTAGAAATATCAGCATTAAACGCACAACTCCAGTGCAAGAATATGTGTATAGCAACAATACCGAGTTAAATCTGTTATGTCTGTACTAACGATTCCGACTAATTTGAGCGACGCCGTTGGCGAATTTGCGACTACTATGATTTAATCGATTATTCTACTTCGGTATAGCAAGTCCAGTAAACTTTATATTTTACTATAATGATACAAGTATACCTTGGGCAAAGATTTTCCACTGTTCAGACGTTGTTCACAAGCTTCAGATATTGCTTTTGGTAGGATACCATTATTATCCATTTCGATCGGCATGAGATCAGGCTGCAGTGGTATTATCTGTAATTATGAATGATCTCATAGAAAGATTCAAATTGTTTGGGTAAATAATAAAGAAGCATGAAAATTAGTAACGGATTCAAATTTCGAACAACAATACAGTAAACAAATTAATGACGATATAAATATCAATATTTGTGTTGCATAATATTCAATTGCATAATAAAACAATAAATAATAATAATAATACACAATTTATAATAATTAATATATATATGGGACATTCTTTATTTTGTAGATATGAATGTGTATTTTATTGTGCTGCAGGGCCATATGAAAACATTTTTGATAAAGAATGTTGCATTTTACCACCAAAAATTAGAAAACTAAAAAAATAATTGAATTTGAAAATACTTTTAGTAAGTTCCGGTGGTTTAACCATGGAAATTTTATAATTAAATAAAATGATGTTATAAATTATTTTTTTGATATTGTATTTTTAAAAGTAAATTCTGTAAATCCGTATATCTTTCGAAAACTATGAACTTGCGTAACATATTTTAAGAAAAAAAATATCTTAGAATGATCATAGAATATTACCAAACTTTTTCAAATTTTTCAGAAATTCCACCGAAATAATTTTAAGGTATTTTTGTTCTTTGGAGATTTTAATGATAAGTCTATTAATGTTGAATTAAATTACAACAAAACAATTTAAAGATGAAAAATTAAATTTTGCACATGAGTTGTCATTTTATTTAATTAATAATTTTCTGGGTCAAATCGCACCAGAGTTATTTGAACTCTAGACATTGAAGACACGGTTCTAACAAAAATCTTAGTTTTTTTTAATTTTTGTTGTGTTTGATTTTGTAGTGTAAACTAAGTCAACAAAATCTACATATTCATGCCTACAAAATAACGTATCAATATAAGTCTTGTCGATTTCTCCAATTCTTTAAGAAGACAGATAGTTTTTTTCGTAAAATGCCCCATACATGTATGTATACACAGGATGTCCAAAAAGTCTGAAAAATTTGAACAGTTTTGTAAGTAAGATTATTCTTGTAGAAAACTATGACAGTTAATATTTTTTTTAGAAATTATGATTCTACAACTTTTTGAAAAACAAGTCGAATGCTTTTTAATTACTTCTTTTTATGGAAAATATAGAGTTTTAAAAAGTTTACATTTTCTAAGACATCATAGCACTTATTAAATTAAAAAATTAATTTATTCGTACCAGTTGCCGGCATTTTGTTGAATAAAAAATGGCAGTTTTTTTAAGTTCTAGCGACAAGTCAATTAAGAACACGTTTAAAAGAAAGAAAAAGATTTTGTAATATAAATTTGAACGAAAAATTGGGTATTTTTTTTAAAGTTAAGTCTTGATGTGATGTACTTTTAAATGCTATCATTTAGAAGAACAACCTTGAAAGTAGTGGAATGGGAATTGTGTTTAAGAGGACTTTAAGAAAGTGCCCTCAGAACGTTCACGTGTTAAATGAAAACCTTTGACGTCGGCAATAGAAAATTTGCTTAAAGATTGTTAATTTAAGAAGTCAATGTTCTCACTGTCATAATCTGATCGATAGTTATTGAGATTTAATATTGAAGAACAACTTATGCTAGTCAAAGTACTTTATACAAAATGCCGTTTTAATTTATTTTTCAACTTGAAATCTTTAAATATTAAATCAGTTTACTTCACATGGATACTCTTGATACATTAATTTATTCATACTTGAATTCAATTTTGAAAATTGGATAGTAAAATATCTTTATTTTTTTGTCTTTTCAATATTTTTGGACACACCGTATGTATAATATATAAGGTTGTCAAATATCTCCCTTCCGCCTTTTTATCTTTCGAATTTCGCTATGTACAAAGCGCTACAGAGCTCCTATCTCAATACTATACATCATTTGAAAGGTCTTGACACAACCTACTAAACGACGCTATGTATGATTAGTTTAGATATTGCATTCAACAGTTACAGATGTGTAAACATGGAGTTCACTAACGCCGAAATTCGCGCTATTTTAATGTTTTCCTTCGTTAAAGACAAATCCGCTAGAAAAACGTTTCGTGAGATTAATACTGTTTTGAGGGATTGTACTCTGTCACTTCGAACCGCGGAGAAATGGTTTCGACGATTCAGAGCCGGTGAAAACGACACCATAGATAAGCCAGCCAGTGGAAGACCGTTGACGATGAATACCGATCAAATCCTAGAAAAATCGAGTTAGATCGGCATGTGGCGTCTCGTGATATCGCCCAGGAGATGGGAGTTAGTCACCAAACCATTTTAAATCATCTGCAGAAGGCTGGAAACAAGAAAAAGCTTGATGTTTGGGTGCTGCGTGATTTGTCGCAAAGAACCTACTGGACCGAATCAACGCCTGCGATATGCTGTTGAAACGGATGGTGACTGGCGATGAAAAATGGATCACATACGACAATATAAAGCGAAAACGGTCGCGGTCGAGGGCCGCTGAATCGTCTCAAACAGTAACCAAGCCGGGATTGACGGCCAGGAAGGTTTTGCTGTGTATTTGGTGGGATTGGAAGGGAATCATTCACTATGAGCTGCTCCCATATGACCAGACGCTTAATTCTACCATCTATTGCGAACAACTGGATCGCCTGAAGCAGGTGATCGACCAGAAACGTCCAGAATTGTCCAACAGTAAGGGTGTAGTGTTTCACCAGGACTACGCCAGACCACACACTTCGTTGATGATTCGCCAAAAGCTACGGGAGCTCGGATGGGAGGTTTCATTGCATCCACCATACAGTCCGGACATAGCGCCAAGTGATTACCACCTGTTCCAGTCCATGGCAAACGCCTTTGGTGCTGTAAAGTTGAACTCAAAAGAGGCTTGTAAAAAGTGTCAGTTCGAGTTTTTCGCAAAAAAGGAGGAGGACTTCTACGAGGGGGGTATTATGAAGTTTTCGTCTAGATGGCAACAAATTATCGAACAAAACGGCGCATATTCGAACTAAATCCGATTACTGTAACTGTTGGAAAATGTGTGAGTAAGCGTGTATTGAATATGTATTTGAGTAAGAAGGATGTATTTTGTATTGTTAGTATCTTAAAGAAAACCCAGGTCAGCTAATAAAACCCTTGCTCGTTGACCATCCTATGCGCCAGATGGGGTCATTGAATTTTTCCTCATCATAAAATGCATGTGTTTAGTTCCGAGTCGACTGCGACTATTTAAGGATAGTTCAGACCTAGCTCTCGAGGAAGCAACAGCTTTGCTCCTAGAGTTGCTCTGCGTTATTTTATGTATTATTTTTCATTTGTCAATAAATATTATTTAATCTAAAATCGATTGAGTTTATTTCTTTGAATAAATTCAATAGGTTATGGGCCCAGCACGCTTCCACTGCGCATTAGTGTAATTTTTGTTGACAAGCCACGCTGGCTAAGTAAAAAGTGAAATAAAGTGATACATAAGTTTTTCGTATTTCCAATACCTCTCTAATCACCAAGATGGCTGACAGAGACAGCATAGATATTACAAAGCTTGAAAGCTCGAACAACTATATGCAATGGAAGTTCGAAATCAGAATTGTACTGAGAGGAAGAGGCCTCTTCGAATATGTAGAAGGGACTATTCAGCAACCAGAAGCCGGAAAAACGATTGAACTGCAAGTGTATAATAAATTATCATCGCAAGCTGAAACGATGATTTTGTGCTCGGTTGCTAAACACCTGCGAAGCAATCTAATTAATTGTTCATCAGCGAAAAAAATGTGGAACAAGTTAGCGGAATTGTATGGTGACACTAGTGCAGACGCAAAACAAACTGCTTGGAAGCAGTTTTACGCTTTTCGCGTCACCGAAGATGAGCCAATTGTGATACAACTAGAGCGATTCGAAAGTATCCTGAAGAAGATCAGCGATATTGATGTGAAACCATCGGAAGAGGCAGTAGTGTCCAAAATTCTAACCAGTTTGCCAGATAAGTTCGAACTTTTCATCGTAGCCTGGGAGTGCACGCCAAAAGCGGAAAGAACACAGGCGACGCTCATAGCTAGACTCATCAAGGAGGACAATCGACTCATCGAAAAAGAAGTGACAACGCTTGCGCTTCGAGCCCAGAAAATTTCCTTAAATGGAATAAAAAAGGAAGCCAAAGTGTGCGACGTGAAGAAAAAAAAGACAAAGCAAGAAATTGAAGAATTAAAAAAGAGAACGCGATGTGCAGTGTGTAAAGAAAAAGGCCACTGGGCACGCGAGTGTCCACAGAACAGCAGCAATAGTGGAAGGACAATTAAAGCAGCAACCGCGCTAAGTTGTGAAGTAGCAACCTCATACAAATGTGCAAGCAGCAGTGCTCGAGACTACTTTATCGCTGATACAGGAGCAGGAAAGCATATGACGTTTCGGAAGGATTTTTTTTCCGAACTTCATAAAAATCCAGTGGGCACTACAGTTAAAGTTGCAGATAATCGCTGCATTAATGCTCCCGGGATTGGAACTATAACAATTCTTGAAAGGATCAACGGAACTATGTATGAACGCGAAATTAAAGACGTTCTTTATGTTCCTGAGCTTGGCTGTAATTTACTATCTATAGGGACAGTAAATAAAAAGGGCCTAATATTTTCTTCCGACAGTAACGGATGCGAAATACGGGATAGAGACGGAACTCTTATCGCGCGAGGAATCCCTGACGGAAATATTTTCCGAATGCTTTTTAAAGTAAAAATAACCGCTGTGTGCAATGCGGTACAAACAGCTGGACAAAACAATCTGAGCCTTTGGCATGCTCGGATGGGACACATAAATGTGAAAGCAGTAAAGCAAACGTGCGAGCGGCTCGGTGTCGAAGAGGTAGGAAAAGAAAACTTCGAATTTTGTGAAGGATGCGTACTGGGTAAGCAGACTCGAAGACCTCATCCAGGCAGCACATCTGAAAGTAATTACAGGCCAGGAGAAAAGATACATAGTGATGTTTGCGGCCCTATAAATATGCTATCCTCAAGAGGAACGCGCTTCTTCCTTTTATTTAAGGACGAGAAGACGAGTTTCCGAAAAGTGTACTTTTTGTGCCATAAAAGTGAAGTAGTTGACAAATTTAAGGAGTTCGAAGCACTCGTATCAACGCAGCTGGAAACAAAAATAAAAATACTTCGGACAGACAATGGCACAGAATACACATGCGAGAAGATGCAGAGTTTCCTTAAGAAAAAGGGTATAATAAACGAATTTTCGTCTCCCTATATACACGAACAGAACGGATGCGCCGAGCGGGAAATCCGAACGCTTGTCGAGTGTGCACGTTCGATGCTTCATGCAAAAAAGGTGGACTTTAAATTATGGCCTGAAGCCATTAATACTGCATGCTATCTACTCAATAGAGTAATACTGAAACTTGGAGATGCATACTCCCTTCGAAAAATGGTTCAAACGCGCCCCTGCAATAAAACACTTAAGAATTTTTGGATCAACCTCCTACCTGAATGTGCCCAAAGAGCAACGGAAGAAATTCGACTGTAAAAGCAAGCCAGTCATCTTTATTGGCTACCACGGTGATTCATCAAATTACCGACTTTGGGACAAAGCAGCGCAAAAATTTTATATTAGCAGCGATGTCACTTTTAATGAGAATGATACACCAAGTGCGATGCAAGATGCAGAACCAAACTCATTGAAAATTAATTTTGGTTTAAATGAAATAGAAGAACCACCAATTCAAGAAAATTATGGAGAACAGGCTCGTGTCAACGAAAATGCAGGTCAAATGAATGACCAAAATATTGAGCTCGGAGCTGAAGAAAATGCTCATGAAGGACGACGATTGCGTGACAGACGACAAATCCAGCCGCCAGACCGATATGGTGCACCTATTGCATATCTTGCCGAGGTAAAAGAAATCACTTTTACTGAAGCTATATCAAGCGAAGATGCCTTGAAGTGGAAGAGTGCCATGGATGAAGAAATGCAAGCCCTCCATGAGAATCATACGTGGACACTGTGTACACTACCCCAAGGCAAACAAACAATCGGATGTAAGTGGGTGTACATTATAAAAAGCAACGCAGCTGGAAGCAACATAAGATTTAAAGCTAGATTCGTGGCTAAAGGTTTTCGTCAACGTGAAGGAATAGACTACTTCGACACCTTCGCTCCCATTGTGCGATATGAAACTATTAGAATTCTTCTTGCAATGGCAGCAAAACGAGACTACGAAATAATGAAGTTCGACGTCAAGACTGCTTTCTTGAACGGCGATCTTCAAGAAGAAATCTATCTCGAGCAACCTCCAGGATACAAGGACGAGACTCAGCCCAACGCAGTTTTGAAGCTCCATCGAAGCCTATACGGACTGAAGCAGGCTCCCAAGTGCTGGAACATTAAGTTCACGAGTTTCCTAAAGAAATTCAACCTCATAAACATAGCTAGTGATAAGTGCGTATTCATAGGAAAAGTATTGAATTTCGAGGTGTATCTCGCGATCTATGTAGACGATGGATTGATAATGAGTGAGAGTGAGAACGCGATTGCGAGTGTCCTGCAGTACCTAAAAAGTAATTTCAAAATCACTTATGATAGGGCGGATGAATTTCTTGGTTTCGAAATCAAACGCGATCGTGAACGACGTCTATTAAGTATTTCTCAAACTGCCTATATCAATAAAATTCTTAAACGTTTCAATATGTCAGAAGTAAACTGTAGTAGTGTACCTGCTGAATCGGGCATGTATTTACAAAAAAATATAGCAGAAATCGATTCAAAAATACCATATAGGGAGGCAATAGGATCGTTGTTATTTGCTGCGCGAGTATGTCGTCCCGATATAGAGTATTCAGTTAACCATGCGAGTCAGTTTCTCAATTGCTACGATAATTCTCACTGGCAAGCAGTAAAAAAATCATGCGATACTTAGCAGGAACTAGCGATTATTGTTTAGTTTTCGGAGACAGTGGGAGCTCGCTGAAAATCACTGGTTTCACCGACGCGGATTTTGCCGGCTGTCTAGAAACTCGCAAATCGCGAAGCGGATGTGTTTTTATATTAAACGGTGCACCAGTATCATGGTGTAGCCAATTACAAAAACTCGTCACGTTATCAACCGCTGAGTCGGAGTATGTTGCGCTAGCGAATGGTGTGAAAGAAGCGATTTGGCTGCGAAGAATATTAAATGAATTGAATATAGAATGCGAATCCATTCCTGTATTCACAGATAATCAAGCTGCTATAAAAATTGCGAGTAATAGTCAATGTAATGATCATAAGCGATCAAAACATATCGACATAAAATTTCATTTTACGCGTGATGCTGTGAGTCGCGGTGAGGTAAAAATTCAATATGTAAAATCCAAAGAACAGCTTGCAGACATCTTTACCAAACCTTTGTCGAAACAACAGTTTTGCCACCTGCGCAATAAATTAAATGTTCTCGAACTTACAAAATAAGTGGGAGTGTTGAAAAATGTGTGAGTAAGCGTGTATTGAATATGTATTTGAGTAAGAAGGATGTATTTTGTATTGTTAGTATCTTAAAGAAAACCCAGGTCAGCTAATAAAACCCTTGCTCGTTGACCATCCTATGCGCCAGATGGGGTCATTGAATTTTTCCTCATCATAAAATGCATGTGTTTAGTTCCGAGTCGACTGCGACTATTTAAGGATAGTTCAGACCTAGCTCTCGAGGAAGCAACAGCTTTGCTCCTAGAGTTGCTCTGCGTTATTTTATGTATTATTTTTCATTTGTCAATAAATATTATTTAATCTAAAATCGATTGAGTTTATTTCTTTGAATAAATTCAATAGTAACACTTTTTATAACACATTGAATACAGAGCAAAAAAGCGGAAGGGAGATATTTGACAACCTTATATAATATATGTATAATTTTTTAGTTATTAGTATTATTGTTATAATTAAGTGAAATAACTGCTGTTTTGCTCTAGCTAAAATTTGAATTTCTGAAAGATTTCCGTAACTTCCAACGATAATGTATATTGAATTTGTATGACTTACTGCGCCAAGGACACCTGTATACGTCGGTGTTTGGATCATCACAGCTGTGTCTTTTTCAATCAGCATTTCAAATATTTTACTGCAGCCGTCCATAGAACCTGAGGTAAAGACTACGTCCCAATTGCTATAAGGTGGAGAATGCCATTTTATCTGAAGTTCGCGCCACTTTTTTAGCAAAGGAGGATGCCTATTTATCGCAGTAAAAATTTTCAATATAAATAAAAATTTATATTTGAATTTCGTGTAAAGTTCTAATGTTGGAATGTTATATGATTGCGTGCTTTATATTTAAATAAAATTATAATTATTAATAAAAAATGTACACATTATACATTTAAAATCTTATCATTTAAAGTAATATCGCTGTAATAAATTGTATATACATGGATTCATGATTATAATAATCTATTTTATTCTAAACTAAACTTAATTATTTATATGTGTGTCTTTCTCTTTCATTGCTCTTCTTGCCCTAGCTGCAATTTATCTTTTCTATTCCATGGCCTTAAGTCTATTATTACTTCATATATGCATCTAAAAAAATTAATTTAAACTTAACACAATATATTTATGTCTTGGAGGAGAAACTCGTCAATTCAAAAGAACCAAGGTGTCAATATTATGTCTATACAAAATATCTATATTTTTTCTAAATATGTTGTTCACTTTGTTTGATCAGGAAACGAAGAGTAACAACAAAGGCATTTCTTTCAACAGTTTTTTCACTCTACTACTTTTAATTTTTTTCATTTTTTCTTCACATTCTTCAATTTGTCTTCCTTCCAATTTATTATAGCTTTTGTTATTCTTTCTTCTCTTTCTATGATCACTTATAAGTCAAATTCATCTCATTATTATTATTATTAGCTCTGAGGGTCCCTTGATCCCCGGCACGTAAGCTGTGCGCCCATTGTACCATCCCCTGAAGTTGCTCATGCTGCTCCGGTAGGCTAGCCCAAAACAAGAGGATGGCATCCGAGTTGACGAGCCTTATCTCCTGTGGGTCTATGAAGAAGTCCTCCAGTAGCTGATTCCTCAGGTTGCAAAAGCCTGGGCATCGTATCATGATGTGGGCAGGAGTTCCTTCCTCCAACCCGCACCATCTACACGTGCCCGATTCTTCTTTACCTGTTTTAAATTCATCTCATACTAATCTACTCCTCCACAGCTTGCCTTCTCCTTTCTCTCTTCTAGTGCTACTTGCTTAGCCTTTCTTTCTTCCCTGTATATCCACTGCTCTATCCTTATTTTACCTTCTTCTTCTTCCCCACGTGTTTGTGCATGCCAGTTATGCTTTTAAAGATTACCTTTATAATTCCCGGGTTAGTCGTGTCCTCTATCTCCCATGGTACCTCCTTCAAATGTAAGTACCGCCATTGCTGTAGCTTGTCCTTTACCTCCTTCCAGTTAGATCCCTTGTTGATCACAAATCTTCACTTCCACCATTATTTCTTACCCTTTCTTCTTCTTTGATTTCATTACTTCTTCTGTCTTCTTCCCTGGATCTATGATTGCTTTCTTCCCTTTTTCCCTTTCTTTCCAGATATCACACTCTACTGAACTCCTTTCTTCATGCTTCTTTGTATTTTTTTTTTCAGAATCTCCAACTGTACCTCATGATCTTGTAATTTCCTGGCGTTCGCTTCCTGTTTTTTCTCTTTCAATTTTTATTTTAATCTCATATTTGTTGTCTATTCTTTTAGTTCCTTTATTTCGTAATCTCTTTGTTTGTCACCATTTATCTCCCCTGATTATTTTCTTCTCGTTCTTCCTGAAATTTTTTCTCTTTTTTCTCTAATAACCAATATAGCTATGCAACGGAACCAAACACACACAATCTTACAGAATCATTTGGGGAACAGAGAAGAAATAATCAATACAATAATTTGCATGATGTTGAAAGGTTACGTCAAGAAATGGCCACCACAAATGAGAGGTTAACTACCCAATTGGCTGAACAACAACAAGCTCATATTCAAACACAAGCAGCTGTTCAGTCACAATTACAATCTATCTCAGAATATCTTGTGCGGCTCACGCAAAATACACCTACTACACTTCAAAGTACAGTAGCTCCTCAAAATATTGATTTTATTAATCTTCAACAATCATCTTCAACACCGTTAGCACCTCGTGTTGCAACAACACCTTTCGCAGGACACTCCTCCACGGTTTCACAATCAACAGATGCAGCTTTCACCAGCATGCGAAACCTGGCGTTCTGGTTATTTTACAAATACGATTCAGCAGTTTGGTTCGAATAGCTAGAAGATCTTCTACGTTCAGTACATGTTACAGACGATGAGGCGCGCTATAATTACGTTTGTAGATATCTTCAAGAGGATGACCATCGGGATATTAGATTTCAATTGAGCACTTGAACCTGGGAAAAAATATGAACAGCTTAAAAGGATACTCATAGAACGTTACTCTGACAATCCACATCAGTGTCTAGAAAGGCTTTGTAGAGGCATTACTTTAGGCAATAGGAAACCATCAGACTTCCTTGCAGAGTTGATCAGTCTTGCAGGCGATAGAGTCTCCTGTGAGACGACGATTGAAATGTGGAAGAGTCGTCTTCCAACACATATCCGTATGCATGTTATTAATCACTCAGACGAGCGTGATATGACAACAAGAGCAGATATGGCTTTTGAGATGTCGCAACAAATCGGCATTAATGCGGTAGAATCTCTCCCACATGTATTAGAGTCAAATCCTTTAGAGAGAAGGTTAGCAGCTCTAGAAAAAGCTTTTACCTCTCAAACGCAACTGTCATTTCCTTACTCATCTAGATGTGATCAATATTACAACAGAAGTCATTTTCAAAGCAATAGAGGTCGGTCTTCATAGAGAGAAAGAATCAACGCGATTACTCTCCACATCGATCAAAATCAAACCAACGACGTTACTCAACACGTTTTTATCATCGGAAATTTGGTCCAGAAGCTCAAAATTGCTTACTACCATGTGATTGGGTACGCAGCCCAGAAAATAATTATGCAGTTAAAAATATTATGAATGAATATCAGGAAAACTAATTAAATCCGCCGTCGACGAAGCAGATAGACGGGTAACCAATTCGCTTCGCCTTCATATACGTGACAAACGAAACAATCAGGTCTTTCTAATAGACATAGGAGCACACATCTCAATTGTTCCTCCTTCCTATGGAGAACAACTTCATGTAGCATATCTCAAACTATACGCTGTTAATGGCACAGCTATTAATACGTATGGGTCAGTCAGACGATGTCTCGACGTCGGACTCCCTTACAAGATTGCTTGGAATTTCACCATCGCAGATGTTCTACAAGCAATTATTGGAGCAGATCCTCTCGCAGCTTATCACCTTCTTCCAGACCTCAAAAAAGGTATTCTGATCGACGGCAATCTATTTATCGGAACACAAGCATTCCTCCAAGAAGCAAATCCATTACAGATATCACTGATCGAACCTTCACACAAATAAAGTGACATTATTGGCGAAGGCTATAGCGGGATATGCATGTAAAAACTGCCTTAACCTGAATCTTAATTTGAACCTAGCTATTCAAAAGGACGCAATTAAAGACCTCTTGAGCCAAATTTTCAGACCTCTAGGTTTAAATCTAACGTCCAGTTCCAAGGCTTTTAGACTGTATGTCTTTCTTACATGGTAAACAGATTTTTTCGGCTCTCGATCTTAGACAAGCATATCATCAGATTCCAGTAGCTCCAGAGGATATTCCTAAGACAGCAGTCATCACTGCTTTTGGTCTTTATGAGTTTCCGGTAATGACATTTGGATTTCGCAACGCTGCTCAGACATTTCAACGTTACATACACTCAGCAATAGGAGACTTTGTTTTCGTCTATATAGACGACATTCTAATTGCGTCAACCTCAGAAGAAGAGCATAGGAAACATCTTGGAATAGTTTTGCAAAGTCTTACCGACTTCGAACTCCAAGTTAATTTGGAAAAGTGTAATCTGGGAGTAACAGAACTAATCTTCTTAGGTCATCTCATTACTCCACAAGGATTCAAGCCTTCTCCAGAGAAAGTACAGGTTATCACAGAATTTCCCAAACCAAACTCAATAGAGGAAGTCAGACGTTTTTTAGGGTTAGTTAAAAGTTACAGGATGTTACTTCCACGTGCAGCAGAGACACAAAGGCTTCTACACGAACAGGTCTTAGGATGCAAAAAGAAGGACAAACGCCCCATCGTTTGGACAGACTTATCCACAGCAGCGTTTTGAAAAATGCAAAGTCGACGTTGTCGGTTTAACACTTACTGCATACCCTAACGATGAGGCAGAACTCCGTCTCATTTGTGATGCATCAGACACTGCGATGGGTGCAGCTTTAGAGCAATGCACCAATGAGATATGTTCACCTATCGGATTCTTCTCGCGAAAATTCGCTAATGCTGAACGAAACTATGCAACGTACGATAGAGAATTCACAGCGATTTACGAAGCAATTCGCCATTTTCAACACTTGCTTGAAGGGGTAGAATTTAAAATATTTGCAGATCACAAGCCGTTGATCTACGCGCTACTTCAGAACGAAGAAAAGATGCCTACAGTAAGGTCACGGAGATTGTCGTACATCTTACAATTTAATACTGAAATCTTGTATCTACCAGGTAAAGAGAATGATGTTGCCGATGCATGATGTTGCGTCTCGCATCAATGCGTTCGCAGTACCTTCAGTAATTCGTTTTGCCGAAGAAAACCATTCAGAGGAAGAACATACAAAAGTCAACATACATGCTTTCAAACTTCCCACGCAGTTTACAGCTCAGGAGTTAGATCAGGAACAGTCTAAAGATGAAGAATTGACACAGATTCTAAATGATAAAACACACTCACTCAAGCTCAAGAAACTAACTTGGGGTGCACAGCATGCAGCATTTTGTTGTGACTTGTCAGAAGACTACATCAGACCATACGTTCCAGAGACATTACGCAAAACGGTTTTTGATATTTTCCATTCACTTTCCCATCCAGGAGTGAGAGTCATGAACAAACTTGTTCAACAATAATATATATGGCCGAAAATGCATAAAGACATAGCATAGACATAGCTCGCTGGTGCAAATTATGCTTAGCGTGTCAACAGACGAAAATTCAC
The DNA here is from genome assembly GCA_018906985.1 of Apocrypta bakeri. NCBI lineage: Eukaryota > Metazoa > Arthropoda > Insecta > Hymenoptera > Pteromalidae > Apocrypta > Apocrypta bakeri. Next base: position 1,725,075 of record JACCIA010000008.1, on the reverse strand, counting down.
AAACACAACAAGCTCACACCAAATCGTTTTGAAGTTCCTGATGGTCGTTTCGACCATGTACATATTGACATAGTAGGTCCTTTTCCTCAGTCTAATGGTTTCTCACACATATTAAGTATCATAGATAGGTACACACGTTAGGCAGAAGCCATTCCATTTCCTGATAAGCAACTGATACCATAGCTCATGCATTTTACGAACACTGGATTAGCCGATATGGTGCACCCATCAAAGTTACCACTGATCAAAGCGCTCAATTCGAATCCAGACTTTTCTCGCAATTACTTCAGATTTTAGGCACATAAAGGATTAGAACAACTGTCTATCATCCGGCCTCCAATGGTATGGTAGCACGTTTACATCGTGAAATTAAAACAGCCATGATTTGCCACAATAATAGTAGAGATTGGTCAAAATTTCTACCAACAGTAGTTATGCTTGGACTTCGAGCGAGAATTCGCCTGGACTCTGACACGAGTCCAGCTCAATTAGTTTTTGGAAAAACACTCAGGATTCCAGAGGTTTTTTCATCCTTCACCGATGAGGAACCTGATATAAAAGCTTTTCAGAATGAATTCAGCGAATATATTCAAAGAGTACGACCAGTTCCTGTAGATCACAAGACATATCCACCCATTCCCATACAAAGGGATACGCACACATGTTTGGCTGAGAGAAAAACCTATCAAACCATTCTTAAATCCATCTTACATAGGTCCATACAGAGTTTTACGCAGGGATTTTCAAAATCACATCTTTGACATAGACAAGAACGGCTTGCGCAAAACTGTCCAATCTGGAAAGGTTAAAACCAACTTTCTTACTTCACGAGGAAGCTGAGGCAGCAGAGGAACAGGACATACAAAACTCAGGGAATGCATTACAAACCTCTCAGATAAAGCAGAGAGAACTAACATCATTAAAAAATTAAAAAGAATAAATAAATCTTTTCTTTGTGGGGAAGTACTATGGGGATATCGTCAGATGTCTATGGACTAGAACAGAAGAGTATCAGTTTTAGATATATTCAGAGAGTCGAGCAGAACTGTCAGTTATTCAAATAAACTCATTGAACTAACACGTAATTCTTAACTTGAATTCTGTACCTTCCCTACAGATATACGAAAACACACACGCAATCTCCACACTCAACACACTACTCTTTTGAGAACTCCTCTATGGACTCCTCTGAGAACTCCCAAGAGACTGTAGCAGAACGTATGCCCACACTGTTTCTGCGATTAAAGGCAGGGGTCACATGACAGCAGTCGGACAGGCTGGGACAGGAGAAGGTGGTAGCTGGGACCTCTGGGTCACAATAGCCCAGGGACCAGGGCAACTCTAACCTTGGCCCATCAATTGAGGGGGTTTCGGTAGCTCAGACTGTCAAATGGGGCAAAGGGTTGAATGAGACTCTCCCATTAAAGAAGACGGCTGCAAGGTGGACCCCCTTACAAGGGTTATCGTAGGGAAGGCTACTCTGATAAGGAGCTCAACCAACATAAGTTGCCTCTCATCAGCGAAGTGGTCAAAGTTGAAATTTTTAAAATCAAAGATGGACCGCTTCCTTCCTTCCGCGATTCGTTCGTCAAGCTAGAGGTTGTCGTGGTGGTGGCGGAGAATACGTTCTCACGGGATTCGCTTCAGGGCTTACTACCTTAGCTAAAACCGTGTTAGGGGGCAAAACTATCACTGACAGAAATGACAGTTCTAACGAAGCCACTCCGGGTCACCATCCGGATACCCGGCAACAGAATCTACCATGGGTAGTACTGGAATGCATCAGGAGAAGACACTCGAACCTCGCTGTCGACAAGTGAAGGGTGCTCACTGAGGAACGGAGGGAAGTTAGTGGTGGCCTCTGGCTACTTTCCCTATGAGTCCGAAGATGAGCGCCAACCACGGGAAGTTCAGGAACTGGTGGAGTACTGTCCAAACTATTCTTGAAATCTGATCTTGAACTTCCTGGTTTTCGAAGCCAGTTTTTGAATTGGTGAGTTTTTCCTCCAAGGCGTCGATATATCCTTGGCCCCAACCACCTTATACTACTCTGTTAGCCCACGTACGGTAGTGGGAAGACACGCAGTAGCGTGCGTAAGCGTGGGTGTATAGGAAAACGGTTCATCTGATCTGTCAAGCAACGTAAGGGCAAGCAATCGAGCGCGCAATGTACATCTTAATCAGCATGCTTATAGAGTGGGACACTCTACAGAAACCGTTCTGCACTCGGCAGTACAACAAATCGAGTAGCAATTGGATAGGAAAGAGTACAGGGTTCAAAAAGTCATGTGGCTCTAAAGGTGCTAAGCGCCCACAGAACCACCTCCTTGCTTGTCTCTGAATGCAAAGGGATATTAAATGAATTGGCCTCTATAACAGGCTCAAGTTATTATGGGTGCCGGGACATACTGGCATCAGGGGTAATGAGGACGCAGACCGACTTGCCACTCTGGGAGCGGGAACCTTCCTTCCGGGACAGGAATCCGTAGTCGGGGCACCAAAGTGTCTAACCATCGACAGCATACTGGAATGCGTAAAGCACAAGCATACCAGAGTCTGTCGAGAAAGGCGTGACTGCAAACACTCTAGGTCAGTGATTGGCCCGGTACCGAATAAAGAATGCAAATTATGCATGAGCGGAGGCAACCAGAAGAATCCCAGATGCTTCGCTCCGATAATCTTAGGATACGGGCGCCTTAAGTACTTCAGCGCGAGAACGGGAAAAGAAGACTTGGGGGTGTGCAGATGGTGTAGACAACAAGGGGAGGAAACTCCCAACCATATCATGAAATAGTGTCCGAGGTTTGGTTCCTTAAGAAACTAATATATGGGGAATTTTTCATATAACTAGATGAAATACGGTCGGCCAGCTTGAGCAATATTCTCTCATTTTCGAGAGACGCAGAACTATCTGAGTCGAAAGCCGCCTCAGGGGACGGTACAATGAGTGTATAACCTAAGTGCCGAGGATCTTACCCTCCCCCTCAACATAATTATAGTATTGTTTAGTGAAATTCCGCGTTACTACCAGTCTTGCGCGAATTCATAATGTACGGCGAGCGATCGCCTTGTTGTCTTAAGCGAGAGAGGGGTTAATCCCTAGCCTGTATTAATCTCCGTGCCTCAAGCTTCGCAATTCAGTCTGTTGTTGTCGGCGATACGCACAAAATTCTCTTTTGTAACAAGTAATAGTATCGATCTCGCATTGTGCCGTATCGCCTCATTTTCGAATAAATAATTCTACCGCAACGAAGGGAACAACTTTTTTCGCTACCTCACCTGCATCCTGAGAATTCCTCCTAATCAACTCTAAACTCAACATTCTGGTAGCAGAGCGTGGTTTCGTATTACGACGAACAACTACAGGAGTTCGTTGCATTCATCACATATCAGACGGCGGGGAACGGCAAATAGTCATCCCACCACTACTTCAAGGAGAGAATCATCCTCGTATGCAGGTACTCGTTAGTCATAAAGACTTACGCTCAGAATTAATAGAACTATCTCCGTTCTTTTCGAAGACTTATTTCTTCGGTATCGATCGACTTGGCCAGGAACAATCGCGTCGTCTCAACATGACCGACGCTCTCTTAACGAAGCAAAAGCGAATTGCTACCTGCATTCTTTATTTTTGAAAAACACAAAGGATAAAAAATCCTCGATTGTGCAGAATGCCATTTATTTCGAATCTCGCGTTAAATTATTGAATCGATATTATGACGAATTATTTCAACGTCATGAAGAGTTACTTCCCTTTGAGCACGACCATTCAGAGCACGAATATTTTGCCAACGACATGTACAACGCCGCAGAAATTGCTTATCTTGATGCTCTTACTGATCTCAACACTTCTATAGAAAACTTACGCGGAGTTGCTTCAAGCGCATCGCTAGACCGGTCGTCGGATGAAAATAAAACCAAAGCATTCGCAACCGACCATGTCAAAGTGCCTCGTGTTTCGCTACCCACGTTCTCCGGGAATCAATCAGAATGGGAGTCATTTAAGCAACGCTTCACTTCACTTATCAAGAGCAAACTAGAATACGCAGACGTTGATAAACTGCAATACCTTCTCAGCTCTGTTGAAGGCAAGGCAGCTCAGAGTCTCCGTGGCATCGATGTTACTGGGGTCAATTTCCAAGTCGCGTGGGACCGATTAGTCGAACGTTATGATAACCCTCGCAGGCGCCTTGCAAATCATCTCGAGACATTTATTCAACTGCCTAGGCTGAGATCACGTAACGTACATGACCTTGAAGATTTACTCGACGCGGTTATAGTGACTGTAAGAGGGCTCGAAGAGTTAGGGTGCCCAATCCAGTCGTATGACCACTGGTTTGTGCACTGCATCGTAAAAAAGCTGGATTCACTCACACGTGACACTCATTCCGACACTCAGCCCATGGAGATTTCAAGACTCATTTAAGAGAAAGCTCTCCTTCGAAATCAAAATATTCGGGATCACTTAGACCCAGAAAACTGAGCCAACGAATCACGTCAGTAAATACTACTGGAGTGTCGGAGTCCAGTTCAACTTCGAATAAAAATTCGCATTCGTGTTGTGCTTGCCAAGGCCAACATCCATTACACTCCTGCGAGCGATTCAACAAAATGACTCCGCAGGATCGCTTCTCATTCTGTAAACAGGCAAAGTTGTGCCTCAATTGTCTTCGTAAAGCTCATTCAGTTTCGGAATGCCGATCGACTAATCGCTGCCTTATTTGCAAAATGCAGCACCATACCAAACTACATTTCGACTACAAAATATCAAAAGCACAGCCAACTTTGGAAGGTGCGACGCCATCAAGTCCAGCACAGGCGTCCTCCTTCGATGCATCCACTTCTGGCGCCTACTTAGCTACGGCGAGGTCTTGTCAATATCACCACTACATCCCAACCAACACGCCTACAGGGCAGGGCATTCAACAGAAACTGCCCTGCACTCGGCGGTCCGGCAAATTGAAGGACAGTTGGACAGGAAAGAATATATGGTGGGAGCATTTCTGGACATTGAAGGCGCATTCAATTGCACCTCCACCAATATTGTCCAAGAAGAGGCAGCGAAGCAGGGAGTACCGGCTACGTTGGTCAACTGGCTGGGGAACATGCTGAGCTGCAGGAAAGTCGTCTTCACGTTGGGGACAAAAACAATTACAGGAAGGGTCAGTAGAGGCTGTGCGCAGGGCGGCGTTCTGTCCCCTACCATCTGGTGCCTGGTGGCTAACGGGCTGCTAGAAGCGCTTGATGGGGGAGGGTATAGCGCCCAAGCCTATGCGGACGACTTTCTGATCCTTGTTAAAGGCAGTTGCATTGAGTTAGCTATGGACACGATGCAACTAGCGTTAAAGAAAGTGGAAAGATGGTGCAGCTCCACGGGGCTCTCAGTTAACCCGAGTAAAATCGAGCTGGTCATCTTTACACGGAAATATAAGATTCACCGCTATAGGGCCCCGAGGCTTCAGGGCAAGATACTAGAGGTGAAGGATTCGGCTAAATATCTAGGGGTAACCCTCGATAAAAAGCTCAATTGGAAGGAACATCTCTCGGTCCAATGTAACAAGGTAATTACGGCCTTCTGGACCTGTAGAAGGGCCTTCAGCAGCACCTGGAGACTTAGTCCCAAGATGGTTCTCTGGCTCTACAGGGCTGTACTCCTGCCCAGACTTGCATACGCCTCCGTGGTCTGGTGGCCTAGGGTGGAGCAGGTTGGGGCGGGAAGGGCCCTGGAAAGAATAAGGGGACTCATACTTAGAGGAGCCACGGGTGCAAGACGCACAACTCCAACTAAGGTACTCGGTCTATTGGCTGGGGTGGAGCCTATACACCTCGCCATTATTGGCGAGGCGGCGAAGACGGCCTATAGATTAAATGCCCAGGGCAAATGGAGGCCAGGCACACGACACACCCGATTACCCAGGGTGTTGACATCCGATCCAGAAATTAACATGAGGACGGATATTATTATTCCAAGAGTTACCTTTGGAAGAAGATACACGGTGGAGGTGCCCAGCAGGGAGGACTGGAACATGAAACGGGACACCCTGCCGGGCAGCGGAGAAATCTGGTATACAGATGGATCCAAGACCGCTAAGGGAACAGGGGCGGGATACTATTGTCGCAGGGACGGAAGGGGCACTTCTCTTCCACTGGGGCAGTACGCCACCGTCTTTCAATCCGAAGTCGTAGCAATCATGTCCTGTGCCCAGAGGATTCTAGAACTCGAGACACGGGACAAGCATATCAGCATCTGTTCTGATAGCCGGGCAGCGCTGGGGGCGTTGGAAACTCACCGAACCGCCTCGGCGCTTGTCTGGGACTGTAAGAAGACGCTCAACAAACTGGCCCTTTACAATAGGGTCAGGCTATTATGGGTGCCGGGACACACTGGCATCAGGGGCAATGAGGTCGCTGACAGACTAGCCGCTCTGGGAGCAGGAACCTGCCTACCGGGTCCAGAACCCTCGGTCGGGGCGCCTAGGTGCCTAGCCGTGGGGAGGATACTGGAATGGGTCAGGGACAAGCACACCGGAAGCTGGCTGGAAAGTCGCGACTGCAGACACTCCAGGATGATGATTGGCCCGGTACTGAATAAAGAGTGGAGCCTCTGCATGACTGGCAACAGCAGGAGGAACTCCAGATGTTTAGCCCAGATCATATCTGGTCATGGGCGACTTAGACACTTTGGAAATAAAACAGGTGGTGAAGAACTGGGCGCGTGTAGGTGGTGCGGGTCGGAGGAAGAAACTCCTGCTCACATCATGACACGATGCCCGGGCTTCTGCAACCTCAGGAACCAACTACTAGGGGACTTTTTCATAGACCCACAGGAGATAAGGCTCGCCAACTCGGGCGCCATTCTCTCGTTCTGGAGATTGGCTGGTCTGCCGGAGTAGCTTGAGCAACTTCAGGGAATGGTACAATGGGCGCACAGCCTACGTGCCGGGGCCGTTTGAGGTCCCTCCCAGATGAATAATAATAATAATAGCTACGGCGAGGCGATCAGCTTTACTCGCGACCGCTACCGTTATTATCTCCGATCGGATGGGAGGACAACTTTCAGTTCGAGCTCTGATTGATCCGGGTGCTCAGCGTTCCTTTATTTCGGAGAGAATTGTCTCCCAGCTCACTTTAGTTCGACGGTCCGTATCCGTTTCTATATTAGGAGTAGGTGGACAAGTGTCCTCGCACGCCCGTGGCGAAACTTCCATCATCCTCAGATCTCGGATTCATGATCATTTTGAGTGCCTATGTGACGCTCTTATATTACCTAAGCTCACGACGTTACTACCGACTCGTGCAATCGTTCCAGAAGATTGGCCACACCTAAACAAATTGCAACTCGCGGATCCTGATTACAACGTGCCTGCAAAAATCGACATGATACTAGGAGCCGACGTCTACGGTACAATTCTACAAGACGGTTTCGTTCGGGGACCTCGAAACGCTCCCATCGCACAAAAAACGGTGTTTGGATGGTTTCTTACTGGGATCGTAGAAGCGTCAGCTGACTCGTCAAGCGTTACGGCGCATCACGCCCTTACTACTGCACCACTCTCGCAAGTTCTCGCCAAGTTTTGGGAAATTGAAGAAGTCCCTTCAATCAAATTGCTCACTCCAGAGGAGGAGTATTGCGTGCAGTATTTCGCCACGACTACTACCCGCGATTCCGAGGGTAGATTCGTAGTTCGCCTTCCGTTTTCACGGCGACAAGCTTTCCCAGATTCACGAGCTCTCGCCGTTGCTTGTCTTCGCAGGTCAGAACTTCGCCGCTTTCGTAGCCCCGACTTGCAGATCTTGTTCAGTTGCGATTGCAACCTTTAGTTTAAGAGCGAATAGAATGAAAATAAAATTCAAATCATTATAATATTTCATTTGTAAGTCTGCTGCGCAGATGCCTAATGACTGGGTTTTTACCCATTGTAAAATGAAAATACGATGCGACGAGAACGGATCGCGGCAACTCCCATTCATATTTTTACGACCCTAATCCCTTGTGTTTCCCGCGCACTCCTTATGACTAAATCACCTGGTTTTCCCCAAATCCGCACGTTTTTCCCCACGTACCTGCAATTTACTCCTAAAAACATCCTCACATTTCTCGACCAATCACCATCCTGGTTAGATTCAAAAGTAACCACCCACATCCCCCTCAACAGCCTCTTTTCCAAATTTCCGAACCTACGTGTAAACTCAAACAGTTGAATAAAATCAGATACCTCTTGACTGCCGTGCATCATCTACCCGATCAAGCCTTGCAAAAGGAGTCACCTTTGTACCTACGACGACGAGAGGAGCTTGAAATATAAAAGTAAATCTCATTTCGGCGCGTGTGTCCATTATTTGTACCCTGTACCCAATTCAACAGCGACTCAAAATTATCTTGGCGAGTCGCATCGAGGCAAAGTGACCTTCAATCTTCGAAGTTCACCAACGCCCCAACATATGGTCCTTCGAGCCGGATACAGTGCCTACAAACGTCGAGAAGTTACGAAGAACTCTGGTGCAAGATTTCTGTTGTCCGAATTTGAAGAGCTACATACCGAGATTGTAGTGATCGAAGACGACACAGCAGAAAACAAGGCCTATGCGACACGTATAAGTCAATAGTGCATTCATCGGCTCGATATTCTAACGTAACTAAATTTCATTATCTCCGCTCATGCTTAAAAGGTGAAGCCGCAGCGATCATTCAATCGCTCGAGATTTCAGATGCTAATTACAACGACGCGTGGGCATTGCTTGTAGAACGATATGACAATCGGCGCGTCATAATACAAAATCATATCAAGGCGTTATTCGAACAACCGGCATTTACGCGCGAGAGCCATTCCAACGTGCGCAACCTTTTAGATAATATTAATAAACACACGAGGTCATTAAAAGCGCTTGGCGAGCCCGTCGACAAGTGGGATACACTTCTAATTTATTGCATGACATCGAAGCTGGATAAATTTACTCATCAAGAATGGGAAAAATCAATCACATCAAAGACATGCCGACTCTCAAGGTGTTCTTAAGTTTCCTTACCGCGCGCGCGCAAATTTTAGAAGCCACTGAAGTTCAGATCGCACAAAATCATTCGAGTATCAAAACAGCAGCTGTATCTTCGAAGAAAAGCGTTTTTACCGTTACTCAAAAATCGGAACATTGCAACTATTGCAGCGCTGAGCACAAAATTTTCAGATGCGAAAAATTTTTGAAACTCACCCCTTCGGAGAGAATCGATGCGGTAAAAAAGACAAAGGCCTGTTTTAACTGTTTACGTAAAGGACATGTTAACGACGCGTGTACTAGCGGAACTTGCAAAAAGTGCTCAAAAAAGCATCATACCTTGCTACACCTTGATCGAATAAACTCCAGCCACGCACAAACCAATCTTTCCGTTGGAAGCTTACGAATCAGCAACGATTCTGAATCGTCGGGCTCAGAAACAAAAAATGATAAACTCGTTTGCGGAAAACTACAGTCTGACGGAGCATCTCAAATAGTTCTTGCTACTGCTCAAGTTGCTTTCTTCGATACAAATAATAAAAAACATATAGCACGCGTAGTTCTGGACGGAGGCGCGCAAGCGCACTTCATGTCAGAGCGACTTGCAAATCTGCTGCAACTTAAACGCGAAAAAACGAACATACCAGTTGTCGCGATTAATGAATTAGAAACTACGATCCGTCACAAAGTGAGTGCAAAAATTACCTCAACTGACGGAAGATATAATTTTCATCTCTGTTTTTTGGTCGTACCGAACGTTTCAGCACCTTTACCCGCGCAGCAAATCAATACAAAAGGTCTCGAACTTCCGAAAAATCTACCTTTGGCTGATCCGACATTTTACAAATCGTCTGAGATCGACGCGCTCATCGGTGCAGAAGTATTTTACCAAATTCTTTGTGCAAAACAAATAGCAATTCAAAACAACGACGCGGTCCTACAAAAAACAAAATTCGGATGGGTCATAGCTGGTAAAATCACTAACAATAAAACAAAAATCCAAACAATTTCCTGTAATTTATCCGTACAAACGATTAATAGTGACATTTCAAGATTCTGGGAGATGGAAGAACTTCCAGAAACGAAATTCCTTTCAGAACAAGAGGCCAAGGCCGAAAAACATTTTGTAGAGAACGTTTGTCGCGATGAAACGGGGAAATACATCGTAAGATTACCCTTTAATGACAACATTTGTAAGCTCGGTCCGACATACAACGTTTCTCTTCGGCAATTCTTCACCCTCGAGAAACGCCTAGAAAGGCAACCGGAGGCAAAAGCAGCGTATGTCGACTCCATGAGAGAGTACATCAGCTTAGGGCATATGAGTGAAGTAAAAAAGCCGGACAAGCATGCAAACTACATGCCTCATCACGCAGTCATTAAATTGGACAGTGCGACAACGAAATGTCGCCCGGTTTTTAATGCTTCGGTACAGCCTGATTACAGTCAGGTCGACGGATTAACAATCCGCGATAAGGTAACCTTCAATCAAACTCTTATGATTGGGCCAACGATTCAAAACGATCTGTTCGATGCGTTAATTCGGTTCCGCGTGCATCGGTATGCACTAATCGCAGACATAGAAAAAATGTATAGGCAAGTACTGGTTCATCCCGAACATCGTAGATATCAGCAAATCTTTTGGCAAGAAAATAAAAATGAGCCTCTAAAGACCTTTCAGTTAAACACTCTCACTTTCGGCACCGCGTGTGCTCCATTTTTAGCTACTCGGACAATCCATAAACTCGCAGACGACGAAAAACAAAAATATCCACTGGCTTCTGAAGTCGTAAAGCGCGACTTCTACGTAGACGATCTTTTAACAGGCAGCGATACATTTGAAACCGCAGAAAAATTACGCGATGAACTTAACAATTTATTGAAGTCCGGCGGGTTTAACCTACGAAAATGGGCATCTAACGACAAAAGATTAATCGAATCCTTGCCAAGCAGCATAACGAACGTCGAATTGTTTAACGATCCTTCGAAACCAGTAAAAACGCTCGGAATAAAATGGAACTCGCAGGTAGATCAATTATCCTTTTCTGTGAAATGTGAATTCAATGCCAATGAAAGAATAACGAAACGAACGATCTTATCAAACGTTGCGCAATTGTTTGATCCGATAGGAATATTAGGACCTGTGATGGTCAGAGCGAAACTCATCATTCAGAAATTGTGGAAAGATAAGGTTGATTGGGATGAGTGTCTTCCTTTAAGCACTCAAACCGCATGGTTGGAACTAAAACAGCAATTGCCTCTTTTAGCAGATTTCAAAGTAGACAGACGCATTCTTATCCAAAATCCAGATAAAATACAATTACATGGCTTCTGCGACGCCAGTGAAGTAGCATACAGGGCGTGTATATATATTCGATCTACAGACTCTCAAGGCACGTGCCTCTCAAGACTCATTTGCGCGAAATCAAAGGTAGCCCCATTAAATTCTAAAATCACAATTCCCAAACTTGAGTTATGCGCCGGTCTTTTACTAGCAAAATTGTATAAATTGGTTTTGAACATATTGCCTATTAAGTTCGAAGACGTTTTTTTCTGGTCGGACTCTACTATCGCGCTCAATTGGATCAACACGCAGCCACACATATTAAAAACATTCGTCGCTAATAGAGTGTCTCAAATAAGAGCAATTACTAATGACTCTCAATGGCACCACGTCCCCACGAAGGATAATCCAGCGGATTTTATTTCAAGAGGACAGTCAGTGTCAGAATTTTTAAAAAATACAGCATGGATAGACGGCCCGATTTGGCTAAATGAAACGCAGGATAAATGGCCAGCAACGCCTATTCCTAAGATGCCACTACTCGAAGTACGCAAAACCATTGTTTTAAAAGTTACTATGATCGACACAACAATTTTCTCAAAAATTTCTTCACTCACGCGTTTAATCAGAACAATAGCGTACTGCTTACGTTTTATTAAAAACTGCTTCCGCGCAATTCAATCTCGAAAAGGGAAAGAATCCGAGGAAGAATCTGATTCAATGAAGAAGAATTGCCAACCGCGCAATTCCGAACAATTGTCGATACAAGAAATGCAAGCAGCAAAAAATCGAATCATTAAATTAATTCAAAATCAAGCGTTTGCTCATGAAGTCAACAATTTATCAAAAAACCAACCCGTAGAGAAAAACAGCTCATTGAAAACTCTAAATCCGATAGTGATAACATCTGTTGGGGTTATTGTTTGCTAAATAAACTATAGCACAGTCTTCCTTTTACGAATTACTTTATTGTAAATAAGTTCTATGGTACAGGTAATAATAAAATGCTCAGAGAAGCTAGTTGTAGTCGAAGCATTCGTCGTACAACCGCTCGCTAGCTCTTCGCGTCTAAGACTAAAGTAGCCCCTAGCTTTCCAATCAAGAGGGCCTTTTTCCTCAGCTTGGGCTTAACAAAAATATGACTATTTTTCCATATGGCTTGTCTTTCGATTTTACAGTGCTACTTGAAGAAGTGCGGAATGCGCTTCTTCCGAACACCTATAATCCTCTATTGCTTAGCAAGCCTCACGTTTGCTACAGTACGGTTTTATTTCAAAACGCTTAAAGTAATAAAAGACAATAAAAGATTATGGCAGTATGGGAAAAACCCAAAAAACATTTCGTCGTCTACCTACACTACAAATATTTCTTATTATCTGTTTATTTCTTATTACTGTAGATTTACTCCGAAATCGAACACTCCCACTTAATTCAAAATATTTAAAATGCTTAACTTATCGCGTAGGAAACAAAATTGCTGCTTTGCTAATGCTTTAGTGAAAATATCTGCTAATTGTAACTTGGACTGAACATATTCGATTTTAATTTCTTCGCGGCTAATGACTTCACGAATAAAATGGTATCTTATATCTATGTGCTTTGAACGCTTGTGAAATTCGGTATTTTTAGCAAGTCTAATAGCCGATTGATTATCAACGAAAATCTTAATTGTGCCGCATGATGGTTTTAATTCACTTAGCATTTGGCGCAACCAAATAGCTTCTTTTGTACCGTGAGCCAACGCAATATATTCGGCTTCAGTTGTAGATAGAGACACGGCTTCTTGAAGCTGGCTGGACCAGCATATTGGCCCATTGTTTAATAGAAATACGAACCCGCTTCGCGATCTACGTGTGTTTAAACAGCCATCGTAATCAGCGTCAGTATAGCCACATATTTCCGTACTCCCACTGTTTCCAAATGTGATTCCGAAATCACGCGTGCCAATTAAATAGAGTATTATTCTTTTAACTGCTTTCCAGTGCTCCTGGGTATATGAATTCAAAAATTGGCTCGAATAATTTACCGCATACTCGATATCCGGCCGACATACTCGCGCTGCAAATAACAGTGACCCGACTGCTTCTCGATACGGTATACAAAACTTCTCTTCAGTTACATTGACATCTTTGATCAGTGCTGCACCAGGTTCTGCAGGCGTACTCATGGCATATGCGTCACTCATGCTAAACTTATCAATAATTTTATTAATATAATTTACTTGACTAATCTTAATTGTACCGTTAGGACGATCGCGCGTGATTTCCATACCTACGAATTCGCAAGCTTCGTTTACAGTAATTTGAAAAGTGCTTTTTAAATAATTAATAACCATGTTTATAGTAACCTGGCTTTTACATATTATTAAGCCGTCATCGACATACAAAGCCAGGTACACTTTACAATCGTTAACTTCACCGACAAACACACATTTATCGCTCTCAGTGCTAATAAAATTAAAATTTTTAAGAAAACTAACAAACTTGTCGTTCCAGCAGCGAGGAGACTGCTTAAGGCCGTAAAGACTTCTCTGAAGTTTGCAGACGAGATCTTCTTTTGTAACATAGCCTTCGGGTTGCTGTAGGTATATTTCTTCCTTGAGGTCACCGTAGAGAAACGCTGTCCTTACATCAAATTGGACTATTTCTAAATCTTCTTTCGCGGCAATCGCTAAGAGAATTCTAATCGATTCATAGCGTACGACGGGTGCGAAAGTATCAAAAAAATCTATACCTGGTCTCTGAGCAAAACCTTTCGCTACAAGTCGCGCTTTGTATCGGATGCTTTTATCAAGTGCATTTTTCTTGATGCAATATACCCATTTACATCCAATCGCTCGCTTACCTAATGGTAATTTTGTCAACGTCCACGTTTTGCTTTTGTGGAGTGCATCCATTTCAATGTCCATGGCTTCTTTCCATTTGCTCGCATCTGGATTAGCCATCGCCTCAGCATAAGATGTAGGTACAGTGTCTGCGATATAAGCAATCGGAACACCATACCGATCAATAGGGTTTAATTTTGATCTATTTCTCAAACACCTTTGTACACAATTATCTCCCACTTCATCAGCAGCTTGCTGATTCGGAGCAGCAGAGATAGCCTCATTGTCTTGATTTGCAGCGATGATATCAGCAGCTGGTTGATGATTTACTATTGATTCACGCTTAGTGGCTTCAGCTGCATTCAAGTCCAAGTCGAAACTGTATACTTCAGCTTCTTTCCTTGCTATGTTATAACTATTTTCCAGAAATGTCACGTCGCTGCTGATGTGAACTCTTTTTAATTCATTGTTCCACAGTCTGTAATTTTGCGATTCGCCATCATAACCGACGAATACTAACGACTTGCTTTTCGAGTCAAATTTCTTCCGCCTTTCTTTTGGTATATTTAAGAATGCATCTATACCAAATCCTCGAAGATGCTTTATTGCTGGTTTTCGTCCGAACCATTTTTCATATGGAGTTTTGTCCTGGCCTTGCGTTGCTACACGATTTAGTGTATAACATGCTGTATTGACTGCTTCTGTCCAAAGTTTCAGATCAACTCCACTGTTGATCAACATTGTCCTTGCGCTCTCAACAATGGTCCGAATCTCTCGTTCAGCACGTCCATTTTGTTGATGAATGTAGGCTGATGAAAATTCATGAATGATGCCTTTTGCTGTCGTATACTTCCGAAATTCATCTGATAGATATTCTCTCCCATTATCAGACCGTAACACTTTCATTTTGTTTCCTGTTTGCGTATTCACGAAACTTTCAAAGTCTTTAAACTTCTGAAATACTTCAGATTTGTTTCTTAAAAAATATACCTTTCGGAAGCTGGTGCATTCGTCTTTGAACAGCAGAAAGTAACGCGAGCCTCGCGGAGATTCAATGTTAATTGGGCCGCACACATCTGTATGAATTTTCTCTCCAGCCTTAAAATTGTTCTCGCGTTGAACTGTCGAATGAGGCTTGCGCGATTGCTTACCCATAATGCATGCTATGCACTCAAAATTTTCTTTACTTTCTGCTAACTTCCTATTGTCCACTGTTTTACAGGTGTTTATCACAGTCTGCACATTGACATGTCCCATGCGCTCATGCCAAAGTTTCAGATCTTGTTTGGTGTCCACAAGATTGCACTGCTGGGGTATTTTCACTTGAAATTCCATTTTGAACAGCCTCCCGTATCTCTTGCCAATCGATGCTAAATTTCCATCTTTATCGCGCACTTCACAAAAGTGTTTATAAGTATGGAACGAGAAATTTTTATCATTAATCGAGGAGATTGAGAATAAATTTCGCCGCATGCTTGGCACAAACAGAACATCTCAAATTTCTCTCTCAATCACTTTTCCGTTCACTCGTTCCGTGATAACTATCGTCCCAGAGCCTTCCGTAGGTAAGAGTTTGTCTTCGGCTATTTTCACGTATCGGTATTCACTATCTGAATTCAGCGATTTGAAGAAATCCTTCCTGAAGGTCATATGTTTACTCGCACCAGTATCGGCTAACCATATGTCTTCATCATTATCAGTTGTCTTCGAGTAAAACGCACTCACGTCACACATATTTACCGATGCGAGGTATGAAGATGCTGTTGAGTCCTCATTTTGGTTAGATTTCTTATTTGGACACTCTCTTGCCCAATGCCCTTTTTCTTTACAAATTGCACAATTTGTTCGCTTCTTCAGCTCTTCGATTCCTTTCTTCTTCTTGTGCGTCTGCTTCGAGTTCGACGGGCCGCGTTTGGAGTCTATCGGAGCAGATTGCTTCTTAATTTGCATTTTTAAGGCTTAAATTTGTAAAGCTAAGGAATTCGTCTCTTCTTCATCTTCACAAAGACGTTTGTCTTCTTTTATTAATCTTGCTATGAGATTATTCTTCTTCTGTTCTGCTACTGGTGTGCTCTCCCATGCCATTCGAAAAGCAGAGAACCGTTTCGGCAACCGTCCTAGAATTCTATTCATCATAGCTGCATCGGTCTGTTTTTCTCCTACATCAGCTAATCTTCTACAGATGCCTTCAAATTTCTCTAGCTGTAGAGCGACTGATTCTCCGTCGTTTATTCGAAAATCGTAGTATTTTTACAGTTCATTATCGCGAGCGTTGTAGCTTGACGTACCGTACAGCGATTCAAGTTTCTCCCAGATTTCTTTTGGTGTTCTGCAGTTTTGTAAGCTGGAATGTATAGAACGTTCGACCGAACTTAAAAGAATCACTGCCGCTCTTGACGATGACTTCTTCCAAGCTTTCCACTCTTCTTCATTCTGTATTTTGTCGGGCTCTGCTTCAGTCCCATTTACAATATCTACCAAACCCTTTGCATCCAGGAGAAACTCAATTCCAAACTTCCACAAATTGTAGTTGGTCTCGTTAAGCTTCACGAGATCAAGACTCTCTCTATCAGCCATGATAAGTCTTTATTTTTGATATTCACTTGAAACTACAAAAATATGTTGCACTGAGTCTAACACTTGTACCGCGTTAACAAAAAAAGAACTATGTTTTTTTCTCAATAATTAATTCGGTGGCGCAGTGGAAGCGTGCTGGGCCCATAACCTGTTGGGGTTATTGTTTGCTAAATAAACTATAGCACAGTCTTCCTTTTACGAATTACTTTATTGTAAATAAGTTCTATGGTACAGGTAATAATAAAATGCTCAGAGAAGCTAGTTGTAGTCGAAGCATTCGTCGTACAACCGCTCGCTAGCTCTTCGTGTCTAAGACTAAAGTAGCCCCTAGCTTTCCAATCAAGAGGGCCTTTTTCCTCAGCTTGGGCTTAACAAAAATATGACTATTTTTCCATATGGCTTGTCTTTCGATTTTACAGTGCTACTTGAAGAAGTGCGGAATGCGCTTCTTCCGAACACCTATAATCCTCTATTGCTTAGCAAGCCTCACGTTTGCTACAGTACGGTTTTATTTCAAAACGCTTAAAGTAATAAAAGACAATAAAAGATTATGGCAGTATGGGAAAAACCCAAAAAACATTTCGTCGTCTACCTACACTACAAATATTTCTTATTATCTGTTTATTTCTTATTACTGTAGATTTACTCCGAAATCGAACAACATCATAAGAGTTGGCGGTAGAATCGACTACTCTTCGTTATCTTATAACAATAAACACCCTATTGTACTACCGAAAAATAATCATGTCACAGATCTGATCATTAGACATGAACACTTAAAATCCATGCATGCGGGGATTCAAAATACTTTGTACCAAGTGCGTACACATTACTGGCCGATCGATGGCAAAAATATAACTAGGCGAATCGTGCATTCATGCGTTCCGTGTGCTCGGTTTAGAAATTCAACTCCACAATACCTTATGGGCAATTTACCATCACATAGAATTCTTCCAACTCGTCCATTTTTAAATACGGGAGTCGATTATTGTGGACCCTTTTTTATTAAAGAAAAAAAATTACGAAACCGAAACAAGATCAAGGTGTATGTGGCTATTTTTGTATGTTTTGCAACGAAAGCAGTACACTTGGAAGTTGTTAGCGATCTAACTACGGACGCTTTTTTAGCAAGTCTGCGTCGTTTTTTCTCGAGACGAGGTAAAAGCGCACATTTGTACTCGGACAACGGTACGAATTTTGTAGGTACGAATAACGAGCTGAAACGACTATACGAATTCATTCGGTCTGAAGACACCTGTCGCGCTATTACTAATAACTTAGCAAACGAATCGATTGTCTGGCACTTCATTCCTGCAAGAGCTCCTCATTTCGGGGGGTTGTGGGAGGCGGCCGTAAAATCCTTTAAAAATCATTTTATGCGCACTGTCGGCAACACTCT
This sequence comes from Apocrypta bakeri, assembly GCA_018906985.1. Taxonomy (NCBI): domain Eukaryota; kingdom Metazoa; phylum Arthropoda; class Insecta; order Hymenoptera; family Pteromalidae; genus Apocrypta; species Apocrypta bakeri. The sequence continues at coordinate 1,707,000 of JACCIA010000008.1, read as the reverse complement.
TTTGACTTACGAACAATTTACGACACATATAACTGAAATTGAGGCTATTCTCAACTCGCGTCCTCTTACACCCCTCTCTTCTGACCCAAACGACCTAATCGCAATCACTCCTGCTCACTTCCTAATAAACGATTCAATGATAAACATACCTGATATGGATTATTCCGAGATTCCAATAAATAGGTTCTCTAGCTGGGAACATCTGCTAAAATTGAAGCAACATTTTTGGCAAAGATGGCAAAAGGAATATTTGAACGAGTTAAACAGCCGAGTTAAATGGGCATCTCCTAATGCCACACCAATTAACATCGGTACTATGGTACTTTTGAGAGAAGACAACGCACCACCACTACAATGGCCTCTTGGACGGATTGTTGAGCTTCATCCAGGCGACGACGGAACCACTCGCGTGGTTAGCGTAAAAACAACCAGTGGAATTTTTAAGCGATCCACAAAGAAGATAGCCATTCTTCCAGTAACGATAGATTCCAGTTTCACTTTAGACAATAAATCTATGTAATTGATCGCCATCGATCAATGGCGGGCGGCATGTTCAGTTGCGATTGCAACCTTTAGTTTAAGAGCGAATAGAAAGAAAATAAAATTCAAATCATTATAATATTTCATTTGTAAGTCTGCTGCGCAGATGCCTAATGACTGGGTTTTTACCCATTGTAAAATGAAAATACGATGCGACGAGAACGGATCGCGGCAACTCCCATTCATATTTTTACGACCCTAATCCCTTGTGTTTCCCGCGCACTCCTTATGACTAAATCACCTGGTTTTCCCCAGATCCGCACGTTTTTCCCCACGTACCTGCACTTTACTCCTAAAAACATCCTCACATTTCTCGACCAATCACCATCCTCGTTAGATTCAAAAGTAACCACCCACATCCCCCTCAACAGCCTCTTTTCCAAATTTCCGAACCTACGTGTAAACTCAAACAGTTGAATAAAATCAGATACCTCTTGACTGCCATGCATCATCTACCCGATCAAGCCTTGCAATAGGAGTCACCTTTGTACCTACGACGACGAGAGGAGCTTGAAATATAAAAGTAAATCTCATTTCGGCGCGTGTGTCCATTATTTGTACCCTGTACCCAATTCAACAGCGACTCAAAATTATCTTGGCGAGTCGCATCGAGGCAAAGTGACCTTCAATCTTCGAAGTTCACCAACGCCCCAACAGATCTCATACTCCAAGTTCATGTCAGAGTATATACAATTGAATCACATGAGAAGGGCTACCCTTCCGCCGGCCGATGACTGTCATTTTTATTTACCACACCATGGAGTTTTTCGCCCAGATTCACAGAAAATAAGAGTCGCTTTCAATGCCTCTCAAAAAACTTCATCCGGATTTTCGCTTAATGATATCCTGCTTCCTGGCCCTAAACTCCAACCAGATCTCACCTTAGTGATCACAAGATGGCGTTTTTATCGTGTTGCCATAGTAACAGATATTGTGAAGATGTTTCGCCAATTTAGGGTCCACGACGACGACTTAGATTGGCAGCGTCTTGTTTGGAGGGATTCAGCGCACAGCGACATCAAGGATTACGTTGCCTTAACCGTCACTTACGGAACCTCAAGTGCACCGTTCCTAGCTATGAGTGCCCTTCGTCGTTTAGCTGAGGAAGGCAGGAACCTTCGCCCCCTCGCGTACCTTCTACTTTCTTATCAAACCTACATCGACGACATCTTCATAGGTGCTGATGATGAGAACCAAACTAAGGTAATGCGAGATCAACTCATTGACCACCTCGCCACCGCTGGCATTGCGTTAGGCAAGTGGTCCAGCAATCGTCCAGAGTTGCTGAAGGGTCTACAAGAGAACGAGTTTTGTGAGCTTCCCTCAACTTCACCGGACATTGTCTCCACTCTAGGAATCAAGTGGGCTCCTCGCAGTGACACCTTTCACGTCTCAACCACACTGCCACCACTTACAGCCCTCATCACGAAGAGATCCGTTCTATCAGACACAGCGCGTTTATTCAATCCCTTAGGATTTATATCCCCAGTGCTACTCAATGCAAAAATCCTTTTACAGGATCTCTGGCTGACTAAGTTGGACTGGGACGATCCACTACCCCGAGAATTGATCGAACGATGGCTAGAATTTCGTTCATCCTTGACTCACTTGTCAGAGCTGAGGATACCTAGATGGATCGGCACCACTCATAACTCAGGCTGGCACCTTCATGGCTTCGCCGACGCATCAATGCGTGCCTATGCGGCTGTCGTATACGCAGTAGTTACTGGATCCATTTCAATCCTCCTTATAGCCAAATCTCGGGTAGCCCCGGTCAAGGTGGAGACACTCCCCCGACTTGAACTTTGTGCTGCCACACTGCTCGTCCGATTAGCTGAGCATCTCATCCCAGGTATGTTACAGAAACCTGCTACTGTCAACTTTTGGAGCGACTCCAAAGTCGTACTTGACTGGTTGGGGAGTCACCCCTCGCGGTGGCCAACGTTCATCGCTAATCGCGTCAGCGAGATTCACACAAAGTTTCCGGATGCCACCTGGAGACACGTCCGATCAAAGGACAACCCAGCGGACTGTGCATCTCGGGGTCTTTACCCGAACGAACTCGCAACCTTTGCGCTGTGGTGGAGAGGACCTGAATGGCTAACAAACGCTTCTACTGACTGGTCAACGCCACCTGACTCGCCCGCTTCGGTCTCCACAATCCTATTAGCGCGAGACCAATCGTCAAAGGATCAGTCCGACAATGGATCAGTACTTACTTCACTCAAACGGCTGTCATCCTTCTCGAATATCGTCCGCGTCCTAGCTTACTGCTTAAGGTGGACCCCGGCCAACCGCCTCAACACATCTCCAAACGTTGCCGGAATAACCTCAACGGAATATTTCCGCGCCCGTCGTGCCTTCATCCGACTACTTCAATCAGAAACATTTCCTGACGAGATCACGTCCATTGCAGCAGGCAAGCAGTTGTCTCCTCGCAGTCCGCTGGCCCGCATGGTCCCGTTTTTCGATGATCACTATATTCTGAGAGTCGGAGGACGCCTTCACAACGCGCCGTTGCCCTTTTCCGAGCAACATCCGGCGATTCTATCTGGTCGCTGCTATTTTGTGATGCTATTGGCCGAAAAAATTCATCGCGTTACCCTTCATGGCGGCATTCAACTCATGAAGAGTGTGCTCAACCGATCGTACTGGATAATCCGAGGAAATCGTCTCCTCACTTCAGTCTACCGCCGTTGCGTACGCTGCGTTCGCTACGGAGCGTCTCAGATTCAACAACAAATGGCTCCTCTTCCCACCGATCGAGTTACTCCTGGACGGCCCTTCGAAACTGTAGGTCTGGACTACGCCGGACCATTGCCGGTCCTGTTCTCAAAAGGGAGAGGAGCTAAAAGCACGAAAGGCTACATTGCTATTTTCATTTGTCTTGTTACCCGTGCTGTTCACATCGAAGTTGTTTCGGATCTAACTACACCCGCTTTCATGTCTGCATTCGCTCGGTTCGTAGCCCGACGCGGGCTCTGTCGCAAGCTCCTGTCTGATAACGGTACCACGTTTAAAGGAGCTGATGCTGAACTACGTCGCCTCTTCACGGAAACTTCTATGTTCTCCGTCGAGGTGGGCGCTCAACTTGCAAAACAGCAGGTCGAATGGAAGTTTATTCCACCCCGTGCACCTCATTTTGGTGGTTGGGAAGCAGCGGTACGAAGTTTTAAGCATCACCTTCGGCGAGTCATCGGTGCAACTATTCTCACCTTCGAGGAGCTGTCGACCCTTGCAGTCAAAATCGAGGCCTGTCTAAATTCGCGGCCTCTTTGAACCCTGAGTAACGAGGCAACTGACCCGGTGGCGCTTACCCCCGGACACTTCCTCATTGGATCAGCACCTCTAGGCTTCCCAGAACCGGTACAAAATCCCTCTTCAAGGTGCAGCCTCTCCACTCGCTGGCAGATAGTGAACCAACTGCGGGATTCATTTTGGCTACGCTGGCGAAAGGAAGTTCTCGCTCACTTGCAGCAACGCAACAAATGGCTGAAGCAACAGCCCGATCTTCAACCTGGAGACTTAGTAATAGTCACCAATGAATTGACTCCTCCAGCTGTATGGCCCCTGGCTAGAGTTACCCAAGTTCACCCGGGCCGGGACGGACTCGTACGTGTGGTCTCGCTTCGCACCTCTACGTCAACCTTCGTCCGCCCAGTCGTCAAGCTTCGTCGATTACCCCCTGACGATGAAACCGCGGTTTTCTATGCGCAAATTACTGATGTCAAATACATTGACCCGAATTCACCTGCGCCTCATCATTGAAGATTTTAGCTTTTAAGTCTAGTTTTAAGATTTTTGTACCGTCTCACCATCGAATACTTTCGCTCTTAAGCCCAATTGTAATATTTTTCGTTTTAGCCTAAGAATTTGTAACCAGCGTTATCTTAAGACTGCGGTAATTATGCTTGTTCGAGTTTTTCTTTCGTTTCCTCACCTGCCGGTATTGGCAAGGTGGGCGGGATGTTTAGTGATATTCCGCGTTACTACCAGTCTTGCGCGAATCCATAATGTACGGCGAGCGATCGCCTCGTTGTCTTAAGCGAGAGAGGGGTTAATCCCTAGCCTGTATTAATCACCGTGCTTCAAGCTTCGCAGTTCAGTCTGTTGTTGTCGGCGATACGCACAAAATTCTCTTTTGTAACAAGTAATAGTATCGATCTCGCATTGTGCCGTATCGCCTCATTTTCGAATAAATAATTCTACCGCAACGAAGGGAACAACTTTTTTCGCTACCTCACCTGCATCCTGAGAATTCCTCCTAATCAACTCTAAACTCAACAAGTATAAATGATTGTGTTTGAAAAACAAAGAACATAATCACGCTTTTTTCATGTTACAACTCAATAAAAATATAATAATTAAATGTAGTATGCATTCCTTTGCTTATACGATGATAATATCAATTTTTGGTAGATATTAAGTAATGTTTTTAATGTACATTAAAACTAAATAGTTTATATTTAATTATATTACATTTTTTCTTTCAGACATTCAAAGTTCAGAGTGGAAATAAGTGCGAACTCCTCCTCCTAATAATAATTAATAAACATTAGTAATAATATTACTAGTTATAACGGATAGAGAGATCCGTTCCCGCCAGTAATTAAAACACGTGTAAGCAGAATTCGCCCCGTGGTTAGGGCATGCAACTGTCGTCCGGATTCAAGATCAAATCCTGAGCTCCGCGTATATTTTTAGATTATTCTTACGAATAATGCGTCTCACTCCATTATTTAGTATATAACTACATTTTGTAAATTCAAACAATGTTTCTATAACTTATCACGAATCAAAACATACGTTGCATTTGAAACTGCGCGTCAAGTCTACATTACTGATCTGCACTGATGCAGATTACTGTAGATCACACTTGACGCGCAGTTTCAAATTCGTAACATGTCTTATAACGCAAAATCATTCTCAACATACCCTTGTGATTGTCCATATTGAAATGCAAAGTTCAAATCTTTCTTTTTCAAACTTCTGGAATTTCTTTGGTCGTAAGTAACAGACACATCCTTAAACGGAAACAATTTGGGATTCGGCAGTCCACCGGCAAAAAACAACGCATTTGGATTATTCGTGTACTCTTCAGCTAAAGAAAAATAAAGCATGTTTATATATGTTTTATAATATTATTAAAAAAGAATAGAAAAGTAATAATAATAAGGGATTATTGTAATAACGATTTGGTTTTTCCCTGGTAAAGATTAAATCAACTGTTATGGTCGACTCCTCGAGTGCTGTCCAATATTATTTGTTAGCGACTGGTGCTACCGTTAATTAGTGATATGTCAGCAAGATCCGGACGACTGGTCGATCTATATACTCTCGTCAAATTAAATTAACGCAAAACCTAATTCCGACTGTAATTCACAATTAGAGCATATAAATTATTAAAATAATATATAATTGAAGAAAAGAGTAGTTTTACTACGTTTTCTTTTGATGTACTCGTTTCATCAGCTCACTGGCATATCGATGGGCAAATAACGTAAGTATGTAATCAAGCAGAAGTTTTCGCCAGTAGGTACGAACACATAATTTTGTCCAATGCGAATAAATTTGCCCAAGCAATATCGAACAAAGATTTGGTATCGATTTTCACCTGGGTTGTTAGAAATAAATTCAAATCCTGTATATCAGAGACCTATCTATTGTACTTTCAGTAAAGTACTGTCGTACGATTTATGTTGTTTTTCAGTTCAATTTATTCCTGATTATTCTGCAGAACAACTGAGTGTTATTATACTACCACTTGTATTAACCCTTAAGAAAAATGTATTCGATTGTTTAAAAGTACATGTTTGATTATTTCCAATCTTTCGCAATCCATATTTTAACAGGTTAGAGGCCAGAGAATGGTTTAGAAATAAAAGGCAGTACAAGTTTATGATGTACAAAAACTATATTTTTTAAATCGAAATAAGTTATCAAGATACAATAGAAAAATTGTAATTTCAAAATGTCGTTAAACAGCATTTCGCCGATTAACAAATTGTAAGTTACAGAATATTATAATGATTGAAACTATAAAAGGAGAAAATCAAAACTGAATTACTTCAAGATGTAAAATGGCAAGGTACGAATTCAATTGAAAAATAAGCATTTGTGGCCTCTAGATACAACAGAACCAATAGAAAAGGTTGACAAAAAGGTGAATAAAATGTAATGTGTTACGATTGTAACAAAAAAAACATTTCGCAAAAGGACAAAATTGTAGCCTGGGTTGCTACAGTTCAATGAGAAGCTTCTAATTCAAGTAAGTTGTTCATGGATTCAGATGAAACCAAGCACATGGCATCACATGCAAATTTATTAAGAAATTACAGTGAAATAAAAGGTTAAGATATATGTGTAGCTTATGGTAAAAGTGTGACGGTTCTTAAGCTAGGTGAAATCAACATAAAAGTGGTTGTGAGCAGTAGGACAAAACATATTGTTAAAAAATGTACTTTACGTACCTGTATGAAAAGCAAACATTTTATCAGAGAATATTCTTACTAACTTAGGTTTTGAAGTGGCTTTAAAAACACTGGATGTAGTATATATAGTAAGCAAAGATAAAACTATGGCAGTTGATGCATTGAAAGTAGGTAAATTGTATCAGCTCGATAATTAACAAGAAGAAGAATGAAGATATTAAAATTTGGCACCACAGATTAATAGATCTAAATAGAAGAGATGATTGAATTAAATAAGATGTATACTTATCATATACAGTCGTTTAGTCAAGGACCTTCTAAGAAATGCATTAAAAGAACATTCAAATTGTATACAAATATAGTTAAAAATCAACTACATAAGCGCATAAAGTGCGACAATGGTACAGAATATATAAATGTAGAAATAAACAAATTTTAGAAAGCTCTTCATAGTCTACCAAAACACGTGTCCCTAAACATTTCAGCAAAACCGACTTGCCGAAAAAAAAATATTATAGAAACAGCGATAGTACTACTGTAAAGTGCAATCTATCAAATAAATATTGGACAAAATAGTATATCAGATCAGTTTATCTAATGAATAAATCCCCCACACAAAACGTTTAGTTGATACTGTTCCTAAAGAGTTATGGACTGGAACCAAAACCTGATCTTAGTCTCCTAAAGATTAAGATTCAACTAATGAAGATGAAATAAGGGAAGATATAATTCCGGAAAATCAAGAGAAACAACTATTCAATTATAATGATTCTTTAATGGAAGGGATTTCAAGTAATGATACATCAAATGATTATAAAGTGTAATGATACACCAGTATATCATAAAGTAAAAAAAGTTCAACAAGCCTATGATTAAATGAGCAGGCTGTACAAGATGCGAAATCCAAAATGAAGACTTAATTACCAATTAAATATAATAACTTTGTTATCCTGAGGTATATTGTGGTTGCGTACTTAATTACTGAATTAAATAAAAAAATTATTGTGGAACCCACTGTTTTATATATAGACAATAAGGCTGCAATGCTTTCACAAAGTCTGCAGTATATACAAGCCTAGGACAAAAAGTATAAATATATATAAAATATCAGTTTGTGCGCCATTTTATAGAAAAACAAAAAATTGAAACATATCGAAACCCAGGAGATGATAGCAGATTATCTTACAAGGAGATCAGTACTAGAAGATATGGATTAAAAGAAACAGAAGATGAGTCTAGCGAATTAAAGACAAATTAAAAATTTATTTTATGTATTGTAAAAGAAAAATTATTTGATTTATTCATTGTTAAATACACATTAAATTCAAGGGTAGTGTTGGAAATGATTCAAATCTTGTATTATTTCTAGTCCTTGGTAATCCACATTTCAACAATTCTAATTAAAATTATAATGATAGAATGAAAATAAATCCTTAGGAAAGGCTAAGACGATCGAACGAAATTAATTTTTTGAAATCAAAAGATTTTTTTGTATTCTAACTATTTATTTTAATCTAGACGTACTAAATATTTTGTTTTACTTACTGAGCTGCCGAATAAGATTGGGCCTTCGACGCGTGCTGATTTCCGTCAAGAATTTATTATAGTCCATGGTACAGTTTACGCTCACACGTTTGCTTGTGTGGTCCGTGCGTCGTCAGCATTCGATTGATCTCTTGCCGTTGCAAAGATGAGACATGTGGCATTAATTTAACGTGTATTCTTCTTCTTATCAAAGCAAAGAAAGTAATGCGCCTATACTTATCAGCGAAGGCTGTTTCATTTATCGGACTGTTAAAAAAAGGCCACGAACTTTTTTTTCTTAATCGTCTCTTTTGTGTTATCGCTTTATGCGTTTCCCTAGCAAGCGAACAGAAACCAACTTTCCGTTAGTAATGAAAATTTGTATAAAACGTATTCAACAAAGCAAAATTTATTTATATTGTCAATATTAAATTACTAATAACCTTTATAACTTGAAAATCATAATTACATTTGTTAATATATATAAAAATTGTATTTTTATTAAATAACCAATTACTTGAATGTGTATATCCATACATATTATTTGTATATTATACCGTGTGTCCCACTGTCTGCGGGGCATGAGAAGACGCAAAATGAAAAGAATTTAATCCAGGAAAATCCATAACAAACAAATTGTTGACATCGTAAATTTTTTTTCTTCTAATGAGGGTTAACTTGTTCACGGAGAAAAGGATAGACCTACAAATGATGGTCAAATTTCATATTCCGTGTGTTATATAACAACTATATCATCAAAATAATTCAAAATTATTGCTAAATAAACATTTTATAAATATGTTTTTAATCTGCATAAAATGTTGAATGCAATAAAGTTTCAATGGTGGAAATCGGATTATATTTACTTGAGTTACTTAATATCGGTAGATGAACATAGCATTAACTAATTGTGATTTTAGTAAGTTACAAATGATGCTATTTTTTCATGTTTTCAAGTTTTGCTGAGCTTGATATAACATGAGAGAATAATAAAATGACACTAACAATATATAGGAATATTATTTAAACAATTTTTAGAATTTACAGATTGAGATAAAAAAATTTCGTCCCTCTCAAATGAGGATTAATGTCAGTTCGTCGGTTATGTTTCGTATTTGAATAAACAATTATTTTAAAATAATTATATATCTTAATAAATTTACTTGGTTAAAAAAAAAATACCGATGATAACGAAATTTGAATCGTGAAAATCGCACTATTTTTGCCTTACTGAAATTGGTATTCCTTAACACTAGAATCATTTATCAATCTTAAGTACTTTAAGCAAACATAAGTCGATTTCTGACATTCAGACACATATTTATAAAATATTTAGTTTGCAATAATTTTGGAATATGTCGGTTGTATATTTGTTATGGTACACATGGGATGTGAAATTAAGGATAAGTTAACCGGCATTAGAAAGAAAATTAATTTTATGGTTTCTTAACTATTTTTTTTTGTTATGGATGTTCCTGGGATAAATGTTTTTCATCTCGCGTTTTCCTATGCCACTCAGTCAGCGAGACACACGGTATATAATATGTGTAAGGTATATAAAGTTGGTAACAGATGGCGTAGACTTTTCCTCCAAGAGTGACCGAAATTTTAATTAATTAATATTTATAAATAAAAAGTTAATGTAAAAATATAAATAATCAACAACTTTATTTACAAAGAGCTTAACAAGAAAATCCTAATAAACTTTGATCTCGGCTCTCTAAACAAATAAAAATTATTAAAGAATATAATTAATTGATAGCTACTTAATCAGATATCAAAGGTAGAGGCAATACAATTAATTAAACACGAAAATAAATAAAAAAGAATGTAAAGCCTTTTTACGCTAGGTATCTCGTACAATTCATATCAATGACGAAAAGGGTGTATCCTTTTTTTTATTTATGATATCGTGTCATCCGTAGACCATTAGCGCCTACAGTAATATTAGATACAAGTTATATATTTTGCTATTAATATACACACACACATATATATATATATATTAAGTAACAATTTAACATTAGATACATATTTTACATACTGTAGAAGAGGTGTATTTTCTTTACAAATTTTAGTGTTTTGTCGAGTATTGAATTCTTCAGGAATTCGGCAAAGTCTTCTTTCTTCGGTATATTTTCTGCATTCTACGAGAATAGGTTTTATTGTTAATCGTTGGCGATCGCATAATTCACGCGTGGGTGCGTCTGATTTAAGAATTATATATTGATGAGTCATTTTAGTGTGACCTATTACTAATACGAGTTATTACAACCTGTTCTTTGCGTATTAGTTTGTCCATATTTAGTTTTATATAAGTACTCTCTCTAATACCGTGTATATTGTCCTATTTGTTCTCTAAAGCTTTATTAATATTTGTTTGTATAACTTGTAGAAGGACTTATTCTTCATTTGGAATGAATTTCATCCCAGCAGCATCTATTGATAGAATTCAGTTAGTCGCTGTTGCTCAAATTGCTCGTCAATTGACACGGCTCAAAAATGCAGTGAGCTTCGCAAGGGTGTCTAGCTGAGACTAGGTCTTTGAAGAGTAGATGCAGACTATAAGAAGTCGGTACTTATACCACTGGACTTATACCACTGCGCTCCTCGTCGCCGGAACATCCGTTGCATAATTCAAGCAGTTTTACTTTATTGCTTTAAGTTAGGTTCTAATACTTATATTATTATATAATAATTATTATAGCCTTTCAATGAAGCACATTGAACATTTTTGAAAAATGTATACTATTAGACGTTGTAGATTACGTAGACTTTTATAAAAACCATTTAAGTTCCACTGAACGCATTTTGTTAGTTATCTTATTGTAGTATGAATTGTGTATACTATATTCTTTAATTTGGACTCTGGAACTATTAATTCTTCGTAGCTGATGTCTTGTAATTTTCCCTTTACTGTTTTGTTTTCATTTGCATTGTTTATTTTATTAGCATAAATAATGGTTTTTTACATTTTGTATTGTTAGGTGTTACGTCTTGAGGCAGTCCATGAATATGAGTTAGTTTTGCATTTATGTTGTTATCTGAGATTTCAGTCGTAAGGTGACTGGTCTCCTCTTGGATTATACCTTATTTGCCTTTAACTATTGGCATTTTAAATGCTACATTTTCATTATTTGAAGCGTGGAGTCATTATTTACCTTTTCGGACTGACTGTATATTGTATTCGTAGTAAGCGGATGACATTGTTATGCAGCGTAGTCTGTTTCCTTGCACATAAAGCATTTCACAGCATTCGTTGATATAAAAATATGATATTTAGTACCAGCGTATTCTACTAGAAATGATTTTGGTATTTTTCTACGTATTCGGCATTAACGTAAACTTGTCGAAAACTAACAATGTGTGAACATCCCGTTTTAAACGCCAGCCTTTACGAAAAAAATTGAGATTCCAATTTTACTTGTAGAGCTACTAAAGAATTTTCGATTGTCTCATGTGGAATAGAAGGTCGGATCGTAGATACAATCATTCTTGTTGCTCTTCTTAGTAACGGGCAAAAATATAATGTTTAATTGTTTAATTTCATCAGCTATCTTTTTTGAAGAAAGGTAAATACAGATTCTATTGTTTGATATTCTTGATATATGACGAATATATATGATGATACATATTCGTCAATTGAGCAGTTTTTAATTGAGTTCACAATTACAGCTTGATCATCTTGGGTAAAGTATTCGGTTGAGGTTACATTAGCATTAGAACTTCGTGCTGCGATAGAAGCGCCCCAAGAAGAGGGGGGCTTCATAATACATTTTTAAATTACACTGGGAATACTCCCACTCTTGCCAGTAGTTTATTGACTTTTATTTTGTTTGAATTCGCTGTCGCTTTCAACACTTAAACACTCGCGGCCCTGTAGCTTGCGCTGTTCGTAAACACGTCTTGCTTCAACAAGGTCTGAATGATGAATGGGTGTATACTTGTTTTTTAAATAAAATCTATATTTATAAAATAAATGAAGAACCCAATGTTGCTTGTGAAAGACTGAAAAATAGTCGTTGTTCTTGAAAGTAAAATGCTTCCAGATGCATGCATTGTACATGCCACGATACAAAAGTTTTTCAAAGTAAATCATAAATATAATATACAAGAAAATATTACATACAAATTTTCATTTAAATTTAAGTTTATTCATAATATATTCATAATATATTATAATATATTATGAATATATTATGTATAAACGAGCTATGTTAATAGATTAATTATAGGATTTTATTAAATCGAATAATGAACTTATCAGCGATTATTGATTTATATCTTATTTTTGACACTTATTTTGGCTTGACTATATTTTGGCTTTGATTAATTAATAGCCGAAATATAACCCAGGACGGTTGTATTTCGGTTACTCTTTGCTTGCTAGTTGTTCATAAATATAACGACGAAAGAGTATGTTTATAATATGTGTAAAGTTGTGTGTATTTTATATCAACACAAATCCACGACCAGATGGACAAAATTGGTACCTGTAGGGGGAAAAATTGTAATTTTAATAAAGAATCGTTTGTAAGAAAATCATCAGTTGTATGCTTGAAATTTTTCATTTCATTTATAACAGCATGCCGTCTGCAGTTTGTTTATTAAAATAACTTTTTCTAATCTCATCTCTGCACTGGAGCCATCTACAACAGCATATCTTATGATCTCGATGGACGGCACTGATGTTGATACCTCAGTATTAATATATAATTTCTATATTGTCGACATGGGGATCGGGATTTTATTAGGAAACTTCCTTCTGTATTTTCAGAGAAAATAATTCCTCGAGAGGATACAAATTATTATAGATAGGCATAAACTGAAACAAATTCTGAAAGTATCAACTTTGACTCTCGGTAACTTGAAAATGTTTCATGGAAAAAAATCATTGAGAGATCGTGAAGGTTGACATAGTGCAAAAGAAAAGTTTTAAATTATTTCGAAGAAAAAAAATGTATTTTCAAACGAGGTTAATATTTATCAATAATGTACGTAATTACCTATTGTGTGTATTTAAATTAAAAATTGTTTAATATTCTGGTACCGATTAGTTTACGATCAATTCTAAATTACCTTTTTTAATTCTAGCTCAACTTAACTCATATCCATAAAAGTTTGAAAGAAGTATTAAAAAATGTAAGATTTTTTTAATAACCGCGTAGCTAGTTAAGAGAGAATCCTAATTGATGGTAGATGCAAAATTATAAACAGTGGTACAAAGATTGTTCTAATATCAAACCAAGAATATCTGAATTATAACGAGAAATTAAGATTAAAGCAGTATCAACAACATTCTAATGAAATTCGAATATCTTTTGCGTAAAAAAATATGGTAGAAATAGTAATAGAGAAATAAAGTAAATGAAGTAGCGCTTTAACATATTTGTAACATTTATTCCAATTCTTCGTAACACGCCTCGAGCGAATGTTAATTTTTTTATTTATGAGTGTATTTTCATCTTAGGCGAGTCTGTATACAGCGTGTATAATTCATATAGTACATTGTATTATTGCATACGAGCGTCCGTATGTACGTGATGTCGCACCTTGACTTCTGCGAACTAGAAAGTTACTTGTATAATTATTCTCATGGATTGCCTCGTTGACTCGACTAACAAAGTTGTGCTTCTTTTGAATTTTGCGGGTATCTGTTAAATGTCGTCGGTTCTTACTATCGGCCTTGTTAAGTTACTTGACATCCGATTGAATCACGTAGTTAGACGCATGTCAAAGGGAAATTCATTTGCTCGGATGAACGCTTGAATTGCGTTCAATATCTATGCATGAAATTGAGAAAGACGTTTTTACACAAACGATAGCCGATGCAGAATTAAATTAAATTAAATTTTGAGAATAATAAATACAAAAATACCGAGTCAGATGCAAAGACTGCCAAGGTACGAAAATGAGAGAGAATGGAGGCTTATTCCTCAGCGCGCACATCGTGACCGCTGACACCGGAGACTAGAATTTTTAATTATGTACGCTTTAATTTTTTCGCACCTTCGTACACAAGTCTGTGACAACAATCGCATTATTAATCGAGTTCTAAATCAACGGTACGATAGGGTATATACCGATACTTAATACTGGCTTATGCGTCACGCATAAAAGAATGTTCCTCCCTTTCTTTTTTCTTTTTTCTTTTTTCTTTTTTCTTTTTTCTTTTTTCTTATTTCCTGATATACCGTGTGTCCACGGTGAAACACTCGATACGACTTGTGTATGTGGAAAAGATTTTCCCCGTGAATCGTCACTGAGAAAAAATTGTAGGCGTTTACTAAAGTTTTACAATTCGTAATGACGGTCAAGACCTAAGACAACATTTAGACCCCGTTCTGATAAAATTAAAATTCGAATGGTAGAAATCGGAGCATATTTGCGTTACCTAACGCATTTAAAATCAACCAAAAAATTCTTCGAATTTTCAATAAATATACGTTAATTTCATCCGGTATATGAGTCATTCTCTGACAATTTGACCGAACAAACAATTTCTTTTTTAAACATTTTCAAAATTTCTAATTTCTCTGAGAAGTATTTGCACTAAAAACACAAAATGTACTTTTGTTGTAAAATAAGTTTAATTTTACAAATAAAATACTAATAAACCCGTAAATATAAGTCACAATAATCTCCTGAGTCATCAAAGTGTTGATATTCAGTTTTGAGAAGGTTCGATCGTGAGTTTTAACATGAAAAAGTTCATGAATATGCCTTTGATGAACATATGCGTGTCTTTGATTATCAAAAGTGGGGAAAGAATCTCTATTTCTAGCTAGAAATAAAGTTATCTAGTAATTTCCCTAATATTTATAATAAAAATGTATAAAAAAATGTATAAACAAAATTTCTTTGTTCAATCAAACTGTGAGAGTAGAATGACTCATTGATTTATTCTAGAAACCTAAATCATCACGTATACTTGATTTTTTCAGCCAACAATTTAATATAGCGAGACTATCATACTTTGCCCGTCACGATAGGAGCAATTCAATAACTCAACGAAACTTTTTGTCGTCTCTGAAAAATAATGATTTTTCGCTGAACTTTACAAGAAATTTACAGAGGTCTGTATATGTATAATGTCTGTATAAGTATACAATAATGATTCGCAGATGCGCTCGAAAAGCTTCCGATTCCTTCGTTTTTAATGTTTGTCCGTCTTTCGAGGCCTTTTCGTTCCTCTATTTTTATACATTTATCAATTGGCGCTTATTCGTGCGTATACTATGCATAGGTACAATGTTCTTATATTCGGTTCGGAAACTGAATGGTACGCACGTTTGTCCTTCAATTTCTTTTTACAATATACTTAGAACTCTACCTCTCTTGCTCTCATCTTTCTCTCTTTCTATCTTTCTCTCTTTGGTTCTGTCTCTGTTCTCTGTGCAATGTAATATTTACAAAATGACATATCGATTAAAGTTTACAGCTGCTTCGCCTAATTACATCACTTCACAGTCTAATTACAAGTCCCATTTTTATTTATTTATTTATATACTTTTTGCTTGCTTTAATTATTACATAATGCTTTATTATTGTTTAAAATCTTTCTGCCTTTTAATTATACTTCGTTTATAATGTTTTTTAACATTGATTTAATATCGGCGCCTTATCCGAAAAGTTCTCATTCGCACAATCTTCGCGCGTATACGAGTCAATTCAGAAAATATAGGAACCACCTCAATACCTGGAAATCGAAAAAATCAAATCGAACAGCGCACTATTTATATGCACGGAAAAGCAGTCATTGTTAAACAGTGTAAAAAACAGTGCCTTTTTCTGTTTTTAATTCAAATCCCTGGAACATTTTGGCAAAGAGGTCTATTTTAATAATTGTTTTTATAAATTATTTTATTAACTATATATGAGTACGAATAATTGGAAGAAATATCAGTTTTCTTTTATAAGCATATATATGTAGTTAATGTGCAGGTAAAATAACTTTTTATCGAAGTTGTGAAATCGAATGGCAAGCTCAAATGATTATGGGAATATGTGATTGTACTCGGAAACCAGGCATTCATTCGTCCAGAAAGGAGAAAAATAGCGTTTTTTAAAATTTTTTTTTCGATTCTTAGGTACCGAGATGTTTTCTGTAATTTTATGAATCTAGCTACTCAAGGTAGAGCAGGCTTCGCGTTGAAATTTTTAATCGCGCGCTCACATGTCTGATAACGATAAGCGATAGTGCTTCGTGAAATTTCAATCGAAGATATTCGAGGATTCGTTGTCGCGTAAGTGTCATTTTTTCATTTCCTTTTCGAGGCGTTTTTGTCAACGCGGATGAACTTGTGTCAAGCCGACTCGTCAGTTTGGCACGGAACGTTTGTGCGAGACAATGAAGTCCAAATAATGTTTATCGCGAATGTAAGGGAAGTTGGTGCAGTATAAATATGCGAGATAGTTGGTTCAGGAAAGTGACGAATGAAGGCACGGATGATGCACACGTATATTGATCGTTGATCTCTCGAGAAAGGAAATTCGTGTACAATAATCGACGACTAAATTCTATTTCCCGAAATATCTGCATACTCCTCAAACTTTATGTAAATCTCAATAGTTTGAAGAAAAATTCAGTTAGTCATTTTTTTTAACTCAAGATTCGTTTACGAAGTTAGAAGAAAATATTTTTTTGGCTCTTACATTGAAACTTGAATACTCGTACGTTAAGAGAAGATGCGCTTGTGTTTTGAAAATGACTTTGCGCAGTGCGTTGATGCGTCGGTGCGGATTCTAGTTCGGAGCGGTACGAATCATTCATCATCGTTTCGTTTTTTTAAATACCTAGCGTGTCAAAGAGTAGAAAAATTATAAAAGTACGAAGGTCTACGACTATACTGCCTATGAGATGAGGCTAATAATGACAGCGAAATGCGCTATCTTGATTGTTCATTCGTTAAATCTTTTGTTTGTCTATTACCTAAGACTTCCCAGTGTAAACGTCTCTGATAGCAGTATATATATATTAGATAGTTATAAGCTCTACATGCAATTGCAGACAGATTTTCCTATGCTCTCGATTCAAGACCTTCGTTGAACGAATGTGATTCATATTTTTTGATGAAAAATATATATTCCACTGTAATGAAAAAGCTTGAACACACCGATTGGATTTACAAAAATGTTACTTCGATCAACGTACAATTACAGGAAAATTTGGTTCATCAATGAAGAAGCTTTGCAGACGTGCTATATATATATATATATATATATATAGCGAGACAATGGAAATGAGTATATCAGAGTATGGTAGAAAGATCGTTGTTTAACAGAGACAAACTGATTTACTGCTCACTGCTCACTGCTCACTGCTTATATGTGTATGTGTGTGCGTGGGTTGCGAAATAAGTGTTGATGAAATATTTATGCGGGAGGAAGGCACCGGGGGAAGTATTCATTTTTTTATCGTAATCATTTAGTTATTTATATTTTTCTTTCTTTCTTTAAAGAGACTACAAAGTTTCTTGACCGTTAGGTGAATGACTTTTTTAATGTTGAACATTCTCACTTTACGCATATTTATATTGTATGATTAATCATAGTTTAATTTATACTTCGACTATAGACAGTTTGATTGTTACATTTGGCAATTCGGCAGCACTTGCGAATTCAAGCTTCTTTACAGGCCGAAATCGAACAATTCAGTGTGAGGAAAATAAGCGATTAATATTAATACATAGAGAGAAATTAAGCGAGGTAAATAATGCGGGAGAATATATACATTTATTTTCCTTTCATTGAATAGATTCGTATATATATATATATATATATATATATATATATATATATATATAACGTTTCACGACATTTTACACAGCTTGTTATTTACACATTTAACTAACGTAAACAGGTGTTTTACAGTTGTAATTTGTCTGGTAAACTATATCTTTATGAAATCCTGCTAACGCAATGCTCCCTGACGTTTAAAACAAGCACCGTAATAAAAGCGATTTTTAAAGATTAAAAATTAAACGTAAAATAAGTCGATGGAACGGAATATGTGAAATTTATACCAAAGGTATTGGAAATATACTTGTTAAATAACTACTATACATATACTTCCTATTTGCTGTTTGTAAAACTGCTTCATTAATTATATAATTCGTGAATTTTGCTTTACTTTTCACTAACGCAAAATTAAATTGCGCTATACGAATTCCGATGAGATGATTCACTGATTGATTTCATTTTTTCGAAAATTTCGTTACCTTGAGCGCCACTCGGTTATATAGAATTTTTACGATTCCATTGTTTCTTTTTTCACTTTTTAGTTTTGCCGTTATACATGAGTTTAGTACGCACTGAGAGTGGGCGCATTATTACGAGACGAAATATAGACACGTACACACATTCAAAACGTTTTTACTTTACATTTCTTGAAAGATATACACTTTATAGAAATATCTGTTTTTTTCATTCTTCTATACAAATTCTTGTCATTAGACGCGTATAGTATGGTAATTTAGGTGTATTTTTGAAAATTTGATTTCGTTTTCTCGCACGCGTCGGTTGTGCAAAATAAACGCGAAGAGCGGCCGGCCGTATAGCATCGTTTGATTTTTCCAAAGAAATAGATTAACAGGAATATGATTCGTTGAGTAAGGACGCATATCCGTAAATAATGATTGAAATGATTATTCACGATTATCGATGAAAAACGAAAAAAGCAGCATTAAATAATCGTGAAAAAAGTCGAACAGAATGAGCTATATCGACCACGAATTTACTATTTAAATCTGCGCAATAGAAAAAAGGAAAGGAAATTTGAATGGCGTTTCCATCTTATCATTCATAATATCAAATAAATAAAAACATCGATCAACTTTATTACAATAATATTCAATGCATACTTCTATCTGACGTTTTCTAAGGCTGCTCCGATATTTTAAACCGTACTCTGCAATTGTTTTCTATTATTTTTTCGTCAATATACGTACTTTTTCGTTATCTCTTTTTGTGTTTATTTTTTGAATTTATCTAACAATCACAAATCATCAACAACTTACAGCTAGGTAGCAATCGTTATTTTCATATTTTTGCATTTCAGTTCAATCTGTCCAACGATGCTTTTAAAAAGCAACATTTATAGTACTATAATATATAATATATGCTTTGATATATATATATATATATATATAGGCTTCTGCGTCTGTACACCTGTCTCTATCTGCTCATATTTTTACACGAATATGTATAATTATTTTTCTTCATTTTCTATAATTGTAATTAATAATATTACATAGTCTGACTTGAGCGACGTAGCGCGGGCCGCGACTAAAAACATTTTTTTCGGATTTTTTTATCGCTTTATATAATTCACAAACTTGATTATCATCACGTTCGTATAAAAATAATTCCCTATTCTCTGATGTCGAACTGCTTTTTGTTTGTTAGTTTTTCTTCGTCGGCTACTCTATAGACAAGACACACGGATATCTCGAGTTCACTATTCAATGTGTACTCCCTTTGCGTCGAGCTCTAAACGCTCTCTTCTCGTCGTCGATCGAGCAACTCGCTGACTGATCAGTTGCTTGCTCCGCGCGTTTTTCCGCTTTTTTCTTAGCCACCCTTTTCCACTTTTTCGCTCGCGTAGACAACGTCGGAGCTACGCGCTTATCTTTTTATCGATGCTTTTTTTGCGTTTTGAGCTTTATCCCGACTGCATTATTCGCGTGCGAGCCTGTCGAGGTTTTCAAGGGAAAATTGAGCGCGGTATTGCGCGGTTGAATGAGCAACCGTTCGACTAGCAGAATTTCCTTCTTCCTCTTTTGTTCTTCCTCATTTTTTCGCTTTCTTTCCTTTTTTCTCTCTTTTTGAGTTGAATGTGCCGATCAACGAATGTGCCGCATTCTTTTTCGTGATTAGAGCAGTTTTATTCGACTCATTCGTTCGACTGCCGTATCTTTAGAAAAGCTCATTTTTCCCTTGCAATTCGCATAATCGTGCATTTGTTTCATTCGGGAAAACGCCTGCTCTGCTCCTCGCCTCGTGCGAATGGTGTGATTCGGTTAGTGGCTATCTGTTGGTGGACGGATGGGTAATTCCGGCTGTGCCGACGAAAGAAGACACGATTGTTCAGCAACTAGCGGTTTAGCGCATTTCTTTCTTCTTGTCATTATGCCGCATGAATCGGAAAATACGACATTTTCCCATGCAATGCGTTTTATCAAGGATAGCTTTTTATTTGGTAATGGTTTTTGCGCGTAACAGTGTGTTTTTTATGTTAATACGTATCTTTTAATGTTAATGCATCCAACCGTCCGAAATTATCCGTCGCATATAGTCACTTATCCTGGAGTCTTGGCGAACTCAATTATATACCGAGTATTCTATCTACAGAGTAGAAGAGAAAGCGAGAAAAGACAACAATGATGGCCGCGTTTTCTTCACCCCTGCATGTATCGCGGCAAACTTATTTTTCTTTCAATCGATATTTTCTAAATTACAAATATCGCGGAGCAATTTCGAATTAGCAGCGAGACGTCGATAGAGCGAATATCTTTCTAGAATAGGGTTTCTTGCGACCAAACGGGTGGTGACGAGGATGACCTGACCGTCAGCTGTTGTCGCGTCGTTGACGATCCTGGGGGTCCGCTGCTTGGCCGATGCCTCATTTCGATCGGCGAAGAGGTTGAACACGGAGGTGACGTTAAACCTCCACTTATGCCTATACTGTTTTGGCTGCTGCTCGTTGTCGAAAGTACCGGAGATCTGTTTTTTAGATTAAAAAGTATATGTAAAAAATATACGTAAGATTAGGTATTTGTGTTTTTAGACAACGATTGGTGTTGGTGAACATTTGTACATATATACAATTACACACACATATATACATACATATATACATATATATATGTACCTTATACATGGAGTGTAAACGAGCTCGTTGGTCGAAAGTGATACACGTGTATTTACTGCCAACAAGCTTGTTCCTCTCTATACGGTTGTTCACATTTATAAATATATATGTATAGTTGTATAGATTATAAACATAGAAATTTAGCGTGTTTCTCGGTTATCTATATGTTACGATACATCCATATACGATACATCCATGTGTATGCACAGAGAGTAGATAATATTCTATTATGCGTATCAATGCACCTACGATGCAGCTATTTATTTCAGTTCAGGTGTGCGAACAATCATCGTATATATGTATAAAGTTTACATAGATAACAATTATCTACAGATTCTATAGAATATTTATTTTAACTGTATATATAATGTATTACATCGTGATTGGTGTGTAATTTTGAACGTATAATGCATATGCATATACAGTGCGCCATATTCCTTCCATTAAAATTAATCTTTCTCTATTTCACTTTCATGGTCAATTCGTGTTTATAAATAAGCTATCGTTAAACGTCAGCTCGAGTCATTAGAGTCATTAGAGTCATTAGAGAGCTCATCAGCGACTTTGTAAAGACTAATGAGATCAAAGCTTGAGCAAGGAGAAGTACCGATGAGATACTCGTTCAAAATACCTCTGAAAAGAATGTCTTAACTGCTGTGCAATGAACTTTGATATCTCGCCATCATCTCGACATGCCCAGACTCCGTTTACTCGAAATGTACTACTATCGCCACTCTCAAACGCACTGCATATACAATTACATCAACATGAACACACACGCGCACACGCGCACACGCGCACACGCACACAAACAAACATATATCACAAACATCTATACATATATGAGTCATTTTCCGATGTATCGGCCAGTCAAAACGTTTTTTATCAACATTTTTAGTTAGAACTTGATGTTGGTTCACAAGCTAAGACCTTCATAGAAATTTTGTGCTGATGCAAGGACCCAGTGATCGAACCTTCTGAAAACTGAATTTGAAGGCTTCGATGATGACTTCGGAGGTTATAATATAAGATATATGTACAATTTTGTTAGCTGTAAGTTAAAAATCGTCGACGAAAAAAGTCGAGGTAGTTTGAACGTATTTGGAAGAAAAAAATGTTTGACGGGTCAATTTATCAGAGAATAACGCATGTATAGTGGCTATGTATAAGTGGCTCTACGGTGTATGGATAATCCAGTGTATATACAGCGGAATTACATTTTTGTTGTAAATAGAGATTAGAAAGACACAACGAGAAAATACACATTTAAATGCGGAGACTGGATCTATGGGTTGGGCCCGCGCGGAGCCTTGTTTTCCTGCCAGCCGTTTCCAGCTGCGCGCGAAACTGCCAATAAAATTCTGTATATGTAAAGCTTTATATAAGTCTTTACTTATGAACAATGGGTAGAGACTGTTACTTTACCCGATTAATGCGGCTACCATGAGGAGATCTCGAATTAGCATACATAGTAGCGTTATACCTATTTAGAAGCCGTTCAATCATAAAGTAGGCGCGCACGTTGTCCACGTATTTTCTATAGCTTAAAATGCTAATACGACATTCGGTATAATCGTGCCGTCGCGCGTTAACGTTGCTAGTTAACGTTTCGACTAATTGCTTATAATTTTGCGCTTTTTCCTCGAGGAGACGCGTATATTGTCTGAA
Organism: Apocrypta bakeri; assembly: GCA_018906985.1. Classification (NCBI taxonomy): domain Eukaryota; kingdom Metazoa; phylum Arthropoda; class Insecta; order Hymenoptera; family Pteromalidae; genus Apocrypta; species Apocrypta bakeri. Next base: position 1,683,966 of record JACCIA010000008.1, on the reverse strand, counting down.
TTTTTATAGGCTATGGGTAATAGATAATACGTATGTGCATATAACGTTCGCGAAACGTCGGAATTGCTGAGACTTGGCGCGTTTAAATGCAGCGATTAAATGCCGCGATTAAATAGCGCAATGCTCATTAAATTCATATAGTTTTGCGAATTCAATTATATATACGCACCTACAGCATCATTACATATTAAAGTAATGGACGATTATCATTTATTATAATATGGCCGTATCGTTTTATCGTTTTATCGTTTTATCATTTTATCGTTTTATCGTTTTATCGAATTCCGTTAGAAACTGAAAAGTAAATTTCAGTTGATTTTAAAGAGTTCGATGTATCGCCTTGCTCAAGGATAACTGCATTAAACCGGATTCCTTTGCAAGTTTTCCAAAATTGATTGCTATTGATATTCAGTACCTAGACTGTTCAACATGATCATTATGCTTGATCAATATGAAAAGTTCAATTTTCTAACTCGAACGTGTACGAGTACTAGAATTCGAATGGAAAAATGCTGTTCGAATGAATTTTTCACGACGAGACCGGAAAGAACACCGGTCGTATGTAAATTTCAATTCCCCTTTGCGCGTTATCGTTGATTTATAGTATCCTTGCATCATTCATAAACAGTCAGTCGGGCTCTCGAATTTACACTTGAGTATTGTTTCTTTAACGGGAACGCTATCTCTGAATTTTATTCGCGAAATGCCTTGTCCACGTAGTACTACGATAGTCCAAACTTTTTATTCATTGATAAATGTCTTCTGATAAATATCTAATATGTTATTCCACGTTAAATTCATCTTCTCCATCTGCGCAGAGATTTAATTTTTTTTTCCTTTTACATTTAGCGTAGGTTATAGCTTTAACTACATTCTGGATTTTTGACATTGAAAGCTCAAATTATTTTATTTTTATTACTATTTTATTAATTTATTACTATTTATATTTTTAATAGTATCAACAATTACATTATTTATACCATAAATCTTTATGGTATAAAGAATGTGAGAGGTTCGTGACTCCGTAGACCAAAATAGTACCGAGTTGTCACTCGGTATGATACTAACATTATTTGAGATTGGAATTTTAAAAACCCAGGTAGTTGTTCAAACTCAAATAGAATTATATCTCTGTAGAGAATGAGAACATCAATTTCTGACAGCTCTTATGAAACAATGTTTTTAAATATTCTTTTAAGGATATAATTTAACTTTGTAACAATATTATGTTTTTCGCTGCAGACAATCAACGTTCCGGGAGGAATATCGTATAAACCTTCTTACAGGGTCAAGGCTGGGCTAAATTCTCATATTAATACCTGACGATTTATTAGTCGCAGATCCGATATATGGCAACTTAAGGGGACTATAATTCGTGAATAAAATACTACATGCAACGTTCTTCTCGTACATATTTCTTTTCCAAAATGACAGTGGAAATAGGTAGTAGGTAATAGTATGTTAGAAATAGTGTTAAAATGTTGATTCGAATATTAGAATTTAAAATAATTGCAATAATGTAATTATAATTTCAGTGTATTCTAATATTATGAAATGTAAGTAAGTCTCTTCGCGAGACAATTATGCCACGAAATGGAAATTTCACAGAATACCCAGGAAAATGATTAAAACTCAAAAACTTTATGTTCAACCATCATTTAAAAAAATGGATAAATTTTATAATGACAAATGTTTTCTGGCCATTCAGTTTTAAAATATCTATATTCATGTAAAAAGCAATGTATCTAAGAATACTTCTCGAAAATTCAGCTCAATCCACCTGACCTGGCCAATCTTTCAATGTTTTGAAAATCTGTTGAAAATTAGTATTTTATTGTATAATAACGAGAAAAGATAGAGTAGAGTAGAGTAGAGTAGTCCAAGATCCCGTAAATTATAGATAAATATATAATATCTCTTAATATTGGAATAAATTCAAATATGACTACACACTACATTATATTGAAAATATTTTAATTTTAATTTTTCGAATCATCATTTTAAATACATAACGTCTTCTTTAATTTGAGTAGTTGAAACTTTATACACTTCAAGTACACGCGTAATACACGGCTCTTTGAACGAATGTTTGATTTTTAGAGGTTTAGTATATACCGAATGAATTGACGTATACCGCACTATGATTAAAACATTCATTTAGAGAATGTCATTGGAATGAGCGGAGTTCTCCAGATTAAGTTGTCTTTTTGTCTGTGACCGAGAAATCGACGTGTATTATTTTCCGAATTGAATTTACACTTGAGTCCTTAACACAGTAATACTTTAAACATGACAAGAAATTCGCTTAACTATTTAATGTTTACTCGTTTTAATTTAGGTATGTAGATTCTTTGTTTGTCAGGTCAAAGTATAATTTATCAATGAATATCGCGTATCGTTGACAAGGCATAGATTAATCAGATAAGTTTTATATCCAATAGTCGGTAAGGGAATCTAGTTAGATAAAAAAGAGAAACCGGTCGATATGTGAATAGATTATTATATAGTAAAAAAAGAAAGGTGGGTGCAGGTTAAAGATTATCACCTGGGTGCTTCGACAGAGGCGCTAATGGTCATGCAAGCCTGGCAGGCCGCGGCATCGCCATCCGTGGAGGCGCGCCGCCGCCTAGGCACACAGCCAGCGCAGCCATCCCACCTTTCGGGAGGTCGTTTCTTCTTCGGCGGCACCTTCAAGAAACTTCTCCGACCAGTGACTCCACCGGATAGCTGCTGCACAGCCAGCACCGGTCCGTCCGACGAGTCGGTCGAGAAACCCGAGACCTCGTCCTCGGTGTCGGGTGTTGCCGCGGCCGCCGCGCGCCGAGCCGCTTCGTCCAGGAACACCGAATCAGAGCCGAGAGAACGAGAGTCCGGCTCGGGAGGGTCCATGCTACCCATGGAAGCTAAAGGTGCGCGTCGTTCGCCAGCTAACCTCGGTGGCAATTTTCCGTTTGACGACGAATACGACGAGGAGTGATGCTGCTGCTGCTGCTGCTGTTGCTGCTGTTGCTGCTGCTGCTGCAGCTGCTGCTTTTGATGGTCATACCGATGCTGATGCTGATGCTGATCCTGATGCTGCTGAATGCGCTGGTTCTGACGTTGTCGACGATGATACTGGTGCTGCTGACGGAGTGCTGCGGCAGCTGCACCGTATAGACCTGCCTCGCTCCCGCACGGGGAGAGTTCCGGAGTTGGCTGGATCACCTACAAGGATGCGTTATTATATACGAGATACATTTTGTTTGAGTGTCGTAATTCGTGACTGGGCACACTAGACCATAATAGTCTCGCTTGGAACAAAGGTATCGGCGACAAAGGAGTTACCGCATTTAGTGTGAGAGAAATACTCGCTGCAAACGTACCAGCTCATGTGGGTTATATACGTTTTGCTTAATATCCAAATTCTTTGCGTGCAACTACTTTAGAATGTGTCAATTGTGCAGAGGACTTATTTGTATACCAATTTACGAGAAAAGTACTTTCGTAAAATATTAGGACACTAGGTCAGAAACTCTAATCTCAACTACTTAATAATTAATATGATATAATACTAGTTAAATTATTGATAATACCTTGAGCGAATAAATATTTAATGATTTTCTCTGTTAAAATGTTATAATTAATATAAAAATGATGCAATACATTAATTAAAGCTAATTAACTGTATCATTGATGGAAAAGTATAATGATATTCATATTAATTGAAAGACAAATAAAACTCCAACAACATAAGCTTACCTGAATGTCGATAGGATGATAGAGATCCCACGGTTCCTCGTAGGCTGGACCGTGCCTGGGAAAGCTGGGCGGTGGCGGCAAGCAAGGCATCACCATGGCTGAACCCCTTCGTTCGAGGTAACTACTGGCGGTGCTGCTACAGGTGACGGAACTACAGCGTCTATTAGCTCCAAAACGACGACTACCGCGTCGCATCGGGGCTGCTAGCAGCGAATCGTAACCACCGCCGACCGAAGCAAAACGTGGCGCGACCGATGGTAGTCGCATCTCTATATACTGGGAGCGAAACGGCTGTGACAACGAAATTAACAGGAATTTATAGATTTTTCAACGTACGCCGTGAGAGAAAAAAGCGAAGAAAAATTGATGAAAAGACGATTAATCCACGGCTCTCTTATCGACTCCGTTATACTCGAGTTTTCAAGATAATTCGCTACTATAAGGCAGTTTACGATCCTTTACGATCAGAGTCAGCCGCTTGCAGTTTAATCTTTGACGTTTAATCTTCGACGTTTAATCTTCGACGTTTAATGAAAACAAATCGTTCACGCGTTTTAGTGCCCCTTAATTTAAATGAAATTTTCATAGCCTACTAGCAGTTAGAATTTTATGCGTATAACTTTTGAGGATTGTTATTATTTTTTTAAGCGATTATGCTTGCTTGCGGCCTGATACGTTGTTGATTTCAAAACTAGCATTAAGCTTAATATTTACCTCAACGCAGAGCGATCTTCTTGGTCCGCGCGCCGGTTTAGGTGGTAACCTGGCGATTGCCTCGAGTGCAGCGGCAAGAGCTCGTTCCTCAGCTTCAGCTTCCGCTACCGCTGCCTCCGCTGCTGCCGTCAGTCGTGGGTCCTGTAGCTGCCGGTTGGACTTACACCTGCGCCTCACATTCGATTTCTTTTTTATTTAATCAATTTTCACAGAATGATACAATACAATATATAGTTCGATGTTTTCACACCTAAAATGCATGATTTTTCACAACTTTATTGAATTATTTCGATAATACGTATCACGGGTGAGGAACTTTTCACTCTTTTTACAGAGTGCAGTATTACAATCAATACTGGATGATATCAATACTGGAATACAAACTCATTCCCCGATCCATATGCTAAGTGAACGTGATACGAGAAAAGGAGAGGATCAGGGAGAGTCGATGCTCGACGGCACATCGGAACTACGTGTAATACCTGCTCTTGTAAACGACAAGCAGAACCATGAGACTGAAGAAGCCGCCGAGGGTTGCAGCTATCCGGATCCCCGTCATCACATCGTAAGTCTTGTAAAATTCGATTTTCAGCTGTTCGCGCTCGCTGAGCGTTGGCCTCGCATCTGGCACGAAAGTACTCCTCGTCGCTGTCGCAGCCGTCGTCGTTCCTGTCGCGTTGCTGCCGACGCTCGCCATACCTATGTAAACAAATTTCAACATTTAGCACATTTTATTATCAATTTGACTTTTTACGTAATGAACGATTATAAATAGGAATTTAGTAGAGGACTACTGACACTGCCTAAATTATATTAGTATTCTGTTGTATATTTTCAGAATACGGCGAGACTGTTTTATAAATCATAAAGACGAGGATAGAAAAATATTCAGTGCTAAGACAGTGTCGATCACTCGACCGAGCAGACTTTCCCGCACTCGACTATATAAATGTAGCATTTGCCTTATTCGATCGATCGAGAGCTTTTTTTTAGCGGACTGTCGCGTTCTGTTCTCGGACCATATCGCATTCGACATTTTTTTACTCTCTCATTCAATCTCTGGTTCAAATGAATTCGATCTAAAATAATGTCCGGATAATAAATCTAAAAAAAAATTTCAATTAGCAATGTTGGGCTTCAAAAAATAGGAAATAAGAATATACATGAAGGGTAACATGACTCTGAAGACCTATCCATTACCGCGATAAAATCTGACATGCTCCTCTCCATTAACTTGAACACGGCTATATGTGCAAAGGTGGGCGCACGCGATTTCACACTACTCTGTAAGTACGTGTGTGAGTGTGTTTCTCTCCTCGAATCCGTCGAAAATCCTTACACCCGATTATGTCGAATATAATGGACACGGGACCAGATCAGAGTTGACCACAGAACAAGATAAATTGTCAATGACTTGTCCGGGTAGCTTCAATACCAATATCGTTATTCGTTTGAAAAACACGAATGAGACGTGTTTACGTTGGTGCGTTCGCGAGAAACTACTTTAAAAAGTATTGAACTCTTGTATGAATAAATTCGTCTGTATCTCGATACAAGTTTGCGTAGCTGCACTCTCAATCTCACTTTTAATCCGGTTTAAACGTCCGAAATATATATATACAGAATTTGCATCAGCAGCTCTCGAGAAAATTAGCTGTTTCGCTTTTTGCACTTAAGGCTCTTTTGCATTTGCACGCGTAGATTTTTGTGCGAACGACGCAATGCGCCTTTGACATATTCATCAAAACCTCTATATATAAACAATATAGATATATAGTGGTGAAGAGCAACAGGAAGGAGCAGCGACGTTAACCGATGGAAAAGAGGTTACACGGTCCGTTATACACTCGCAGGGGGTCACCGGGTTGCGGATGCTGTGCAGTCGGGATATTGATTCCCCTTCCGAGTGTGTGTGCGTGTTTGGCTGCACAGCCAGGCGCCACGGTGGTGGCAACCTGAAGCAGGTGAAATATATACTATACACACGCGCGCGTTCTTATACGTGAGAATAGGCCGAACCTCATTTTTTCAATACCTTTAGTGCTGATTATGCATTTATTTTATAATATTGTTTAATATTGGACGATTATTAAATTAATAATTAAATCAACTTGTTGTCCAACTGCGATCGTTCGTCAATTCGGTACATTATATATTATAGAGTTTATCATTTCACCGTTCTGGTATGCGTGTCCGTGTATTTTTCAGGGGACGGAAGATTAAAAGATGAAACAGTTTAGTTTATGTAGATACATGTATACTTGTGTAGATATACATAACTGGGTAATTGAATAGGGTAATTGAAAGATTTGCTCCCTCTAGACTCTCTGAGACAACTAGTTGGCGATGTCATAAAAAATGACGTCTCCTCAAGTTTCAAGAGTAATACTTCCTCTGAAGAGTAAACTTCACTTTCACAAGTTATATACATATATCTCGTTATATGTATAGCTACAAGCACTGGGTGGATGTGCCGTATACAATGCATCTCTTTGAACGAGCGCGTAATGCATTTCCATTCCAAGATGAAGAGGAATCTCTACAGTGTCTCCACAAGTCCATTCTTTTTCTCGAATAAGAAGTAAAAAATTAACCCGAGAAAAAGAAGTCGTGCTTTGAATGTCAGTATCCATATATAGGCTATTATCCATATATTGTCTGACAGATTATCCGGTTAACGAATTTTTATTTTCTGTATACTTTTACAATGTTCTTTCTTCGGGAATAGACGACTTTTATGAAAGCAATTGTTTGTCCGGAATAATAAGTTCAAAGGACTCGAAAACATGATATTCAATAAAATTTCCAATGTTTATCTTATTTTTAATTTTACATTGAAAATAGTCATTTAATTTGCAGGAACTTTATTTATAACTAGAACGAGGTCGGAGAAACATAGAATCATTGAAAAGTAGCAGATAATATATGTACATACAGTAATGTAATCAATAAAGGTATCTTTATAAGTGTTAATGCTATTTCGAATGATCAAGCCTTTTCTATACCCATACATGTTATTTTAATACTTGGTTAGTTCATAAATTTATTGTAATTTAGAGTTTATTGGTAAAGTATCGTGAATATGCGAGAGTGTCAGTCATATGCATATTCTGATATTCGAATCACCATAGTCAGATGATCCGACGCTATTTGCTTAAGTCGTTCTAGCCAATGGAATTATTATTGCCTTGCAATAATGGTAATAATATTTGTAATAGTAGTGCGATTCACGCGCGAGATTGTACATGCGAGTGTATTAACTATTTTCCAGTTTTCTTACACCTTGGCGTAATAAAAAAGCTCGTCCGAATAATGAATCTGATACATTTATGCGTAGCTATTCATGCGTGTGACACATATTTTCGATTTCTCTTTTATCTGTGGCTTCGAGGGTGTCAATCGAATCGCGGAAACGGAGGGCTTCCGCTTGATTGGGAGAGATCCAAGCGCCAGAATTGACGCGGCCTTGATATTCGATGTATATATATATATATATATATATATATATATATATATAATGTGAAAGGAGAAGCGAAATACTGATGGTGTTGGGAATCCTTTGTATAGCGCGTTATGACAGAAGAGCTACAGCGAGCCTGTCGAACTTTATCTTAACTATCCAATATCAGTTTCTCTAGAATAAGTCTTGTTGTTTTCGCATGTCCCATTACCTTTGGAGGAAATTGTCAGCATCTTATACTTGCTACATAAATTAGTTCAAAACTAATGTTTCTACTTATATGTTGTGATACAGTTTATATTTATTAAACGAGGATTTAATATTAACGTCTAAGCTCTTTAAATTGAAACTGTATCTAAGATGCACAAATTGTTAAGTGCATAATTTGTTTTCTGCTGCATTTAAATTTCTGCAAATTCTTTCTATGCAGTTTAAATAGAAAAATCATCCGAATCAATTCGTCGTTAATAATTTATTTTAAAAATATTAGGTCTATAAAATTGAAAAAAAAATGCTTTGACCGTTCAATCTATCATTATGCGAGCTACAATCTTATTACGAATGACATTGTTAATTATCGTTTCAATTTAATTTATCTAAATTCCCAGTCTTTTCGATAAATTTCAAAGTAAAATGTAGAAGTGCAGAATATTTCAGTAAAAATATTCGAAAAAATGAGACAACATTTGATTAAATTATTCGGAAAAATATTGTCGAAACTTGTCGTTTTAAACATTGGTCTTACGGAACCGGTCGTTCTCGAAAAAAATCAATTATAACTTACTTAACTATAAAAATGTGTTCGTAAAGAAAAATTACGTGGTTATAGATTGTTTAACCAACAATAATCTAAAAATGAAAAATATTAATGTTATTGATGAAATAAATTGATAAATGTAAGTTGAGGTTTATTTTGTCTCGATTGCAAGATAAACTCAAGATGATCATGCTCGCGTATTGTAAGAACGCTGCATTAGAACAACGGTAACCCCGCTATCATTTGAAATAGGTGATTTCTATAATATAATAAAGAAAGGAATATGTATCCAGATAAACAAACATGTATAGATTAATTAATAGAATTGTTTAATGAAATAATTAATAATAAAACAATTAAAATTGATTACATAAGGTTATATTATACATACGAAAGGAATATTGATTTAAATTTGTGAAAAACAAGTATCGAATTTACAGAAAGTAGCGCAAATGGCGTGCTGGGAAATGGGCCGGAACGGGTTAAACTTTTTACATATTATACATTACTACAATTTTGCGGGTAGTTTTTATCATCCAAATATCGAAGGAAGGTTTTACTAGTAAATAGCCGATAGTGATCTGTAGTTTGACTGTTGATAATTCTTACGAAGAATGCGCACCTGTAATACATAGACGAGAAAAACTTATAGTAAAAATTATCGTATTCATAGGATCGACGAATAGTCTCGCCCCTCTCCGAGAATGTACAGTATAGACCTGTACGTACAGTCGAGGGCTTTGGTTTTACGAGTGAAATTCGGGGAGGTGGTTATATTGCCCGTGGGAGAGTCGTTTTCCCGTGGTTGATATTGCGCGGCTTTATGCCGAGGATGAGATACGAAATTTAAGAAGCAATCTTCTTTCATTTTTCTGCCTCTATCCACGAGTTTATTATATAATATATACGAAGCTTTTAGTTTTGTTGAGAAGGGTGAAGGATAAAAATGGAACGTCATTATTCTTCTCTATCTGTGTATTGTAAAGTTCAGCCAAAATTTTTAGCCGTATAATACGTAAAGTGAGTCAAGCAAATCAATAATTCAATCACCACTGATAATATAATATGAATAATGCAGGAGAATGCGGGATTCTGCACGATTTAGTTCACGTGTACCGGCATGTATGTGCATATGATAAAACAAATGGCAAACCTGGAGAACTGGCAAGAAATTCATATGTTGCTGAGTTCGGTACTCTACTGTGCCGTACGTATACGCGCGCCGAGGAAGTGTAATATTAGACGGGACGGGGTCATAAGTATAATCGAATGGACTGCGTGTTTTACACTCGAGACCCTCCATGCTGTATAGTATATATATATATATATATATATATATATACATAGAGAGAGAGAGAAAGAGCTTTTCTTGTCTCTGCGACGACCCAAGATTTTCTCTTCTTCAGTCGTTACCAGCGCATGATGCAAACAAAAGCAGAGAGCTTTGGGGCTGAGCTTCCAAATGGATTGAATAATATCACAGAAATTCCACAGAAACACTTTTTCCATTGCGTCCGTTTAATTATTAAAATCATAGGTGTAAATTCCATGCGAACAATACATATATCGACTTGCTGAAACGTTTCCACAGTTAAAAGTTCAGTCGATTGTCAGAGCGTACTTATTTTTGCTAGATCTAAGCGATTAACTACGTGAAGGTAACCAAGTTATTGAAATAATTGCACTTGTGCATTATAAAAATGGTTGCTAATTTTCTTTTTACACAATGGCAGAAACTTTTTTCGATCTAATCGAGAATGGCGAATGATTTTTTAGATTACTCTTGGGTTTATGCGACGAGGAATACCAGTGGATAAAACACTCTGTTATTAATGTTATTACTGAGATACTCTGAGCTTGGATAAAATATTTCATGAACATTTTAATAACACTGAATGATTTATCGTCATTGTCGAAATTTTGGACATTTCTTTGCAATTCGTTTATATCTCTAAGGAAGATCAAATTAATTATTCCTGTTTGGTGAAATAAATTTAAATATTTATTAAAATGTCTCAGTAAAGGATATCCTTTTTTAACTAGCATACTTCTCATCGAGAACCACAAAGTTCTTTTCGTTATTTTGATGATCGGTTTCGTTCTAAAAAGAAAAAGACATGCAATATTTGTTTGTGAGACGTAATTTAAAAATAATTTTAATACCTATAAAAATTGTATTTGAGCAGGCTTGTTCTTGCATCTACTTGTCCCATTAAACAAGATACATTCTTGTAATTTATAAGCATATCTAAACAGTTTTCTTTCGTTCCCCAAGGTCTTATGCTAATATTCTTTAAAAGTCCACGATCGTCTAAAACTTCCCAATTACCTTCATCTGGAACTCCGTCTCGGTCTGCCATAGGGACTAAATTGTATTTCAACAAATCGTTTAATTCGTTAAATTCGACTTCCTTGTTAATGTCGAGAGAATCTTTCATCAGTCCATTCCAGAGGTAAATCGAAATGAGAGACGACGTGGCTATTAAAACGATCAACATAATACGTTCGGAAATATTTTTAGTTCTTCCCATAGTTGGTAATCCAAGCATTACAGATAAAATGTTTAGATTGTACCAGTAATCTCTGCTAAAGTATCGGGATTTGGTAATGCATCGAAATATGATAAAAACAATGCTTGCAACGACGAATCCGAATACATGCCCCATAGCCGAGTACTGTATGTGCACTATGGGAACAACAACGCAATAATGATCGAAAATCAAAGAGTTCGAGAAATCTAAAATAAATTGCGTCTCCTTCAAAAAGGGTCGTACGCGATAGTTAGCAATGAAGTCAAACTTGTGCTGTCGTAGTTCTTCTACGTATCCTGAGACTTTGGACGTATCCTGTAAATCTATATTTCCAAAATGATTATCACCGGTCCATGGTGTTATGTTTACTTCGAAATTCATAGCTCGAGCAATAAAGTCCAGTGCAACTACTTCGATACCTGATTTTTTCACAACGTGTCCGGTCTTATTTCTTACGAGATTACAAAACGGTGGATCGTGCAACATACCTACGGGTAACGGGAATCCGTGCATATTGCTCAATTTATTTGGATACCAAACGCTATGGACGTTGCAGTCAGCTGCTACTCGTTTATTAGTGAAAGGATTAAATTGAATAATTGAAAAATTCCAAATCACATTGCTAGAAGAGTCGTAGTTGAGCCGATTCGATGTCCTTCCTGCGATTACCGGCAAATGAATAACATTTATAAATTGCTTCTTCCACGCATATAGTAAAAGGTCATCGTATGTCTTGTTTAGAGAAATTAATAACAATCTTGAAGCATGGCTGGTCCATAATATTTCCTCCAGTTTATTTATAGTTCTTTTTACAAATGTTTCTCGACAGAAGAAAATGATAAAAATAGTTCTTGGTCTTCCAATTCCTTCGGATGGAGGTTGATTGAAAGGATGTCCTAGCGAAATGGAAGAATCGACTTTGATCGTCGATATATGAGCACAAATAATTTTACTGATTTTATCGACTGCAATTGAAAGACCTTGATTGTTTTCGTAAATTATGACACCTTGATAGATTTTTGGACTCGAATTCAAAAAATCAGTTAAACCATTCAAACAGTCTTGTATACCACTTCGGTTAAACGCTGTTGAAGAACACTTGCATATTAATATTAATACTACCGATGATGAAATCCAAAACATAATGGCTTCTTATGCTAATTCCGTAAGGAACAGTTCAACGTTGTTTCGATTAAATGTTCTTACTGAATATTTATACAGTCGACGAAAAGAAAAAAATAGCAATGCAAATTCCATTAAATTGTTCGCGTAATTGCCCGCTCAATCAATAGCAATCAAATTGTCGAACATTATGTTATAATTGCAAAAATTTAATTGTTTTTTCACTTATGGTTTGTCATTTGAACAGCCAACAGTAAAGCAAGGAGTGAATTATACTGCAAATAACTCACAGCTTTTTACACCTGGCAGTTATGCGTAGATCGCAAAGTCAGATGTCTATAATTATAGCTATATATTATAGCTATACACACAAGCGCGCCAGCTCGCGCGTGCGTGTGTGTGTGTGTGTGAGAGAGAGAGAGCATCGTCGCGTGCAGCAATAGTAACGTGCAGCTCTGCAATTTTCCTATGTAACTTGTTGCTTCGACCCTCGTTATTACACTTCTCCGCACATTGTCAGGAATCCAGGGGCATAAGAAAGGCACGTAGTTGCAGCTCTCACCTTCTTCTTCAGCGCTACGTTGCTGAATATAAAACATAGAAACTTGGACAAAGAAGATTTCATATTTTTCTATCCGTTTCGATAATTAAATCGTTAAAATGTGTCAAAAGATTTTCTTAATAAAGATAGCTTTGCGATGTTCTACTAGGATTAAAAGTGTTGCGAATCTCTTCATCATTTAGCTTTTAATGAGTGAGGAATCTCGGTTCGTTTGTTGCATTCAAACGATAAAATTCCTTTTTAATCTTTCGTCTGCGAGAAAGGAGCTATATACTATAATGCCAGCCTAACGTACCATTCACGTACTAAGACAGAGTTCGATGAGAGAATCTCCCGAAGGTCAGATTTGTATTTTATCGATTGGTGAATTATTGCGAAAAGAAAAAAATCTTATATGTACAAGTAGCTCCTTCTATCCTTCAAGTAATAAATATATGGCGAAAGGAAGAAAAAAGAGAGAAAGAAAGGATATAAACTATAGAGGTAGTATTGGGCCAAGTCAGGCACGTTTCGCTGATTCGGGGCCGGTGAAAGCTCTCGAGAGTCTCGATCGGGACTCGTGCTGGGACCCGGGTCAGCGGTTAGCGTTGCGTCAAGGTCTCCTGTTGAATGCGTACCTCTCTACTTCTCCTCGGCTATCGCGCGCTCGATTGGTTTGCTCCACTTTTTCAAGTATTCCGTGAATCTTCGTATTACGACGCGTAGTGCGACATCTTTATGGGTATGGATTCTTTTCGAAAATAAAATATGTGTATGTGTGTGTGTGTGTGTGTGTGTGTGTGTAGAGAGAGCGAGAGAAAAAGAGAGAGAGAGAGAGAGAGAGAGAGAGAGAGAACCGCCTTGCCTTTTTTTATTCTTGCGTCTTTGATGGTCAAAGTATCGAAGGAAAGCCGCCGTATAGAATCAAGAGTTTCGATATCTTCTTTGTCGGAAGAAAAAAACTTGGAATATATATGTTATAAAAGGAAAAGCCCCGTGAAATTTTTCATTTAAAGTAGCATTACGAAGCCACGAGATGACGGGTGAAAGAGCAAGTTGAAAATTGAATGACTTTTAACCCTTCACCGCGGTTTCGCTCAAAATCGTAAAACAAGCAGTTGCGTTGCCGCGGCAGCGTACTGTGCTCAGCTATATGAGAAATTCCCTCTTGATTTACAGTCAACATTTATTTTCGTACGCTTATGTTCTTCTTCTCTTGCTTGCCCATGCCCCGCGGTTTCTTCCGTTCTTGCTTATAGTCTTTTGTTGGGAAAAATATTGCCGCCCCAAAAGGACGCATTAAAAATTTTCCGAGCTTTTCGTATAATAAGTCTAGTCGTATTTTCAAAAGCGTGTGTGCTCCGCTCTTTCTCTCTTTCAATTATCCAACTTTGCAAAAAAACTTTGCTCAAAAGAGCATGATTACGATGCACTAGCGACAAATATAGTTGTGTGTATAGGCTATTTTCTAGCAATGAACGTGTAATTTTTATTATCGGCAAGCCTTTAGCAAAGTTTTATTTAATCGTGGTATTCGAAAATTCAAATAAAATAAGGTTGGCACAATATGTGCACAATATATATGACTGTGATAGCGTTAGCAGATTATTGTTGATAAAATACTGTACGAGTACTCGACTTATCACTCGAGTACTGCTGACAGTGCTAGCATTGGTCCGTTGCTTCGCAGTTGAAGAGAAAAGAAAGGAGCGAAGACCCAATGTCGGTATCGATGCTGCATCCTCTTACATACCTCTTACATACAAATGTATTTACGCTAATGTACATATTGTAGTGCTCGTAGATAGGGTAGCTGATGCACGGTTCTCATTATCTTCTAGAGAAAAATATTAATTTCAAAGGTAAGCAGACCTAGATTTAAGCATCGATACGAAATTAGAACACGAACGCATCGGAACTGTAGAGGTATATCTGCAGCATCTTGCGAAGTACACACTTGTATGGAAATGGGAGCGGAAAAACATCTTTCTTCGATAGTTACTATCCGATATCAGTTTCTAACCGAGTTCAAACTCTGGTGGAGAGTACTATCGAGAAAGAGAGTTGCATCGAGAGATTAAGGCACTGGATTTATTCGATTCTCCGAATACGTCGAAAATATGTACAGTATTATTGGAAGTTTAGCTTCACAAAAGTATAATCGAAATCGTCTCGAAGATAAGTCGTCGGAGGTCGACACGCAGAATACACTCGTTTGTTTGAAAGTGTTATATGAGGACTAGTGACAATAATCAATTTTTCCTCCAGTATGAAATCGATGAAGGAGTACCGTCAAAAGTTTCACTATCGGTTTGGACAACGCACGAACCCATAACGTGGAAAATGCCCATTTGAGATTCGCGGATATGGCGTAGCAATTGGATTTTCAAAATTGAACTCCAGGTGCACTGGTGGCGCAAGTTTTTTTCTCGTTCTCCGACAACAACGAGTTTCTCATCCGTATATTCGCTCGTCGCGTACGAGTTGCAGAAAAAAGTTTTCTTCGTGTTTTCGGATAAGTTCCGTCGGCGCGATCAATGTTTGCAACGACCACGTGGACGAATGATGTGAATATGATTCGACTTTATTTAAGGATATTTATGACGGTGTCGTGTCTATAGATTAATTCGACAATCCGATACTGATATGACCGTATACTGATACCGCACGCGGATCTTTATCTGTGTTTTTGCAGAGTCTAACGATGTGTTCGCGTGTCCCTGATACTTTCCGAGAAAGAAAAACTCGTCAAAATTCTTGGGATCGTATATATAAAATATACATCCTTGTGGAAATGTTACTAGGCGTTTACGCGTCGACGAAATTCAGGAGATTCACGCTTACTGATTTATTTTCATGTCTATTTCAAGGGCTTATTCGCTTGTATATTCACGAGACATATGTATGCATATGTCTCGGGTATATGTATATATCTATTGTATAGATTTAGCCGATACAAGCAGACGAAAGACTCTTTGAGCGAGTAGTTCTTGAGCGACGGCGCGCTCAGTCCTGAGAATGTATTTGAAACTACGCGAGAACGACGCGGGATTTTTCGTGCACGTGCATTCGATGCGTGTTCCAGGCGGAGTTGTATATATCCATTGGACAAAGAAGTCATCGATAATACAACGTTGTATTTGTGAGCAAATTGGAATTTGGATTATTTCATTGGGTGCACTTTCAATCGGAAAACTCCTCCTTCGTAAACTCCAGCTAGCTTATATATCTCGAAAAATTGTTCGTTCTACCTCTTAAATTCTCGCAAACATATAACTGACGCTCTCGTGAATTCGTGTGAAACGAGAGTCAAGCATCGGTTACATTATATTATATCCGGGTTTCTAACGAAAATATCGTTGATTTTTCAGTCGTTGCAGCCTGGGTCTTTTCAAATCGTATATAAATTGAAGAATGAGGCAAATTTCCGGACCGAAACGCAAACTCAGATGGGAAAGTAGAGTAGGCGCGCATACTCTACATCCACCCACACCCACCCACGCATATACATAAGGAGGCAAAATAAGAAAAACAAGAGCGTATAAGGAGGATAAAGAAGCCGGAGAGTATATGGGGACACAGTTTTATTGCACGAACGCTATATGGAGCGTTTTGGGTTGGAAGATTTTCAGAGGAAATGTATACGTGTAACCTTTGCGAGGATTTAAATGAGGACTTAAATAAGAATGGAAATTGTGTTAAATTTCAGAACGTATAAAGAATAAATCTTATGAAAAGCCGTTTAATGAAATAGTTCAATCTATCATAATATTTGAGACTTATGCAAATATGAATTAAAATATGAATTAAAATATGAATTAAAAAGACTTGCATTAAACAGTATTCAGGATATGCTATGTCTGAGCATTTGAGCACAGTCAGCGATAAGAAGGCTGCCGAGCCGTATTACGAGATATATTATAGAGGTCAGATCAGTTACTAACAAGGATCAATGCAATTTCAAAAATAACGAATGTCATGTTTCTTTTATATGTTTAATATAATTTCACCTCTAACATTCAATGCAAAATTAGAGCATAAAAAGATACACGATGCGAGTTGTTGGTCACCCACGTATTATTCGTAGTTACGCCAGCGAGCCACAAAACTGGCATTGCTTTCATTTGATAGGAAATTTGTCGGGGAATAGAGTCTTAGGTCGGGTCAAAATAAAAAGCATAATTCGGCAAGGAGGCCACGTGGACATCTACACGATCCGTTGCAGCAAAGGCCGCAAACAAGAAACAAACGTATGCTTCGCAGAATTTTTCAGATATCGGCCGCTCGGTGATTAAAACGTCGATCGATCGACGAAAGCAGAGCTGCTGCGGACTATACTAACGAGCGTTATTTAGGCCACAGTGGTGCGTAAGCACCACTAGCTCATCAGTATAGATACGAGATACTTTTTCTACAAAAATATATGTATATTGTACATACACACATGTGTAATTGTGTCCGAGTCACTCTGCTGTAGCCTTGCTGTAAGCACGCGGAGACTGTTTATTGTCGATGATTGCGGATCTGGTAAGATTGCGCTTTTAATTAAAATAGAGCGAAGGAAAATTTGAATTTTAGATCGGGGACAAGATAAGTCATCTTGAATTCATTGCAAAAGCACGTGTTATTTATTTGCGAGAAATTCCCGAGCGAAGATCTGAAATTCAGATTTTCTTTTTACAAGGTGCGATATGAAGCCAAAAGCGCGAAAGAAAACATTTTCTTCGTGCGTATTAAGAAGCAACTACAGAGAGACGAATGCACGTGCGAGAAGACCACTTAGTAACGGATAAAGTTTGCCGTATCCCGCACGGATTTACATAGAGATGCTGGGAAAGGACACTTTGAGCCGTTGGCGTATTAATCGAGGGATCAGAACATTAACGCTTATACCCTTTTGCCGACGAGCCAGAGATTACCGGAGCATTACAGCAGCTGAAGAAGAGAGGAAGAGAGGAAGAGAGGAAGAGAGGAAGAGAGGAAGAGTGTGGAAAAAAATATTAAGTTTTCGAAACTGTTTGAAATTCTTCTAGACGCGTCAAAATAACTTTTGCAGAAAATTGATATTCCGTCTTATATACATGCATACATTTCTCGGGCACAAATATACGAAATGAGATTCCTGATCGTCGTAGCTGAGAATGTGTTTGCTTTAAGTGCGGAATTGAAAGACTGAAGAGTAAAATTCAGCAGCTGAAGTTTCAAGTTCCGAAACTTTCTGGCGTCGCGAATTTCCTTTCAAGAATTTTCCCTATACGTATAGAATACTTATAAAATATCGAAAGGTTGATTGCGCGCTAAAAACTTGCATCTCATTCACGGCTGATCGAACAAACGAAGCCACCTGTGCAATAAACATTGCGCGAAGAAGAATAAGGTAGTATAGTAGTATAGTATCCCGGATCGCATTGTTGGGATATGACCATCGATTTTTCGAGCCTCCGAGAGAAAAGCCGAGAGCTTTTTCAGCCTGGTAGGAGCAACCAGGCTGAAAAGAGAGAAAAAGGGTGAGAGAGCGAGTGTAGCGCCGGCTATCGATTCTATCCCGTATGGAGAGAGGCTGGAGCAGCCGCCCGTACCTCCCCCCTGCTAGAAGCCACGCACTGCGGGTCACCGGGTCAAAGCTCACGGCCGCGAACTCGCGAGCAGCACTGTTGCGCTTGCCTCTGCGTATCTCAACGAGCCTCCTTCTTGTCCGCTATTAATATGCAAGCATATGCAGGCACATATTTATATATCTATAGACTTGAATGTCGCGAGAATGCTTTTCTCGCCGTCTCTTAATACAGCTTTCTTAGTTTTGCTTATAATGCTGCAAGCGTTTATTATAGCGATGAACTTTCGTATAATCTCCCGGAAAGTCTTGGCTCTGCATTGGCGGTAAATTATAAATTTCTCCGCATGTGCAGGAAAGCCGCAAATTCCCGTGAATGCGAGCTACTATAGAGCTTTCAAATATTCTCCAACTTACTAATTAAATTCGCTAGCTCGCTCTGCAGTATCTCGGCTCGTTGAATACCAAGTGGGTACAATACGCTTAGAAATACCGTTGAAAAAAAAACATTGAATTCCAAAACAGATGTCATATTCGTCGTGCGTCGAGATCCTTCTGGCACTGGTGACGATTATTTCGAAAGTTTTCTGTAACATTTCTACAATGCGCTGTCGAGACATGTTCAAGAATCTTCAACAAACTTTACCTATAGGTAAAGCACTAGTGCCATAATTAAGTCGCGGTATATTTCGTTTATATCAATTAGAAAGGGTTTCTTTAGCTTTGCAGATTTCACGACGAAATTTATTTTGTTCCAGATTTATTTATTTTGTTGTACAATTATTTCAAAATTGTACCAATGTATAAATTTTTAAAGAAAATCTGCGGGGAGAATAAGATAAAAATAAATTATTTTCCACTATAATACACATACTATATACACACTCATGTTCCATACCGAATCAATGATAATAAATAATAATAAATCTATTAATCATAGATTTTTACGCTCAAGTGCGTATAAAATAAGTAATAAAATGGAAATCTCTAACCATAATCATTTATGAATCACACGGTCAAAAATAGATTTTAGTTAGATATTATAGCTTTTCGAGCAATAAATAATGTTGTTGATTGCAATTCTTAGGAAAAAATGTACTTTCCCAGTTGAATAATTAATGCAGACATTCGTGAGCAGTGGCCATCTCACCGATACAGCCTACTTTATAACTGAAACTTTGAGTGTTTTAATCATTATAATTGTTCACTTAAGTACGTGAGCAAATGAGTCTAAATTCATATTTGATTATACACAAGAATCTTACTTTTCCATCAATAATTTCAAGCAATCTTTTTTATGAATATAATTATTGTAAATAGGCTAGAAAAACATACACGCTTGTTCATCGCTGACACGGTTTATCTGTACTGTACGCAGACTCCTTGCATTATGAAAGATATAATATGATCGAGCTCTCAATATCATGGTCGGCCGCAATATGCGCTGTTTGCCTAATGCGCGACAGTCCTTTAAAGAGAATCCGGAACGACCCTGTAGCCAAAGCGTTGTCGTCTACTGTGTTTCTCCTCTAATACGTGTACACGTGCGTTATACATGTATATTGTATATGCATGTAATGCAACCGAGAGCTTTTACATTATTGAAACTCAAGCCGCCCGCTCAACGGCACTCGCACACACAACCGAATTTGCGAGATAAAAGGAAGCTGCTGAAGGTAGATGAATAGGAATTTATTTTAATTCACGTATACGCGTCACGAGCATAACTAAGTAATAAGTACTTCAGAGTTATATATCGGTCTAAAACAGAGAATACATGTGTGAATGTATATGTATGAATATAGTAGTAGTAAGACACCAACTCGAATAATGCCAACCCGAGGCTTTGTATACGGGAAGATCGATTCTTCTTTGTCGCGCTTTTATTATATACGTATATACGTATATACGTATACATACATATATCTGCTTATCTGCAGCTGCTTCCTCAGGTTTAACAGCCTTTCATCAACCTCGAAACTTATACTCGTGGCTTCGAGCTAAGCGAGGAAGGTATGTTTGTAAAATGTGCTTGAAAATTTTTTAAAATTTTACTTTCTGCTTCTTTTGCCTAGAGTTCGCTTTGTAGATGCAAGACTAGTGCACGAATACGTTACAATGACATCTTTTCGCACAATGCATTTGTTAATTCACCGCACGTAAATGAATATACGAATGTATTTTCGATAGCTGAGTATAAAGACGAGTTTACGTTTAAATGGAACTGCGCAGTATACTGGATAGGCTCTACTGTAGAGGAAAAAATTGTATTTTTCTTCATAAAGTTAAATTCCTTTCCTCGCGTCTCCTTGGAATAGCGGATGGAAAGAATCCAAGAGCACGAGCACACTTCCCGGTTCGTTTGAAAATAAATTAGTGTATTTTCCGAGTTCTCGACCTTTCTGAAGGAAGAGAATTAAGGAAGAGTTGGTGATTACCATTGCCAGGATATTCACGTGTTTTCAATTTACACATTATAGATTGGAAATGAAAGTAGTATCGTTTTACCCACGCGCGATGAAAGGCAAAAATGAAGTAACAATGCATTAAGAAAATACATCGTCATAAAAGAAAAATCGATGGTAGAGACGTTCGACGTATCGCGCCCTAATTTTAGCTGTAGTGATACTTTTTTTCACGGCTAGTTATGCCATTATCGAAAAAATAATGAAAAATGTTGAATACTATCCATTACTATCCATTTGATCGTAATTCAAGGCGTTTCCGTCGCGTTCATACAGCATTCGCATGTTTTCAGTAGTTCGTTGCGACGAGTAACGACTCATTTATACAGCTCGTGCACATTTAGGATCGATAGTCGTCAAGCTCGTAAATCAGCCGAGAGATGCGTCGCCTCGTCTTTCGGACGGAAGCAGTACGCAGCTTGTTGCATTCGCTTTCGAGCTTTTATTCGCAGTTGCCACGGCGCTACGTGATTTATACGCACACGAAGAAGAGGATGGCTTCCATAATTCTGACGATCGTAAGCTCGAAAGCTAGCTTCAGTTGGGCGCACTTTCGGTTTTGTTGTACCGGTGTATTTTGATTTATGAACGCTGCCAGAGTATACACTCATATAACATTGATCGTTGGTTCACGTCGAAACTGTTAATACTGGCTCGCATAAAGAAAATACGCATGCTTTGTACGATGTCATTCGTAACTGATTTGACTAAAAGCAGAAATAAACGAATAAGCAAGAAACACGCGACGATACGGGGAAGAATAGAATGACTAATTCCAGCGCGTGCCAATACATTACGTATATTACAGTCGTTCAATCGTCTTCTCTATCGTTCTTTCTTTCTTTCTTGGACGACGAGTCGTCGATCGAGAAGATTGATGCTTAAAAAGGTGCTGCGATCCATTTATCGATGATAAATGGAAAATGGAACGAAGAAGAAGAAGATACGTTACAAGCTTGCAGATAGATGTGTTGTCCGTGTGTTCGAACGGTGCTTGACGCTACTTGGCGATTTTGAGCTCGTGGAAAGACGAACAAAAGAGATGCACACTGCCTATATGCGATTAATGAACTCTTACTCTCCGTGGAATTGCCGTTGGCGTGGTATCTTTACTTTCACCTTAGCTACCGCTCGATCAATTTCAATCTTGCCAATCGATGTATAAGTCTCACATAGCATAGCGCCCCGTTCACAACCAGCAAAGAAGCCTCTGTAAAGTCGTTATGTATATGTAAATATATAGATAGGCACTTATGAGGAGGTAGGCACTGCTCCTCTGGACTGCTTCTATACGTATACGTAATATTGAAAAACAAGATCGGGCGATGCAATTCTCAAGCAAATTAGTATGAAGCGTGCTGAGCGAAGCGGGCGAGGAAATCAAATTAAGTAGTACGAGTCGAAGTTGGCTAGACCGCCTCGCGGCGATAAAACAATTCGAGTAATTCAAATAAGAATTCATCTCGCGAGCTCATAATGCTCGTAGAAACTCGTCGTTTACAAATATAATATACACAGTTTGAAACTCGTTGCGCAAAATGCCCGCGTATATTATACGAGAACTCGTCATAGTAGCCACGGGCTTGACGGAATTATCCGAGAATAGGAAATAGGTCCGACTTTGACGCATAGCCCGTTCTGCAGTAGTTTCGTGTTTCCGGGGATGCGAATAAGAGCTAGTTGCCGTCCGCTGCTGCTGCTGTTCCTTTTATCATTCACCTGGCCAACCTCTTCGCATACGCAAAAGCAGGCGTATGTGTCTAGATATATCAGAATATACATTTAAGAGCAATTCGCGGATGAATATTTCGCCAGGATGGTTCTTTTGAAAAGCTTCGATCGTTGAATTACTGAATTTGTCTAGATTAGCGCTTTTTCGAAATTGGCAGGGTCGTATTTATGTTTAGCGACAGCATTACGGGTACTCGGATTTGAATGTTTGCCTAGAGCTTTGCATAGGTGATTTATCGCATTCTCTACAAAGTACACAAAAATCGTCTCTCCCCTTGCTCTGAAGAGACGATAAACTGTAAAATCCAAACTCTATTCCAAACAAGAACAAGCGCGTGTAACTTTGTTCTCAGCGCGAAAAAGACACCTTGTTGCGGAAGTTTGTGCGCGCGGCGTATGTCTGTCCTAGCGCGAGCGGTTCATTGAAAAAGTTTGTTTTGCAAGGTTCCGTCGAAGTAGCATCTTCTGTTTTCTTCGTCAACACTGCGGGCACCGAACTGGATCGCCATGTTTTAGATTCGATTATGCATTTGGATTGCGTACGAAACGATGGCTTACATATCGATATCTCTCTTCATCTCTTTTTCTTTGTATACTGTTTGTTGTTTGTACAACGGAGAAGGACTCTATCGGCGCTGACTGATCAGAATTGCCAGAGATATAAGCATGTGTATGTTTATGTTTGTGTGTGCCTGTGTGTGCGGCTTTTGTACAAGACGCCGTTGGAATTTATGGCTAGGATTTTTCGTCCACTGTGTATTTTGCTTCGTTTCGTTTCCAAAACTTTTCCCAATTTTTCCAAAAGTTGTTTACGTGAAATCTACGATTGACCGAGATACGTTTTTCGCAGTTGCGCAATTTTCAAATAGTCCGACAAAGACGAAACACGCGTATACAAATTTATACAAATTTATACAAATTTAGACAAATTAGCAACCGACTGAGATGCCTTACTTTTTTTATTCTACCATCGTGCTTTTGTCATTTATTCTTGAAAATAAATATATGAAATAATATTTCAATTTGAGAACATCAGTCAAGCGATCGAACCGATTGAGATATATATATGAAGGAGACAGATACGCGATAGCTCTTGGATCTTTGTTGTCACGAAACTGGGACGTCTACTTACTTCACACAAGGAATATTTGAGTAATCAGAGGTTGAATCGAATGTACACGCGTGTTGAAGAGCGATCGATTTCACACTGACAAAAGATTTATGCATGCCTATGGGTGTAATGTGCACACACGTGTACGATACATTCGTATAGACAGAATCTGTGAATCGTCAAAGCTAAATACATGAGCTAATACGGATGTCGTGACACGCATCGAACAAGCTTCTACGTAATGAAAAATTGTTCGTCAACAATAATACAACGGATAGATTTATAGCCCCGAAATGACCCCGACGAAATTTGAATTATCCCGACAGTCGTCAAAGAACTGTCTCGAGCAATAAAAAGCTTTTGCAGAGAGTGAGAGAGAGAGAGAGAGAGAGAGAGAGAGAGAGAGAGAGAGAGAGATAGTTGAGAAAGGGGACGGAAAGTTGCTGCTCGTTTGAATGGTTTTCGAGGAGAGAGTAAGCGTCGCGGAGTAATATATGAAGATCAATAAAAGAGGGTGGAGACGCGCGGGAGAGGTCGACAGATAAGCCGCAGCAACGAGTATATTCTATATGTATAAAGTAGCTCTGCTGCTGCGCTTGCACGTCTGGAAGGTTTGTATCATGCGCTGATACCGGGGTATGGGTGAAGTACTTTCCAAATGGCAAGGATTACAGCTAGGCTTTACTTGAGATATAATCATCCAATTAAACTATATCCATATGTGTTCTTGAAAGAACACTATAAGAACAGTATATACATTTCCATGTATTATAATGTAGATAGATTCTCGAGAAAGTACTTTCGCAACTATTCGAAACTTTTTATGCCGTGCTCTATTCTTAAGCAAATTGTCTAAGAATAAAAAGGTCAAAGGCTACTTTTCCATGCATCTATACTGTACACGTTTGAAATATAGAGTTTTCACTAAGATAATAAACAATTCTTTGAAAATGTAGCTTGAAACAATGTTTAAAACTTTGATAGGGTATACATTATATAGGATAGTAATCTACTCTTTATCAGAATTAAATGAAAGTTTTGTCTGAATGATCTGGAATAGTACTCTATTATATAGTAGTATTCACATCGGTAGGTATATTCTTGTGTCGTTGTACGTGTATTCGAGTATCCGTTGTAAGCACGCTGCATAAAACGGAAGGCGTAATATGTAACGCCTCTTTTGAGATATTGGATGCTGCGTGTACATATATATTATATGTCGTAAACGCGCGTATAATAACGAGTATAATAACGAGCGTCGAGTGTAGCTCCTTAGTAAATAGTCAACTGATAAGACGAGACTACACGGCATTTCACTCGAGGGTAATACAGTATGCTCACGAACCTTGTCTGCTTTAGCTTACAGACTATGATGTAGTGTCAGAGCTGCGCCGAGACAAGGCTTTAAGAAAATTCATATAAAATACATTTTTAAATATTAATATGGGAGATAAGTTTATTAAAAAATATGAAAATATGAAGCTTTTGATTAAAATAAGCACCAGTATTTGTACAATGCCGCATATGCGACATAATAGTCTTGACCTGCATTCTTTGAGGCTATCGACTAGCTGTTAATGTGTAACGGTACTACTATACTAGATAATGTTCATTATACACTTTTTTTTTACTCAGAAACCGTACGAATTCGCCGAATGTCGCTACGAAAGTCAGCACTTCACTCAGCTTATACACATTTCATAATTCCCAATTGCGAAAAGTTTCTCACTCCGCTTCGTTCGAAAAACAAGGAAAAGCACTTGTGGTTGCCTCGGCGACAGGATGAAAATAAAAAAAGCTATTGCAACGATTGAGCGACAAAAAATTCTTATATATATATATAACTAGTTTACGAGTCGAGTAGTTAAAACGAGTGTTTCAGCGTTTCAGTGGTGCTTATTTCTCTTTCTCTGGACGCTCGGAGGATAACGTTGCCTTTACGCGTTGATGTGTGCCTGTGTACAGCCTTGGAAGTTCTGGAGAGAAAGTGAGAGAGAGAGAGAGAGAGAGAGAGAGGAAAAAAACATTGCGCAGAGGCCAATAGAACGAGTAAGAAAACATGGGAGGGGGTTTCAAGAAAAAGAGCCTTTGTGTGTGGGAAAATAAGTAGTTGCAGCCTCGAATTGTTTTGGACAACATTGTATACTATACAATATGATATTCTGATAGGCTCCGTTACTTGCAGTCACTGGTACTCTAGCTATTCAACTTGAAAACGGCGAGAAAAATTAAATTTTCAGATTTGACTCGCTCGATAAATTTTAATCTCTACAACGGAGATTTTCCTCCGAGATAGCAATTTCCAAGAACTTAAAGCCCGAATCAGCAGCAAGTTTGCCTAGAACTCATTAGCGTCATCGTAAGAGTTTTCAACTTGGCACACATTAACACCATCATCATCATCATTATCATTAGCAGACATTCGCGTATAATTTTCGGCGTACAATGATATCTTTCTACGTTGCCCGCGAAAGTGCAACGAGAACTGTAGTGATTCGAATTTCGTAAGCTTCGTATGCGACTAACCACAGCTCGTTATAAAAAGGAGCAAACGGAATCGAGGTTAAAAGGATCTTTCACCGAGTTCTATAGCTGATTTGAATACACGGCCAAGCCCTCTAGTCGGATAACAGAGGAAATAAAGAAATACAAGTCTGTATCAATTCTTTTTTATTTGGAAATTAAAATATTTCTGATAATCCGAGAAAAACTAGTTTCGTCACGTATGTACATGTGTAGATGTTCTTTCCACGTTCCATTTCCGAGCACCTGTGCATGTATACTCCTGTGCAGCGACTATATACGCAGCGATCGCGCATTGCTCCACGATAAAAGAGAAATCTTTATTATTACAATGTTAAGGGTTGAACTGTCTTTGTTGAAAATATATTTTTTCTTTTTTCACTTTTTTTCTTTTTTTCTTTTTTTTTCGCAATATCGTGGGCAAGTTTTTTCCGAAGAGCAATTTTTCCATTACAATGCCACCAACACTCCTTGCCACTCCTGCGATCTGTAATTTGCTTGAAAAGTCCGTCCACCCGTATACAGCGTAAGACTGAAGTATCGAATCGAAAGTTAGCAAGTGTCAGGATGACGACTGATAGTGGTCTTCAACTGAATTTCAAAAGCGAGTGTCGACAGATATTATCGCGTCAAACGCGATATTTCTTCATTCGATAAGTTTGCATTCGATACGGTATTATTTCGACTTATGCGCCGACTTCAAGAGTGCATTCTAAACGGAGATGAAGTTTTCGGATCTGCGTTACAATAGCGCATAATGCCATGAGATATACAGGATATGGCTTTAGCGCCAAGTTGCTCGAAAGTTCTTTTGTTTCCTCGACTCAGTTGTGAAATGCGTAGATAGGCGGTACTTTTCTCTTGGCAGCTCGTTCCAACTGAACTTTTCTTTAGAAATATTCAATTATGCCATTACTGAGTGAAGAATTCAGCCATGCATAGCTAGACTGAACGTTCAAGCGGAAGAACACGGAAGAGAAAACGGCGTAAAAGCTCATGACTGTCGAGGCAGTTAACAGAACGAGGCGGCAGGTAACGAGAGATTTAAAGAAAAAGAAAGCAGCACGTCTTGGGGAAGAATCGAACGAATCGCGCAGAGAGTACAAATGGCTCGAAAGATTTTGGAAGAGGAATGTAAGCGAGTACACGAGCGATGCTCGCGTAGAGCAAATATTGACCGGTGAGCGAACGCGCAAACAGTTGTGCAGTTTAAATAGAACGTGTAAGTGCCGAGACTGCTGCTGTCGTGAGTCTATTTCATAACTATATACAATGGCGGATTGAAACTTTTCAATAAAAGGTCAGAGGAAAATTTCGTACTGTTCGATAGAGGAAATTTCATACGAAATACTGTTACGACGTCGCTTATGTGCACATTCCGAGACTTTAGTGTCGAATCGTTTAACGAGCTAATCCGTATATAAGTACGGGTTAGGAGAGTTGGGTGCGTGCGCGATCGAACGAATTATGGTCCCCGAAGGAGTGACAAATGACCCGTTGAAAATAGCGCATCTCGGCGACTATGTACGCGACTACGTATGCGGCTGGCTATGTGGAGAATTCGTATGGAAGATCTGGCTGTCTCGAGGGATCGAGTTATTCGATTCAATTTCTCGCGTACTTTGGTATGCGCCCCGAGGGTCGAGGCGCGTTACGCGTATTACGCGTGCTTCGACGAGGGAAAGGACACGAGGGACGGAGTTTAGTGCGTGGGAGGTTGAGAGGGTACGATAGCGTGACTTTCTCTTTCTTGTCAGTGGCTGTACATTGCTTATATTCCGAGAGTAAGGAAAGGAAAAAAGTCGCTGCGTAATGAAACGTGCGTGCGCTAACATAGGGAAAGCCCTTTTCCATCTTCCAGTAGAAATACCAACGAAATACTCTTTCTCTGGGGAAAGAAAAATCTCGGTAGCTCAACCTATATTACCTCATACCTATGCACCTTCTCGTAAGTTCTCGGTCTCTATTGCAACTCCTCGTCCCCTTAGCCCGAGGGGTTTAGCGTAATTAAGTAAACGCACGGGCCGGCTTACTTTCTTGCCATCGTACTGCAGTCGTCCTCTACATTTGTTTTGAACGTGCGTAACAGGAAAACTCTCCCTATCTTTCTCTCCAAGTACGACTCGAGTAATTAATCAGACGTCTGTGTTTTAATTAAGCCCCTATATTGCGCTGCTGGAAGAGACAGTCTCTCTCTCTCTCTCTCTCTCTCTCTCTCTCTCTCTCTCTCTCTCTCTCTCTCTCTCTCTATGTTTTGTTTGCTTCTGCACAGTAAGAAATATAGCAACTCTATACATTAAAGTCTGTTCGATCAAGTAACTACGATTGATCGTTTGCGGACAGACAGTGGATTGTATCGAGTATTGGTCAGACGAGTTTGAACTTACATGCGCGTGCACGCTAGGTAACGTAGATTTGAAAAGGCAGTCATTTCTCACCTGCAACAGAAGGATAATTCAACGATTACTCCCGAGAATGCAGCATAATGATTATTCGAATGAGAAACGAGGTCGCAATCAATACACATCGTCGCTCAGTCGTGTCAAACTATTCCGATCGTCAATCTTTGGCGCGAGAAATTCAGCCGGAAGGCTTGGATAAAAAAAGGGGAGGAGAAAGCGCAGATTGAAATGCCGAAAGAAACTCGGTCTGGTGACAAGTCTTCTGTAGCAGCAATCACTGGCAGAGACGGTGTTATCGACGATTTTCCATAATTCAATCCGCAGAGACAAGATCAAAAGCGCCGTCGGCAAATTCAACAAACTCTCGCCTATCTCAACGATTTTCACTCAAACATATTCGCTGATTATTTCTGTTAGAGAAATAATGAAAAGCTGAATATGCGATGTCTTTGAAGAACACTGACGACAAATTCATAGAAATCAATGAAATTCTATACGTACACGTACAATTCACTCGAACACCTTCATTCAATGTCGCGGTTTTCGAAGCTTCAACGCAGAACGACTCTCGACGAGTAACGTCGTCGCACGTGTTCTCACTTACACGTCGTCGAGCAGACGGAATCGTCGAGAGAAATTTAACATCGTGGAGAAATCTCCGATAAATTCGTCTTCTCGGGAAGTCAAGTCTATACGTGTGGAATACATATATGCACAATATACGTGTATGTGCAATATGTGGAGAAATCGTAATTTAATGAATACTGGGTTGGGGAGCATTTATTTTTTGCTCCGTTGAGCACACGGAACACGGGAATAATTGTCTTTCTATGGAAATCACATTATGACCATAGTTTTTTCTCACTTTTAGTGTGAGAAAATTAAATTAGCATCAATTACGCAACTGCATTAATTTAATGTCCTACAGCCGTACCTTGAGCTCGTAAGCTCAAGTATCGTATTAGTAACAATAAAATGTAGTCATTTTTCATTTTTCATTTTCATTTTTCACTTTGCACTTTTCATTTTTCATAATTGAATTAACAAATTTCTCATCTTTTTCTCACGTGATCAATTGTGTACAGTCTGATTTGTCGATTAAAGTGTTTTTGTTGATTTAACGAAACTCCATTTCTGCAGGTTACTGATAAATGAAAACTAAAAAATACATAAAAAGTATGCAATAATTAATTTCGAATGAAAAAGGATAATCCGATATCTCGCTAGTTTCAAATGCAGACTTTCTTTTCACGAGTCCATACAATCTAAAATAAATTTTAAGTATTTTAAAATTTTGTTTAAAAAACTACATTTTCCGATTATGTATGAATGTTCTCATTTTATTATGCGACCCGAGGAATATTGAAATTTCTCTGGGATTAAAAGAGAAAAATTATTATGTTTTAATTTATGTTTTTTAATCGGCGCCGTGTAAAAATGTTTTTGACAAAAAAATGTTACATCATTGAAACGATTTAAGAGCAAAAGGGAGAATAAGGAAAATCTGTTTAGAATAATGAAGTATGTATCATTAAAAGGCGAATTTCACCACTCAGATCTAGAAAAGTTTCGGATTTTCCAGGAAGTTTTAGCGTGCAAGTATTGTATGATTTGCACTTCGTCGCGAGAGTGTATAAGGTATCAAATTAAAACGTTCTGTATGAATGGCGTCGTTAACGACTATGCGATTTTCTCGCTCTCCGAGGACAACTTCTCATCGGTCGCGCGGAACTCATTAAACTTGTGCGTGCGCTCTTCGAGGTAAAGTTTCGTCGTTGATGCGCACTCGAATATATAAGGCTGAATTGTGTGCACCGCTCCGGTTAAATTCTTTCCACGACAGACGAAACATGTAACATTTCTTTTCAACGTTATTTCGTCTAACGAGCGCCTTTATACGTAGCCCACATTATTTATTATGATTTTCAGAAGATTTCTTTTATTTCCACCTTATTTCACAATTTCAGTTGAACTCAATGAAGCTCCCTAGCTTCATTGAGAGCTGTCTCAACTTTCTGTCGGTGAAGTTTATAGCAACGATTCATCTTTCGGCGTTAGCCTAATGTTTCGAGCATCGCAAACAGACATCGCCGCATTTCTGTAAAGCATTAGCTCGAGCTCGACCTCGACCTCAACTTACACTGGATCACGCGAGCTCGACGATGATACACTTCTGGATTTCTCCTTGGATGTCCTTTCTAAAGATGCGCTGACAGTGGCTATAAGCTATGAGAAATGCAGATGATGCTTGCAACAACTCTGACTTTGCTTCTGGATGAAACGGATACCAAGTGAATTCTATGTACGTATAAACGTATATAGAATGTTTCAAGTTGTTGCTGGGGGAAAGATCAGTCGCTTGAGGACAGTTTCGGCAAGCTTGATCGATGTTCGCATGCATATGAGCTGCTTATGAATAGTATTACGTGGGGATGCAACTTTCTATACGAAAGGAAGTTTATATTCTTGCGTTCTAATAGGATTTTCAAATTCTCCTTCATAGCAATATTCATTCAATAACAATATTTTTGGTCTAAAACAATATTAAACTTACTTTGAATGCGTATAATTTTTATATAGACACTTAATCTTAAATCGCGTAACAATCTCAGTGTAATATATATATATATATATATATATATTATATTAACTTTGCAATTGACCAACGTTTAATCGTAATAAAACGTATCCTATTGTATCGTATCCTATTGCCGCTGCAATCATATTCATTGAAATATAATACATTTTGATATGATGCATATTGATTTTTTACAAACAGCAATGTCAATTTGGAAATTGTAGATTTTCGTATCCATTAACATAAATGGCATATGATAGATTGTCTTCGAAAAATTTGTTCATGAGATACCTACTAATATCTACTTTTTTACAGAAATGTATTTTTTAATGTTACGGAAAATAAACTCCGAGCCTTTCTACATAAACGAGTCATTATATCATACATTTTGCATGTACATGTTTTATTTGAATTCGACACCATTTAAAGTCATGAATTTTTTTGCGAAACTCTTATGTATAATGCACGTACATATTAGGGTGACAGGATTTTGAACAAGTTTCGCAATTGTTCCGGCTCCAAGTCGATAAGTTGATACGCAATACACAATACTCTGCTTTTATGGACTGCTTTTATTGAGTTAAAGTCACTACATATGTGGTGAATAGAAATTTTAATATTACAACCGGGGAAATAGTTACGTAACTTTATTTCTAGTTAGCATAGAGATAGAGCTTCATTAACCTGTTAGCGCATCTTCGTGAATTTTTTTACGTTGAAGATGTTTAACGAAGATCTCACTATGATAATTTAGGAGATTTTAATAACGTGTACCTACAGCTTTGAAAGTTTTTTTTTTTCATCTGTAGAGTGTAACTAATAATGCAAAAAAATCGTCTTTGTGAAGTTAGATCTGTATATACAGCTATTGCTATTGGTATTCAAAGAACAGTTTAAAAATATTCAATTACTTTTAGCCCTGAAGTCTGTAGAAAGCATTATCACTGGAAAAGCCAAGTGGAATTTGTGTTGTAAAATTTGCTAAACTTTGACTCTCTGTAAGCTGAAAAGGGGTTGTGAAAAAATGTTGAAAAAAATCGGAGAATGAGCCTTATACGTGCACGAGAACGCAATTTATTCAGCAGTCAATTAGCCACACGGCGCCTTATCTCTCGACAAGCTAATACTCTGTTTCCCGGTACTGCTTTCGATTCATCACTCGAACATCGATAGCACAGTATACCGTATATAATAAAGATAGTAGTAAGTAGGCTTTAGCATATAGGCGAAAAAAATGGAAAAACGATTACACGCAAACAAGCACTCTCGACGCTGAGATCGGGCTTTTCTTATCAGATCAGGGGAATAACGAGATGTGCGAACTAAGAAGAGGTGGCAGCCACTGCAGTAGCTAGGCGAGTTACGTTACACGCACGCGATTATAGAGTGTCGCTGCGAAGTCACCGACTTACGAAACTCATTAATCAGACGGTAATTAAATCATGCTCCAGTCTCACGTCAAGTACACGCTTGAGTAAGAGGGAGGGTTTTATGCAGAGAGCTGCCGCTTAATTGCCGTATAGTGTGGCTGCGTCTTTGAAACTCTACCTCTTACGCCACGTTTAGCATATCAGATTATTCTTCTGCTACGATACATTGGTACAGTGATGCGCTTTTCATGGCGTTCCCCCAGTCTCGTATCTACCTATTAGTACACGTGTAATGAAATTGAGTTGTTGGAGAGGAATTAGAGGGTACTGTAAACGTAGCTGTAGCGAGAGAAGCTAATATCGAGCCATCGAGCAGCTGTCGCTGCGGTGGCCGTGGTGGCCGCGGTGGCTACATTTCGAGCTTGTTTGTGCTTTAACCCGAAAATCACGACGCGGTGCACCAACCCCGAGGATTCATTCGATTTCGCAAATGGTTCCGTATATATTTCTCTTCGGTTTTCAGTTTCGTTTTTATATCTTGCTATTGTGTTCATTTTATTATTATTGTTATTATTATTATTTTTTTTTAGAGCAGCAGAAAACGCGAAAAGGTCTTATCTCGTATTATACGACTGCTTCTTTACAATAGAGAAAGACGACGAAATCCAGTGTTCGTATATCTAAGGAACAAGTGTCCTCGGTATTCTCTTCGAAGATATTCCGCGAATAGAGAGTCTCTCTTTGCTCTGATACGAAAAAATGCAACGAACGCGCATAGCATCGAAAAATTTCTTACAAAAGTTCAACGCTTTCAATGTCGATTTTTTCAATATAGGATACACATGCATACTCGTACAAGCAATTCC
This sequence comes from Apocrypta bakeri, assembly GCA_018906985.1. NCBI lineage: Eukaryota > Metazoa > Arthropoda > Insecta > Hymenoptera > Pteromalidae > Apocrypta > Apocrypta bakeri. Next base: position 1,650,503 of record JACCIA010000008.1, on the reverse strand, counting down.
GTATCTCGAACAGACTCAACACTTTTATTCCTCTGTATGTTTTTTACTTTTTTTAGATGAAGTCGATCTTTTAAAATCTATTGTAGCATGAATTTGGCTTGTCTTCGACACCGGATGAAAAGCTATAATGATCATTAAACGATAGCGCCATTGTGAATGAACCTCGTGCTCTATTGTCTTAAAGACGCTGTCTTATAGGTATATAGTTTTTAGCCAGTTACAAAGACTAATTTCTATTTTTTCGTCCTCCCATATTTTACAATTCTTTCGTAAAACAATAGTCTTAAATTCTTGGCCAATTGTATAATTTCAAAAGCGATTATGCTTTTTCAATGACGTCGTCGTTGCAAATATCATACTTAATCGTTTATGTTTCTTTGCAAATTCACAAATAAGAAGAAGAAAAAAGTGCAAAAAAAACCTAGCAGGCTGATGAGCAAAGTGCGATGCGTAAAGTGTGATGTGCAAGCGTCATTGCGACGCCAGTCGGCACCCAGAAACCCCAATTCCAACACACGTATCCTCTCCCCACTTCGGTTCAATTTCACACTTGATAAGGTTTTCCCACTGACACAGTATCGAGCTCACTCATCAGATCTCAACGAGTGATGTATCGCAATGCTCGTCGATAATTCCTTTGTCTGCTGCTGACGATGTGTACACCTCTATGCCTCTGTGTTTCGCACTTGGTATATAGCTACAAGCTTTGGTCTTTAGTTTCTCTGCCAGCGATTATCGATTGATGGACTGGAGATGCACGTCGCCTTCATAATCTACGCGCGTTCATAATTTCTCGTATCTACCTATCTCGTATCTCACAAATATTTAAGACTAAATCCAGAAAAGCGAGAAAATACAGAAATAACACAGTACCTGGGAATCGGAAAATTAATCGCGAATATACATCGACCGGATATTATTTTCCACATTTATGGATGTCTTGCGAATAAAACGAGCCATTTGCACATTCATTTGAGTTTGCAACTCGGTTTTTATGGACAAAAACACAAAGAAAGCCGCAAACATGTTTTTGACAATACTCATCGAGTGAACTAACATATAAACTAACATATAAAAAAGTCCAAATTAGACAAGAACAAAAGAAGTTATTGTTAAAGTGGCACAAAAAATATAATCAGGTTCCGTTTTAACTTTCCGAGCAAGAGCTCGTTTTATCGATTCTTTTTACAAATGAAAGCTTTTGGAGTCTACTTACCTATATTTACCTAATTAACTATATAGTATATAGTTATTAGGCATCTTCATGAATTGTAAGAAATCTTTTGACATTTGAAGTCTTTTATCAAACGCTCATGACTTTGCACAAAAATTTCTTTCTTATATGAAAACATATGTTTACTAATACTAATTAACGAAATTTAATATTTAATGCATAATAAGAAAGGTAAACTATGGAAGTTATAAGCATTTAAGTATAGATATAAAATATAAATTAACATCGGAAAAGAAGAAAAGTCGTATGAAAAAGTCATTCGTAGTCTGATTACATAAATTAAAAAGACGCATAACATATGCAGATATACTTATGATTTTCCGATGATTATATTTTCTATTTTTACATTGACATAACGTTTTATCCGTGCATCGCCACCTGGAGATTTCTAATCAAAGATCTGTAATTGTACATTGAATTGAAAATTTACTTAAACACCATACGTTAATAATTATTTTTTTGCAAAAATGCGAAATATCGACAAACATCGTTTTGCATTTTTGTTCATAAAAACTGGGTGAGGCAAGTTGAAACAAATGTATAAATAACTCGCTTTACTCGCAAGACGTCAAGAACCAGAAAAATACCCCGGTCTGTATGCTCTAGCGTATAATTTATCGATTTTGAGGTGCCGTATTGTTTGCTGTATTTTCCGAAATTTTACTCATATATAGCGATATTGATCTTTTGCACAAGACCGCAACAATTGAATGCAGATGCACGCATTGCCAAAAGCTCAGACTTTACTTGCCATGCAAAATTGCTTTATTGGTATTGGAAATGTTTATAAGGTTTCTCATGATAGACCTATTTGTTTGCGAAGTTGGCAGAGCGTTTATACGCCTCTGCGGATTAAGCGAGCATACATATACAATTATACATCCGCGTGCGCAACTGTAATTCGATTTGCGCCTCTATACGTAACTGCTTTCTTTTTTTTCTCTCCCATACGTATAGTGCTTTCGCGCACTTATCGCGATAAATGACCGACGCATAATGGCGCTCGCCTTTAATTAAAATTGTGCGAAGAGCATTATCTCGTGTGTAACCTTAATTTGAATTCGCGCTTTTCATCGAAATTTTCGAGTGCAAAGTTTGCTCGTTTTCTATATACGGCACGGCCGACGAATAAAACTTGCGCTTCGCGCTCACATTCCATCATTGGTAATACTATCATATTTTTAACTTTCATATCCAATTTCCCTGTAGAACTATTATCTCGACGAAATTTGTTTACACGCTACATTGATTTATTGTTAAAAATAATCACCTTTATCGTAATAATCCTAATTGGAAATATTCCATATAAATAACCAAAGAAAACAAGTATCACTTTGGATAATGCGAAGCTTAATTTTTTGGCTTGTTTCCAGGATTCGTTACGATGTATAATTATATAAGTATTTTATGTTTGCCTCTCTATCTATTTTTTACTTGCCGATTCCATCTCTTTTCACTTCTTTTTACTTATATAGCTTGTTTAATTAAGGTATGACCGACAGCAATTTGACCATTTATGTTAAATAAATATACGCGAATTTGGATTTCTTCAAGTTACAACCAATCCATATTTCACGACTATATATCACGACTATATACGAGTTGTTAAACTTTGTGTCTAAATGATTTGTAGCCATGCCTGTATTAGCATCTTTAATTTAGCGACTTAATGCCTTTATTCGCGACATTTATCATGGAAACCCGCAGGTTTTCACATGGAATAATGTTGTAATCGACTAAAATGAATAAACGAAAGTACTAAAGAGTACTTTCGTTTCTTTTTTTGCATTATTCATTTTATTTTCAGCCACGGTATACGGATGGCGAATATTCCTCTTCAAGAGGCTTTTCACGAACATTTCTCTTTGAATATTGAAATGAGGACAGAGCCAAAGGGTGTGGTCGCTTGATCTTTTAGCTTGATTCTAAACAACGAGGACGCTAGGTTATAATATATGATTCGCTGTCATTCGATTGAAGCTCACAATGTAGTATCGGTTCAGACTTCTTGCGAATCTCGCGAACCAAGGTGGTTTCACTCTTTTGAAGAACTTTTCAAACTAAGTTCTTCCGGTCCATTGCCACGTAATTGCCTCTAACGTTGCGCGGCTGACCTCCTCCTTGAATACCGGGACGAGATCTGGCCGAGGGATCGTAACGCGCTTCTCTGATTCTTCGTTGCCTGCAATTTTCCTGTGAGCTGATAACCAAAAGAATTCTATGACGTTACTATTGTTTTCTAGGAATTCATTTTAATTTTCAATATGTTCCTTTCTCCGATAAAAGGCATAAGAAATTCGTTAAAGTGTGTGTATAAAAAAATATTTATACATTATACATGCCCATTATAGTTTGGCAATTTTAAATATAACTATAATAAGACTCGGATTACGATAGATTACGAAAAATTGGTTTTAATTTATGGACTTATTTCTAAAATCCTTTAGGTCGATTTTTACGTTAGAATACTAAATGTCTTTTTATTTTAATGAGATAATTATTCTACATTGAGATTTATCTTTTTTGAATATTTCATGAACTTTAGTGTTAAAAATTGAATCGCTATTAGTAAAGTTTGAGTTTGCGTTAGAAACTTTTTTCTAATCATTCTCCATTATTGTTGCAAATGTTTAAGAATACAAAAAAGAACTCTTACATTCATCTTCTTGCGTAGAATGTAGAATACTTAGAATTAGAGTTATCATTAGTTATCAAAAAGAGATAAATGGGTCTTCGGGATGCTTGGAGCTAGTCACTCTTTGTCAATAATCGTTGACGAATTCATGAGTATAGTCACTGTGTATCGAGCTAAACTACTGCCTCTCAACATTTAATTAATAATTAATAAAAAAGTAGAGCCTTCTGGAATATACAGAGCATCTCGAATCACTTGACCGAATGACCTGGTGAGGTCAGCGTGAATAGCCTTGATTTTGACATAGTCCTCTGTAGTTGACAGAGAATATCGAAAGAAATGACTTTTGGTGTCATCGCAATGGAATACTCGCCGATCTATATGCCACAAAAGTTAAGCAACCAAAAGCGTTTTCGAATGGACGAGTTGCAGTAGCGCAGAGAACGCTGTATATAACGCAAAGAAGAAGAAGAGCAAAAAAAAATATCGAACGTCCAGACAAAAGCCGAGCACAGCTAGAGCAGAGGTAGGTGATAGGCCGCAATTTCCGACTGTGGGCTCCAGGCCAACTTGCTTTCGCAACACTGTCCAGAATTTCAGCATAATTCATTGGCGTTGCTGTACCTTCTGTTCCGTAATAAGCGTCGAAAGAATGTGCGAGCTATTCTCGGACGATGATTTAATGAAACTTGAACGTGATTTTAAGCTAGAAATTTCGCACGAGTTCAAAACGATATACAGACATGAGTATGAGAGTAGATTGAATGATTTTTAAACTGAAGGAATTCCCGAAAGTCGCTATGAAAACTTCAACTTCAACTGCGCAGCACTGACGCTTGGCCAAACAAAGCCGCGATGCATTCATCGACTAGTCCATAAATATAGGATTGCTCACCCATTGCAGATGGAGATTGAAAGCAAAGCTTTTAAGATATTTCATTTCTTAAAAAAAATATTTTTCTTCAGGTTTTCAAATGTTCAAACTTTGTCTCAAGTTACCATAATGCCTCGACTTTGAGAGAATTTTTCCTTCATTTTGACTACTAAATAATTTAGGAACTGCCGACTCTTCAAGCTGACGCACTGAAATCGAATTCACGTTAATTTTGAACCGAAATATATGAGAAAGTCTTAATTATTCGTAAAGTTTTGAATAAAGTTACATCGTACTTACAGTTACATCGAAACTCCCAGTAACTTCATTATTTCTACATATTTTAATGCTATCCATACATGACAAATTGAACTATTACATGGCCTTTTCTGGAATTGCTGTACTATTATCAAATTGAATTCGAACTGGGAAATAAAGTAAAAATTTTACGCGAATATGTACATAAAATATAAAATAACAAAGTTGTGCCTCACTTCTAAAGTATAACGGACTTTATACATCTATCCGTTATTCAAATGTCTCACTCAACCTTAAAAACACTCGTTTTATCCCCAGTAGACATGTTCAACAGCAAAAATGTTATGTACTAAAAATATTGCACGAAATTATTGAACCTAATCATCGCTAAAAATAGTTGTAAATTTAATTTAGTCATTTATTTTGGATAAAAATAAATTCGTTCAATTCACAATAAAGATATTACGAACTGTGTAATGTTTGCCAAAGACAGCCTTGATGCAGCCTTGTATACTGTAAATATTATGATATTTACAAAGATAGCAAGCCAAGGCTGCCCTCGACAGAGTTATGCTATTAAAAAAAATGTTCTTAAATATTTCTGCCGATTAAATGATAGTTTGCATTCTTTGTGTGCCGCTTTGTGTACCGCTTTGTGTACCGCTTTGTGTAATCCCCTTGAATAGAAAATATTGCACAATAACGTATAAAGAGGAAAAGTGACTCTACGACTTTATACGTAACACATAGTGACTCGTCGTGCGTTTATGCCCTTTTGTACAACGCTCAAACATATATATACACGCGCGAAAAGCTGTGCTCGGTTAGTATATACAAGTGTACGCGAGAGAACAATTGGACGACTAGACGCGCGCGTGAGCGAATGAAAATTTAATCGCCATTCAAGATTACCTCCCCATTTGACCTCTTCAACCGTTTTCTTTTATTTCGCAAGTCCGCAGAGAATTAGTGCTGAAAAAAGCATTTGAGAGTCATTTTTTTAAAACATCGAATTTATTCAGTTCTTCTCATAGAAGTAGTTTCTCATGAAGTATATTGTCACCTCATTCACAAAATTCCAATAAGTTAAAAGTAACTTATCAAAAGTGTGTCCGCATTTCTTCCGAATGTTCCCTCGCTTATAGAATACGCGAAAATTCAATTACTGCATGTGTACAGAAAAAAATATAGCACTAGTTTTAAAAAAATATGTACTTTTCATTATAAATATTAGAAATGTAGATTAGTAATCATTAACTAATTCGATATAATTCGATTTATACCAGCGAACATTGTTAAATTTTTCCGACCTTTTCACTACTAACTATATCGTATATAATTAAGTAAATACGCAACATTTTCATTTATTCAATATAACAGATATGAGTTCTTCACATAGTTTCCGAACATGAACAGAGCTCGTCTACCTATGTTCGCGCTACACGACAATTTATATAGGCTAACGTCGATCATATATGAAATTTTAATTAATCTCTGTGTACCCGCATATAGCTTGTTTAACCGAAATTACCTGTCGGCCGCGTTTTGCGTTCGTATATATAAAGTACATAGGTAATCGCAAAAAGCATCACTCGGAAAGTTGAGAGTTTCCGAAAAGTATGTATATAGAGCACACACACACAAAGCTCCAGCTGTGAATCGAAAACAAAAATTTTCCGTCCATGCGATGAGAAAGAAGCTGGGATGTTTTGTAGGGTTTCTCATACGAATGAAAAAAACGATGGATGATAAAAGCCAAAGATAAAAATAGGGGGTCTGTGTTTTATCGCTTTCGCGTGTCGTTCGCTCGTATACAGAAAGATACACATGCACGGGTTTATACGATTCGGTTTAAAATTAGGCAACGCTGGCGCCAAGGACCGAGACCTTCGGCAGTTGATGCTCGAAGCATATAGCGAAACGATATTATCCAGAGTTATTATCGACAATCTCTGTAAGTGTATGTGTGTGTGTGTGTGTGTGTGTGTGTGTGTGTGTGTGTGTGTGTGTGTGTGTGTATGTGTGCGGAACGGCTGGAGTGTCTGGCCTCGATTGTCGAAACGAAAATAGGAGCGTGGGCCAAAGAAAGCTTTTTCTCTCGCAACTGAACTGCGAAGAAATATTTTACGAGCAGATGACTTTTTAAAGCTAGATTTTTCCAGTCTTTCTGTTGAGGCTATTCTTTTCTCGAGATTTCTATGTAAGAAAGAATAAAATTCGTCAATCCATATACAGGACCGTTGAGAGGAAGAAAAAAGTTTTCTTTATGTTTGATCAATTGTATACGCGACTCTAACAATAGCAGAGCTGATTATGTTGAATTCGCTTATTCGCTAGAAATGTGTTTATCCATATATATATATGGATATAAAGAGAACACGCTATTTGACGGCAATTGTTTTAACGGACCACGAAAATAATTCGCCAGTCTTGAAACGCGCATCGACATCCTGTCAGTGGCAAAGCCAACCAGAGAGAAAAAGTCAACACTGGCGAGAATAATCAGTGAGGCCGAAGGAAATTCGAGCTCGTAAATCACGTATATCCCTAGGGCGTTTGACAATTCCGAGGGGACGGACGATTAAAAAAATATGCTACTGTGCACTGGCTCTCTTTCACTGGCACTTACATCTTGTTTTTCACCCGGAAATCCAGAGCGACCTTCCTCGTCAATGCGAATGCTTGGTGATAATATAGATAAGATGTATATATACCTATATAGCTATATACATCTGCGAAAGAAGAAAGAGTGCAGAGTGGGCGGAAAATTCGACGACGAGCTACTTTCTCTCGAGAGCTAACCTTCCCCGATGGACGTCAAATCTCCGGAAAACAAAAATCAGCGCAGTTTGACAATACGATACGGAAAGGTCGCGTAAGCAATTTTCACTAAATATTTTTACCGGATATAATCGAGATTCACTCTGTTTGAGCAAAGAAGCCATGAAAAAGGAGAACAAGGTTTCGTCGCACTTGACCTTCGCGGTTTAACGTTGTTTTCGTCTTTATTTTCGTCGAGTAGCGCGATAGTATACACGGATTCTCTATCAGTCGCGTCGTCTCTATGTATGCAGTTAAAGCGTAATAAACGCCCCCGTTGATCGTAAATTGCCTCGTTAATTCAAGTCTCGAAACTGCGGCTTTGCTCCTGATTTCGTTCTCGGCTTCTTCTTCTCTGTCTAGACTATCTTCTAGCGCTGTCTGACCGAAGCCGCAGCTCGACCACTGAACAATTGACTTGGTCTTCTCGTGGTCTCGTGAGCTGCTTCACGAAATTTTAATCGAATCAACGGAACAAAAACGGAGTAACGAAGCCTCATTATATTTTTATCGCTCCGTTGGCATTCCTCGCATCCTAGCCCTACGAAGCGAATAAGCACGACGGTCCCTTTGAGACTTAGCGGCGAATCTCGAAGGTCTCGTATCTCATCAGCATCTCGAAGTAAGTGAGATGTATAGCCGCGCGGACAGCACCGGAAGCATATCTAAATCACTTGAGACTCTCTCCTTTATGCACTGTGGTATATCGCTGTCTGTTCTCTTCGATGATCGATAGGCAGGATCTCGACTATCGGGCTTTTTGCCCTAGTGACGAAACTTACGGTACGCGTCAAAACGCGAGAACTTGACTCTCTCTCTCTCTCTCTCTCTCTCTCTCTCTTAGAAAACCAGTAGAGTAGGATGAAATCAAAAGTTTTGCCGTCAGCTACTTTGAAAAACTTAATCCGATGTGACGAGAATGATCGCACACTGTGAGCTGGTCTACGTGTCCGCAGGGAGGACACGAAGGAACAACGGAAGCCAGAGGAAACAACGAGGATCTATAGCGACAGCAGCAAGTGACGCCTACGGATAATTAGGCAGTAGCGCACTTGACCCAGAAGCCTGTCGCGTGTCGCATCCTCGGCAAGCGACTGCGAATACACCGGACCAAGATCAGCCTACAGCTCGAGACTCTAACATTGCACGTTTTACTCTCTTGCTGAATAAATACAGCTTTGTTCAAGCGAACTTCCAAGTGATTACCGGCCTTTCAACGTAATATACGCATTAGACACTTGTATTTTCAGAGACAACCTCATGTAAGATAAATATGACTGTGTGTACAAATTTTACGAGCATTAATATCCGTACTTATGCATACGTATATATACTTGTTGTGACATGTGAATTATAAAGATGATAGACGCGCTAAATTAAATTCGGTGATAATCCCTGGAAGGAGAGTGAATACGACGTGAACAGAGAATACAGAGCATATGTAGAACAGCAGTTATCGTCGTTATCCATCCGCTTTGATCGCGGTCAATCGAAACGTTAGTTGCGCATATGTCGAATTTATGCGCGACGTCTGTCTTTGACGGATGCCATTCTTCGGGTTTGTTTAACAGCGAATGGCTGACGGCAGTCGTGCTTTATACAACCGCGTATGTGCAAGAGAAGGCTTTTATGCGCGGCTGTTCGAGTGGACTCACGATTGCGCACAGAGGAATAGATCGTATTGCGACTGTATACGTGTCCTTTGGAATTGTTTTATTGCCACTGGATAACTGCCGCTGTTTACGTACATTCTCTCTTTCTCTCGATGTGAATTTCTGCTTTACGATATTGGATTGGTATCGTGTACATACAAAATCATGGCAAAGGGACTTTACTGACAATACAGCCTAAATTTTATATCGAACCGTAAATGCCAGCATTGTCGCGACGATGAGCGTTTTGCAGGAAACCGATAAAGAGAGCCGCAATTTCTTCAAAGGTACAGACGCATACAAATATACACACATATATACTAGCTCGGTACTGTGTCTATTGGATAATTTATTTTGTGGAAGTAAATAAATAAACAAATACAGGCTTTATTTATATGACAAAAGTGATCGTTTATTTTATATTAAATGTATGACGAAACTCGTCTACTCTGCAGCCGTCTTTACTTATATAATCTATCGAATAAATGTATTCGAGACGTCTTGGTGGTTCGGCGGGATATTAGTGTCTAGTAGTCTAAGTCGCGGTAGGACGCTCTAGTCAAATTGGCAGTCCACATACGGACCTACACATCCACAACAACAGGCGTTGGGATAAATAAGCGCGGATTCACGTCTCAAACTAAATATACTGTGTATATATATGTGCGGATAGAATACGGAAAATTGATTCTCTAATAGTGTCGCTAAGAGTATACAAAAATTCGGCTATAAATTATATTAAATTATTCTTCAATTTTATTTCTCCATTAATTTGACATTACAAAATTAAACATTTCAACGACTGTGCTTTATCTGCCACTTCTACATTGAACACTCTACTGAATTGTAATCTTGTTCTTTCGAGAGTATACTTCAACTCTCGTTCGAATGTGGTACGCCAGCATTGGTCCAGTATTCGTGTCTCTTAGTCAACCGCTATAATCTGAACCCCGTTCTGTACTGAAAATCGCTCAACGGCAGCGGCGAGAAAGAATATTTTTTCAAGTTATCGAGTGAAAAAGAGAGTACGTTACGCGATAAGTGAGTTTTGCAAACATGGCATTTAACGAGGATCACTACTGTATAGATCGAAAAATAAATAGGGATCGACGTGAATTCGCATTTATTTTTCTTCGGCAACTCGGAGAGCGATATATGCGAGCGAAGCGTCGAGCATCAAGACTGCAAAAGTGAAGATGAACAGACGTCAGTCGTTACCCGGTAAATCCTTATAGCTCGTTAAAAATACTGTAGCAACAAAAGGGAAAATATTCGTTGACTATATATATTATATATATATATAGAAATCTGATTGAGACAAAGAGAGTGAGAGAGGACTAAAGCTCTCGTAACCTATGATTTTCTTTACTTTCCTTACTTTTTTTTGTTTTCTTAACCAGCTGATTTTCTTAATCCTCAGCGGACTCTGCCGCGAGAACCAGCCTCGGAAGCTCGAGTCGTTACCATGTTCCGTATGTATATTCTCTTCCACTTTCTCTCAGTTATTATGTTGCTGACAAAAACTTCAACAGTGAGGAATTACGAAATCGTAGAATGTAATTTAAGTTCCTGACGTGCTTTTGTTGTTATCTCTTCGCTTAATTTTAGCTGATATAATTCAGCTTGATATAATTATAGAGTTATTACCGTTCTAGTGTAGATGCTCATACATTTTTAGACTACCTCGAATGAAAAAGAAAATTATCTCGATATCTTTGTAATTACTTGGCCAATTGGCCAAGATATTGACATTTTTCACTCACTGCAGAATGAAAATGCTCTATTAATGTCAACGAGACCGTCTTTTTTAATAACAAATATTTGACAACAAACGAATGTTACGGATATGGGTAAAATAAGTCGTGCCGTGAACACGTGAAGACTGGAGTGGTGTAAACTGATTTTATTGATATATATGAGGAGGCCGTGCTTCCGCCTCGAACTCTCGGTGCTAACTAATTCTTGTAGAGCATTCACTCTTTTCACGTGATGCGGTGTGTGGCCGCATCGCTTGCAGAAATCGCGGGTCGGGTGTCGCTTCGACACTCCGACTAATTCCGTCTGTGACACGAATTAGGATATAAAGTTACAATTTTTACCAGTTATTGCAAGCAAGAATACCTTTAAAAATGCTTTGTTTAACTCTTTCATTTGTGTTATTTTATGTCCTTACATGCTTCCAAACAAGTTCGCGTAAAAATCTCAGTGCTGGCAAATTGTTAAAAAAAACTTATAGTGACTGGACTATATGCTTTATACGGTATTCTTTTTATACGGTATACTTTTTCGGTAAGTGTTTTGAACAAAAAAGAATGCAATGCTGATTTTGGTATCACCCACAACGCCATTATGATATGGATTTCTTTGTTAAACGTAGACTATTCACATTTCTCTTCATTGTGACATTATTATAGAGACAAGGCGACTGTCTCTCTCTCTCTCTCTCTCTCTCTCTCTCTCTGACTCTCCTCTTGCTCGGTATCTTTGGGTCAACGCCAAATTTGGAGAAAGCGCGGAACAGGACGACTTGATGCGTGTGAATGTCCTCTCGCGGTAGAATTATGCGTGTATTTTTACGGTTTCAAGTTATTATTTTTCTTTGCATAGTATAATTATTGCAAAGAGCTTTTTTCTTCATTGCAGCCATGTATCATTCCACATTCGTATAAACATGTACAAATCTATTTTTACTGGTATATCGATCTACTTATATTTATGCCGTGTGCTCGGAACAACGTTCGCGTGCTAACTTGACTATAATTCAAGACTCACGGGATTTTTACAGCTCCACTCCTGCGGTGAATATAATTGAGATTGTTTGCGTATACAGGTCAGTGACATTGAACAAAGGAGGTATAATTATTTTGGCGTCGCGCCATCGAAATTCTACAGAGAACGTTTCGCAATCGTAGCGATGGTTTGCATTATCTAATCGCGCATTTATTGCGGTGGGGTGTCTATGTATATATATGGAAAATGCTTCCCTGAGAAGTTAGTTTTTGAAATTTTTTGAAAATTTGCATAATATGCCAACTTTGACATACTATAACTTAAAGCACTTTGATGAGAAAAATGAGGAAAAATTCATGAAGGTAGATACAGTGTCGAACAAAAGATTAAAAATATTTTGAAGAATATATTTTTGTTTGGTCAATCTGCCAGAGAATGACCCGTATATATTGTTACGATAATGAAAGTGAAGAGGCAGAGTCGCGAGAATAAAGTAGACGAGGAGACTCGAACTAGGGACGTCTTGAAGCAAAGGCAAGTACTCTAACCACGTAGCTAATTTCTACGAAGCATTTAGTTGCAATGCATTGTCATACGGCTCGGCAGCATCTTATCGCTGACTCTGCTCAAATGCTCAGACTGCGCGAGCGTTGCGAACGATCAAGATAAACTATTGTGTTAGTTATGTATAGTTTATGTAGAAGAATAGATCAGTGGAAAGGGAAATTCATTATTAATTGAAAAAGTTTCTTTCCGTAAAACAGTGCACACACATACACATATCATATATATATATATGTGTGTGTGTGTGTGTGTGTTTGTGTGTGTGAGAGAGAGAGAGAAAGAGAGTCTGGATTAAATAAGCCCGGATTTTACGTTCAGCAATCCAGTAAAAAGCAGCAAACTTTCAAGCAGTATTTTTCGTGTCATCCGTAACCCTCTCGATTACTATCTATCTCGAGTCGAAAACACCCAATGAACAAAACCAACGCTTTTCCTCCACTCGGCTGAAGCTTTAATCGCGATCTCGTTAATTCACACGCTGCAGTCGTCGTCGGGCGCCAGCTCCGATATCGTATCATTCTGTAAGCAAAAAAATACACTCTACCTCTATACAAATCTTTAATCCAATTACTCGCCTTGCAACTAAACTGATTGAATTGGTATGAAGTGAGACAGCAAGAGAGCGAAAAAGACAGACAGAGAGAGAGAGAGAGAGAGAGAGAGAGAGAGAGAAGGTGACAAGGTGCACGCCAGAAGGGATTAACAGTCAATTAGGTCGACGCATCGAGTTAGAAATGACACGAGACAGTATTCTGGAGAGGAGCGCAAGTGCGAGAGTCGAGTACCGCGAATGAAGAGTGAGAGAGATAGTAAAGAGCCTGTAGTGCGTCTAGAATATGTCTGCACTACTCTGTCGCGCTACTCTGAAATTGCGGTTACCACAGCTTGCTGCGAATGTCACTTGCACGATAGTCCTGTAGCTCGTGAGAATTATGGGCTAACGCTTATGACTACGTTTATACAAATTCGTAGTTTCGCCGTTCTATTTGTCGCGAACATATACGTACAGAAATTTATTTCACTTCATTACGCAAATCCTTTTCCTCTATTCATGAGATATACACTCTTCAAATTTCGAGAATTCGATTCACTCTATGCTCGAGTGAAAGCTGACATTTCCAACATTAACTCTTCTCTCACTCATTCTCATTATCATTTTTATCAATTCTTACGTCAAATTTTCCTTTCAATTTACAAATAAAATTAAAAACGTTTAAGATATATTTTCGCTATCAGTATTATCAGATTTAAAAGCTCAGAAAAACTCCTAATCTATCTACATTATTTACTTACACTATAGAGCGAATATGAATTGTATTTCTAGTTAGCAATGAAGCTATCGTATAAGCTATCATGTCATATTATATGAGTTTCTCCACATTGGTCCAGATGTTCAGTCAGAAACATAACTTGATGAACTTTTCAAAAATTGTTTAATCTTGATACCAATAATCAGCCCTTTCCATAATTGCCTTTGAAAACCTGAATGATTTTAAGCGAGAGACATTGTTATTGTTATGAAACGGAGTAAGAATTGATTAATTTGTTGATCCTTAACCTGGACTAACTTATAAGAGTCTTATTAGTGCATTTAGTGCAGTTTAAGTTTATAACTTTGTTATACTGTAACTTAAGAAAGAAGAACCTTGGTGAAAAAATGTAAACAAATTCATGAAGGTAATTACAGTGGTAAACCCGTTTATAATTATTTTGAATAAAAAAATTTTTGACTGGTCAATCTGCAAGAGAATTATTTATAAATAAGTAATATATATATGTGTGTGTGTATATGTATCGGAATTTAACAAATTCTTACAAATAACGAATTACATAAACGTATAAATTCCCCTACTATTAAATTGCTTGTTTAATGGTTGCTCACTCAGACGAGATAATTTGATTTTAATTTAAAATTTCTTGACTATATATAATATCCCAATAAATATATACATATATTTATTGGGAAATATATGTATATATAAAATATATAATATATGTATATATATATACTAAATTTAGATGCATATTATATTTGAATAAATATTCCTTAATACATTGAAGTACATTTTTAATAAATATATTTTCTAAAAAATATAGTATACTTTTTATTCAATATACAAATTCAAAAAGCTGACCATTGGGGCCTATGAGTGAAACAATTTACTTCTAAACTATATATATAAATTTCACATTAAAAATTGAAGCTTGTACGCAAGTACAATAAAAAAAGTAAGAATATATTATACAAAATGAATCCCAGTAGTGAAATAAACCACAAACTTTCCCGCTGCGCAGTGTGCAAAAGTTGATTTCGTATCTGCGAAAGTGGGAAGTAAACGCATTTATAAAATTTTAACGACCTAGTCTGCTGCAACCGCGATTCAAAATAAAAGAAAGCACGTGCCCTTACTAGCAAGCGCGCACGCAATGCGCTCGGAGAATGTTTCATTTCGTTCGTAATTAAAGTTCGAGTCGTTGGTGTTGAGCTCGTTTTCTCACCCTGCGGATATGCTCTTTTCCGCGGAAATATTTGGATCAACGAGGCCTTAACGAACAAACTCTAATAAATATATATATATTGTATACATAAGAATGAGATTGCAACGTTTAATCGCGTTACGAAACCTACAAAGAGTCGCTGCGCAAACAAAGCTGTGAACATTGCATATCAATATTCATTTATGCGCTAGCTAAATTTGAAATCGTAAAACGTTCAGTATTTTTTATAGTGGAATCATTTTCGCTTCTGAATTCATACAATGTTTTCAATGAAACAGAGAAAAATTTCATTTAAAAATCCCGTGAATATTCGCTGTTTAAAACAGTGTATTGTTAACCAATAATTACAATTCGCTATTTTTATTTTCAATGAGAAATTATTGTTACAAAGAAATCAGTTATTCTATGCGTTACCGAATAATACATTATTAAGTTGATCTGTTTCGATAAAGATTTATTTGAATTTAATACGAATGATAATAATCTCAATATAATCTCTAATTTTCAACGTATTTTCTTGAAATTTCCCCTTGATAAGTCAACGCTTATCAAAAGCAAATAACGATATGAGATACTATTCGTAAAAGAGTATATTCAATATAGTATATTCATTTAGTAAATTCATTCTAGCTTTTCTAAACAGTGAATGTACATCTAGTAAACAATGAATTTCACTGCCTCAGAGTTACACAGTGTATTATACAACTAATTTTCTTTTCTAGGTCAACGCGAGAAAATTTGCCACTTTGCCCGTGATTGATTGATTCGCGACGTATCGAGGGATATTGCTAGCTCAAGGCCGAATGGAATACGCTCGCTTGCGACCCTGGGAATTTCGAAGAATACGACCCCGAGTGAAGTTTCGAAAAATTCACTCAGCAATATATCGACGTAAAAATTTATGGAATTCATAAATTCATGTCCTTATATCTACTGAAATATAGTAGAAGAAACTGACGGGTTGGCATTCGCGACGATTTAGTCAAGGCTCAGAAAGTTTCCTTTGCAACGAATGACATCGACGCTAACTATCTCACTGTTACGTTAAGTTGTCGGGATTTTGGCTTTGAAAAATATTTTAAAGTCGGAGGTAAAGCGCAGCGGTGAAAGGGTACAGCGAAAAATCCTGCTGCTCCTCATCCTTAAGCAAACAAAAATTGGTACTTTTTACCTCACGTTACGAATTCGAATAATTAACGGATGCGAACTTTCGACGGTTAATAAAATGATAAACTGCATGGTCTATGAGCTGCTTCGTCAATTGGAAATATTAAGCATCTCGAGTATTTAAAGACCGCATTGAAGGCTTCGTTTCAATTTCAATGATCTAATAATACATAGCTTTTCCAAACTAAGTTGTCGGTCATGCACGTAATAAATAGTATCGATAATGTACGTATTTATTTTCAAAATGTGCTTAAGATTGTCTGGACACAACAACGGCTAAGTAAATGAATACGGTTTTAATAAATTATTCTGGGTTTTTCGTTCGTAATTGGTAGATAAAGCTGATTCGAGTATGTTGAATAAGCCTACATTTAATTTTGCGTCAAGTATATGCAATTAAGTTGTTGTAATATTGTGCACGCAATCACAATTCATATGAATGAATGCCCGAAATTTTATATATAGTACAGAATTGATTTTGCACAATATTTATTACTCACAGAATATGCAAATTAATTACTATATAAATAATGATGATATAAGGCTACGTACTTGTAATTAGAGTATTTCAATCGATTATTCTGCATAATTACCATAATGCAAAATATTGTGCAAAATTAATTTTGTTTATTAAGATCTCGTAAATCAAAGTATTCAATATTATTTGTCCAGTGATAGTGACAAACTCAGATTATACAATGGAAACTAACGTGCTGCTAACGTCGCGTTTCATAATATTTATGAGACCAATTTAATCAGTTTTTGTATTCCCTGCCACTTATAAAATATAGAATTATTTTAATTTTTTCTAAACTATAAATAACTTTTATAAACTGTCATGCAGTTTATCATACTTTGTGTGAAGTTGTGAAAAAAGACTTGCTATTCCAAGTAGCTCGTCACAATGCGCAAACTGTAGGAGTAATGAAATGATTTTCGATCCCAGATACCGCAAATATCTTTGGATACGTAATGTCGTTATTACTAGGTATAACCAGGAGGCAAAGATAAAAGAGAGCGTTTACCGCAGGAGGAAAATGACGAAGAGATGATCGCGGTTAAAATTAATTAAAAGCTCTTATGTTCTATTGGCTAGGTTTTTAGTACGCTAAGCATGCCAGCGCGAGCGCGCTTCGTTCATATATTATATAAATGATCTCGGTGAATTTTTTGTTAGCTTGTGTGACGAACACTGTGTTGCAGTTCTTTATTCAAACATGGCAATAGAATTTCTAGATACATTTTTATTCAATTGCAAAGAGAGAATTTTTTGTTGATGTTGTTTTACATGTTCGATGAATGTAGCTTTGTTAAATACTGAACCGGCACGTATAACCTTTTTTTAATCCGATTGTACTGCACGTGTGACTGAGCCTAAATCAACAAACAAATTTTTACATATTGTTAAAAATTCTGTTTGACTTTGTATGTAAAAGTAGTAGCGTAATCAAATTATTCATACATTCGTGAATTCTGTTTGGATACAACGATGAATTACATTAATAATGCGTCAGCATTACATATACATTTTTGATACATACATTTGATGCCCGGGTTTGTAATTGAAAATTGTAATATTAACTAAAGTCTGCGAGATATGACGAACTCACGAGTAAAATCCATAAATCCCTTGCTTTTCTTTATCCAAAGGATCTAACCTCACACCTATCAATGTTTCTACTCCGCATAAAGATAGCGGCGGAAACAATCTCAGCGAGCGAGTGTAGTCGCACAGGGAGATGAGCAGCAACTCAAATCGATAATATCCGATCGAGTGGATTCATCTCTTTTCCTTCGCTACTTTTTACCACTCGCTCTTTCTACCTTCGTAAGTTTATGTATACACATTGTACATGTGAGTGAGGTCTACATAGCCGTATGTATCTGGGGAATAAAGAGAAGGGGGACGACGTTTCCGACTGTATTATTCGGAACAGCGTCAATACCGCAGGAGAATCTCGCTCTTTTTGCTTCTACATCTTGGATCGCGCGTGTGTATACGTACACACAGCAGGATACTTTCGCGGTTGATATTTCGGAGCGTGCTGGGGCAAAGTACCGGAGAGCTAGCTACGATATCTGTATGTACACATAGCAGTGTGGCTTCGAACCTGTATTGAGTTTCGAGTTAGGCAGTAAATAACGATACGATGTACAGCCACGATTTATCGTATGGGAACATTAAACTCTCTCTCTCTCTCTCTCTCTCTCTCTACACATATATATATATCAACGTCAAAATTAAATAAGACCCTGCATTTCGAATCATTCAATAACTAAACTTTAATTAAGGGGATAAGACCATTCTAAGTGAGGCTACCAACATTTAAAAATTCTAGTTACATATTTAATACTAAAGTATATGTTGATACATAGTAATGGGTTGCTGGAAATTCACAAATGTACAATCGTAATTTACAGAATACTTATGTGTCAAAGAGAACTTATGCCAATTTTCAACTTAATTGGTTCATTAATTGACTTTGAATCTTACGGAGACTGAATTCTCGCAGTAACCTACGATAAGTGTTCAATGAGAGGTCATAAAGATGTGAAACCCAGCTCAAATTATAGCTATACATATCTACAATTTTAATATTAAATGTATAAAGAATACAATTCTAACCGAGAAGAACATAATCGTAAATAAACGGCATGCCAAAATGTCTCTATTAAGTTGATCGGAAGAATCCAATCGAGAAAAACATCACAAAGTTTCAATAATCGAAACTAACATTAATGAGATCAGATTTTGATCTATTGGCTAGATACACTTACTTAAAATTCATTGAATCTAATAAGAATAATCTGGTGAAATGATGTTGCTACATCTGGATTATATGGTTGAATTTGCAACCATCAAGAATATATTCTTGATGGTTGCAAATTCAATCATTAAATGCACGTCACGCAGTTGTCACGCAGTTGTCACGCAAACGCACTCGTATATTGTATAATTGAGAATATATTTATTAGAAAATAAACAGAACTCCTTTAGTTTATATCATGGTATTCAACGCGTATATAGAGCTCTTGTGCGCTGTGCGACATGATTCCGTAATGTTTCATTCGCGGCGGTGCTGATTCATATTAGAAACTCAGGACTACACACGTAATAAGCTCTCGCGACACACCGAATCCTCAATTAAGCTATCAGCGTCAGTGTACAATCTGGCCCGTCCCCCTTTGCTCGCGAATAATACACGCCTTACAGCTTCAGTCACTCATACAAATACATACAATATGCATTCACTGCAATAGTGCATCAAATATTCTTCGGATTTGCCTCCTCTATACACGTCTCTCTCTCTCTCTCTCTCTCTCTCTCTCTCTCTCTTTATATATATAGGCATATATATATAGGTATATATAGGTATATATGTAGCAGATGTATCCATGTATAGGTATATATTCATAAATGCACAAACGCGTATTAAGAGAAAAGCTATACGGCTATAGCGATCCGTTATTGTCTGCGCTTTTGTGGTCGCGAGCGAGATCTCATAATGAGATGTCAGCGAGAGCGGCCGAACTGGGACATCTAATTATACTCGAGGGCCCTTACCCGATCCGCGCCTATACACGTGTCCGTGCAGTTCGCGCGATGTCACAATCACCGCAACTATACCGCGCGATACACATTCGTGTGTATGTATATATAGTTGAACGTGTATAGTTGCACCCAACCGAGAGACGTGTACTCTTGCTCATTTTCCTATCGCCGTTGGCTGCTACTACTTCTGCTCGGATGCGTCTGTAGTGGAGACTAAATATTTGCCTCTCGAACGCCTAGGCTTATGTTACGCTGAGCATAACGTAACAGCTGTGATGTATAATTATGGATTCGTTTGCGAGCGTCAAGAAAACTGATCGATGAGTCATGGCTTCGTGTGTTGAGGTTCATCTCATTTCAACGATATATATATAAGTAAAAGTTGACTTTTACGCTCGCCGCTGTATACGCGTATACCGATGGATATTCATTGCGTCAAAACTCTCTAAGGCTAAAGCTCGCGCAAGTTCAATTACTTCGAAGCTTACACCGAGATCTGCACGATTAAGGTCTTGTATAAACTTCTAATTTGTTTTGAATGTCAATTTGCTCGAAGGTGTGTATAGGGATTATGGCTGACTCGATTTCTGAAATGTTTGTTGAATATTAATGCGGGGATTACAATTGGCCGATAAGTTCGTTAGTCAAATTGACACGAGAGAAGCTTCAAAATTCAAAACATCTATCGATCGAATTCCTTAGCAATCGTTACCGGCTCATTCTCGGAGCTCCGACGCCTATCGAGCTTTCGAAGCTCTAAGTCGTCCAAGTTGCTCTCGACTGCCTTCGCAGAGACTCGGTCGTAGATCGTCTAGTGCGTCGGTTGTTAATGGAGAATTTTCAATTTTCCAATTTGACATATACTTAATATTATATATGTTGTATTTTATTAACGAACGATAATGTAAGTACCGATCCAGTACAGTACAGTACACTTATACGAAAATTCTCTCAGTTCAATTATTCGAATTTTCAACCGCGAAGAAGATATTCACTAAGATAAAAATGTTCATAGCTTAGTACCTTCAGATCTCATTACTCCTTATATATTTCTCATAGAATGTTAAGAGACATTATATTAAAAATGAGCTACGAAATTGTTAACTTTATACCGGTAAGTTTCTATATTTTACCGACCCGTCATTAAGGTATAATTTATTAAGCAAGCACTCTATCGGTATCACTCTATCTACAATGATCAATCGAAGATATAAATATTGAAATAATGAATTATTTAGTTAATGAAAAATAAAGACACATAGCTAATTGTTTGAAAGAATGATTTCATTAACTTGATCCCCGTATAATGTAGGTAGTAAGAAAGCGCGTTAGTAGTTATGAAGTACCATGTGAGAAAACTCGACACTCTGATATTGTCGAGCATCGCCGTTCAGCTTCCTGAGCTACCAGCTACTGAATTTGAAAAAATCAGTCAAACGTTTCCTCAGTTCCAAAACTTCCATTACGCGTCTTATCTTCTTTTACAGCTGCTCAGAGTGTTCAAGTATAACGCGACGCGCCAAACTTGGGATTATACCACGTCCGGCAATAACGGAATAACAATCTCCACCCTCTGTTTTTACTGTCCATATCTCAGGCCGACCGCACAAACCGAGCGTCGTAATAGCATAACCGCGCATTTTATTCGTTCTTTCATGCTTCGGTTCGAGTTTTACGGGCTACTCGCTTTTACGAGCTTCGAGCCTCTTCCCCTCCGTACGTGTACTCGTAACGAGCTATTCACGGCTTGTCGTGGATTTTTCGAAAAATCAAGAGATGAAAAAATCCAGATATGCTCGCACGTATACGTACGAATATATACGCGCAAAGGCAGGTGCTGTTTTTAGCCTTTAAAACTGAGGAGTTATGAGGGTATAGCGAGTGAATGGATGACGAATTCAATTAGCTGCCATAGTTGGTGGAGGGAGAGAAAAGAAAGTTAACCTTTTTTCCTTGTACTCGTCTCGGTTTTTTCGAGCGTCGTTCCAGGAAACGTAGCGGAAAATTCGCCGAGCCCCTTTGCGTGAGCTCCACAGCAACATCACGGACGGAAAATTCTTATGCGCTTAGGTCGCAAATGAATGCAGAGCCGTGTGACGCTGGCACTAATTTCAATTATATGTTGACTCTTTACACTTTTGGAATAGAGAAAATGTAAGGAAACGACTCTTTACTTTCAACGGCTCGTAACAATATTGTAGCTATTTTATTAGCACTATTATAGTCTAATACAGACTATCATAAGAGATAATATTTATGACTATTTGTGAGAATAATAAATTACTCTCAATAGTACATTTGATACATTAATAATCGGCAGTCTTTCGTACCGAGTTCAAATAGTTTAATACTTCTGAAGAAATAAGCGAAAGCGTCGTGATACTGCAAGAGATCGGAAAATCCATCTATCATCTCAGACCCATAGAGTTGTAAGACGTCGGAGAAGTTCTGAAAAAACCGGACTAATGAGAGGAGAAAGTATAAAGACTAAAATGTCAAGAGCGAATAATCGTAAAAAGCTGAGCAGGTACTTTTTCTATTCATTCATTTGAATTTGAGCCAATATTTATTTAGATTTATTAGATATTTAATTACCAGAAAGTGGTTGACTATGTATGGACGACAAATAGAACTGAGAATTACTTATTACGAATAAACATTTGGTTTGCGGTAAAAATTTAGTATGGTTTTGTAGGTACGGATAACATTTCATTTAAAAATCATTGTATCAAAAGCTATTTTCGTTCGAGATTTCCCGAAGACATTGACATGCGAGATTGAGCGACAGCGAAGATATAACCTAAGGAATGGGCGATACGCAATATCGTTAGTCGACTTGACGCAATTTTCTGGCGTTAAAAAAGCAACGGTCGATTCGCAATGGCCACATTCTCGTAGAAACGCGCGCGCAAACACACGCCATGCTAATTCTCATACAGTTATCCCACCGCGGAAAACGGTCCAATGAACGCCAAGCCTTTAAATTTCTCTGCCCGGGAAAATGTCGAAGGATCGCAATTTACGTAAATTTATAATCCCCCCGAAAGAGCAGCAAGTTTTATTGGACATACTCGTAGCTGAAAATCCCTCACCAGCGGAAATATCTAATAGCCGTCTCAACGTTATATTATAGCATAACTATAGAAGCGCTTGCTCGAGTCCAGAGAATCCTTGATTGAATTTGTCACATGTGCAAATGTTTGCAAAAGTCGATTTTAGGCTCCATCGCGAGCGAAGTAGACTAGAAGCTGCGCTATACGGTACAGATGGACGACGACGATTATGGTAATCGATCCTGATCTACGAGTCCTTCTAATGCGATGCTCTGCATTCACTTGGCTCAAAGTGATCTTGCCGAAACGCCAATTTATCGACTGGCTTATTTTATATATTGCATGTCCTCGTATCTCCGCTACAGTTCTATCTACGTTGCATGTACTACAGAGATGATCAAATGCAAAAAGTCAAAGCTAAATTAACCACAAAGCCTAATTCATTTACAGAAATTCAATAACGACGTCCGCATCATTAACGCAGTTGGCTCAGTAATTACCCGATTTCCGATTAGCCAACCACACGAGTAGTATATATATAGTAGTGCGCGTAGCGGTGGCTAGCACGATTGAATTAGTAGCGGAACTGCGGAAAATAACGATAATCGCAGTGTCGAGGGCGAGAGCTATATCAAAGAAAATCGAATTAACTACGGAACAATTGCTTATTACGTACTGACACGGCCTCTAGAGATCTTCGAAATATTTATATATATACATGTATATTTCGAAGATCTGATCCCATTGTGAGTCAATTGAAATTCGTTTGATGACCATGCAATGTTTATAATAGTGCTCGAAAAATCTCAACCTCACCATAGCATGAAATTCTACGGTAAACTCTACGTCTCTAGTCTACTTTTTCCAACGAGACGGTGAAGAGAGCAACTTCAGTATGCTCGTACATTGCAGACTAAAGGATTCGTATAACAGGCTACTCTCCCTTTTCGGACTCAAATAGTAGAGCAATCGCAATTAACGCAAATTAATTAATTCGCACGAGTGGAGGAGTATTAGGCGGTCATCGCGTGTAGCACGCCGGTATGCTGGAATAATTCAATCTGTCGGGCAGTAATATTTGGACCATTTCGCCCCTCCTGCTATATTCGCAAAAGAGACAGGCTATATATCATATATTCAGAAATATTCTTTGCGTTGGCTCGTTCGCCTGAAATCGCGTTGATCTGAAATCCGGTGATCATCCTCGCTATCACGTTAGCAAGAACATCGATGGCGGTACATCGTATCATTCGAGAACTTGGAAGTATAATATCTCGTATAAACAATATCCCGTATATTTGGAGCGTTGCCGTTTACATCGTTGTTTGTACAAACACAACGACGGAATATGTCCAGAAGAAACGGAATACAGGAAAGAGCAAATAACGCGAGCCCGGCATACTTTCTTAATTAAGCTGCCAATTAAGCTGACGTTGCATCGACCAAAGAAATAGCTCATTTTCTGCATACATTGTATGCATACTAGGTGCCCAAGCAATTCGGCTGATGGAAAAAGGGAACGCTCCTCTTTTCGCCGAATTTTCCTCATCTCAATTTTTCAGAGTATATAAATATTGTATTGGCAAAGCTTAAGGGTTACTTTAACCAAAGCTCGTGCCAGTTGATGCGAGTACTCACTCGCAGTAAAAACATTAGGCTAGTTGGAAAGCGGCTTTTCCCTTTTTCATGTTGGGAGTTTTATTGAGCGCAATGTTTGCGAGTTCTATTTTATACTGCGCAATTGCGCATATTGAGAATCTCGAAGGCTAAGCCGAGGATTTTGGGAACTTTTTTTGCTTTTGGGTTCCCAAAAAACACCATCGTTAGAGAATATTTTCTTGATTACGCTAGTTTTAGCCTCGAATTCCCAAAGCGAATATATTATCTCTGTAGCGCGGCACAGCGCTTACATGAAACCCAATCGAGCGACTACATCCGTTTAATTCCTCTGATAATTCAAGTTCTCTCAAGTTTCGTATATTCGCGGGATAATTTTCGAGGATTGTCTGCGCCGTACAGCGCGTAATATCGTAAGATACCTCGGGTAACAATCCACGGAAGACTGCATTGTTAGCCGAGTTACTCGGCCCGTCTGTGCCCGCTTTGTCGACGGACCAACAATGTCTCTTTTCCCCGTAGTCTCGTTGAGAAAATGAAAATTTCTCATCGATTGTAAAAGCGCGGAAAAAATACAGATATATGATATACCTCATTTCAAAACGAAACTCTAGACTACGATTCAATTTTTACACTGAATATTCATCTGTAAGAGTGCATTTGGGTTGATCAGATCTCATAATGAAATTAGGTATAAATTAAATGAATTCAAAATTACATAACCGATAAATATGATAATCAGAATTATTAAGAGTACGGGGTTATATTTTCATGTTCACTGTTAAAATTTCAATGTCACTCTAACAATGAGTAAATGAATTTTAAAAGTGTACACGGCATTAAAGTTGCACTATAGGATTGCTCAATTCAAGAAGTAGTTTATAAGCCAGCGTTAGAACAGCTGTTATAGAACAGAGAATGGCCGTGATATAATTAATGAAAAAAGGCGTTGCTGGAAAGTCGACGCAGTCGAAAAGAGAAAAACGAAATCCGTCTTCGCGTTGTGAAAGAAGATTAGCCGTGATATAATCGGCTTACGCGAAGACGCAGATGCCTTTGTGATAACTTTAAGTTCGCGTGGTCCGAGGGGACAGGATGAAACGCGCAGTGCTTGTAGAGAGAAGAAGAATACACTTTGCTACTATGTTCCGGCTTAGCGATTCGCAAATCGCGATGCCCTTGCTCGAGCTCTCGGCCCCGTTCTGACGTACACTCGACGCCCGGCTGTGCTCTAGAAAACCAGGCCTCTTGACCGCCTTTTCTCATCGTCGCTACTGTTGCTCTCTGCTATTACAGTATAGCGCTTGATGCTGGAACAAGACTTCCAGGTGATTCTCATCCTTTGTTTTTACTTCTCCAAACCGCGGATTTATCAAGTGGATCGAACAAGTGCGAAGTACTCTGGCTTTTACAACAACTTCAAATCATGATATTATTATTTGTTTAATATTCATTTTTACAATGTACATTGATTTATCCCTAATAGAATGGTATGCTAAGAATGGAGCGATGGTTCCCACATATTAACTACTGCTAACCAGTATACTATTTAAGAAGCAGCACTATATATATATTCAAAACTATATCTTCTTTAGAATAGATCTAAAGAAACTATCCTTTTTTCGAGTGGTTAGTGACGAATAGCAACAACGGTTCGAGCAAGCACACAGCGAATCCAGACGCAACAAAGCCTTGCCGTTGCTTCGATCAAACGCTGTGCATATATTCTCCTCTATTTCTCCTCTGCAGATACTGGAATCGGGAATCCTCATGTTCGTCTCCATTTGTCTGTTTATCTTCGATCAGAAGAGCAGAAGCACTCGCTCAGTAGTCTATCGACTCTCTTTGTCTTTTCGTCGTTTTTGATAAGCCCTATTCGATGGCGCTCACACAGCATCGTAAGCAAAACGGAGCAATCTTTTTTCGCGTTCGTATCGGTTTTGCTATGCCACCGCGAACATCGACAGTAAATCCGCGTGAAAATCACGAGAATAAATGGACGAGTGCAAATGGACGAGTGTAGATTATACAACACAGCGAGCTTCGACGCCAAAGAAAAAGATGCAAGTATCAATCGATCTGTCAGCCTCCTACCCGTTATATGCTATATACCCTTACCACCCTCCTCTCGTTTCATCTCCTTTCTCCGAGCGCATATCAGAACTTGCTGCGCGACTATATGCGTCGAGCGAACTCGTAAAATTCCTTCCTGCTTTTTTCTATGCGGCACTCGTCAACACTTGGCAACGAGAACTTTACCGCGCGCGCACGAGCTTCGTTCATCGTGGGACGCGCGCCCGTGAAGAATTTACAGATAGCGGAATTCGAAAAAGTTGTTACTCGCGGTGAAAAAGTGCAGTGACAGTCAAGCTTTTCGTACAATCAGCTGACGAAATAGAGGATTTATTTTTGCAGGATTTATGCAGTATTACTTCTTCGTGCATCATATACATACTTAAATACATCATGAATTATAAATGGATTCAGCGCGTACAGCGCGCACAGGTATACAATGACGGTGGAATTATCGATTAGCGCCGGGCGGCGCGCAGCAGCAGTAGTGGAAGGTAATATCGCTTTGCAGCCTGGCACTTATCGCGCGCAGCCGCTGATTTTATTATGACGTGGCGCCACGCTCTATCTCGGATTCAGGCTTGTTGGAGCGAACGATTTTACCTAAAGCATACGCGATAAGATAATAATTTTTAAGCAGATTTTACGGTGGATTCGGTGGACAGCGGCACAATAAGAAAGCTCCTGTTAGAAGATATAGAAAACTAGCGATTCCGAGTAGAGTGGAATTATTAGGGAAGACTTCCGGTGCAACAGGCAGCGACAGCGACCGCCTTCTTTTCCGGGCTGTTTCGATTCCGGAAAAGCGCCACGCTTAAAATGAATGGTGAATCGCCATCGGCAACGCGCAGCTTGCATTATACCTCTATATCCACCTCGAAATGTAGATTCAAGCATATGTACACTATAGAGGTAGAAGTAAGTATGTCTGCGGCTGTGACTTGCCGCGACGCTTGTACTTCGGTATAAGCGAGGTCTGCTCAACCATGATGGACGAAATTCGAAAGCCCTGTTTGTGAAATTGCACGAATTTAACGAGCGGACGTATGCGTATAAACGTATTATTTTAACGTGCGCACGGGCTAGGGGACTGCGCTCACGGACCGTGGGCGACTGCGGTGCGGCACGACTGCGTGTGCTTCGTGGCTTATTTACTTATTATTACGCACAATGTTATAGACGACAATAAAATGAAAAATCATAAAAAGACTTGGGAAGCCGCGAAAATCCCGTGTCAGCACAGCTGGCCAGCTGCGTGTGGCCACAAAGCGGCAAATGGAGCGGGTCGCGCCGCGGCTACTATTTTCAGGCTAATAACGCGGCTGCATTATCTCGTTGCACTTGCATCGAGCGCCTCTCATAAAGCTAACGTTTACACCGAAAGTGAATTCCGCCGCCGTCTCTCACCTCCTCTCCACGCTCTACATACGGCGCATGTATAGCAATTGCATAAGTACACATTGCAGCCTACTTTTTTTCTACCGGGACAAAAGAAATTCCCGGCCGCGAAGCGAACAGCATAGCTACGACGATGACGACCACGACCACGACCACGACCACGACCACGACCACGACCACGACCACAACGTCGTTTTTTCTCTTAGGGCGAGCAGCTCTGCAAACTGTTGCTGCGTACTGTAGCAGTAAGCTATATAAAGTACACGAGGCGCCTCGACTTTCTTATCGTCTTTTTCTTTTTACGCGAGCTTATACAATGGCCTTCCTCTGCAAAGCGTCGCCTCAGCTGTAAAGCGCTCGTTACCTAAGCCTGATGATGATCTTTTTAGTGCTCTTATGATACTCTCATTAATTCCGGATAAATGGTCCATCCTTAATGCTGGAGGTATCCAGTATTAAGGATTTTACGGAAACTCGACACTAATCTCGTTAGGAAATATAACCGACTTTTTTCTATATAAAATAGCAATGATTGCAAATGCTATTTACGCTACATTCAATTGAACTGTCGTCGACACACGCCTGTTGAATACGACAATGCTGCGACGACTACGGTGTTTACGTCATTTTGATAAACCGATGAATTTCATTAAGCTGACTGTGCATGCTACTGCTGCATACTTGCATCGTTCACCCTCACGCTTCTCGTGTTAAAAGGCAATTATATGCAGTTGCTTTATCGATCGACTATGCCATAGAAAAATACAAACAAATGACTAAAACATCGAACTAAGGATGAGAGTCGCCGTGAAAATAAAAAAGATAACAGTGATATATATATATATATATATATTGCGTGTGTTATAGCTATGCGTGGCGTACGCACATTTTCGACGTATATTAAAATCGTTCAGAATGATTATTGTCGGACGTCTTTCGTATAAATTTCAAGTACTGAAATGCACACATGGAGCCAGAAGCGCACATTTCAGCAATGAAAATAAGCTCTCGCGTGTGCTTACAAGTTTTACAGTCCCGTTTCAGTCGAAAACCCCTTTACGACTCGAATTCTACAGTTCAGTATGCAGAATAAAGAGGCGAAAAATTCAACGGCGAAGAATTACTTTATGCTCTATCGCGTGTCGTCGACGCTTCTGGCGCGTTCGCCTGAATTATGCAGACGCGAAACAGCTTTACTCTCTAGGAATACTAACAAGTGCGTGTAACATGTCTCGAAGACGTCGTAAATATATAGTAATAATATTGCACTCGTGTGCTCTATATTGTGCTATTGCGTCTATAATGCATACGGGCGAATCGCTAACAGATTAAGCGGTCGAATAATTTTTTTTCTTCCACGTATTTTCTTACTTTTCATACTGTTGGATGTGATGAAATATCGAACCCAGTTTCAACCAATACAATGCGAGGTACTGTCAAAATTACGTTGATACGTGTAAAATAGGTATTTTAATCATTATCTGCTACATATAAAATCTCAATCATTTATAAAAGAAATTTGAAAATATGCAGGAAATCTTTAGATATCGACTCCGTAACAATTGCATGTCAGTGAACGTCCGGAAAATTGATGTACCGGCCTATTACTAAGAAACTAATAGTAGTTGTAAATGATAAGTTTTCTATACATACATATTTATTTTAATAATGCTTTTTGTATTCGTATATTCGAATGTGAATACACATCTAAGAATTTAGATATAACACAATTTCTAAAATCGAATAATCCTTGTACTGAAAATGTTCTTATTTTTCTGACAGGTAAATTAACTAAAATGTATGAATATAATAAGCCTTATTTTATCGAAATTTTATCATTTTTCGTGCCGTTTTGAATGATGAATGTGTATGGACCTTCTTGACAACGAAAAATCCATAGCAGTACAGCTGAAGACTATTTTTACGGAATCTCTGCCACCAATTCATTAGTATCATACACATACCTGTTTATGCGCATAAGAAATCAACTGGAGTCGATTTTGTGGAGACTTCGTACGAGAGTTCGATATTAATACGTTTCATTCGTGAGAGCGACGTGTACGATAAAGACGCGCTTGCTTTCCAGGATGTAGTCGTCGTCGTATTTACGACAATTAATCCTTGCATGAGCGCACAAGCAAACGGTGAAAAAAGTAAATCTGCCAGTAAATCAAATGAAACATTTGGAATTTACTGTAAATGATCCGGATTATTGTCATACAGTTGCTATACACTAGGGGAGTAGAAGAGTAGGAAGAGAAGGGAGAGAAAAAGTAGTAACGAAATAAGTTAAAGCTGCATATGTCCAGACGAGCACAACAATAGTAGAAATTTGGCAAAAGATGCAAGGACGTTGGGCTTAGCCTGTTTCGCAAGTCTTTGCTACAAAGACGAGAAGCGAGAAACAATAAGGCTGAAACTGGAGATAATATCTCCTCGGATATCGAAGAGTTACTTGACCCCCTTTTTTCCTATACAGCATTACGTATAGCATTATGTATAGCATTGCTGTATAGCATTGCTGTATAGCATTATGTATAGCATTATGTATAGCATTATGTATAGCATTATGTATAGCAGCGGCACTTATAACTTATTACTTATTTCGTTTTTCACCTCTCACAATAAGAAAAGGAGGTGAAAAATGACAGCGATGTCAAAGCGAGTGCTCGTGAGGAATGGAGAGCTGGTGAGATGGAAAGACGGAGAGACGGAGAGACGGAGAGACGGAGAGACGGAGAGACGGAGATCCCCCTCGAGAAAAAGGAGGAGGAGAGCGTGTCAATAGACGAAACGAAACTTAAAGCATACGGGCCTTTGTTGCTCGTTGAACTGTGTCATTGCTGCAGAAACAAACGGTGGCGCACAAGAGAGATAAGTCCAATGCCAAGGCGGATCGAGCGTTTGCCGCTTGGGTATTTAGGTGGCCATTGTTCCTCGAGTATTTGGATCTTCAGCATCGACGCGCGCTCATTTGCCGCCTGCTGAGAAGAATTTAGCCAGGCGAGCCAGTTGCACGGCCCCAACTGTTACACGCGCACTCCTACTGCCGAGATTCGACCTCGAAATTCAGGAATTCAATACGATTAAGCACTTACGCCATTATCCTCGCCATTATCGCTCCTATTATTACTTCTCTTTTTCACTGCTACTGTTCGCTAGTAGATGATGTGCGAGTGTGGTCAGACGCGGTGCCAACTCCTTGCACAAATGAAATACATTTTACATATTTACATTCAATTCTGGATTCGTAAGCTTTCACAATTATATTTTATTATAATCAAGTATAATGAAATGAGCAATCTAATAAAAATTCATTATTTAATAAAATACAGCATTTGTAAATCATTACATACCGATTACTCTACTGTACGTTATAGAATCAGTTATTGGCTTACTGTAACTTTATGTATTATAGATGACAATTTATTGACATTTCATACAAATAAAATATATTAATATCATTTATTAAGAATTTTTTTTAAGTCCCTTTTGGTATGAGGCTATATTTATTGGCAGTGTCTGATGTATTTCTAAGTCAATGTTTATCAAATGTGAATACTGATATTAAACTTATGTATAGACCCCGCTTATTTATTAACTTCGTTAAAATTTATACTAAATGCACAAAATTAGTAATAACTCAAGAACAAGATCCACGTAAAAGTTCACATGATCATTTTATTTCCTAACTATTTTGAGTAGCGAATATTGACTTTTTTATTTCGTGACTTCTCATCAATTCGAAGAGTGAATATATATAAATATGCTATAATACGAAATAGGGTAAATTTAACTATTTCAGATTTAGAGAATTAGGTATTACAGCAGCAGTCGACTTTGAAAGAGCCATTAATCGTCCACGAAAATTAAAAGGCTGTATCTCACTCGAAGATACCAAGTACCTCCTGTTACTTAAAATTGAAAGCGAAAGTCTCAAAGAAAAAATAAATAACTCGTTTCAATGTATACGACAAGTTGGTTTTTTTTCATTCGATGAAATAACATCGTACTGAAGTTGTAGACCTCGAACAAGCACCATGTACGATAAATATTCAATTGTCTATTATCAACAGAAGAGCTTCCCTAGCGAGATATCGCCAAAATATTATAAAACAACTTCATAGCATAATGGCATTTAAGTCAACAAAAAGATAAAGAAGCTAGAACGTAAAAACATTCACCTGGCGTTTAAAAAGCTGTTACGAAAATCCGGAAATACGAAAGAAACGTCAGTCCGAAAAAAGGGCGACGATGTACACAAAGCTGAAAAAGGGGCTAACACGCTCTGAACAATAATAAAAATGGACTTTCGAGAAATAAAAAAGCTACTGTCGCTCTGCACGTGTCCTAGCACTATCTCTCTCTCTCTCTCTCTCTCTCTCTCTCTCTCTCTCTCTCTCTCTCTCTCTCTCTCTTACTCTATTACTTTTTCTGTATCCACGCTCTTGCGAGTGGCCTATCGTGCGAAAAATGGAAATTCCTGAGCGCTCGTACGAAGGTAGAAATATGTGCGTGGCAGTTTTGCATTATCAAGACTTTTTTTCTCAGATTCTACAGAGCTGTAGTTAAGGGTAGGTAAGCGTCTGACTCTGAGCATTTTTATTTGTGGCAAACTTTTTGTTGCATACAGAGCGATTTTTACATTGTAAATTCAGCCTCGAATGGCCGCATTATTTCCAGTCGAGGGTAATATCTATAGACAAACTGTATTATCACATGGAAACCGTAAGTTCGGGAATGAAAATCATGAAGCCGAATATTTCAAAAGCAACAAGTTATGAAATTGCTGTTCATTCAATGCTGAAGTGAAAATAAAAACTCCGCCTTCGACATCACGAGCGTGTACATTAATTCCCAAGCCATTATCCATTTTACGTATAGAAATAACGGCCTCGCTCTCGTCTAATATCTGAAAAGAGAAGAATAGAAAAATCGAATCACTCCCGGTGCGTACTGTAGCACCCGGATACCCGGAAGCATTGGATAATACACGCACACGCACGCACGCACGCACACGCACTCGCGTACCCGTCGGTCTCCCGTACGACCCGTTTGTCTTGTGCGATACTCGTATACCTAACTCCTAGAGCAATATGGTGTTTTATACATTGATTTGAAAATAATAAATGAAAATGAAATACCTCGTTGGATGGACGTGGCTGTCGGCATTTCACTGCTAACTGAAACGATGAGGAGCCGCGATTAGCGGATCTCTCCCCCTTCTATCAATGGCAGTGCTGTGAGTGAGCGGCCAGCGGCAGCTCGTCCTTGACGTTGCCTCGATCTTTGACCGATGGGCAACGATCTTGACGATTGCTTTCTGGCAGCTCGTCCGCCTCCTCCTCGGCGGCTGCTGCTGCTGCTGCTGTTGTTGTTGCTACTTCGAAATCTGCTGCGGCTCTTGCTGACCTTCCGGTCATCTCCGCGGTGAGCACCACGGCCCGATCAGCATCATTCGTCCGATGGCCGATCACTGTAATTTGTACAATATTTCTTTGTACAGTTTGTACTATGTACTAATTAGTTGCGTGTCCAAAAGCAAGTGAAAAAGATAAGTGAAAATATCGATGATCCACGAGGCAGTCGTTCGAGGCAGTCGTTCGAGGCAGTCGTTCGAGGCAGTAAAAAGCTCGCGCTAGGATGAATTTTACCGGGAAAAATATTTATTCCCCTGTCTGCATAACGCGAAACCGTGCACGCATATAGCGCGCTTATAAAGTATAATGATGCTTTAATTATCTCTCGCTAATACATACATCCGATATTGATTTCGCTCTATAATCCAAGCAATTCTTCTTCTAAAACTGATGAAAGCTCTAGATTTTCTGCTACTCACTGTCAACCAACTGTCGCTCTACATGATTTTTCCCGACGCTTGGAAATCAAGAGTCGAAAGGACGCGAGCGAGAATTCGAGAAGGTCGTTACTCCACTAGCCGACGTAATAAAATATCTTAATGCAAGAAAATGGTAAATATTTCCTCACCTAGCTCACCTCACCTAGCGGAAAAAGGAGTAATTGGGGAAAAGCTTGCCTCTATGTTGTAAAGACGAAATAGATGTAATGACGCTATTTTTGCTCTCTTGCTAATAAATATAGTTAGTGTATTATGTACTATTAGAGGGGATCGATGCGCGCGATTTCGTTGTACTTCGCCTGACCTTTGACCTCCGAAGGCGCCAGGAAAGATCCGCTACAGTCTGGCTTATTAATTAGAGCGGAATTGAAGATCTCTCGCAGACGTGTCGGGGATTTTTCCTTTTTCTCATTTTTCTTCTTCGTTGGACATTCGATCTGTGCCTCGTCAGAAGTCTAATCGAATTCGATCCTCGAATCGGAATCGATCCTCTAAAATAGTTGTCCTTCGAAAAAATTGACAAAACGCGCAGGAAAATTGTAGAACTCGCATCTCGCCGTAAAAAGATCGTTCACTTTCCGTTCGCCACATAAATCTTTTTTGTTTGTTATAGAGCAGTATCGCAGTCATTGACGTACGCTCACGACGAATACAAAAGCCAAATATCATTGATTTGTTTTTCTCTTTTTTCGAAATTCCGAGTTTTAGGATGATTCAAGTCGTTCTTTCGGCAGAGAAAGCAGAGACAACAATTTTTTTTTTTTTTTTTTTCATTCGGATTCAAAACAAATCGGACATTCTCTTCTGAAAAACATACAATTTTCACGCATTCCCTGAAAATAAACTTTTCGCTGATGCCGCAGCGTAACTTTTTCAGAACTTAAATCGCGTGCCAAAAACGCGATCGCCCTCGTGAATCATCCCCTGAGTACACTGCGCGATAAATATAGCCAAGGAACTTTCGAAAACTGCGGAAGAGAAAAAAGAAATTCGGTGCTTTGTCGCACTGAAACGCGATCAGCCTTGCACGACACAATCGTATTATGTGCGTTCCGAACACGTATATACTGTACCGATGAAGAACGTCTCCTCGCGCGCTAATAAGTCCTGAGTCGTCTGCTTCGTGTAATGCGAGATAGATGAGATCCGGATTATATAGTCTTTATCTTCTCGCGACTGTAGTGCGATGAAAGCAAAGAGCAAGCTATTATCAAAGACTCCCTCTAAAAAGCAAAGAGGTTAAGAGCTGAACATTTCAAACTCATGGTAGAGTGCTGGCAAGGAGGCTACTGCATTACAAGAATTGAAAAAAGAAAGAGATTTTATACGTTTTATACGAGAGTAGAAAATCAGCTCATTTCTATAGATGTATATGAAGATTGAAGCAGCGGAGTGAATTGCGGTAGAATTAATTTTCTTAGAAGATTAGATTCGTTCGAAGTGAGAAGCACGAGAAGAAAACAAGTCGACCGACGCGCAGTGAGTCGGAAAATTTCCCTCCCGAGCGTAAATGACGCCGATAATATACAAGCTTCCGTGCGGTTGTACAAACAAACGTTTCCGAGGAAAATTTATCTCTTCTTTCTCGTTTGCTACTGCTGCTCCCACTGTTAAACCCCGCGTAAAGGAAAGATTCTAAGCTCTCGCGAGCATTACGCCAATAATAGCCATTGTGCCATATACTTGCTCCGGCCGAATGAGTTACGCGCTAGACTATTATTCGTTCTGCTAATCCCATAAGCTCTTCACGTTTACTCCCCTAAGATTACGCTGAAACCGCGAGAACTGGCTTTGATCGGAAGCAACTTCTAATATTTTCTGATTTCCTTCTGATGGATGACGATCGCTTTTTTCAACCAACTAAAGTAATTCAAGTTAAACAATTGAGTTAAGAGTAAAAAGTAAAGAGTAAATCATTATTTATTCTAGACTAATTTACTAGTTTTATACACAGTATTCCTAATAAATACGCATTTTTTTAATACTTTTCTGGCCTCTCCTCGATTGATGTTAAGTTACGTTTTATTGACTTATAATACAAACAAACCGAATGATTTACGACTCTACTCGTTTATTCAATATTCAATGTTCTTAGTTAGATTCTGCTGTCTAATATATGAAATTAAAATAAAAAAAGGCCTTGTTGAAACCTTATTGAAAATTATATTTTAAAAGTCGAAATTTTTCTTAAAATACTTTCGTACTATTGAATACTTTTTGAGGTTCGCAGTTTTTTGCCGCTCTTATTTAGCTGATCAATTGTTATTCGCGTACTACATAATTTCCATATTCCATGGCATATGTACACATATATTAACAGACTGCGTAATATAATGTGAATATAAATTATCTTAAAAGAAATTGCCCGTTCTGGTTCAATACTGGGCCGTTGCTCCATTCCTACTAGGGCACTGATTCAAAAAGTAGGCTCGAAAAAGACCTCTTGGTTGAAAAGTTACAAGGATTTGAACTAAAATCAAGAAAACTGGCACTTTCCTAAAACACGGACGCTGTATGCATTTTGTGCATTTCTTTAACAACAACTTCTTATCTGCTCGTCGAATCTGGATACATTTGATAAAATTCAAACTTTTTTAATATATTTTTTAGCAATGTACATCCGAATAGCGAGATAACAGCTACTTAAGGAAAATTGCATCCATCTGCAACATCCGAGGATAAAAAATGAAACTCCAACGAATTGCCCTCGCGAACAATTTCTGGATTTCTTTGTGGTTTTATTTGTGACTTGTTTCCAATTATACAGAATCATTTTTGTATATTAGAAGTATAAAACTGATTTTTTACAAATTTGACTAATGTATTTAATAATGATATTTTTTCTTCGAATAATGTTTCCCATTCGATAAGCCATATTAAGTTAAAATGTGCGTTAATTAGATCAAGAACGACACCAGGTACAAGCATTGGCCATTTCGTCCGCGAAATTTCGTACTGCTCATAGTACGAAAATGAAAAGTAGTCTGAAAAGCTCCAGCATTTTCGAGCGAGAACGTTTGAAAAGCTTGATTATACAAAGTCGAGTGAATACTCGTATAAGCAAAGAAAATGAAAAGAAAAGAAAAAACACGCGAACAAGCGAGAAAAAAGTAAAAGCCAACTTTAATTAACTCGGCAACTATATTCCCTCTATGTATTAGGGAAGTTACCGATCGTATATGTTTTCCAAGACATTCTGCATAGTAGAGTATAGCTTTACGAATAGGATTTCAGAATACGAAACGTCTGCGAAGATACGAATACGCGATATGTATATGTGGGCAATAACAGAAAGTTACGGACTAGTCGTTGGTAACGCCGTTACGATAGTCCCTCCGATTATAAGCCGCTCGTCTGCTACGAGTGCTCAATATGCGCTCTGCAACCGACATATGTTGTTTACGAGAAATGGACTACATTCCTGCAATTGCGTTCGACGATGCGATCTACCGTGTGTGCGTATGTGTGCGCGTTCGTGTATACATGTATATACATATATTATATATATATATTTTTAGAAATCGATAAAGCTTTTTGCACTGTTAACTTTTGATAACTTTTGCCAAATGCATGAAAAGGATCTATAATTATAATAATCGTATTACATATACAGGATGTATAATTAACGAGAGGTAGATTGTTATTAGACAGAAATGAAAGTTTAATTGCGAAGAGCGACATTACACGCTAGTGCGGATCCTTATGTTGATAGCAACAGCAATATCGCGTAGGTTTGAGCCATAAAGTAATTTGTTAGTATAGGGTTTAATTTGAATCCTCTCATTACAAGACTAGAGCAATGAAGGAAACAAAAGAGGTCGTAAAAAAGGAATAATTATATATAGGTACTTTTGTGCAAAAGGGTGGAATCGAGGAATCGAGTAATTAACTGAAGAATTAACGCAGATAAGGATTTAATCGTTTGACGTCCGCCTAGCAAGTTGAACAAAACTACGCAATAAACTCACTTCGGGCGATGCTCCGTCTTATCTCGTTGAAAAGAACTCTCGCCAGTGCGAAATAACCCGAGATTTAGCTTATATGTGCCCTCGCGATCTCGGTAGGACGAAAAAAATGAATACTTTTTCCTCTCTGCGAGCTTCATCCTACCGATCCCCGCAATATATTATCCTCAGCCACGCTTCGTCGAATTCTAAGTGCACACAGATTAAAAGCGCAAAACCGATTAACCGATTAACCGAATTCGCCTCGTCGAACCTCATCGATAATTCAGAGCTTCGCTGTAAATAAATGAACGACACCGCGACGCTCGGCCGGATTTACTTTTATTCGCGGAGAAAGACCGACAAAGTAAATTCTATACATGAGATATACAAAAGATCTGGTGGCAATCTATGAAAATTCAATGGGAATATCGTGGCTAAAAATCCAGACTGCTCGAAAGAGCTGTATTGAATATTGTGAAGGTTTGACAGGTTGAATCGGTTGAACGAGAGCTACATCGATTTATGGAGGTCAGAGGCAGCATAGCTACTCGTGCAGGCTCGCGCAAGCTCGCGCAAGCTTAATGCAAACTGCCAGAGCTTTATGCAAATGGATAAATAATTCGGCGTTGGGCGGAATGAGGATTTGGGGAATTAGCTTTCCGCAGCGCGTCGGGCTTCAAAATGGGGTTACACTTTTCCAAGAGGGATTAATCGTTGAGAATGCAACGAACACACCAATGGATGGATGCTAATGCAGAATGCAAATTTAGCCTATAACCTGTCAGTAGGATACTTGTACGTGTAGGATACGTACTAGAGGAAAAATAAATACGCGCCTCTTTTTGCAGATATCAGGTATGACTCGAGAGCGCTTTAGAGCAGTATGTACGAGAGGAGTTTTTGCCAAATCAACCAAGAGAACACGCCACTTCGGGCCACTATTCCATTTGACAATGTTCATTTGACAATGTTCATTTTAAAATGTCCATTTTAAAATGTCCTAGCTCCATTTCCCCTTGATAAATGGGACAAGGAGCACAGAGAGCACAAGGCTAAAAAATTATTCTCTTGCCGCCTGACCCTTTCCTGTCTTCGAAAATAATCTCGAATCCACTTCCAACTCCGTGTGCATCAGGAAGATTAAAATCTTCACGGTCACGGCAGAAAACGCATAATCGCAATTCTTTTAGCCGCGTTCGCGAAAGTTTACACATGCGCAGCCATATATAGGATGAGAAAGGGGGACTGAAATGACAATTTTTTTCTCGATCGATAGTCCGAAAACTTGCACGGTATTAACGTTTCTCGACTCGTAACTTACAGATATATTCATCCGGACTCTCAGTAAAGTTAAGACAAAGCCGCGTCATTATTAAGTTTGAAAGACCTCGCGTCGCGTAGTCGGTCTAACCGCATTGTCGCGATTTTTCCGCAAGCCGCGCATTATTTTACTTTAATACGAATAATGTTTAAGCAGACTTTAACCCACGCCTGTTATAATACAGGTTGTTATAGCTACTCGCGCGTATGCGAGCGTAGTAATGAAATGCTTCGTTTGCGTTTCGTTTAATAATAGATCACACTTTTCGAACGTTCTATAACGCGCGAAACGTAAATTAGCAAAACGCACGAGTCAATCCTTACATACGAGTCAGCGCCGTGTGGTCTCACAAGAATGACTCTATGTCAAATGCTGCTCGAGTCGAGATTATTAATGTCATAGCCATTCTCGAAATTGGAATTGTAATTAGCCGGGCAACATCGTTCGCGAATTCACACGGCGCATCACTCGAGAGAAATCGAAGCTTCCACTTGTTTATGATTAGTTTTGAAAAAGATGAATCGTTGGCAGTCACATCGATTGGCACTGACCTTTCTCTTTTGGGCCCGTCAGTCCACAGACCTTCGCGCAGCCTTCGCGCAGAGAAAAAAAGCACGCACGCACGCACGCACAGCGACTGCACTAGGCTACCAGCGTCTCCATTCGCACGGCTTAGTCGACCGGATAAATTTGGCTCACGGGTCCGCTTTCACTTTCACTCGCTGCAGGAGCTTGCGACTTGTCTTCTGCGAGTCTTTCGTCGGGCACGGCGCGTCCTCGGCCTTGTCGCAGACTCGTACATACTGTTACAGCGTCGTTCGTACAGCTGCTGCGTATACCTAGTACAACTGCTGCAGCTCAAATATTTTCAACTCTGAGAACTATCTCGCACTGATGAAAATATCCAGGATAGTGCTGGAACAACGATCAACGATCGGAGGCCGGGGCTTTCGTACTCGCCCTCGTCGGCCTGCCGACGGTGCTTCGTCTCGTTGTTAATGCTGCTTTTGCCACTGCTGATCGATCTTCGTTTCGCCATCCCTTGCGATCGGCCATTCTCTTTCACTCGTATCTCTTCCTTCCAACTTGAACGAGGAAATCGAGATGATTGCTCGGAGGCTGTGAGAGGACCGGTTGCCGAAAAAAAGATCGAAAAGCTGTTCAAAAAAACTGTTTCCCAAGGAGATTCGCGCGTACGATAATTGCCAGCGAGACAAAATAAGACGACGGATTTCTCTCCTGCATTAATAATAATAATAACAATGATGATGACGATGATGACGATGACGATAATTCGCGATGGGAAGGGGGAAAACTCCGTGCGCGCACTGCTCGAGTATCGAGTTTGCACAAGCAACTACTGCTATATATCGATAATAATTATTATACACTTTTGTAATATATATAACGCTAGGATGCTCACTCGTATATAATGACGCGCACTTACGCGGAAGCACAGCACGGGTGTACTACACGGATGTAGAGAAGTATCGATCAATTCCCACCGATAAAATTGAAAAAGCGATCGAGAATCCAGATTGTCGCCAACTGCTCGGTAAACGTTACATGGACATATCCATGCATGTGTGTGTGGGTGTGTGTGTGTGTGCGTGTGTGTGCGTGTGTGTGTGTCTGTGTGTGTGTGAGCGCGCGTGTGCGTGTGCGTGTGCGTGTGCGTGTGCGTGTGCGTGTGCGTGTGCGAGTAGAACGTTTGAATCGGAGAAATATACGAGAGGAAAAGCAAGCGAGCGCGTGGCGAGCTTGCGCTCTCGTGCTCTCGGCACAAAGTCGCGCGCTTCACTGACTTGGCACTCGGGGGCTCGTCGAGCATGCGTCTCGCGCCTGCCTGGCTGCCTGCCTGGCCGCCTGGCCGCGCGTCCCCTGCGCACGACCTGCGCGCTACAGAGAGAGAAAGAGAGAAAGAGAGAAAGAGAGATAGATAGAGCGGCTTTTCTCCAGGACGCGCGCGGCCGCGGTCGAGAAGGGGATTTGCCCTTGCAAACAGCCGCGCAACAGATGTAACTAACGCGAGCGCACGCGCACGGCTGCTGCGCCTTCGCCGAGTTTTACTCTATCCCTCTTTCTCTCTAATGCGCGATGCCGTGTCCTGCTTTTTCCCGGAGTTTATCCGCTAGCGCGCGTGCGATGCGATCAAGCGAAATACAGAGAAAGAAAGACAAACTTCCTCCACCCCTTCCAGATTCGATTCCAAACTACCCTTTTCATTGCCTACTCCTCCTCCTACATTCTCTCTACGAGTCAAATTAATAATAATGAACAATTATTTAGGTAAGACAAATAAAACTGTCTTTATTTGAAAATTCACTAATTCGTCATTCATATAGAATTCTTCATTTCCCAATAAATGTTTCTTTGCATTTTTTCAACAGACATATGAAAATATTATTTTATCTATTCAATGATACTGAATAACGCTTTACTGAAAATAATTTGACTTTCGAATAAATGTTTTCTTCTCCTTCGATAGGGCAAATTGTCAGTAAATACATTTTCTTAAATTCAGCTAATTTCGTTGAGTAACCCAACAACAGTCTTCCAAACGAAATAAATAGCATGTACCAGAATATGAAATGGTTAATCGCGAAATTCATAGCAAACAGAACCAAATTACATATATAGAATTTAGAAAATTAAAAAAAGTAACGAAGACAAATAATGCGAATGATGAGAACATATTAACTCAATAAAAGATGGTATAATTGCTTGGAGAGGTGCATAGGTTCCAACTGAAATAATTTATTTAATTAAACAACTATTTACCCTCAACGTATATCGTCAATGTAATGATATCGTCAATGTCTTATCGTATAGAATTAAGAGAGACGCGTCAAGCTCACACAGTAAAGACCAGTTATGTAGCAAAATACAAGATATGTTTCCATATAATTTAATTCGATAATTTTTTACCGCGCTTACTTCCAA
Source organism: Apocrypta bakeri (assembly GCA_018906985.1). NCBI lineage: Eukaryota > Metazoa > Arthropoda > Insecta > Hymenoptera > Pteromalidae > Apocrypta > Apocrypta bakeri. The sequence continues at coordinate 1,608,305 of JACCIA010000008.1, read as the reverse complement.
AAGGATCTGCATAGTCTGTAATAGTGTGCTGGGTCGAAATGAATGAATGAATAAATGTCCTGCAAAAAAAGGGCTGGAAGCTAGAGAAGAAAATACATAGGATAGCTACAGTAGGCGCTCGATTGTTTGCCAGCTTTTGGGGCTATATAGGAGAGGTAATTTCTTGGAATTGGCCAGGATGAATACAGCCTGACCTTTCTACCTTTTCAATGTGTATAATGTGTGGTATGTATATAACGATGCTCGGTCCCTGGCTGGTTGGGACACAAAGAGAGTACTGTTGGGCCACACGCACAGTAGTGCGCAAGGGCAGGTGGCAATCGAGCGCGCACTGCGTGGAAATTCCGTATCATTCGTATAGTTCGTAATAACGGACGATCGTATTGCAGTACCGAAGAGAGTAAACAGCAAATATTGGCAATAATATTCATTATACATTTGGCCTGGGGAGCCGCGCGGACTCCCTTGCGCCGGCCATCGGCGCTTTCTCCGCCAAGTAACCTGTGCCAACTCTCTTCTCCGAGCCGTTATTGAGCTGCGCTTTATTCTTCGTGCCGGTTGCTGTGGTGCAATGCATTTTCATACTCGAACGGCAAAAGCTTTGAATGTAATGATTCATTCTTCCATACTATGTGCAAGAAATATTACACGGAAAACATGTACCATCCGCATACCTACGATATTTCTTCGTTCTTTCGTCGCGAGTTTTTACACGATTTTACTGCATTTTCGCGCAGACCCAACTCTGCCAGATCTCCACAGCTATCCGCTATCCGCTATCCGCTATCCGCTATCCGCTATCCGCTCGTATTTTCCGAGAGAAAAAAGAAACGCTCGGGAACGAAAATACCACCGCAAATATACGGGCTATATTGAATATAGAACGCTAGTCGATCGAATTTTTCACACGAATCACACTCGTGATCGACGCAGCGAAATTTCATCGTAGAGCAGAGATAGAATTTCAGAGCGAAGAAAAGTGTCGTGAAAAAATGTTAACTCAGGCTACATTTAACACTATTATGCAAACTTTCGATTCGAAGTATAATCCTTTCGAGGAAAAATTCCAAGTCGGTTAAACCTGACTTTCAGAGTCCCTTAGAGCTTTTTTTATTTTAAACTGACAGTATATCATTTTATCTACCATTCCCGAGAAAACTTCAATCCGAGACGTAATCCCCTAGTGCGGCGCTGAAATCGCCACGCCACGTGAGTGCAGTTCTGTCTTATTCTGTCTTCAGTCTTCAGTTTCAGTAGCACTCTGGCGTTACTATATATATATATAGCTATAGCTGCGCTATACTTGCTGCTACTACCACTGGTAGAGCAGTGTTGCCACCCAAACCCAACGACCCAACTCCATGACTCTCTATGATAGAGTCTCTATCCAACTTTGCTTTGCGTCATTTTCTCTTACTAAATTTGACACGACCCTCTTCTTCGTTCATCCTTCTTCCATGTTTGCGTGCACGTGGATGAACGACATGTGCCGCAAACTCCGCTAATTATTTTCGTAAAAACGCAAGTGATCGCAATTGCAACAAGTTTTTTCAAACGATACTTTAGATCCGTCAAATTATACCATGGCTCTTTACAATTTTAAGAAAATCGCTGTCGTTCCTACGGCTAAGGTAAAGTTTATTTTTAAATTGGTAGAGGTTATGTTTTTCCAGGTTGTACAATTTCTTTTTCATTTTTACATTAATAACAATGGCCAAACTAGTATTACTAATGCTACGAAAGCAACGCTACTAAATTAATGCTAGTTTTTAAATGCAGTATCATTTATTTTAACAATTCATTCATGTCCTTTTGTCATTGTTTCGCTTTCAGGATTTCATTGATATAACATTATCGAAAGTTCAACGTAAAACTCCAACTGTAATCCATAAGCAATATGCCATTTCTCGAATCCGAGCATTTTACACAAGGAAAGTCAAGTTTGCACAACAGACTTTCCACGATAGGCTTAGTCAGATTATTCAAGAGTTTCCAAAGCTCGACGATGTTCATCCGTTCTATGCTGATTTAATGAATGTTTTGTACGACAAAGATCACTACAAATTAGCTTTAGGTCAAGTTAATACAGCCCGACATTTGATAGACAGGTTTGTGTCGTATTATATAATTTTTCATTTTCCATTTTTCTTCAATTTTTAAAATACTGTTTTTATATTTTACAGTGTCGCAAAAGAGTATGTGCGTCTACTTAAGTATGGCGACTCCTTATACAGATGTAAGCAGTTGAAAAAGGCTGCTCTTGGACGTATGGCCACCATCATGAAGAGGCAAGCAACAAATTTAACATATTTGGAACAAGTTAGACAGCATTTAGCTAGATTGCCGAGTATTGACCCTTATACTAGAACTATTATCATTTGTGGTTTCCCTAACGTTGGAAAAAGCAGTTTTATCAACAAGGTGCGAATGAATTGATTTATTTAATTGAAATACCATATCCCTTAACCATATTTTTCGCAAAATACTATACTTCCAATCTATTTTTAGATTACCAGAGCTGACGTAGAGGTACAGCCGTATGCATTCACAACCAAGTCTTTATACGTTGGTCACACAGATTATAAATACCTGAGATGGCAAGTAATTGACACACCAGGAATTTTGGACCATCCATTAGAAGAAAGAAATACTATTGAAATGCAAGCGGTTACTGCTCTAGCCCATTTGAGAGCTGCAGTACTCTATTTCTTTGATATTTCTGAACAATGTGGTCATTCATTAGATGAGCAGGTATAATATTGTTAATTCTATGAAATTAAAAAAATTTTAATTTTAAAACCTTGTCTAATTAAAGATTTTGACTTTATCAGATGAAGCTGTATGAATCTATCAAGCCTCTTTTCCAAAACAAGCCTCTGCTCATTGTTGTGAACAAAGTTGATGTATTGCGCTTAGAAGAATTACCAGAGGAAAAACGAAGAATCTTAAAAGTTCTAGAAAACGATGAAAAGATTCCCTTGATTGAAATGAGTACAGTTACAGATTTTGGCGTAATGGACGTTAAAACACAAGCTTGTGAAAAGTTGTTGGAATTCCGCGTTGATCAGAAAATAAAAACCAAGAAGGTGAATTGTTTTCTTAATTTTTAATTTTCACTTCGACTTGACTTTTTGAATGAATAATTGTTTTTAACCGATACTTTAATGCTATAGGTCGAAGGATTGTTAAATCGTCTGCATGTTGCTACGCCAAAGCCAAGAGACGAGAAAATCCGAGCCCCGTGCATACCGGAAAGCGTTCTTCAAAAAAGAATGTTACAAGCTGCCAAGGCCGAGAGAAAGAAGAAGCTGGAGCGCGAAATCGAAGAAGAGATGGGCGATGACTATGTGTTGGACCTCAAAAAGAATTACGATATTGAAGGCGATCAGAAATATGACATTATTCCAGAATTCTGGGAGGGTCATAATGTTGCGGATTACATTGACCCTGAAATATTCGAGAAACTTAACGCTTTGGAAAAGGAAGAGGATATGCGAATTGAGGCTGGTGTCTATGATTATAAGCTTCCAGAATTGACCGAGACTATGAAGGAGATCCAAGAACTTGCTAAACAAATTCGAGAGAAAAAGATTATTATGAAAGACGAATCTAGAGTTAACAAGCAATCGACTAAACCTGTCATACCGCGTACAGCAGTGGCTAGAGGTCGCGATCGTTCGGTATCAAGATTACGTAACGAGATGGAAGATTTGGGTGTGGATATGGACGACACAGAAAACGTCAGTTGCTATTTTATCAAAATATTTCAATTCAAATACATGACTTAAGACTAACTCAATTTGTAATATGGAACTGCTTCTTGTTTTTAGGCACATTTCACAAAAACGAGGAAACGAAGCAGATCACTATCGCAAAACGTGGATCGTAAGCGACAACGACTTGAGTCGACCTCGAGAGCTCGTAGTAGTTCAAGACCTGCTAGGGATGAAATGGGAATAAAAGACAATAAGGTGCGTAACGATAAACTTGTCCTAAGAAATTTCTATAAGGAAAGTCGTTTTTTTTATATTAATAACGTTCTTTGATTTCAGATGAAGAGCAAACTCAAGAACATCGCTCACAAAGCAATTAAGAAGAAAGTCGCCAAAAAGGGTCTTAAGGGTGAAGCTGATAGATTTATTGGAAACAAAATGCCCAAACATCTGTTCTCTGGTAAACGAGGAACTGGAAAAACTGATAGGCGATAGACTATTGTATTTATATTGTTAAAATATAAAATGTCAAAACAAAAATAATATCATAGTTTTTATATCATAGAAAAAATACTAAACTGTACTGTACAGAAAAATTAAATGAATATTAAATTGAAATAATTTAAAAGTTTAGAGGAAAAAAAAATCTTGAGTGCCTACACAACATTTATATATGAAAATTCAATTTTATTTAAATAAATAAAATACAAGTTCTTATTGAAATAATTTAGCGTTAAAGGCTTATGATTTATTTAAAAATGATTACTGCTCTCTCTTGTCGTAAGAGGAAGCGCTCCCGTGTTGGCGCCCTTCTTTCGATTCTTCATATGTGCTTCAACGATTTGCAAAAAAGATTGACGATCCAACTGATTGTAAGCTATATTTAAAACGGCTAAAGCAGCATTTTGTACGTGTACACAACCCGTACTCAATAAATCGTGTCCTAACTCGAGACAAGTTCCAAAATCGCATTCATCGCCCGCGATAGTTGACAGTCTTACAACTTCTCCTAGTTCTACACGAGCACTTTCACGGCTTTCATCACTTGTTGCATCTTCAATCTTCTTAACGATTTTTAAAAGTTGATCTAGAATGAACAATCTCTTTAGTTGTGATAGTTAAAAATTTTTACCTGCGTTCATTACACTATTATCGTTACTAACTATCAGTCACGGATAATTCTCGATATCCAAGCTGTGTCTTCTTGTTATAAGGACAAACTATGCCAGCTCCATGGATTGTCCTCGCTACTACATTCTTTTCTCTTTGTTTCATTTTTGCTGTTTGTGTCTCCAAAGTGATGTTGTGTATTTTAGCATACAGTTTCAGTTTCCCTAGTAGATTAAAGTAACCAGTCTTTTCGAAAGGATTTGCTTTCTTTGCTTTCTCTTCTAAATAATTGCTGAAAAATTTCATTAAAAAAATTACTTTTTTTCAATACATATAAATAAATCGTTTTGCAATACAAAAGTGATCTTACCCCACCGCCCCAAAAATGTTCTCGGCTACTGGTTTGATTTTGTGACCAATATTTGAACTATTTGTTGCAACAAATATTGGTTCTGAACTAGGTCTATCTCTCCAATAACCAAAGTGTAATCCATCCTTGTCGTTACCCTTTAAAACTGTTTGAAATTCAGGAGGATCGTAATAATATCGCCAATGTGTTAACAAGTTATCATCCACAGGTGTTTTTGTACTAATAAGACCACACAAAACATCATATGGACCAACTAATTTGATATCTGCAATCTTGAAAGCTGTAGCTGGATCGCTCGGTTTCAAATCATTGCAAAAATCGTAAAATTTATAAAAGTCACTGGGCATGGAAACTAAAAATATTTTGCTAATTAACTGCTTTGCATCACAGTAAGGATCAACATTTTCTGACTTTTCTACCGGTGTTTTTTCTTCTTTTGCCTTTACTTCTGGCACTTTTTCTTTAAGTTCAGTAACTTTATCATTTTCTTTAGTTTTCGTTGCACTAAGGTTATCTTTTAAATATAATTCTTGTTTCGTCTCCTCGACATCTGTAGTTTCCATTGGAGATTGATTTTCTTGGTTACAGTTGCTTTCTTTGTCAACGTTCGGGCCCATTGAATTTCCATCCTCTTCTGAGTTCTCGTCCTCTTCAGATGGAGAACTTGGTAATTCCACTGAATCTGTAGTGACATTCTGCTTTTTAGGCTTTGATTCATCCATGGAAGTGGTTTCTTGATCAGCGGGTGATTTTCGTTTCTTACAATTTCCAATCTTTTTCTCATTGCTCACTGTCTAGAAACAAAAGATATTAATACTAAAAGTCTAAGGAGAAAGAATAACGTTTCAGGTTAGAAGTTAAAGTACCTTTTCATTACTAACTGGATGCTTATATTTTTTGTGATGTTCGGAATTCTTTTGATAGCATTTATCACCGTACTTGCAGGTAACTCTCGGGTCCTCCTCAGCTTCATCAAACTCGACGTTTTCCTCATTATTCTCCATTATTTTTCAAAAACTTGAAATTTACGTCTGTGCACGCGCGTCGAAATAAACACGCAAATACGTGCAGAACTAATAAGGCCGGTACACAGCACACAGAAAATGATGTATCGACGAGCTGTAAGTTGTAATCTGTAATGCAAGCAGGTAAGCAGGTATTCAATATAACATAATAGTAATTGTGCGCATGTGCGCATTTTTGTTTTATCGACAGAGGATCGGAGATTCCGAGTAGGAGTTCGTTAATTCCATTGCCGAGCCTCGAGCCCGATGCCCTATACAGGTATCGTATACAGGGGGACCTAGTGCCCAGTGTACAGCTCGGTATACCCGATATACTATTTGTCATATATTATTTGTCATAATATATCGTGCGTACATTCGTCCCCTCTCCAACGTCGCGCTTCCACAAACGGAGAAACGAATCCAAAATCATACGCATTACAAAAATAACAGAGAGAGAGAGAGAGAGAGAGAGAGAGAGAGATTGTGAGATTGTTGGTAGGAGCTGCTGGCGGACTAATATTGCATTGCTTTTTCTCTTCTTTATTTCGAAATTTCTGATTGGTTATTCATTTCTGGCCGAGTTTTATTACGAAATATTTGAAAAATGATACTGAACAGAGTAAGGGTTTATCAGAAAGATTTTTTCATCACGCGGAATTCGAATTTCAAGTGAATTTGCAGGTTATCTTTTGTTTCTACTTGCAGATTTTGAGTAACACGTGCCAACGATTACGTGGAATTAATTATGTTGCCGCACGTGAGTTCACGAGTGTCATCGACTCGAATAAAGTGGAAAAGAGTAAGTTACGCGATGAATTAATTTACGTAATATTTTATAGCCTCCAATCTTATTATATATATAAACTTTTCATTAGATTTAAATTTTTTTAATTTTTCTTCATTATCAAAAAGTAATAATTAGTATTTGCCAAACAAACATTCGAGTTGTTTAGATGTTGTTAACAATTTTGCTTTACAGCATTGAATCAAGTTACATTACTTGGAAGAGTTGGTGCTGAACCTCAGAAACGTGGAAATGAAGAACATCCGGTTGTTACTTTTTCTTTGGCTACTCATATAAATTACAAATATGAAAGCGGTAAAGTTCATTTTAATAAATCCTATATTCTTATTGAATTCGATTGATCATAGCGATGTGATAAATTGTAGGTGACTTAATGCAGAAAACTGACTGGCACAGAATAGCTGTATTCAAGCCCAACCTAAGAGAAACAGTATACAATTATCTAAGAAAAGGTCAACGCATTATGGTAAATGGTAGGCTGAGCTATGGAGAAATCAAAGATGAAGACGGTAATATAAAGAATGCAACATCCATTATAGCTGAAGATATTGTATTTTTCCAATAACTGTAGATACGTATTATAGAATTATTTTTAATAAATTTTCTTATAAATACTCAAAATAATCTGCATTTTCTTCTCTGCAAAGTAAAGTCTGAATGAAACGCTGGTGAAGGGAAAATAAAAAATAGCAATTATTCTTTCTTAATAAGTAAATAGGTCTATATTTACAACATTCGTATCTATCATTTTCAGTAACAATTTATATAATATAATAAAATGATTCTAATTCTAAAATTTTACAGGCATTATAATTTTTATACAAGTTTCATCTCTCACTTATATTTTACGCAATATAAACTCTTTTCACCATGTTTTACCGCGCCGGGGTCGTTTTTATCATCATCCCTAAGATCTATAATATATGCCAGTGGTGCTTTTTCTGTACACCGATTCTTGAGTATAAATTATTTACACTTTGTAAACAGAAACTAAATGTATATTTCGGTATACATGCATGCCTGTATATTATATACATGATACATGTATACTTTTAATATTGATATAATAATATTGAACTTCTCTAGAAAGGGTATACATTTGTCTTTTCGATTAACATTTTTCATCATTCAATTGAATTATATACATATTATCGCTCCTTTTAACCTTACAGAGATCACAGTATACATGTAGCCAGATACAAATTTCAATTCTATAGTAATCACTCGAGGTTCCTTACTAAGAATTTCCTATCAGTTGACATAGAAAACTTATCAGCGTAGGTAAATAAAAATAAAAGATATTTTTTATCACATACTTAATAACAAATTTTTTTCCTTAGGTAAAAAAAAATAATTTCATTATTTCACAATCTTTCCCCTAAAATCTCAATCTTCAATAGCGGAAGAGCTCAACGATTTAGTCTTGAAGAATTTTCTATGACAACGGAATTTCGTAGACCTCTTTCTTATGCTTATTAAGGTAATTCCTACACTTGTACAAACTTTCACAGTTGAACTTTGTACTGTCTTTTTTTCGCGAAAATCAGTAAGAATTCGTGAAAAAATACAATACACAATTACATTCGAAATGTATTACTCTGGATTGCCACTAACACGCGTCATCTATAAATTTTCTGCACCGAAGTAGTTGGTCGAGCCAGTGCAAGCCTGGTCGTGGAATGTAAACCACACAATCACACACCCAGCAACGCCGTACAAATTTCGAATATAAATTTTGGTAGTAAAATATATCATGTATTTATATATTCATATGCGTAAATATATATATATATATATATATATATATATATATATATATATATATACATACATACATACGTACATACACGTGTGTGTAAATTTATGTATAGCTCTGGCCCCAAATTTCCATAAATTCCTTCTATTTTTTCCATACAATAGATATATACTTTTTTCGCCTATTACTTTGCTTTATAGCAAGCAACTTATTTACAAACTTATGAATTTACTAGAGTATAATCGATTACAATTACAACACGTACGTGGTGTGTCTCGACCGTTAAAAATCCGCACCATTGATCGAAGACCGTAGCTGATGATTTCGCGCATGTATCGCACATATCTGTTATCTTTTATCGGGTTATTTTACGTACGTTACGCAGCAACAAATTATTATTGTTCTTGGCACACGGATCATTTGCTTAGAAATCTGTTTTCTTATCAATGAAACGACAATAAACTCTACCTTAGTATCGTCATTCACTCGCATCCAGTCGCACGATTCACTCAAACGCATTTCACAATAATCAATAATTTATAAGGTCGCGAACGCGAACAATGGCTGAATCTATCTCGTTGACCGTAGATTAAACACTTTCGCCTCTTCGTCATCTAATGTATCGTCGTGGCATCGCACTTATTACAAGTTTATCAACAAAAAAATAATGATAGTATAATGTGTAGAAGAAGTAGCGTAGGAGGTAAAAAAAAAGAAAATCATAAGAAAAAGTTAAACCAAAGTCTCAACTCTCTCCGAATAACAAAAAAGAACCATGTGTCATTGTGAGAATACGTGGAGAGGCCTCATCGGCCCTCAGCATGTTTAAACGTGTATAATTTTGACTCGCGGTTCGTTGTAACGAAGAGTATATTTGTATCATCTAGATGCGTGTGTCTTCGACGCGTGGATGTATCCAAGGATGGCAGGCTGTCGTTTTTGAGCCAGGAAGGAACGCTTCTGCTTCACCAACAGCGGCAGAGTAGTCTTCCAGTCTCGTCTCGCTCGAATACGGCTTGACATATTTGTATATTTGTTCCTGTGATGAGTTTTTTATTTTTATATACATATATATATATATATATACATATATATATACATATATATATATATATATGTATGTATGTATATATGTATACGTTATAACGTTGTTGTACTTAAATACGGAAGAATTCGTGATTCTCGGGAAAACGAGTCCATTGCACTTTGGTCCTCTTCTCAGAGGAAGAGTCTCTCTCTCTTTTTTTCTGTCTGTGTCTGTCTGTCTCGCAAACAAGTAAATCCACGACAAAATATAATAAGCAAAGAAAGAAACGGAACAGAACGGCGCTCTCGGAGCCTCTCTAAATTCTTCTCTCCGCTTCCTAAACGTCTTCGCGCGGATCGCACGAGGTAAGGCTCGAGCGTGCATTTCGCTCGGCTCTGAAGTCTAGATCGCTGGCGACGATTATCAGACGTCGCGTCACTTCCTCTCTTCTTGGTGTTGTTGATGGGACTGTTGTTGATGGGACTGTTGTTGATGGGACTGTTGTTGTTGTTGTTGTTGCTGCTGTTGCTGCTGCTCCTGATTAGTCTTAACGAGGCTATACGCGTGACTCCTGTACTTTGCTGGGGGGTCATGAAGCGACAGAGGCTGCGGATGCGGTGGCGGTGGCTGTTGTTGCATCGAATGCTGATGCGGACTCGAGGGTGGGTTCATGCTGGACATCGAGAGATCCGTGGGCATGTCCATCTCGGGTTCCATGCTGCCACCGGAAAGCGAGCCCTCTTCTTCGGGTTCGGACTTTATTCGCATCTGCTGGCGCAGCAGTGAGATGTTCTTGATGTTCTTGAGTTCCGTGGGATTGCGGAGGAACCTGCGAATGTCGAGCATAAAGTTAGACAAGCGGTCAATCGCAGAGTGAGAATCGTTCGCCGAGCATCAGGGGTACTTACTGGTAGCAGTGACGTTCGCCTTGGACCTTTCGCAGGATGTTGACACGGTAGTAGTAACGCAGCGCGCGGCTCATCTTATCGTAGTTCATCGAGAGGTGGTTTTTCTGGATACCCCAGAGTCTGGCGAGGCCGGGAGGGTCCACGATCTTGAAGACCCCAGTTTCCCTGCTCTTCCAGGCGATGTAGTGTGTGTAACGCTGCGATGGATCGTTCAGCAATTGCTGCAGAAAGTCCCAGAGTAATCTGCCATCTGAGGAAAAAGGTCTGTTGGTTATAAAAGGAAAACACAGCAGCGTGGAAAGATATATGGATGGGAATTATTGCTAGAGACATAAAGGCGCTACTTACTCGTATTGGGTTCAGGCGAGTCACTGGGGAAAAACTCGCGCGCGGCGCTGCTGGCGCTCGCGCTGGCCGGCCTGAAGGCTCCAGGCGTGAGTGGCATCATCTGAGGTGGTAAGGTGGGACTGGGCTGGTCCTTGACGCAGACCTCGCTGAGACGCTGAGCGGCGAGAGCCGTAGGTGTGGCGGGTGGGCTGGAGCTACCGAGTTGTTGATTGTCTTCGTCGGAATCGCTCTTGTAGGGGTGTCCAGCTTGGTTGTTGCCGTCGGCGCTGCTAGCGTGTCCCGGTGATCCGGCTTGGCTGTCGACGGACGGTGCTGGCGAGAGGGTAACCGAGTTCGCGGACATGAGGGAGGCGAGGTTAGCCGCGTAGGGACTGTCGACCCAGGTGGGCGTCGGTGGGTGCGAATGGGGACTGAGGGGATAGGCGGTGGCGGCCGAGGGCCTCGTGGGCGTCACCGGAGATCCCGGCAGACAGCGTTGCAACTGGTTGAAATCGCGAGCCAGCATGCCCAGGACGTTGTGCAAGACGTCACCGGCTCCGGGGCAGCGTTCGCCGAGGTCGGCTTTGGTCAGCAGACACAGGGCCTTGCCGTTCATCTGGAACATGTCCATGTCGAACTGAGGCAGATCGAATTCGCGCTCGGCCCAGCGCAGGAAGGCGGCGACGTCCTCGCGAGACCATAGTCGGGGATCCGAAGCTGCGAAGAAAGGGCAGTGAAAGTTAGTTGCGTACTTCGTGGATGTTGGCGCGGATCGAGTAAATAAAATAAGTATCGTGTGTATAAATACCGAGACTGCTGGGTAGGTGGGTCTTGAAATCGAGAAGAGGACTCGGCGGCGGGTGAGCCGTGGGCGAAAAGGTCATGGCCGGCCCGTAGCGCCAGAGCAGGTCGGTAGGGCTGAAGGGCAGCGAGATGCCCGCCGGGAGTCGGGAATCCATACCCGTCATGCCGCTGCTGGCCCCGGAGACCGGTGGTAGCTGCGGCAGCTGAATGTTTGGCAGTAATTTCATTTAATCTCCTCCGCGCTCTGCAGCTCTGCACCTCTGCAGCGTTTCTCCAGCTCTGCTAGAAGCTGCTTGCTTCGAGTCTCCTTATCGTCTCGCTGTATTTCCGAAAGAATCTGCAAAGAAGACGAGATTTCCAGTCAGTTGAGTCGAAATTTCCTTTCGTCGCGCTCCATGTATATTGATATACGTAGTAGAAAAAGTCAAGCAAAGAACAAGAGAAGCAGGAAGGGAGTATCCGCCGGTTGAGATTTGCATGTACACGCGCGGCGCGCGACACTTCCGTTCTCTCCTTTTTCTTTTCAACGCATGTAGAAAGCGATGGTTGCTCGGGCAATGCGAGGAAACGCCGCCGCCACTCGAAATCCATTAAGCGATAAGACGCTCTTCTGCTCGTCTCTCTTTCCCACGCGAGCCAGCGGAAATTCATTTTACCGATGAATCTATTACACTATATAGTCGGAGAATCTAGATCCATCGCGCTAATAATATGCGCATGAACAGCTTAAATTGCAAGAGCATCAAGAGTTGCGAGAGAATTGGAAGAGAAGAATAGGGGGAGACAATTCGCCACTCAACTCGCACAAGTTTGAGCATATAAAGGAATGCGGGAGGGAGAAAAGAATTTCGGGAACTACCCGCGTCGCTGCGGAGAAAAGCTGCGGAGAAAAGCTGCGGAGAAAAGCTGCGGAGAAAAGCTGCGGAGAAAAGCTGCGTTTATTCCAGTCGCCTTATTATGAAGGAGTAGCCTTATCAAGGAGCCTTGAGACAACGTTCATATTATATATTACGCCATGTGCGCGTATACTCAGCTCGGTGCAACTCCGCTGTGTGCACTTCCGAGGCGTCGCCGTCAACGTCGCGCTTTCACGCTGCGCGATTTCGCAAGAGGCGTCAATTTCCAACGAAATCCCATTTCCACAGAGAGCCTCGCCACCGCCGGTGTGAAAGTCCGAGCGTATACACCAGTAGTGAGTCTGACTCTCGAGTACGAGGCGTAATCGTAATCCGAGGCGCTCTCTCGGCGATGCGATGACGCAACAGAGCAACAAGCTTCATTTTTATTTTTTATTTTTTATTTTTTATTTTTATTTTTATTTTTTATTTTTTATTTTTTTCCTTTCCTTTCCTTTCCTACGTCTCGTCGCGGCACATCTAGACTTCTTTGTTTCAACGCCATTGTAATCGATATCTGTGCGTATCGATTACGCAGAAATATTTTCGATCTCGTGGATTTTCCACTGGATGGAAACAAAGGCCGTGGTTACGCAGAAAGAGAAGAGCGCAAAAAGCAGCCTTTCCCATACCGCAGGTATTTATTCCAAGCTTAGAAATGAGCATGTCGCGTGTATATACACGTCTAAAACGCGTCACCCCAATGCTCAATGAGATAATGCTCGATCTGACGCAAGCTGGAAGCTGCTAGAGTACCACCGAGAGAGTCAGCGCGGCGAAGCCTCTTTTATGCGGCGAGAAGAAACCGAAGAAGAGAAGACTAAGGAGGAGAAAAAGGAAGAGAGAAGAGGAAGGTGGAGGAGGAGGAGGAGGAGGAGGATTTCCTGGTGCAGCCAACGGCACATCGACCTTCGTGTGCTGCGAATTTTCTTCTCGCGCTCTTATTCTGAGGCAAAAAGCACTGTTTTTTATCTCCCGCGAGAACTACTCCGGGTCTCTCATCGTTGCGTAGTTTATTTCGGCGACCGAGTATAATTATAAACCTGACAGTGCAGCGTTTGGCTTCCCCTTCGACCAAAAGAAAAGACTTTGTCTCCGGAGCTTTTGTGTCTTCACGGAATTACGAGGTGAAAGCATAAGTCGCCGTATCGAGGAGTAGCTCGCGTTCGAAAGTGTGCGTGCGTCTTGCCATTGTGCAGCGACGCGCTTTTCCGTGACGTAAGGCGCATACCGCGCTGCTCTCAAAAAGATAAACGAAAAAATAGAATCGGCACTTCGCAATTCTGATATTGTAAAAAGCGCGCGCATCGAAGGGGGAAAGAATAAAACGAATGACGAACAATGAAAAAGAATAACAAAGAAGAATTAAAGAAGAAAAAAGAAGAAAATGACGAATGAAAGAGAATAAAACGAAGAAACGGCAGCAAGCACGGCGGCGAGTACATAAGAAAGCGAAAATTCCACTGGGCCAAGTAGTCAGGTGCTGCGAGCTCGCGCGCGAGCGGTTAAGTAATCGCGGCGAGCGTTGTGTGCACGCCTTGCAGCTATTGCAACACACTTATATAGACTCTAAGACAGAGAGAGAGAGAGAGAGAGAGAGAGAGAGAGAGAGCCATGCCCGACTTTTCTCTATTCTCTCTTTCTCCGATTTTCTACCAGTAAATAACTATATAATACGGTGGCGTCGGTGCTGCTCGTTCAATTACACCGCTAATACTCGCGCACTTATAGAATGTAGAAGAAAAGATAGCCGCAAGTAGGAAATGGTATTGTGTGCGAGGCCGCGCAACAGCTCGAACGTCTTTCGAAAGAGGGAAACGCGCTAGCCGGAAGTTCCAGCCGCGCGACCTCGACGCGACTTCTTCGACTTCTGTTAATGTGTGCGTGTCCTTTATTCTTCTCTCTCCCACGAGACCGTCGCTCAGTTCCGTTCGACTTCTTCGAGTCTCGCTTTTTTCTATACGCTTACACTCTACATTCTATGTAACATCATTATGTCACTAATCGCGCGAGATTCGACGAGACGATTTACGCGAGAGAGAAAGATAGATGCGAAGAAAAAAATCGTTATGCAAACGTCATTATCCAATCGAACCATCTCGCACCTAATCCTTCGTTAATTAACACGCACACACCATTACGGAACGCGTGTGTGCGTGTGTGCGTGTGTTACGCGACGCGTATCCCGTGCCGAAAATTTCGGCTTCTTACCGATCATAAAGAATAGACGGCTCGTCTTGTATGCTCGTCTAGATATGTAAGAAGGATCTCGTGGTTCACCGTAATCGTTGTAACAAGCGCAACCACGCGTCCATCCCTTATCGCCACTTTTTCGTCGAGATACGCATATAAAAAACGTAGGACGCTTTTTCGCAAATACCCGTCGAACGCGCATCCGCGCGTTGTCTAACAAATGCCAATTGATCTCTCGTATAGACGCGAAAAGTAGCGGCCAATTAGAGCGGTTCATCGAGAATTCAGTCGATGTCTCTCGTAAAGTGCGCATCCTCTGCTCTAGCCGATGTCTCCTCAATCGTGTGGTCTATGGGAAAAGACTCGGAGGAGCAAACACAGCGCGTGTACGTCTGGGACAAAGTGTGCACACCGCTTCGACATTCGTTATGGACTCTTCTCGGAAGAAGAAAATTCCCGATCTCGGAGCGAAAAATTCCAAGAGAGAGAGAGAGAGAGATTGTAAATCGCGGGCATAATTTTCCGCAAGAGCATCGAGGAAGAGAAAAACCGGACGATGACGTGCTCGCAAAAAGAGGAAGAACGAGAAGTGAGAGAGGGAGAAGCGAGACGGAGCGAGGAAGCACCTTGAAGCACGACGAGCGAATCAAAGATTTATCATAAAGTATAGCCAAAGAGGATTGTATAATGGCTATGATCCTTTCTCCCGGCGTCGCGTCTATATCGTAACGCGACTCGCGCAATCCGTCTCTCTTTCCCAATCGATTGCTGCCGTTGCTCTACACCCTTCCGGGTTATAATGTTCGGAAAAAAAATCCGTCCGCTTTCTTGCGTGCACGGCTTGTATATTATAGAGCTGAGACTCGCTCGTTTTTCCTTCCCTCCTTCCCTCCTTCCCTCCTTCCCTCCTTCCCTCCTACCCGAGCCAAGGGCGTACGGAAAAGTTACACCGAGGTTGACGAACGCGATTGCTAACTCTATTTAAACATGTTTTTCTCCGAAACGCGTGAATATCCACATTCGTGTACACATGTAAATGTAAACTAGTATAACTATGAACTCTCGCTGTTCACCTGTTGAATAGGGAATGACGCGCGGACATAGTATCGATTCCTTTATACATATATACATACTGCGCGTCCACCTTTATAATACATAGTCATCGTAACGATCTGACTCTCGTGTCGCGTGAAATTTCCGTCGTCGAAAAGAGATAGAGAAAATATCGCACAGACTTGATCAGTATACTGTACGGTTGTTAGAGCGCTGCGCTGCCCGATTACGCGCGCGCGCGCGTCGGGCTCGTTACGTGAATAGACATAACGCATAACAGGCTGACCGAGCGAGTTACGCGGCCGTATAATACATAAAGCATCGTCTGTGTGTAACCTGCTTACAAACGCGTCTACTACGCGCGCCTCTGTGTAATATACTCTCACGCAGTACTCTATACGCAGGAAGGAGAAAGTCCAATTTTGTATACGCGTGCGCGTATAGAATCGTATAGAAAACGCTCACGCCCACCAATTTCTACAGGGATGGCTCTCATTTTCGCGCACCTAGCCGAGTGTACGCTTCGATATCGCATGGAAAATTCGGTTTTATATATCGAGTTCAATCACATCACGAAGATAACGCGAGAGACCTTTCGCGTCAACGATCCGATTATTATACACCTGTATATACCTATACAGAAGACAAGTCCTATGTATTTCACCTTATGTGAGTGACGCAAGCAGTAGAATTCACACACCGTCGGTAATGCGTATGTGTATATACCCTCGGGCGTTCAAGAGTTCGCCGACCAAATCAAGGTCTTCTCCCGCAGTCTCGCTCTCTCTCTCTCTCTCCCTCTCTGGATCGGCGTCGCTTTTTTCGATAACAGTATTATACGGATACGAGAGAGAAAAAACGTGATTTCGAACAGTGAAACGACAACGACGGAAGAGTCAGCTCCTCGGAGTCAATCAGTCGCGAGCGAGATAATTACAGCAGTCTATATAGCTATGTATGTATATATATATACATATCTCCCCCCCCCCCCTCTCTCCGTTATCTCGCGCGGATTTCGACACGTCGGCGTGTCTTATACATTCGTGAAGAAAAGACGCGTGCACGCGCGTTCTTATCTTTCCCTCCTCCCTCTCTCTCTCTCTCTCTCTCTCTCTCTCTCTCTCTCTCTTTCGTTCCGGAACTCTCCGTGTTTGTGGTAATGCTTAGAGAGATCATATCGGTACAGGCGCGTAGTCTCATGATTTTAGAGAACTGTCGCAAAATCTGTTTTCATATATATATACTATATATATATTATATGGCAGCTTTGCGCAGGCAAAACGATCTATCATTTGGGATTTTGTTTGTTCGAGATAGCTAGAGTGTTATTGATTGATTTCGGCTACCGATTATTGAAACAATTTTTACTGCTGCACTAATGAGTAGTGTGAGTATAAAGCACATTTATGTAGATCATCGAATGTATATTGATAAGACAAAAGAAGACACATTAAAATACAAGCGTTTATATATGGATTTTGCGACTAGTATGCTTCCGCGTAGTTGCGCAGCATTCTTCAAGGCTCTATTACATATTGCAGCCTTGTTCACTTGAACCGACGCGCGACGACGTCTCTCTATCTAGATCGATGATCTTGTACAATTCATCCAAATTTTATCGGTTTTGCAATTTGATGAATTTTTCGTAAATAGTAAGATTACCGACAGATTATACGACACTTTTTTTTAGAAGCTGAACACATTTTTTAATCAATATAATAAGCACGCTCCTCGACAGAAGCGCTTGCTCGCGTAGATCAGCTACCGAGAATATAATCAATGCGTCATCCCGCAAATTCAATTCGCCTTATCGTCCCTCAACCTCCAGGACCAATTACAAACATACACGTGAGCGCATGTGTAGGCGCTGCAGCATGCAGTGCTCGAGGCAAGCTGATAAACGCCTTTGACGACGACGCGCCGTGTCAGTGACCGGAGAGAGAGAGAGAGAGAGAGAGAGATAGAATATACCGCGGTATATATATGAGTGAGTGTGTGTGTGTGTGAGTGTGTGTGCGCGCGAGTGTAATATACACATATATAAATGTCGTGTAGGTACGCGTATGTAGCCCGGGGCGTCAGCGGTAGTGCCATCACCTGTGAACGGGAAGCGATTTCGATCGGAGGCTCGCAAGGAATACATTATCGAGAGATTCTTTCGGGACCAGGCTCTATACGCAGGCGAAAACGGAAATAATTATGGAAGAGGTTTTTTGCTCCTTCTCCTCTCTCTCTCTCTCTCTCTCTCTCTCTCTCTCTCTCTCTCTGTCCGATACTTATAAGTGTGCAGCATCGCAACGCACGCACGGCTAAAAAGAGAGAGACACGCACACGCGGAAACGCGTTTACATAGTCGGCAACGATATTTACACCCTGGCCTCCTCCTTCTTCTCTCTATATACGGCAGCAGCGGCCACTATACACAAAGCGCGACCTGTAAAAGGTTCTCTAGCGGTACACTACCTCTCCCCGACGTCTATAAAATCGCGCTAGCGCCTCGGATTCTTCTTCATCGTCTTCTTCTTCTCTGGCTTTCGTCGCCTGCTGCAACGCACACATGGAACAATCCGCAGTCATCTTACGTTTTCTGCTCTTTCTTTATTCTTATTCCGTTCACCTAATAACGCACATCGCTGCAGCAACACCCGAATTTATGTACAGTTACGTATATAGGTATACGGTTATGCGTGTGTGTGTGTGTGTGTGTGTGTGTGTGTGTGTATTATGTTCTCTCTGATCTCATACTCTGCGCTTTATCGCTATATAAGCTTCCACTCTTGCGCATATACATTAATAATAACTATACGATCGCAAGAGGCTACACTTTTTCTCCAAAGATTACGTATTATACGAGATATATGGAGGATGGCGACGATCGACCGAAAATTCCGAGGGACAAACCATGCGTGATGAGATAGAACGGCTCTTGGGAGAGAAAAATAGCTAGCCCCGAAGAGAGAAAGAAAAATAAGAGCGAAGGCTAAAGAAGGACGAGTCACCTGTTACTCGTTTTCAACTGAGAACCCCTGCATAGCCGTGCTCGACGCAAAAGAGAGCAGCTCGGCTGCACGTGCAGCAGCAACAGCAACAGCAGCAGCTCGACCGGAAGTCGATAAAAAGGCCCCGCTTCACCCTCGTCACTCGAGAGCACGGAGAGGAGAGAAAGAGAGGAAGAGAGAAGAGAGAAGAGAGACGAGAGAAGAGAGACGAGAGAAGAGAGACGAGAGAAGAGAGAAAGGCTGAACGGAGCGCCTCTGGCTGCTGTTGCTGCTGCCTCGTCATGGGAACGGCCCATCGGTCCACGCGGCGGACCTTAAAGCCCCGGGACTTAAGTGGCTCTCCCTCTCCTCTCCACAGCTCCTTCGTGTTGCTGCTGCATGCGTATGTATACTTGTACCTATATAGGTATAACAGAAAGAGAGAGAGAGAAACTGAGTGGAGGAGAGAGGTTTTGACTCCCTTTTCTTTCTTTCAGCCCGCATCGCGTTGCGGCTCGACCGAGAGAAGAAAGCGAGAGAGAGAGAGAGAGAGAGAGAGAGAGAGAGAGAGAGAGACCTCTGCGTGTCCTTTCTTCTTTCATTCTTTCTTTTCTATACCTCCTTTCTGTACCTCCCAGCTCTTATTGTTATTGTTCTTAGAGAGTTTAGATGGTCGTCGCGAAAATGGAGTAGACTCCGTGTATATTTATATACGTATAAACCACCTGTTGGATTTCGTTATCATTCGCGGTGCCTTTAATTGAGCCGTTTCACGCGGCGCTCGCTCGCGCTCCATACCCGCAAAAAAACCAGCAGCGGTAGCAGCAGCAGTAGCAGCAGGAAGAACTTTAACAGTAGCTGCGACTGTGGCAGCGTCGGTGCGAAGGACGAACGAAGGAAAAAAGCGCAGTCGCACTTGTTGCTCGCTGGCCTATGACTCTCCGCTCTTCCGACAGATATATATATATATATACAGCTCTTTTTTCCCTCTTGGATTTCAGATAGTTTTTTACACTCTCACGCGCCGCCGAATAAATAAAGCAACCAGACACACGCACGCAAACAAACCTCCGTCAGTCCGAGATTTACGTCAACAACCACTGAGTCACACCGAGGCGCGGACAAAATTTCCAAGTGTGAGAAAAAATCGATAAATAAATAATCGATCTCTACCATTGTACAACACAAAGATCCGCAGCAAGAGAGTAGGAGAGAAAGACGTGCCTAGTCACACTCTCTCTCGCGCTCTCTTGCTCCATTGCTGCGGAGTAAACAGAAAAAGAGAGGAGTCCTTCTGAGCAACGACGTCGACAATACCGCGCATTATTATCCCTTCGGGGTAAAGTGCATAGCAGAGATCGAACAAAAGCATGACAAGCGGGGGTGTGAAGGCCTATTTTGGACCCCCCCCCCCTTTCTCTCTCTTTCTCTCTCTCTCTCTCTCTCGATTAATGCCACTATATTGTTCGTCGCGGCGAAAACATTGTTAACGCGCCGCGAGAGCAACACGAACTCCGCCTTACGTTCTCGAAAGTCGGAGTGAGAGAGTGAACACAAAAGCAAAGACTCGCTGTTTGAGAGCGAGAAAGACAGAGAATGAGGAACGCGGAAGTCCGCGACGCGGGATGCCGCCGACGGTCAGTTTCGTTCTTCGGACCCACAGGATTACGAGCCGCTGATGTTGATTCTGGGAAACGGCTTTCGAGAGCCGACCGGATTTTTCTGTATTCAGAGTCTCTCCCTCTCTCCCCCTCTCCCCATCCTCTCCCTCTCTCACGAGGGAGCTTGTAAAGAGGAAACTTTTTTCTTTCTAAAAAAATATTACCGCTCACGAGCGCGCGCGCACACACACACACACACACACACACACACACACACAGAGAGAAGGCTAATTATCGATATATAGAAGGGGGAATACTGTTTATGTGCTTTCAATAACGCACACGCGGAAGTGCAGGAACGAGGCTTACATAACGCGTATTTTGTCTATAGGCGACAAGCGATCGTTAAAAACACATCGCCAATGAGTCCGCTCGCTTGAGACACACGCAGACGCGAGCGCACACACACCAACGCACGATAGTAGGGGCAAGAAATAACAAAGCGCAGCGGCAAAAAAGTCATCATGCTAATGCGCGCTGCTGCAGCGCGGAGAGTAGCCGCCTTTTTAGCTGGTCATTATTTCCGGCATATCGGTGCTGCTGTGCCTAGAAGCCGTAAGTACTCAAAATCAATCTCGAGCTCGCCTCTTATTACTGTAGGCGAAAAGAGGCTTCCCGAGAAGTGCATCGATCACCGCAATGCAGACTGAACACAGCCCTCGCTCGCGTTAGCTCGAAAGAAGAGAGGAGGAGAGAGAAAAAAAGTAAAACAGCCGCACACACCGGACTCCCCTGTAAGAGGATCCTTGGCTTGTCGCGGCAATATTTTCCAAGCTCGCCCATCTCGTGTTGCCTCCGCACGGTGCCTCCGCACGGTGCCTCCGCACGGTGCCTCCGCACGGTGCCGACCAAGGACCGCAACCTGCGGCATGTCGCGCACACATGCAGACGCGACGCCTTCTTTCGCGACGCTTCCTTCGAGGAAAGCAGGAAATGCGGGACAATTCAAAACGACCGCCTCCGATCTCGCTGCAGAGCGTGAGAAAAAGAAAACTGAAGGAGGCTGCTGTCTTGGCTCATACACGCGCCAGTAGTACTCGAAAGCAGAAGGCCAACGGAAACCTGTTCGAAGATTAACAAGAGGAGTCAAAGAAAAAGAGAGAAAGAGACAAGTGTGTGCCCGTGTGTGTACATCATTTTCGAGTGCGACGAGGTGGAGGGACAAAGCCGCGCAGATATGTAGTACGCATTGCACGAGCTTAAAGCGCCAGTTAGTAATAGAACTCTATTTACAGAAAATCTGCTTATCCACGTCCGTCTCCGCGATTTGCCGAGCTTAGTCTCTTAATTGCGCGGACAGATCAACAAGTCTATACAACTATCTGGTATACGATATATACGACATATACGATATATGTGTATATTTACCTGCGCGCGGTGACAGGCTTATAACGAACTAATCCGCCGAAGCCAATGACGTTCGGCCCAGGGGTACTTGACGAAAATCGTCATAAATTACCGGCTCATTGCCAGTGCGCGTTGCGGTTTTCTCATCATCTTTCGGCTGGCTCAAAGAGAGGCCAGTGGACTAAGGAATTCCAAAGCGCGCGCGGTCCTTCTTCCGACAAAAATAAAGCTTCCTCGCGCGGGATATATATGTGTATTTATATTTATCTCGGTAGTAACTGACGTTTCGCGTTTCGCGTTCCGCGTTCCTCTTCCGCGGCCCGACGACTCGATTTAGCTGCCGGACGAGCCAGTAGCAGCCAATACTCGTCTTTCTGAATTCTATTGAAAAATAATACGAGCTCGCGTCATATTTTTAGCTGCACGTCGCGAGCGTGTACCTCGAGCGCGCTCACATCTCTCTCTCTCTCTCTCTCTCTCTCTCTCTCTCTCTCTCTCTCGATACATGCCGAGTATTAAAAATTATCTCGGTCATAGAGACGATTACGCGAACGGCTCACTTGAGTAAAGGAGGAGACCGACGTACCGATAGGAAATGAAAAATATCATCGATAAGCCACCTTCTAGGGAGTTTGCGAACAAGCCGTATACAATAGCTCAAGAAAGAAGACGAAGCTCAGGCACACGCGCGTACTCGTGTAAACTATTTTCGAGGCAGCTTCTCTCTTTCCGGCGCGCTTAGTGTTCTATTTCGCGCGAGAGAGTATACAAGAGATAGATAGATAGATAGAGAGATTGGGAGAGGGGGGGGAGAGAGAGAGAGAGAGAGAGAGAGAGAGAGAGAGAGAGAGCTTTCTCGTGAGTTCGTCCACGCATGAGCCACTGGTCGTTTCTTCGCGTCGGACTCTATTATTACGCCTTCGGACCGGGAGCTTGAGCAGCACGTCGGTATTATTTGTACACCTGCCAAACGGGCCGTTACTTCCGTCTCTCGTCTCGTAGCTGGGATGGGGGAGCCGGACGCCCGAGTCCCGATTTGGGAAGCAGCTCGGGCCAACGGACGACTCGCGCCAATATTTCCCGGCCGCCGAATTTGGTGATGCGCGCGATTTACGCAAATTTAATAACTAGCTATATTGTCCGCGATAGGAGCAAGTGCTATACTAATATGCAACGCTGAAGAATCCCGTGAACGCGCGAGCTGTAGATTCTAGAGGTGTATAAATATGCCCCAGAGGAGGAAGTGGCTGGCCGATAATAGATCGCTTCTCTCTCTCTCTCTCTCTCTCTCTCTCTCTCTCTGACCGTAGGCGAATATTACGGCGCGAATTTAAGAGCCGCTGTGCGCACAGTGAAGGAGGAAGCGGATAATGCAGACATTTTCCCGTTCGGCATGCGGTTCTCTATTGTTTGGATCGCATACGTATGGATACGCGCGGGAGTAACTGATGTGCACCGTATATTGTACATCGTACTGTAGATTTTCGAAGACTCGAGAAAAAAGAGCGTTGAGCAGGAAGAAGCGGTAACCGGACTGAAAAAAACTGGCTTATACGGAGGAGAAATTGCAAGAAGCTATACAATAGATGATGAAGAGGAAGCTGCTAAGCTCTTGTATCGGATTTGATTAGTAATAACAGTCATCCTCCGCAGAGGGGCATCATAGGAAATGCTAGCCACGAGAAAAGAAAGAAGCGACGAACTTCACGAAAGAGAAGAAGAAGAAGAAGAAGAAGAAGAAGAAGAATAAGCATCAGGCGCGAAGCGGAGCAAAAAGGGTCCGAGCGAGAGAGAGAAGGCCCGCCTCCTCGTGTCTCCTGTAGAATATACACACAAGAAGCGGCGGCGCATTCTTC
This sequence comes from Apocrypta bakeri, assembly GCA_018906985.1. Classification (NCBI taxonomy): domain Eukaryota; kingdom Metazoa; phylum Arthropoda; class Insecta; order Hymenoptera; family Pteromalidae; genus Apocrypta; species Apocrypta bakeri. The sequence goes on along the minus strand of JACCIA010000008.1, from coordinate 1,584,494 downwards.
CCTTCCACGGAGGAGTATATACTCCGGATGCCATCCATCGTATCCGCTAAGAAGCCAGAGAGACCTGCTCTCTCGCGTCCGTCCTTTTGCTCTGTTTTTCGCAGCCTCGCCTCTCTCTCTCTCTCTCACTTGGTACAGAACGAGAGAGAGAGAGAAAGAGCTGCGGGAGACGATCGTCTCTCCCGCGGAGAAAGAGCGAACGTCCGAGGACACGTTGATCAGGAGGGAGGGAGGGAGGAGCAGTTAAGCGAAGGACGGGAGAGAGAGAGAGAGAGAGAGAGAGAGAGAGAGGAGGATCCGTGCTTCCGGTCCGGATACAGACCGGTTATTCGCCGTCCCTGTCTTGAGCCGCAGCAGCTCTCGAAGCAGCATTGCAATATGTGCATTATATACCTTCAACGAACATTCTCTCTTTCTCTCCCGAGTATATAACGAGTATACCGTTAGCTTGTCCATCTCTTTTTCGCATACGTTCGATGGGTTTTTGTCGAAAAGCCTCACTTCTATAGCTAATCTATTGTCTATACAGCTCGAACCCGAGTGATCTTTCTTTTTTCTCCTGGGTTGAGCACCGCTGAAGCGAACGAGTTGATAAAGAAGGGCGTGCGATGTCCCCTCTCCCTTCTCCTTTCCTTCTCACTGGAATATGCAGCCATGAGAGCTTCTCCACAACTGTGCGGCGACACTTGTATACTGAATAAATCCCAACAAGTCTCGTATAGACGCATTGATGATAATTCGCATTGATTGTTCGCATTGATTGTTCGCATTGATTGTTCGCATTGATTGTTCGCATTGATTGTTCGCATTGATTGTTCGCATTGGCTGTTCGCAGTGATCGTTCGCGTCGATTTTTCTGCACTTGGACGTTAAATATTATATATAAGGCAAAGAGCAACTAGCTATGCGAAGCAAGAGAACAGGAAGAGAAGGTGCGCGAATTATGCCCGTCGCCAGCTCCCGGAAACTGGCGCTGCCTCGAGGCACGGCATCTAAAGCAGCTTCTTCTTCTTCCTACATACCATATAGCTATGGAACATACAACACGGATAGCGAGCGAGCGACAAAGAAAGACGAAACTATAATACAACGACGCAGACGACTCTTATCGAGATAAATGGCGCCTTCGACGATATAGCTATACAAGACGGCTTATCGCGACCTTAACGATCAAGCTTTCTTCTTTACTCCCCCCGCTTCTCACCCCCCGCTTCTCACCCCCCGCTTCCTCGTTCTACCCTCCTAGTCTCTAGCAACCCTCTAGGGTAGAAAATCCGTTCTCCCCTCGCTACGGCTGCTTCCGCTTCGCTTCGCGCTTCCGGCTTCCGGCTTCCGGCTTCCGGGTTCTGCAGCTAGCTCCTCTCCTCCAGCTCTCGGCAGAATTATATGAGCGCGCGGAAGTGCCCGGGACGCTCCCCCTATACGTCACCTACACTACCTACACTACCTACACTACAACGCGCTTGCCCCCATCTATGTTGCCTCTACGCGTGTATGCGTTATATTTGAAAATTCGCTTTTTCTCGCTTTTCCGTGAATTTTCCAACGCCCTCTGTGTACACGACAGGTTGAATTTAATGCCCTAGGAAGATTTTTTCGACTCAGCGTGTGTCCGTTGCAGGTAGGAATTCCAGAATAGAGGGGGTGGACTATATCTTTTCAACAAAAATAAACGTATATGTGTTCCGACACACTCCCGAGTGAGCTTTTGCGCTACTAAACCAAGAGCAAAAAAAGTGCAGGCGTAAAATATTTCTCCCTCTATAGATTCTCTATAGGACAAGGGCGTTTGGCCAATTGCTAGGTGCTTGCTCCTAAGTAGCTGCGCGAAAGTAGATCAAATGTACTGCAAGCTCCTTCACGCTTGTCCTGTGTAAACGCGAGAGCGCTAAACGCTTTCAAAAAATCTTCTATAAAGCGATTATGAGAGAGAGAGAGAGAGAGAGGGAATGAAATCGATTTGTTTATTGACAATGTACGCGTTTCTTTGTAAGTTCTTCTACATTTCATTATTCAAAGGAGAGTTTAAAAAAAAAAGATGAAAAACTGCACGAACAAAAGGGAAGAGTATTCACAGTAGGAAAAAGTTGCGCTAAGAGAGAAAGAATCAGCGGTTAATGGAGAGAAAGGTACTGTCCATTAGTAAAAGCACCGACGAAGCTCTTGCGCTTAAGCAAAGCTCTCCCGGGCTCGTCTATATATACACGCACACTTGCGCGCGCGCGTGAGCTTGCGACCACGAGTACAAAGGGTCTTTTGCTTCCGGATTCGCGGTAGCGGCACACAAAGTTCGCGTATAAACTCGGCCGGTTCTCTGTGTTCGCGCATAGTTATACAAAGCGACAGTAAGAGAGAGAGAGAGAGAGAGAGAGAGAGAGAGAGCGGGAAAAAGAGACCGAGAGATGGCAGCAACTGCGCGACTTTCGCATATACACTGCATCACAAAGGGACGCTGTGCTAATGCTCGAGAGGGAGGCTGTAAAAGTGTGCTGTAACTTCTTTTTCATCGTCGTCGTCATCACTCGTACACACACAGAGCCTTTAAAAGAGTGTATGTGCGTTTGAGAGAAAGAGAAGTGGCGCAAGTACAAGTATCATAGCTATTGAGTTTTTCCTCCGATTATTCTTTGAACACACATACACACACGACACACACACGCACGCGCGCGCGCGCGCGTATTCACATATACAAACATGCAGAATGCACGAGAGAGGCCAGAAATAACCGACAAGTCAGAGAGCGCGGTCAGACGCGGAAGTGGGCAGTTCCGGGGTGATACGTCAGCCGGCTTACACGACAATCCATCAGAGCCAGAGTCGAGTATAGCAGCAGACAAGCCTCTCTCTCTCACTCACGCACACACATGCACACACATGCACACACATGCACACAGAGATATTACGAGTCGTTCGCGTGTCCTCGCGAGTCGCGACTCGTTACTTATTCATGCAAGCGAGCGCGGTTCCGCTGCAACCCACACTCTCCGAGATGCAGAGATGCCGTCTGCTCTCCTTCAATACCCGAAGATTTCCCACTGTAACGCTCAATCGCATATGCCATGTCTGCAGTTTGATTTTTCAGCGCGAGCAAATGAAAATAAAGCGACGCCTTTGCGATCTCTACGCGGAGACGATAAAGTCAACGGAGAGAGAGGGAGAGAGGGAGAGAGGGAGAGAGCGCGTGTGTGCGTATGTGCGTATGTGTATGTGAGATCGAGCAAGCTCGAGTAGCTCTTTGATACGAGGTTTTCGTTAATTCTGTTCGCACACGTCGCAGCCACAAAAATAAATCGAGGTAGCCGAGACGAGTGTATTGTACAAATCGTCGTGAATTTCCATCAAATGTCTACAAGACTCTATATACATATCTCTTTCTCTGTACGTATCTGTCGTCTGTGTACATACGCGCGAGTTAGGAAAAATCCGACGACAGCTCATTGTTTTCGACGAGTTCGACCGCTAGGCGAATATATATGTATGTACATACGTACACGCGCGAACACGCACGCACACACATAGTGCAGAAGCTTCCGGAGAGTAAGCACCGTGCGATAAGACGGTATATACATTGCGCTTGTATTCTGAGAAAGAGAGAGAGAGAGAGAGAGACTACAAGTCGATGAGTAAACAGCACGTTCTTGACGACGACGTTTCCGGCGTTGTAGATATTATCGAGAGATAGTAAGAGAGACAGAGAAAGGGAATATAGGAAAACGCAAGTTTTGCAGTTTTGTTTACGACGAAGAGTAGAGTGAAAATCAATGTATACATATAGCGTATATCCTCACCTTTGAACTTGATCGATTCCCCTCAGCAACAATGCTGCGGCTGTGTATCCTCAGAGTTCATCGGTCACACTGACACCCGCACATCGACGAAGATAACTAGGAGCGCTGTTGACGCTGTTGCCGCCGTTGCCGCCGTTGCCGCCGCAAATGCGTGCGTATCGACGACTCGCGCGGAAAAACAAGTGTCAGCTGAGAGGACGAGGATGCTGCGTCTCTCTCTCTCTCTCCCTTTCGGTCTGTACAGAACGGGTATGTATGTGAGGTACACGGGTCTGCGGGCGAGGCGCTGAGCACGTGAGACTAGCGCAATTGCACCTTATCTGCCTCTGTATAACCAAGCGTATATATACGCGCACGAGAACTGCTACCGCTGCAAGAGCGAGAGAGAGGAGAATCCAAAGATCCGCGCGCGCGCGCGCACACAAGAGAGCACACAAGAGTCGGCTTGTCCGATATACAACAGTAGTTCGCACACACTCGCGTTTCTTATTTTCTTTTCTTCTTTTTCTTTCTCAGCCTACCTTCATCGGTAGATGAATGTAACAACAGATGAACGTCTCCTTTCTAAACTGTTGACCTTCTATTTTACTTTTCTTTCGCTCTTGGCAGTCTCAGTCCGTCGGCTGCTCGCGCTCTATTCGCGAAGAAGCGCAGAGAAGCTGAGAAAAAGTCGAAGAAGAGAAGACGAGAAGCACGCTCCGTCCGTCTCGAGGTCTGACGAGCGACTGGCGCTTCGGTGGCTGAGTCGAGCGTAGCTACGTACACTGCAGTGCGAGCAGTGCGAGAGAGAGAGAGAGTAGGCGCACTGTGCGCACTCGTGCGGGCGGAGAGGGGCGTGCTGCCATTGGCGCGGCCCGGCCGGCGAATCAGGGCCCACACCCGGCACCGACGGAAATAGTCGAAGAACCGAGCTACAGCGGGGGAGACGACACTCTGCTCTTACTGCTGTTGCTGCTGCTGCTGCTGATGCTGCTGATGCTGCTGCTGCTGCTACTGCTTCTTCTCTGCAGTAGGTATAGTCTCTCTCTCTCTCCCAACGTACAGTCGGTGGGTGGGGGGCTAGCTCCACTTCCTCGTGTGTGTACGAGGAAGCTGCTGCTGATTTTCTCTCTCTCTCTCTCTCTCTCTCTCTCTCTTTCTATCGCGGCTCGATGCGCGAGGGGACACGATGATGCGTGTGATGTATAAATTCGCGGGGAGTGTGTGGGTGCGGAGAGAATGAGAGTATAGAAGGGAAGCTCGTTAAGTCGTTTCTCTTTCTCTCGCGTCGAATTACTGCTGCTTCTTATTCTTCTTCTTTATCGTTCGACACTTTTGCTCTCTCTCTCTCTCTCTCTCTCTCTCTGTCTCTCTCTCGCGCGCGCGCGCTCACTCGTCAAGCTCGAGCGTTTTTTGGGAAAAAACACGCGACAACTTTCCTTTGTTCTTAATAATGGAAAGATTCCGAAACAACTTGTTTGTGCGATGCGCACGCGATGTTATGCTTATGGCTCTTCGATGATCTCTGTCGAGAGGGGAACGCGCTCAATTGGCTCGATTCGGAAGGGCGTCGCTTTTTATTGCCATCCCGCGCGACCGAAGAATCTTTGCACTATATAGATCAGACTCGTAATGTACATATGTGTAAACATGTGTGAGCGCGCTTATGTATGTATATATATACCGGCGCTCTGATTGATTTTGAAATATATAATAGACCGTGAAGCTTGAACTTTCAATTTGAGTCGTGTACGGTTATGGAATATCCGTATAATATATGTGTGTGTGTGTGTGTGTGTGTGTGTGTGTAAACGACTGCTCTGATTATATAGCTACTATCTTTTGAATATCCATATTATATCAGCGATAGGCAATTGATCAGATCGTTAAGATCGTTCGCGCGCGATATAAACATACGAAAATAACCGCGCGAGATTTTTCTCAAAATAATATATAAAAACAACTCGATCAACGTCCACGCCAGGGAGATTATTAATTTATTCGAGATTCTTGTTTTTCCCCGCATCTAATACAACTTATTCGAGTATGCTAATGTCGTAATACATAGGAGATTTCCGAAAAGTCGACGTCTGATAATAATTGAGCCAATTAGAGAAAAGAGTCGTCGAGTGAGAAACAGGTGCGCGCGAAATATACGCGAATCCAAGAGAGAACAACTATATATATCGGTAGAGGTATACGAGTAGAGGTTTATCGAGACGAGATATCAGTAACGCGCAAACGCAAACGAAATTGTGCCAATGTTTGTCCTCAGCAGGCATAATGTGTCCTCCGCGCGCGTCAATGCCTAATCCAAATAATCCGAATCTTGAACGAGGCACACGTGTATTTGCGAAATAAGAGACTATACCGAGAGGTTTATATTTTGAATTTTTAGATACTACATTTTCGCGTTGAATTACTTCGACGTATTATATTTCTCTTATACAAGCGCGAGACAATAATGTCGGTACAGGCTCTTAAGACGTATTCGTCATAATTGCTTTCGGCGCATGAAACCTTTGAGTCTAATGTATATCGTAAAGCATTCATGCTCACCGCGACTTGGCTAACATTCATTCCTGAGCATTTCTGATGTGACGAAATAAAAATAATTCCTCCGATAACGAGAGGAAATTTCTTCATTTCGAAATCGAAAAATTTCTTTCATTTCTTTATTTCACCAGCGGGTTTACGACAATATATCCGAAATAATGAAATTTATTATTATATCCGAACTGTTCGTATTGTTATTCTTCGTATTGCAGATAATTTGTACTGTATAATCATTTGAATGTCAATCTCAATATAATATAAATAGATTGTTGTTTTAGTGAAACTGAGGCTATTTGTATGTGCATCGAAGTTGACAATTTAATTAGGCGTTAACAGAAAAAACAATAATAATCCAGATGTAGCATCTGCGTTGATGGTCGAAAAAAATCGCTATAAAATACGAGGCGTGATTGAAGTTATACTTAAGATTTATCACACCGAGACCGGATAAATGTTATCTAAGCAGAGACTAGATAAAAGTCAGTGGCGGCGATTAAATCGAAGTCGGTTATATTGGCAAGTCGCGAAAATGGCGATTTCTCATCTCTCTCTCTCTCTCTCGTTGAGCAGTAGCGATTCACCTACATTCCTTCGATTACATATAGCCATAGCTATATCCGCTACGACTTAACTGCAGACAGAGCGAAGAGAGCAGAGACTAGCGCACGCGAGCACGCACCAGTCGACTTTACAGTTAGTAAATCAGCGGAGACAAGAGCGCGCGTCGTCCCGCGCTCCCTCTAACTATATCGCCGAGCTTTGGCTTCGACGCGAGAAAACCCCGGCTTTTTAGCGGCATAACTGCAATCGGTATTTATAACATCATACTCATAATAAATACATCTATTTACTCAAGAGCGAAAAAAGAGGAGGAACGTTGGGCTCTTGCGCAGCGTATGGCTTTACTGCCCCGCAACGTCGTCGTTAAAAAGTTATGAAAAAGACGTCTTTTGTAGCTATAGTTAAAAAACTGTAATTACCTCAGTGCACTCGAGGGAGGGAGAGCGAGAGAGAGAGAGAGAGAGAGAGAGAGAGAGAGAGAGAAGTATGCAGCATGCGCGAGAGTTAAAGTTCGCATTCTCCTTGCAAGACCTCTCGAAAGATCGATGCTCGTTTCCGGTATAGTGTGTGCGTATATGTGTGTGACACAGTTCGCAGCAACATGCATATTTTGCACTCTCATCGATTATAACGACCAGGCGACGAGTAACGAGCCTAGTATTATACGTATATCCATGTACTAGAGGGAGAGAGAACGACGTTGACGTGGCGAGAGCGAATATCCCGAGCTGGAGATAAGCGCCAGCTCGAGCAGTAATATCCGAAATAATAATCGGCTGATCTGCCCTAATCTTCTGGCTGTCGAAGCAAACAAGTCCTTTCGCATGTATAATACTCGATCTGACAAATCGTGTTTGTGGAAAAGCGATAAATCCTCTCTCTCTCTCTCTCTCTCTCTCTGTCTCTCTGTCTGTCTCTCTGTCTGTCTCGTTACTGTCATTCGCGAGAGGCTCTTTATCCAAAAAACATCGAAATAACAACTGCAGTATAGAGCTATTGGAGTTTGCAAGGCGACGATAACCTTTAGCCGTATTCCACCATCGAGTCTCCATTAATAAATAGGAAAAAAGTCGCTCGGCAAACAACGCCAACAAAACAGCGCGCACTTTTCCCGAACGTTGCTTCGCTCTTTCGCGTAGCAGTAGCGCATAGCGGCAACAGCAGCTGTTCTACCAAAGTACTTTTTTTATCTTATCAGCCGAGCGGTGTTGTATTAAGAATATATATGTGCGTTCGCTTCTATAATCTTCGGGAGAGACGGCGCACGAGACGCGCGAGAAAACGGACGAGGAAAAAAATGTATGGAAATGACGGCCTTGAGTCGCGTGAAATCTGCTTGAAAAAGTGCCGAAATCCGGAATATTTGCGGGAATTTCGATATCTCTCCGATTTTTCGATCGATTCGCAAGATTGTTTGTTGGGCGGACGCGCGCGGGCGCATAGGGGCACTTCCTCGTAAAAATCGACACGTATATACTCGCGCGTAAAAGGTTTGCGAGATCGAGCGCCGTTAAACCCGCACCCTGAACAATGCGAAAAAACGATTACCAGATAGCAAAGCGAACTCGCGCACTTTTATGTACGCACGCTGTGTACATTGCGCGCGTCCACTCCGCGAAGGAGAATGTTACAGTGGCCTTCGCCTACAATTGCCATAAGCTCTTTTCTATTTTCTCCTTCGCGTATTTCGAATTCTTTTTCTCCCCCTCCTCCGACAATGCACTCCTGCACACGCTCGTACGCGCACCGACAATTTTAAAGAGACATATATATTAACGAAGCATGTACGCAGATGCAGAATCGAGATAGAGATGGAGAATAGTCACCCTTTAGCCGATCCGAGTGACTCGTTACGCCCGCCAGAAGAATGGATTGTCTTTTGTTGTTCCTTCTGTTATGTGTTATGTTATGCGTTAGATAGAGCTACATATAGGATATACGTATAGGAGCCAGACAGACGCTTGTCACTCGAGTGTGTGCGAGCGCGCGCGCGCGCGTAAGCAAGCAAGCAAGCAAGCAAGCAAGCAAGCAAGCGGATGACGAAATCGCGCGCGAAGCCGGGGTATCGATTTATCTCCTTTTTTTTCTTTCTTCCTCCGCGTACCGCACTCTCTTAGGCTAGTCTGCGCGACTGCGATCTTTAATCATTTTAAAGACTCGTGTGTGCGCTCTTGCAGACGTCCATTAACCTCCGGGTTAAGTGTTTGGTTTGTGCAGTGCTTTTCCTTCTAGATTCACGACGATTGCTAATAATGTATAACCAACGCAGGTTTTTGCACCGCGACTTTTTTCCCCTGCAAGTCTCTATCTCTATCTCTATATATAGCTGGGTTCTAGGGGATTCAAATTCGCGACTGTAACATCGAACAGCAAAAACGATCAGTCGTGAGTTTATTTAGAGAAATGCGATTTTCACATACATAATAATAAAACCAAACGGGAATATTGATATTCCGATCTATTTAGTCCGAGTTCCAAAAAAAGACTGTCATTTCGGATTTTTTATCGTTTTTATGTTCCGGAGTACGTCTGTAATATACTGTATAATCTACATTTTTTAGCGATAACACTTTTTTTAATTAATTTTTTTTAATGATGAGACAGGGCAATTGCCTATTCGACAGAATTGCGTATTTATTTGAAACTTTAGTATCCGATAATAAATTGATTTCGTAATCAGTACAATGGATGCTCTTTCTATTTCCAGAGGACTTCTTTCTGGAAAACGAAAATCCGCAGATGAGTAAATCTGGCGAAAAAACGTCGAAAACACATTTGTACCGTGTGGCATAATCGTACTTTTGATTATTTAGATCAAGACAGCGGAGCCTAGTTGTAAATCATATTGAGTGCGAAGCAAGAAATATTTAAATATTCATAAACGCTCGCTCGATCGCTATATCTGTTATTTTGAATGAGTTGCGGCCAATATTGCGTAATACAAGTGCGTATAATAGAAATTCTTTTCATACAGGCAACTCCTTCGAACGATATACGCAAAAGAAAGCTCAACAGGTCTAGGTTTCATGCGAAAGATAGCATTGGTGATTTCGCACAATGGCTCGTTTATGCTTACCCCTCGAAAAAAGATGCAAGACGTATCGAAGTCGCTGGAGACACCATCTGCCCGCACACATGCTGCAACCCCTTGAGAAAGTGCTTTGAGTCAAGCTGCACACGCATATCGGGGTATAAGACGCGTGCGAATATGCGACAGATACAGAGAGGAGGTATACCTACAGTCTCAAAGTCACATAACGTAAGGTCTCAAAATTTATATATATATACCGTATATATATCGAGAGAGAGAGAGAGAGCACGAGTATGTGCAGCCGCGATTTTAAGAATATAATAACGGTCAGCCTCGTCTCCTTTTTCCCATGGCTCCTTGGCTACTAGAGGGAGAGAGAAAAAAATTGTATCTAACGTCGGCATCGTAGCCCATAATATTTTCGTCATCTGCGCGCCTTTCCACCCCTGGTTCTTAAAGAAAGAGAGAGAGAGAGAGAGAGAGAGAGAGAGAGAAGGACGCGTCTCGAAAAACGGGGACAGCAACAACAGTCGAAAAAACGGCTAGCTCTAGTTCGGATTTTCCCAAGGAACTCAATGGAAAGGAATCGATCCCTCAAGATCTGCCGCGTAAAGAAAGCGCCCTCGCCTCTATGTCTCGAGAGTTAAAAACGACTGTTGCAATGCACGGTATACGGAGCATCTCGCGCAGGGTAGAATAATCCAGCGTGCAAAGAAGAGGGAGAGCGGACTTTTCAACAGGTATATAGGATATACACACACTCACGCACACATGCATTTATAAGAGAGAGAGAGAGAGAGAAAGAGAGAGTCGGGACACATAACAGGTAAAACAGGTTTGTGGGCGTCCCGGAGAGTGGAGCTACTACTACCTGTCCCGCTTCATCCCCCTCCTTTGCTGCGATGAGCGTGCGCTCGTCGATTCCTGCGGAAGGGAGCAGTCGAAGCTGCTGAAGAAGAAGTAGAAGAAGAAAGAACGCGAAGCCAGCAGCTCTGAAAAAAGGTCTCTGCGAGAGAAGGGGGAAGCGACGGCGACGACGATGAGTATAAGAGAGAAGAAAAATGAAAGGAGACCGCCTCATCTCTCTCTTTCGTACAGGACACACGGAAAGGAGATCGGAGAGGCTAACTGTCGGACGTTTGGCTCACGCACACACGTACGTCACTCTCTTGCGTGTATGTATAGCAGGACCATTGTGTCCGCGTGAAAAAATTCCGGTGGGCGTCGGCCGAGGACTAGCAGCGCACTACCTGCGGACGCATGATTAATGTCGCGCTTATCCGTCTACGCGTATATCGGTATACCTGGGAAGTCGCACAACGAGTTCTCAATACTGCGCGTCTTCAAAGCCGATTTATTCTCTCTCTCTCTCTCTCTCTCTCTCTCTCTCTCTCTCCTCTCCCTCTATCCCGAGAGAGTACACCTTGCTTTTTCCCTTTGTTTACCATGCCACCGGCAACATCATCGACCTGACCTATCTTTTCCTCTCTATACATGCATGGGAGAATTTTTTTTCTGCTCTACCTTGCGCAGGTGTGAGTGGCTCTATGTTTTTGGCCCTATGTTTTGAGGTCGACGAACAGAAGTGAGATTAGATCGATTTGCGAACGAGAGCGAGAGACTTACATTTGGAATCGCGCAGGATATTCGGCCTCTTCTGAGCAGAGTCAGAGAGTCACTCTACAAGGGGGGAATTTCGAGTTGCCGAATATCGAATCGCCTATTCGATATTCTCCATAATATTTCCGGTGAGACTTTCTCCGCACGAGAATACACCGTAGGAACAACATCTATAATGAGATCTTTGACGCGAGATTGAATTAGGCCTCTCGCGTTCCTATATATAACTCAATTCTCACTCGTCCAACGACAATCATATGTGTGTATCTTTCGCAGGAGTCGCGGCCACAGCGATGATGAATTTCGATAATGAATTATGTCTACGGACATGATTCTGTAGACGTACGCACGTATTTGTATATAGATACACACACACGCGCGCGCGCACACAGAGAGAGAGAGAGAGAGAGAGCCGAGCGTAATCGGAATTTAAATTGTATACGCGCACTCACGCTCCGTATACATTATACATATTCAACTCCATTTGCTCGGCGTTAGGTTATGTAAAGGAATATATCGTGAATTTACATACGGACTTGAAAAGACGTTTCGTGTGCTTATGATTAATTACAGTGTATATGTGTGCGCGTGCTCGAGCGAGAGAGGATTGAATTTTGATGGAATTTTCATTTGGATTTTCTCGTTGTTAACTATCAGTCAAGTTAAGTCTCAACTTGGCTACGAATTCCGATGAGTATATGGATCTACGCTCATCGGGCTCATCGGGCGGTGTTTTGACGAATACAGGATCGAGAAGTTGGGCAGGAGCGGGAGAGGGAAGAAAATTCTTTGGTAAAAATACAGACATCACGCATAGGAGTAAAGTAAAAGAGTAAAGGCGCGGGAGCGAAGGAAGCTGAATTTTTTCACGTATTTACGCAGCGCGAGGCTCGTTAAGTCGGTCGGGCACGGCATCAATGATCATTTCAAGGGTCTTTCCCGCATAGCAATTCCCTCGCGAAGCATCGCAGGCCCGCAGGCAATATTTCGTCGCGGTTGTCTCTCTCTCTCTCTCTCTCTCTCTCTCTCTCTCTCTCTCTTTCTTTCACCGTGTGAGTGCAGTTCTTCTCGGGAATTCAATTGCGCGTGCGGATACTTTTGAAACCCAAGCGCGTACCGCGACGGAGCTTCCGATCGCCTCGCTACAGCGCTCGACGATCCTCTACATGCATATACGAGTCTTGTATGTACAGTTTCTACGCTCACCTTTACTTCTTTCCGTCCGCGTACACGCGCGGCCCCTCTGCGCGGCCTCTCTGCGCGGCAAACGAGATTTCGGCAACGAGATTTTTCGCGGATATAGGAAGTTCGCAACCGGTTTAGCAGCCGAATCTTCGATCGCCGCGTTGGAAATGTCCTCGTAGCGTCGGACATCCAACTCTCTTGATCATTATTAAACCAAGTGCAATATGTATTTCTAGAAGATTATGAAATAAAATTGAATTTCTATTTTGAATAAGGACAATAACGTACAGCAATTAAGCAAAATGTTTTCGCACCGTTTCCACGCTTAAACATTTTTTCAGGCCGCTCCGATATGCGCGACGTCGCTGCAGCATTATAATCCAGCTACGTCACTCCGGCACTCTACATAATTGAATGAATAACATAAAGGAGAATAGCTCTCTTTTTTTAGTCGCACGGCAGGTCGAACGTCTTCCGATCATTTATACATAATCCAATCTCGAGGTAGATCTCGGGGAACCGTTTGAATTCCAACCGCGCGCGCTCATCTCTCGAGACCGCTTTTAGCCGCTTCGTATCGATTTCGAGCTTCTTTGCTGACGATGCAGGTATAGATTTCGTCAAAAAATATGTGTATTATGTATAAGATTTGTGTATATTAACGTATCTCTCTCTCTCTCTCTCTCTCTCTCTCTCTCTCTTTCCCTCTTATACCTATGTACACTATGTCGGCACACTTGTACAGTGTATACATTACTAAAATACTTGGAGAGATTATCTTTTCACGAGCGTTCTGCACGTGTCGCATACGACAACTGAGATGACGAGCAAATCGCGTCGACCCTCTGTATATTCGCGTTTTCACACGTACAACCTAACTATATCTCCATGATCGCTCAGTACAACGAGGAAGCGTCAAACTCGCAGCAACTGTTTCACCGTCGTATCAGAAGAAAACTGGAATACAATGATATTAAAGCGCTGCGACGAATCTGAAAATTTCACGAAATCTAAGCGGCTAATCAATACGCGGACGATAATGGCGACGCTGATGAGATTTGCGAGCCAATCGACAAGCGGCCAAGCGCGACGTATAACAATTCACTCGGGGATATTTGCTCCTTATTAGCATGACGATTTCCCAAAATAATACGCGCGATTGCATTAGCGCTTATCTCTCTTACCGACAGCCGTATAGATTTACGCTCGAGACAAGGATGAATTGCAGACACATGTACTATATATAGAGATTTTAGAATGAAGAGAAAGAGCACGCTTCTTGAGATTCCGAACGCGCACAGGAATTCTTTCGAAAAACCGACGACGGGCAAACTGACAACAGCAGCGACAGCAGCAGCAACAGCAGCAGCAACAGCAGCAGCAACAGCAGCAGCAACAGCAACAGCAACAGCACTATAGCAACGCCGACGAAGAGAAAGAAGATAGAGCGACGTACGTGTGTCAATGGCTTTGAAGGTATACACATACGAATGCGATGGAAAAAAAAGATTATATTTTTCATTCCCTCACCGCGGGGTCGCGGGCGCACAGCGCGCTTCAATGTGCGTACGCCTGTATCGAGAGCCACTACCGAGGGTTGCAGCGCTTTGAAGAAAAAAAGGTCCACACGGGGGAGGATCTCTCGGAGCGAGAACGCGAGAATCTGCGTGTGGAATGTTAAAAAACCAGTTTAGGTCGGCGCTCCGCTTACACGTGTGCGTATCTGTCTTTTATATGTATAATGTATATACTATACCCGCGACCCTGAGCGGCAGCAGCTTCTTCCTTTATTCCTCTTCCTATACATCCTCCTATACCTATATACATATCTCGTATATATCATTGCCCGTTTTCTCCGCTGCTGCTACTTTTTTTTTCTATGCGCGATCGTTTTCACGTCTGTATAAGGTCATTGAGAAAAAATAAAGCGAGAGAGAAAGAGAGAGAGAGAGAGAGAGAGTAAGAGCTAGTTTTTTGGGACCGCGATTTTGTAATTGCCCGTCTCCATTTCCTACAACGCGCGCGAGGCACGAGGCACGTGCTCTCGCCCAACAATAAATACCGTCTTCTTATTGTTCTAGACCCGTCGCCGCCTCTTGTTATTATATGGATGCGTGTTTACGCATCGCGGAAGGGATATTTTTTTGGAATAAAGCATTGATAGCGATTGTATACGTAATAGCTGTCTGTGCGAGGTTTCTCGGGAAGATTTTACGTAACTTATTGTTTCTATCTTGCGTGGAAGGTTTATTAATATAGATTCTATATGTCCATATGTGTACGTTTAGATCTTCGATACTTTCTATGAACGCAGTGTGATCTTGGTAAATACATTATATATACAAGCCGATAAGAATGTTTCCAAATGAATGACCGAGCTCGGATTATATGCAAATCGAACGTTTTGAAACTTACAGATTTATAAATAAAAGCATTGTTCGCGTACTTTGACTTCGGTTTTCGATTCATCAAATCGTTCGTGATTCTTCTCAAATACTAAACTCATTTCGACAGTTTGAGCATTGAGTATCGCACCTGATGTGTCTTCTTGCGTAAGTGTAAGAACACACTTATAATTATCCGAAACATGGCTGTACAAACTTACTTAAACTATTCATGGTTTATGAATCAATTCCTCAAGGCCGATCTGGAATTTTCAGTTAGTTTGCACCAGTGACAATCATTTCTATGTACACAAGTGTCTTCATTGAAAGGTATACGCTTCGCAAAAATTACGGGTCTAACATTATCATTTTCGAATTTTCAAAATCGTATCGATATTGAGAATTCACGAAGCTATTTATTTATTTATTTAGCTTATTTCCCTTTGACAAATTTCAAGTTTCATTAAAATTTTCTTATTGTGCGCGTGTGCTAATACAATTTCAATTTCAATTTGAAATTTATATGAATAAAATGGATAAAAATGGATAAAAATGGATAAAAATGGATAAAAACGGATAAAAATACTGTTGTGCTCAGTTGCTATGAAATCGACAAATTAGAGATCAGGCTTTTGTAACAAACATTTAACGAATGAGTATAAAGGTGCTATGATTAATTTGAAAATTATGGAAAGTGAATATATTTCTTAATATCGTTGGTGTCTTAATACTATTTTTAAAATATAAGCCTCTGCTGTACATGAAAAGGTCCGATCTTTTAATGGAAAATGATGCACAGAAAAAAGTCAATTTTATCTAGCTGTATCTGTAACTTTGTATACTTCAAGTACATGTCAACTTCTGGGCTTTGTTATTGAGTACTCTTTCTTCTAAGTCTTTTTTCATCTTTCTTCGTGTAACACTTTTGTAAATATATAAACGTTTGTATGGTAAAGGTTATTTCCACTGTACTTGTTAATGAATACTTGTCGAATTAACAAACTATTTAAAAATTACAGAGCAGGTTAGCTAAAATAATAAGTTTTAAAATAAATGGTCGAAATAATCGAGGCATAACCGAGAGTAGAGCTTGGTAAATATTTGTAACGGCCAGTGCAGCATATATGTATTTATGCGATCGAGCATTACTCTCAGATCGGAAGCGCTGGCGACCGGTAAAGAGAGAGAGAGAGAGAGAGAGAGAGAGAGAGAGAGAGAGAGAGGAAGCGACTTGCGATTTTCTTAAAGCAACTAAGCAAGCAGTGCTCTCGAGTTACAGAGGAAACTCGCGAAGGCCGACAAGCCGCGCATTGCACGCGCACACATAAACGCATGTAAGATACACGTAGACTTGTATATATATATATATATACACACACACGTGATATGCAGTATTAGAGCGCATAGTCGTCGAGCTTGCGTCATCACGGATCTAAGAGTTTCCTCTTTGCTTCTCTTTCTCTTCTGTCCGCGTGCGCGTTTGCTCGCGCGTTTGCTTAGCTCAGCCACCGATTTTCTTCGGTCAACGAGTGGATTATGAGCTTGACGCTGCACTACCCGCAATTAACGAGCGGTTTATGCATTTCAGGTTAAAATGATGCTGTGTAATAGGATTGTATGTACTTTTTCTGACGTTCCCATACATGGCTGAGATCAAATGGTAATTTCGATTTTCATGCTAATTCACGAGGATCATCTCGACGACAGTTATTAACGTCAAAATTTTATTTCTTCCAAACTTACATATTATAGCATATGAATCAATAAACAAAACTGCCTGATAAGCTTTTAAGATAGACGGATATACTCTCTATCATATACCGTATACTTATAGGGCATTGTGTATTACTGCAACTTTTTACTTATCCTCACTTAATAAATTAACTCAAACTTGTTTATGTATTTTAATATCTAAGAAATTCTTTCCATTTACATTCAATTCTTCGAGTTGACAATTTTACCAAGTGAATTTCCTACATTACTTCCTTCTTTTATGCGTATGTAAAAACATGTTTTGTTGAGGTGCTGTTTACAATTTGACATTAACAAAGTTCGATCACTAAATCGATTACTGCTTTTTCAATTTATCCGTTCATCGAGATTTCAGAAATACTCAGCATACAATTATATGCCGCAAGAAAACACTAATTTAACTTTATTCTAATGAAAACTCGCTTTTTTACTTGTATTAAACAGCAATATTGATTTTTTCATAATATCTGATGATCACTTCTAAACTATAATCTAGAAAAATATTTAGTATTCATATCTGAATAATACAATACATATCATATATATAAAAAACGATTAGCTATTTCGAACGAAATCTCCTATCGTTTTAATATTAAATATAATAATTAGCAAAAGATTTGTATTGTTAATGCCATTTTTTTATATCTTCAATTTTCAACCAATAAGCAATGATTGGATCAAAGAGTTATTAATGCGATTTATAATAAAACTTTTCCTTTCAGTTTCAAGCAAATATACCACTGTCCACATGATTTCGGAAGATTTACAAGTTACCGAATCGGGAAAATTTGTCTTTTACTGCGCGCAATGCAATATGATCTATGACTCATTTGATATATACAAAACTGGATATCGAAATAATTATTAGCGTAAAAATGATCTGAGAATTTCTTCACAGACTGACTTTTTTCATTTTACACAATATACTTCCAACTTTTCAAATAAAACTAATTATTCTTTATTTTAAATAATATAACCCTTTGATTTATGGTTTTGAAGTTCGCGAATTCCATTATCGTTTGCAAATATCCTAGGCGTATCCAAATAATGTTTACAAACTTTATGAAATCAGAGTTTGGAGGATATGTCGAAAGCTCGATAATTCACAGAAAATTGTTGAAACAGTTCTATGCGTAACGGCTGTGCGTAAATGGCAAACATCGATGAGATTTTCGAATAATCAAAGAAATAAAATTGAATGTTGACGCGTTAGAAAGAAGAAGCTCGTCGAGGTTTAAATAAAATAAAATATCCGATAAAGTAAATAGAGTTGAAACACCTGTGCAAAAGCAGCACTTCCTCTCCGACACGTCGTGAAAAAAGGAAACGTATGAGAGGGCTTCTCTTATATAGAATCGAAGGAAATTACACTCGCGCTTGTAATGATTGCCGCAGTAGCGGCAGCAGTAGCGGCAGCAGTAGCGGCAGCAGCTAACCAGCTAAGCAGCTAACCTGTTCCGATATTGAAAACACGTATTTGAGAACGTCACAGAAAGACGAGACGACTATATGTAGATTACTGTATATCTATACAGTCATCTGACTATATGACATATAGACGACTGTGCGGCAGACAGGACGAGAGTGCGGCACTTTAAAGGTAAAAAAGCTCGGATGTGGCACGGTTATGTAACATACGCAGCAGACGTTAGGCTCCTCCTGTATGTGCCGAGGGTAAACGTATTACACTCGGTGCACAAAGGTTCATTGCTCAACGCTCGACGGCGTTTTTCTAAATAATATAATAAAAGGATCGTTATTATGAAGTACAGAGTGCGGAGCACAGGTATATATAGAGAGCGCGTCAAAGAGAAAAATCTTTCGCAACCGTATATACAATATACAATATGTTAATGTATATATGTGTATATTGTCTATAGGTGAATATACGCGCACGCACGCGCGCACACACACACACACACACACACACATGCGCAGACTGTCGCAATAAGCGCTAAACTTTTCCTGCAGCAGCTCGTCGCGTGCATCTCGAGGCTCGATAGAAATGGAAAAGCGTGCTTAAGTAATTCACGGCTCGTGCGCTTCCTCGTGCAACGGTCGCTCGGCTGTATCGGAGTTAGCGTTTCCCCCCTCTCCCCCGGCTTCGATTCTTCCTTTCGAAAAAAGAGTATAGCTATACACGGCACTCCTCTGACTCTCCCGATATGCCTTTTCCTCTCCGCTACTTTCGCGCGATGCCACGGAGAGGAGGGCTCGACCCCCGAGAGAATGTGGGACGTATGCTACATGTACACGAGTATTGCACTCGACGAGAGAAGAAGACAGAGAGCTGATTAGACAGCTCTTTTTTGGGATTACGTGTTATCGCGAGCGCGAGAGTCGAGTAGTCACGCTCGCAAAATTCAAGATTGATCGGTCATTCTAAGTACACATTCAAATCTGCAGAATATCGCGCAGCTAATACGCGACCCGACGTTACAGGTGTTCCTCGCATCCCCTTCTCTATTTCGAGAGAGTCGCGCCTTCTGTATACGTGTCTCTCTCGATATATACGTGAACTTTTGAACTTTTGTGCTAAGAGCACGGCCGCTTCCAATTCCATCCTTCTCGTTCTTGCTCGTTATTATTATTATTATTATTATTATTATTACTATTATTATTATTATTATTATTACTATTACCATTATTATTATCATTATTATTATCATCGTTATTATTATTATTATTTTGCAAAAACGATTCGCGCGAAGAGCCAAACCGCTCTAGCCTTGTACGAAGGAATGGGAGAAATTATATGTCGCGAGGAGAGAAAGAGAGAGATGAATATGTGTGTATTATGTGCTTTTCAGCAAAATAATGGAATCCATTGTGCGCGCCACCGCGGCTTTCGTAATTCGGGATTTTATGAGACGCTGGGGATAGTCCGCCGATGGGCTTTAGTTGCGAAACGCTGCTCTCGCAGTATGTGCTCGTTTGTATAAACATATAACATATATGTGTCTTGTGTGCCGAGTTAATAGGAGGGCCGTGTGCATAAATTTCGCTTGCGCATAAATCCACGGATCAAAGGTTACACGCCCCAGTCAATTTATGCAATTCAAAAAATTCCAAATTCTCTAATAACGTTCTTATGTTCATTTTTCCGATAGAAAAGAGAAGAATAAATAAAAATTCAATTAAAGTGTTGAGTACAACCAATATATATATATGTGTATATATATATATATGTACACACAAACACACGTCAACGTCTTCCGTTCACCGAGCGGCAGCCTTCTCTCTATCTCACCTTCGGCGAACCGGTTGCGGAAGTGCCAGGCATTTCCGCGATGTCGATATCTCCGCCTGATAAGCGCGCACAGCCGCCGGCGCACAGCGGTAACGGATCTGTCGTTGCCTCCTGTTTTTCTTCTCCTTTTGCACGAGTGGATAGTCGTGGTCTTTTTTTTGGCTCAAGGAGAGAGAGAGAGAGAGAGAGATGCGTGCGGTAGACGGTCGATGACGGTACGGAATCTCGCTCTGCGCAACTTCCGAGGTCGAATAGCCAAGTGGATTCCGAAAAATACGTTATAATCGGATTCCGATTATTCGGGGCTATAGTTTTTATTACGTATCGAGTAATATTCAGCGTTCGGATGCGAGTCTACAAAAACTCGATGAATAATCAAAAGCCGTTATTTGTCGACGAGCTGAGAATAGAGCAGAATCAGAAGTGTTGCTGTCAAAGATATATACACCTGACGGGAATTGATATTTATACGCATACTGCACGAACGAACATAGGTGTCGCGATTGCGGTTGTAGCATTTGTTAAAACCACGATACCCTGGCTATATACGATATATATATACGACGCACTCTTTAATATAAACTCTTTAATAGTATATACGTGACACTGGCTCTCTGTATATATAGGTCTGTGTATATATAGGTCTCATTGTGACACGCGTATGTATGAGAGTAATGCCGAATAGAGTAGTAGAAAGAAGCCGCCCGTACGAAAATAGGAGAGAAATTTGCGGCAATTAAAAAGCGATTTCGAATCGTTCTTCGTTCCTTCTCCCTCTTGTGGGCTACATTCCTCGGGAAAGAAATATCGACCATCGTCGTGTGTAGAAAGACGTGTTCGCACACACATATATATACATATATTATTAAAATATATACACAAGATAGACTGGTAAGAACCGTTAACGACGACTCGCATCGCTATAGCAAGGCATCGAACAACACCGTCGGCCACTGCACACACATGCGCACACGCTGTAAAGATCTGCCAAGGAAAATTGCAAAATTCAGCGCGAAGTGAAAGAAGACGAGAAAAAAAGAAGCGCGCTCACTCTCTTCGTTGCATGCGAAATAGCGAGCCACGAATAATTTACGAGGCGCATTAACCCATAGAAGCTGCAAAAAAGCTCTGCACTCGCGTGTGCTGCAGGTTGGGAATTTTCGCGCGCCCCTTATTATGATGGGACATAGACATGCGCAATCGCTTGTATACAAGCCGAAGTTGCTGCACCTTGACTGCATATCAGCAACTATAGCAGTTGGCTACGACGTTGTTGCACAATGAAGAAAGGAGCTTTGCTGAGCCAAAGATGAGCTCGTATGCAAGTCTTTGGATTTGCGAGAGAGAGAGAGAGAGAAGCGAAAGAAAGAAGAGAATGAAAGAAGAAAGAAGCTCTGCCGGTCCTCTCACTTTGCGCGAATGAGCTGACGAAGAAGATCGAGGCTGTGCATAATCTATATACATAAGATCGTCCCGGATGTACAGTGCGCTCGGCGGCATCATCGCTGAGGGAGAGAAGGGGCAACCGCAGCATCATTACACGGCATTCTTGCCTCGCGGCGGCGGTGGCGGCGGCGCATCGGCCATCTCCTCCGATCTTTCTTCTCTCTTGGCTTGCACTCGCTGTGGCGTAACTCGGCGACACGGAGCATTATATAGAGGAGGAGGTTGACTCTGCGGGCTGCAGGTTATACGTTATGTTATAATACTGGCTTCGCACTAGCACACGCGCACACAAACGTGTTGCAACTGCACATGCATAGCCCTTTTCTTCTCTTCCTCGCGCTCTCGCGACTCGAGTTAGCAGCACGTGTTCGCGCTTGCGCGCGCCTTTTACTTCTTTCACTCCTACTCGCTTAGATAGAGAAAGAGAACCGGAGGTGGGGCCAAAAATGCGCTATAACCTTTTGCCGTTGCTTGCGCGCTCTCGTGCACTTGTTGGCTTGTTGCTTGCGACAGCTCTCTTGTAGCGCGCGAAGAGAAGGGAAGCGAGAGGAACCGCGTCGAGAGTTCAACGCTTCTGGGATGCTGTGCACTATGCTGCGCACTATGCTGCGCACTATGCCGCGCACTATGCTGCGAACTCGAGGAACACAGTGAATTTTTCGGATAGACGCGAAATCGAAAGTTACGCAGACACAATGGCCCATTGGAATCTCGCGAGAACGCGCACGACCGGGTTATATATATATACATATATTCTGTACACACGCTCTTTCGTAATGCTTTATTGCGAGTGTTAATCGATTCGAGCGATATCTATTCCTAATCTAAGAGCGGTGGAAACTTCAAAAATCCCTATTCACGAGGACGAAAGTTGGACGAAAGTTGAACGAAAGTTGAACGAGCGGACGAAAGTTGGTTACTCAAACTCGAGCTTATTTTCTATAGGTATATCGGTTCGCTCTCTCTCTCTCTCTCTCTCTCTCTCTCTCTCTCTCCCGCTCTTTATCTTTGTCTATCTCACAGCCAGAGGGCCCTTATACGCTCGAAAGTACTCGTAAATCAAGTGATATATGGAGGAGGAAGGAAGTCGATCCGCTGCGATGCTTAGCGGAGATAGCGATCGGGGCAAAAGCAAATTGCACCTTATCACGGCTCTTCGCACGTGACACGTACGTGATGCGCGAACCTGCGCGGACCAGTCGAAAATATACGCAGCTTTTCGTACTTCAAGGCCGAATATATTCGATAATGAGACTCTATCGAGATAACGTATGCGTCGATGATTAATCGATTATTGCTTATTACGCAAGCGTACGTCTCTCCTCGATTACACATATGCGTTCGGGCGAGTAATTTAGATAAGCCGGAACAAAGGCTGAAGAGAGAGCACTTATAAAGAGAGAAACGTATATATTATACACAAGTTGTACACAAGTTATATACACAAGTTATACACAAGCTGTTATACACAAGTTGTTATACACAAGCGGTACGCAAGCCATATACCTCCGTTGGGTCAAATACTCGGAAGAGAGAATCCCTGCTCCGCAGGCGATAGAATATATAGTCTACGATCTTCCGTCAGGTCTGCAGGCGACTACGAAAATTTACGCGGTGTTTCATTTCCCCACGAAGAGAGTATAAACATTGGAGATTTATAAGTGCTCGAGCGTATATATAGTTCGAGCGTCGCGCCTCGAACTGGAAATCCGATAGCGCTCATCATCCTGAGGATTTTTTCCCAATCGCGCTCGCTTTCTAGTTTGGCCAGTTATCGCTGAATTTTCGTAATCGCGAAGCTACGCGCTGTCGATGACGCCAAGAGAGTTTGCGGCGCGAGAATCATCGTCGGTAGCGCAACCCGTCGCGCAATAATCTTTCCGGGATAGCAGAAGCAGACGCGACGCCCGGGGCGACGCTGCACGCGTAGCTGTATATATGTATATATGTATATATCCACCTATCCATCTGTCGCAATAACACGAGCGTGGCGCGCTCGAGGCGGTTCTCTCGGGCGCGCATGCACATGCGGCATAAATCGCGTGATGCAACCGCTGCGCGGCCCCGCATCCTCGCCCTTTTCTCCTTTCGCGGTGGCTGCTGTTGCCCCTCTTGCCGCTCTTGCCGCTCTTGCCGCTACATCGATGGATCGACCGCTGTATTATCTTTCACATGCCTATAACTATATATATATATATATATATATATATATATATATATACATATGTATATATGTATACATGTATATATGGATACGCGTGTGCGAGCCTTGCGACAGTTGCGACAGACACTCTCGTCTGAATGCGTGTACGCGGACGTGCTGCTTGCTGCAGTACCTCGATAACTTTCTTAATAACTTAACTTCATTCAAATACCAAATTATATTACTTTTATGTCAAAATTCTATGTCTGCGCAAAAAACTTTTAAGACAAAAACTTTTAAAACCTTTAGAATAATATTGAAATCTCGGCAAGCCAATAACACAGTACAATAACAGTACTCCCCCCTTTTAGCCATTTTACCCTTTTACCCCTTTTACCAACATCTTATGCTGTAATCCGATCAAAAATCTTTTCTTATGCTTTTGCTAGAGTAGTTTTCAATAACTGATCAGTATTGAAATTTCGTTAAAGTAACATAACGTGCTATTGTGCAGGTACAATAGCACGTTACGTAGGAGACATGCGGACTACATTAACAAGAAATCTTGATGATGAATTGGAGAAAGTACGAATACGGACGATAAAAAGCTTGAATTATATTATATTTGAATATAATTATATTTGAATATAATTATATTTGATTATTACTTGATAATTTGAAATTAGCTCTCGCGATGAAGATTGTATTGCGATGAAGGTGTCTCAAAAATTGCAGCGAATTTAAGAACGTACAAAACAACGTACAAGCGTTGCTTTTGCAATTAAGCGAAAAGAGTAAAGATAAAAAATAGCCGTTGACCGGAGAATTGCATATATATTTATAAAGGTATATAGAGGGAGCCGACGAGGAGTAGTTGTTGCAGCAGTGGTTACGTGTGTACGCCGCAGCCTCCACCGCGAAACCGGGTTCAAATAAGGTTATAACTCCTTGTGGCGCGGCTACAGTGACGCAAGCTCGAGCGTCGCGCTTCGCTTGTTCAATTTTGCAGCTGAATTTTATAATTGCGCGAGTTGGAAAGAACAGATTCGCGATAGTGATGTGAAATTCGATACGGCTGAGATTGCCGACGATCTATACGCCGACACGTGCACTGATCATCGTTAATCTATATACACAAATATATACAGCCGTATTGAACTTCTCTGCGTTACACGCACATTTATATGCACATACCGAAAGGACGCAGACCTGATAATGACTACTTTTGCGCGATGCATCGGCATGGCAAAGTAAATGCAGTAATCACTGTCTTTCAACGGAGAGGAAAAAAGAAAAAGGACAAAGTTCTACATACAAACATGACTTGTACCCGCGAAGTAGGTATTTCAAAGGCCCTTCCATCGGTTCGCTCGCACTTTCTCTTCCACCGATACAGAAATGCTCGTAGGGTGCACGGGAGGAGGGGTGCACGGAGGAGGGGTGCACGGGAGGAGGGGTGCACTGGATCACGAATCGAGGCACTTGCCTTGCTTGGAAAACAGCTGCGGCACTTGCTCCTTATTCTGTCTCTCGATTCGATCTCTCTTCTCGCTATACCTATACCTACATGTATATGATACGTATATATTGAGACAGACACAGACTCGTCGACTGCAACACGAGCGGAGGCAACAAGTGTGAGAATCGACCGTGGAGAAGAAGAAGTCGTGTACCGCCCGACCCTACTTTTCACTGCGCGTACAGCCTCCCCTTCTGCTGATGCAGCGGCGCGACGACTTTTTTACGCGGTGTAAACTCCCGTAATACCGTTCTCTCCACGTGCGTCTTTATTTCTTCGCCTCTCTCTCTCTCTCTCTCTCTCTCTCTCTCTCTCTCTCCTTCGATGAACGTTACGCATCCGCTTATTATACAGACAATATTGTTATCTTTTTTCTTCCGAATAGGTATACAGCGCGTGCGTAGCCGCGGACTCATTTGAATTCAGTAACACATTTAACCAGCCTTTCTTTTTACTTGCCTCTTTAGATGTGAGTCGAGGATTTTGACGAAGTATTTGAATTTTTCTACCTTTACTGTACTCGTGTTCTTTCTAAATCTGGCAAGCCTAGAAAAAACTGGAGCAACGCTCCAGCAACGCTGCAAAACGTACAGAAACGTTGTTCTATGTCAAAGATATACATATACCATAGGGCGAACGAGCTAAGAATCTTATATTTCTGCGCTGCATTAGAGAAATTCGTAATCTTGATACAGCGCGTACCTTTCGATCGAGCGCATTGGAGTGACCCTCTTGAGTACATCGGTCTATTGTACAGCCAATCAATCGATTCCATTTTTGAGATTGAATAAGCAATCTCAAAAATGGAATAGATTCGTTATGTCTTGATGGCAATAGATTGGTATATACATGTAACACATAATAGTGCTTGCAACGGCAATATACACACATATATATACGTTCAATTAGACATCCAGTCGTTATCGTGGCCGCATCAAGCGAGTTTTGCCAGTTCAACTACACTTATGGACATTATTACGATCGTGAACGCGCACGAGTTGTACATAATAAAAAAAGTCGCTGCCGCCACGATGACCGCACGCCGCTGACGTAATAGACGGTCCCCGGATTATCCTCGCCAATTAGAGCCAAGCGAAGAAGTACCGGCGTCTCTCCGCGGTGCTTTTTATTTATTGCGCACGTAGGGAGATTTCGTCGAGATCCTGGATTATTTATTATCGAACAGACCCGATTAGCAAGCTCGTGCGCGCGCTGCACCACACGAGACCCGAGCGTCTTTGCTCGCCGATTATAACATTTTCGCCGTAGCGAATTGGGTTAATGAACGTAATTGCTCGATAATTGGAGTCGGTAAAAATTCACCGGCTAATGCGATGAGCAGGGAGAGAAAGATGCCTTCATCGTTACGGAGAGATTCCAAGAAAGGTGCGATGAGCAAATATATATATATACATAGAGAGAGAGAGAGAGAGAGAGAGAGAGCGCGACTTTTGAGTTTATTATTGACAATTGCATTGTGACTCGTTCATGTCGTTTTCTTTACTCGAAGTCCATTCCCTATAGTAAGTTCATAACGCATTGGCGCATACTGCTGCTTCATTTTCATTACTTGAAGTAACATTAAGATTAGTGGTGTATTGTTAAAAAAATCAGTCAATCCAATATTATTACTATTTTCCAATTTTAATTTGCTATAAGTTGTATAAGTAATATAACATTGATTTAGGCTAAAAATTAGTTTACTTAATTAGCATGTTAACCAATATAGATAAGTTTCAATGTTCCAATTCAGAACGTTAAATTGAGCTTATTAAGCTGTCACAAATGAAAATTTAATTTTATTTCATATGAACGTTCATAACAACTCCACCGTGAATAATCGATTGTATAATCGAATAAATATAGGTGATTTTAATACTGTTACATTATAGAAAATTTGATCAAAGTTCTGGGAGAAAGAAAAACGCAGTTCAATTTTCATTGCAAATAATACGATTCGTTTTCTGAAAAGTCTCAAAACGCGTTTATGTGTAGAAAATTGGTTCTGTGTAGGGATGTATTGGGAAACGAATGCAAATATTATTAAAAACATTAGAGAAATATTTCATTAACAGTCTGGCCAATAAATACAAATACCAAAGTCGACTCGTCTTTTTATAGGATTTGAAAAAAAACGTTGGGTTGAGCGAGGGGCAAAAAAAAATGAAAAATCACCGACTGTCACCCTTGAATTTCCTCGCGCTTCGCCGACATACATTCGATGAGTCATTCGACACTTAAGGTCATTCTCACCGGGAAGAATGCGCGACCGCTGACCGGAAGTGGTCTTCTCCATACATCTTCGTTGTGTACAGATTCTTGTGCGTCCACGAGCATGTATTATTTTATACATGTATATTTATATACGCGCGTGACTAACGTCGTATATACCGGTATAGGTATATAATAACGCGCGCAACGTCCGGATTCTGCCCCGGCACTATAAATTCTGATAACGAATCGTTCTCCTCTGTTTCTCACTATCGCAGCCACACCTACGCGTATTACATGCATAAATGTGCTTAGAGTCGCCGCGAATAATTCATCAGCGGCTCCGATTGATTGAGTCGCGAATTCCCGAGTAGCATTTTTAAAAAGGCTTGTATCGCATGTGTCGAGGGTGTGTATTGATCTACGATAGCTCGTAACTATAACGCACTATTCGCGCGAGTGAGACAGAGTGAAAAGCAAAGTGCTTTATTGTCTCTTGTTATGCGCAGTGTTAATGGGAGAGTTATGCGGATGTGCGACACGATATAAGCTATATTTTATACAGTTGAATGAATAAATGTCGATCGAATGCAGCCCCCGATGCGTATAGTTGCAAGCTCCATGTAAAACGCACACGCAGAGAAAACAATATTAAGCGCATATTAACCCCATTCGAACAATTATTAGAGGCTTTTATAGCAGAGAAGGGACAAAATATCGAAACGTTCCTATAATCCGACGTGAAATTGTATTTACTAACGAATAGCTATTTCAAAAGTTATAAATAATATTTGTTCAATGTTTAAATGATCTGATTTTCTCATTTTTTTCTATCGAAAAGATCGTGAGCTCGAAAATCACGAGCGAACACAGTGTGAGCAGTCGACTTGGCAACAATGTTTGTGGAAGGAAATTTATTTAAAATAATTCAAAGCAGGCGTATGAATTATTTGAGAATATTTCTGAATCTATTAAAAAAATTCGGTATAACCGCGGACATACCCATTAGTCACTAAATTGGAGGAATTTTTGTATCGGATATCACGAGTGAAACAAGATTTTGTCCACAAGCAGCGCAGACAAATTCTGTCCTCCTCACAAAGAGCTGAAAATCAGATTGAAAATAAGGAGAGCCCAGGATTATTTAAGGTGGATCACATTCGACCGCGCAAATTGTAATGACCGTACAAAACTTTTAACCCATTGAAATTGTTGTGAAATTCGTACGCAAATCGATAGCGCGATTTTTGGTCATTAAAGTTATGCAAGATTAAAGAAGACGCGGTATGCGAAATACAAAAATAGGCGCGACGAGGAAAATTGTGAAATTGTTATACATCTCGTTAATAACGAACGACACCCGAGAGGGATAGACCGAAAAGGGCTTGCGCAATGGCATTTAACGCTTTATTCGAAAAAACGTCTACGGATTAAAAGCAAAGGAGCGAATCCTCAGTGAAATTAACGCCGCGGGAGTTATGCTCGAGTCGAAATTAATCCAGCACCTTTTTCCAGCGTTACGTGAGAAATTACCACAGCATCTTCGCGCCTGGTGAATTTCGAAAGCCGAAAAAGCGGCGAAAATTATTATACAATATCGGAAAAATAATTACGCGAACGATTTGAAAAGGTCTCGAAGAAGATTTGCGGTTGTGCCTGAAATAGCCTCCTTTTTCCGTTTGACGGGATCATCGTATATAATGAAAATAGCCAAGTGTTAGTCATTGCGTACGAGAGGAAGGAAGAGCAATACGGCGGAATACGAATATATTCTGGGAATGACGACATCGTCGAAAACGCCACGGATGAGCATACATGGTAAAAATTTGTGATTCTTTTCTTATCGCGCGCAATGAGTCAGTCTCAGTAATATAATTGAGACAAAATTCGGGCATTTTCAAAATTTCCTAGACTGCGAAACAGACATAGGATTCCGGTTATCTCGAACGATTAACGAATATTATCTCCTGTTTTTTCGCTGTTCTCCTTTGAAAAAATGAATGCCGTAACTGCTGCTGCCGCTGCTGCTGCTGCTGCTGATATAAGTGTGTGTGTATTCTGAAGAGAACAGTAGGCGCATCGTTATCTCGACGAACGAGCGAAAAGCGAAAACAGCGCTATCTATTATTGAGACAAGTTCCGCGTGCTGTGCGTGACTTATCAATAGCGCGATGCTGCCAAAAGATTATAATTTCTCGATTTGCGCGTGGATAATCAATGTCGACGCTCCAATCGCGACTAATGTAATGCACTCGATATGTATGAATGATTGACCGCCGAAAGCTCTCGCACGAATTCCGGAAACGTTACACGATAAAGGTGTTAACGATAATAACCTAAACGACGACTACTACGTATTATACGTTGGTGAACGGACAAAGCTAATGAAAATTCATTCAGAGCAAGAGCACGTATATTAATAACACGTATATTAATTAATTCGTACGCGTAAAAGTATAATATCGAATGAGTATAATATGGAGTTTTGTTCTCACCACTATTTAGTATTATTATTTAGTAATAACACTAAATAACTCGACATCGTCCTCGATACGATCCTTCGTCGCTCTCAGCGTAACTCGACTCACGCGCTCGTCTATATGCGCCGGCGCCGCGATTACGGAGCCACTGAAACGGTCGTTTAAAACCCAGGCGGAAAACTTGTTAAATTCTATTAGCGCACTGCCGAGTTTTCTAGCTGCTAATACAGCCGTTTTTAACCGTCTACTCCGTGACACATTTATAGAGTGAGAGACAAAGTTACAAAGCGACAAAGTTAACTGCCAAACTTCACTGACAAACGTCTAGATTATTATTCGCTTCGGAATTATTAACCGAAGTATAATACGGAGGATTGTTGCGTCCATCGAATCGCTGCTATCTCTGGCACTCGCGCATTCTCCTCCAGATATTCGTCGATTCGGAATTTTCGAAACGCGCGACCTATCACCTGCGATGCCCGCAGACAGGAAGCCACAGAATTGCAAAGTGTGTCAGCATGGCAACAAGCATTGTCCCAGGGACATTGAAGCGCAAAAAATACCTATATAAACTAGTTGAAAGATCGTTAAACGAGCATTTTAACGAAATAGAATTTTCGTTAAAATGAAGAACGATGTCGCCGCGGATGAATAATCGATGTATTATAAAACGAGAGCCACGCGCGTCATCCGGCTCCGGCAATCTTTAGCAGCGGAATTACATTCATTGACTATTCATTAGCCTATGTATGCGCACATAGTTATACGCTTCTCTTTATCCGCGTATACCGCTGCCGGTAGTTCGATCGATCGCAAGTGTATATATGTCTTATTGACAATAATCGACGCTCGCTGCGGGTTAACAGGCAATAATAAGCGCTTCCAGGAAGTCAGTATAGATAAGCCGCGTAAACATTAACCGGAAAGTCGCGGACCGCCTCTGTCGCGAGTATTGTCTTTTAGTTTACATGTCTTTTTGTGCATTCCAAATCTGCGACTGCACCAATGCAACTGCACCGATGCAAAACTCTGCTCATCGCTCACACCTACAGTTCGAATCATCATAAATTTCAATCCATGAAAATGCATTTCCAATTCGATATATCTGTGAATGCCTCGGATTAACAAACCATTATTTTATAATTTACATTGCACATCGAATCTCATTTTAAGCAAATACAAGTAACGATTTCTGCATTTAACTTTACTTCTTTAACGGGAACATCCTCGAATTGTATATATAAATATAAAAAGAAGCTATGCAATTATGCATAATTGGCAAGCAGATAAACACTGAAGGTTTGAACATTATAAATTTGGATATATTCGTTTTTGCCTCTTCAACATCGGAATTAGCCTCGATCAGCGATTGAAATGTCTGCGATACAATCGAAAAGAGAGATTAGACTCGGGTGTAAAGTATGCCCGGGGACGGGGACAGCCATAGATCTGCACGAGCGCTTTTCACCTGATTTGGCACATTCAATTGGTTAATTTTTGACGACGCGACAATTTTTAATACGACTTCACTGTTTCACTGTCACACTCTATAGATTCCCGCAATTTTTCGAAAAATTCCAAAATTGCAGAATGCAGACTTTATTTTTGGAGGTTGGTCGCGCTCGTGGCACTATATACCGTTAATGGCCTGTCGAATTTCATGTAAAGCAAATGGAATTTCTTTCGCTCATTTTCTCAACGAGACTTCAAAGACAATCGATTTGAAATTTCAATCGAGTCCCAGAGGCGCAACACGCTTAATACATCGAAAAAGTTCTCTTCGTCTCTTCACTCGTGTATTGAGAGTGTAAAAAAACGTTGCTCGCAATAACGTTGGAAAAGTGGATGAGAAAAAATGAATTGACGCAGCCAGGAAACACACCGCCTACTCTCTCGTCCGGTCGTGTGAAATTGGGTTATCTGGCTCCGCGTACGTACACGGTGTCTTGCAGCTATTACCGTAATCCGTTATATAATCCGACCCGCGAGCATGTAACCTGCGAACGGCGCGCACACACGCGCGCAAGCAAACGACACTTTCTCCTGTGCCGCAGCGACGTTGCTTGACTTTTTCACTCTTACAGGCACAACGAATGTATTCTTACGTGTGAAAATACTCGCTTATGAAACGAGAAGCACGCGCTGCGGGGGTGCTGATTAGGACGAAGAGACGCTCGATCCATGCAGCCTATTATTGTTAGTTTGTTATTATTTGGCATTTTTCTATTTTACTGCACGCCTATGTACCTCTATACAGATCTGTGCGCATTATACGCGATTCTCTTACGTAAATGCGTCGAACCAGTTTCCGATCCGAGAACGAGTGCGGACCTGGGAATCGTCATCCTTCGCCGCCGAATTGCTCGGCGGCATTGTGCAGCATCAGGAATGTGGCCGAACCACCATATGTTCACCAATCATATCATCTTAACTCGTTACAACGTTTGCGTCCTCGCGCGAAGTAAACATATCAGCCAAGTAGTTTCCACTGTTTCCACTGTTTCCACAATCATTTCGATGTAGGACATAATAGGACATAATAATCGTTCATTTACAAGCCCACTTCTAGCTTACTTTTACTACTTAGCTCCCCAGGCGCGTTATGGGTCAAGCGTAGCAGTATGTCTTTGACTCTATGTGTCTATGTCTCGAACTCTATGTCTGTGTACGTGCCTGCATGCGTATTTGTGTCAAATACATATGTACATCTATACATATAGATATGTATATGTATATGTATATGTATATGTATATGTATATGTATATTTATACAGGTATAAAGCTACAGGCCAGTGGCAATCGAGCTCGCGCCGTTTAATCTTACATCACTGTATCCGTAAGCATATACCGGTGCATGCATGGCTATTTAAATTCGATTCGACGCTAAAAATCATCCAACTTTCATGAAAACTTGCTTTGCATTTCAATAGTAAATAGACCGGCGAATCATATCGTTTATTTTGGACTTTTTGTCGAACAAAGCTACTGCTGCTCAGTGCTGTGCTTACTTATATTTTTCTCTAGACAATGCCTTTATCAAATATGTACCTAGATCGGATCATAGCTCGGAAGCAGAATGCCAAAATTTAATTCTCATTGCGATGTACATTGGGTGACCCGATAGCGATATATCCGCATTCGCTATATATTGTAGAAACGAAAAAAAGATCAGTTTATCGGAAAAGTATACAAATAGAAAGTGCAAAAAATACATTTCCATATGATTTGCTAGATAATAATACATGCTCTATTTTCAGCTATCTTTATTGCACATTCAAAGTATCGGGATATAGCTGAAGATTTTAAATTTGATTAGTAGAAGACTTGCGATTGAAAAATTATTCGATTGAAAAAATGTTCTGAACTTTGAAGATCGGAAAATTGAACATCCGGATAATGTAGCCCCGCTTCGGGAGATTTTGACGCGCGCAGTACGGTACAGTGTTTGTTTCGGAGAAACGACAAGTTTCAATTATGCACGCGGTTTTCGCGAGAACTGTTGGGAAAAAAATCAATTGATAAACACGTATAAACACGTCGCGCGCTGCAGCTCTCGTATTTCCTGCTATTATACACCGCGCTCGTGTCAAAAGTTTTTGTCTGCTATTATCGACTCTCGTCGCAGGATGATGTGGTAAAATGCACGCGGATCATCAATATTGAAGCCTCAACGATGCACGGTACTACCGTGCATAGAGATAGAATAAATCGAGTAAATTCTAACGCAAATAGTTGAAGAAAATGTTGGACGTAATGAAATAATGTTAATATAATATATACATTATAATGTATCGCGAGGGTCGAACTGAAAATAACTGACACGCGATTTCCCGCTTAATCGTCAAGCATCTGGCGTCGTATTCGAGCATAAAAACAGCACTAAGTATTAAGTCGGAAGCGGAGAGCGAATGAGTGACGCAAGAGGTCGATGTTGACGGCGCCTACGTCAAGACGCGATTATTCGCATAAATATTAACCGAGTCTGCCTGAGCGAAGTCGCTACGTATCTTTTTTCGTCCTCTGATGTGCCGTCGGAATCTCATCCGCGAACCACGAGAGCAAAAATATAACATTATTAACCAACGCGAGTAAGATACATCGTGAACCGGTTGGATAATCGCGGCCAACTTACTCATTGCGCAATGCAATGCCTTATTGTAAGCAGGCTTACGCATGGTTCTGATCCGATAATTAACTATAACGCGATTGATCGACATTTTTATACAAATCAACGATTGTTATTACGGATCGGAAAATATCGAATCGGATGTTATTTCTATCGCAATATCTCGTGTATTCTCTCGACTCTTTCACCAATTATAATTGACTCGTCTCTCGAGATGCGATCGCGCAATAAATTATTTTCCATACTAATAATACACAGAATTGCGTCGGCACGTATCATAACTGTTATAAGAAAAGTTGTTATTACATTATTTTGACCAAATCCCTAGCTTCCTATCCACAATAATGTTGGGGGGAATATTCAAAAAATTTGTCCCGTCGCTCGATGGAAGTGCTCATAAAGTATACTGTCCAGTACGGATCCGTACTTTAAACCAGTATTTTTAATGGGCCAGTAATGAAAGGATAGTACTGTAACTCTGGGCCGCTCTTATCAACCAGCATACTGGCTGCCAGTAAAAAGCCAATATAGCCAATACTAGGTGAACTACTTCGGTTAACAGCAATAACCCGCCCTATAGACGATCGTCTACCCTACTTAATAAATACATCCACATCTGCAGCAGCTCTTGATCTACACTTGATGTGCTGTGTTGCCGATACAGTTCACAAATTTGCAATACATGTACTTTACAGGTAATAAAGATATCTTCCGATGGTACTTATTAATAGTTTTACTTGCGTGAATTTTTACCGGTAGTTTAATCGTTTATTAACATGTTAACGAGTTTAACTGAAATTTCCAGCATCGGGTTAATCGTTCTAATTCGTATTTAAATTCTGTTAAATTCCAATCTCACGTCGTTTAGTCGTTTTTAGTAAGCATTTACCTGTATCGGGAATATAGGTGTAGGTACACTAACAATACCTATAGTAGAATCTCACTTGAGCCATTCACGTTCATCACACATCCGACGTCAGCGTGTGTATTTCTATCGAAAAAGTGAAAAAAGCATACGTAATAGGAAAGTAGAAACGTTCGGAGCGCGACTCAGAGCTCGGCTACACTATAGGTATAAGCTATACCGTATTATTATACGTATAGTATACCGTAAAAATATTCTCGTCTCGAAACGTCTTGAAGAACGAGGAGCAGAAGTTAAAAAGCTCATTTTCAACTTGTCATCGTAATACGGAAGAGTTATCACGAGCACTTATATATATTTATAAGTCTCCACAATCCTGCCGATCATCTCGAGACGATCTTGAGACACATCGAAGGACTGCTCGTCTTGTTGCCCCCAGCACGTTAGCCTTGATCGATCTATCGCGGCCGATCGATCGGTAAAGCCGCTTCACCGTTAATGCACTCCCGTACAACATATATGTAACCGCGTTCGTCTGCAGAGAAGAGGATCATTCTCGTGTAGCAGTGAATTTCCTTCGAAAGTTCGCGCGCGATCCATTCAGGAGTATAAATATACTCGCGTACGAGCAACGATCGATCGGTTGGAGATCGTTATCTCCCGCCTGGAGATTTCGTTTCTAATCAAGCGGCGTATTTTAATGACTTCTTTCCGAGAGATCTGCGCCGGGGTAATATCGCTTTGAGGAAAAGAGATAGCAAATGAGTTTAGCTACCTTATTTATATTATACGCATGTGATACGTACATATCCTATACGTGTATGACACCAGATAATTAGGCGCGCCGTCGGCTATGACATTGCGAAAGCCCGATGTGAGAATATATTTCGTCTAGTCGCCATTTTTCACATTTCAAGGCAATATTATTCAAGAGCATGTTTATTCAATCTCTGATGTGTATTGTATGTATACACCTGCGTTGGCGTGTATAACTAACGCGTCGCGCGCGAACCTTTGAAACACGCGATACTCAAGCTATGTTTCATTCTCGGGAAGACGCGTCACTCCTACTTGGGATAAGAATATCTCTCTCTTCCTCTTATACGTTACGAATGCACATAAAACAACTGATAAAGAAACGAAATAATATCCCCTTACTCGCTTTCTGTAAAGTTACGGCTGGTTCGTTACGCGCGAATTCACTGCTCCTTTATATAATAATCGCTCGGAACCTGTACTCGACGATGTTATTATATATCGTCATTTGAACGCGATCAATATATATATATGTATATATGTGCATGTGTATATGTATATATGTATATTCATATGTATATTCATATGTATATGTATATATATGTGTATCGCATGGTCGGCCCGCCTTGTTTATCGGACGCGCGACGCAGTTCGCCGTCGCGTACAGTTTTTTTGTACTTTTTATAGTTCATTATCAGAAAATATATGATCCGTCGTTGAAAGGAAAAATAACAATAATAATGGATTGTGGCCAATCAGTGAATTCTCAAGTCTGTCGAGGGAAGTCGATCGAAAATGTTGACCACCGCACACACATACGCGACTGCAAAAACAAAGGTAATTTTTTCGCAAATGTCCGTACCAGAAGAGCCCCCGTATAGACCGAAGCCCCCTGGCCTTCTTTTCCTACAAAGCAAAACAACAACAAGAAGAGCGCCACAAGAGCGAATTTCCCACACTGCGTTCGCGGCTAAGGCACCGTGACAGAAGTATCACGCTTGCCCGAGCGGAGATTCTCGCTACAGCCTACCGCCTTCCGAGAGATTCGAGGTCGTGTTTCCGTCGTCGTCGCCGTCATTGGGCGGAATGAGGAAATCGCGAGCTCACGAGCAGTTCCACGAAAGGTCAATTATTATTTTCAGAAAATCCTCGACTTCTCGCGAAGCATTCTAAGCGAGAAAATATGACTATCGTCTATACTATACGGGTCTATGGTATACGGGTCTATGGTATACGGGTCTATGGTATACGGTCGTACAGACGAACAGTCGTAGAAAAATAAATATATGGAAAATCCCACGGCAAATGATTTAAAGTTAAAAGTAGTATCTAGAACAAAAATCAAGACACACTCAATGTGTATATTATACATGCTATGCGTGCTGTGCTATGCTAGGTGTGCTCTGTGCACACGTGCACACGTGCTACGCACCTGCGAGCCTCGTCTTTCCTGCGACTCTACCGTACGATAAAGGTATACGAACAAATCTAGAGAAACAATTCGGTACTTGGAAATTCATATACATTTTCCGCAAGGGCACGCTGACCGAAGCCCACAATCCTGCTTTCGCGATGTCTCCTAAGGAAGAAACTCAGTAATTAAAGCTCGACGCTCGTTGGAAGCTAATTTTTTAACCACTTTTCTCAGAGATAAAGAAACTTTCGAAATCATACAAGTGTTCGTTATTTTTTTTTTTTAAATCGAATCTTCTCTTATTGTCCCTTTAGTCCATTAATTAACTATTGCCGATGAGACGTGAATATAGATTCGTAATAATAATCCATAAAGTTACGTTAAATGGGATGAAAAATACTCCGTCTCTCGATGTGGGTTCTGTGCGCGCTCTCAAGAGACATCGATGTATGTCGCTTGTTTGTTGTATAATAGAATTCCAAACGCGCATTACTTCCTCGGCTCTAATTGAGCGACTTATATACCTATATTATGCTCATTATTTCTGCTGATTCGGCAACCGCTCAATTTCTCCGCTAATGGGAAGATTGATTTGTTCGCTTTGAAGCGTGGGTTTTTGCCCTCGGAGGTAGAGAAGATTTAGCAGTGTTAACAGCTGGCCAAAGGGTTCGCAACCCTGTAATATAAAAAATCCATGAAATACAGCCTACACGCACTGACACGCGCGTCGGGCCATCGCCAAGTCACGAGCGGGCGCGTGGGTCGCACCTACTTCCGGGTTCGTCCCTCCTCATACTCGCGCGAGGTAGTTCCCATCGATCTTCTCCTTATTTCTGTATACAGACATGTGTGCATGCGACGGTTAATTTCCAGCGCACTTGTCGCCCTCCTGCCGATGTGTTCTGATTTTCATGGGAACGATTTCTTTTAACGCTCTATGTATAACGTATAGTATATAGCTCATAAGTGGCCCCCGCTCGCAAGTAAGCGATAACGTCTTCTGCACATTATACCCAAGGGGAGACACTTCCTCTCTTTCTCTCTCTCTCTCTCTCTCTCTCTCTCTCTCTCTCTCTCACTCTTGTGATTTTTTTCATAGGAAGGATCTCTAACGAAGAGCGTTTTTTCGGAGGGAGAAGGACTCGATGACTGCGATGACAAAAGCCGTTCTACGCAGATATCTAGTGAACCCGCGTAAGCGAGATTAATTTCCATGCGCAACAAACGAAAGACCGATGCCAATGTTTTCGAATTATAAGATTTATTCTCGATAGACGGCTGCAACGAAAATGCTATATCCAACAATGTGTCAGAGTAGTGCATTAACGTTTATCGAAGAAAAGAAGAAAACTGTTATATTTATTAATATGTAACGCACTATTTATATGTATAAAGGTTTATACACAAAGAAAATGACGGACGAAACGGATCGCACGAAGGAGTTAAATAGAGGAGCGCAAGCGAGTCGAAAGTGTCCCGCGCGAAAGCGAGGGCATCACAAAGGCGCATCACGCATGTATATACGTATAAGTACGTATACGTTCATATAGCTATAAGTAGACGACGAGCAATCTGTGGGAAGAGGACGCGAGAAGTCAGCGAGGCATGTCCGAAAGGAAAGGAAGCAG
The DNA here is from genome assembly GCA_018906985.1 of Apocrypta bakeri. NCBI lineage: Eukaryota > Metazoa > Arthropoda > Insecta > Hymenoptera > Pteromalidae > Apocrypta > Apocrypta bakeri. Next base: position 1,545,800 of record JACCIA010000008.1, on the reverse strand, counting down.
CTCCGCGAACCTCAGTTCCGCTCGTTCTCGTCTTCCTATCCGATTCTTTTCTCTGTCTCTTTTCTCTCTCTCTCTCTTCTCTCTCTCTCTCTTCTCTGTCTCTCTAATGTGTACACATATATGTACACATATATATGTACATCTATATATGTACATCTATATATGTATATATACACGCGTGCAATGCAAGGTGTGCGTATACGTATGCGTAGGTGGTTGCGAGCCTGTTCTTGCAAGCCACCGCGACGGCATCCGCTCACTGTCGTCGTTGTCGATTTCCTCCGTGACCCCGTAACTCAGGCAAAAACGACGAGCATACGCTGACAAGCCAATTTTCCCAAAGAGAGGCCGCGCCGCTCCACGCCGCGTCGCTTCCTTTCTTTTTCGTATATAAGAATGCGCACGCGATGCGCACGCGATGCGCACGTATATTATATGTGTGCGCTTTGCTTTTCGAGATGATTCGTTTCTTCTCTCTCAAAAGGATAAGGTAATCGCCGGTTTATCTTGGAAATTCCGAAGAACGAGCCAATTATGTTTTCTCGGTGCGCACACACATTTATATTTATATATACATATAGATTTTTAAAAAACCACATCAAATTCGTGTATGCGTGGATACGAAATGAACTTTTGCCGCATGAGAATGCAGCCAGTTCGTTTTACTTACACGTGTATAGCTATACAGTGAACGACAATCCAAACTTTCACCACCTGCAGTCCACACCTCACGCTCGGAAAAACCCTTCTAATCCCGAGGCAATACATCTATCTGTATATGTATATGTAATCGATTGTACAGAACTGAGAACATGCGCATCGCGGGAGAATTGAAAGACGGCTCCCGCAGGTGGAATTCCATTGGATCCGTAGCTTTATTAAACGTCGTCGTACTCGGGACCTTCTTGCTAAAGCAGCAGTTCGTCTGTGGCCTGGCGCTTGTATCGGTTGCACAACTTTCTCTCTCTCTCTCTCTCTCTCTCTCTCTCTCTCTTTCTTTCTTTCTTTCGCGTCGGCATCGCTGCAGCAGCAGCTATTATGCAACACAGCCACCGCCGCCGGCTTCCTGCTGTTATTACCTAACCAAGAACACTTGAATGCTTATAGACACGCGCGCACGGTCACCCGGAAAACGAAAAGTTCCAGCACAGCGGCAGCAGCACCGGATCATCAAGAGCGACCCTCTCTGTGTTTCCTACTTTCGCGGCTCTGGCACGTGAATTCAGATTTATTACTGAAGGCGGAGAGTACGCTGACCCAGTACTGACATTGTGCCAGTATTATGCCCCCCGGTAATCCTCCTTATTATTTCATACTACTAAATTGTAATCTAATATTCTGTGTAATGCGGTAGGTAGGCTGGTTATTGTAATGTACACCTTATAGAGTATTCAAAGATTCTTATTTTGCAAATGTATGCTTATCTAAAAATTTCAACAATCGGAGGATGTCTGCGGTTTTTATTTGCACATTTGCAAACTAATGAGTTCATAGGAAAATCAATTTGAAGAAAATGAAAATTGACTCCGATCGGTCTGCTCTCCGATTCGATAAGATTATATCCGAGAGGATCTATCGATCCACTAAAAAATTCAAGCTATAGCGTAGCGAGCGAGACGAATGTAATTCTCGAATAAAATTGTAACAAAATTACAATACGAAATTGCATAATTTAAAAAGCCGATTGAGCGCATTGATTGCAGCCAGCTCGTGAGAAATGTATTTCTAGAGCGACGGGAAAATATCGAACCGATTCAAATTTAGCCCATATTAGAAGCTTCGAAATAAAATGTTAACGAGATAACGATACGTCACACTGCAGTGTGCTGCAGTACGAGAACTGAATTGTTAATAAACGACTAGTCACGTCAATTGCCAAACTTACAAATACACGGTACATCGCTATACAGCTTTAGGATTGCGCATGCATAACCCTTTGCTGATGCTTTGTATTGCTTTATATTGCTAAAATAATCTCTCACCGCGACGTACAAAGATTCGCTGAATTATTGGGGAGTATCCGAAATTGAGAGTATTCGAAGAGCAAGAGAAAAGAGAGCAGAAACAGTGCAAAGGAATTATTTACGAAGAACCCTTGTACAGATCGAAGAACGTGTTTGTTTTGAATTTGTAATGAAGCTTCAGAGATCTTTTAGAAATAAAGCGACACGTGTCGCTTCGAGTCGACCACGCGTACGTAGCAGATGAACTTTTAATCGGCCGAATTTCTCAGGGTCTACGGCACGTCCATCGCCAGAAGCTGGGTACATAAGCTGTATGAATTAGCTTATAGATGTACCTCGGCTCGTTTCACAGATGTTCATCATAGGATATCGTTGCTAGCGCACATCCTTGCCTAACGCCACTAAGCTACTAAGGTACTAAGGGGAATAAGGTACTACTGTTACTCGCTGCACAAGTGTACAACTCAGTCAATCGGCCAGGATTTTTCGATTCCCGAGCAAGCGTGCTCCGCACGCTGCCGATTTAACGGCTGCCCGCAAGTAAGCAAGTGCACACGACGAGCGTGCATAACGGACCGCGCTGGACACGCAACAATGGGCCAGCTCACTCTCTCTATATATTATATCTCTATCTACACACACACACACACACACACACACACACACACACACACACACACACACACACACACATATTTGGTATACAGGGATATTGGCAGGGATCGAATGAGCTAAGCGCGAGCTCTTGCTGCCGGTAGACATTACAAGCTTCCACGTATGTGTCTTAGCGAGTACGTGGGATTAAATCGACCGAGTTTTCATATCAGAACTTGCTGCGGAAAATCCTGCTACTGATATATACACGATTGGTACATACCGTGTTGGTAATCGTGGCTGGTGCTCGAGCTCTATTGGATATCGATGAAAACAGCCTAGCTCTTGTTATTGTAAGAACAATACAAACTCCTGCTGCTACAATCCTTCTGCTAAGAAAGCTATTCCTGCTAGAAAGCTTAGTTACATCTATATTGGCTAATTATTACTTCATTTTTCTCTTAGAAAAAAGACTCATTTACGTTATTCGTATATTACGTGCTTCGAGTTAAAAGTGTAATTTCATTTCAGCAAAAATCTACCGCTCTCGAGCATTAGGATATGCGCCTATCATACATACCATACATTTGAACTAGTGTCGATTTAATGCGTGGATTGCAGATCAATATCTATAGAAAAAAGTCGAATTTTCAACCGGCAATATTATCCTATAAAGAAATTGTAACTTTTTATAGCTTTGAATTTACCCACATTTTATCGACGATAATGTTCGGGCAAACGATGTTATATTACAATGAAACTCGAGTTTGTATATATAACGAGATAAAACGACGTTATACGGGTGGTTGAGTAAAGTAACGACGAGCTTAGTTAAATTGAAAATTTCAACTTTCCCATCGCTCAATTATAATATTTTGACCCGACACTCTGTAACAAAGCCGACGAAGAAAACTTTCTAGTCCATCGGGAGACTTAGTCATTGAACGCTTATTGCTCACTGGCAAAGAAATAAATTGGGGAATAAAGTGACAAACGTGAGAAATTTATGTACAGCCGTAGGTATGCCAAGGATCACGGGTGCGACTGTTTCTCCGCTATCGTAGCTCGGATATGGGATAATTCTGCGAACTCGAGATATTTTCCGTATACGTCGCTATAGTCGTAAGGTTATCGGCGAACTTGACACACCCGTGCACGTGACTTTTTTCCTCTCACCCTTTACACTCTATACTGCAGTTCGATATTAAGACATTCGCTAACGATAATGGTAATAATACATTGCTGTAGAATTTCAATTGAGTCATTTTAATTAAAAGCTCGATTAGAGATTTTTCAAAAACGAACAAAAGAATCCTGTATAGGAATTTCCTGGTATTTCCCGTAAGCTGCTTCCGTCTGGATCGGCAGCGATCCGAGCAACGGACAAAGAGTCTCTTTAGATCGAGACACGCGATAAGCGAGGAAATCATCGTGCCGCTCCACAATCGTCATCGACTTCGGATCCGTGTTCATAAAAGCAGACCTGCACGATTAAATTGTCCAAGACAGAGACACAGAGCTATAGCGGAGAGCAGTAGCCTCAGGCAAGTGCCGCAGCAGCAGCAGCAGCAGCAGCAGCAGCAGCAGCAGCAGCAACAGCATATCGTGATCAATTTCAATATAGACCTGCTTCCATACTGCTACTTCCATACGTACCGCCCACGCTTATACAGGATCGTAACGGGAGAGAGAGCTTATCATTGCTGTAGCCTTGGGATATCGACACGTCGCGTTGCCACACACTAGCTAGTTGAGTATAGGAGAAAGAGAGCAAGGAGTCATAGGTCAGGCTCGCGAGCGCCTGTATGTGCATATGTCTATGTATATGAGCGTTGAACGGAGCTATAAACGATAGGCATCTGTAGGTTGCAACAACACGCGGCTGATTTATCATCGCTGCAACAGAGAGAGAGAGAGAGAGAGAGAGAGAGAGAGAGAGAGAGAGAGAGAGAGACGAGCGAGAGAGACGAGCGAGAGAGACGACTAAGCTGTTACACGCCGCGGCAGGATACCGCGCTTGGCTCTCGCACTGGCGCGAGGACAGCCACTTTTCCCTCTTCTTTCTCTTTTTTTCCCCGCCATCGTCGCTGCCGACCATATCTGTGTATAGGAATAAGCGAACGCCCGACTCTTTGTGCGCAAGAGCGTCAGGTAAATCCAGCTCGGTGCGCTAATTGCAGCGAGTGAAGGTGCACACAGCCGCGTTATATGCATGTCGTGGTGGGGACTAGTCGCGATCGGCACTCCTAAATGCCGATCGCGACCGAACGTTTTTCCGCCCTGCGAGCTCTGTATATACGTGTACCTATCTACACACAGTAGGCAGTAGGTGTGTGAGCGAATGTGTATCCATAGAATTGACAGAATTGAATTGCTTGCATAATATGGAATAGGTATTACGGGCGCAGAGAACGTGGAAAGATGGCTAATTTTTCGAATCGTGATTACTCGATCTTCTCGCGCGAGAACAAAGGAGCAACGCGGCGTTGTATACAGCTATAGAGGTGTTAAGATAATCCAGTGGGTCACGCGAGCCGCCACTATACTACTCTCTAGGAAACCGGGAAAGTGATTCTGCGCGGAGTTTCGCCTTTCCCAGCTGCAGTTACTCTGCTGTTACTAAATGTACTATACTTTCCGTTATACGCTTAGCTATGCCCGTACTGCAGAGAGTGAATCCACGAGCGCGGTAAACCCGTAGAGCAATTATAGATATAAGCGCCGTGTGAGCGCCGATATCCGGAGTCGCGATATAGCGAGCAACCTATGTCCCCGATCATTTCTCCCCCATCATTTTTCCCCCACTTTTCTCGTGTACGTAACGCACGTGTCTCTATGCATATATAGATCCACGTGCTCCTTTCACGGAAGCTGCATCGGAGGTAGCGAAGGCTTGCATAAGTCGCGGTCCTTCAAAAAGAAGCGCGCAACTACGATACTGTACAAGTGGTGAGCGGAGCTTCGTCGCGTGTAATACGTGGAAAGGAAGAATATTAAATCAGAAGTAGTATGCGAGAGAGAGAGAGAGAGAGAGAGAGAGAGACCAGTACAACGGAGAATACGTGCACAATACGTAATAGGAAGCGTGGGAGCTCGTTTGCGAGCGTCGCGGGGCCCGTTCGTCCGGCACGTTATTGTGCTTATAAATAAGCCGACCTCTCTCTTATTCTTCGAGGAGGTGGCTAGGTATATATATATATATATATATATATATATATACGTGTACATACGCTTGGCAGTTCCGGCTTCCAGTCGCTTGAGTCGCGCTATTAATATTCCATCCTAGTCGCTCGCGCGGCGAGTTGTTCTTTCTCTGTGTACGACAGACGCGTGCTGCTTTTAACGAGAACATATACACGCATATACCCGTACGATTACACATACATACATAAGCGCACTCTATCGCAAGAGATATACAGCAAGAGACGCACAGCAAGAGACGCACAGCAAGAGTTTTCCGAGTTCGACGCCACTACGCTGACACACGCAGAAATTCCTTCTGGTCTCATCAGAAGAGCGAAGGTGTGCATCGCTCGTGTAAGCGCATAATGTCATCGAGGAAGAACGACCATTTTTTTTACATTTCTTATATATTATATAGTATACACCCAAACGACCGCAGAATAGAGATGCTTATCGCCGCCGTCCGCTGAATCTTCTATTAAGGGAAAGAAATTCCTTTGGGTGGACGCGACAACGCACTAAGCATAACTCGCCGTATTATATGTATATATATATATATATATATATATATCTACACTGAGGATATATATACATGTAAATACGTATATATATCCTCAGGGGATGGAAACACATTTTTTATCCTTCTTTATTAGCTTTTGCTTCTCGAAAAGGCTAGATTTTCTCGATTGTTTATAAACATTCTACAATTTAAGCAGGTCACACGCAGAGAACCGTGACAACTGAGGAAAAAAGCGTCACTTCAAAGAGAAACTTTCAAAACTGCCGCGTCTATTATTCCTTCTTTTTTCACCTGAATCTCGTGAAAAAAAATTCTCGATCCTCGCATACACAACCATTTAATAAATTCGCCGAATCGAGGTGCAGTTTGAAGCGCCCTGAGCTGATCCTGTGCGAAGAGCTTGAAAGATATAATATATATCGTGCCAGAGGCATAAATAAAACCTATACGACGAATCAAAATATTTTTCCGGGGAATCTTCTCTCTCTCTCTCTCTCTTACAAGTATTCCATCTCGATTCGAATTACACATAGTATGATATTCCCGAGTTTCAAGAAAAAAATGCACGAACTGCCGGTCGTAGTGTAGATATTCTCAATTAGAATTTCCTCATTTAAATTTATTACTTATAAATTCATTTGCAAAACTTACCTAACAATCAAGTGGGCACTGTAACATTGATGTAACATTGATGTAACATTGATGTATCTTTTAACGAAATACAAAATTCTGTAAACTTTTTTAAATGTACTATAAAGTACTCTTCCGCTTGTATTTAAATGAAATCTTTTAATTCTATTGGCAGTTTTTGTATTTTACAGATAGCAATACTTTCAATTTATTACCATATTGGGATTCCGAATCGTTTATCAAGCATGGTTTTTTCTTGTCAACCGATTGATTACAGTATTAACTGCGGCTGTGCACCTCAACTTCCTCGTAGATTCGAAATTCATAGTAACATCGACAACGACTAATTGCAATACCGTACAAAAGATTTAGCGCTTAAGCTGAAAACAATGACCCAATGAAATTTGACTAAAAAGATTGTTCTATCTATATTGACATAAAAGTATACATAGTTTTAATATACGAACAGGTGGTCCATGTATAGTAGAAATTTCAAGGATACTTTCGTGTGCTTTCGGTTGAAAGGATTGATTCCAAAATCATGCGTACGTGTGCATATATAGGTATATAAGGATGTGGTTTCACGCTTGTAAACCGATAGAATTAAAGGGCTAGAAATAAACATAGATCTTTCCGGGTATTGAATTTCGCAAATTTTGCTAAAGATTATGTTTAACTGCTTATTGGGACTCACATCGCTTAAATGAGTCTTTGCATTATATAAGATAAGCCGAATTTTCAAATTAGCAAAAAAAATGTTTCAACTATCATTACTGGGATTTGAGTTGCACCTTTAAAAGACTCTTACCTCATTCTCCATTATATCGAGAAACTTGCAGAGATGGCGGTGTGGCTGAAAAGGGGAAGATACCTGTTTATAATTTAGCTATTAGTAAAATGATAAAACGCATTTATATGGGTTTCGTGTTCTAAATACTCATTACACTCATAGGCAAGAGACTTTTATCCGAAATAGAAAATGAAATCCGCAATATCCCGTAATAAATAATTCGACGAAGGCAAGGGCTGTCGCATTGTTTCTTTGCCGTGTGCGTACGGCGAATCCCAAAGCGAATAAATACATAAGCCTGCGCCAGTACGGGGCCTGGTTAACGGGCCCCGACGAAACGTGCCTCGTCGTTCGCCAACGTCCTGGGCTTGTACCTTATTGTCGCGCGAGTACGCGAGCGACAATTTGATGATACGAGCTGCCAGCATGTTTACAGGCGAAATTCATCGGACGTACGCGCACACACTTGCACATCCTCTTTGTGCGTGATAATGCGCGAGGAGTCTCGCACTTGATTTACGTGCGTCCTTCGCAACTCGTGAAAGTATACATATATCCGAGCAAGGAAACTATACTATACGCGCTTGCGGATGATTTTTTTTCTCTCGCTCGAATTGCGGATCCGTAAAAGCTGCGTACAAAAAATTCAGATTCGATATATACGTATATTACATGTGTAATGTGTATGTATCATACGATATATGTTGGCCTAATGTATCGAATGTCGTAATAGCGGTGCGTTCAACCTCTTGCTAGTTTTCGTCCTTTTGAGGAAATTAACGAAAGCGGGCGGGATCGCGTATAGTCAGTAGGATATAGGTAGAAGCTCCTCGCCAAGCGTATTTTATCGCGGAACACGAAGAATTCTTAAGAATTCCCATGGGACCATGCATGAGACACGCTCAGTGCGCACGAGCATGTGATGTGCTTTCCAATCGAAATCTGTGTACATCTGCGAACGCTTCTTCCTTATACTCATATATATTATATACTTTTGATACTTATGTATTGTTGACATTACCGATTCAAGCCGCGCGACACTATTGATCGTTATTATTCTAAGCACGACGTATTCGATCGAGAAGTTACATATTTCAAACATGTGTTTCTCGCTGTTGATGGAGGTGCGTTCGCTTGAATTGTCAAAAGCAAAGGATCCATTCTCACGAGTGTTCATACGCATATCGGATGTTACATTGATAAAAATAACGCTGCGGCGATACTGCGCATGAAGTAATACTCATATCAAGCCATGTAATGAGCACATTCAAAGAGCTAAATCCCATTAGAGGTAGCAAGCACGCGAGATATTGCACAATCTCTGATGGGCTGAGATCTTCAACTTTTCACCTCTCACTCGCTCTCGGTAAGTCTATATACATTGAATCCTACTAAAAATCCCAATCACGATAAGCGCTCCTTTATACCTGCAACTTTCTCAATTTCGCGACATTGTGCCGAAAAAGGCTAGTATATATATATATATATATATATATAGATATAGATACCTATAGGCGCGATGTCACAATCATTCGCGCAAGGGGGAAGCTTTCGAAAGCGATATATCCCGCGACGTGTTTGAAATTAGAAACGCTCGTGTGTGAATCTTTCGTAACTTACAATTGTAGTTCCTAACGCTTTTCGGAAGCGCATTTAGTTGCGTTACTGCTTGGGGCGATTGTTACATCAACCGCGTACGTAGCTCGAATAACCCTAAAATAATATATTGATATCATCTCAGCGGTACTTTAAGCCACTACTCGTATGAATTTCTCTTCTAATTCATTACCAATACAGTCTTCCAATAGACTTACTCTTAGTCATAAGCAGGACCAATTAGTGCTATAGCATACGACAACTATAGTTTACGACTGAAAATTTATTCTTTTGGAGCTCCGTCGAATATCAATGCCAACAGTTATAGCCAGCAACTGCTATGACTATATAACACTCACTCTATAAAACTCACATTAACACACACACTTAGTACTAAAAATTACTTCTTGCAATGCAGACAATTAGAAAAATAATATCGTTAGTTATATATGATAACGTAGTCTATTCCATTAGAGCCATGAGGTAATTATTGAGAGGGAATCGGAGATTTCATTAGAATTATCGAATTTTTAACTTTTTATTATTCTTTCATTACATTATACTGATTCAAAATATGCATTCAAGACTATTTACTAATACTTGCTTGCCAAGACTCCTTAGTTCCGGTTTCCAGTTAACGATTTTTTTCATCACCACCAAGACCAATATTTAGTATGGTATTGTTGTATTATTGTCTTGGAATCGTGAATCTCTAGCCCGTCATTGGGTATTGCCGTATCAATATATGTATTAACTAATGTTCACCGTTGCTGCAGTCGTTTCAACTCCATAGTAATGTACAATGGTATTTTGAGTATACCATGTGATCCCGATACTGAACGAACGCAGTGATTTTTTCAATCAGGTAAAAAGTATAAAAAAGATTGAGCCGTCTGCAGTTAGTGAAAAAAGAAGGTATTCACAATGAAAAGGTAATCTCGGCATACGGGCACCGCTCACTCGCTGTCTCTCCCACAGTCCATCTTCGCCAGGAGCTTTTATCATGTCGCAAGAGACGTATATACCGAAGGCCTCGGGCGACGAACGGTCCCTCTCTCTTCTCTCCGCGCTTCGTCCAAGTGGCCCCGTAAGTATGTCTAGCGGATTCCGTCATTAGCCTCCCGTGTACCATATATACCTATAGTTATAGCCGTTGCATTCGAGAGAGCTCACATGGCTGCACATAGTGCACATCCCGTGAGTAGAGGGCGTGCGAAAAAGCTCGATGCGGATGGCGGATGTAGCACAGGTGCTGAAGTACTCGAGCGTCGATGGAGGACAAATTCGAGAGGGAGGGGATCGATGACGACGCCGCAGACGACGCGATATCGCCTGACAAAGGCTGCATTTTTGTTCTTCTTCGCGACCCTACAGGGAAGCTCGATTCCTGCATCGGCTTCGACATCGTAATTTGAGAGCGGTGGTAAGAAAGCCATTTTCGATTCTCCGTCGCGGCATGTGGCACGCGTTCGATGACTTTTTCAAATATCTCACGCGAGGCGCTGAAGAAAAAAAAGCTCTCGTAATTTTGACCGAAGACGCGCCGACGCTTTGGAAAAGCTCGCCAGATAGACGTTATAGGGCGACGGGAGGGTGCGCGAGGGGCGAGAGCAGAGGGGGCGGCTTTCATTTCCTCGGCGACTTCCGGCAAACGCGACGCTTCCGCTATATCTGGCCCGGCGACGCTCGAATCTTCAGCTCGAATCTCCAGCTCGTTTCTCTCTCTCTCTCTCTCTCTCTCTCTCTCTCTCTCTCTCTCTCGGTTCCGCTTCCAGAGCTTCTTCCGCTTTTCTACCTCCTCGCGCGCTTCTCCTTTGGCTTCCGTTCGTCGGCACTTCCTATACCATACTATACTCACTACTAGCGCAGGGTGCTAGCAGCCCCTTTGTGCGCTAGATGTATGTAATAGATGTGTGCGAGCGTGCCTTTTAACGGTTCGAGAGATATGCAGCGCGTCGGCTCTCTCGCCTATTTTTCTGGATAAACCGAGGCCATTAAAAAGTAGCAGTTTGCATGCTCGTTTCCGCCAGTTCCACGAGCAAGATAAAACGTTGCTTCTGCTGCCAACATCAAAGAATATTCAGTTTTTTTTTCTAGATTTTACATTTACAACATAAGTGATATAATATATATATATATATATATATATATATATATATATATCAACGCGTTCGAATGTGTGAGTCGTCTTTTTGTGTCGAGTGTACCAGCATTATACAACGCATGTCATGGTAAGTCGTGACGATATTAAATAAACTCGAATGAATCACACACGATGTTTTACGCGACGAGCGCGCAGAGCATAGAACGATGCATGGAGAAAAAAATTACTTTAAAACGAAGCAGCAACAGCCTTTCACGAGTCACTTACAAAATACAATTCGCTCCATTACACGCTTTATGTAAAGTCAAAAATATCCCTTTACCCACATAAGAGCTCAATGTGCATTTAGATACAGTGCTATCTGAGCGTATATATAGATTAGCTCTAGCAAGTATAAGAATTATTATGCGAGTAATAATACGTCTGCAAGTTTAGGACGGACAAGCCTATCGATTATAACGTACAGAGCGCAGCTTCAAAGTTAGATAACGAGTACAGCATCGACGACGGGTCGAGCGTAAATAAATCCTTTCTACAAAGGGCAAACTTGAATATCTTTCTAAGCGATTGTAGAAAGAGAAACAGATAGGCGTGCTTGCGTAATGCAGCAAAGGTGAATTAGTATGCCCCGTGTTGGCCGTGCACGAGATTACGTATTCTCTCCATGGGAAGAAGGATGAAGCCGAAGGATGAACCCGAAGAATGAATTCGCTGCATTTCCCTGGCGGTCCGCGTGAACTTTTCCAACGCCACTATCGCTTTATTTAACAGCTACGATAGCAGCGTCGATTATAACCGTAGCGCGATTATTGCTCAAAATTATTGAAAATTATTAAAGAATATAAAAAATCGTCCGGAAAAACGGGGCAAGCACGCGCCTGCGTTTGTCATGAAAACGATATTTCGGCGTTACGCAGCATCGTGCTCCATTTATAATAAGGGGGCAAAACGAGTTGGTTGTAAAGAATTGTCCCCGTCCCCTGATGCAAGTTCGCGAGAGCGCACAAAAGCCAAGCGTCTATACAGGCAATGTAGAGCGAAAAGCTTAATACGCATTGAACCGCTAATCCCGGAACGCTTCTCGTCTTTCTCTCGCTGCAACATACGCACGCGTATATACATCCCTGCCGACGAAGCAGTGTGTCGCGTGTCTCTTCCGCATCATCATAATCATCGTAGAGAGCGAGGGGCAAGCTACGTCGTTAGGCAGGGTGTTGTCTCTCTCTCTCTCTCTTAAAAGGATACTGGATAAAAAAAGAAGCAGTAGCAACGTCCAGGGGGGTTTCGCTGTACGAGAAGGGCAGTGTGGCGAAAAGGTGCCGGTACACATATATGTACAAGGGAGTAGTTCGCTCGCGCGTGGCTTAAATTGCATTCTGGCGATTGGTATAGCTGCACCGGCTGCTGTGCTTTCCCCCCGTGTATGTGTGCGAGTCGACAAAGGAAAGCCGCGCTAACCAGGGCATTAGTGGTGCGGAGGAGAACGGAACCACCCCGTTTCCGACAAGCAACTTCGCGCCAAAGCTCCCCTTTTATCTGGACCACCCCTCCACTCTTATATATATCCGCAGCATGTAGATAGATAGAACGAGAGAGAGAGAGAGAGAGAGAGAGAGAGAGAGAGAGAGAGAGATGTGTGAGCGACGCGCGTATGCTCAGGGGGCAGACGAACGACGACGACTCGGGTTTGATATTGATTACGAGGGGTGGCAAAGAGAGAGAAAGACTGAGTCACTGCTCCCTGATTTTATACCCCGATTGGCAGCGTTCGCAGCTCGCTGGCCGCTTTGAAGTCAGGGCTATCCGAAGAGTGTAGTCTCCTCTCTCTCTCTCTCTCTCTCTCTCTCTCTCTCTCTCTCTCTCGCTGGACCTATGTGGACCTTTTTTGCAGTTTGCCGTTCCATCTTCTCCAGCTCACAAGAGAGCTGCTGATGCTGCAGCAGAATATCGCTTGGACTCTTTTGGGCTTTGTGTAACGACTGTGGCAAACCGAAAATCCGCTTTGTTTTTCCTTTACCACTCGATTGTACACTTTGTAAGTTTTCTATATAACGTATTATGTTTTACTGAAACATTGTCTGGAATTAGTATTCGATAAAGTTTCAGAATTATAAACGAAAAGAAAGAATAATTCATATGATTTTGAATTATTAGTATGTATTTTTCATAGACTGTATATTTCTTCTTTAATAATAAACCAAGCATTTGAATAAAAATAGCAGTAAATTCATCAAATAATTTTATTCGTTATCATGCACAGCCTGTTTTTTTATCATTTAAATAACGAATTGAAAACACTGTCTCCGATCGTTCCAGCATAACTTTCGTACATATTTCATTAGAAATAATTTCGACGACGCTTCATCAATTTTTATAAGAAATTGTCTGGAATAGATATAGCCGTATTTTTATTTTATGATATCATCTATATTAAAATATTGTTTCGAAGTTCAATCCGTTCTTTTTTCAAACATGATATATAAATGAAAGCAGTATCCTGTAATTTTAGCGTAAACAGCGCGTTAAATTTATTCCACATATGATATATTCGACAACGATACTTGAGATTTGAATGTGGATTGAGAAATGACGCTTGATTTTGCTAAAAGTACGAACTCCAGAGTCGCCCGTGGAAGATCGAAAATCCCCCTACGATATGATTCGTCCAATCAGCCACGGTCAACCTTACGGCAATGATCGCGATCTCGAGTAGCACACGCATGTGAGAATGTGTGCGTGCGTGCGAACGAGCGTCGCCTCCGCAATTTAGCGGCCATCACTTGAACTTCCACAAGAACTGCAGACGCGACGCGAGAGCTAACCAATCGGAAAAAAATATTTATAAACAGTGTATTTCAATTAGTAGCGACGCCTGCAGAGCATCGAGCGTATAGACTTTGAGAAAAAGAGAATCGCGCGCGTGCTCTGACGCGTGTCATTGACCCAAGAAGACGGCGTTTTGTATTAACGAACGAAGCGCACGCGTGAATAAAGAGCGAGATGGGAGAAATACGAGTAGCCGTATACCGTCGTTGAGAAGAGTGAAAAAGCTAGTAGAATACGAGTGTGAGAGAGAGAGAGAGAGAGAGAGAGAGAGAATAAGGAGGGTAAGGGGGTCAATGGCTAATTTAGAGAGAGAGAGAGACTGCGCGTGAGGAGAGCAAGCGAGTGAACGCTGCTAATCACCCCTGATGAGGCTTGATGGAGCGGAGCAGAGCAGCGGCAATTGTCTCGAGTAAAATCGTCGTCGCTTCGCACGCCGAGAGAGAAACGGAGAGATGTGTAACCGCAATCATCGTGTGTACATGCGCGCATGTGCGATTGTATTTGTATCAGAGAAGGAATTCCTCTGATTTACGCTACTGCTCGTCCGCGCGCGCGTCCCTTCGACATATAACAGCTGTTTATTTTATACAGTCTCTTTCTCTCTCTCTCTCTCACACACACACACACACACACACACACACACACACCAGAACCTTGACTCGATCAACCATTGTAAATTGTTATTCTTGGCCGTAGCGCGAAATAAAATAGCAAAATCTACGGTATCCATGTTTGCCCGCAATGTCGTTGCTGTTCGTATGCTCCTACTGCTGTTTGCTTTAGCGGAACAAGTTTCTCAGGCTCATAAATCAGCGGCTTGTCCTCCTCCTCCTGCTCGCTTCTCCAGCGTCTTTTTACTGTTTTGCCTCTACATTATCTGTAGATTCGGTGGTGGTTATCGAGTTTCACCACAGCCCGTCTGTCTCCCTCTCTTTCTATCTGTCTAGGAGGTCTAAGAAACACGTGCAGCTATACGAGGATATAACACGGAAGAGAAGAAGTCGAGATCAGCGCCACAACGACCTCCCGGAGCTTGTGGGAGCGCGGACGGAGCAAAGTGGCGTTGACTGGCACAGATGGCATAACGCGATGCATATGCGTGAACGAGCACGCGGGGATGATAGGAAAATAGGCTAACGGGAAGCGGACGCCCCCATGGAGATCGTTCTTTCATTCATTCTTTCTTTCTCTCTTTCTCTCTTTCTCTCTTTCTCTCTTTCTTTCTTTGGGGCAGAGAGTGTCGGATGACGCGAACATGTACAACACATCCATACAAACCATCTCTGAGCACTCGTCTTTTGCGTTTTTACCCCGTCTCTCTTGGGACATAATATTCGGGGGAACAGTGAGGGGAACAGCGAGGGGAACAGAGAGGGGAACAGAGCAGACGCAGGAGGTTTGCTGCAGGTTGCTTTTTCCTGCTGGGGTACAAGTGGCTGTTCCTGCGCAGCCGGCAAAGACGAGAAAAATTCATTAGGATTATTAGACTGTTATTTTGCTGATTTCTCGAACCAATGCAGATATTCCGCTATTTGAGAGAATGTTATACATTGTTATTATCAAAGTTGAAGCTATACTCGCGCGAACGCAAGCCCCACGCGAAATACTGCAGCGAGCTATTCTCGATTGATTTTCCACTTTCCCGCAACAATATCGTGAAAATCCTCGACAGTCATCAGGCTTCGATTATAAGTAGGCACAGTATTGTTGTGATATTTGTCTAATATAAATTTGTGATATAAGTCATTGAAAATGTTTTCTCGATGACGAGGAAAAGTAATAAAAGAGAAATTTTCATTTATTTTCTCCGAAAATGATCGTAAGCTGCGCACGTGAAAATCTCACTTCGCTGCGTCGACTGCAGCTACTGCGCGACAATCCTCTCTCTCTCTCTCTCTCTCTCTCTCTTTCTAATAATGTTCCTTCGTTTGATCCTCCGGCGCGTCGGTCGTAATACGACGCCCGAACGAGGACACTCGTTTTTGAAGATTCCTCATGTGTAAAGAGGTCCGAGCGAAGGACGGCGAAACGCTTTTCCGGGTGGTCCGTTTTCCGAACGACGTTTCTATCTCCTTTTCCTCTTCTTTTACCTACGATTCGCACACAATACGAATAAGTCTATGTATATCGAAGTACGTACATCGAAGTGCGTACATCGAAGTGAGTATGTCGAAGAAGAGAAGTAGAACAAGTGCAACGGTATACTCAAGGCACTAATCCATCGGGTGGAGATTTCTCGCTGGAATACTCGCACGAGGATTACGAGAGGTCTTTGCTTTGTTCGAAAAATCTGTTGGAGGACCCGACGCAAAAAACGCGGAAAGTCATCCGAAGAATGCCGTATATCCCGAGGAAAGAACGGGAGTGGAAAAAACAAACGAATCGACTATCCGAAATGAAGACGGGAGCGTGTAATTATGGGTTATCCGGGCATGATCGGTTGCGCAACCGTACGGCCCCTCCAAAACGATCTTGCTCTCGAAACCACAGCGAGCTCGTTATGTGCGTGTATAATTACGCGTGGAACATATATAACGAACATATATAGTATAGGTATATCGGTCCCCGCGACCCCGCATGCAAAACTAACGTTCTAGCGCTCTCGCCTATGTGTGCGACTGACTTTTGGAGGCTTAATGCGTGACCGCTGGAGATCGACTGACCTGCGTATGCGCATACACGGAGTATATGCATTATGTATACCAGCTATGGCACAGAAGAAAGAAGAAAAGAAGAACCTGCGGGACTAATCATTTCGGGAGATCGATTTTGAACGCAGGTCGTCCCGCAGGGGCGTGTATAAAGCTCTCGCTCGTATATACGAGTATAGGTATACCTATAAATGCAGCAGGTACGAGAAGCGGAACTTGACAGAGTGCCTCGCTCGTCTTTTTTTATCCTTTTTTTGACCGCTCGCTCTCGCAGTCTCGCTCGGAGTCCCCGCGGGGAGTGGAAGTCTCTCGGAAGGTGCATCATTTGTCACCGGCTCATCGTTAGCTCTGTGTGCAGCAGCAACTTTTGACCCAGAGCCGGAGAGCTCGTTTTTCCTTTGTGTCCAGCACACAAGCTATATGCTATGTAAGCTCGAAAAGCAAAGCGATCCGAGAGGACGATTACGACGAAGAGCCTCGCTTTCCATCCTCTTCTATTCTTCCTTTTCTATTCTTCCTCTTCTATTCTTCCTCTTCTACCTCGCGGCTATGATATATATACACACACACACACGTGCTATATATACACGTGCAGTAAAATCCTCGTACTCGATCGGTTGTCAGTCTATTATCAGTTTATTATGTGGCCTCCTTTTCTGGCCCGCATATTATAAGTGCGTGATCTAGACGGCGCGGAAAATAAAATATAGGCCAACGCAATTGAAGAGAGAGACAATTTCATCGAGACATTTTCATCGAGATATTTTTTTACCGAGATATTTTCTTACCGGACGTTTACGGATACGATGGATAGGGTTCTGGTAAGGTAAGACAACATTAACGGATTGTAAGACATTCGCTATAAATATGTTTTTTGCAACGTTTTGACCGTATCGTGCAACATGGTGAAACTAGCATGGTCATGCGGTATATTTGTAGAAGCGTGCGAGAAAAATCCGAGGACGTCTCTTTTTTTCGAGGACATCGAATTCCTTTCTTCTCGATTACTGGAAATAAGAAATAAGTGCACGCATGATCGCAGCCCGCAGTCTAACGCACATCCTCTCCTCGACCTTCCTCCGATGCGGCGACGAAATCCATCCTCTTGCAGTGCGAGCGTATACCCTACATACACGCGCGTATTCACAAGGATGACTCTCTTGCGATCCAATGGAATTTCAAAGTATCCGGTGTCGAGAGGGGCTGAGTGTGCGAGAAAGAGAGAGAGCGAAGGGAGCGCCGTTGCTGCGTGTGAGAGAGGAGGTCCGTCATGCGTTACGTATAGAGCTTCCCTGTATTCTACTGCAGCTCTTGGGGTTTTGTTTGCACCTGCACTGTTCCTCTCTTTCTCTCCTTCCCCAGCAGCTTCGGACGAGAGGGAGAGAGAGACCTGCTAGGTTCGAGGATCTTTCTCCGGAGGGATAAATAACGCGTATAGGGACTTTATTTTTCCTTTACACTCTCGCATGCGTCAGATATTATGTGTTTATACCTATATGGTATATACATAGGCGATTCTTCTATTCTCTTTTCTTTCGTTCTCTTTTCGTTGGTTTACTCTCCGCAGGCTTTTTTTAGCAATACTCCCGATTGCTGGCTGTGTGCATACACGTATGCTATGTACGTATGTACACATTTACGAGGAATCGTTGGCTTGATTTTCGAGGAAGTCGCGAGTTTTTGGCGCCCTGCTCATGGGAACGCGCGAAGGCATTTCCACGAAAGGAGGAGAATCGTCTCGACGAGTTTTTGGCTCTGATTTCGGTTCTTCGTTTTCTCAGCGCAGGTTTCCAAAATCTTTTCTTTTTATTCGAAGTTTATCGTTAGTTTGCCCTCTCCGCAAATGGGTCGAACGGGCTGCTCTCGTTGAACGGCGCTGGATCAAACCCAGGCCATTTAAATCACGACGACGCGCACGACGAAACTGTGCATCGGGTATCGGTGTGTACGCACGTGTACAGGCATATGCCCACGCTGTTAGGGGAGTAACTGTACGCCCCGACTTGTGCGATAATAATAATAGGAGATCACGAACAGTATACAGCAGTCGACTTTCGTCTCTCGGTTAATCGCGTTTTCCTACGTACAATACGTTGGCTGAAGGCGAAGCTGCTGGTATACGCGCCGGGAAAAGTATCCGAAACGAACGGGGAACTCATTGCGCGGGTATATATAATATGTCTATACCTATATATACCTATATATATACCTATATCGCTATAAGAGCAGACGGGATCAGGCGTGTGAAAGTTCCCCCTTTCATCTTCTTCTTCTTCCTATGCTACTGTATTGCTGCGGGAGGGTGACAGCGTATGTATGTAAAGGTATACGATTGCACGTGCGTCGCGTGTTGGTCGTTGCGTCAATGGATCGTTGGATAATTACTTCGATTTCTCACATATAGGGTGCGAGGAAGATGTGTGTGCATAACTGCATACATATGTACATGTATAACGGAAGCTCTATACGTGTAGCACTAGCTACTAACAAGCAGCGTAGAACAGCCTTTCTCCGGCTTGTTTTTGCGCCACCACGGATAATGGCTCCCCCTAAGAGTACGATAACGCGTCCTGTCGTCGGAGTCCTGTCGTCGGAGTCCTGTCGTCGGAGTCCTGTCGTCGGAGTCCTGTTGTCGGCGTTCACTGCGCACGTCATGATGCTTCGACAAGTTTGAGATGCATGCAGGACTTTCTCTCCGCATATGTGTCGAAATCTTAGGAGGGCACTTACAGGAGTTACCTACAAATAAAAAATACTAATAATTCAACTTCTTACTGGAGCGATGTTACAGAAGATTTCTTTGCCGTATTCGTTCTTTGCCGATATAATTGTCGTCCAGTTAGATAAAGAGATTGTTCGGTTAGCTGCTTCGTTGAAAAAAGCTGCTATTAAAAAAACATCGATTTGCACATCTTTTGTTTTGAAATTAAGATTTTAAATACTTTCCGCTTAATCATGAGACAAATGACCATATGAAGAATATACAAGGAAAAATCATTAAAGAATAGACGTGGATTTTGTTGGGAATAATTTAAAAAAAAATTTTTAATTTGTCAAAATGCTCGAAAAAAATCATTATTTATCGCATGGTCTATTGTAGTTCAAATAAATTGTCGAGAAGTATCAAACAATGTAAGTCATTGTCGTTCGTGTATTGCTGAAATAGGTATATGAAGTTGAAAGGGTCCCTGCCTCTAAATCATTTTGACGGTAAACTTTTGCTTATGCACCTCGTAGCGATTTAGTGCGGAGTCTAAGTCATCTTTGAATTGGACACTGCCGCTCTTATTATGCAAAGAAAAAAACTTTCTTCCATAAAATGTTCGTATGTCGTTGGAACCGCACGCTTGTAGGAAGTCTTATAAAAAGAGCGAATGCACGTAGGGTCAGTCGAGGAATGAGCGTCGTAGGGCGTGATTTTGTAGCCGCAGCCATCGAGTCCCGAAAAAGGATCGTCGAGCAACGCATCCGTTTCTTTGGGTAAGAGATCATTTCAGGCGCTACACACGACCGAAAATATTGCATTACTTTCCATAAGAATAAATCGAGTCCCTGCAGATGGTCGACATTGACTAAAAATCAGGGGGAGAGTTGTCGCGCGCCTCGTAATTCGCCGATAAATTGCGTTACGCCGCATTATACGTAGTGCAGGGGAGGAAGAAGCGTGAAACTGCGCCCGCTGACCCCGTCAGTAGCTGACATCATATGGGTATATGATATGACTCGTCGAAGCTTTAAACGGCTAGAAAGGGTCTTCCGGAAAAAAAGAAGTTCTGCAGCATGTGGACTTTAGTCCAGAAAGACACGAGGGAACGACGAGGGGGGAGTGGTTAATCGATTTTGCCGAGACCCTTGACTGGCGTAAAAATATATACCTACATACGAATACCTGTATATATATATATATGTGTATACGCATTGCTCGAAAAAGAAACACGGCAATTGCGGCTGCTTTCAGTTTTGATTTCTCCTGCGACGAGCACGTCGGTGTGCAAAAGAGAGCATCATCCAGCGCGTCGTCATTAATTTAGCACCGCGAATGCGCAAAGATGCCCTTTGACGTACGGTGGCGCATCACAAAGGAATCGTATCCTGATTCGCTGATACAAGCAAAGCGTTCGTCCCATGTCCCATAGCGTATAACTCTACGCGTATGTGTACATGCACATTGTAAATTGTACATTGTACATTGAATTGAATATATACAGAGAGAGAGAGAGAGAGAGAGAGAGATACACACGCGCGAAGATTGTGCGCGATATACAGCGGTGGTCTTGTTTTTGCGCGCTATATAGCTGTGCGCCGTTGTGCTTGCATAATGGCTCGTGTAATCAGAGGCGAGTGACTGTCGCCGTCTTGCGGGGAATTTTTCTCGCTCTAATCCCCCGCGCGATATACACAATGCTCGAGGGTTCCGCATTGTTCAGGGGCGAGAACGCTACGTACAGCGAGTAAACGCAAAATACAGAGAGAAAGAGTCTGCGGCAATACTTTAATGCTGGCTCGCGACAGATCTCATCACTTGGAGTGGCCGTCGCAAAGAGCAAAAGACCGCGCGCGAGACTGGCAAAAGATGCGCATGACACAAAGAACCAAACAGTCGTTTCTATAGTCATAGAGTCGTTTATATAGGTATACGAGTCAGCCTATACGTATAGATAAAAGAGTCGAGCTAGCTTTTGCTTTTTCCCGGGTCATCTCCCTTGCATGAAAAAAGAATGTCCTGGCTTGGGGAACGCGTACACACGAGTCTCTTGGAAGAAAAATTTAATGCGCCAAAGTGCACGGGCTTGTTCTTGTCCTTTTTCGACGAAAAGACAGACTCAGAGAGATAATGTGTAAACACCCATGGTAAGAATCGCCGGTACTGGAATAACGGCACAGATGAGAACGAGCCAGTTCCTTTCACGGTCCCCAACCCTAACTAGACTAAGTTTACTGGCAGGAAGTTAAGTAAATCGACGAAATACAGCAGGCCACCGATCCGATCATTTTCTCCTCATTTTCTCCTCATTTTCTCCTCATTTTCTCCTCATTTTCTCTTCATTTTTGGCTGCCATCCCACTACAATAAAGAGCTGGATTTCAAATATTTCCCAAGCATCTACTTAATCGCGGTATTTAACATACATCTTATTTGTAAGCTAAATCTAGTTATAATATGTAGTCTACCCTTCTTTTGGGTATTAACTGGCCGATTTTTTTTATTTGCTTGCCTATGTAGGTATATATAATATTATAATATATGCTTTCATAAAGAAAAAACTCTTTATATTTTTTCTTCTTTATATACAGGAATATACGTGGACACCCGAGTAACGAAATCTAATTGTAAATATACGAAATTAAAACAGAATGAAAGAGCTTGCATTGACAAAAATATTCAGAAAAGTCTTTCAAGTCTATAAAGTTATCATTGTAACATGTGAACATTCTTTTTAGAAATCGGATGATTTCTTAAAAATCGCCTGGTCTTGGACATTATTCAAATGCTGATCAATTTTCAACCAATACATCTTTAATGATGATTCCTTTCGGAAATTGGCGGATTTTCCATTTTATTTTTAGCTCAATAATTTGAATCAACATTTGAGAACGCTAACTTTCGTATATATATATTTAATGATTATCTAACCAAAGAGTAGAATTCAAGAACTTTGATTTTCAAAATAAAAAAAATGTTTAAATACCTACTGGTTAAAAAGTTATAAGTATTTGAAGAACTCTGCTTGTCGTGGCATGGACCACACCACGTTATGGACAAATTTATTTCAAATGAAAGTTTGTTTAAATTTTTTTAATTAAAAATTTGTTATCAATGGTTTTTGCGTTTTTCTCCATGAAAATGCAAGGGGCTCTCGCTTTACTCGGAAGGCACCCGTAGGAAGAAAATAGCATCAGGTCGATGTAGACTTGCGAATAATATTTCGATTTCAGGTACCGCATTACTTATTGTATTTTTTGGATTTACTGACATATCAAGTGAAATAAAAAAAGTAGATTGGCAGAGTGGTGGGTCGTTGCTGCTTTCCTAAAAACTATAGGTACATGGACGCGCGCACGCACACGTTTTGCTTGCTTTCCGACCTTCTCCTCTTAATCATCGGTCCCGTCAACAATGAGCTCCTTCGCTATACACACAAATATGTAGACTAGCCTGCCCCAGTCTTCTTACGAAGCATATGAATAATAATCGTGAGAAATGTTGCAGACGCCGAGGGAGCGCTGCGGGGAAAAATCCGGAGAAAGAAGTAATATTCTTCTTGGAGATGCTGATTTTTGCGGCAGTGGTGGTAGAGGTGACGAGAGAGAGGGAGAGAGAGAACAATTGCGGTTACGCGTTGGCGTCTGAGAAGCATCTGGCGCACTTCATAGCAGCGCAAAGAGAGAAGAGAGGTGTGGAAAATTGGTTATTCTTGCTTTCTGCCCGGCCATATATATATAGTATAGATAATATAGGTATGTGTAGTATATATATAGTAGCACAGCTCTCTTGGCTATACATATACACATACAGTATACATGTAATATAATCTACATTCTTACTTACTATATTGCGCAACTCTTCTTCCACTTGTCGAGATAATTTTTTCTCCAACGATGATTTATGGCGAAAAGTTGCGCTGCGTCTAAAAAAAAAATTCGCCTCTTTTCTCGTAACCGGAACAGCAACAACGAATAAGGCAGCTACTCCTTAGCTTCTTAGCCTCCATTAGCTTGTTGCATAATATACATTCTCCATAATAAGAAGCGCGCGCTTTGTATGCAGATATACAAGTCTCTGTTCGGCGATTCTTCGCAGAGAAGACGCTTCGCAGAAGAGAGCCCTCCTGCCCTCCGGCCTCCGGCGAATGAGGCGCTCGCAAACGCAAACACAACGCGCGCATAGCGAGCGTGCGCCCGTCCATGTACATGTATACACGTCCGTGCACTCTCGCCTACTCGTAGGCTCGTGCAATGAGCAACGGTAAAGCTACGCGGACGAAGAGCTGGGATATGCCCGCACGGAGAGGACGATAGGTCACGGGAACTCTCCGTTCTCCAGACCCAGTGCGCGCTGCGGGCAAGCAAAATAGTGGGAGCAGGAAGTCTGCAGCCGCTAGCAGGAGCCCAAGCGCTCTCCGGGCTTTTGCTCCGGCGACCTGGTGAACCGAGCCGACTCCTCTCAACGGTATATATCTATAGCGTCTCTCTCCCTCTCTCTCTCTCTCCCGCTCGGATATCGTTGTGAGTGCGCGCAATGTGCATACTCTGTCGCGTCGCGAGAGATTCTCGGGAACGAGGAAGAGCGCTGCAGAAGCGAGCCGTTATCCCTGCGCGGATTTGGCACACTTGCAGCAGCCGGTTACTGCTCGCTACGTGTATATATGTATGCCCGTGTCCCTCTATGCTCGGGACTATCGCACGAACCCTCGGATACCCATCCGAGTACCTATGCTGCGAGTACTATACCTCTCGCGAGGTTCTTACGGCCTCTAACGCCGCGACGAACGGAAGGGAATGAGGAAGAACGTGTACCGCAGAGTGTGGGCCGAGCAACGGTTACAACAGGACGAATTATTTCTACTCGTCGAGGAGCTGCACGATGAGATTTTTGTTTATTTTACTCTCTAAAAACACAACTATTCCAATAACTCCTTGAATATTGAGAAACGCGTTCTTACAAGCGTGTTGCATATTAACGCGTACTATTCTACGCGGGCTATTTTAACCGGGCTTTTTTTCTCCGATTCTGTTGGAGGAATATTTTCCCGTCCAACAATTTTTGACTAACGGCCGTGAATAACAGGAGAGAATCGGTGACATTTTTGTCAATAATAATTTTGATAATTTTGACACGATGTTGAGTAAAAGAACGGAAACAACGTAAGACTATAGTAATCGAGGCTAGTAAATATAAATAAATAAATTTAACAACGATTTGCCGGTCGACTTGACTTGTTGCTCGAGAAAAATGCCGCGAAATTTAAAAGTCAACCCAATAGTAGCATGTAAGTAATGCCTTGCATTACTTTTTACTAGCCTATTAAGCTGACTGCGGCTAGTAAAACTGGTATGCCATAACGAATTAATTGTTTTTACACAACTTTTGCGTAACCGGAAGTCTAACCTATATATGCATGTAATATACTTGTTAATACTATATATATGTGTCAGTATAGATCTGGGCATATACATAAGAATCCTTATAGTATTAGTCCTTATAGAAATAATGCTAATATAAAAAATAATTGTTATTTTGTGAAGATTTATTATTGGATTTATGATGGATGGGATAAACGAAATAAAATATATTACAAGATTGTAAAAATAGTCTGGAAAAATGAACGCTTGCCGAAGTATGTCTTGTAAGTCTTTCTCTCGAGCACTGTTTTCTCGTGGCTCGCAAGAAGAAAAAGCAATGCGCAAAAGAGAACTGCTGTCTGCAGCTTATCAAGCGTATGCGCAAAAGCTTTCTAAACTCGTTTCTCCGCGTATACTCTTGCTTCGCACAAACGGAAGCCTTAACTGTTTCACCTGTTCAATGACTATTCAATCGCGGTGGCCTTACGCTTCCGTTTTCTTAGCTCGGAGCACGCACACGATGCTCCGGCACGCTATCGGTTCCCACCTTCTCTTCTATCTCTTCTTCTCCACTGCTTATCGAGATCCACGTGCCGGTCGTTGCAACGATGCCATTGTAAAGTATACACTCGGAGCTCTGTAGCCCCGTGCAAGCGATCTTACTCCCCGACTCTACTGTACGCGGCCGAAACCCGCTGCAGGCGCGTAACGATTATCTCCTCGATTATAATATAGTTCACGATTATATATAGTCGTCGATTCTCATCCTCAATGCGATTACTACATGTGCATTTTCATTCTTATCTTTTATCCTTTCTGATGCTAATTAATGTCGTGCACTAATTCTATTGACGAATATTAAATATTAATAATTGTCGTATTCATAAAATTTCCCCTTCTCTCTCTCTCTCTCTCTCTCTGTGAGTGTGTGTGTGTGTGTGTGTGTGTGGTAGAGAGTGTGTGAGAGAGAGAGAGAGAGAGAGAGAGAGAGAGAGAGAGAAAGAAGAATCGATTCTACACGTAAAACTCAGTCTTTGACGATATTTCCATTTGGGCAGCTTCGTTAGCCCACATGACCAAACACTGAAAGAATGATTTTCAGTTGAAATAAGCAATTGGAGCAACGAAAACGTACGAGTTTATTAATGAATTTACCCCGGCAATATCCGCATCGATATCTTTAGCTTGCTTTTCATGAGTTTTCGTCAACTTTTCCTTCTCCCTGCCTTGCTTTATAGCGATGTTTTTCCGCTCGTCCATGAATTTTTTTATGTTATTAGCCTTCTTCTCCTTAAGTCTTCTATCCTTGTCACCCTTTGTCCTCAAAGCTTTGTCATTCATTACTTCTTTGACCGTTTCAGCCGATACTTTCGCTTGATTGGCATTCATTTCCTTCATGTCCCTACAAAGTTAAAAGTCTCTTCAGTCTAGAGGTCTTTTTCTCAAATATTTACGCTCTAAATAATACTGAAAAGTGTGTATCAGAAAGAAAGACTGCTTATCCAGTGGCGTGGCCAAACTTACTTGGCATGCTTCGCTTCCAGTAGCTTAATCTGGTTGGCTTGAACAGCAGGTATGCAGGCTTTAATCTCCTCTTTCGAAGCTTCCAGTTGAACTTTCTGAAGTTCCCACTCTTCCTTTCGCTGTTTCTCCATCATCTGCGTCCATTGAGTCGTTTGCTCACTAATGAGTTTCTTAATGCTGGCATCGTTAATAAGCGCGCTTTTACTGTAGACAAGAAAAACGTACTTTTTTCTATTCGAGTGTTTTAAACGAAGTGAGAGAGAGAGAGAGAGAGAGAGAGAGAGAGAGAGAGAGAGAGAAAACGATCAACCGCCCAGAGTTGCATCACGCGAAGAGCTTGCTTTGAACTTACTCTTTTCCTTTTGTCAGCTTCTCGATAGCGGTACAGTGATTCTTTTGCATTGTTTGCAGCTCCTTCAGATGTTTCTTCTTCATCGTATCGAATTCCTTGTTCATCTTCTTTCCCAATTTAAAAAACTTCTCTTTGCGGAGATTCTCATAGTCGCAAGGTGGCAATTTGAATTCTTCTGCAAATCCAGATTGCAACTCTTACTGATTTTCATTAGAATCGACTAAATCGTTATTTAATAAGAGAAGAGAGGGAGAAAAAATGTTCGCGTCGTCTATGTGGAGATTAAATGAAAACATATCCGTTAAAAAGTCCATTCGGTTTAGGTAAAACACTAGCCACGAGACTAGCCACGAGACTAGCCATGAGAATATAAACGTTGTCGAACTTAATAACTCGCACAAGACTAGCAATTTTCTTATTTTCCAAAGTATTCCATTACGAAGGTTATATATTAAATTTCGCCGTACACATCCTCTCGTTCTGCTCCGAGCCCCCCACCGCCTTAACTCGCTTTTAGAGTCGGGCTCCGCATAAAGACCCCCGGCTTAATTAACAATATACTCCCCAATAATGAGTACTTAATGAGAGAAAGAAAAAAACACTATGCTCGCCCGCGTGTGCTAAAAATCTATAGGTATAGGTATATACAGAAGAGAGGAGGCGAACCTCTCTTTTTTCTCTCCTCTTCCTCCTTCTTCTTTTTTTCCTCGGTCTTTGCGTCGGTCTGCTCGATACCGAGCCCCTTCATGGCCTCATCTCGTTTTTCTGCTCCCTTAGTGAATGCTCCCGGATCCGACAGCATCGCCATGAAATCTGAAAGCACGAACACCTTGATATGTCAGCGTTCTCTTTTTCTCTATCTCTGTCTTGTATGCTCCTAATGCGTCTCGCGCTCGACGATCAATAAAACTCCATACTTTCGACGTATGCGTTTCAAAGGGTAAGACAAATTCAACATCTAATCATCCACGCATATTCGTTTACGCGACTATGCGAGAATTCACAGATAGGCGGAAATTCGCGTTAACTATTAAATGAAATAAACGAGAATCGAAGAAGGGTATTTGCGATTCATCGTCATATTCGTCGCCTTATTCATCGTCATGTTCGTCGCGTTATTCATCGCGTTATTCATCGCGTTATTCATCGCGTTATTCATCGCGTCATACCTCCAAAGCCATCAGGCACGTAAATCGACAATTCGATATTACAAAACAACATCGGGAGAGCCATAGGGAAATTCGCTTCGGTTTTCAGAGAGATATGCCTATAGCCAGCCTGCAAACCATCAAGCGGTAAGATTCTCTGCCCGAGTAGTTTTCCATTTTCTTCGTAAACACCTAAAAACAAAATACGTATAACCAGTTTATAAAATAGACATTTCCTTTTTAGCAAATTTACATGAATATGCAGGCATTAAGTATAAAGTTTATGATTATCTTTCTAGATAATAACATTGTACAAAACTAGTTTTAGAATAGTTAGACGATTACTGTTTGCTGAGCATTATGCAGACGTTACATAAGCCAAAAGACTGAACTATCGAATATGTGCTTGAAGAGTATTTGATTCTTTGATTTTTATCGCATCGGTAATTACCAAATCTTAGTACAGCCAAATCTGGGAGTACAACTTTTCGAAAGACGAATGGCTCTTCGTTGTAGACTGGATTCAAACCATTTGCTGGAATCATACGAGTTCGGAATTCCTTCTTTATGGTATCAGCGGGCAATCCGTACATATCCACTTCGACGTATGTTCCTACTTTCTTGTCGGACAAGAATTGACCGGCAATCACCTGCGAGAGGACAGATTTGAAAAGTTGACGATCGATAGTCAAAAATAATGTTACATTGAAAGTTCGCGTTGCGATAGTCACCCTGACGGAACAGGTCGCAGTTATGACTCCGTCTACACCTTCTGAGAATGGGTCGAAGCTTCGATCGGGTCTGCGCATGAAATCGGGCTTGAGCAGATAACCCGTTGTATTGTTATACTCAAATTTACCCTGATTAAGCTGCATAGGCAGATCGGGTGTCTGAAAGTTGAGAGCTACCATCTGACAACCGGCGTTCCAGAACACCTATATTTCCAACAAAGAATACCGCATTAGCGGAATAAAAAATGTTCGACTTCTTCGCGGGCGCAATCACAGATTCTATTCCCGACTCTCGGAGTTATAACCACATAATCGAGTTACTCATCGTCGGGACGGAGTGTCCCAACGACCCGGAGGACATCGAACTCCGATAACGTAACATCATCCGATAATGAATTATTAAGTCAAACTGAGATGTGTGCTGCGCCTTACCTTATTATATTATATATCTGTACTGTATTTATATAATAATAGCAATAATAGACAAATTTAATCGTATTGAAGTAATGATTATTTTAGAGGCGGGATAAAGACGGCTCGAGCGTGTCACCTGAGGCATATAATTCGAAGAATCCACTCGAGTACCCTTTGGATAAATTCTGCTCATTTGGCGCTTGTTGTAATTTACGAATTCTACGCCCGAAGTTTTCAGGTAATTCAAAGCCTTGGTCTCTTCAAACGAGGACATATTGTGATGAATGTTTTTTTCTGCATAAATAACGAATGCCGAATAAACGAATGAGTATAAGAACGTAGAGTCAACAATAAGTCGACATATTTGCTCAACTCAATGATTAACGTTTGGATAAATAATTTTTAATTTTAAATTTACTTTCGGCACTCTCCCAGCTTTGAAACTTGATAGGTTGTGCGTAATTAATCATAGATGATAGAAGCGGATGACAGGACGTGGCGCTGCCAGTGTACGCCGGAGCTGCGGCGGCATCGCCACCTGCTGCCGCAGGATCTCCAGGCGGTGCGTCGGGTGCTGGCGCTGGCGCTGGCGGTGCCTCTGCTGGAGGCGGTGCTGCCGCGCCGCTAGCATCCTCGACAACCTCGTCCTTAGCTTCAAATTTGCCCGAGAGGAAGAGCTCGAGTTCGACTTTCTCTACTTCGGGCTTTAAGCGCTTGTTTTTTATCAAAATCTTACGCTTCATAGCGCAGGGTGGTGGCAACGGATGTCCCTCGACGTAAAGCTGCATAATTCAGAAATGTATAACAATTTGTATCTCTATTAAGTTTTATGAATTAAGCGTACCGGATAATCCGGAAGGGCTTCCTTCAGCAAAAGATCACCGAATATCTCATCAAAGTACTTGGCCATCTTGTACTGATTTGACATACAGAGATGGTTTTCGATACTGAGGATCACCGGGTACTCAGAGGTGACGAAAGCGCAATCACGGATAGCCATCAACGCGTCTTTGAATAATATATCGGTACACATAGCTTTTCCGTGAGTAATGATAATTTCATCTTCCGGCTTTTTGCCGTCCCAGCAATCAAGTTCAACGCACCTGCCAAGCCGAATGATACGTGATATAATCCAGTGAGAAGAAGAGATTTTCGCATACATCGTTTTATATTTACCTGCAACCGGCCAGAAGCGTTTGTCGATACATCTCGACGCTACTCTTGGCACCGACTTGTTTACCACTGAGGTATGTGTTGTGACTTGAATTTATATAGTAATGAGACAAAGGCTGGTCCATTTCCATCCATTCGTCGAGTTTCTCCAGAAATACCGGTGCATTTTCGTCTGACATAAGGTACCTAACGAATCCATCTTTTGATAGTTTCTCTAGAAAAAATGATTGTTTCCTCGATTACGTATCTATTCGTTTGACAACTAGACTTGCAATTCGTACTTGGAATTCGTACTTGCGTTTTTGAACGCTTCATCGCGTTCATAATCCATTATTATCTCCGTGCATCTTTTATCGGTGTAGAGGGGAAACAAAATCTCGTTGAGTCGAGGGTCCCTCTGTTTTTCGTTCATAAACTGTACGAGCTGTTCCAGCGTAATATGATCGGCCTTTCCTTTCGTTCTAAAATTGGCACATGTAACGATATATATCAGTTCGTCTACAGAGCTTGAATTTTATTTCATTGACTTTATTATAAAAATGAAATGTCAATTATCAATCGTACATTGATCCAAAGAGTTCTTCTATGTCGTTTCGAGGACAAATTTTGTGATAAAGCGCGTAAAACTTTTCAAAAGTGAAGGCGTCGGGTTCAATTTTGTCATTCTAAAATACATTCATATCAGCAAAACATTAATAAATACGTGAATAATGCCTACAATCAACGAAAACAGATGAAACAGATGAACATTACTTTTCCATCAGGTAGTCCCAGCTCTTTTAGTCCTTGGAAGACAAGTTTCTCAGTCTTTCCGGAAGCGAAAGTCTTAGTAATGACTTTGACGGGTACTTTGCCTTTAGGGTCGACTTGGAAGCTCAATTTCATCCAGCTGAAATCATTCGTTACGCGGGATGTTTATCATGAATTGCTGTCAACGAGAACATTCCGAAGAACTTACTGCTTCATCAACTGAGTCGTTGGGCACACATTGCTCGCTTTGGTATTGTGGGTGATGTATCGGAGACCATCTTGCCAGTCCTGAAATTGAGTAAAAAAAATCAAAAAAAATAAAAAAAAATAAAAAAAAATCAAAAAAAATAAAAAAAAATCAAAAAAGTCTCTTGCGTAAATCATACTCATTTACAAGCATTGAACTCACTTTGGCGGTCTTCGCATCCGGGCAGATGAGATGCTGATAGGAGATATTCGTGTAATCGATACCAGAGCAAACCGTGATACTCTTTTGATCGATCTGATCGGCCGTACCGTGTTTGCTCATTTTGTTCATAAGTTTCGATTCCTACAGAACAAACATGGACAAGTTTGTAATTGTTCAAAAATTCTTTAAAATCCACCGCTAAATCTTACCGTAGGCACACCCCCGTAACGGATATCGCTGACTTGTGCAAGCTCAATGACGTCGCCATCCTACACGTTTTGTAATAAAACCAAAAGAAAAACCAAAAGTTATTTAATAATCATTTCTCCGGGGTGATTTATTTATTTGTTTGGATGACATATTCAGTGACATATTCAGTGACATATTCAGTGACATATTCAGTGACATACAGCAATGAGATATATTTCACACATACCTTACCATCACTTTTCCAGTACAAAAAGAAGCCATACTTATCAACCTTAAAAAGACAATTAGCTTCGTATTCGGTGTTCTCTTTTGTTTCAACCCATCGATCGCAGGTCGTACCATTGAGCAATAGCGCAGGCACTTCGCGCTGCCAGTTGAACTCGAACTTTTTCGTCATCCTCAAAGTTGACTACGGTTTCCGTCGTCACTCCGTTATCAGAGGCAGGCGCGGATTCGCGCACTGAGCGAGTCCAGCGATACGGTAGAGCTGGTTGCGGCTCCCTAGGTCGACGTCGCCTCGACGCTAACTCGATTGGCGCAATCCAATTTCGCCGGATTTCAGTTCCAACTCGTGCCTCGACGCACGACGATGCGGCTTTCGTTTATTCGCGTGGGGCTACACGTGAGGTGCAAATATTCTCCTATACCTTTACAGATGTAACGCACCAATACCTCCAATATATCTTTTTTCATAATGTATTTGCGATAAAACCTTGAAAGGATTATATTATTTATTATGTGCTTAAGCTGCTATAGAACCCCCGTGGGGGGCCGTGCAATGCTGCCACAAGTCAATAATAAATGTGAGTGGCCCGTGTAATGACACACGGGATTCAAAAGGCACTTGATTCAAAAATTACGCTTCGACTTGTTGCGCGTGCCAATTTACTTTTTATACCTTTTTTCCACAACGCAACATTTTAATCGATAATTTAGTGTTTTTTTCAATTCTACGTAACTAGTTTGACGATGACAATTACTTGGCGGATGGGTCTCTCTGTGATCTATAATCGTTACTATAAGTTATCGTTACAATAACGCAAACTCCGTGTTCAATTCGAGCGAATACGTATACGTTGCATTTCGAGACGTTTCATAAGTCGTTCATTCTAGAAAGAAACTATTCTGTATATGTATTATGTGTGAGATCACCTCTCATGTTCGTCGATTCATCGATACGTGTATTGTGTATAATATACTGTTAACGCGTGTAGTTTATATTGTCGTCGGGCCAATATGAAAATTCAAAAACTTAAACGTACAGATAAATGTACATATGTTGTTTAATATGTTCTTTAATATGTTGTTTTTCTTTCTTTTTTATTTTAACTCCTAGCAAACGGGAATGAATTAACTCAAGAAGACCTTGCAAGAAATAAATAGACGTAAACAATAGTTAACAAAGTAATTATACATAATAACTAGCAGCATTTAATTTTGTTATGCTATTTTACCGTTCTTGTACTTTGTTCGTTTATATACAAGAAAAGAAAAAAGTTATAGTCTTATTAATCTAAATCTTATTAACTAGTACTAGAGGAAAATTTCGAATACGATTAGTTAATATTATTAGATTGAAAATCCACCAGTTTGCTAGCTAATAGGACATACGAGAGACGGAGTCAGTGCCTATTAAGATAGAACTATCTTATATTTGTACTAGTACACCTATACATATAACTTTCAATTGATTTGTTTTTATCAAACATTTGTATATTTCAAGTTTCGATTTAGGTGGTCAAAAACAGTAAAATTGTGTATTTTATACGCGTGAGATGCTGTTATTCACTATGTATTCACTGAATTCAGTCAATTGCATTCGTTCTCTTTACGAAAAGCGTCAATGGGATTGGTTTTCTTATAAGAATTACATTTACACTTATAAGAATACAAAAATTGTTGAAAAAATTAAAAATAGAATAAAAATAGAATAAGTTCGAGAAAAAACACAATACTTGTTTATACGTCTTATGAATAAAAAGACCGTCAAAATTGATAAGAATCATCGAGTGGAAGGAAGTTGAAGAGAAAGAGTAGAAAATTGCGCGCATGTTTTTGGCAATTGGCATGTATGCTCATGTTCTATTTAAAAAAAATGTATTTCTGTTAAACTAAATTGTTTGAAATAATTAATGAAATGAAACAAATTTCGTTCTCTTGTTGTCGTTTTTGGACGTCAAGTAAGTGGCCAGACTGGGTGACGGTCACTGACGGGAGTCACGGGTGTTGGGCCGTTCGGGCCGTTCGGGCCGTTCGGGGCTTCGCAAATCGCAGGGCGGTGTTTAAATAATAATAGTTCAGTCCAATCGGCAGGGAGCAGCACCGTCCGATAAACCGCCGCCGAGGGCGCTGAGTAAGCACGTTCTTACATTGTTCTTTTTTATTTGCATTATTAACGTGTAGTACTAAAATTTTATATCTAAAACAGCGTGTAAAACCCGTAATAATAAAAAATGTAGCATCGTAGTATCATCAAAATCCATTAATCCATATTATATACATGAGACTATTCGAAGAGCGCGCGGTAGGGAGAGCCAACAGCCAATGTGCGCTGGATGCCCGATCGATAATCGAATGCGCTACTACTGCGCAAGCTCGAGAAACGAGAAACCGGCGTACTACGACGAGGTAACACTAATCACTAATACAGCATCAGTGAGTCGTCTATATTATCTGATAGATTCACGACTCACTGATGGTTGTTACGTTGTTACGTTGTTAGAACTTAGAAAGAGCAGGTTTGTTACATAGATCCCGTTGGCCACCATCTTTGCATTTTCGCGAGATCTCGAGTAACCGGCACCACGCGGTTGATTCTCTATTTTCTCTGAGTTCTCAATCAGTCAAGATGAACGGAATTGCGAGGAGCGTGTTGAGGCTTACGGGTCTCAGGAATCTCGCGATAGCCCCAACTACAGCCTCTCGTTTGCCTGGTCAGCAAAGACTCTTGAGCAGCTCAGTCATCAACGGCCACCTCGTGTCCGGTACCTCAGCTAGCTTCGCCAAGAGCAGCCACAGACACCCTTGTGCTTGCGTTTCTTGCAGGTTCGCCCACACAAAAGGTCAGTTAAATAATGCTCTGCTAATAAATGATGAAACACGTCACTGTAGCGTAATTTATATAATTGATTTTTTCGCGTTACAGCTGAGAAGGAGCTAGTGGAGTTTCTCGCTGAGGAAATCGTGGCTGAGAAGAAAGCGCTTAAACTCAAGACTATTCCTACAGAACTTGAAGGCTTCAAGGTTTCTCTCAACGGAGCTGAAGTTACTCTCACCAAACAACAACCCGATGAAAAGTAATAAACAATCACTGACATTTTTCCTTCTGTTACAGCTCATTTCGATAAAATGAACAAAGTATTTTTCTTTCAGAATCATAATTACTTTCAATGTCAACCACACCGTCGATACAGAAGCAGAACCAGAAATTGACCCTAGGGAAGACCAGCCTGATCTTGGGCAGATGAAGAGCAAACCCAACTTTGAAATTGACTTCGAAAGAGGGAATCGGCATCTCTCCTTCTCTTGTTCGTTCAACAGTGAGCCTGGAGCATCTGGAGCTGATGATGCATACAGTACGTATAACATTTATTACGCTTAATTCTTAAGGATTCCAAAGTGTTGAGTACGGGATGTTCCTTTAAATGAGTATTCTGATAATTTACCTTTGGTACAAAAACACATATTTTGTATCTCAAGTTTTTATTTTTTCATAAAATAAAAACAGAACTAAAATGTTACAACATAATATATGAAAGATATAAATTAAATCTCACAATCTAGTTTTATTTCATATAAATAATAAAACATAATCTATTTTTCTACAGACGACATATTTGGCATTGATGAAATTACTCTCTTTGATGGCCAACATTCTGAGAATGTCTATGCTGTTGGTGGTGAGGTCATTGATGGGGTGAGTTCTGCTTTACACTGTCAATTTAGTGTTTCATTTCTTATTTTATTATTTTTCTGGATTATTAAACTTTTATTCTGTGTTTATGTTACAGTACTTATATGATCTTCTTATGAATTACTTGGAAGAAAAAGGTATTTCAAATGATTTTGCAGAGAAACTTTCTGAATTAAGTACAAGCTATGAACACACAGCATACATTGGTTTGCTGGAAGGCCTCTCTAAATTTACAGCAAAATAAGTTTTGGTTTTTATATATTGCTTTGATACATAAAATGTAATATCTCTTACTATTAGAATTAAGCGTTGTTAATAAAATTAGATTTAAAAACCTAAATTTTGCCCTTAAAATATTTTCCAAATCTCTGATTTTTACAGTTGAATTGCTTGGCTAATGCAACAACATTACGAAAAGATTTTTTTACTACACAAATATTACAGTTTTACATACAAATTACATGTCTAATTCCTGGTTAAATTTATATTATTAAACTATATAGTTTAAATTATAATTTAAAATTAGTTATACCAAATAATTACATATTGGTATGGTACAAATTAAAGTTCGACTAATGAAATTAAGGAACTTTATAGCAATTAAAATATTACATCAATCCATATATATTATGTAAAGAAAAATCACTCCTTTTTTAATAACATCACTGGTTATTAAAATTTTAGATTTAAGTTTTACAATCACAAGATCAATACAGACATAAAATGAATAGATACATAAAACATTTTGTGTATGCATATGATGACATAGTAACTATACACGTAAATGTACAAATAAATAAGATTTAATTGACAGCTAAATTTTCAAGTCTTGATGTCACTGCTTTGCTAATTTGTTCACTATTTGAATCAGGTATTTTGACATTCGATGTGTTTAATTGCACTAAACGAGAACAAGTTTTTTTATGAATAAACCAATGCAGTCTCTGACATTCTCTATCACAATACTGTACCTGTTTACATTTGCTGCATTTTTTCGTGGCTTTCTCTGCTCCACAAGTAACACAATTTTGTGCATAATTAAAAAAAAGACGCATTCCATTAATAGCTCCAGAAATAACGGATAAGGCAGTTGGCGGATCAGAACTAGCTAAAACAGTAACCATTTGGCGAAAAATGGCACTTTCTCTGTAATGAAACTCTCTTATTGTTTCTCTCAAAAACAATTCTTGATATTCAAATGTGCCATCACTTTTGCATTTCAAAAATTTCTTGGCTGTTAGTTCTATAACATCAGATTTCTTTTCTTCAGTCTTTTCTTCGCACTTTTCTTCACTCTTTTCTTCAACTTTTTTCTCAGACCCCTTTTCCTTATCAATTTTATCAGCTTTCATAGCTTCTTGTCGCTTTTGACATTTAATAACTTCAGCCACCACACAACTAAAAAAATGATATTTAAAAGCCATTACTTCATTGGTTTCTGTTCGAGTCATTTCCCTCTGTCGCATTGCTTCAAGAACTTTTTGAATCTGCAACAATATTATATTTTTAATTGTAAGTATATTTGTAAATAGCATGCCAAAGTTTTGAAAAACTACCCACCATAGGTAAATTATCCAATAATCCTGGAAACTTTTGTAATTTCATAATTACATGAACTGGGTGAACATTGACCTGTATAATAAATGAATGGAAGGAATCCGCTAAATGTGGCTGAAGCATTGGTTCTGTTTGGAGACCCTGTGGTTTTATGTAATAATCTATGTCTGCTTTGGGGATAAAATTGTTAATTGCCGCAAAACATTTATGATTTCCCACAAAGGCTGCCATTTGAGCTGCAGTTTTACCAACAACATTAGTTGCGTTCATGTTAGCTCCATAGGACATAAGAAGTTGACACAACTCGGAATTACCACTCAAACCAGCAAAGTGCAAAGCTGTGTACTGATGTTCGGGTTTACATTGATTTGGATCAGCACCCTAAAAACCAGTATTCAAAGATAAAGCTGTTGTAAAAATGTTCTGAGTAAAGATTGGATATCAAGATATCCAATTGAAGATTTGGAAGTTTACTGGATCGCTAAATAAATTTGAAAAATTAAAAGAATACTAACGTGATCGAGTAACATTTGTACAATTTCCTTGTTATCCTTGTAGCAGGCATTTTGTAATGGGCTCATTCCATTTTCATCAATGAAGTCGATTTTAATTTTATGCGTAGCTAGCAACGCCTTTAGTTCATCGGTTTTATTTTCGTTGATCTTCTCGAAAATCTCGTTTTGAAGATCTGTTAAGCTCTCTGTGCTTGACATTTTCGGTGCGAGTTAATTGTATGTCTTCCGACTGCTCCTATCTTATAATCGACAAATTGCGAATCAGAATTATAACATGAAAAACTAACTCCAAAAGAATAATTTCTTTGTTAATTGCCTGTTTTTTAAAACTGCCTCTCACGATCGTTTCTTCAAGAATCGATGGTCGAACGTTACTTATATGTGACAACACAAATATAACTGCCTTCCTAAAGAATAAAATGTACTGTAGACAAGATTTGTTTTATTATAAACACACACAGTAGATAGAATATGCTACTATCAGCTACGATAGATATATAGCAATATATATATGCGTGCATAAAACTCCGTTCTAATCGCAAAGTCCAGGTTACTATTTTATTTAAATGAAATCTGGAAATGAAAAAGAGGAAATCTTTTTCAGCTTGTTATAGTTCGTGAATGTTTCATGTAGTAGCAGTACCAGGTTCTAATCAATAAAAAAATAATTATATTAATATTCGCTTACTCTATAATTGTTTAATTATAATTAATTTAACGATCAATGAGAATGTACCCTAAAGTTTGAGGGTCGTTCATTTAGCTGCAGCTGACATTGCTTGATTGCTGACGCGCTGACCGGCTGCGCTGACTGGCTGCGTTGACCGCTGACGTGACGTGATTGACGCTGACGACGAGGCGAGCGGCAGTCGCGCTCATGCCTGATCACTATACACAATATATATATAACTAAAAAATAAACAGACGGTTTACGTTCATCTCGATGCTCGGCGGGAATCTGATCTAACAAAAGTGTGTGGGACATCCTGGAGAACGGCGTAAGATGAGTTCGTCGCAGAGCAGCCCAGCTACGCCGGCAGGAACGATAACTCTGGATTCGACCCTAGAGGAACACTTCGACAAGAATGACAGTAACGATGAGGTTAACTTGGAGACCACCATGGATACGACGGAGGTCATCTTCGACGAGACCTTAGCCCCTGGTGTTGCGCCTCCTGGTTTCATCCTCATCGACGAAGATCGTCAGCCACAAAAACCAGTGTTAAAAAAAAATAATGAAATTAAACCTGTTTTCAAAGTTGTATTTAGAGATCATTCAACTTTTCGGTAAGTATTTTTTTAGTGCTTATCTTCTAAAGTTGCATTTTTATAATTAAAACTATATTCTATTTCAGAAGTTACCACCGAAAAGTTGAGAGCTTTCTGAAAGAGCTTATAACATCAAGGAGTAGCAGAAAAAACGTTGTATCTTCCTTAGAAGATTTGGTACTTGAAATATTTGATTCGAAAAATGAAAGTAGGGATGTATCAGAATTGGATTCGTCAATTACCATAATTGAAGATAAGCATCCTAATGATTCTCTTTTTACTATTGAGAAAGAACCTAAAATCCAAGATGACCTTGATATTCCTATGTATGGAAAGGTTTGCATCAAATATATTATAAGTTAATAGTACAGTTTAAAGAAGCGTAACAATTAATGCAATCTTTAATTTAGAAATTTACAGGTCTAGAGAATTCAAATGATAATGTTGATATGAAAGAAGATTGTGGTCCAAAGATGAGTTGCTTTAACTGTATGGGAAATCACAGTTTACGTGATTGCGATCAACCCCGTAATTATACAAACATAAATAAGAATCGTAAAAAGTATGTTGTCAAAAGAGGGCCTACAAATGCAAGGTATCACTTAGAGGATGATCAAAAGTATGGGCATTTCATCCCTGGTCAAATAAGTTCCAATTTGCGCAGAGCTCTGGGTCTAATGGATGATGAACTTCCAAGACACATTTATAAGTATAAAATATACTTTCTTAGAAATGTATATATATCATTTTAATCAAATATTTATTATCTCTATAACTAAATTATATTTTAGGATGAGGATACTTGGATATCCACCAGGTTGGTTAGAGGAAGCAAGATTGCAACATTCAGGATTATCTTTGTTCGATGATGCTGGTAAAGCAGAAATTGGTTCCGATGAAGAAGGAGAAATCGTGTGTCCAGGAGATAAAGACAAATATGACATAAAAAAAATTATTGATTTTCCAGGATTCAATGTCTCAACTCCTGAAGGAATACATGACGTAAGAAACATAAACTTAAATAACTAATACTTTAACTGAAAGGATGTAATAACATGTCATATAATAATATGTCATCTTGTTTGATAATGAAATTATATTACTTCACAGGATGACATGGAATACTGGGGTTCTTCCGTTCAAATTCAATGCAGTAAAAGTACTTTAGTATCATATCTTAATCATAAACGAGCAGATGACGGATACAAACGCAAAAAAATGCCGAATCCTGCTAATACTATAGTTAGAACAGACATTAATCCAGGAGAAATGGAAATTGACCAGATAGACGAAGGTTAGTTTACTTTTTTCAATCAAATAAATACACAAAAAATTAATGAAAATAATTTTTTTAGATACATCAGTTGAATGTGTACCTGTTAAAAACTTATTTATACCTCCTTTGCCAAAACATGAAGAACCAGATCTCCCACCACCTCCACCAGTATCTGAAGATTTAGACAGTTCATTACAAGATGATGTTCCTATTCAATTAAATGTACAGTTATTTTTTTTACTTATAAATATAATGAATGTAAATAATTGTTATGAAATATTTTTTAGGACGAGAGTACAGCGACGATGACGAGGAACGATTCCCCGTCATTAGTTGATCTAGAAACTAAACAAAAACAATTACTTGCTGAATTAGATGGTTCAAGTTCTCAGTCGAATGCCGATATTGCAAAAACTGCAATATCCAATCTCAGTTCAACAGAGGTGGGAACATCTGAATCAGAAGCAAGAAAAGCTCATGAAACAGATTTAAATGAAGTAAATGTAAATAAGTCGACACCGAAAATGTCGAGCGAATGTGCACACAAATCTGTCAAATCTGTACATCTCGGCACGCCAATATTAAAAAGTAACTCGCCTTTTCGAAAGCTACCTACCTCCGAAAAGTTTTCAAAAAACATTTGTGATGTTATTAACTTCGAAAACTTACCAGATGCTACCGGTAAATATGACAAAATATCCGAATTGCTGCAAAAAGTTCGAAGTGCAGTAGCAGAAATACAGAAGGAATAAATTAGTTAGGAAAAAATATCAATCTTTGTAAAATATTTGTATGACAAATTATATTTTTTCTTTGAAGTCAGAGGAAAAATGATTTAATGCTACTAGTTTCTGAAATCGAAAATACCGATTATCTTTTTTTTTGCATAATAGATTTTATTTTTCTGTTAAAAAATTTTGTATCCAAAACTAAATCTTATTTCATTATTTTCAAAAGGTATTATCATTTTATACGTGCGAAAAATGTTTAAGCTACTGTAAATTAAACGAACATTAAAAACTGAAATCGACTTACTTTTTTCAAATGTTTATATTTCTAATCTGTACAGGATCGCATTAATTTACAAATGATTTATTAATAATATTGCAAAGTGTTAAGTATTTTTTGCAACCATTGTTTTATTTTCATACGGATTAATTTCTAAAAGTTATAACTAATTATTACGATTGTCAAATAATGTTAAATTCAAACAATCTTACTAAGATACAATTTTTTGTTCATCTATAAAAAAATTATACGTAAATCATCTCCTACACTTACACCGACAAAAAGCTAACAACTTTATAGATAATAGAAGTATTATAAGCAATTTCTTAGTCAAATTATAAAAGTAAAAAACTATTAATGAATACCAACAGTATATAGCCATTTGTTCTATAATCATGGTATACATTAAAAACATTATTTATAATTCGATGACTTGGAATGCGAAACATTTCAATGATATTTTTTTCGAACAAATTGATTCGTATTTTTAATTGGTTACTCCAAGTATTAATGTCAGAATTAGTCTCTAAAAAGACTCTATTCTTGCCAACTTTGGTAGTATAATTTGTACAGTTTCGGCGTTGAATTTAATCGAATGGAAATTTGGAATTAATTTTTATAAAACAGTCTTTACCTTTTTGATAGTACCCGTTTTACAATTATTAACATTATTGCCAAACCTCAATGAATTAAGAGTTTCATTATACGATTCTTCAAGAGGCGAGATATTTAATAGCATAAGAGTTTTTGAATTGCCTCCTAGAGAAGGCATTAACAAATGAGTTAGCTTAGAGTTTCGGTAAGGTATGTGGTCTTGCTTAGAAAGTAACGCTAAAATGACCTGCGTTAAATTGGCTAAAGACTTGTTAATATTCTTCGTCTCTGCAATTCTAGCTGCTTCTTCGTTCTTCAATCGTTCAGAACCAGCTAAGTCGACTAAATTTAAATTTCCTATAGAAACTTCTTGTTTACTCTTATGAGTACCTATCAAACGTATTCTTGCAACAGAGTGAGATCGCGATGACCTGTAAAAATAAATTTTCGTAAATGAAATGAATTTGTCATATCATTGCAATGTATAAGATATATATATATATATATATATATATATATATATATATATATATATATTCATTAATAATTTTACCGTTCGTTAGATTGCGTCGCTGCCATAGCTCGGTTTTGCTGTGCAATTAATAAACATTGATTCAATTCTTCAGGACTGTTAATTTCTTGAACTAAAAGATTGCTAACGTAAAGATCTGTTCCTTTACTGTCTGCCATTCTAATATCATGTGTTTTTCGCGTATAGTCGAGAAGATCAACAATCTGCTCATTGTAAATTTCCAGAAAACTAGTTTCTATTTTGTATTCCCAACCGAGTAATTCAAATTGTTTCATTTCATTAAATATATGCTTGACCTAAAACGTGAAACCAAAGATTATATCTAATGCATTTGTAGGCATTGTAATTAAAAAATTTAGTATTTCTGTAGATTGATCATACCGTTCTAGGGATCATGCCTTCATTATCAGTTTCCGGAAATCCCTCCATCGTGTAAGTCTTACCTGAACCAGTTTGACCATATGCAAAAACACAAACATTATAGCCTTCAATGGCAGATTGCACCAGCATTGATAATTCCTGGAAAACATCTTCTTGGGAGGCATTGGATGAAAAGACTTTATCAAAGCTGAACTCTTGACGTTGATTTTTCATTTTATTACCAGCATCATCTGATTTTGATATTTCAAGAGTGCATTCGTCAAGATAATTTATGACACACATACTAAAAAAGATTTGAAATATTGTAATTATGTCAATAAAATTAATATGTATACACTTTTATTTATATACCTCTTTCCCGATTCTTTTGGAATTTTTGGTCTTACTCTACAGAACACTCTAATGTTTCCTTTGAGCTCTTGAATATAGTTATGCAAGGCTCTTCTATCTTTATCCATATTTTGAACTATTTCTGTTAAATTTTCTATTTTTGACTCTTTCTCTTGATTAGTTTTCGATTCTTGCTCCAACTGTTCTTTTAATTCGGTAATTTCATCAGTTTGTTTAATTAATAAGTTGGCCTTAGCTTTAAGATCTTCTTTATATTGATCCAAAGATACAGCAGTTTTATTGCATAAATCTTTAGATTCGTTCAATTCTTTAACCAATTTATCATTCTCTATCTGTAGGGTGTCTATTTTTCTGTTTAAAGTTTCAGCTTCTTTTTTTAATTCATCAGCGGCTGCTTCTAATTTTTCTGCTTTTAGTCTATTACTGCTTTCGCTCTCTCTAAGACTTACAATTTCGTCTTGAACACTATTATAATCTGAAGATATTTCTCTATGTTTTTGTTTCAATGCTGTTAACTCATTTTTAGTGTACTCCAATTGTCCTTTGATGTCCCATTTATTTGGTTTAGTACCAGCTGGTTTTGTTGCTGCTGATGCAGTTGCAGCAGTGCTAGTCTTTGGTAAAGCTCCAATAGTTGCAGGCCTATTAGGTCTAACTACTGTTGCTTTCATTGTAGTTTTCAAATTTGCTCTTTTAGAATCATTAGCATTATTGGGAAGTCCTGGCCGTTTTTGTGTTCCTCGGGATACTGTAAGAGTATTTGTCCTTGATAACGTAGTCAAAGTTTTGGCTCGAGTTAATGGGGCTTTATTTTCATCTGCTCTTGATTTTGCATTAATATTTGTTGTACTAGTAGTTTTCGTTAGGGCTGAGGTAGATTTATTAGTTGTACCAGCTACTACATCAATTCCAATTGATGCTGTTGGTAACTTCAACGAGTTCATAGTTGTTCCACCAGTCACAGTTCTAGCAGGTACTTTAAATTGAAAATTCAGTTTTGGAAGACGAGATTCCATCTGATA
Organism: Apocrypta bakeri; assembly: GCA_018906985.1. Taxonomy (NCBI): domain Eukaryota; kingdom Metazoa; phylum Arthropoda; class Insecta; order Hymenoptera; family Pteromalidae; genus Apocrypta; species Apocrypta bakeri. The sequence goes on along the minus strand of JACCIA010000008.1, from coordinate 1,501,750 downwards.
GATAAAATTCAAATTAACATTATGTACTATTTTTAATTATTATTGAAACAACTATAAAATACTTACCCTGCAATAAAAACTGCAGCTAAACGTTTGATAACTATTAACTGAAATTAAATTTCCATGAATTAATAATAATGAATTTATTGATAAGATGTTAAAATAGGTTTTATCGTTAACTATTTGCATACACATTGTCAATCGGATTAGTGTCAATACCTACAAAGAGTAGTAGAACATTTATAAAAACAAGTATTTATATGCAAAATGTACCAACTCGTCCAAAATTCATTATATCATCGAGTTTGTAACATTTTGTAAATCATTGTACAGTAGGCACAAATCAACATTAATCTTGCAAACCTCGAAAAAACTCTTGACTTCGTATACGGCTCTCCTTTCTTCTCAAACTAAAATACCACGATCACTTCTCGTACACACAATTCTTGAAATTCCCTAGACTTTTACAATAATTCTTCAGTTATACGAAGACCATAAATCTCTCGAAAACATCTTCTATTAACTGGTCTTCTTTGTACAACACGCAGCACCGTAAGCACTATTCCCAAAATTGAGCGTATGCCTCTATCTTTCGTCGGAGAAACGACAGTTGACGCACGGCAGCCTCTCAAAGAAGCGTTAGGAGTTTTGAATTCTCTTTGCAGCTTCGGCGTGTTTCCGCTAGTGACCAATTGCTGATGGTTTCTTGCTCACGTGGTATACTTTTAAACTGAACCGAGCGCCATATTGCTTCTAAATAAACAATAGCAACTAGAGCGACCGCGACGGTAAGCGGTACATCATATTCGGTACGCGTAGTGTTATAGTGACACTACACTAAAATTCTTTTATGTATTATAATGTATATATTTACTATAGTAAATAGTATATAGTATATTTGGTGCTATAGCTGCGGAGCATGTAAAATACACCACATGCCGTGTACCGCATGCCGCATGCCGCATGCCGCATGTCGCATACCGCACACCGCATACCAATGGTAATACAGGGATAGACTTACAGATTGCTCTTGTACGTATTGATTGAAAAACAAATAATAATTATTATATGAACTAATCGAGTGCATCGATCGCATTGAAGGTGATTTCTTCAGTTGTTTTTCACGCGCGTTTATTGGAGACAAATACCGCAAGGTGAGTCTTCATGAAAGGGCCGGGCCCTTTGTTTATCGTTTAATTTTTATAATAAAATTTTTATACAAATATTTACTGTTCGAAAAATACTGAAACAAATTCTAGATTTTTAACACAAACTAATACATGTATAACTATGGCAATAACAAAAGAGTGCAATTCAATTTTTCAAAAGTTACGAACGAAAAGTCGCCCCAAGTTTATTGGTAAGCTACTAGCAGAGATGAGGAGATCTCCTCATCTCATCTCCGCATTAGTCTGTATTGATAAGTCAAATCTTAGAAAGTGCATTAAAAAAAGAATAACAATCGTCACTAGTAATATGTGATAGTCATAAATTTAATATCAAAATAATAACAATCTATCCTCGAAACAGGAGACACGTGTGACATGCAAATAATCAGAATTTCAATGACGTAGGTACACGTTCTATTGTGTGTTATGCAGGGTGTTGGGAATTCGAGAGAACAAAGAGAGTATTCGGTATTGTGTAAGTTGTAGGTTTGTAGCTGGAATTGAAAGAAAGCGCGACCGCTGCTGCTGTCCCAGTGCCAGTGCTCCTCTTCGAAAAACATAAAACCTCGAAAACTGCGAGAGTATAGTGTATGCGACTTGCGACTGCGAGAGGACTAGAAGAGTTGACTATACTGTATAGTCTATACACAGACACACACACTCACTCACTCACTCACACACGTATACATATATATATATATATGACTATACGAGTTGAGTCAAGTCCAGCGGTGCAGTGGAAAGACAGAGATTCATCGTGTTAACGCCGTAGCCGCATCTCACCTGTGCCTCCTGTACTGCATGTGAAATTCGATCACTCGACGAAATATCAACGATCCGTCGCATATCACTCAACATCGAAAATAAAACATAAGCATAAGATCGTTGAAAGAAAAGGCGGAAAAAGAGAAGAGCAATATTGCGTGCCGCGATGTCGCCTGCTGATCGGCCGCTGGCCCGTGATACTAGTACAATCGTTTTTGGTGCTCCTGCATCGTGCTCCGAGCATTGCCTAAATCTCCGATTCCGTTGACAAGAATCGCAAGATCATACGCGAGCGATTGCATACGTTAGTATATATCTATCACGTAGTGACGGTCAAGAAAGAAAGACTGGAAGCGCGCGCGTGAGAGAGAGAGAGAGAGAGAGAGAGAGAGAGAGAGAGAGAGAGAGAGAATACACTGTAAGTTTCAGCTCCAATTTGCAAAATCTACCCTCCTATATCGTAAGTGCCGTGGCTGTAGGGACTCGCGGTAGATTCTCCATTTGTTCCTTCTTATTCGTAACTTTTGCGTTGCTTCCCTCTGGCATAGATAGAGACGATTCGTTGCCTGCTTAAGCCTTACAAAGATCGTTCAAATCGAAGTGCCGAAGGTCTTCGTTGCTGTGCGACCGATCACCTCGTGCCTGCAGGATAAACCCAGTGTAATGCCTTGTTTTGCTGAACTTTTTTAACTCGATTTTCCAAAGTTAATTGCACAGACATATGTAAGTACACGCGACTCTTGCAAACTTTGTAGCAATTTTATTGCTCTGAAACGGATTTCCTATACGGGAGAAGAACCCATGTTCATCCTGCTATTGAGAGGTTATGACGTTGTAGAATATGCATACGGGTCTTTCGCGTGCACCAGGTATTTCGTTGTGCTCGTAGGTCTCTATCAGTATAAGAGCTGTATTTTAATGGCACTCGGGATATTAAGTAAGGGATGGATAAGTTAAATATTTCAATTGGACCTCGACGATGTGTACCTGTTACTCTTGATCAGTGAAACACGCTTTTTTATCTTGAGTCTTGTGTCTTGAGTCTGAGTCTTGAATCCAGAGACTTGAGTCTTGAGGAGGAGCATTGAATTGATCATTGATTCTGTTCAAGTTTATTCTGGATTAGATTTCAAACTCTTGTATTGAATCTTACAAGAGCATGCATAATGTCTTTAACGAGGAAGAAACAACCTTCGCATAACATGGCTATATTTTTCTTCTATTATTTAGTCTTAAATAAAAATACAATATAAACTATTGGAATTGTAATACATTCTATCGCAAGATTACTAACAAATAGAAGCATTACTGCATGTACATATAAGGAGCATTAGGATATTGTTGCTGTTTATAAAAATTCTTTTTTAGAAAAATACATCATTAGAAAGTATATATTGCTAAAAATATTTTCTTTGGTTATTAAGTAATTTGAATTTTTTGTCAGTAGGTTGATACTGCAGATTCCAGAGCAGAAGGTGATGATTTAAATGGACTCCTGTATTTCAATATTTTCTCAGCAGCAACAATTTCCTACTGATCTAAACACAAGTGAGAACTGGACTATTACTTGCGTGTGCATTAAATACTATGGCACAATACATTAATGTGGTGACCAATCCAAATGGTACATTTAGTATTGAAGAGCTACAACAAATATGCTCCATTGATGGCCAGAGAGTTCAGTTTGTAGTTGAGGGTATTCATAATGGTGCAAATGTAATAACCCAACCATTGGTGGCTTATGCTGCTTCACCTGAAACAGCTGAGCAAACAATTTTTACGCAATCAGCAATTAATGTAGGAGCTCAAATAGCTAATGCTCAATTGGAACAATGGTAATTTTTGTAAAGCATAACCAATTTTAGTCCATTTCTTTTCTTTCTTTGTTAAATAATAAATAATATCTAGTAACATCATGAAATGTAAAAAGAAGATTGTACGTTTTATAGATTAAACATCAATACATTTTATATTGTCAAAATTATCTTATGAATTTAATTTCATTATAATTAAGTTTTATCATGATAGCTTATTTACTTATAAATTTATTTTTTAACAAAAAACAACCTGACATTACTGATGAAAATTTTTTATATTATTCGTCTAACCAAGATTATACTTTATACGTACTTAGGCACATGAATACTTAAATTTTACTTCATCTATAACAATTTGTTTAAATACAATCTAGCAATTTTTTATTACAGTCCAAGTGTGTATATAATTAAAACAAATGACCCACCAATTCAGCAAACCATTTATAATAAAATAGAGTCTGAAAACTCAAGGTTTCAAGGTGATAATAGTATCAAAGGTAAATAAATATCATTAGTCATTTTTAAGCATTTCTGAAATTCAATTATTTCAATTATTGTTTGTATTGAATAGTGAATCAAGGAAATTGGTTAAGCACAAGAGAAAATAATGAACAGTTTGAACTGGTAATTAAAAAGGAGCCCTCTTCTGTAAAAAGTTTTGTTCCTGGCACTATTAAAACCCAACAACAAATTGTGACTGTAAGTAAATCTTGATTATTCTTTTTACAAATAAAATAAAATAATGATTTTTATAATTTATAATTATTTATTTTTCTCTTTCTATACAAATAGGGTAAGATAGCAGCACCTAACGCTGTATTACAAAGTGGACCAGACAAAAAAACTACAAGGTTAGTTCCTATTGCAAAAAGACATTCATTAGGAGATCCACCGGTTGGAATTTTAAGAACTACCTTACAAGGTGCAAATCTTCAATCTGCCAGGGTTGGAAAGATGAAACGTAATCTAACAGCTGCAAGTAATTCGAGTGTATCTTTACCAGTACGATCCAGAACATCAACGGGTGGAATAAATACAACTCAGTTAACACCTCCACGAACACCACAGGCACGGCCCCCGATTCATGCGGAAGCATCGCCAAGAAATTCAGTACCGCTGTCGAAAAATTCGTCACCCCAACAGCTTACTGATATGGGACATTTGAGTGAGCGAATAAAACAAGCAAATTTGAAACAGAGACATCAACTTAATGAACAGCGTCAATTACAAAAACAACAACAACAACCTGGAGTAACTGCTAATCCTATTCAACGACCTGTTCAAGGACCCATTCAAAGGCAGAGAGCCATGGGACAATTATTACAACGACAACAACATTCACAACACCAACAGCAGTTACAGCGACAATTGCAACAACAGATAGCACAGCAAAAACAAGAAATTCAAACTGCTGCAATGGATGAAAATGCAGAGCAGCCAATGGAAGTTGATTCAACTGAAAATATAGTGCAATTAGAAAGACTAAATTGTACGTCAAAGTCGGATCCAGAGGAGAATTCCAGTGAGAGTTTTGCTTATTTGCAGCAAGAAATTGATAATCCTCACACTACAATAGTACAACATCACATTACTGGAAATGAAGCTAAAATGCTCGTTATTTTAGCAGATGGACAGCAAAGGCTGATAACCTTTGAAGTCCCAAAAGAAGACTGTACTGTACAGGATCTTCTCGAACAAGTAACGGTTATACATTTTATGTTTTTTATGTTTTTAATCATTTTTTATTTTTGTGAGCGTTGTTTTGCATTTACTATAGAGTAATCCAAAGTAACAATATTTATTTTTTATTTAACTTTTTAGGCAGATGTATATTCCGTTGAAAATACAGAGCCTCATGTGTCTTTAGTATCAGATCCAAAATTAGGTATAAACTATATAGTTGATGTTACACCTAGAACAGCAAGCACTGATGAAGAACAACATAGTATTATTGCAACTGCAGAAACAATATCTGTGGTTACTAATGTTGTTGAGAAAAAGACACCGTAAGATTATAATCATAAATAATACATGATTTATTGTCAAATAAAATAATAAGGAATCATGATTTACTTTAAGGGAAAAAAGTACTAATAGCAGTCCACCGGTTCTATCACGTCCACAGCCAGTTTCAAGGGTACGTTTTCTGAAAGAACGATTTATCCTCTGCAAGTGTACAGAGTATTACTGCATAAAGTAATAGCTTTGTTGAACCTATCATCTAATTATCTTAGTTAATTATATTAGTTTTTCACTTAAACAAATCTAGAGATTTTTTGTTGTTGTCATTAATTTTTACTATTATATAATCTGATTAGTTTATTTCAAAGAGTAATGTTACAAATTATTTATGGTATGTATAACACTTCAAATTAAAAAGTTAATGATTTGCAATTTTTCTATAAAAAAAATAGCCACCTAAATATATTGAGGGCAAATTGGCTGTGTGTCCATTTTGTGGAATGAGTGCATCAGACTTTAACTCCTGCCTGAGGTGTAAAAGAAAATTGCCGGACAATGTTAAAGCTATATCTATTTCTACAGAAGTTTCTACTAAAAAGGATAGTGGCTTGCCCCCAGAGGTAAGCATATTTAGCACTAAATTGTACATTTTGTAATCTTAACATGCTAAAATATCGCAAATAACTTATGCACCATATTATCCTATTCAATCTACTAATTATTTTAATATTTTTTAGACATTTTTTAAAAAAAGTGAATCTGGAGTACAGAAATCGGAACGAGAAGCAGTTCCAAAAAGAGGTAGAGGAAGAGGTAGAGGAGTTTCACGACCAAAACAAATAAAAGAACCAGAATGTTTAACCATATCCTCTGACGAGGAAGATGATAACAGAAAAAAACGATTAGAAGTAAATAAAGATAATTCGGAACCACTACATTCAACTCACTTTGAGGAACTAGACACAATTCTTGACAAAGAACCAATAATTACTAATAATACGAGTATACCTGCAGCTATTTCTCAAGGGATAAGTAGTCAAAACTCTGCGAGTACGTATATGAAATATATTTATAGACACAAGCTAACTAACGATGCATGATTTGTATGAACAAATTTTTTATGTAAATAGGTAGTATAAAAGAAGAAAATCCATCAGATGATTTAACGAATAATATAAGCACGCATTTAACTTGTCGAACTGTACGAATTGGATCTTATAAATATGCTCCGACCAATCCCGTTCTCGTATCTTCAGCAGGCTTAAAGTTAGAAGTACCCCTTTTAGAAGACGGTAAATATAATAAGAATCTAGCGAAGTAGTAACTTTAATAAATAGTTGCTTTAATTTTTATTCTCATTTTGCAGTTAATTCTTTCATTACAGTTGATATCAGGCCTAGTGATCTTGTAAAAGTTTTACTACATTTTTCTAAATCAATGCCTGTTCTATTTTTCTACACAACGCCCCAAACTGGATTAAGAATAAGAGATTTATTAGGAATGCAAGATCCGAAAGGACCATATTTCGATCCTGCCGGCAAAGGTATAATATACCTTTACAATAAATTTTATGAAATGAAAAATATCTTATTAATACTTTAATTAATTTTAGACCAGACACATAGAAGAATAACTCTTTTACCTGACACAATATCAGAAGATTCCAGAGCAGCATTGAAACAAATTTATAAAAACAAATCTGAAGAATTGAATGCAAAGGAAGCTAATGATATTCTTGTCCAAGCATCACCGAAAACAGTAAATTGAATAATATTTCTATTCTTTTTGGGTATTATATTTATTTAATTCTTTAGATAGAATAAAATATTATATTTATTTTTATAGAAAAGTACGCAGCAATTTATTAATGTGCAAAATTCGTTGAAAAAACAAACTTCTGCGCCATCGTCTAACAGTGGAAATTCTAATGGCGTTATACAAACGTAATTATAACTTATTATATTGCTTGACTTATGAACTTCACATTTTTTACTCTAAATTTTGGTATTTATTGTTTTTAGCATTACGGTATACCCCCCTCCACCTGCAAAGGGTGGGATAGCCATTAACACTGAAGATTTTAGTTGTTTAGGAGAAGATCAATTTTTGAACGACGTAATTATAGACTTTTACCTAAAATATTTAACGTTGGAAGTACTTTCCAAAACTGACCACAATAGAACTCATGTATTTAGTTCATATTTTTATAAACGACTGACAAGTCCTCATACACAAGCGGTAGAAAACACGGAAAATTTGTCACCCCCTGCTAAACGTCACGCAAGAGTTCAAAAATGGACAAAAAATGTTAATATTTTTGAAAAAGATTTTATTGTTATTCCTATTAATGAACAGTAAGTTTGTATGAACAAACATTATAATCTATTCCACTAAACGAAAAGTTTTTTTTTAAATAATTTTTTTTTAATTTTCAGTGCACATTGGTTTTTAGCTATTATATGTTATCCCGGTCTAGTTGGCAAAGTTTCTCTAAAGACTGAAGAGAAATCTGTTATTGAAAAAGTATCTGAGAAAAAGAAGAAAGAAATTCAACCTAAAAGTTCTAGGGTTGTCGGTGAAACAACTATTACACCAGTAAATACTATACTGATAGATGCAAATGATGATGGCTCGGAAAGAGACGAGGCAGAAGGAGACGACGATGAAATGGAACCTGATAGCGATGAAGAAGTAAGTTGATATTTCTAAATTAATTTTTCATCAACTACAGATTTAAAAAAGTAACCGTTATATGTTTCGCCTCAGGATGATTCTGAATCTAAAGAAAATACCAACCAAGTTGAGAAAACGAACTGTCAGACTCCACCTGTTAAAGAAGTCAATAAAGTGTATGTATAAGTTATTTCATAGATAATCGTTTTTATTCGGTAAAAATGATAAATGTTCGATTTGTTATGCTTGTATGTTCCAGTCCTTGCATTTTAATTTTTGATTCATTGGCTGGAGCTAGTAGATGCCGAGTTGTAGCAACGTTAAGGGATTATTTAAGTTGCGAGTATCAAGCAAAGATGGGTTCAGAAAAGATTTTCTCTAAGGACACTATAAAAGGTGCTAGTCCTAGAGTTCCTCAACAGTCGAACTTCACTGACTGTGGTCTGTATGTTTTGCAGTACGTTGAGAGCTTCTTTAAGGTAAAAAACTTAATACCGATTAATATTTTTATCCTATTGAATATTTCAACTAATATTACATTCAATTAAAATTTACTTTTAGACTCCTATAATAGATTATACATTGCCAATAAAAACTCTTAAAACATGGTTCGAAGAAATAATTGTTACCCGCAAAAGAGAAGAAATAGCGAATCTTTTAACAGAACTGGTCAACAACACTAAAGGGAATAAAACGATTAATCTGCCAAAATTAGTTTTTCCAACACAAGATGGACATCTTAAACAAAAACCTGAACCGGTAGAGGCGAAAATATCAAAAACAGATGTTGAAAACAAAAAAAAAGCTATAGAAGTAGCGGAAAGCAAAGTAACCGCTGCTTCTTCTTCAACACAAAATTCTGAAATAAGTAGCAACTCAAATAAAAGTGGAATCTCTCAACCTATCATTCCTCAATCGTCAAATCAAGTATCGTGCACAAATGACGGCAACTTACTTATGCAGAAAGAAGCAACGGTAACGACGACAACTACGACGACAACCCCTAAGTACGTAGTTGGCAATTTTATGTTATCCTTATCAACTTTATCGTTATGCAAATGCTTTCATAATTTAATTTTAACTTTGTATGTGATTTTAGATCATCTGCTGATACTATGTCTTTCTTAAAGAACAAAAGAATACCAAGGTTACAAAAATCCTCTGATAACCCAGAGGATAAGCAGGTTGCCAAAAAACATAAAGGAGAATCCTTTGATTCCTGTAAATAAGTGTTATCTTTTTTTTATAATGAATAAAAAATACTAATTAAGGTTAGTCACTATTCGTAAAAAATTCTTTACGTATAAAGTACACTATGTAGTTCTTACATTATAAGATTAATAAAATAAGATGGACGACGTCTACAAAAAATTTGCTCAATACATACATTTTAATTTTGTATTATTGTATTTCGAAAAACATATTTTCAAAATATTGCAAAATTTAGAAAAATATACAATAATGTTTTTAATTTTTTTCTAATTATGTAATTAATTTATATTTTGTTTTACTTTTGTATGTACAAACATAAATACTATGTAATCAAATTCATTTTTTAATGTCAATGATTTTTTTTTTAAACATGATTTCACATAGGAATGCAGATCTTGTTTATATTAATACTTATTCAGTTTGCAATCAGAATTGCTTTCAAAAAGTCAAATTATTTTGTATTAATTTGTTATTATGAACTACATTAATTCATATTTCGCTATACAAATGTTGTACAAACATTAGATAATAAAGTTTTAAAATCTAAGGGCTGCAATATTTTCTTTCATGATTATAACATTGGTTGCCTTTACCACACACCTCCATTTTATATATGAGAGATTCCATTAAAATATAATATATTGGCCCCTGTCTTTTACAATCGTGCATTTGAAAATGTACGAAATGCAAAATTTAACAAAAGACTAACAACGATTTCAAATCCAATTTCGTATAATTATATTCGATCTAAATGTTTTAAAAATTTCATAGCTTGATAGATCCAGCCATAAGCTATGATCTTCATGAACTTTAATTAGCAGCAGGGGGAGGCAAAGGTGGTTCACCATCAGCGCCCTGCAAAAAATGCATAAATTCATTGGATGTTTTTTTAATCAAAAACTTTCTGTAAACTCTTAATAAAATGTATTTTAAGATACTTACTGGGTCATTGTCTCTAGTTTTTAAAGAGTTATCAGATTGCCGAAGAGAATTAGGTCTAAGAGCATATAGCAACATGCCCACAATTGCAAACAAGAACATCATCATTCGGAAATCATTTATCTCACTCGGGGCATTTTCAGGACCAGGTACTATTAATTAATCACAAGCATATATATTAAAAGTAGTTTAAACAATTTCGTATAAATATGCGAATTGTATTTATATTAGATAATATAAACATACGTCTAGATAGTGTCAGACACTCATTATCCGTACAGTAAGCTTGTGATTGTCGGAGCTAAAACAATATGATAACATTTGTAATTAAATAATAAAAAATTTCATAAGATTTATGTATTTGTATACAAATGTTCGCTTGACTTGACAGTTCAATGCTGTCATTACAAAAAAAAATGTTTCGTCAGCAAAAAAATACCCAAGTGTACTCAAACAAAGTAAAGATTGAGTAATAGGAAGTCCAAGGAACATTACAAAATCATCACGAAATGGGAGTAAAGGGGCTAAAGTGTACGCGGGTAAAAGTAAAGAAAGATACACAATTGGATGGAAAAAGAAGAATGAAGTGCAATGAAAAGTGAAAAAAAGGCAGTCGAAAGAACAATCTTGTAAGAAGTTGAAGGATAAGATAATAAAGTATAAAGAAAGAAAATTATAGAGAGAAGAAAAGAAAGAAGACAGAAAGTTTTGGTTAATGATAATAAAAATCTTAGAAGAAGATATTAAAATAATATAATGAAATAAGCGAGTAATTATATATGCAAGAAAACGGTAAAGACCGGAGATAATGGGAAAAATGATGTAGACATGGATTGATGTAATTAAGACAGATATTCCAGAAAGAGGCGAAAAGAATAATAAAAGAAGAAATAGGTAAAAAAATTAATAAAATTCAATAAAGCCTGATTATTGCTGTATTATATAAGTAGTGAGAATAAATACTCACAATAGATAGAAGTCGCCGCATTGCTAAATCGTGGTTCCACATGCAGGCGCACGGATCGAATTCCTCACCCCCGTCACTCATAGTTGTTTTGCTTGAATTTTAATTATTTACCACACAAGAAACTGAAAAGACAAAAATAATGAGTTTAGAATTTTAAACAAAAGTTGGTTTTTAAAATTTAAAGGGTAATAAAATGTTATGTTCATGTTAGCAGCGTCTTTAAACGGATATAAATATGGTTTAAAGTTCCAAACAACAAATACCACTGAAAACCGAGAATTCAAACGTGAATATGAAGTTTTATCTATTCAATACACGTGCGGTGATAAGCATCCATTAAAGCGGAAGACATTAAAAGTGATAAGTCAAAGCGTAAAAAGCCGACTGTATATGCGAAACAATTTCATATTGGAGAAACAATGTTTGTATATGGCAATATAACGTAAAAAAATAATAGTGCATATAGCACAAGTTTGTTGATTAAAAGAATTGATTAAAATTGATTAAAAGAGTATGTGAAATGTATGTGAATCATATATATTTTGGCATTTAATATAATTAATATGCTTAGCATACTACTTTGTAGACGAATGCACACTTGCAAGGCTATTTTAAATCGTTCTGAATCATATAATCGCAACGGAGAAAAATAACTTTTCTATTTAATCGGATGTTTTTTTCTTTTTTTTTAAATTTCTTTTATAACTAACAGATGGCATATTTTAGCCAAGCGAGGTATGTACGAAGGAAGAAACTTCTTAGAACAAGAAAATGAATTATTGTAAAAAAAAATTTGCTCGATTTTCACAGACTCTCTGGTGTATTTAAAACCAATGGGCATGCGGACATTGATACGGTAGTACGGTACACCACACGGGCCATACGGCAATACGGCATACGGCGAGGCGATACGTCAATGCGGCTTTACGGCAACGAATCTAATGTATACTATTGAACATTCTATAGGTGTGTGTGTATGTATATATATATATATATATATATATATATATATATATATATATATATATAACTCTTCCATCTCCCATGACTCCCATCTCCCATCGTAATCGGTGTACATAACGGCACGCAGGTACGCAGCGACGCAGCAGTTCGATGCTGTGGCCAGATGTTACTATTACAACTCGGAAAATTAATAGAACTATCCGTAAAATTAGTCTGACAAATTGTAAAATAATCGGCAAAAAACTTGAATTTTCCAGTTTTCTCGAGCAGAGAACGTTGCGAAAAAGGGTCGACCATTGTTGCGAGCGACGTTTGGCCATTCTCTTTTCTCAAGAAGGATGTGTTGTTTTTTGCACTGCAATGGGCCATGGCCCGCCACGGGTCTGCTAAGCGTGTGTTTAGGAAAATACAGAGATAACATACATACGGGGATTGATAATAAATGAATATACATGCATGTACTTACAAATAACGCGCGGAAGTTGACTGGTTACGTGGTTTAATGTCTATCGACTTAAATGCATTCATGATCCGCATACGTCAAAGCGACATTACACGCGCGCGCGCACACTCACACAGCCCACACGCCTACAGCAAAGCGACGAGAATCTGACTGCTGTAGTCTGCAGCCTGCAGCCTGCAGTGGTGCAGAAGTGCAGTGTTTGGCTTTGTCTCTCTCGTTTGTCTCTGATGTCCTCTTGCGGTAGAAATACCAATTTCTCACTGGCTGATTCTCCTCTTCTGCCTCGTCTCTGCTTCTACCACCAGCTTACCAGCTAGTACTTCTTATCAGCTCGACTCGACTTTTACGTCTACATTTTATCGATTATAACATTTTAACAACCTTCACTGCTATATTAATTTAACCATTTGTAAATCTGTTATTTATCTATTTTATTTTCTTCCTCAACCAATTTATGCACGGAAAGTTATTTGCTACGTTTAAGAATATTTATTTATTAAAAAATTGCTTTTCTTGTTTCAAAGAATCTTTCAAATAAAAAATGTATTTATTTTAATGCTGTATGCACAACTTATATGTATAGTCATTTCATTTTATTTATTTTCGCATATATATATATATATATATATATATATATATGAATCAGATATAGTTATATATATATTCAAAGAAATCGTTTTTTGGAATCAAACAGATTTTGTTCACAATGGAAAAATAAATTAAGATTCAAATTCAAAATACCCATTATATTTTATGAGTATACAGTGTGCGCTCTATTGCTTGCCCTTAAATTGCTTATCAGATGACGATTTACCCCCCCCCCCCCGTTTTCTTATATTTTACTACAAATCAAGTTTTAATTTTAATTAATTTCAGTTTTACATGTCAAAACAAAATAATTTAAATAAAAAATATTAAAAATTAATTAGTATAGGTTGCAAGGATTGCAGTCGTATATACGAGATCTGGCAACACCGCACATGCGCAAGAATCATTCAAATTGCAGGCTCATTTTCCGTAGCAATAAATTATTAATTTTTATAACAATTCATTAGTTTTTGTTGTGTTTTCATAGCGGGCAAATTGTTAATTAGATATTCCAAACAGTTTTAATTAAAAAAATACAGCTAATTAAAGTTTGAATTAAATGTCAACTACTAATTTATTTTTACTAAAAATATTAAAAGCGGGTAAATTAATATCTAAAATTAATATCCTGGTATACTTACAGTGTGAAACCGGGGGGGGATCGACTTTTCATGATCTCATTAAACTACGTCGTGTAGGGAGGCAGCGAACGATCATGAAAAATGATAATCATTGCGATTTGAATTATGTTAGACTAAGATTTTATTTTATTAAATTATAATTGAAGAGAAAGTACAAAGAGAAAATTGTACTTTATATGTACTTATAAAGTTATTTTTATATTTTTGATCAATTTTGCTATATTTATATATAACGAATATGCTGTTTACGTTCAAATTTCCCGCTAACTCTAAAACTGATATTTTTAAGAAACCTGGCATAATGGATAATTATTACGATGAGTTTAAGAACATTGAAGAAAAATTGCGCGGGATCTCGTGTATTGATAGATTACAGTATTGCGAATGTTCTGTATGTGCAAAGCTTAGGCTCTAGTAATTTTGTACAAGTTCTAAAACACTGATTAATTTCACTGTTTTAATCGTTTACAAGTAAAGGAAAATGAGTAAACGACCATATTCATCCCCTGCGATCAACAAAAAGGCTAAGGCCTCGTAAGTTTTTTTACAATCTAATAAATTCTTAATTCGTAAGAATTTCTCGTAACCTTTAAATCAACAAACAAGTAAAATATTCACAGAAATAAATAGCAACTTTTTAATTTTGTTTGGAAACAGTAATGAAGAGCCATCGACATTTGAGTCTGACCTTGCTGCTATGGACATTGATGAAGAATTATTAATTAATGATGGAACAGCAGTCTTTGGAGATGTAAGTAATATTAAGTGAGTTATATATACTTATTTCAAATATATTTTAATGTTTTATTATGATTATAGGGCCCAGAGCAAGAACCTACATCGTTAAAATGGAACAGACCCAATCCACCTCCTTTGAATCCATCTAAGGATATATTGTCTTTTCAACAGATCGATGTGGATCATTATACGGGTAAAACAAACATTTTTTTAGCTATAAAAAATAAATTGATAAAAATGCTGTTTATCCTATACAGATAAGCCAATGCCAGGTATGCCTGGAAGTCGGATAGGACCAGTACCAGTAATGAGGATGTATGGAGTTACAGAGCAAGGGAATTCAGTTTGTTGTCACGTGCATGGTTTTAGTCCTTATTTTTTTGTATCTGCACATCCATCTTTCAATAATTCACATTGTAATCCATTTAAGGTGAGAAATGATAAAGTTTTGAGGGATTTATAAATTGCAATAAATTTACCACTAATTTTTTAAATATTTTCTTAGGATGCTCTAAATACGGCAGTAAAAAATGATATGAAAAATAATAACGACAACATTCAAGATTTTATTCTGGCAGTTGAAATAGTAGAGCGTCAAACAGTTTTTGGCTATACTGGAGAAAAAAAGGCTTCATTTCTGAAAATAACAGTTGCTTTACCAAGATTAATTGCTCCTTGTAAAAGATTACTAGAAAATCAAATTGTCTATGCTGCTCTTGATCATAAATATCAAGCTTATGAAAGTAATATCGATTTTGATATAAGGTATGAAATTTTCTGTATGCTTCTATAGTAATTGTATTTTACAGTACATATTTTAAAATATGTGATAGATTCATGGCTGATACACACATGGTAGGGTGTTCATGGATTGAATTAAAACCAGGAAAATGGAAGTTAAGAGGCAAACATAATCATAACATACTGCCAATTACTAGATGTCAATTAGAATGTGATGTAGCTTGGGATGAGTTTATTGCTCATGCTCCTGAAGGCGAATGGTCCAAAGTGGCACCATTTAGAATTCTTAGTTTTGATATTGAATGTGCTGGCCGCAAAGGTATAATGTACATTAACATAAAATAACATGAAAATATTTGCCCCCTTATTAAAGAAACACTATAATAACGAACACTTTAATGCATTCAGGTATTTTTCCGGAACCTGAGCATGATCCCGTTATTCAAATAGCTAATATGGTGATTCAGCAAGGAGAAAGTGAACCGTTTTTAAGAAATATCTTCACTTTAAATACCTGTGCACCAATTGTTGGATGTCAAGTATTAAGTTATGACAAAGAAAGTACAATGTTAGAGGTACGCGTAAGAAATAATATTGATCTGAAACTTTTCTGCAAGTAAACGCATTTTTTAATTCTTAAATATAATTTTTAGAAATGGGCTGATTTCGTACGTCAACTAGATCCTGATATATTTACTGGGTATAATATCAATAATTTTGATTTTCCATACTTAATCAATCGCGCGCAGCATTTGCACGTAAAAGACTTTACATATTTAGGTCGAATTAAGAATACAAAATCTGTGATAAAAAATCAAGTGCTACAAAGTAAGCAAATGGGTAGACGTGAAAATAAATTTGTTAACTTTGAAGGACGTGTACCTTTCGATTTGTTACTGGTATTAGTTAGAGATTATAAATTACGGTCTTACACCTTGAACGCAGTGAGTTATCACTTTCTTCAAGAACAAAAAGAAGATGTTCACCATAGCATTATATCCGATTTACAAAATGGAAATGCTCAAACGAGGAGACGTCTAGCCGTGTACTGCTTAAAAGATGCATATCTGCCTCTTAGGTTATTAGATAAACTTATGTGTATTATTATCTATATGGAGATGGCAAGAGTCACAGGTGTATCTCTCTCTAGTTTACTTACAAGAGGTCAGCAGATTAAAGTGGTATCGCAACTATTACGAAAGGTAATGAATACATTATATTTGGAAGAAAAGAACAATTAAATAATCAAATAATCTTACAAAATTATTGCATTTTTTTAGACGATTGAACGAGGATACCTAATACCAGTACATCATGGACAAGGTTCAGATGAACAGTATGAAGGAGCTACAGTAATTGAGCCACTTCGTGGATACTATAACGATCCTATTGCTACATTGGATTTCAGCTCTCTATATCCAAGTATCATAATGGCCCATAATATATGTTATACAACTCTTTTGAGTCCAGCTGCTCAAAATCACTATAAAGTTTCCGATGACGACATAACTAGGACACCAGTTAATTCGAATTTTGTTAAAAGTAATATCAGGAAAGGAATATTGCCGGAAATTTTGGAGCAATTACTTTCAGCCAGAAAAGCAGCAAAGGCCGATTTGAAGAAAGAAACAGATCCTTTGAAACAAAAAGTACTTGATGGTCGTCAGTACGCTTTGAAAGTATCAGCCAATTCTGTTTATGGTTTTACTGGCGCCCAACAAGGAAAGTTGCCTTGTCTCGAAATATCCGGAGTACGTATGAAAGAATAATTGTAACATTTTTTAAACGTTGTTTTTATCATGAAATTGTTATTTCTCTAGAGTGTCACGGCTTACGGTCGTACTATGATCGAGAAAACCAAACAAGAAGTAGAATCGCATTATCGAAAAGAAAATGGTTATGAACACGACGCAATTGTAATATACGGTGATACTGATTCAGTGATGGTTAAATTCGGAGTCAAAGAAATCGAAAATGCCATGAAATTAGGAAAAGAAGCTGCTGAATATGTAACATCAAAATTTATAAAACCTATCAAACTAGAATTTGAAAAAGTATATTTTCCATATCTTCTTATCAATAAGAAACGTTATGCTGGTTTGTACTTTACAAAACCGGATAAGTACGATAAAATGGATTGTAAAGGTTTGGAAACTGTAAGAAGAGATAACTGTCCATTGGTTGCTAATATGATGAATACTTGCCTTCAAAAATTATTGATAGACAGGTAATTTGACTGTTGTTAGCAAGTGTACTTGAGCTACTGTGAACACTATTCGTTAATCGAACATAAATGTTTTTGCAGGAATCCAGAGGATGCGATGGATTATGCAAAACAGGTAATTAGCGATCTTCTATGCAATCGTATTGATATCTCTCAATTGGTTGTCACTAAAGAATTGACGAAAACCGACTATGCAGCAAAACAGGCTCACGTAGAATTAGCCGCAAAAATGAAAAAGCGAGATGCTGGCACAGCTCCAAAACTAGGAGACCGTATTCCTTATGTGTTCATCAGTGGGCCGAAAGGTGTCCCAGCTTATCAAAAAGCTGAAGATCCTATTTACGTTTTGGAAAACAACATAGCCATAGACACGGACTATTATCTGGTGAATCAGTTGTCTAAACCGCTTGTTCGTATTTTTGAACCCATTCTCGGTGATAAGGCAGAATCTCTGTTGTTGAAGGGAGAGCACACGCGAACAAAATCCGTAGCTACATCAAAAGTAGGCGCTCTTGTAGCATTTACGCGTAAGAAGGAAGCGTGTTTGGGATGCAAGGCTGTCTTGTCAGCAAACAGGGAAGGAAAAGCACTCTGTCAGTATTGCGAAGAAAAGGAGGGCGATATTTTGCAAAATGAAATTTCTAATGGACGAAAACTGGAGGAGAAATTCTGTAGGCTATGGGCCGAGTGTCAACGATGCCAGGGTAGTCTTCATCAAGAAGTTATCTGCACAAGGTAATTTATTAAAATGTTGCTTAGAAAAATAGATTTAATAAGCAAACATAATATTTAAATTATTTTTCAGTCGGGATTGCCCAATATTTTATATGAGAAAGAAAGTACAAATGGATTTGGATACACAGACAAAACGAATCGAGAAGTTTGGAATTCCTCAGTGGTAAACTGACACTCAACCAATTACTATTAAATCATGGAAATTAAGAATTGCTTTTACCTTACGAAACCTTGCTACAATTACCAAAGGCAATATTCAATTTTTAGAATCTAAGTAATTTTTTTATGTTGTATTGCACTGTCAATAATGACGCGATTCCGTATATTTATATAAACATCTAAGTTCTCATAAACTTTATGAATTTGAAAATATTTCATTATTCACGACTATCGCCCAGTATGTGATACATATGGATTCTATGGAATCTCGCCTGGTAATGTGTTGGGCTTGATAATCCAGTGAGTCTATCTCAGCCCCCCTTCCGATCCAACCGACAAATATAAAAATATAAAAAAGTAAATATACCGGAATATAGATATTAATTTGCCCTTTCAAGCTACGTAAACATTTTAATTTAGTAGTTGACGTTTAATTGAAATTTTAATTAGCTGTATTTTTTTAATTAAAACTTTTTGGAATGTCTAATTAACGCGAAAAAATTGCTTTTAAGTCAATTCAATTTGCGTGCTATGAAAACACAACAAAAACTAATAAATTATTATATCTCAGTGAGCCTATTCTCTATTCTCTATTCTATGATTCTATCTCGTTACGTTATCTCGTAAATGAGCACTCATTGACTCTCCCTACCTCACGCCCATTGAATGGTATCACGAACTGATTGATGATGCGACATTGTTTGTTATTATTAAATTTTCACGCTGTTTTAGATGTAAAATGTTAGTATTACATGTTAATAATGCTTTGATATCAAAACAAGTATTTAAATAACAAAATAATTATTTATCGCAAGACTAAAAATGTATTCATTTGTTACTAAAGCATTATTAACCTGGAATACTAACATTTTATACTTAAAACAATGTGAAAAATTGCAAATGACAAATAATATGCATTGTTTTATTCTCTACTTTTCAAATAGCGCGCGATTATGCAGAGCCAATGAGTGCACCACAATCTAATGCGCTACTGCGCAGGCTCGAGAACCCGGTACGATATAGACTCACTGGCTCAAATCCGTTTCGTCGTCCGCAGAATTTGCAGTCCATTTTGAACATTCGTAGTTCGAACCCGGCTACTCGAGAACCGAACCAGGTGAGTGAGAACTACCGTTGTCTATGTTAAATCTTCCTCATCCCTTAAGCCAACTTGTCAACTCTTGTCAACTCGACAGTCGCAGCAATCTGCCCATATACAATATTTTCTTGCTTTTACTCTTTCTCAAACTCGGTTATTCCAGTCGACTTTCGCACGTGAGGCGTTGGTTAAACAACGTATTAAAGAAAACGTCCAAGTTGCAAATTGCTATCTATTCGCGTATCCCAATTTCAGTGACATCATTCGCGTCTGTCGAGTTGACAAGATCGATCGTTGGTAGGTCCGTGTCTAGGAGATCGAAAAATTCTTATTGTCGACCTCCACGACTCAGATGACCTTGGCAAGGTCACTCTTATCAGCGCGAACGTAAGTCGATAAGCCGTGAATTCTAGCTTCGATTTGTAAATGTCCAAGAATACGGGGAGTGCTATTCCCTGATTTTGATATATGTTTAGAAAAGAGTGATTATTTGCGATTCACAATTGTTTTTATATCGGGATCACTGTGCACGATTCTTCCGAGAGTCATCGATTAGTTATATAAGTTTATGTCAGAGAGCGCTTATAGTAGGGGTGACTAGGGCCTACGACGAGAATACGTAGATTTTTGGGGCTACGATGAAAAAGAAACTTGAAATTGACCTTGACTTTGTTATTTGATTTTGCTTCGAAGACAATTTAAATAGAATGTCACTTGGTATAGAATGGCTTGGTGTGTTGCAGAACTTTAACAGTAACCTTCGAGCGAAGCATACATCTCAGCATGCCGATCCAAAGCATTAAGGCTCGCCAGATCTACGACTCTCGCGGAAATCCGACTGTTGAGGTAATTTCTTTAGCTTTTTGGATCCGTCTACTTCTAACTATGAGATCTTTTCTATTTCGGGATTATCTTTCTCAACATGGCTATTTTTAAATCAATATTCTTTATTTTTAATTCAGTTGTTTATTTTTGAGTTGATGCTGCTAATTTTTATTATTTATTCTCAATTTAAATCTTTTTATGGATTCACAATGATGCAATTTCTCAATACTCTATCATTGTAGGTTGACCTTGTGACTGAAAATGGACTTTTCCGTGCTGCTGTCCCCTCAGGAGCTTCTACTGGAGTTCACGAGGCTCTAGAGCTTAGAGACAATGATCGTTCTCAATATCATGGAAAATCTGTTTTCAAAGCCGTTGATAATATCAACAAGATTATTGTTCCTCAGCTACTTAAGGTATGACATTAAATTATTACATTAAATTAGTTTGAATTGTAGCTCTTTTAAATCAGCCATTCTAACTATCAATTTTTCAGGCTAGCCTTGAGGTAACTCAACAAACAGAAATTGACAATTTTTTACTGCAACTCGATGGAACATCCAACAAGTCTAAGCTTGGAGCTAATTCCATTCTTGGTGTTTCTCTAGCTGTTTGCAAAGCAGGAGCTGCCAAGAAGGGTGTTCCTCTCTATAAGTAATAAGATTATTGGAAAACAACATTAATTCTTGACTTAATTGATAAAAATTAAAATCATAAAACGTTTTTTGCTGTGCTCCTAGATACATTGCTGAATTGGCTGGAAACAACGACATCGTCCTACCAACTCCGGCTTTCAATGTTATCAATGGTGGCTCCCATGCTGGCAACAAGCTTGCCATGCAGGAGTTTATGATCCTGCCTACTGGAGCTAAAAACTTTACTGAAGCAATGAAGATTGGTAGTGAAGTATACCATCATTTGAAGAATGGAATCAAGAAGAAGTTTGGGCTTGATGCCACTGCTGTCGGTGATGAAGGTGGTTTCGCTCCTAATATTCTGGAGAACAAGGAAGCTCTCAATCTCATTCTGGATGCCATCAAGGTAATCTAGGAAAAAGAAAAAACATTTCAATCGCAACAAATTATGAAATCTTACTACTAACTTGAAACTTTAGGTTGCTGGATATGAAGGTAAAGTCAAGATTGGCATGGATGTAGCAGCATCTGAATTCCACAAAAATGGTAAATATGATCTGGACTTCAAGAACGAGAAATCTGATCCAGCTACATATTTGGAACCCAAGGCTCTGCAAGATCTTTACTTGGGATGGGTCAAAGACTTTCCCATTGTTTCGATTGAGGACCCCTTCGACCAGGATGGCTGGGACTCCTGGGCATCCATTACTAGTGCAACTCCAATCCAGATCGTTGGTGACGATCTTACCGTGACTAACCCCGAGAGGTATGCACTCTTACACGTTATACGTAAGATAAGATCCATATTCTTATCCTTTATCTCAATCGACTCAATTAACTTGAAGTATTTTGTCATAAAATCCAATGATTATGAATCCTTTTTCAGGATTAAGACCGCTATCGAAAAGAAGGCTTGCAACTGCTTGTTGTTGAAGGTCAACCAGATCGGCACTGTCACCGAATCCATCAATGCGCACAAACTCGCTAAAAGCGCCGGCTGGGGAACGATGGTCTCTCATCGTTCTGGTGAGACTGAAGACACGTTCATTGCCGACCTGGTCGTTGGTCTTTCAACTGGTCAGATCAAAACTGGTGCTCCATGTCGTTCCGAGCGTTTAGCTAAGTACAACCAAATTCTTCGTATCGAAGAGGAGTTGGGATCAGCTGCCAAATATGCTGGCGAAAAGTTCCGAAACCCACATGCTTAAGAATCAGGTCCTATGACCAAAAGATAATAACAAGGAATAAAGGTTTCTTGTCGTGGCGACTCCTTTTGTTCAAACGACGTTATTTATTATTTATACTCACATTTTTAGCATTACACAATATTATTTACATTTCAAAAATGTTAATAATTTTTCTAAATTCCTCATAAAGTCGTCGCAAAATATAGAAATTTGTGCGTATGAAGCATTAAAAATCATTTTAACGCTTCGTTACGATAAAAAATTCGCACGAAGCATATATATCATATCAGCAATGATAATTTTTGTCATGTTAAAGTGCAAACGTAATTGTGAAAATCTATATAAAGTTGGTGAAAAATAATATTCCGAATAGTATAAACATTAAATTGTTGATGTATAATGATAAATTGATTCAAACAAATTGATTCAAATTATTCTGCGTAGCATCAATAAAAGATGACACTGTACACGCATTGTTCTTTCAGATGATGAAAATAATGTAAATTAGTTGAAAATAAATCAACAGAGAAAAGGAAAAAAGGATCCCAATTGTCAGTTACTCTCCGAAACTTTATTTCTACAACGGTATCACACAAAAAAAGATATAAATCTTTAGAATGTAGAATTATCGAGCAGACTGGAATATTTTTACATAATCTTTTGCATAAGAAGCAATCTGTGAAAGGATAACGATCTTTTTTCAGTGGATAAGCGTCTCGAAAAAGAATTGTACGCAAGCGTCGCCTTACGGGTATGTGCCTTTGAGGATGAGCGAGAATATTCGACCACTGGTCGACCCATATAGCTTCAAAGACCTAGATAAGCTTAAAAAATCTTGACAAATCTGGCACGCATCATTTCTTATTCTTCTTCTTGAGCCAATGCACATGCAGCGGCTAGTTTCTCGACGGCGTTTGGACGGCAATAGTCCAGTCTCACGCGAACTTAAACACGCACGCTAGTATATCGACTTGAACGTTGAGGGGAGAGGGGAGGGGGGTCGAAAGGTAAGAGAGGGACTCGAGCTTAGGTCAGTATACTCCGTTGCTAATATAGCCAAGATAGCCACTGCGCGAGGTCCTTCACGCTGCCGGTTGCCGGACGATATTCATTATCCGCAAGCTACGGTGCAGCATTTTCTTCTTTACTACTAGTCTAATTGTACGATAAATTCTCTTGTACTTATATATGTCGCTCCGACGATTTATTTATTTTTTATTCGTTTGACACTATGTTTTGTTTGTTGAAAATTTGGTTGAACTCAATAGTGACTGCTGTTTTATTTTATTTCTAGATATATATATATTGCATGGGAACAGATGTCATTTCAGATATGTACTCCACGTGGAAGTAGCGCGCGATTTTTCCGTCAAAGAACAACTGGAAAGATTTTTAGAGAGCGATATGAGCTGCAGGATTTTACGCTTATCTTGGAAAAAGCATTAGAGTAAGAACACAAGTATAAAAAAAGAAATAATTGTAAAACTACAATATAGATGTATATTTTTTGTAGAGCTCGGGAATTAGTACCCTACCCCTATAGGTAGGATGCAGGAAGAAAAGGTCAATAATGTAAATTATCCCTTATATACGTATACAAAAGCGCGCGTCGAAAAGAAAGCGTCAATCCCCAGTGCAAAAAAGCGCCTCCTCATCAAGCGAAGCGTGAATATTCATCGATCAGTTTTCTTGACAAACGCCGCCTAAAAAGTTAAAAAGCGATAGAGAAAAATCGAATCGATCGATGTGCGTAATCGCGCCCTCCGCGTTGTAAAAAGAGCGGTCGGTCGCGCAATTGCAGCTGCTAAATGCGCATAGGGGAGTGGACGGTTCCCATTAAAATAATACAGGTGTCTCCGTGTGGACAGGTAGAGTCGTTACGAAATGTAGATACGCACTCACATACACACACACACACACACACACAAAGGCAGACGCGGACTGCAGCAGTGAGCTATAATGTGCGGTGGTCACTCGTGCGCATACGCGCTCGCGATGGGTTCAAAGAACGAGTGCGGCTAGACGGGAATCACGGGGTGTAGATCCCGTGTGCCGCCGCTACTCCGCTACTGCTACTGTTGTACACGGCCTGGAGTAGGAACGCGACCGGCTAGCGAAGTAGCAGCCAGTAGAGCGACGCTTACCGAACCGCGAACAGCTCAGCCGATACTTCGTTTATCTTTTAACGCGCTTTCGCGCAGGAATATTCCATCGACGCTATTTTCCCGTAATATTTCTTCGATTTGTTATATCACCGTACCATGAGTTGGAACATTCAATTTCCATTATCCAAATGCAGCTTGAAGCCTTAGATTAACGTAGACACGTGACTGTGAAGAGATACGAATTCAATTGAAATTCGCGTACTTTTTTAAATCACCATTTAAGGAAGAATAGAAAAAAAGAATTGCGAAAATCTCGATGGAAAACATGCAGATCGGTAGTGAAAGTCCCAAATACAAGAAAAAGCAGACAGAAGTCTTGTTCTTCGTCTGAAAAGCTTTCGCAAGCTCAGTACTGCAAAATCGAGGTAAGCGAATACGTACGCGTGTTGTTTGTTTTCTAGAATTCCTCGAGCTGCTCTAACTGATATCTTAAAGAACTCTCCACTGTGCCTCATGAACTTGCAATTTCAATCATCGCACACGTAACATACTCGTTGAACTTGGAAGATTCTTCCAGAGGAACGTTGCGCTCTAGTAGCTCTTTCATCTTCATTCGCATAATAACAATTTGAATGTAATAAACCTTTTTCAACCAGAACGTTTTAAGCAATTCGAATGACGTTTACGACACTCGATTCGTCAAGAAGACATTGTCAAGAATCGTTAACCTATTTTTAATTAACCTATTTTCCAAGCTATGATTCTTATTCCTGTCTTACTCTTGTCTCTCGATAAGATCTCGATCTCGGAATATACAAGCCTACGGAAATATGGACACAGTCTTGCATAAATAGTCGGTTAGTTAATCGCTTATTTCGTGTCGGCAGACAGGAGGAGAATTTTAAGGGAATACATTAAATCCCCTACTATCCGCTACTCGAATTTCTCTTTATACCTTTGCATACCGAGGTATATTCGAGTAGAACGATCATAGATTTTCTTGCGATTTCGATCATTAGCCTCGTTTTGGAAATGAATTTTTCGCGTGTCAGGGAATGTTGCACACTCCAGACTATATTTGAACTTTTAGTCTTATTTCGTGTATCACTCGAAACGGCAGACACGCCGTTACGATTAATCCACGTAAATTTTGATAAAAAATAATGTAAAAATAGCGTAAAAAGCATTTTCTTGCAGCAAGTTCGCTGCGTAGCCGACTCATTTCGCTCTCGCCCCGTCATCATACGCGCATTGTTAATACAGCAGTCTCCGCGCGTGACACCTGCCTCTCTCTCTCTCTCTCTCTCTCTCTCTCTCTCTCTAGATATACGCTGACGTTCCAGGTCACCGATTTATGGAAATGCAGCAGGCCGTGACGCCTGCTGGAAAATCTGATTTCCCCCCGTTTGCAGTGTCCTGTATAAGGGCCTATTGCACATAGACCAAGAGCCATCGCGTATATTGTATGTTGTCTTGATTCTAAATGCGTTGATGCTGCTTTGATATATGTGCAGTGCATGTTTGCAGGTTCTCGGCACAAATCACTCGATCATCCCTAGTGACGATGTGTTTGCTTGGATTGTACATACGATAATACTATGCTCAGCGCGTGTATACTCGCGACTGATCAAGGGATTCGATAAAGTACTATTTAAATTTGAAATAGTGAAGTATTCACTTTTCTTTTAGGTTTTATTGTATGCATCACTGAATTAGTCAGCTTTCGCTATTTAAAAAGGTAAAACCGTCATTTTTTTAATGCAGTAATAATTGTTTAATAATTTACTAGTCAAAATAGTACATTTTTATAGATATTCCATTTCGATATTGAAACAGTTGTGAATATTCACTATAAAATAGTAAAATTACCGCGCATAGAAACCTACATGCTTAACTTTTATCCTATACCTAGATATTCGTCCAGAATATATTACTTAGACTAATTGGAATTTTCGGATTTTACAATTATGGTAATTACCGGAATTTACAGTACTCTAAATTTCAATATTTCAATATTCTAGGTAGTGAACATGACTATTCACTATAAAATAGATTAATTTCGCTATTTCAAATTTGGAAAGTAGGCTATGAATTGAAAAGATAAAATGCCTTTTGCATTTGAATAGTTACCGAATAGTAATAGAACATAATTAATCAATTTAAAAAAAAGTATTAAATATATGAATTACTAAAAGCGTGAAGAAAACAATAAACGCGCATAGGCACGTGTTCCGCGGTTCAGTTACGTTTATGAGCAAAGTTGTCCTTCTAGTTTGAAATTTTCGTATCTGGCCTGGTTCCTTCATTATATCACAACAAGCCTTTTATTGTAGAAAAATTGTACAGATTTGACAAAAAAGTCGAGGACGCATTAATTGACATTTTTTCGCAATTTTCAGATCATGTCCCGGATCTTCATTTCCGGAGCTTTGTACCTGGGTATGGAACAAACATTTGTGTTTTTCTCATGTGTAGCTTCACTGACGCGCTCTCACTCATTTCGTCATTTTTTATCACCTACTTGTCACATTGTCATTACTTTACCCTATACTTCACCATAGCCTTTGCTCCATAATAGGTGTCGTGTTTGGTCTGGCGAACGGACAGATGTGTTCGGGGGACAAGATCCGAAAATGCATTGCCGTTGGAGAACCCATGATGAAGGATCCAAATCAAATTTTCCCTGACAATTTGAACGATATCAATAATGTGTGCAGGTATAATTCATTTGATATCATTGTACATGCCGAGGAAACAACTCAGTACTTGAAACCCAAAAAAACATTTGCATTGTTTATTGAGGGCTCGGTTTCTGGGGTCCAAATTTCCAAAATAGTTAAACGCGACTTTTTGAAAAACACCTATTTAAGATTTTTAATAATAAATCTTTTGACGTTTAAAAACTCTACTTTCATGTGTCCATAACTATGCACTGAAAAGGCCTTTTTTAATGAATCTATTTTAAATGAAAATAGACTCTGCAAATCTACTTTTTGCGTTTCGATTGCAACAGTTTATATTGAAATATTCAACTTGAATTAAAATAAAATCGCTACGACTTTCCGATGCTTACATTATAATATTTTAATTTTAAACGCCTTATTTTTAAACAGCTTTTAATCCGCGCATCCCATCTGGACCATTGTGTATTTAAATCGAAGGTTTTTTATTGGGCATTCAAATACAATGTTAGTTTAATTTATGTTATGGTATAGTTTAAGGTACATTATGCCCCAGTACACACTTGTTTTGTATTTTCACCCTAAAATCCGAGTAAAAATCGATAAACTGAAACTTCCTATCCAGGTACTAGGATAAAATAGTACAGAGTTGTTTCCCTCAGCTTGTGGATTTATTCATACACAGCAATAAAATAATTCGATATTGGGCTGAATTTCGGACGATCCACAGAAAATGGTCGAACTTTGTGGATTGTATACGAAGATACATAGACAAGTGTCTGTCAAAAGTAAGCAAGGACCAGTTCAATTCTGCGGTGGAACCTCCAATTTCGTCCGTGCACCATATGTGTTCGGATCCCACCTACCAAGCCGGTAAAATTACCATCATTCACACCTCTTTACATTTGATGATACATTTGATAATCTGTATACGATGAACATTTCGCTATAGCTAAATGCATAACCTACGTTACCCCTATAGAATCCCTATAGAACGTATGCATGCATCGATTTTCTCGATTGCGAAATCGTCAATCCTATACATATTACAATGACGCAGTGGTCCTATTGTATCGTCGCTCAAAAGCGTAGAGTGTTTTTTTAATCCGCTCTTATGCAATGTAGTCGATTGTTTTCTATTTTCATTTCCTATTGCAACCTTCCGTTAAAAATGTATTCGGAAGTCAAAACTTATGTATCGATGGGCGTTTTTCTCTGTTAAATCATTATTTCTATAATATTTTCCTTCATATTTCAAGAATTTGGACAATCATTTTCCGCAAGTTACAATATTTTAATATATTAGTGTGAAGCTATTTTTGTTGGTTGCAACGAGTTTCGAAAACATTTTTACGAAAAATTCGAATAAAATTCATGGAAATTTGTAATAAATTTGTGAAAATATTCGGAAGATATGCTGGAAAAGAAAAATATTTAGAACGAGGCTTTGGCGGAGAATCGTCCATTTGTACATATCTATTAGCGAAGCGCAACCGATTCGCATTCGGGCAGATACATTTAACTGTAGAAAGTTAAGAATCTCATGCATAACAAATACATGGGAAAAATATTACTGCGCAGAGTACTTGCAGTACGCCGGCTGTATGAAGTCGACGGTCGTCGAGGCAGAACACTGCGGCAACCACTACTCGGTACTCCTTAACGAGGTGTCGCAGGAACCGTCTCGCAAGCCAAATCTATGCTGGTGAGTAAATACGCTGAAAAACGCGTGCCAATGCATATATTATACGTCCAGTTTTTAAAACCTTCTATAGCGGTATATACGCGCAAAAAATGTTACTCCAATACGACTCTATTACAGAGAGGTGTTGAACTGTGTAGTTGGTAGACAGTTGTCTAGGGAGAAAAAGTGAAATAATCTACGATAAAGCGTTAGGTCGTTATGTAAAGTAAATTGATCAAGCCCTATCTATGTCACAGCGCTTATCACAATCTTCGTTCGTGCGTTATCGCGAAAACGCGACTCAGATGCGACGGTAATCGAGCAGACGGTATCGCGGCCAAATTTGCCCGCCAAGTCTTGGACAAGGCTCTGCATATCACTCAGGATCAGTGCCTCAATTACATGTGAGTGTCTTGCCAAGTTTCAACATATATGTTTAATTGTACATATGTATATATATAACGCGGTAAGGAGGGAAAAACACTTCTTTGCAGCCACGATCCCGGTAAATGCGCGTCGATGATGTCGAACAGCAACTCGGCAACACTGTCCATAAGTCGATTGGGCGAAGGACGTAGTGTCACTCTGGACTCAAGTCTAGGCCGTAATACGAATGCGCCATCTCGCAAATCTCCAACTCTAGAGGTCTACCGAGGCAAGACGAGCGATTTCTACGACACCGTTACGAATACGGTGCAGTCCACCTCGACGAGGCACGAACGGCTACCCAGCTTTTCCACGAGTCAGTCGAGAATACACACTATTTCTTCATAAAATATGAACTTAGAAATGGAAATCTGGCACGGTTGATAACGCGATCATTCATTCGTAGAGGCGACATTTTATTTTCAATGCAATATTCTTTCTCGACATCTTTATCATTAGTGCGACAATTCATTTTCCACTGATATCATCGGCTCTATTCTATAACGTGTCATTCGAGCTCATTTTTCACAATGTTATTAATCATACAAGACTGGAATACTCAGAACAATTTTGGACAATATTTTCATGCAGTGCATGCAAAATTTCACCAAATTTAGATTGATATATATATATTATGTATATGCATATATTATATTGACAAAAATCTGAATTTGAAAATGAATTTTGAATTTCATAACCCAAGTTATAAAGAGTTAAAAAGAGTATTCAAAGAGTTTTTGTTTCACGTAGAGTATTGATTTTGTCTGTAATATATAGACTTTATGTCCAATTTACCTACCGATACAGTGCGAAAAATTTGCTGCTTTATAGGTAAACAAATTTCCAATAGGATTCATTAAAAGTAATGTTTTGTAAGTATTTCTGCATTAATTTCGTCAAATCAATAGATTCGTAAGAAATAATAGCTATAGTTAATTTTCATCGCTATTTCACGTTCCCTCGTATAGACGAGGATACAGAGCGATTTTCGCGCGGAAGGATTGCACAAAAGTTAGCTTTACAGAATTGAAATTGAAAATCGCGACACATTTCTCTCCTGACAAAGAAACAAAGAAAAGTCATTCACAACAAAGGTCGCAAACTCCATTCCCTAGATCTGGACACGCGTACGAGCATGGGCTCATACCAAAGCCCCGTCACTTCCGGACCACTCAGTAGTACCCAAGCACGTCAGATTTTGCAGCAGCAGCAGCAGCAGCAGCAGCAGCAACAGCAACAGCCAGTGAGCAAGTCCGGCAGCAAGGTTAACGACGATCGGTCTGTCAAGCCGGAAGAGGACGTGAGCCGGAAAACGGAAACTACGCATTACACTCCTATCGTCGAAAATTCCGGTAGGAGTACTGAGGTGTAAATATAAATGGTAATCGCAATTTGGGAAAGTAACGTCGAATTTTCTTTGTAGCTCCGATTGCGATAGCCACGCAGAGAGCATCGAGTTATGGCAGGGCTATTTCCTGGACGACACCGACGACTCCCTCAACTTCCGAGATACCAGACTGGGCTACCAATACTTGGTTGACTCACGGACAGGTATGATAAATTCGTTAAATTCCCTATTTTATCTTTATCGCATCAAAAACATAAACGGGACGTAAACGGGATTGTTTGCATTCTATAGGATCTGACAACGGAAGAGATCTATCCGGCTGCGGGTAGTTTCGGAGGAAATAACATCGACGAACCCAATCAGCAAGGACTGTCGAGGAATAGCCAGCAGTCGATAGTTGCTTCCGCGCTTTTGTACATTTTTATTTTTTGCGTTTATGCCGCTCTGTAGCTCTATTGAGCTAACGATATAGCTCATTTCTCGAATTGACCACCTCTGTAAATCGGAGTCCGTACTAATATATGCAATACATGTATAAAATATCGAGTTACGAAGATAGACCGTTTTTACGGGAAACAAGAATATTTCTCTTATTTCATTATACATAAATATATACATAAATATATCACAAATGTTACATAGATATATTTAATGACTTGTACGGTATATTTCGAGAAGGATTATTTTTAACTATAGTACTTACTCATTCGATAATAAAGTGAAAAT
Source organism: Apocrypta bakeri (assembly GCA_018906985.1). Classification (NCBI taxonomy): domain Eukaryota; kingdom Metazoa; phylum Arthropoda; class Insecta; order Hymenoptera; family Pteromalidae; genus Apocrypta; species Apocrypta bakeri. The sequence goes on along the minus strand of JACCIA010000008.1, from coordinate 1,470,278 downwards.
CTTCAGATCAATGGTGGGAGTTTCTTATTACATTTCCATAAGGTCGTTCGTGGACAAAAACAAATTTCAAGCAAGATAATACATCAACTCTATATTTCGCCGAGGTTCTGAGGTTAACGAGTAATTAAGCTCCCTTCAAGAGTCAATTTATATAGCAGCGATACTACTATGCTTACGATATGCATACCAAACTATATTCCAATCGTACAGTGAATGGCTTCGAAATTGTAATTTATTTTATACTCAAAAAACATGTTCGAGTCAATACTGTTATATTATATTATATATTATATTATTTGCATTTTTCATTTACTGTGATTTTTATTTTATTGCTTATTAATTTAAATACTTTTTATCCGTCTAAACTTGTTATTCTAAATTTTCGAGTAATGTTTCATTCCGAATCAGCAATTAAAATCATTGTGAAAATATCATTTCCATTTCATTTCTCTTCGGTGCTTGTGCAAACAAATGTTTTCTATCATTATAGTAAATATAACTGTAAATACATTCTCAAAGACTGCCAATCTATTGAAATTCTTATTATTTATGGTTAGAAGTTACAGAGCACACTTAAGAGCACAGATATAAGTAGGCGCGTATTTTTAGTTTAAGATGATCTTGATTAATAAGGTGTGTGCGCACACGTCACCAGCAACGATTGGATTTTAATTGATCCGATGTCTCTACGATACGATGTCTCTAGCCGCGTCAGCGGACCATTTACGATCTATTTTTTTTCATTTTAGATCATACACATCTGCAAGCACGATATAAACACTTAAATAAGAATAGACTTATTCTGAAAGTGAAAATACACTATTGCAGAGTAATTTGCGAAAAATTAAGATTGTCATATCGGATTTATTAATCGCCTTCGTTGGAAATATTCCTTTGTGACATTGTACGCGCACAATGATGCGATGATTGACAGGTACTACGCTGTAGTATAATAAGCTGTGAATTTGCGCAACAAACTTCAGTTGTTCGACTGAAGCGCTCGTCGATAGTTCTCCCGGCAATTTCTGCCCGCTGCAGATCACGAGAACACTTATTATCATCGTTGGGAATTTAACAACTTTCCCTCGAACTTTAACTCTCTCTCTCTCTCTCTCTCTCTATTTCGATCCGAGGTAAGTGACATTATTTAAAGCAGTTATGATATGTCTCGTCTCGGCGGTCTCGGCATCGTATAAAATAATACATGTGCGCATGCGCCAGACTACGTATCCGAGTTAGTAAACGTACTCTGTTCTTCTGTAGACTACTAGACTGGGAGTAGATTTGCACAGTGGATGAGTGTTCTATACATGTTCTATACAATGCTCCGAAGCGTCAACTTTCCGTCATTTACTTTCGTGTATGTATATATGAATATGCCATCCGAATATGGCAGGTTGAAAATCATTCATTTTCTCATCAGTTATCATAACTCTGTTTTTTATTGCACAGAGTAAAAACAATGTTTCCTGTATAAAATACTACTTTTGCCATTAAAAAGTTGAATATTATGTAATTTGCATATTTGTTTGTAAATTAGATTTTTAAGAGTGCTTCTTGTAACGTAGTGATAATAACCTTCCGTGTAAACCTTTTTAATTTTATCAACGTGTTTTGATTTTCATGGCATTTAAAACGGAGTGAATATACTTAAAGAGGATATCTCTCCACTCGTACGTTTATCTCTCAATAGATCGCTCGCGCTTTAATTCGCTGCAAGAGCACTAAGATAGTCATAAGCCAGTTTCATAACAACAATATTAATCGCCCTGATAATATTCCAATATAAAAACTACCTTATCTCTCAATATCATAGCAGTATGCTATATGGTGTATACCAACACTATGTTCAAGATTACAAATTTTCTTGGAACTTGGTATCAAACGATTTCTAAATCTCTTTTTTACGTATTACTACCTTCAAGCCAGTCATTTTCGAGAAGAGACGATAATATATTTTTTCGATAATTTTATAGAGAATGATTGTTTATTCTTTCAAATTCTTCTAATTACATAGGCCTAGTGAGTTATAATGAAAGTTGAAAAAAAAGTAGAGGAGAAAATTTGTTCAAGTTATAATTGCACACAATGTAAATACTATAATTCAATTGTATACCACAATATACCAGCAAGGCATCGTGTGCGTGTATTAATGTGCGGTATAGGCATTGGCGTATTGGTAGATCTATTGAGCGAAAAAAAAACATCGACGTCTTTTGAACGAGTGCTAAAAATACTTTTATCGACAGCTGCATCAGCGGAAATCCCCGAGTACTTCTCCTGCGGCAAAACTGCTACCCCGTGCTTACTTATATAGTACTTATACATAGATTCTTGATAAATGCTTCGAACGATAATAGCTCCACCGATAGTACGAAGAAATATCTGCTTTGAAGTAAAAACGCGATAACACTTGTTCATGGGCGAGTGACGATAGCGATAAGAGCGCTAATTTGAATTTGTCAGTTAACGAATTTGTTAAACATTGGAAAATCTTGATGTAGCATTCGAATTATTGTAATAGATGGCTACCCGATGGGGAATCGTAGGCGCGGGTAAGATATCGCATGATTTCGCGACTGCTGTCGGCACGCTACCGAAATCCGAGCATCGGCTGATAGCGGTGGCGGCTCAGGATGCTCGACGCGCCAACGATTTCGCCAAGCATCACAATATCCCCAGTGCATATGGCAGTTACAGGGAACTCGCCAATGACAAGGATGTTGGTAAGAATACCTTGCAAGCTAAAAAAAGCTTCAGCTTTTCAAATATAATATTCATTACATTGAGACTATTGAGAAAAAAATAGCAAGGCCTACGTTGAAAGTAGCAGCTTTTCATAGCACTGCGTATGGTTGTTGATTTTGACGCAGAGGTTGTCTACATTGGAACACTGAATCCGTCACACTTGGAGCTCGGCAAAATGATGCTTGATTCGGGTAAGCACGTGTTGTGCGAGAAGCCACTTACGATGAATTCAAAGCAGACAAAGGAGTTGATTGAACTGTCTGAAAGTAAGAAGCTCTTCCTCATGGAGGCTGTATGGAGCAGATGTTTCCCCGTTTACGACGCTTTAAGGAAAGAACTCGCCAACAAGACCATTGGCGATGTTAAGCAGGTCATCGTTGGATTTGGATTTGGGGATTTAAAGAACATTGATCGTTTGTAGTAAGTTTAAAAATTAAATCAAATGAAAGGTAATGTAATATTGAAAATGAATTAAAATCATTGATTAAGATGATTTTTATTTATGTACTTGCGCAGCCAGAAGAAACTCGGCGGTGGAACGATCCTCGATCTCGGGGTTTACGTTATTCAATTCGCCAGTTTGGTTTTCAATCACGACAAGCCACTGGCTATTAAGGCTGTTGGACACGTGAACGAAGAAGGAGTCGACTCGTCCGTGTCGGCTTCGTTAATTTACTCGAATGCTCGCACCGCCATCATCTATACGCACGCCGAAGTCCAGCTACCCAACACAGCGCTCGTCATTGGTACCAAGGGCACAATTAGCTTGCCGAACTTTTGGTGTCCAACTAGTATTGAAACACCCTTTGGAATACGTACATACGACTTCCCAAAGTGCAACGGGAAATTCAATTTCATCAATAGCATTGGTCTTGCGTACGAAGCCGAGGAGGTTCGGCAATGTCTCAAGAAAGGTTTAAAATAAGATGATAATCTCATTTATTTTTCTCTCCGAGTTGTTGTAGGTGAAAAGCTTGGATGATTGATGTTTCCAGGCTTGCTTGAAAGTCCAAAGGTCACGCACGCGAATTCTATCTACATCGCCGAGATAGAAGACGAGCTTCGACGACAAGTTGGGGTAGTGTACGACGCTGACAAGTGAGAAATGAGAGTTCGCATCGATCCAGGATCGTTCGTCGTTATATTGTTAATGAAAGACAGCCTAGATCTAGGTTTGCGACACATGAACATGCCTTTATTATATTGAACAATCGAAGACATATTAAATTGTTTTATATGGTTATAACAACATCGCTTTTTTAATACAAATGCTTAAACACTCATATATTTATAAAGTTATGTATAAACTGCGATTTTTTCAATTCTGCTTCATATTTCAATCGGACTCTCCTCGTGGCACAATTATAATATAGTATTTTTTGACATTGCATGCGATAAATAGCCCCTTTTACTCATCACACTTATCACACAGTGTCAAACATTGTTCATTGCACAAGTGTAAGTTTATCGTCAAAGCGGAGCTGGAATGTTTTGTATCCCACTGGTATGCCACTAGTAGGATTTACTTTGATTCGTGAAATCGTTCAATTCACAGTAGTGTCGAACGATTCAACTCATTGGTGTCCGAGTTGCGAAGATAATCGCGCGAGGAAGAAAGAGATTCGACATCGCTCTCTTCGCTTCCTCGGTTAACAACATATCAAGTTTTAACATCCATCTCCGGATTGAGCATCTCCCGCTAAAAGGAAATTTCGATGAAATTTTCGATGAAATTTCAAATTTGTTCGTTCAAACCAAAAGTATCGAGTGCTTTAGAAGTTTGCATACACGTATATTGTATATTGAACATAGAACCTATGGTAAATACTTACGACGCTGAGCAACGCGCAGCACTTGCTGGCTCGACTATCCTTGGCGAGGTGCTGCCTAATGTACTTGAAGTAAATGTATTCGAGTAACAAGAGAATTGCTGCTATCAAGATTCCAACCATTAGCATTAAGAAAGCACTTAAAAATTGCTCGAGGGCGAGAGGGTCGCTGCTCTTTTGAACTTCCTTGTCCGGTCTGCAAGTTCCCGTCATCCAGAACCTCCGCAGTCTTTCCAGATCACCTATTCAACGAGGGCTTCGAGTACATATTTACATTTTTCATCGAAAACTTATCTACCTAGTCGTACACACCATTGTCTCGGTAGTCGAGTAGGCGCTGGTTGAACATTTTCAAAAATCTCGAGTTACGTGGAAAGGCCAATCCGTATCCCGTCATGGCGTACCACGAACCGACGGTCAATAATCTGCAGTCTTCATCTTGCGATACCAAGTAGTCCAACACCGTACCATCGTAGATAAATGCGTCCAAATCTCTGTGTTTTTTACGCGACAAGAATTTTAATTAATATATTTAACAAAATGCACAAAACCCATATCTAAAGCCCATTCATTTTTTTCCTGGACAAAAGTATATGGTATGAAAATACTTGCTTGAAAGGTTTAATTAAAAATTGTCAAAAAAATAAACAAGAGCCAGCTCGAAAGAAAATATTTCTTCGTGACAGCGTTACGAATCGCTCGTCATCTCGTGTCGTTTATCTCAGCTTGTACATTGTTTGATGTGCATTGTTTGAACGAAGAGAAATTGTCACATACACATATAATACAGTTTCTGTAATCTGTAGTACTACAGATAGTACTACTTTTCTTCAAAATCCGAAAGTTAATTTAAAAGTTATGTACGTCACGAGAGCACTGGGAATAAATAATAACGCTTTCATAATACATTTCATAATATAAATATTCAACGTGTTATTGCTTATTCGAGGAAAAATTTTTGTTTCATCGAACAAATTGAGAAATCCGCATTCGATTGACGTAATCGTTCTCACTAAATTATTGTGATTTGAATAAGAATTATTACAATTTTGAAAGAAGTATGAAAAAGTACTTTCTATTTTGAACTTCCTTCCCGCGTTTATACGACGAAGCTGACATACTTTCTTCACGAGCTTCTAAAATTGTGAAAACAATAAAATTGCAATGGCAAAAAGTTGGGAGCTTCCAGTTTTTCAATTTTTTCAACGCAGTCAGCGTAAATCGTGCATAAAAATAAAAGAAAAACTCGCCCATTGATAACAGCTTCGATGCCTTCACCAACGCTATTCTTGTTGTAATTCTTCATGTAAGCATACATATCCTTGAAGTACTTGGCAAGTGTACTGTCCGTATGAGTCCAGGGTACGGTACCAAATTTAATCATGGGCTTGTGAGAAGCAGGTCTGGCCAGTCGATGATCGTCGACTCCGGTAAAGTCGAAGAATTCTTCGCGCGTTATCATAAAAGCCGCAAGGTTAGCAGTGTATATGGCTAGAAAGACCACAGCGAACATCGCCCATACATTCGTCATGAATCTAGGAAGATAAAAAGAAATTTATGAATTTAAGTCGCACCCAAAGTTGCGCGCGAGCGAGCGTTCGACGAGATTAGCAAGTAGAAATTCCGTTATAAAAAGATTTTTCTAAAAATCTGATCAAGCTTATATACTATTTCTTCAATCGATCGAAATGAACAATTATTACTAGTATAGAATAAATTTGACTATTAAATTTCAAGCAACAGAGCAATTACTAACTAATAATGACTTGGAGAAAAATAGATTTATACGCGCGTAGAATATATTTATATTTATATTTCCACAGGACTATGGTGCAAGGAGCAACGCATCCCTGTATACAAGTACCTCGCTGTAAATCCTCTCGGTGAGTCAACGTGAACGGCAGCTTGGAACAGGACCGCCCAGACAAGCCAGTATACTCGGCAGAGAGAGAAGCGATGTCTCAGCGACGTGCCAGCCTGAGCAAATTAATCCTCGTTCTTAAAGTGAGCTTTTTTACCCGAAGCTTCGTTTTTTACCACACTCCTTTATCATTTACTATTTACTATTTACTATTTACTACTTACTATTTACTACTTACTATTTACTACTTACTATTTACTACTTACTATTTACTATTTGTTATTTACTATTTATTATTTCTCTTCCTCTATCTCTATCTCTATTTTTGTTGTATTTTGCTTCGTCGTAGGTGATTTGGCTTTTATGAGAAAAACAACATTTTACAGTGTCTCAATGAAAGCTGATTGATGGTAGAGCCTTTTGTACGAGTACCGACTAAATTGCATTGAGCTTCATTAAAGCTTAGAACTGGTTTATTGTAGCGGGATCCGGGCTCAGGGCACCGGGCACCGGGCACCGGGCATCATAATTGAACGCGCCATTCTATTTTGCTTCCTTCGTTTTCTCTTTCTTCGTCTACGTATATGCGACGGAAAGTTCGTTATTACAAAGAATCTTGAATTAAACATAAGGAACGGCCTAAAGATAGTGCTGGAAGTTGATGAAAAAATCAAATAAACAGTTAGTTAGACTGTGAATCGCGCGACGAGCAAAGAGAGATAGAGGGAGAGATCTAAAGGGTCGCCAAGCGGATGAAACACGCCCACCAACAACTCATAACTGAACAGGTCAGCAGGCACTGCCAGCGCTGGCAGCCAGTGTAAAAGAGTCCCACGCTCTTTTCTTTCTCTTTGAGGGGATGGATGCGAACAGCAAGCCCTTGTAATTTCCATCTTTTTTCTTTTTTCCCCACATTTTGCACTGCAAATGCTTTGCCATGAGACATGCGCTGACGTCAATTTTTCAGAGCCTTCAATTTCCGCTAATAAAACTTGGAGCAGTGCGAGATAGACTAGTAATTAGAAGTTTACGTGCTCAGGAGAAGATCAAATAATAAGTATACGTTATTACGTACATTTAATAGGCAGTGCTCATGATTATGCCTCTGCTGGTCGCGAAGAGATAGGTTGATATTTCATTTCGTCGACTGCTGTGCTCTGTAAGAAAAAGTTCATGCCATGCACAGGCCTACGTATCTGCTTATAAAGTTCGACAACGATAAATATATAAGAATGGACACGTGAAAGATGTACAAAGATAGTGAAGGCTCGTGCAAAATAGAATAATTGAACTGACATTGAGAAAGAAATTGCTGTATGAAAATGAAAAATACCGAATTCCGGCTCGAGCTCGAGGAATCGTTAACACCGAAGCCGGATGGCGAGAGCCACTCGAAGAAGAAAATCATGAAGGTAGCAGAGTGTATGGCCAGAAAGCCAACGAGCATCCAGGAAGCTGTATCGAACGGTTCTGAAAAGACACAAAGTTACGAAAAACACTGTTGAACTTGACGAGATCCAATTCTATACGGCGCTTCTAAATAGTCCTTCACTTATTATATGACGAACCGCCCCACTATGTTGTATCGTCCTACGTGTACAATATAATACCAGTGCACTAACAGATATATGCCCACGTGCTTTCTCTCTCCTTCGCTTTCACAGCTACCTTTGCGTAGTCCAATTTTAATCAGTAACATTCGTGAAGTTTCCAATTTTCCAAGGCTCCTTGGTCGTTACCCACTCGCACACTGTCCCAGTCATCGCCTCAAAGTCACGAGAGCAATGCAGTAATCCTGTACCTTTCAGCATACCCAGCTTTATTTTTCCTTTTTTTTTACTTAATTGCATATTTCAAAGCACTCGCGCATGACTCGTGTTTGCAAATAACTTTCACATTCATATCAATATGCACATATAAATAGGTGTCTATGTATATTTGTACTGACTGTTGAATATAACATATCCGACATCCTACTCGTCGAAACTTTTTCAAAAATGTGTCGCAAACTTTGCACGTGAATGTCAATATAGCATATGAATCTCTGAAAATTTCGACGAGCACGCGATCAAGCAAATCTCTTTTTACCCCTTGACTATTTCAGGACACATTTTCCTGAACAGAAACGATCTCAAAATAATTTGTTGTTCGTTTTAATTTGAAAAAAATATTTCAATGATGTATCCCAATATATTTTACTTAATAAGAAATGTTCAGTAAAGCTCAAAGTTATTGAAAAAAGGAATGACTAAATCATACCCATGCGAAACAATCAAGTCAATTATTCCATTTTTCCATTTTTTTTCTAGAAAATTATGAATTTCAATTAAACGAAAACTTGTCTCTTTACTTTTTATTTTCAATGGTAAATGTAAATTTGATGAACTTTTAAAAGCAACCATTGAAAAGAAAGGCTGTCAAAATAGTAGAAGATTAACTCGCGATTATTTACGACATCGTCAATACCAAATACCATGTAGAATAAAACGTTATAAGAGGATCTATGATGTTATTTTTATTATTATTATTTTCCTATTTTTCCCTCTATAGTCTTACCGACACTGGTATATTATTTTATGAAGACAAGTTGTGCTAAAAGATTCCGCATCCTGTGTCATTCTAGGATTATGCCTTTAATCTTTCTGTACATAGGACGAAATGTTTACTATTACAATTTTACTATTCGTCCGCAAAATGCAGTAAGAACAAATATGTAAATTACTTATCCGAAGATGCTTGCAATAAAGAACTTTCGAAAGCTTAATGAAAATTAAGATGACGTACCCAAAAAAGCCGTTGGGGATATAATTCCAGTCCTCTTGGCAACGACAATTGCAGTTCCTGTCTCCATAAACGGTACCGTAAAGTCAACTACTGCTTCTCTCTCAGAATTAATCTTCAATGACGTCATCACCATGTCGGTCTTCCGGTTAACCAAATCCGCTATCAATCCGTTCCATTTTCCGTTCTGTAAAGTGCAGTCAAACAAGAAACGTACATAAACAATTCCATTCATGTGCTATCGCTTGTTTTATGTACGTACGCTTGTACCGAACGATATTTCTCGATTAGTCCATTATTAAATTCTTGCTTAAAAGTTGAAAGAAAAAGTTAAAAAACGATATCGCGAGTTTCAAATTCCTTAAGTGAGAAAAAACTATTTACTATATACTATTTAACGTGAAAAAAGCTCGACCTCGGGATAGTCATCCGTAGGGATGCCAACATATCGACATATACAGTGCTTCGATTTAAAACCATATTGAAGTACACAGTAAAATGGACACGTGAACCCGTAAAAATATCTACGTGAAAATCTTGTCAGCTCATTATTTTATCAAAACAATTTATATATAAACATAGTCAATCACGAACAGCTTGGAAATATTCGATAGCTGTAAAACTTGCGTCGATGAGGAGTTATACAAGCGATATTCGTTCGATTGCACGACTACGGGGCTGCTTCGGGTGGAACGATAAGAGTTTCTTAAATATTAGCCTTAATGGTCTACGTTTCGTTACTACGTGTTACGTCTACTTCTTCAATCCCGATAATTGCCAATAACTGCAGTATTACTTTGCATATTGGTAAATAAAACAGTAATTTAACGTATCACGAGGGGACACCTGCGCTCTTGTTAACAAGGATACAAGTTTCGTCTTGGTGTGGACCACTTTGGTGTCCACTTTGGTGTCCACTTTGGTGGATAGTACAACGTGCTATGGGCTGCTGCGCAACATGAATGTAGTAAAATGATTTTTAACAAAATCCAACTTTCTCTACGACTTATTTGTTTTGTTTCACCCTTTAACGGCCAAACGTTACATTTTTTATAACTTTTTCAGCTTAATATTACTTTGCAGTAGCAAATTATATCTTATATTAAGCCGTACTTATTGAAATTTACCGCAAATTTAGTGTGCGATGGATAATTACAAATCATATAAATAATTTTCTTAAAAAAAATTGCTGAGAATTTTTCGTAAATCTTATTCCATGTACTAGTTCGGACCAACTTAGCATGCGCATTACAAGTAAGAACATTGCATTTCCCAAAAAAAATATAAAGTTCAATGCTTACAATAAATTTTACAAATTTCTTACATTTTACTCGTTAATAAAATATAATGTATCGAAAAAGCGGTTATAACTCATGGTGAACTAGCGGTGAAATAAGGAACTAACTATGCAATTCTTCTAAAAAATATCCAGATTCGAAAAAATACACATTGTCCAGGAAACTGAATAAAAATTAAACATATTCATTAAATGACGGTTAATATTTTTTGACGAATAAAAATGTTCAGGAAGTTTTTTATTAAATATTCGCTTAGTATGGCTATTTTGGACGAACACCGTTTGAAATTTTGAAAGTACATTGACGTAAACTCAAAGTATAAATGATTATGATACCATTTTCATAGGTTTCAGACATCGTGCACATCTTTTTCAATGCGAAAAATAAATTGAAAATTATAATTTGACTAAAAAATCGTATTTTTTTTTTAATAAAGATGTTTGGAACTTTTGAACTACAGGTTAATAATACAGGTTAATCCATTAGTCGCTAAATTTGATGTCAAATATGATGAGTTTGAATTTTTTCTGACGTAGATCATTTGTTTTAAAATTTAGCCCGTTAAGTGCTGTCGTCGATCAGTTTCCAATCCAACTAGATAAAAAAGCTTTTTAATTAGATAGTCAATGTGGTAGGTTCGGTTGCGCGCACGCGCAAGGAGTTTTAAGCAGTCGCAGTCGAGCGCGGTGAGCGTCGAATTGAAAACCGTGAATGCGGTGCTGATTAGCATCGGCAAAAGTGCGATCTTCCTTCGGAACTGCTATACGTAAGCAAGTTTCGACACATTGACAAACTCACCTCCAGCGTGCCCCACTTGCCGTCTTCGACTCTAAGGAGTTCGTAAGTAAATCCCATTTCTTCGGAGAATTTCTGTAACAAGTCTATGCAAAATCCACTGCAGCATTGGTACGTGCTTCCATTACGCTGGGCCGTCTGCAGATCCGCCCTGTGTGTCACAGGCAAAGCAAAGTAAGTATAGATAGAACAACAGATAGAGGCACAAGGGAGTATCTAAGCGAGTACCGGACAAAGACAAGACTCGTTGGAGCCGGCAATTTTAGCGAAACTGTTTGTGTTTTAGGCGGCTCTTACAGCCTCGTCGATCGATGATCTCCAGTTTATTCTCGCCGTAACTTTGTAATATGTGTGTGTGTGTGTGTGTGTGTGTGTGTGTGTGTGTGTGTAGCCTGAATATGTGTAAGAGGGTAAAAAGAAAAATTCTTTGATATTTACTCTTGGAGATCGGATTCCTTGGCGACGCGACAGTGAACGCCTCTCTCCATGAGACATTTGCCGGTGACAGGATCCGGAGGTGCGAGGTTGATGTAAGGCGGTTCTTCCAGAAATGTGATCCTTACGTGAAACTTTTCGGGAACACCCTGAGGCGGCGTGTGCATATTACCTGGCCACACGATGTCTTTGATGTCCAGGCCATCCTTTTCCCAGGACTTCCAAGTGCCGATCTAAGTCCACGAGCATAAAAAATAATCTTAATTATCTTTTTCCCCCATAGAAAAAACTAACATCGTTTTAAACTTCCACCGGTCAAGCTACAGGCTAATAAAAAAAATGTTCAACTTCAGATCGCCTTCTTTAAACGTTTTTCCTTATTCGCGTAAAACATCTGAGCTTGCAAAAGTTTTTTCGGTTTTGGCGTTGACATGCAAAAAGCTTGAATATCGACGAATTTCCGAATTTCCGAATTTCCGAATTTCCGAATTTTCGATTAAACAAAACGTAGTTGTATAAATATTAACCAAGCGAGTAAAAATTTATGAATATATATAAAGCACGGTTGGAAAGCACTGAGCCATAGTGAGCAGTATTATTGAAATTCAGTCCATCCAGAAAGAATATTTCTTCTCTTTTGTTCTTTAAGGTCTTCGTGCAAAGCATTGTCGTTACGCTGCAAAAGAAAAAGCGAAAAAACCTCTTTTTCTCTTTCAAGCTAGACGATTACCTCCTCCCAAACTAACTGCATGCTGGCTCCGGGTCGCAGGTTCATGATCTTGAGCTCGGCAGACTTAAGAACGCCGTCCTGAGTGAATTCCACATGCGGTTTTCCGTATTCTGCCTCGACCGACACGTTTTTCAGGTACCTGTGGACACATTGTCTCTTTTTCAGCTAATAACGCGTATAGCACGGTATACGCGGTATATAAGGTATTAGACGTATGTACGAGCGTGCGCGATAAATGAGAAATGCTCTGCTTCATCGTCACAGATACAAGGAAAGACAAAGAGCTTCCCACAGTTGAATGTTTTATCCTCTCTTTGAATAGCCCTAGCTAAGCTCCGATGAAAAGAGCTAGCTTCTGCAGTTTAAGATCTATAAATACTCGATGCAATGGGCTTGAAACTGTAGGAAAAATCAATGACTCACTTGAACAAGTGCTCGCCTGTGCTCCAGCGCGATTCGCCACTGAGATCATCGCAACTGAGCTGAGTATGGAGGCTGATGCCGTAATTTGAAGGGTCATTGATGAAGTCCTCGACACCATACGTATAAACCTTAATTGCCGTGGCTATTTCGTTAACGAGACTCGAACTACTCGTATCGAAGTGTACTCCTGTAATAAAATGGAAATTTCTCTTATTTTCCATAAAGCTTGCTTAGACGAGGTTGTCATTTTTATACGCAGCAAGCGTTTTACGTGTCTGTGTATGCGCCACGAGCAAAGGGCTCTGTCTGTCTACCTCTCTCTCTCTCGCTCTCTCTCGCTCTCTCTCTCTCTCTCTCTCTCTCTCTCTCTCGCTCTCTCTCTGTATATAAGTGTATGCCAGCCTATAAAATCTTCAAAGAAGAAAGATAAGGGAGCCGCTCTTAACGAGTAATGTCGATGTGGGTCATCTGACGGTGGCAGGTATTTTAAAGGCTACTTTATTTGCATACCAAACGGACTAGAGTCGCGTATAGAGAGATACAGCATTGTATATGAAAAAAATATTGTATATTACTGAAATAGAAAACTGACCAATCATCCCAACGGGAAAATGGTGACTAGGCTGAAGATTCTCGACGACGCTCTGGGTGACGACCCACACGTAATTCTCCCCGGTGATTTTTAGCTCCTGGGCATCCCTTAGAATACTGTTGGCTTCTTCCCTCGTCGAGTAGAGCAGCATGACTCGGGACTCGCTATTTGTTAAATCCATGAGATCCTTTGTTTTGGTCCATAGCACGGCATTGAGCAGGGTAAACTTAAATCTCTCCTGGGTTTCAGAGATGCGCTCACGAACCGCCTGGACAAAGTCGTCGTGGCCGGCTATTTGGGATGTGACAATGCTGAACTGGTGCCACTTGTAACGCTCAAGGATGCTCAGCATCGCCGCCGTTTGATGCTCGATTGACGGCGCCAGTTGCAGTTGTAAGCTACTCTGAGACGTGCGCTGTACGTCAATAGGCGCCATCCGCAACATTTTTTTTATCTTCAGCTTAAGTATGCACTTTTCGTCTATGTCTATATACGCGGCTAATACTCTCTCCATATCTAATATAGCTGCTATTTTCGTATTTATATTTCGTTATTTTAACTTCTCCTCCGATATGACCCTGTTTCAAACAGCCGCCTAATTTTTATGATCAAATAAAAAGATTCAAAATTCATTAAATAAACAAGTATTTACTATTTACATGTTTTTTAGCAACTATCTATTTAATTAATCATAACAAATGTCCTACTTGCTATTTAGTATCGAGTAATTTTACCATTTATATTTATATAAATATCTGAGTCTAAGTCATATTTAATGAATTTTTTTATTATTTTTTCACCATAAAAGTATGCGATTGTTGTAACCAGGGATAGACTATTAAAAACTCAACAACCAGTTATCATATAACATTTTAGTTGTATTTAAATCATATTTGTTTTATTGTTACATTTGCATGATTTTCATTAACATCGTCAATCATGCAGTATTTATTTGTAATTCAATTATTAACGAGTTTTTAATTATAATTTCACGTTTAAAAGGCTAATTTATTTAAAGTGCATATTAATAGCTAATTCTATAAAACTAGGGATGCATTAAGCGTCTAAAATCTAAAATAACACATCTAAATATTATGGAAATTATTGCGTGGAATATGAAAGATTACAGCTTATTACAGCACAGTAAGATAGACGTGTGATATTTCTGGCTGATCTTAAAGCACATATTGTAATGTGCATACATATACCAGTATACATATATAATATCATATAATATAATATAATATAATATAATATAATATAACTGTATGTTATTTTCATTTGAATCCATTTTCTCACTCGTTATGCAAAAACGCATACAGAATATATAAAAAAAGAACTTCTTTTATAGCCGTCAAAGGTAAAAGCTATTTGAAAATTATTACTCCAATGTAATTGAAGAATAATCAAAGCTCACGATAGTTATATTTTGAGTTTAATAACGTTTTCCATGGATTCTCTTTCTGCTAGAATGAAATTAAAAATATCAATAAAAATAACTTTTTGTTCACTGAAGAGAATATACTGAATTTGAGATGATTTTTTTTATAAGCCTCTAAGTTGAAAAGGCTTGGAGCTAAGTCCCGAAAGAATTGCTAGCGACGCGGGAGGTATAAAAAGAGCCTTTTTTCGCGACAATCCCGCTGTGGGCTTTCGAAATGAAAGGAGTTTTATTATTATATTAAGGTGGCTAGCCTGAGTTAAATGCTATTAGATAATGCATATGCCACTTGTCTCAATACATGAAACTTTTAACTAATCAATGTATAATAATGCAGATTCTCCTTTAACATACTAACATTTCGGATTCATTGAATTACTTGGTATACTTGCAAGTGATTGCAAGTGATTGCAAGTATACCAAGAGACAAGACCGGAGTACAAGATTGTTCATTTAAAAAAATTCATGTAAATAATTATAATTTTTATTCTACTTGTTCGAAAAGTTAATTTCAGTATTTTCTTTAAATGTGTATAATATATGCTCGAGTATGCATATAATAGTTGAATATATACTGGTGATCTTGTCGGCTCATACATCTATAAAAATAATTGTACAAATTCATCTTTTTTAATTACCATCTAATTGAATTTTAATAGTTTCAGCCAGAAGATCAGACGCGAAGGCAAAATGCATAGACGGATGAAAGCCACAGGGTTACTTACTCGTTCGAGACCCGAATTATCGGCGTTCCAGGCGATGACAGGAATACCCAAGTATCCGGCCAATTGGAGGAAATACTGTGCACTGGCAGTGCTTCGGCCGTACTGCTCGTAATTCCTCAGATAGAGTATCGCCGACACGTTGAGAGAGAGAAATTCCTTGCACAGTGAGTTTAGTATGTCTATACGTTGAAAAAGCATGTAGTATGTAGTGCATGAATAAGCATGATTTATACATTAATATAATATACGTTCAAGTCTCTCGCAGCTCTCTACAGGATCCATTAGGATCTTAACAATGATCTTAGCAGTACACTCAGTAGTGCATTGACGTCATTGCTTAATGATGCACAGAGATCGACGCTTGGAAAACATTCGTCGATACCTCGATCAAAATTATTATTATTAAACATTGTAGAAGCGCAAATACAATAGTTTTCTCGAAGCAAAAATAAAAGTCGAGGTAAAACTTGCTCCACAAGAAAGCGAACTTACTCTTTGGACTGGGCGTAAGCTCCTGCATGGACACCTTAACGAAGATGTCGTAGTACTGAAAAAGGCTGAGGTTCGGACGTTTGCTGCTCTTCTGTAAAGCCGTAATAGCTCGGCTGACGGCGCGTGTATATTCTCGGTATCCGAATGACTTGTAAGGAACCGCCAAACCCACCTGTTTAACACGAATATCTCTTCTATAACCAATCATGCATTGTCGAGAAAATTCTTTGCGACTTTTATGTGTTTTTCGTAAAAATATCACGAGTCGTATATGCATCTATGCTGTTTCGCGCACTAGAAAAACAACAGCCCGATAGTTAAGAGTCAAGTAAATGACTATAAAACTAATCTGGAATAACGAGTAACGCGTGAGTATCAAAATTTAAAAAAATAAACACTACTGGTATTAAACAAGAAGCAAAGAATTTCACTGTTCTTAAGCGCTTTTTACATTTTTTCATCACTAGCTTGGTTAGATTCTATTTCTGCATTGTCAGTAAGACAGGCATGTTTTACCCGCGGAAATAGCCAGACCACGAATAAATACAAGTTAAGATCCCTTCGCTATTTTTTTTTCGATTTCCCTTTTCCTATAATAAATGAAGCTTTTAGAAATTTTCTTCGGAAAAATTGTCCATCGCGTGTCGTATATGTAGATTCAAATATCCTGCTATAATTTATAACGAAAGTATATCACACGAAGACTTCACCTTGCATGATCATATTGGCTAAGTCTCCCTTATAAATATAGAAAACGCAATCGTTGATTTTGGTCGATGACAGCGCGACTTGCGAGACTTACGACTCATTCATTCACTCGTACGCACACATATGCGTGTATAATATATATATATATATGTATATATGCCTTCGGATACAGCTAAAGAATAATTTCTGAGCCGCGACTGCCGCGAGCCTAACAAAATTTGACTTTGTTTGCTTGTACACTTGGTTGATTGGTATGGTTGATGTATGTACTTCCGCATTATGAACACGCTCGGTAAGCTACATAAATGTTCAATTATTCCTTTGTTAAATTCTGCCACGAGGGGAATTCTTTTACCGCGATCGAATGGCTTTTGTTTGAAATTTTCGAAAAATCAATTTCCGATTATGACTGTGTGTTTTAATGAACTTCAGAATATATTTACAATTTTGTCAAGTCAAATACACAGATTGTAAATATGAGGGGATGCGGGTTAAAAAACAAATTTATCTTATTAAATATCAGTAAAACTAGTCAATCGTAATTAATTCGATTTAAGATGTATATTGTATGTACGCGTGTACAGTACTGTGTTCTATACTTTGCAGTTAAATAATTTGTAAAATAATGGTAATAAATAAAAAGTATCGATAATAAATATTTGATATATAAATAGTTGACCTATTTTCATGAATTGCAACAATTTGGAATAGCGACTTATATTCAATATTTCGTTATTCGCTCGTCACAATCAGCTCATTATTGAAGTAAAATTAATCTTATTTTCCAGCGAATTCATATCGTGATCGACAATACCAGCAGAGCTAGACATAAAAAATGAATGTTCAAACCGCCAGTCACGATACCATTCGCAACAAATATCCATGAGAAACGTCGAGATCAACATCGCAAACATTTTCATCGCATCAAGTATAAATTAACAATCGAATTGCAATCAACGAAAAATATAAATCACAATTCGAAGACTATCTTATAAGTCCTCGCATTACAAGTACAAGCATTATATTTAAATATCAAATCAATTTGAAGAGTTCGAAGAGGCGGGATAAATCTAAACTTGCACCATATATCTATTTGACTTCGAGTCATCTCTTTTCCCTTCTCATTTTCCTGCGAAAGCCAGTAACTATTTCTAGCAATTATATTATGAGGAAAATATTTTCAAAACTGTTTTCTTGCCTGACACTTTTGTACTACTTGACTGAACGAAATGATCTTTCTTCCGCCGAAGCAAATCGAATAACGTTGTATTTCGAACGTATTTATTCCAGAGTAAGTATTCGAGAGTATCTTCTCAGCAAAATGAGTCACTTACACATTAGTATGATTCAATTGATTGCCACTCTTGCCACTCTTGCCACTCTTGCCACTCGGTTTTATGGACAAAAATGAATAAAATGCTCAAACCAATTTTTAAGACTTTTCAGTCCATTGATTTAGCCAATTTTCATCGAGTGTTGTGTCATCTCGCTAACTGGATGTATGTAGCTGAAAAGTATATTAAAAAAGCTTGAATTTAAAAAAAGTCCAGATTGGACAAGTGGAAAAAAGTATATTATTTAAAATGTGTAAAACTCTTTTTAATTCGAATGGTCAAAACTAATAATTGTTCATAAGCAGATCATATAGTTGAGTTAATTACACAGTGTAATGTTAATGAAACATATTCGTCTATAAGGATCATAGAAAAGAGCAAATTTTAAGAAATCTCAAAACTTTGCACTCTTTTTTTACAAGCCTTTTTGAATGGTTGTTATTTTTGAAAAGGAAAGCTCTATATTTAGACAACTAATTAACGAGATGCAATATGCAGTGCATGAAAAGATATAGGTAAACGTTTGACGTTGGATTGAAAAAAAGGAAAATTATTTGGCAATTTAAAGCGAATGTGGAAATAGGCTCGTTTTACTCGACTATGGCACCCAGGATCGAATAAGGAAAAAATAGTCCGGTGGGTGAGACCTCGAGAAGAATTTTTAGATTCGAGGTACCGAGTTGTTTCCTGTATTTTGTGGATTGACTCGCACAGAACCTGTACTGTAGATGACCACGTGCGATATAATAGCTTGCTCCATACGACGTGTCATCAAACTCGCGAATCTGCTGAGACTAATTGGATCGGTTGCCAGCCTGCAACTTGCGGCTGTGGCTGTCTATCGTCTCTGTGCATATGGAAGCGTTTTGGAAATACGAGGAAGATGTACGTATGATGGACCCGATGGCTGCTAGTTGATCAACGGAAAATCGATCGCGCATACTCACGCTTATATAATACTGTTATACTGTTCTGTATTATATGCATATTACACACATATGCATGTGTAACGACGGCTATCCTTACGAGCCGTTAGCAGTGAACTAATTGAAAAAGTTTCTAGCGATGAAGATCTTTGCGCTGGAATTATTATTTGCGATCTATTCTCTACACTACATTCGCTCTTTGCAAGCACGCACGATCTTCTATTCTCTATTCACTTCTCGCTCGACTGACTCTGAAGTACGATTTTTCGATTTGCGCGTAAGCAGTGATTTATTGCCGATGTCGCGACGGCTTGTATTGCAGAATGCAGTTTCGTTTACAGCAGTGTGAATTCGAATATATATATATATATCTATCTATATTACGTGCATACGTCGTGTCGAAAGTCTGCGCTAAACCGCACTTCTCCATTCTATAAATACACTGTATTAAACTAATGATTGTGAAATATGCAGCTCACAACCTTTCTTATACTCATAAACATCAATTATTTCCAACTACAATAATAAAATTCCATTTCCGTGTTATATTACAGTGCAAGTCATACGATGCAAGTCAAACAGTGCACGTATATACGCGTTTTTCATTAAATCACATCTTGCATGTTTATTTATATTCATTTATTTATTTATTTTCGATTTGATGGTTGGCCTGAATTCGAAAAAAACTTGAACTGTTCAAGCTTTTCTGTTTCTCGAGCTCGATGTCGGGCGTGTATAACCGAATTTTAGCTGCTAAAAAATCGAGAAAGAATCGAAAGAGTTCGCTTCATCCCCCTGTGCATCCCTGGTGCAATCCCTATATATCTACGTTCATGCTTTATATATTACACATACAGTTAGACAAAAAGTTTTTTTAAAAATACCACAAACTGAAAATAGCACGGCTCTATCGACATCGCGTTGTATTACTAGCGGAAATAATTGTGAAAAATGCAGCTTCTGACTCGCCGCAATTGCTTTTCCCGTCGAAATAGATCATTTCGAAAAAGTAGACGTTACTTCGAACGGATTATTTTAAAGAATTATTTTAATTAACAATCAGTATTGTTTTTCCAATGTCGTATATCACATACGTTCGTTATTGCTGTGTGCGTTAAATTAACTTATTTAAATTTTGAATGCTCGAATAAGCAATTACGCGGATAATTACGTGGATAGGAAAAAAATGTTAACCTTTACTTTTTGTATTATTGGTTTGTCATTATAGTTAGTTATAATAGTTACAGCAAGACATCGAATTTCAAACCATTAAATTTTGGTGCTTCTCTGAAGTTTTAAGCCCTTCGCAGCTCTGGAACTTGAATTTTTTACTCCCCATTATTGAATCTCAAGTGGTTTATAATTGATAAATTAAACAAATGCCTGTATACCTGAACTACTACTCTAGACTATTAGTACTAGTACACTAACCTTGAGCATCTTAGTGACGTTGCTTGCATTTACATATTCGCTGTTAGCACTTTCCGTCTGCGGCGACACGTAGGCCAAAGGTATATTAGTACTGGTCATCGAGGTGGTTAGAGTTGGTCGAAAAGCCCTGGTGGTATTGTATTTGGGACCATCGCCGATCTTGATGACAGAGGTGCTACGACCGGTTAGAGGGGCACTGTTACGTTCAAGCTTGCCAATTTGGAAGCCATTATTCACGCGTTTGACACCACCGCCACCAATATCAAGCCCTGCTTCGTCCCCTAAGCTTACGCCTGGCAAAAGCCACAGAGTTAACATAGACAACCGCCAAAGTGGAGAGGCCATTATCAAGATTAGGATCGCGTTCTTCAAGTCGTACTATTCCTTTCTTCAACAGAACAGTATTTGCGCAGAGTAACTGAAAAATAAAATAACGATCATTTCTTCTTTAATTTCTTTTTTAATTTAACTTTTTAGATACAATATAATCAATAAATTCACACGGCTTATTTTCAACACTTTTCACAAGGATTATTTATTTATTACGTTTCTGGTATCTTGGTGGTTCTTTGCATGAACTAACAGAATTCAAGAGACTATTAAGAATATACTGGGTACTGTGCTGTGCTGTGCTGCCCATGGGTACTGTGCTACTTTACTCTAATATTATCAACTTCATAGAGAAATAATTTATACTGGAGTTTTAAAAAAGTTTACGGAAAAAAAAATCATATGACGTATCGAGCACCTGGCGGCCGTAAAAAGGCATAGCGCTATACCAACTGGCCGCGAGACGTTGTGTATCTAATATTCTACTGGGACATTCTGCAGGGAATGGGTATTCCCTTCGTGGGTATTCCCTTCGTGGGTATTCCCTTCGTGGGTATTCCCTTCATGGGTATTCCCTGCAGAACTTGGATCCTAATGTTTTTTTACAAAGATAGCTCTAGTGACAATCTATATGAAATTGTCCGTATAAAACCGAGCGTTGATATAAACAATTCATCACGCAATTCATCACGCAATTCATCACGCAATTCATCACGCAATTCATCACGATCATTCACACGCTCAGCGCGATTTATTGTTCAATATCACGACAAGTTTAAAACTCTTTTAGCTTCGTCAAATAGCTCCACCAGATACTTTCGTATCTGAGCTTCGTAATCGGGATCCTCGTCCATTAGTTTTCGATAGATGGTAACCCTATCGTGAAAGTACCATCTCTCTAAAGCTAGCGGATCGCTCAAGATGTCAGAGAATACAATGGGCGGCCACCTGAGCGCCGAATAGGTCATCCCAACCAATTTCCGCTGTTCGTAGTCCTGAAGAATGTCTTGATACGAGGGGGCAGTTTTCCCTTCCGTTATCAGAGTCTCCCGAAGAATCGAGTAATAGTGTTCGAGCATTTCAAGCTCCGAAGATTGACGGAATTCCGCTGTCGTGCGAACATATAGAAGCATCGCCACGTCGATTGTCGGAGAAGCATAACGTAGTAGTTGATAATCCACCAGGAGACACGAAAGTGACGGACTTTCGGTGAGCATAATGTTGCTTCGCCACAGATCTCCGTGACAGACGACATTGCAGCTGTCTGGAAATGTCGATTCGTCATTAGGGATTTCACGTTATATTATATCAGCAGAAAGAGGAATATGAAAATGCATTGAACCTCTACCTTTTTGAGGCTGTACAAGCTCGCGAAGCCTGTATAAAATATTCCACACTATTCCGCTATCCAATCCGAATCTCTCAGCCATCCACTTCATAGTATCGAATCCCAACCTGTTGCAGCGTCCACCTTTACCGACGTCTGTAAATACTTTTTCACGGAAAGCCCGAGGGAAAGCTTCGTCCAGTGATTTTCCAAGCTTAATCTCGATCAACAAACTCGAGGCATGAAATCTTGCTAGGGTTGAAAGCACCGCCTTCAAGTCATCCTTTTCAAAGGTTCTGTTCTGTCTTACAGCATAGCCTTGAGAGCGAAGGTCCTCCATAACCAGCATCTCAACTTTTGCCAAGTAACATGCGGGTGACCATTTCTCGATGCCCTTGCATTCTCTCATCATCAAGGGATAGACATTCTCAAAAAAGTGAATTTCTTCGTAAGTAACCCAATCATCCACCAGTGTGGCATGGTTAGCTATCGAGTCTGGTGGCGTTTTAACGAAAAACTTCACGATACGAGTATTTTCAGACTTTGGATTTTCTTTTATCTCGACGAGAAGCTCGTAGTGACTGCCCATGATGCCATGTTGCCTGCTTTTTGTTAAAGGTTCAATTCGATGATTGACTATCACTGCATCTTCGCCAATAGCTCGCCTTATTACTATTTTCATATCTTCAAATTTAATAAAAGACATTGTTTTCAGGTTATGTACGTGTGTACTTATCTATACAGAAACACTTGTTGCCTGATCGAGTGCAACTTTGAAAACTGGCAACGATGTCCGTAACTATCATCTGTCGATGACAATAATTTTTATCTTGCTTATTAATCTTAAGATCAGACATACAATTAATATTTGGAATTCTGTAATAATCAAAAGTTCATTGAAATATTTTTTATTCGCAATCAATCACTGGCAATTTTCATCTCAACTTACAATTTCTCATATTCATTTCATAATAAAATATCATGAAAAATATCAATCCATCAGTTGTATGTACATTTTCCCCTAAACTTGTCTTCCTCGTAGTTTTCCATTAGGTTCTCAAAAAATGCGAAACATCGTCACGCAAAGTTCTACGCGTCTTCAACGTTTCCGAAAAATCAATGTGCAATCAATCGCGTCTAGTTTGGATTCCTGATGTAATTACAAAAAATCAATTTTTTGTTTCCTTAAATATCCTCCAAACAATCTAAGAATATGACCTCCAAGTTTCAGTTGCTGATTTGAAATACTTTTGGAGCTAGATCATAAATAGTGGTAAAACGTCGAACATGACTAAACCCTTAAGGAGGCAAAACACGTTTAAAATACAAATTACTAAATTCAAATTTAAAATCTTCACAATAATACAGTTATAATTTATATATCTATTCTAATAATAGAAGATAGTTTTCCCTACAATTTGAGAGGTCTAGATCTTTTATAACGAAGGCCCTTCGGTAGCTTCTGACAATAGTGAATAGAAAATTCACTTACCGCAAGATTCAAAGTCAACCGATGGATGGATTGAGTTCAAAATTGCTAGCTATACTCTGTTATATAGACATTTCAATATGAATGTAGGGATTTAGGATTGAATGCACAGAAAAATTATTAAAAATAAAAAACTGCTGTTTTAACCCATTATTCAAAAAAATTTACACATTTTATAATGTCAAATTTTTTCCGATAATTTAATTAAAAATCCCTACATTTATATTGAAAGGAGTGTATCAAAAAGTATTAATACCAAATATGAGCTCAATCTATCAATTCGTTCCTTTCAGACCTTACAACGTTAAGCACTTTGATTAATAAAAGCTCAATTTTGAGGAAAATTAAATTGTACTTTGGAATCTTCAAAATTGAGACTTCCAACCAGATTCCATATATCAAAACATTCTAAGATTTAGCTTTTGGAAGGATAAAACTATCAGCAAAAGGGAAATTATTATACACGCATTCAAATTTTTGTGAAATTCTTATTACAAAGCTCAAATGCAGTACTCGAACACACTAATCATGCCAGAAATACTCATTCGAGTAATGTACATTAGGTGTGAACGAAAGGTCAAGTTGATAAATATTGATCAAATAATAATATGCGATAAATATAATAATGTATATTTAGAGCATATATATTCGATGAATTAATATATGGTGACACATTTCATATGTCTGTGGGCAATCAACATAAGGTATTTTTATAAATCTTGTGAACATCTTATAATCTGAGTCACAAAATCCATTATTAAGTCCACAAAATTACAAATGAATCATGTATTATTCTTATTTGGTTAATGAGAATAAGTTGATATGAAAACAAAGTTAATACTTTATTATGTACAATCTATTATAAACTCTTATAATAATGTACAGTACTGAGATGAGCCTTCTATATATGATCTGAGAACGAGTACTATATTTCAGTTTTGTAATTATTAGTAAGTATTGTAATAATTGTTTGATTTAATTAATTATTTTATCGGATTTAAAAAGAATTTTGAATACCTATGTAATAAATTGCCTTTCACAGACAGTTTGATACTGGTAAAAGGTATGTCTAGGAATTATTTGGTATACGGAATTGAAACAATTCGAGAAAAGAATTATAGTATTCTTTTGTTTTTGATGAAAAATGATTTCCTAAGAAGCTACCAATTAATGAAAAAAGGCTTAACTCCAACTTAAGTCCAACAGGATATTGTAGTATGAGAGTAGTATTTCCTATGAAAATGGGCAATAAAAAAGTCTGTTCTTTATGCTATTTAAAGATGTCTAGCCCCCTTGAACAGGCAGGAACGCGTGCTCTTCTGACCTTGATCTATCGAGGGGTTCAATATTAATGTATTAAGTTATAGCAGTGATTTAGATCCATATTATAACGGTACACGATAACTTTCTGCGTTGTCGACTTGTTATCGATTTTTTGTTGCTACTTGCAGTTTAGTAACTCTATAGATGTAGCAACTACGTTCTGCTTCGAATTTTCTTTTGGCATCTTCTAGCGAACATTATCAAATCACGTCAAACTATCAAATCGGTATTAAAACAACATCCAAACATATTTCGACAAATGAGAAGAAGCGAGTATCAGTCGCAGTAAGCTAATATTGAAGACAGCGACCGCGGAAGATATTATTATTTATTCGTTTCACTCTTACTGGATAATTGATAATTGGTAATGATTAGCATGTCATGCAAACGAATTTGCAAAACATACGAACTTAGGCGGACGTACGCGAAATTCTAACGAGCCCTTGAAATCAACTGTCTGACGCATCGACACCAAAACACCTTCATTGAAGGATTCTTCAATGATTCATATAGTGGAGTTTTCATAATAATACAGTCGCTGGTTTTGAATTGATTTGATTTGATTGCTCAGCAATGCAACAATTTTGAAGATAACCCCAACGCGGAGCGGATCATTTTCCAGCAAAGAGGCTCGAACATCGCGAAGACTAGAGCAACAGAGCCAAAACAAGTGTTGTGAAGAGTTACAGTTACATACAGCTATATAAGCTATATAATTGACCAGGAATCGCTGATTAGGATATCAATTCGACAAGTACTCAAAATTCAACGTTTTTTGTTACCGAATACTTTAACGCGTGGTTTCTACGATTATCATTTTCATGTTTATTTATGAATCCCGTGCACAATAGGAAAAATCTAATCGTCGCATTGGATTAAAGGAACAATTTCTTTTCTTCTATAAGAACTATGAAAAACTGAAAAAAGTATGTTTATAAAAGTTTTTAAACAATATAAAGTCAAATTTTTTTTCAAAAATTTTTTTCAGTTTTCGAAAAATTGTTGAATAACGAACTCTTTTCGTAAGTTCTTAGTTCATGTGTAAAACAAACTTATCAAAATTATAATTTTCGTTTCAGGAAAAACTTACGACCTGCATCATGCAAGGCATGCATCAATGGCCTACACAAGGCTCCTCAATTAAATGCTTCGCAATAGGTAAAGGATTCTAAATATTTTTGAATGAAAATCATATCATCATTTATATTTAAGGCTGAAATATATAGGCTATAGACTATAAAGATTTCGCTTTAATCCATTATTGTTATTACTTTTTTCCTTCTCAAAAAATCCTCGAAAATCGGGATTTTCGAAGATTTTTTTGTCTCCTAAAGCAGGCTCTCACCGTTAACGCTTAAAGTTTGGCATAAAACGTTTACGTTAATAATCTCGAAAACGAGTTCGTAGATCTTCTATAAGAAGTGGTTGCCTTCATCAAGACATTTATGAGCAAACATTGTTAGAGTTTGAAAATAAGCCAAGTATAGGTTGCATTCGACAGGAAAAAAATATTTTCTTTTTTTTGTATAATTCATCTACATTTTAATCTCGGAAAATAAAACGATATAAAAAAGCATTCGCGAATTTACGATGCAGTCAGTTACAAAAAAATATTATATTACAAAAGTTCTTAAATAAGCTTGAAATTTCAAAGTTTCCTCTAACCTCGCCTTTTTTAACTTTTGTACATGACAGTCGTAAAACTATAATTTTAAAGGTATATATATGGATGGCAAAGTTATTGTAATATTTTGAGCGGTATATTTCTTTCTTCATTTACCTTTTCGTTTTTTACAAAAAGGTTCGTATGCGCTTCTGCACATAGTGTGATGCGTTCATTTGTACGATCATTTGTATGTTCATTTGTACGTTCATTTGTACGTTCATTTGTATATCCTGCAACAGCGATTCTGGCTTGGAAAATAGAGTTAGCTTAGTCAACTGTCGACTGTTAGTTTACGATCACTTCTATGCCAGAGAGACTAGTACAAACGTCATTTTATACCTATATCTATATCAAAAGAGTGATAATAATTATTTTATACTGTGTTGTCGTATGGATGCGTACAAAATATTAACGAGCTAAAGGAGCGAATTTCAAAAAATTTCTCGCAGTATGATCTTGTTCTTTTAAGTATGACGATTAAGATGAAAAGAGTAACGTTAAAGATCATTGATATTTTTAAATAAATAGAATAAATTATCCTTATTATGATATTTACATAGTGAACGTGTAAAGAGTCTCAAAGAGTATGCGAGAGGCAACTAAATATTTCTTTAAAAATGAATTTTTATTAAATATAGTCCGTAAAAACGAGCATCACAGCTTCGAACGATATGAAGACTTGTTTTCGATAAAAGAGACTAAAAAGTTTGCTTTTCCGAGCGACAAAAAGGATCCTATATATATATAGTTACCCGCCCAAAGGGATTTCGTACAATCAACGAATATTGGAAATGAAGAAAATATAGAGAGGGTATCGCGCGCAATTTGATACATAACTCAGCGTATCATCGATATATATATATATATAAACGAAGAAAAATCGCATAATAGAATGGAATTAAGTCCATTTCCATGAATTACCGCATAAAGGAAAATCGAAAGCCCATTAAAGTGTCACCTACAGTCACTTTAATTCATAGATTTAATCCAATAAACGAACGCACGTCAACGAGGCGTCTAAAGAGTTTTCCAGCCAGAGAGAGAGAGAGAGGGGGGGGGGGGCAAAGTATAGTTTTAAATTGAACTTTTGATCTCCGAGTCGAGATTCACAGTTTGAATCCATATATACAAGGATAGAAAATGTTTAGCAACCAAATTAAACTCGACGATCTAGTTGGCTACGTACCCGCGCATGAGATTTTGACTAAAAGTCTGCGTTAAAATGTCTAGTGAAACTCAATTGAAAACGGTTTTTGGCATGAAAGCGAGCAATAATATTTTTCAATCGTATAAACAGATAACGAGCTCGGTAATTGCAAATAAGTCCTCTCCCTCCGAATCTCTCGTTTAGGCTACAACGACGCCAGAAACCAGCCGGAAAATCAAGGACTACTATATACAATATGAAGGGGGATTTTCCAGTGGCAGCAATGATAGTATTTTTCACGAGCGCTTTCTTACAGGCTGAAAATCCCGCACTTATCCCCTCTATATGCCTAAGATAGATATGAGTAAGAAGAACATTTGAAACGTCGAAGGGAAGCCGTAATTACTCAACGATCTCCGGCTGTGCGTATTCCTACGGACTTATCTTACCTTCGAAGTTGTTGTTGTTATTTGAACATCAACCAGAAAGAGCTGGCGGGCGGGCGATTCCTCGTCTTTTGTTTTCCGAATCGGATCCTTCTTCACTGCAGCTCGTAAATGCACCGGCTAGTCCTCGGTTACTCGTCGATGCCATTCTAAAATCGAATACTTCTCGCTTTTGTCTCGGAAGCGAATTTACAAATGTTCACCTGCAAGACCTGCGACAAAAGCAAAATACAACGTATTCTCCATGAGCCTGACAAGAGCTTGACTTTCACTACTAACACTACCCTCGCTATACGAGTTCGCATCCACATACATGAAACTATGTAGTTTCAAACGCTGTTCAGTGGTCGAACGTAAAAAAGAATGCACTCAATGTCGACTGTCGCAGCTTGCAGTTCGATTTCGCGAGAGAACAATAAATAACAAAATTGTGCATAGAATAGACTCTCAACCGTAGTCAGGATGTAACGGCAATTTCCCGAGCGTAAACGTATAGTCGTGTATATAGTCGTGTATATTATCTGATATCGAGACCCCTGAAAAGACCCCAGGGAGAGAAGAAGGGCACTTTTGAACTGCATTGAACGTTTTTCTCTTCTTTCGCAGTTGAAATATCGGCATTGCTTTGAACGAGGGACACTGATTTCTGATATATGTACATGATGGGGCTCAAGATACACTCCCCCCGGGAGGGTGTCTTGGAGTCTATCTTGAGTTAACTATCCCGAATCCATAACCCATAACATTTTCAACGAATCATTATTACTTCAATGTGCAACGCGTACAACAACTTCGTGTGTGCTGCTTTTACACCGGTTTATAGCGTTCTCATGAATAATTTCATTTTTACTACGGGATTTTTACTACGGGATTTTTACTACGGGATTTTTACTAGGGGAATGCGAAAGCACAGTCCGCGATCGATATCAGCTTCTCATTCATATTCATTATTATACAACGGATTACGGCAATTTTCGAGAATTAAATACGTAATTAAATGACGACGATGGAAAATTAATGGTTAGTCACGTTTAAAGCGCTCTTTGTCGAAAACATGAAAAAGGTAGCAAAAAGGACAATGTCGTCATGAAAGTGATGCTGCGAGTCCAAGCCGTTTTTCTATAGTCACGAGAAAACAAAAAGAATCTGATGAACGGGCGCGTTTTCACTTTTTCGATTGCTTAATCGTACTCTGAGTAAAGATGCCAGTAAAGACGCAACATTACGATATTTTAAATTAAACATCAGTTTTAAGTTAATATCTGTAATTATGGCCTGTAATATGATATAAGGTCAGAAGCAAAAAAGACTATGGAAATGTATTTTCGAAACATTATCAGTTTAATGTACATATATTCAGCAAGAGAACACCGATGGATCGGGCTCGCGGAAACTTGCTGAAAACTGCTTCCTGCATACTCTATCTACGTATCGCTCGTACAGTGAAATAATATTCTTCCCCTCTCGTCCCTATCTACGCTCCTATGAAATACACCAGGAATTTCCAATTGTGAGTATCTGTCTCTCTCTCTCACACACACACACACACACACACACACACACACACACACACACACACATCACATCACAACATATACATCACAATCGATCATCGATACGGTTTCTTTCACGCCTCGTCCACACAGATATCTATATAGCGTCGATTTTAATTACTTTTTTAATCCTAACTTAGTTCGTCCCAATTTTCGCAAAATACATAGACGTGATATCGTGCGATTGCTCAAGGTAAGATCACGTCAAATTAATAAACAAACGTAGCTATAAATATAATACATATAATACAGCACTTATTTATTAATCAAGCCATTCTTTGTCAAATGTTCAATATCATTACTTATTAGAGATTTCATAAATAACAAAAAGAGTTTTCAAATCAATTGCACTATTATAATATTACAATATGTTATTGCGATTAAATTATATAATAATCCAGACTTAAACTTTCTGGTATCGAAGGCTTAACGAAAGCAAAATAATTCAGGAAGTTCTACTCAACTATTGTATTCCATTACATCAATATTCTATAAAAAATTCATTTAATAAATTACCTATGTGTTACAAATTAAAATATACAATTTTAAATATTAAATTATTCTTGTAAAAAAAGGAAGTGAATCAACCTGACAAATCATGCCAACGAAAAGACATTTGCCATTCCTCGTTGAATTGCAAATTCAATCTCGAGATATGTAAAGCCGATAGAGAGAATAGGGAGAGAGAGAGGGAGAGAGAGAGGGAGAGAGAGAGAAGTGCTACGGGAAAAAGAGTCAGAAAATTGTGTTTACCGTTTACTCGATTTTTATACGTCTCGGATATGTGATCCCCTGCAGACGCATACGAACGCACTATATATATGTATATGCGTATAGTGTATATATATACTATACGCGTATAATCGCACGAAGGTAATATTTTTTACACTCCATGCGTGAGGGGGATTTATGCACAATGTCAGCGGAATTTTTTGCTATGGATAAAAAGTAAAACCAAAACGCTAATGAAATATACGAGCTACTTGTACATATATGAAATATAGGCGAAAATTTGCGTAATTAAAGAGGAAGAGAGAGAGAGAGAATATTCGATTGAGATCCTTGTTATAAGTATTAAAAAAGTTGAGCCGTAAAGCGCGGGAAAATGAGCAAAGATTCGGTGTAGATTAGTAGCTAGCGCTTGTCGAATTGAGAAGCAAAAGGAGAAAGTTATATAAAAGTTTATATAAAAGAGTTGTGAAATAACTAGTAGGAAGTAAACTCAATATCCATAATGTCCGTAGTATGAAAACCCCAAGAGATTCTAGATACAATTCGTGGGAAAATTGTGGGAGAGAGAGAGGGGGGGGGGGGCGAAAGTATTTTTTCTCCATACGAATAAATCGAAAGAAAAGGATAGAACTAATCGAAGAAGCGCAACGCCGCCCAATTCCCTGAACAAAGCATACGTACATCGCGTACTCCCTGCGAGGGAAATGTCGTCGTACTGTCTAGTAGCCATTCGCGTATATACGTATATATGTATAGATATATGTAGAAAAAAAGGAACTAATAAGTAGACTTACCGGTGAGCGAACGACGAGGAAGTTCGTTCGGGGAAGGAATCGTCGCAGCGCCGCAGAGAGCGAGAAGAATCGACAGCCGTAGTCGCTGCACCGCGGATGCACCGCGGGTCGTTCCTCCCTCGCCGGATAAATGCACTCTCTCGCGGCGCACCGGTAGAAGGAGCCTCGCGCAGGAACCGATGCTGCATCAACGACGAGATTCGCGGACCGACTGCCGCCGAAGCCGAAGAAGAGCCGAGCGGGCGAACGAGAGACTGCCGAGTGGGAGGCAGGAGCGCATCTACGAGAGCCTCGATAACCGCGCCCCGCACCCTCGCGCGTCACTCTTAATGCTACATTACTCTGCGAATAATGAAATGATCCTTTCCTCCTTTTCCTTGCTCTTTCTTCCATAACATTTCCTTTTTTAACATTTACTTTCCTTTCTCCATATTTTCCATTTTGGCTTAATATAGGTTCACTCTTGCGTGCATTCTTGCGAGCCGACTCTATGCTCTTCTTGCGAGCATGCAATGTACCAATGGAAATACACGTTTTATTGGCTGTTCCTTTATTTTCCGAAAATGTGTTCCGTTAATGAAAGCAGAATTGTCTGAATATGCGAATATATGCGGAGTATGTGCTGTTGCCCCCGGAGACTACGCGGTTCTCATCGCTGGCCGCGCCCCATTCCTGCTTTTTCGCTCCAAGATCACATGCGCCGTCGGATACTCTGCACCGTACACATAACTACCGCTGGCTTTTTGCGTAAATCCTGACAAGATGCCTTCGCGCCGTATACGCTGCGCGCACAATACTTTCAAATTTTTATTGATTTTTCGAAAAAGCATTTTCCGACCTTTTACACCATATAGTCTTTAAATTATGTTTTATCTTATTTTTTAAATTACAACTTTTAGTCACGTGTATTTCTGAAAATTAAAAACAATTACGAATAGACGTTTCGCGTTGAGCCGTTCATTTAAAAAATAGGATCAATAAGCAAGACGTATGGCGTGGCCTAATACTTAACTGAATACTGATGCAATCTGAACTTGAAATTATTTACGCATTATTGATTAGTCAACTCGTTGAACGTTATAGAATTTTCAGATTATTGCCTAGCTATATATAAATATATATATATACATTTTTTTAAGCACTATGTATGCTTGAACAATTACCGTTTCCAATTGCCAAAATAAAAAAAAAAAGATAAAACAAAGAGATCATATGGATAAATGTGTCAGTCTCTTCCATGGGGATAAACTTTTCAAAATGTACTATTAAATGCCTAAGTAGTAATCAAATATTTGAGTGTCTTGCTTATATATTGTGCCTTGATACGCTCGACTTGTTCTACTTAATCTTTCGGATATTGAATACACTAAAGTTTAAGATGAAAATGTAATATTCGGTATTTCTATACAATTTCCATTTACAGTGAGTTATCGATAACTGTGATTAATAATGGATACGATTTCTTTGCAATAACAAATATAATAAACTCAAGAATAATTTGATGATTATGCAAAGCATCATATAACATAAAGTTCTGCCGATATAGTAGTGCGTCTTTTATGTCAATGATAATTTTCTATATAAAGTACAAAATTATAGAATGTAGAATTTATTAACCAAAAGCTTTTACTTGCGCATAATATTCTGAATAATCGTAGTCTAGATTCAGTGTGATGCCCAACAAAATAGGTAAACAAAAAATGTATTTATTATTCTCACTTAAGTCAGAACTTGTCTTGTTCAAAAAATCTGTCATCTTTATTAATGATGATGATGATCTTAGTGATGATCGTTATAATGTTTACAAATTTTTGCTGCTCTACTAAGTTTAATCAGGAATGACTATTTAGATAAATTGTGTAAATAAGTATGATTTATTCAAGAAAAAGCCAACGTAATGATAGTAAGGATCTAGATTTAATTCGGAAAAATTAACGGGAAATGACATGTCTTCTTCTTTTTAACAATTGAATCGCGTTTCTAATGTTATAACCATGCACTAATAATGCACAAGATCTTCACTTAATTTTACTACAGTCATTATTTCTAATATATTATATAAATTTTACATTTGCCTTATCTCTTAGTAAAAAATTACGATTCTCTACAACTCTGGCGTTGTAAAATAAATAAGTCAATATCTCTTGTATGAAAAATCGCAAAATCAATTCAAGAAAGAATAGGACAGGTACAGTCAATTGAACCAATTGCCAAATTCTGTGAAAAGAGAAATTATTGTTGTACAAATGCTTTGTCAAGTTATAAATGGAATGTCTTTGCATTGTTTTCTCATCTTTACATCTGGTTTTCTTTTTCACATTGGAATTTGACACATTAATGTTAAATTTAATTCTTGACAAACTATAAAAGTTGGTTAACAGAAGTTTAATAATGTTTGTCAAATAGCTGAAATAATTTATTCTTTCTTCTTCTTTCTGAATCTTAGAACTATTTAAGAATATAAGATTGTATTTCACAATTGAAATCCAAGACTATGAACTCGAATTCCTTGCAATACTTTGCGCTCCTCGTTGACTCCAGTATGCTTCCAAATCAAATGGTTCGAAATCTAAAAATTGAGAATAGTATGAATTCCGGCTATTCTACAGCATTACTCAGCTGATAAACTATAAACATCGTCTAAAGGTTACCTTTGAGTTGTGGATTAGGCTCGTGCTCTTGATAATATGTGACCAAAGCGGTGTTTCTGTAGTTTGCAGAATTTCCATGCTGCTGATTATGATAGTTATCTAGCTCTTTGGATACCGAAGTCCAAGCTGAAATTGAAATTTCACGATTTAGAAATTGCAAATGAGACAATTGTCTATATAATCAATAAATTTCGTACATTCGAATATGTATTTAATTAGATCAAAATGCTGCGACGTAGCTTCATTTTGTTGATGATGCCTAGGAGGCATCGGTGCTGGCCTCTTTCCATTCATCGTGGTCATCTGGGGTCTCGCACTGAAAAATGAAAAATTATTCAATTCATCCCACAAAAAATCAACGACTGAACAAAAAGTCAGCGACTGATAAAGAAAAGGAGAGAACTTATGACAAGACCGCAAAGGAGACAACCTTAAATCAATAAGCAAATTGAGAATGAATCGGTCGCTAAACTCCCCAGCAGCTCACCTCTCGCGTCGATAAAACCGCAGAGACAAACGCGTCGGTGCTGCAAGTGTCAAATCCACGTCTTTATCATTATCAGACTTTGTGCGCGTATCCATCATAATTGACGACGACGCCCGTGCGACGAAACATCAAGCCCGCGCGCGAGAGAGAGAAAGAAAGAGATAGGCAAAATGTCGGCCAGCGCAAAATGCATGTAAGTGGCAATGCGAAGCGGGCAAGTTCTACCTACACGCGCTACTTTCTCCGGACTTTGACGATCGTGTAGCGCGTGCCCCGTCGACAAATAAAACACAAGAATGCCACTCTTCACTTCCGCATCGTTAAATATCATTTACTCATTAGTAGACCTGTCCCCCGCTCCACATAAACGCACGAGAAACGTCAAACACTCACGTGTACTCTGCTGCTATTATCGATGTGTATATACATATATGTGTATATACCAAACAATTCCAAAGCAGCAGCGAGCTTCGTTTTCCTTTCGTTTATAGTACGACTCTACGGACGAACACTCGTTAGAATAAACATGGGACTTACCTCATTTTTTCTACCTGCTACAATTGTATACCTTTTACATGTACAAAGTATACTCTGCGTCTGAAGAAAAGCAAAGCAAAGCGAGCGAGAGGCAGAGAGAGAGAGAGAGAGAGAGAGAGAGAGAGAGAGAGAGAAAGAGAGAGAGGAGTGAGTATCGAATCAGTCAGCTGGGCAGCGGACGGATTCACGGATTCCCGCTTTGCAGACTGCGGCACACACGCGCGCTCGCAGCGGAGAAAGGAGCAGGTCAGCAGATGGCTGCTGCTGCTTCTACTAGGCAAAAAATGTACGTACGCGACACAGACCTAACGAAAGCGCCCTTCTCCCTCTCCTATTTATAGTACTTTGTGTTCGTTTGTACTCTGGACCGATACTTCCTAACGCGCTAAACCGATCGCTAACGACAAAACACAATACAAAGACTCAATTGTAAGCGAAAGAAGCTCGAGTTACAAACGAGAAAGGTACTGCAATGCACGATGAATTCAGCTACAGGTCGCGTGGCTGATGCAGGCCATGCGTCCAGCCAAGTAGGTAACTCTCGCGGAAAGTCGGACAACGAATCGCTCACTGCGATATCGAAATGTTATATACGAGTTTTATACCTTATATATATATATATTTAATACAAAAGCTCTGTGTTGTTGTTTCATCTGCGTCTGCGCAGCGCGCGCTCCAACTCTCCAGGCGTCCAGAGCATCAGAATATCAGAATTTAGAATATAAGATTGTCAAGACACAACTTGTCAGCACATGGACACGAACACGATTTACACGACTGCAGCTATTGCAGTTTGCCACGAGTTGTCTGCCTCAGGTGTGCATGTGCAACCTACGCGTATCAGTCAACTAAAAGCACTTATTTTCGTATCTTTATGAAAAAATATTAAAATTCCATTTGTCTATTACATGAAGTATAATTGGTAAATCTCTTCTACCCTCCCCGCGTTCTCTTCAGCCCTCCATCGCTGACTCACCAATATCCACAAACTCTTCATATTCCTTTCATTTGAACTTGGTGCTTTGCGCTTCATTGCGAGACGCACTATGAAAGCTTTTTATAAAATTGTTTTTAATTAATACTTTCATTAAAGAAAAGAAAGCTTTGTATCCTAAATGTATGTAAATATTTGGACATTGAAAAAAGTTCTGTGTAAACTTAAATTTCACTGGTATATGATAAAGAAAAGTTAAAATTATAAATAAGTAAAGAATTTATTATAAATAAAAGAAAATGTCTGATTGTAAATTGGTAAATTGGACAGCGTATCTGTGTATGACGTTGGTGACCAATCAGCGACAGCGTCTATTTATATATATATAATATATTTGAACGTCGCACAGCGGCAGGCAGCGGCAGGCAGCGACACCCGCGCAAACGCAAGTCTCGTGTCTGGCGCCACGAGTTTCCGGCGTCGCCACGCTCTTCTTTCTGCGTCATATCCGCTCAATCGTATACGTCTCTCTCTTTCAGGCTGCTTCGCCCATTGCCCATCGCCGGATCGTCGGATCGCCGGATCACTGGTTCGCTCCTATACGTTAACGTACACGGTATATGCGCGCGATGAGGTTGCGACGCAGCGTTGTTCGGTAGTAGCTTATAACCGTTGAAGCGTTGAGCCGTAGAAAGCGGAGATTGGCAGACTGGCAGAGTGAGACAGCTAAGCTTAGCGACCGGCTCTGCGGCTAGTAGCGGAGACAGTAGCTTCTCTCTTCTAAGCAGTATCGTCTGTGCGTGTACGCTTCCCCCTAGCCGCGCCATTACGCGCGTCTAGTCTTTCATTGATTTTTCTGCGTATACATTGAAGAATTGAAGAACTGAGTTGACTCGTATCAGTCAAGATGACGGACAATCGTGAGTAGAATTTTCATTCTTAACTGTTTATTCGAAAAATTGTGGTTAGAGGCGAAAAAACCATTGGCATAGGCTCATGAGAGTGCGCGCGTCATATAGACGCTGCCGACCATTTGCCAAATTCGTTTGGGAGTTCAAGTTGAAAAATCAATATTTCTTCCAATTGCCCAGCTCTTCAAGCGATCGAACTTACTTCAATAATGTCTCATTCAATTTATTATTTTTCCAGAGTATTCAAATTACCAACAGCAGGGCTACAACCAGTACAGTCAGCCACCCCCATCGGCCGGCGCAACTGACACTAGTTATCCGCCCCCAAGTGCTGGAGGTGCTACCACTTACAATCAGTATAGTCAGCCTCCGCCAAACTATCAAAGTTACCAAGGCTATCAGGACACCGAGTCTAGCCAGGATTATAGTCAAGCCCAAGGTCAGGGCAACTATAACCAAAGCAGCTATGGAGGCTCTGGTGGAGCCAACAATGGCAGCAATAGTGGCAATAACTATGGAGGAAGCAGTTACGGAGGTGGAAATAGTGGAGGCAGTGGTGGTGGATACAACAGGAGTAGCTCGGGAGGAGGAGGATATGGCAGCGGTAAGGGTTCCTTTGTTTCGTCAAGTTTGTCATACATAATCCTTCCGACACCTAGAACTTATGAAATAATTACTAGTACTCGATGTGCATTTCAAAATTATTCACCTTTAGAAGTAAGGTGATTGAAGGGTTATAAAGCATTACAAATGTTACTTTATTTTTTACAAATGTTTGTTTTGGTGAGATTAGGAGGCGGTGGAGGTGGAGGTGGCCGTTATGGCGGTGGAGATGATCGAAGAGGCTACAGTGATCGTTCAGGTGGTGGCAGCTACAAGTAAGTTTCAAAATATCTTGAAAATATATATTTGATATGGGGAGCAACAAAGACATGCTCTTAATATTATATACATGGATTAAAGATTTTATTATCCAAGTCGATAAAATGGAACAATGGGTTATATTGTGTAAGATTGAAGGTAACAAAATTTGAGAACAGAGGTTTCAAAATATTCATCAAAATGAAGTACATTTAGTTTATATACTATGCCCTGTGCAGCCTTAATATATTTGAAGTGTGTCTACAGGTTTAACACACATATACTCTGAGTAATGCAGGTAAAATTATAGACAGGTTGTGTATGACAAATGGACATAAGAGGTTTATTAGACATGTGTCTCTACATACCAACGCTGCATTTATATATTTTTAAGACAAAATTGTGTCTTCTGTGATACTTGCATGACCAGTAAATTGTTCAAAATTCATATTATTTAATCAAAGAATCTCTAAATACAAGAAGACAAACTAAAACTTTATTCAATTTTTTTTTATTTTTTACCAGGCTTTTTTTATCAATTTTTGACTACTTTTTTGATGACGAAATTTTGTTATAAATGTCTGTTGCTGAACTTTGATTATTTTGAATTAAATTTTTTATTTTTACGTACCTGTTGTTTGTAATATGTATTGGTGGTATGACTGACGGAATGGATAATGGATAAGACTTTCATAAGTGTTTATCAAGAAATTGTATGAAAGAAAAAAAATGGACTATACATCACAATTCATGTTATTTCTGATTTCTCATTTTAAATTTGTGTGAAGTAACATTTATTAATTATTTTATTCAAATATGTCGCATGATTGAAATTTAAGGACGGTGACGAGACAAATAAATTTAATCCAACAATCTAGACTGTTATATGGTATTAAAGACTTTAGACAGTAGGTACATCAAGAAGAATGAGAAGTGGTGGTGAAGCAGCTTATGAGTAGCCACACATCATATGAATTCAGTCTGTCCATGAGTCGACTCATTGGTATATCTGCTTCTGTGTTTTAGCAGTGGCGGTGGCCGTGGTGGTTATAACAAAGGTAAATGCACCAGACTCTCTGTACAAGTCTGGTGCTATTCATGCATTCACTCTAATATTTATGACTTATTAAAATACCCGGTTGCTCTGATTATATGAAAGGGCTGCCTTAAAGTGCATCCAATATCCCTTATGAAAATTACCCTTACTGAAATCACAAACTGAAAGTTGATAGTATTGGCATTAAGAAGATTATATTTTAATCACCAATTGCTTTTTCCCACTTAAGATATATTATGACTACCTTTTGAGTATTCTATATAAAGTTGAAGTTGATTGCATCCACCCATAACATATTACGCTATATTACACTATGTTACAAAATACTCATGGTCATTATCTTTTTCTTTTTTTTTCTTTTTTTTTTCTTTTAATTTTGCACCTTCTATAACAAAGTTTTTTACAAACAACTGTATTTAATTTATTTACCAATAAATTTGCAAATGTTGAAATTCAATTATAAGTATTTGGTACTGGAAACCAGAATACAGATTGAATAAAGATTAAACGTATTCGAAAAAGGCAGCTGGTGGAAAATATAAGTAAAAATATGGTATTAGTGTGTAACCCAGAAAACCAAGTATGCCTAAGGATATACTGCAGCCCTTTTGTATGTGAAGCTGCTATCTGATGTTTAATAATTTATCATCGTATGTATATAAATTGGTACATCTCTCACTGGAATAACAGTGAGAGTCTGGCCGTCCGGTTAATGTTTAAAGAGAATCCACGTTATGCTAGGATATATTGAAAATGAAAAATGATTGAGTTTGAGTAATATGACAGAAAAGGCAATGTCGTGAGAGAAAAGTCGTTTCATACGAAAAGTTCGCCACTGTTTTATATATTGAGTTCAAAAGGAATCATTGCTCTAGGGCAATTATTTGGTGATAATACGTAAAGCTGTGGTACAGAAAACTAATGAAGAGAATAGTTGTAACAAATAGTTCTAAGCTGAAATACAATGGTTATGTTTGACCTAGGAACAATAATAATAATAATTCCATCGGTATACAATACATAACATATATACTCTAAGCGAACCATCGCATTCCCGCAACGAGAAATAGAAAATTCGACATATATGTACGCAGTCATCCGTGAAGTCCTTGCGCTGCTGTGTTGTCAATAATAATGATATAAAAATTTGAAATAAGAGAAATTCTCACTAGTATACTCAAATAGTCAAAGAAATCGCAGTGTTGATAAGATTCCATTCAAGTTGTTGAGACGAATAGATTAGTTGATGGAAGTATTAGTTGTAGGATATTTTGATCTCCTGAATATGTAAGTTGAACGAGTCCTAATGATTGACGCTTTTGCAGGAGGATATGGCGATCGCGGGGGTGGTGATGGGATGGTCACTCAAGAGGATACCATATTCGTATCCGGCATGGATGCTACTATAACCGAAGAGGAAATCTGCCAACATTTTGGCGCCATTGGTCTCATAAAGGTAATTTTAATTACTTGTGCTAATTTAGCTCTTTGTCAGAAAGTCTAAGCGAATGCTATATTCGGTGGAAATTCTAGAACGACAAGCGAACTGGCAAACCTAAGATCTGGATGTACAAGGACAAGAGCACGGGTAAGAACAAGGGCGAGGCAACGGTCACCTACGACGATCAGAATGCTGCTCGTTCGGCTATCGACTGGTTTGACGGCAAGGACTTCAAGGGCTGTACTATCAAGGTTCAGATAGCGCAGCACAAGAGCAACTGGCAGGGCGGTCGAGGTGGCGGTGGCCGAGGAGGCGGAGGTGGTGGCGGCGGCGGCGGAGGAGGCGGCGGAGGCGGCGGCGGCGGTGGTGGTGGTCGCGGAGGTGGTCGCGGCGGCGGTGGTTATGGAGGTGGCGGTGGCGGACGCGACCGCGGAGATCGCGGAGGAGACCGAGATAGGAACGATCATCACCGTGGCGGCGATAGTGATCATCGTCGGGATGGTGGTGGCGGCGGCGGAGGAGGAGGTGGCGGTGGCGCCGGATCTCGCGGAGGAGACTGGAGGTAGGTTCATTTCTCGTCTGAAAGACATTGTGCTTGAAATATTCAATGATTCTAACATGATATTTCTTTTTCCTGTTAATACAGGTGCCCCAATCCTAGCTGTGGAAATACTAACTTCGCGTGGCGCGATCAATGTAATCTATGCAAAAGTTCCAAACCCGAGGGTATGGGTGGAGGAGGAGGCGGCGGTGGCGGCGGCGGTGGTGGAGGCGGCGGCGGACGTGGTGGCGGTCGTGGGGGTGGTGGCCGCGGTGGCGGAGGCGGATTTAGAGGTGATCGTGGAGGCGGTCGAGGAGGAGACAGAGGAAGCAGAGGAGGATTCCGAGGTGGAGACAGGGGCGGTGGCCGTGGAAGCGGACGAGGCGGACCTATGCGAGGAGGTGGAGGGTCAGTATTATCAAATTTTTCTAAATATATATACTCTGAAGCCCTAATTTCACATTCTGATACTAATGTTTTTTTATCTTTTTTTCAAAGGCGTGGAGACAGAGATCGTGACCGTCAGCGGCCGTATTAATAGTCTCGTTGCAACATAAACGAAGCGATCGCACTTGTTGAAGATCGGCTTGCGCACAAGCAGCGGGCATGTACATTTTCCAAAATGATAAAATAAGTATGCAATCGTTTTATGACGTGTCATGTTCAAGTTCTGATTTTTTACACTATTCATTGGACAAGATGAATGTTTTTGGATTGAGACGTACGAACTTACCCTTAACTCTCGATATTTAACTATTCTAATTATAAAAACGAAAAGAGCATCATCTTCGTTTGAGAAACAAAATGAGAGACAAAATGTGTATTGATTTTTTCTAAAAACTGTGTCATACTTATGTGTAATTAAAGTGAAATTACAATTTACGTTATACTCTTGACACAATTAAGTATAAAGCTAGGTTTTAATAAAGACAGTCCTTAGAGTTAAGAATTGAGTGGTTTTATTTTTATTAAAGACAAAACCTTGATCCTTGATTAATTACCATTATAAATATTACAATTTATTTGTAAGTTATTACACATAATAATTGGTTGAACTTTGGTAACCAATTGTGTACAAATACTTTCTAAATGGATCTTATTTTTAATTATGCTAAGTAATGTTTTTTTTTTATTTTACTTATATTTACAAAGACTGTTCTTTAGTTATGTTAATTATGTTTCATTTGCGAATTTTAATAATATTCACAAATTGTTTACAATTTAATTAACAAATTAGTTATACTAAGAAAAAAAGGGAAAATATATTTAATTGTACTATTTATTTACAATGATTACGCTTAATGAAATAAAATGGAAAAATTAGATTTTCACGAAATTACAAAAAAATTATATTAGATTTCATGGAAAATGATAGAATAACATTTTCACTTAGTCGGTTGCAAAAATTCGGAAAATTATGGAAATTGCTCAATTTGCAAGAATTATTTTGTGTAGAATCAAAAAACAATATTTCCGTAAATTAAACTATTCAAAAGCCATGTTTGATAAAGAGGAAGATTCTTCACAAATAACAGTCGAAATAAAATGGTCGCATAAAGATCACGAATTCGAATGCTGAGACGGTGTCAGTCCTCCAGTATGTTCAGGGCTATGTTTTTGCTTTTTTCGTTTCTTCTCCTTTTTACGCTTTTTCCGTGCTTCTTTCTCTTCGTCGTGTCGCTTTTGTTTCTTATGTTTCTTTTCATGAGTATCGACTCCTCCAATGTCTGTTACAGTGGTTTCCTGCCCACTCTGAACTTCGCCTGGCTTGTGTTTATGTTTCTTGTGTTTATTCTTGTGCTTCCTTTGTGGAGCTTGATTTATATATCGGTACTGTTCAGGTAACTAAACAGAGAATAGGTGTTAATCAGGAGTTTACATTATATATACATGTGTGTATATGTAAAAAAATAACACATACTGGTCCTGGATGCAGCCTAAAGCCAGCTAACTGTACACTTGTCAATGGAAGAAGTTCTTTTCCTCCAATTGGAGGCTTTTCAATCACAGATCTCAAAGAACTATTATCCTGGTCTCCAGGTGTATCAATGATACCTGGTAAATTTGGCAAGAATGAAGACAATTGTTCTTTAAGCTTTTTACCACTAAATTTGCTATATGAATGCTCTAGACCATAATAGGTCATTAAATTTCTGGCCCCAGTTAATTCACTCTCCCCTATATAAAAACATCCAAATAATCATTACAGATAATGTATTTAAAAAGACTTTTTAAAATATTTTTAATAATAAAACATACCAGGTGGTTCTTTCATCAAATAGAATGGTCCACTATGAACGATTGATGGATTTTTTCCAAGTGAAATAGTGGTTTTCAAAGTGCCAGTTGAATCCTGTCTCGATACAACAGGAGAACGTGCACCTCTTGGTGATGATTTTGGTGAATATTGCTCCACTTTACTGCGAAACCCATCGCCCATCATCGTGAGGTCTTATTTCATTGCACTTTTACCAAGAAAAAAAAAGAAGAATATTGTCGAGTGATTGACAATTACTCTCTCCAAGGCTTTGCAATCAATGCACTGTTTAATAGACTGTAACAGAAGAAAAGTAGTATTTTTTAGAACAATGATTACAAACAAAATTTGTAAAAGGAGTAGATTCATAAAATTCGTATTGTACAAAAAACAATTTAAACCTGTTCAAAGTGAGAATCTTCTCTTTTCAAAGTATTAAAATCAACTAGAGTGAAACGTTAGAATGACAAATAATATTACAAATAAATTAAGTAATTATTC
The DNA here is from genome assembly GCA_018906985.1 of Apocrypta bakeri. Classification (NCBI taxonomy): domain Eukaryota; kingdom Metazoa; phylum Arthropoda; class Insecta; order Hymenoptera; family Pteromalidae; genus Apocrypta; species Apocrypta bakeri. The sequence goes on along the minus strand of JACCIA010000008.1, from coordinate 1,426,744 downwards.
GAGGAGCTGAAAACAGGCCAGATTGTGTAGAATTAGAGGTCCATAAGATTTCGACACTCGGACATACAGTACCTAACCTAACAAAGCTTTGGTTTCTTACTTAAACTTGGCCAAGAAGGCAGAGCGCAGCAGCGAAACCTCTCAATTCTGTAGCGCAAACATGGCTTTGTGCGACTGCTTTTGGCGTTGCTGGTCTCCCCAGATTTCTTTTCACGTACTTTGCAACAACATCCTCCAGGACAACGTTGACAGCATCGAAGCGTCAATGCAGCTCGGTGAGTCTATAATATATATAGATAATGTATCCCCGTCCCGTATCCCCGTACCTCGTCTACTCGTACCGGAGATGGAAGTTTGGGGCATGCGCAGTAATGCCCTTATGTTGCCTCACGCTCATTGGTCTTCTTTTATGCGCGCCGTTTGAAAAAGATGAGGTTAGAAGAGGTGAAAGAAGGTTCGAATCTGTATGAAGGATTTCTTGTCTTACCCTCAACGATATATTATAGTAATTGGTTAATTCTTGGTCAATAATTATTAACTTTACTTAGACTTTACTTAAACTCTTCTGCACCAATGTACACCACTCGATCGAGTATTAGGTATTAACTGAGTTACAAGACTCGTATTACGAGATCTATTTTTCAGCGTTGTAATATTATAACCTTAAGGTAATAAATCTAGAGAGATTGCTAACGCCAGGGTTGGCCTTCTAAAACGTGGAAATTTGTTTTTCGACCGAAACTGACAACTGCAGTTGCTACTGTGAGTCGAAGGAGAACCGTATGAAAACTCTTGTCACCCGATAGTAAAGCGTGCCTACCGACTTTTGACCGCTACTATCCTGCTATGCTGCATTTGCAGGTAAAAAATATGAGATAGGCCTTGTCGCAAACATCTTCTTTTCCTTCTTCAGTTCTTCAGAAAATCTTCTCTACCTCTACCGAAGTACCGAGTCAACGAAGATAGATCGCATAGAAGCGGAAAGCCCTATCTTGAAGTGAGGCGGCCAAACCTCAGTACGCACCCCGACCAGGGGAGTCGCTACGATCTGATTCTGTGACGCGATGGTACAAGTAGCAAGCGGTCGATAAACTACCTATTCAGATGATAATCATTATCTAAATCACGAGCATTGAAAATTTTTCAATTTTGTAGATGAGGGTTCAAATCCCAACAAATTTTTCATTTATTTTTTCTTTTTTTAAACAACAGTTACTAATTTATTTTTACGATTCAATGCGTAAAAATAGCAATGTTACATATTTTAGCTCATAAAAAACAGAAATTAATAATTAATCTAACAGGTTTCCTCACTACCCAAGAGGTACAGTTATCAGCGTGTTGGACTTTTTTAATTTTAATTGAAAATATAAAAAAATGTGGAGTCCATCGCTATCCATCAGGGAAAACACGACAAAGATAATTGTAAAATTACAATTGAAATTATACTATTATTGAACAAAAATTTTTCCGTGAAGGCAGCCCTACTAAAACCATAAAAATCTTTGACAAAAATCCTAAAATATATATATATAGTTTTTGGATGAAATTATTTATTAAAATATAGCAATGATCATGTGGAGCTAAAGGTAAAAAATAGCCTACAACTGATCTGGAACTCTGAAAACAAGTAATGGTACGTTTTGTTTAACCCATTTTAGCTGAAAATACCATTAATAACATAATAGACTTTGAGAACCTACAACGAATGCAGATCGTGGCTGAAAAATTGTCAGAAGAAATGTTTTTATGCTTTTTCTCGTGTACCTCTCGGCATCGACAAACAAATTTTGGTGAAAAGGTATTGTTATGAAAAAAAATAATATTAGAGAAAAAAACGCTAATTACACATAGTTCTTTTATGAATAAAAAAACGTGTGTTTTCTTTAAGAGACGTTAAAGAGTGAACGTATCAATCACAATCTCTCTTTTCGAGAGAAAAAAAGAAATGTGACGGTTTCTATAGTATTATTCATTTTCACAGCAATAACTTTTTTGCACAATCTTTGTTTACGGCGTAAAAAAGGGCACCGGAAAAACTTAAAATCAATTCCTCCATTGGATTTTGTAGTCTCGATCTGTATTAATTATAAGACCGAAGTTAAAGTGTACTTGCGAGTGATTATTTCGCTTTAGATACACATGGTTTAACTATACATTTTGAGAATATTGTATGGATTTTAAAATGTTTTGATCAATTCTTATAATAATTAGCATGTAAATCATCAGCTGAAATAATGGTTATCATCTGAATAGGTAGTTTATCGACCGCTTGCTACTTGTACCATCGCGTCAAAGAATCAGATCGTAGCGACTCCCCTGGTCGGGGTGCGTACTGAGGTCGGGGTGCCTCACTTCAAGATAGGGCTTTCCGCTTCTATGCGTATCTATCTTCGTTGACCGAGTATACTGCCTTCATTTCGAGATCCTGCCCACTAATCCGTTTTATTACGGTTTTTATTACGGTTTTTATTACGGTTTTTATTACGGTTAACTTTTACATTGCCGATTTTGAATTTGAATAATTGTTTAATAAAAATTATATTGCAAAGAGCAATTACTCGAATGAAAAAAATCGGATAATTTTAAATTGTTAAATAATTTTAACGACTGTCCCTCCGATAATAGAGATTTACTGCAGTTTGTCGCGAGATTTAGTTTGCAGTCAATAGTTTCAATAAAAAAAAGTTTAGTTTAAAATGTAGATTAATTCAGTGCATCGTATTGTATTATAAAATAATGACTAGCGACTTATCCATAGTAGATTGCACAAAGCTTTTTTCGTTAATTAACATTAGTCATAAAGTAATCCAAAGCAATGCACGATGCAAATAATAATGCTGAAAATTAAATTACAATATCATTACAGATTATTATTGAAACTGACAGTTTTTACAAGTATACAAACAAGTTGTTTAACCATACAAGTGTATTAACCATACCGGAAAATGTTTACGGTAAGATTGAAATTTTAGAACGTTGTTTAAATAATGGTAGTGCGTATAAATCAGGCTGTATACTGTTAAAACAATCAACAGTTTAAAGTACATAATAGATCTCAGAAATTTGTATAGTTCATTATATTAGAGTTAGCTAAGATAGATGAACATTGAAAAACATCAATACAGTCATTTATAATCGTTATATCGTAAATTATTGATAACGTTACTCGAAATTTTTATAATTACTTATGCTTGTAAATTTTTAATTAGCTATCTGTGTGTTATTAACTTGTCAACTTCATCGTTACTGAAAATAATAAAAGTCTATACTAATCAAAACTGTATGATTTGCTCGCTCAAAATATTTTGGAAATTGGAAATGTTTAGCAGGACTTTGGATGGCTTCGCTTTTGAGCTTTCGTGTAAATAACATATATATAAATAAATAGAAAAACAACGTTTTTATTTAAACTGTGATAATGATCTGCACAATGGACGTAAATTGTTTCGATACCCATCCAATTGCTTGTTCAGCAAAGGATGTGAATAATCTTTTGAGGTACGTTTTTATTACAATGCAACTGCTTATACGCCTTATATAGTTAAAATTTTTTATCGAAAATGCACGTATTTGATTGTTAGACGAAAAACGTATCGATTGAATTTCTAAGTACGCAGCGGTCATATTTCTCTTACTAATGCAATATTTTCTCACGTCACGACAAACGCATCGATAATTCGATAATTCATATGCTATCTATAGATATTTATATGCCATACGAACTCATTTCAATAAAAATAAGAATTACAACAAATGCCTTGACTTTGCGAACTTCAAGCCTATCCATAACAACATACTAATTTCTTAATCATGATGGAGTTTAATTCTTATATTATTCTTTTAAGAAACGCCGACTTGCTAAATTTATCACCAAATTACGTGAGACGAGCTTGCCTATGTATTTATTTTATAGACAGTCAATAATAACAACCGATATTGTTTCCGAAAAAGTTATCTTTAAATTTATCATATTTTAACGATACATTGCAGCCATTTGTATAGAGTCAAAAGCAAGAATACTGTATTAATGTATTAATGATGAAATTCTTAGACCCGTTAAGTTTTCTCTTTTAAACACTTTGCTTGCAGTTCTAAAGCTAAAGAATATTCTCGCGTGTCCCTCTTCAGGTAATTTCCGGTAATTTTCAGGTATGCGTTGCAACCTTGCAACCGAACTTCGTCGGAACATTTCGACTGCTGTTCAAATCGTCGTGCCGAATCCTATCCCCACTCCCCACCTAAGACTCTCAAGCAAATCTTGTTTTACGATAACATCTGGACTATCTGGATAGTTGTGAGTTTTGCTCCAGAAAAGCCAGAAATTTTGTATGAATTAACCCAATAGCTGGACGAGCGTTAGCAATCTTTCTACGTATATATTAGAGATGCTTCAAGTCTTCTTCTTCTCTTATTCTGCGTGGCAGTGAGTCTGTCTCGTAGCTCGTAGCTCGTAGCTCGCCCATTGGATCTGACTTGCTCTGACGCATATTCGTGTGCATAATTTGAAAAGTAGCAATATTTCAGAGTCAGTGGCTTAAGCAGTTCAGATATTGTGCTTGTGCACGCCGTTTTAAAAGCTGACGATTGAGCGTAGTACGAAAATAATTTATTCGTACAAGTATTTAACACTAATTACTATTACAAATAAATACGTGGACTCGTAGAGACATTTACATGACATTTCATAAACTTTGTCAACCATACGTATGTATACTATATACGTTCTAGGTAGATCAATTATCTCTATCATATATCAGATTTTGATGACATATTTATTGAATCGTAGATTTAGTACGACAAGTAACTCGAGGTATTCCTCGATTTACTCGACTACTGCCTAACTTAACTTGCCATCAATACGTGTCTGAAATTCAGCCTCACTCCCTTTCTAGTAGCCGCATCCAAATTATTATATAAGAATTTAATATCGCTAAGAGGGTAAGAAAAAATCCCGCATAAAGATTCGAACCTGCTTTTTATTTCTAGCTAGAAATACAAGTCGATTAGACTGAAGTAAAGAGAAGTGCTGAACTCCGTAGTGAAAAATCGACCATTAAGTAGTAATTGAGTAATTCAGTCTTCTAGAGTAATTATCACTCTAAGCGTTGAAACATTGAAGCACAGTGATGCGAAAAGTGATGCGAAAAGTGATGCGAAAAGTGATGCGAAAAGTGATGCGAAAAGTGATGGCTGAAAAAGTGTAGAGCGTCCCAGGTCCCAGCGTGGAGCTGAAAATTTCGGCGAGCCGCGATACATTACCGAATGTATTATTTAATTTATCGATAAGAGTTCATAATTATCAATGAGTCACATACATTGGTATATTTCATTTGAATCTCTTTCAATTTTGTATTTGTAATTCTCGTAGTCGGGGTTTCAAAACTATCTAGATAGTTCAGTATAGTCACTGCATACACAAAAACACCAAAGACTTCCGTTCAAAGTCATCCAACTCCTCATAACAGATAGATATATAATAAGAGTCATAACAACGTAAAAAGAGAGATCAGAGATGAGGAGAGACTCGATACTCGAATCTACCAACTACCATCTACGAATAATTTGTGCGAAGCGCGAGCGCGAGCGCGATCAGCGAGCCTGACTGGCCTGACAGCGACTGAAGTTCAGTCACTGAACACAACGTTAATCCTTTATTTAGAGACTGTTGGAGTGTTTGCAGTTATAACGTAAGCGTAAACAAACAAATAAAAAAGATTGAACGATGCCAAGCACGGAAGAAAAAAATGCTCTTCCAGAGAATGCTCACGCAGACGATGATCATGAAGAATATCAGTATCTCAGACTAATCGAGCGGATTGTCGCAAAAGGTGCCGTCAAAACTGACCGCACCGGTGTCGGAACCCACTCAATTTTTGGAACGCAGATGAAATTCAGCTTGAGAGACGGTGAGAGATAACAACATTTTTATTTCCATTTTCATTTTTCAACTTTTTTTTCCATTCTTACTTAATTACCGACTCAACAGTTCTTTCCCATCGTATGTTTTAGGTTATTATTTGCGCGCGCAAAATCATATATCATGGTATACATTATTTTATGCATAATGGTAATGGGTTATTATTCTCAAACAGATTGACTGGTCAACATTTTTTTACATTACGGGCTTATTTTTCAAAATTTATGACTTTTATGCAAAACAGTTTAGACTAATAATGCAAAAAAAACTTTTTTTTGGAAATTATTATTATATATAATTACAGCTTCATAACTATTTTAATTGTAAAATTTATCTAGTTTTTACTGATACTGATATTTTTTTAAGGAATTACAATTCTTTGAAAATAGACATAAAATATCAAAATTTATAAAAATGTCAACTTTAACATCTTGTAAATAAAAGAACTTATTTAAAAAGAAAATTGGAAAAAATCTGAACAAATTCACAAGGGTAGATACAGTACCAAAGAACGGTTTATAAATATTTAAAAGAAAAAAGAGGGTTTATCAAATTTTAATATTATTCCATTTCTTTGCATTATTTCATTATATTAAAATATTTGCAATAAACTGACATTTTTTTTAATTCATATATAATATTTATACCGAGTATGTAAATTTACAGGCGTCTTTCCACTTTTTACTACAAAACGAGTGTTTTGGCGTGGAGTAGTTGAGGAATTACTTTGGTTCATCAAGGGATCAACTAATGCAAAAGAGCTTGCTGATAAAGGTGTGCATATCTGGGATGCCAATAGCTCTCGTGAATTTTTGGATTCCTGTGGATTTACTGATAGAGAGGAGGGAGACTTGGGTCCTGTGTACGGCTTCCAGTGGAGGCATTTTGGTGCCAAATATGTAAATATGCATACTGATTACACTGAACAGGGTAAATATTATTTCTGAATACTTGATTTTCCACTGATCAATACTGTTTTAACCGTAATATATTTCTGCATATTATTGATATTTTTAGGAGTCGACCAATTAAAAGATGTTATTGATAAAATAAAAAAGAATTCAGATGATCGACGAATAATGATGTGCGCTTGGAATCCAATAGATCTTCCTATAATGGCTCTTCCCCCATGTCATGTTCTTGTTCAATTTTACGTAGCCGATGGAGAACTTTCTTGTCAATTGTATCAAAGAAGTGCTGACATGGGACTTGGTGTACCATTCAACGTTGCATCTTATTCTTTGCTGACATACATGATCGCCCACATAACGAATTTAAAGGTATTGTGAAATTCTTCTGTATATATTGCAAAATAATAATATTGAAAGGGAGTATTGCAGGAAACACTCAAAGAATTATTTAATAGCGAAAAAATTTATTGCAAAACTTATGCATTTTAAACGATACAGAATATACAATTCATAGTTTGAAAATATTTCCTGTCGAGTATTGAAAGCAATATTTCCTGCAATAATCAAGAAATATTTGCGTGTATGTATTCTTTATATACTTGATTCTGAAGTTAATTTTGCTATAGTAGACATTTTTAATTAATGTTCATTTGTTCACAGCCAGGAGATTTTGTACATACAATGGGTGATTGTCATGTATACCGCAATCACGTATCAGCACTCAAAGAGCAAATCGCGCGTAAACCAAAACCTTTCCCCAATTTGAAGATAACTAGAGAAATCAAAAGTATTGATGACTTCATATCAAGTGATTTTCAATTAAATAATTATAATCCACATGGAAAAATTTCTATGCCTATGGCTGTTTAATACTATTTTTCAAAGTTAACTAATAATGTAAATGGTACTATTTTTTAAAAGAAAGGAGTCTTAAGTACAGCAAATTTTATTTAGTAATAACTATATTTTATTTTCTAGTAAAATTAGGTTTCTAATAAACTCATACCTTAATGTTTATATAAATTTTCTTTTTAAATATTGTTTACAAACTAGTCAAAATATTACATTCAAAAGATTTTTCAATTTAAGCTCAAGAGAAAAAATATCTCATCAAATATAATTTATAATTACAATGATGTTGCTTTCAGACCACAATTAATATAAATACTACTCCGATTATGCCTTACAAGGTTATAAATTATTTTAAAAATTAATGCAATGTACAATTGTTTATTAATAATTAAACGGGCTTTAAGAATCTTACATATGAGTAAGAATTATTTCTAGACCAAACATAAATTCTAAAAAAACTATATAAATTCGACCAAACATTGTATAGTTATTATTTTAGATATTGTAAAACAAATATAATTTTATCTCTGCTTATCCATTAGTTATAAATATAATCTATTACTTAATATTTATTTAGATTACTTATATAAACTTTCTTTACAATTTAAGAAAAAGAAATCTTCGTTATTGATTATTATTACACTTTTAGAGAATCAAGATTTGCTTGCATAAAATGAGAAATAAGATATGTAAAGAATAAAAATTTTAATCTATTGAATAACAAAATAATTTTGTTATATATAGAAATTAAAAATAAAATGTTAACCAGGATATCTTATTATCGCGCAACAAGTTGTAAAAACTATGGCTACCACATTTGTTCATCATTTGATTGTGAAGTACTTAGTTGATGAAGTTGTTGAGTGACTGCCAAGGTACCACTTTCACTTACTGTAATTATCACCCATATTATGTCTGAAAATAATATTGAAAGTTACAATTATTCGAATTAAGTTTAACAAAAATAATATACGTAACAAAGGTTTACAAGAAAGTTTTAATTTATTCAAATACTTACCCCCAAAATAGGAACCATTGGACGTCATCATCCTCCATTTACTCTGGTAAACACCTGAATCTGAAGGACTCTTCAAGTCAACGCTTAGCTCAACCGTTTGCCTAGGAGGCAAACAAGGTACTGGTACTCTTGTGCATTCTCCTAATTGTGCACCCCCTGTATAGCTCAAAAATATACCCTCTGGCCAAGGTTCAGATCCACAATTTTGTACGTGCCATGATTTTCTAAACTTTGTATTTGGTGGAACAGATTCACCTTCACCAACCGTAGAATCACATATTAGCGCCATCATTGGTAAATTACGAGAAGTTTCAAAATCAAAGTAACTACATATTGCTGCTTGTAGATTCCTTAAAAAAAGATGATAAAAATATGAAGTTATTGTTATTTAGTGAGATGTTTTTAGACGATTTTACTTAAGAAGTAGTAGTTAGTACTTAAGAATAACATAAAAATCTGGTATAAATTTTGAAATAATTAAAAAAATTGCAATTGATGAAGAGGCAAGATTAATAACAGAGCAGCTTTATTTGAAGTATAATTGAATCTTTTAATCGATAAGTGATCTAACCGTGCAAAAAGCTCGAAGCAGTCCATTAACTGCGACGACCCGTCATTATGTAGGTTATGTGCGCTCTATCCTGACATAGACAAACACTGAACTGTGTAAGTTACAGACAAGGAAGCTAGTAAGCTAGCACGAGTATGAGACTATGAGGTCGCACTGACAAATCGACAAATGGCAATACTGGCATTCTCGCATAGTCGCATATCGCGCTATCGGGTTGCTTGGGCTGCTCGCAAAGTTGCAACGCTCACGCACACCAACAAAGACATTCGACAGATTGACTGACTGACTACAAAGTGCGCGTATGAAAGAAAGAAAGACAGAAAGAGAAAAAGTCTGCGCGAGATGCGAGAAGCAACGAAAACAATGCGTAAATGTAGAATGTCAAGATGCTTATTAGCTATGCTGACCAGTTGTTCATGTCCAGGAGGAAAGCAGCAGCAGCTTCGTTCAGATGATTCCCAACCAGGACCTTTTGCATTTGCTTAACAAGGTCGTCCTTGTCGGTCGTCCCAAGGCAGCTGAACTGCTGTAGCAAATGCTGGTCCAGCTCATCGACATCCATCCTGAGATTTTTCAAACCACACGGGCACAAACCACACTTGTCCTTGCGATAACGTACTCTCGCAACAGTACAATTCTCTTCTTTCAACGTTGCACTCACTTGGACCTTGTGCTCTTGAAGTCGTACGTACTTATAGACTCGACGTTCAGCGCGCTTCGGACACTTCCGTACGACGGAAACGAAAACACACGCTGCTATTACTCGCTACTACTGTTACTGTTCGTGCCGTTGGTGCTGGTACTCCTACTACTGCTTTTGCTTCTGCTTCTGGTGCTGGAGCAGTGCTCCATTTGTTGTACTCCGCACTGCGCGTGAGAGTGAAAGAGAGAGAGAGAGAGAGAGAGAGACAGAGAGAGAGAGAGAGAGAGAGAGACAGAGAGAGAGACAGAGAGCGAATGTTTAAATAAAAAAAATAAATAAAAGCGTTCGTTTGGCTACGCGTACACGTATATTTCGCGTCGTACCATTAAGTGTGTGCAGTACTATACACCGTTTATTCTGCAGCCAAGTTACTACTTACTCTTCGTCACTCTTTTACTCACACTATGTTCGATGCAACACATCAGCGCTTTCTTCTTTGCGTAAACATGCAGTATGTATGCATATATCTCTGTCTCTCTTCTTACAGTATTATACTTATATTAGATTCGAGTGGAAACGGGAGACTGAAATTGGTGAGACGTCGTCGTACACAAGTACACACAGCAGACTGCCAGTCACACTCACGACTCACGACTCACGACTCACGACTCACGACTCACGACTACACACTGCACACTAGATACTACAACACAATAGCATAAAGTACTAAAGCGAGCTGCTAGTGCTGCTGCGCAGGCTGCGCTCGACTCTTGTTTTTTTCCCTTCTTATTAACACATACACTGATATAGATACACCGATACACATGCACGGAACCCAGTAAAGCTATATTTATATATAGATATAAATATATATTATTGTTAAATACGGTTCGAACTCGGAAGTGGAACTTTTTAGCTGCAAATTTACATTGTCATCGCTCGTGATGAAGAAGGAAGGGGTGGGGGGGTACTATAGATGATGTCTTCGCATGATTAAAATTTCATTAGGTTATATCTATAACTTAGAAATGAGACGTTCGACGCTCATTATTTATTTAAATATCAGAGTAGTTAGTTTTTTTCGTGACATTGTATACTACACAGTAAATATAACATTTGCGCTTCTCACTCTTTGTTTCTCTTTGTCATACTGTCATATAAAAATGTCTAAGTCTATTTTATGCTAAATTTAATCTAAATAAAGTATTCATTATCTGATTAATTGGCTTTTAACTTTCTAAGTGGAACATGAAGGTATAAAAAAAAATACAATAAATAATATAATGTACACGATAGCAATGTACATTAGCAAAGCTACATTGACCGCGGTACGATCAGATACGATATATATCAATTTTCAATATTTCGCGGTCATTGGCAAGACGCCGAACGGGCAAATGGTGAACGAGCGAACGGCGAAGGGAAATCACGATCGACGAATCATAAAGCTGTTGTAAAGTGGCGCCGCTCAGCGGATGCACATACTATACTTCCTAGTCGATATATAGATTCGTTCGCTATATTATAGAATATCTATATAATTTATATACGCATATATATGTAGATATATTGTGGAAACTGTTGAGGTCCTCAACTTGAGGAGTTGTCAGCCGCCGAGACTAGAGTCTCGAAAGTCGAATCTGATCGGTCTATGTGTGATGTGTCGGATATTTGTACAGATATAGAATATTTAATAGCTAATATGCAGCTGTTACAATTATAAATATAAGTGAGTTTTGTTAACACAATCAAATTCATTTGTATTCACTGTCATTTTTCTCTCCTTTTACAGACCACACATGGTGGAATACTATTGGCAATAATCAGAAGCTGAAGATTTCAAGGTTATATTTTGCTTGTATCCTAGTACAAATGCGATAAATCTACAAAGATGAAAGTGAAACCAAGGGTTTATTTTGATGTTGAAGTGGGTGGTTTACCAATTGGCCGGATTGTTTTTGAACTTTACTCAGATGTATGCCCGAAAACAGCTGAAAACTTTAGGGCATTGTGTACTGGAGAGATGGGACTTGGCTTGTCAACTAATAAGCCATTATGCTATAAAGGCATTGTGTTTCACAGAGTCGTTAAAAATTTTATGATTCAAGGTGGTGACTTTTCCGTAGGTAATGGTACAGGAGGTGAATCAATATATGGTGGAACATTTAAAGATGAAAATTTTATTTATAAGCACGATAAGCCATTTCTATTATCCATGGCAAACCGAGGCAAAGACACAAATGGTTCACAGTTCTTTGTAACTACACAACCTACTCCGCATCTTGATAATGTTCATGTAATATTTGGTGAAGTTATCTCGGGTCAAGAAGTAGTGTCACATATAGAGGGATTACCTGTAGATCGTATGTCTAGACCCTTACAAGACGCAAAGGTTGTTAACTGTGGAGAACTTGTATTAAAATCTAAGCAAAAAATGAAAAAAAAAGAGAAAAGAAAAAGCAGTGTCTCGAGTTCAGAGAGTGAATCAGAAAAAAGTAAAAAAAAGAAATCAAAGAAGAAGAAATGGACTGAAGTTGAAGATTGCAAAGTTCCAGAGCCAAAAAAAAATAAAGCAGTCGACATCCCTCATCCATTAGTATCAACAACAAAAATTGATCCAGATGAAATTCCAGAAATTCCAACAAACAAATTTCTTTATCGAGCTGGTCCCACAAATAATGCCAATCAAAGACAGTATGTACAGGACAGACGACCAGCATTTAAAAAGTCTCCGGGTGGTCGGATCTTCAAAGGACGTGGAATTTGTAGATATCGATCGCTATCTCGTAGTAGATCAAGGAGTCTTACACCTCCTCATTGGAAGCAAGCTCAAAAGAAGACTATTAAATACCCTGAGCTTCCAAAGTTTAAAAAAGTTGAGCAAAGTTCTGATGATGAACCTGATAAAGAACGTGCAAGTGTCCAACATAACATCCAAAACAATGGAAAGTTAAGTGAAAATAACAAAAAGGAAGCAGAAAAAGAAAACACAATCAAGAAAAAAAAGGGATCATATAATAACAGTCCAGAGATAAAAAAACGATCTAGTGAAGAAGAAAAACGGAAATCTGCTCACAGGTCGCGAAGATCATCTGAACGCAATACCGACTCCAAGAATCGTCATCGCGATCGTTCACGACATAATCGTGATCACAAATCTCCTAGTCGAAAATATCGTAGCAGGCATTCACCTCGTAAATCATCGTCACGTTCCAGAAGATCGTCTCGTCGTTCCAATTAAAAGTGCTCTTTATCCAATTTCAATAACGTTTCTACATTTGATGCATCTTTTATTCACATTATAAACGAAATTTAAATTCAATTTTAATATGATATCATAGCTTTTGTAAATATATTATAAAATTTAAGGTGCAAGTTTTCCTAAAACAAAAACATTGATTATTATTCTTGTCTTTACAAACAAATAAATAAATAGATACAAATTTTTTTGTATAATTTCAATTTTAAGATAAAAGTAAATACTGTGAACATAAAATTTCAAATCTTTGTATCATAACTTTAAGTGGTTATTGATTAAATTATAAATATTCAACATAACAATTGTCCAACAGATTTTATTATAAGTAATAAGTTTGACACACATTTATATATTTCTGGCATTAATTATTTACAGTTTTTGTGTGTATATAAAAAATGATTCACAGCTCATAGAGTGTATCCAAAACTATTCAACCACTTAAGCCCTTCGACAGTACCTGCTTGTGGTTTGTATTCTAGACCAATGTAGTCTTTGTAGCCATGTTTCTCAAGTAATGAAAATACATATTTGTAATCTATCTCTCCAACGATATCTGGTTCATTCCTATGTGGCACTTGTGCTATTTGAACATGGCCTAAAAAGAAATAGATGGTAATAAATAATAAATGTGTAGAAAACTGTATTACACAATTTTTAAATATTTGTAAATTTTTGTTACCAATATAAGGAAGATAGTTCTCAATTGAGTTTGTTATTTTTCCCTGAGATAGTTGTAAATGGAAAATATCCGCAAGTAATTTTAAATATGGACTGTTGATCTTTTGTATAACTGTCAAAGCTAAAAAAATGTATTAATTTATTATGCAATATTTTCTTTAGCTATACTATTTTTTAAAAGATACCTTTTTGAAAATTATTCATGAAATAATTAGAGACAGTAATACTGTTTATCGGTTCAATGAGGCCTACAATCTGTTCCGATGCAAACCTGTCAGCAGCATATCTCAAATTGTTTTCATACGTTACATCATTGGCAGATGTTGGATTATCTACTTTACCAGCCATAACGTGAATCCTATTTATTATTGAGATTAAAATAATATTAAAATGATTGTACACCTTTACAAAATTTTGATGTATATGAAATATTTACTTTTTACAATCCAAAGCTTTTGCATATTCTATTGTACACTCGATACTTTTTCTAAATTCTTCTTCTTTTCCTGGAATAGCAGCAAATCCTAGTTCTCCTTTGCTTGTATCACCTGTAAAAATAAAATATTTAAAATATTTAAACTGCTTGGCAAGCATTAGGTTTTATTATGTTCTTCATGCATACCCGTGTAAACATTTATGAGTACTTGTTGAACATTAGCGTTTTTCTTGGCCTCTGCAACTTGTTGCACAGTGAAACCAAGGGGAAATCCACTCTCCACAGCCTTGAAACCTGCATCTTTAGCTAATTGGTATCTGCTTATTATTGATTCCCCTTCTTGGAACATAAATGACAAATTACAAGAGAATTTGTGTGCCATCTTTGCTGGTTTCTGAAAATAAAAGAACATGAAAATGGATTGACTAAAATGTTATGAGGCAGCTTTTAATATGCGTATGAAAATAAGGTGTGCAAAAAAAATGCGGGAAAAAGCGACGCATCATCCTCACCGCTTTCCCTGATACTGATCTATCGCAACCCGTAAATTCGACACCTATTTTTGTTTCCTCTCGTATTCTTTTGACCGTCCTCTCTGAAATTTTCGTGTATTGTGCTGCTCTTTTAGTCGCCTGTCGCAGTGGAAACATGAGAGACTTTTGTCTCGCCTCCAGATCACAGAACTCAATAATCGACCTAATGACTTCGCGCTCTTTATTTCTGATTGCTGTGCCCTTCTTTCTACAGTCTTTGTTGCGATTACTCGTTGATTTGATTTTCGTCGTTGACGACGACGATGCTATTCCTTTACCCGCGTCAACATTTACATCTCGATCCTCGCTGACGGTGTAGATGAAATCTTCAAGGTCTGATTGCAATTGTTGCTGCAGTAATTTTTCTTCTTCTTCTTCGTCTTCTACTACTAACGGTTCACGCTGATAATTATTTTTTATACCCGATGTTTCCTCGAACTTGATGAGTAACTGATATGGTTCTTCCAGCTTAATAGAAAAATCGTTATCAATATCTTCATCTACGATATCGGCGTCGCTCTCAGTACTCATGGTATCGTGCACAATTTTTTCAACCACATATGCGGGGCCACTTGTTTTCAACTTTACTCCCTATTGCCTATTGTCTATTGTTACAGGTTATAACCTCTTTTATTATGTATATATATACCTTTTCGCATGCGTATATATATATATATATATATATATATATATATATATATATATATATATATATACAGCTATAGCTGTATAGCTATATGAACGGAAACGGCTCTCTAATAGCAGTACGTATACGCGCAACAGATCAAGCGCTGCGTCTTCTGCTTCTGTTGATGTTTTCATTACTATAGTAATATTTATAAAGATTCATTAGAATTGTTCAAATACATGCGAGTGTATTATGTCGATTTCTACTAATGAAAATCGAGCCGCATTCGTGAGTCCGCACAAATATCGAGATTTTTTATCTATGGTCAATATGCTTTGAATACATATAAAATGCATAAATTGCGAAAAATTTCATTCGAATAGTAATAGCTAAAGATAAAGAGATTCTTACTCACTTGTAACGTTGTAACATCGAGTTACGACTGCCAGCAAAGAGAAAACTAACCGCCACTATCAGAGCGAGCCGAGTTAAGTACACATTCCCCGTCTCCTTGCAGAGGCAAAAACATTGGAAACTTTATTATATTACTAGCTTATAATCATTATTATTGTTTTGCATCGGCAAAGTAGAAATTCTTTTTACTAACTGCGCCGCGCTCTCGTTTCAAAAGGAAGTTGCATTCCCATTCGTAAAATAAAAAACGAATTTGATATAGCAAATTTGATGTAACTGAGCAAATACATCCATGTCGCAAATATTGGTAGCGAAAAACACGCGATTTCACAACGAATAGGAAACCTTTGCAAGTAGCACATTGCTAGGGGACTACTAAACGACTGAAAGATAATTAAATCATACTATCAAAGTATGCAACAAAACAAAGTATAGGAATACGCATAGGTTTATTCCCCCGAGAGCCAATCATTGAATTTTCAAGCCGCAAAAAAATATACGGCGTGCAATTTGCTATTTATTGATCTTGAACGTAATCGCTTCTGTTACTTTTACTGTATTATCCGTAAATAAAATTGTAGTATTATTGGCAAAAAAGTAATCTTTCCGCAAATATTTAACGAGATCCAACACCTATGGCAGTCGATGCAGGTGTATAGATTATTACTGTATGTATCTATATATATTAAAACACTAGCTATTGCGTGTATGTAGTATCGATCGGGTAAGTTTCCGTCGGTCGACGATAGAATCGCATAACGTGTATATTTACTACGAGTGCAAGAGAGACAGTAAGAAAGTCTCTCTCTCTCTCTCTCTCTCTCTCTCTCTCTTTCACATACCTAGTCTTGAAGTACAGTTCGCGCGCGCGCGCGCGCAACACACCCCCACCTTTTCTTCAACCACGACGAGTCGCGACGAGCCGACGAGCAACCCTGCTGTTGCTGCTGTCGAGAGTATTGCCTGCTTCATGAAACTCCATCTGTTCATGTGTACCAAGATATACGTACGTATACTTATATCATTTACTAGTTTAAGTTTTGCTTTTGATTAGGTACGAGCTCAGATTTACCAAAGGGCTTAACCCTTAAATTTAATAGGTTCTTCCTCTCATTACGCAAACACACACACACACACACACACACACACACACACACACACACATATTTGTATACGCGCGTAAGAGTACCCATCATGGTTGCAAGTCGTGTCGTCAGCTGGTTGAGGATCTATCGTTTGCGAGTGTGTGCCTTGCATGAAATATTTTTTTACGATATTTTTCATCTTTTAAGCAATAAGTGCAAATATAACAGTGGGCTGAATAATGGGAAACGGCTTGTGATGTTGAGAGTGAATAAGTGAGCAAAGGAGTTAGTGAAAAATATAGGACTCAGGTATGTAATTCGATACTTGAAATACCAAAAATGTTCTTCGATCTACTCTCGATGATAATTCAATCGACAGCGTAGTGCTAGGTGATGATCGTATTAGACATATATAACGTCGTACTTACTACGTACTTACGCGTTTTTGACGTGCATTTATACGTGTATATAACTTTCGTGATATACACAGCTGAAGGTTAAATATAAAGAAATATATATAGAACGCGAAGTTAATGTTAGTTAATGTTAATGAATTTTTTCTGCTACAAATATTCACTCCTACGAAGTAAATTCTCTTCGGGTGATCAATATGTTTCAGGCTATTTCATGACGATCCGTCGCGGTACACACACGTATATTATATATAGTTCTACACTCCGGGGTGATGACAACGGAGATGTATAAAAAAGCCTGGCTGATTCATGCGGCAAGCAATGTTGTTATTTTTAACGATCACTCTCTACCAGTATATGTTAGACTTGTAGTTGGTATTTGTCGAATGAACGAAAATTCTCTAAGATTCATTCCTTACATATCTTCAACAAAACCTAGGGAGATGGTATTTTTTCTAGTATATGTAATTACTTATATTCTAGGATATATAAAACATAATAACACTACATATTCGTTTGCAAATCATTTTGCGTTCAAGCTTGATGCTAATTTTTCTTATGTCACGGATCTTTTCAATTCGTCAGCTTATCGCGCAGAGTTTGACTTGCATATGAATGAGAAAAATGTTTGCGCGGTTGCGTCGGACATCGCAATACGATTTTCATCCTCTTAGATGAATTATAAATTATTATCGATAATAACCTGCCGAGTATATTCGCAATATTGTCTGATTTACAAAGTTGTTCGTCTACTTCTCGAAGTCAAAATATCATTAGGATGAAAATTCTCTTTCTCAAATTTTACAGCTCAACATTCCCCAACTTCCTTTGCTTCATATAAATCCACGAAGAAGAGTGACTATAAATTGGAGTGAAAAACGTAGGGGTTAAGAAGAAGACGCAGAGACAGAGAGAGAGAGAGTTGCAGTGGGGCTGCGGATCGAGGAGCTGCGGATAAATCTTGTCTTGCGAATAGAGCTGCCCCGAGGCACCCACGAAGACAGTCCAATGTATCCCGGTTCTCACGCCGGAGGCTCTGCAGCGAGTAGTAGTAAGAAGAATAAGAAGAATAGCGAACTGACCAAGCGTCATTGCCGCGAGAGCAGGAGTTCTTGGACCAAAAACTCTTATAACGTCGGATCGTCGAAATGTCGTTACCGCGGGAGTGGAGCCTCAACCATCAGGTGGCACTGCAGCAGCAACAGCAGCAGCAGCAACAACAACAACAGCAACAACAGCAACAGCAACAGCAACAGCAACAGCAACAGCAACAACAACATCATCATCATCATTTCCATAATCAAAATAATGAGGAACTCGAGGGTAGGCACAGTTCGATCGACGACAGGCCCTTCGCCAATTTCAATCAGCCGAACATCCAGGCATCGTCCCAGGAAGTGGTCGGACAGAACGTCATCGATGAGAATATGAACCAGCATGCTAATCAATTAGGCTCTTTATTTTCCATACACTCTGCGCCCGTTTACGATGTTTGCGCTGTCGGGAACAATTCACCGAAGAGGTATGTGTTATTGCAGTTAATCATATGTTTATTGGCTTAGTAAAATTTTGTTAATTTTATTACGTACTATTCAGGAATATATTTTTTTAAAGTCATACTAAACTTTTCTTATGCAACGGTTGGGCTATTAATGTTTTTAGGATCAACTACTTTATGTCCATTTTTAACGTTGATTTCATAAGCTAGTAAGCTAGTGAAACAAATATAATAGGAGTATGAACAATGTATTAAATGTAGTTACTATACGCTCTACACTGTCTATTCTTCAATAATGTAAAAGTTTAAATCTTTTCACTATTACATTGTTTTATTATCATCTGTTTCGATTCGTTTTTTATTTTTTCTATAAACAGATGATTAATGGTTGAAACGCAAGAGTATCATTTTTTTTATATTAATTATTTATTATGTTTATTATTATAGAGAAAAATTACTTGGAAGAAAATTGTAGGATTTTTTATTTGACCTTAATCTTGAGCTTCTAGAACATTTCTAGACAAGGTCAAGCCTAGTTTCCGGCATTAAACAAGACGAAGGTTAAGATTAAGGTCAAACGAAGGTCATCCCAAAGTCACCATTAAATGCCCAGGAGAACATCTTGAATTTTTAGCCGAGTAATATTTTTGTACGAATATAATGAATTTCAGCCACTATCATCACGAATACCGACCAGCTTCGCTCGTTGTGCAAGTAACGGCGACCTCGAGTCCTATAGTACCGCCACACCTTAGCCCACCCGAGACCTTAGATGACGAAGACAACGATAACTTATTGACCATTTCGTCGCTTACTGCTCGGCCACTTATCGCGAAATCTCGCGAACTCGGTAAACCAACTCAGAACCGATCGACTGCTAGTGCTCGAAAGAAAGCTAAACGTCAAGAAGCCAAGCGACGAAAACGACGTCACAAGAAGCTTAATTTTGAACCTTTGGACGGAGGGTATGGATGGGTTGTTGTATTTGGAGCATTTCTTGTGCAATTCTGGGTCGCTGGACTCGTTAAGTCTTACGGACTGCTCTATGTCGAGGTCATGGAAACATTCACTGATTCATCAGCTTCCGTGGCTTCTTGGATCCCAGCTATTTTATCCTGTTTATGCTTGGCACTTGGTAAGTCGTTTAATTTAGCGTTAAATAAATCTATCAGATGGAAGAAACATTGACGCTTATTTCAGCCCCCGTAACGAGTATGTTGAGCCAAAAGTACAGCTGTCGAGTGGTAGTCTTCGTTGGCGGAGTCTTTTGCTCCTTGGGTCTGATCATCAGTTACTTTGCAACCAGTTTGTTACATCTCTTGTTCACCTTTGGTGTTCTTACGGGTATAGAAAGAGTGAATTCTGTTGGAATCGCACGATACGTTTTATTAAGTAGAACCGTCATTTGTTTAAAAGGTATTGGAGGTGGTCTGTCAACAACGCCAGGTATAATCCTAGTTTCGCAGTACTTCGATAAACACCGAGCCTTGGCCAATGGTATTTGCGTCTCGGGTACAGCGGCTGGTAGCTTCGTTTTTCCGATGCTGATCGAATATCTGGTAGCGAATTTCGGCTTTCACGGTACCCTCCTCATTCTCGGCGGTTGTATGCTTCACGTTTGCGCTAGCGCCAGCCTCTATCGACCCCTCGAGATGAACTATCCCATGAAACTCGAGCCCGAAACGAAAGAACAGAGGATCGATGCTCAGCGAGATCTGCAACAGCCCTGTACCGCTAAGAGACAAAAGCTAGAGATGCTCTTCGCTCACGATGAAACCTCTAAAAATAATATGCTGAACGAGCTCTTTCATCAAAACGTTCACGTCAACGGTAAGGACGGTTAGATAAGGCATTACGGCGCGTTAGGTATATACGGATTAGGTATGTACATAAATACGGATCTGACGATTGTTCTTCAGAGCTGACTATCGATTTGCCGGACAGCGAAGAGGAAAAGGACATCATGGGCGAAGCACTGAGCATGAAGCCAATTTCAAAGATTCGAAGCTCGAGTATTCTACACAGCGTTGAAGACTTGTCCACTGACTCGACATGTTTCTATAAGTCGCGCTCTTCCCAGAGGTATTTATCCAATCGTTTCATTACTTGAGATTACTTCAATCAGTATATACATTGCATTGAGCGCATTGCGTTAGTTCCTTAGATCTGATTTGCCTAGATTTCGACGTTTTCATTTGAGCTACGTTTTAGATCTCTGCGTGCCTCGGCTCTCGCCGTCTGCCCGTATACCTCTAGTACAAGCGCTCGGGACAGTGGCGGCGACGGAACAACGGTCTCGATCCAGCCATCCAGCCAGCATCCGACCAGCATTAGCCTCACCGCCGAGCAGTGTGCCTCGAAGGAGTCGCTGCCCCAACGATTGACGCGTTATATTGACCTGAGCTTGTTACGCGATGCCCAATTTATAATGATGTGTCTCTCGGTCACTCTCATGTCAACTGGCAGTCCCTATATGCTCTACTATCTTCCGGCTTACGTCAATGCCAAAAGCTACACTAAAACTGAAGCCGGTTATCTCGTAGCTATATCGGCGGCCTTCGATCTTTGCGGCAGACTTGGTCTCGGCTGGCTCAGCGATTTGCAATTGTTCGATCGTAGGAAAGGCTATATTGGCAGGTAAGCGGGCGCGCTGTTTACATTGTTTTTCTCTTGCGTAGAGATCGACTCGTAGAGTCGTATTGATTTTCACTACTTTTCTTTCTCCGCAGTATCGTCGGAGCCGGTGTCGCAGTTCTGGTTATCCCGTTCGCTCATTCCTTTTACGTACTTGCCTGCAGTGTAGGCATGTACGGCCTCTGCCTCGGCTGTTGGTTCCTGCTGGTCCCCGTGCTCCTAGCCGATCAGTATGGTACCGATAAAATATCATCGAGCTACGGTCTCGTACGCATGTTCCAGAGCATCGGAGCTATCACCGTGCCCCCCCTTGCGGGTACGCTTATTTTCATTTTCAAAATAATAATAGAAAAAAATCGAAAAAAAAATCGAAAAAAAAATCGAAAAAAAGGTTAATCCATGTTCTCGTGTCGATCCCCGAGAACATACATATAGAACATACATATCTATACACTATGGGTATAATATAGTGTATAATGTATAGGCAATAGAGAGTTGATTAAGCAGCACTCACAAGATTAGCGCAATATTCTATATTGTCCATTTTGGCCCTTATAATTGGACTAAACGTGCAATCTACGTTACATTAATCCAATCTGTACTAGTCACGCACATCGCATAATGATATGAATTTTTTATATAATTTCGTATAAAGTTTATATGAACTAGTATTCGCATGACGATATATTTCTCGCTATTTTAGCCAAGATCAAGACTAAAATGCACACGCGATTCCCATGAGATGGATAATCATCCTATACTGCTTTTTTTGTTACATTTAAACGTCGCTCTGTTTTATGTCGCTTCCATTTGCGGAGCTAATCGGCGACGGAGCCGTGCGATATGCGTGGTTAATAGAGCACGCGATTGATTAAATTCAGTGATGCTTGTTGCGTCAATCGGTTGAGACCAGGAATCGAACCCGGGAGTACCGGATTTCGATACCGACACTCTACCGAATGAGCCATCACAAAGCTCGATTAAAAAATTCTTTCGTTTGCTTTATTTATTATTCTATAGGATTGTTAATTAATGTTTTGCCAATTTGAACTTGTGACTGTCCTTCAGGATTCATGCGGGACGTGACCGGCAGCTACAACATCTGTTTTCTGTTCATGGGCTCGTGCATGGTACTTGGAGGCATACCACTTTTACTCGTATCCGATGACTCGTCCGCCAACTCCAGTAATAAGAAACTGCCGGAGCCCGAGGGCATTGCGGATGCATCGAGTAAAACCGACTGCAAAGACGTCGCCGCCGTGGTTTCGATCAAAAACTAATCCGGTGACTTGGAGCGCCATTGGACGTATAATAAAATTAATGGTGCATGCAAGATTAATGCCATCAAACGATGATGCTCTTGTGAATGTTGGAGTCGATTTCGTTTTTTCCTAAATGTTCGATGATTCCATCGCATGTCCCTGTAGAAACTTTAGTTCTGTAATTGAGAATTAAGTGTCATTATAACTGACAGTGAGAAACTATTGATGTTGCGCGAACTATGCGATAGAGAATGAAAACACGAATGGAGTTTAAATGCATTCCATTATTTACAATTAACTGAACATTTGAATTCGTCATTGCCTTGCGCGATGCAAGATTCGGAAAAAGAACAGAAATAACTACAGACTAACTACTAGTAGTTAGGCAGACAAGGTCTACTATTGTTATTATTTATATAATTAAACAACGAAATGGAATTGTTTTATTTGCTCAGTTCTGAAACTGTATTCAAAGTTGTCTCGCAATGAATTCGAGTAAACCCTTACGTACCAATAAGAAAGTGTGGAAAATACATACAAGAGGATTTATTGAATGGATTTATTGAATATGGATATCTTAAAAGACCTATAGATAAATGCAAATAAACGTGTACTAGAATTTTCAAGGTTCTACGTTAATTCTGACGAATGATTTACAGATTTAGTTCAACTCGGTTGTAATTTCGAGTTTATCTAAAATGACAGTGATCGAAAAGCTTGTAAAATACGTTCTTCGATCATTTGTAAATCCTTCTCGGCTAAACGCAGCCTCATTCTTTACATACATCTCTATGTAAAAAGCCATCTTTTTAAGCCAGATACTTCGAAAATGCGTTGATCAACAAAAATGTCAACAAAGGTAACCGTTTTTTCCTGGCAGATCGTTAGAATTGTGGATAAAGTTACCAGAACTTATTTTAATAATGTCATTCGCTGTTGAAATAAATAGGTCTTAAGTGTTAACCGTTGTAAAAAGCATTACACGAGATTTATACATAATGAAATCATAGAAAAAAAGAACTATATATTCGTCCAGAAATAATTCGAACAGAGTCAGTACATAACAAGGCAGTCTTATTATTTCCTTTATTCTCTGTATATTTTCATTCCTATCGAATGATTTGTTCCTCATTTTAAAATCAATGCGAATTTTACAAATATGGAATAAATTCTTTATACAATCCGTTGAGATGTCAAAATCCTTATAAAACAAGAGTTTCAGCGATTTATGCAAAAGGTGTTGGAGCCTGTTATATTCTTCGCAGCGATAAGTGCATAGAAGAAGACTATATGAATTTTCACGATAAATAATAAATAAAATAAAAAAATTCTTTGACATTCGCAGCTAAGAACATTCAAAGATATTGTTTCGACGTTTCAGAGAATATCAATGACACACCCACGCACATGTGGGTGTGCGTATATATATATTCCAGGTGCGTTTCCGTTTCTGCAGACTTCTGTAGTTTTAGCTGACGAAGGGAACACAGTCACGTTCGTTGGCAATGGAAAAGAAAAGCAACGTTAGAAGATATGTATCTGTAATCGTCTTTCAGTTGCTATACCCTGATAAAACATGTTATTTTAGATAAGAAGTGCTCGTTTTTGTGCTCGTTTTTGTCCTCGTGCGTATGTTTATGCGAAGAAAGCTTGAAATAATATATGTCCGCGAGTTAATCGAAAGAAAGTATGATTCTGTATTTGCATTGTGTTTAAGCAAGCATATGCCGTAGTCAAAAGTTCTTCTCCAGGAATCGCGTTTTTCCCTATCATATACATATAACTATGCAAGAGAATTCAATTGCAAATTCATTGTCAATACAGACAACTGCCGATCAATCAAACAAAATCCGCCAAAATTTTTCTTATATCCAGCGCAATTTTCTTATTATGTATACGTACACTTACGTATAACAGTCGCGAACGTATGCTTGAGTGTGCATTTGACTAAATATGTAATTATTCGTAATATATTAGTATAAATTTGATGATTTACAAGCCCACAAGACTCTGTTGCTCACGTAGAGAAAGTATTATTTTCAAACACGCTGTACAGCTATTGTCTGGATTGACTCCTTTAAGACGTTTTTACCACTCCCTCATTACCACTTTGGCATAATAGACACTGAACTTTTGAGATGAGCATTTTCTGGGTATATACAATCTATTTTCACTACAAGCGAAATGCACTTTAGTAACGTAAGAGAAATCATTTGTAACGGTCATTTTTGTATTGCTCTTGTGTAAAATGAGGAGAAAAAATAAGAAAAAATAACAAAGTTGAGAAGTTTTTGAATGCGCGAAGCCAATTTCCACGGAGGCCTTCACGTATATCAGCTTGAGTTTCTTATTTTTCCGTTTTTTATTTCTATTGAATAAATTAACTATATAAGAAGTAAAAAAGATGTTTAAACGAAAGTGAAGTAGAAAGCCGAGGAAAGTAGAGAAAAAGGCGCAAAGAAGCGTTTGCATGTTTAGGATGACCTTAATGGCTGTGCTGATAGGCGAGAAATCAAGGTGGGATACCACCAATTTTAACGAGCTGACTCTGTTAATTTGATATCCTTTGCAATGCGCATTTATATACTTAGATCGTACAGTGCCCGTTCGCGCGATGGCTTTAAGTTTTGAACGAGTGCCTGATGCTTTATAAGCTTGAAAATCTAATATGAATAAATTCAGCTGAACAATATAATATATATATATATATCAATTCAATTAAGGGCTGTCATTACACTTATTTCTCCTCAGAAACAAACGAAATTCTAAAATTGTAACAAGTCTATCACTTTTTTTCTTCAAAGCATATTAAAAGCATTGCTTAATATAAGGTTATTATAAGGTTAAATTATACTGGAAATTCTCAAGTTATGTGATTTCTAGGCCATTTTGGGCCGTCAAATAGAAATCCAAATTTTCTGCACATATATCATTATCGTATACACAAATTCATTTATTCGAAACAAAATAATACTGTTATTCGATAGCATAAAATGACAGAGAAATAACATCGCATTGAATTTTATAATTCATCAATTGTCCTGTTTTAAGTTAACTAAGTTTTATAAAATTATGTTTTTATGTTATTGACATACTTTTCAGAAAAAAAGTTTATAATAATTCATAATAATAGGAAATTTTAGCGTACGAACATTTAAAGTTCCGTGGGTGGTGCGGGGGAGAACAGCAGGTGGTAGTGGGGGGAATACACGTAAACCCCATTTAATGAGAATTGTATTTATTTTAAAATACTTTTTTTACTTCGAAGACTTTCAATGTTTGTGCATATTTCGAATAATTTTTATGTTCAAGTCTAAGCTTTAAATTATAATGATTATTGATCTATAACAATTTGCATAAATATTTCCTACGGCGATAGGGAATATTATGCAACTCTGTCAAGCTAGATTGTCTGTAAAAAGTGATTTTTATAAATCTCGATGAACGGGTTGTGCTTCGAAAGAGATAGTAAGAAAGAATTTGTAAATTTTTGTTTTTGACGTTTGGATCTTTGGTGAAGAAATGAACGAGAAGACACTCTTTCGTCGTAAACACGGCAAATATGTATCTTCGAGTAAAAAAAACTTGCTATTGCATATGACGATAAATCGGTGGATAAGAATGTTAATTTTATCTATTACACTATACAATAGGTTTTTCATTTTGCATGTACTGTAGATAAATTACAAATAAAAATACATAATAAGTCTTTCTAGAAGGTATTAACGAAACATGATCTCGAATCGGTTTGATTATCATTTGAGATTGAAGAAAGACTCAATCAAAATCGATATACTTGACATGTATAGAAACGAAATTCGTGTTATAAGGAAGTTCAAACTTATGAGATTGATGATTTTTTCTTCCCTACGAATAAAAAAAAAAGACTCAGCGAATTTATTTTTATATACAAGTTATAATAATATATCTATTTTGTATGTGTATCTTGAGTCGGGAAATCATGACCTATGCATTGTAATCTAAAACCTGTATTTATGGCCGTACGTATTTGTCAGTATGAAAAGGTGTATTGCCGTGATTACGAGTGAAACGAATGGGAAAGCGTGATTTTAGCAAAGATGAGAGGCACTCGTGCGCAGCACGCTCGAATACAGCGATGGACCTGAAATAAAATGCCTCTTTACGCGTCGGTCCTTTGGTCCTTGAGTTCGAAGCAATAAAATATACAACATAATTTGAAGTAAACTTATACTCAAAAGAAATATAAATAAATCAGATTTGCCGATAAAGGGTATAAAAAACACGTGCAGTCGATTCACTCGGCATTCCGAACATTTTTAACGTTTAAACTTTACCGTGACACAACTTTTACGTGTTGCGCATAACAAACTGTATGCGCAACTCCTATGTGTCACTTAGGAGAGATAATAAGAAAAAAAGTACTCTGCGGTTCTTTTTTTGAGCACAGAGTATAACTTCGATAAGAAAACAGTTAGAATTGCGAGCCCATCCCTCCACCTCCTTTTATTACCTATTGCTATTTCGCCCGTTTTCGAACTTCCGGGATTTACTTTATGTATGCCAAGTGGACTTCCCGAACACTTTTCTTTCAGAGCGCGAATTCATTTCAAAGAGAAATAGAGAAAATTTATGATTATAAAATAATAACGAGGTTGTTCGATGAAACTTGTGTTGTGTGCATTTGCATTTCTCTCGAGCAGTTATAACTTTGCAGTATATTTGCTATTTATTTATCTATATATATGTGTGTGTGCATATATATATAGAGAGAGAGAGAGAGAGAGAGAGAGAGATAAATAAATTGAGCTGGACGACGAGTCGACGATGCGTAAATAAGAAAAATATGTGTGAGTTGATCGTGCAGATCGCACTCTTGCAATGGCGTCTTTGGCACAGGGGCGTTCAACGGATAGGGCACTCTCTGACTATTGTCTAAGTATATAAAATGAAAAGAAAAATTTATGAAATAAAAAAAAATTCAAAATATCAATCGCATAGTGCTGTCTTTTTATTACCTCCGTTCGCTCGTCGGCGATAACACGTCAGCGAGATTTTGAGGTTAAAGTGACGTTGAATGTTTTGACGAAGCAAACAAATATTGGAAACCTATGGAACAATGAGTAATCGAGCCAAAAGCTGCCTGCGTGAAAATTGGAAATTTCAATGGGCAAGACCACAGGCGGATCTAAACGTATTGATCAAATGTATTGTCCCTGGCCCTTTCACGCGTCCCATGCTCGTAAAAGCACAGCCCTACTTGCCGCGAGATTCATGTAGAAATTGCGTCGATTCCCGTTTGAGAAGATCGAGAAACGGAATTCCGGACCCGTGGTTGGAGTACCTCAACTGGAAGCAGCACAGTAGTGCGACGGGACCAACGATAAACAAAGATAAGAAGCTTACGAATCTGATCTGGACGGAAAAAAGGCTCGCTTTGGTGCAGGGGATACCCGATCCTTGGAAACAAGGTTATATTTATCATGTACAATCTAAGTCGAACTTTTTTCGCTTCATTTCTCGAATTTGTTCACAGATAGCTTCGAGCAGGTCTGCAAGTGTTGGAAATCAGTGGAGAGAGACGAACGAGCCTCGGTGCCTAAAAAAGCGGCGAAAAGCTGTAAGACCAGTACAGCAGCTAGATCGTCGAAAGTTCTAAAGTTGGGCGAGCAAAAGTTTGCCAAACTCCCTACGCTTTCTGTTAGCGATACGCGCTCAAAGGATAAACTCTTGAGCAATTTTCAAAAACTCCACGACAGTCTGAAAGAGTTCGACGCTCAGTTGAAGTCAAAAGCCTACGAAAATAAGACGAGAAGAATGAAAGATACCGAGAACATAACGATAATAAGTCATTTGTATTCGGATCAAAAAATACCGGTCAAAAATACCTACGTAGACAATCTTGAGCCGCGGAAGATTTACGGTTCTGAGAATGGCAAGAAGAAGAAAACGGAAGAACGTAAAGTGAGCCATTCCAATTCAAAAGCTAGAGAGAAGAGGAGATTTTCGCATTGTCCTGGCAAATGCGGAGATCGACTATTCGAAAATTCACTCGAAGAAAGCAGCGGCTGTGGTTGCAAAGGCAACCGAAGAATATGCCGAATAATACCGAGCATTCCTTCTGCCGCGAACGATTACGAACGAGCCACAAACTTCAAATCTTTCCTAAAGGAGATCAAAAGTAGAATCGAAATCACGAAAAAAGCTCTCGAGTCTCCGCACTTGTTGTCCGGCACCGAAATAGTCGTAGAAGATTTCACGGACGCGTCATCGATACGAGACCGGCGAAAGGCAAACGATTCCATTTCCAACTTCAAAACAGAAAATCATAATCCCGCCTGTTCTAGTCCGGGAGCAATGGAATTTCAAGCTGGAAGAAGCAATGGAGTTTCCGCTAATGATATCGCGAAGTACCGATGCTGATACTTTTTTTCAGGAATTTATACCTCGCAAGATTGTTCTTGCGGCCAATGAGGTTTGCGATTTCAAGTGTTGCTATCAGACCGATTCTTCGCGGCACGGCAATGCTCGCACAAACGTCGATGAGGAAAAGTTAATCCCATAGAGTCTTATTGCGCGAGAAAATAATAAAATAACGCACACACGCACGCAATATATATATATATATATATATATATATATATATTTATATATATATTTATATAGCGAATTCGTTTTTTTCTTTTGCGCAACGAGTTAGATAAATTGCTCGCGAAGGATTATCGAAAAATGAATTGTTCGCACTTGAATTAGTTTGCGTCGTATCAATCGTCTTTGAGCACTTGAAAATGTTGTTTTGTCGCTCATTTTCAAGTACCTATGAGCTAGATGTTGAAGCTCGCGCTAGAGAGCGCGTGATGCTCGCTGCGATAATGAAAAGTAATTTGTTACGTAACCACGATAGCAAAAATTCCTTTCGATGCAAATATATTTTTATAACATATAAAGAATTGATTCCTCTAAAATATATACGAGCCGATGATGAAGTTGAATAACAGCTTGTCTGCACGTATTCAATTATTCCACTATTATTCAGGGACAATTCTATTAGATTTTTTTTCGTCTCTTCTTACGTGTACACGACGTTTACCATACACATATTTATAAAAATAGTTTACTGTAACGCACAATTAAACTGTTTTTCGCTGAAATTCAAACTCGAAGGTTCTGTTTTTGCGCAGTCCATTGATGGAACTTGATGAAATTTGAATATAGTTTGCATGTCGTCCTGTACACTTATACAATATTGGGTATGTGATACTGTTAACTTTTATCTTACGTAACTTACAGGCTATGAACTGTTACAAAAAGATGAAGCCATTCACTAGTTTATCAATGACTGCCTATGCTTGTATAATAGGTAAAATTGATTTGAAAGAATCCCTTAGCCAGGAAACAAATTAGTCTATTAAGGTATTCGCTGCAACCATCCACGTGATTCGCGTCCATCTCTAATTGTTTATCATCCGGACTGCAGCGAATCAATGACGATTTCCTTCTTCCAACTGCTTGACTCAGTGAACGATTCAAAAGAAAAAAGCTGAATATGTCGGTTCGTACCGGATACGAGTACGGACACGAGGCTGAGACATTGTGCTGTAGCCGTCCTTTTTTAGCTAACTCGTTGAGAAGGTAATTGAAACTGTGTGCAGCAGTACCGTGTTCTGTGCATTATATGCGAGCTAACTTCATTTTATCGCTTGTTTCTTCTCTCTCTCTCATTAAGTACAACAGCAGTTTTGAAATTTAAGCGAGACTAATTTTTATAACGACATTAATTGCGCACTTGAACACTCTCTATCTCACGCTTAATACGTCAATATAAAATAGATTTTTAACTATATTTAAAATTATATGAACGCGTTGAGAGAGAGAGAGAGAGAGAGAGACAGACAGAGTAATAAATAACAATTATGGGAACGAGAAAATAGGACAAGTCGATTATAATCGAGGAAAAACAAATCTACTTTCAAATATTTATTATATAGCCGTTACATAAAGTTAAACGAGCCGGATTGCAAACAAGCACTTGATTTGATCGATGTGACAGTCAGATATAAATTCTGACGATTGAAATGCCGTGTCTTACTCAAATACGCACGATGTGCTCATTCTTACACTAAATCATTCGATTATTATCCTGGAAAGAAAATATTTTTTCTTCGACTCTTATGTAAATAGCTTGGTTGTTAGAGTAGACTTCTTTTGTCCGTATATTGCTTTTTCGATCCTATTGTTTTCTATTCTTACGAGATTTAACACAACTCAACAAAACATGTTATACAAATTAGAAGTATGTACCGCTATTGTTTGGTCTTCAGATCGACGAACAAGTTATATTCTAATTGGACTGCTGGTACCATACTGGCAAATTGGGACTAGAGCTTGAAGTTTGTTTAGAGCTTGAAGTTGCCAATGCAATGAAAAGCGTGTTGAAAATCAATCAAGACAATGACAAATATGCCCTTCTATATGAAAAAAAAAAAAAATATTAATAACAATAAGTTTGTCGTAAAAATATAAAAATTGTTTTCCAATGAAATATAACGAGCGTTTGACTGAAACGTGTACTGACATGTAAAGCGTAGAATGCTGAGAAGAAATGCGAGTTGTCCTGGTAAAAGTGTCATTGTGCATTATTATTTTATTTGTTAAATAATGATTTTTTCCAAGGGGAAAGAAATGAGTTTTTCAGTTTCTACGCATCGAGTTGAGAACAAGTCCGGTATTATAGGTAATTCCGACTTTGACGAAGTTGATGTACAGGTTATGCTTGCGATTAACGCGCGTGTGTCCTAAGTAATCGAATAAATAAACGAAGGCAATTTCACTGCTGGACGTCGGCGTGCTGCTGTAGCTGAGAAATGCGTACGCAGCACATATAGAGCGCATCGGACAAGGAAAGACAATGATTGCTAAGGGGAAGCGACATGCCGAGAGAGAAAGAGAGAGACGAAAGAATACGCGTTACAGGGTTCATTGCCTTGGCCAAGCGCGTCTCTTCTCTCCACTCTTCGGCATTCGTTCGCGATGTCAAATGATGAGCTTTGTCAAAAAGAGGAAACAATTCGTTCAATTCTATACAACAGCTGTGCATTATTATATACGTTATACGCGAAAGAAAGAAAGAACGTACGAAAGTAAACAACCATTTGGTCGAACGAATCATTCTTCTATATATACATGATTCAAGTTTTCTTTGCGTGCGTGTCCTTGAGTTCTGGGCGGAAATCCAAATGCCTCGCCTCGACTTTTATCTTTATCAATGACGTTTACCAATGACGTTTACCAATGACGTTTACCAATGACGTTTACCAATGACGTTCACCAATGACGTTCACCAATGACGTTTACTAATTACTGTACAAGCGTATATCGCGAAGTTGTCTTTCGAGAAAGAGAGAGAACCATTGCGACAATAAAAAAGAATAGCCCGAAACGTATATCGCGCTCCCCCTTTTCGAAGCTGTGAAAATTCCACTGTGCCATCTCATCTGATTCTCCTCGTAAAGGAAATCTAGTAGACCAAGAGATGTTGTATTAATATTAATGAGACCGTAAGCAGTGATCTCATTTTCAACGGCACATCTTACAGAGTTGGATATAGAGTGGCGGCTGCGCGCGCCATGCAGGTAAACAAGCCGTGCATTCGCGCGTTTGCGCGTTTCGCAGCTCCCGCAGCTCCCGCAGCTCCCGCAGCACCCGCAGTACTCGCTGTACTCGCTGTACTCGCTGTACTCGTACAGTTAGACGAGAAAGAGTGGGAATAGAGCGGGGGCGTGGAGAAGGGGGATCGCGGCCCGGTCGAGAGGAGAGGGAAGGGAAGGCGCCTCGGTCGGTCGCGCACCTCGACAGACTGGCACAGCTGATCGTCGAACCAGTCGTTCGTCGCCGAAGCGAGGTCTTCGTTCGACTTGCGTGTACGCGCGCGTTCACTCCTCGCCCCGGCACACCGCGTTGACTCGTCCGCGTGCCTTCCGCACTACTGTCAATAGTCGCAAACAAGTCTACTCTATATAACTATAGAACTACTGTATAGAAATAATAATAAGCCACTCGGCGTACGAGTAGCTCATTATCATAGGCTAATAATTATCAGAGACTAGTCGTCAGAGGCTAGTCGTCAGAGGCTAATCGTCAGAGGCTAATCGTCAGAGGCTAATCATCAGAGGCTAATCATCAGAGGCTAATTATGAGAAGCTAATGCCCGAGAAAGAAAGTTCGCCTAATAAATATCTGTTAATATCACCAAGCAGCAGGCGGACCGCAGTATCGAACAATCTCTGGAGGCAGATCTATAGGTTAGGAGAGCTTTTGCAAAGCATCGGAGGATCGATTTTTCCGAGAGCTCGTTCGCAAAGTACACAAGTTGGTATATTTTTAGCAGATGACGTCGGCGCACTGCCGAACTTCCAGCTGACTATACACAGTGCTGGTCGAGAGAATTCAGCATTCAAGGCATAGAGCGCGCGCGCGCGCGAAAGCAAGAGAAAACAGTAAGCACTAGAGATTCGAAGCTGTACACACCGTCGAAGGGGTGTCTATGTGCGGGTCAAGGTGTGTGTGCAGTCTCTGCCAGTGTCGGGGTGGAAAGGGCAGCCGCGCGCGACCGCCGCGTACTGCCCATCAACGGCACGCTCAGCAGCTGCGACAACAGCAGGAGCTGCGAGGAAACGAGACTATCTGACAGGAGTTGAGGCCCCCCTTCCCAAGGTGGGCATGGGTCGCTGCTTAGACATCCTTCGCCGGATCAACAAGTCTCCTTTGCTTGCGAGCTCTCGCGCTCGAGTTTAAACCGACGCAAGGATTCACCTAGACTGATTACTTCGTACAATACGTACAGACATCGGACGACGTCTCTTTAGGACATAACGATCTGGTATCGTTAGTATCCAATAGCATCTACTCTGCCTCATCTTGTCAATACTTATACTTTCAACATGATGATGACGGACAAAGAGCCGGACAACGGCATCAACATCAAGTTTGGAGCAGACAGAGCTAGCAAGAAGGGCGAGTACCAGCTCGTAACCCAGAATAATGTGGAGAAGAAGGCCATCAACGGAACCAGTCACAAACCCAAAGGTTACTACTATTCAGCTGTTTATTATCTATTATTTATTTTACGAGCCAATTGTTTAGTTCTTTCACTCGTTTTGTCTTTACAAGATGGTTATGCAAATGCATAGATGTGCATTGTGCATTTATCGTCCAGGGTGACATGTATTCGCATAACATGCATATAGATCTGTAATCTATAATCTGTAATCTGTAATCTGTAATCTGTAATCTGTAATCTGTAATGTGTACGTAACGATTTTTCTGCGCGGCTGATGAAACCGAATCGAACGGTTGCGGCACACCGATCGCCATGTCCAAAAAAAATGCGCGAGCAATAATTTGGCAGTAAGCGACTTGAACGATAATTAGCAGCGCACAGTAGTCCGGCTTCTTAATTACCGAATCAATTCACCGGCATCACTCGGGGGAATGTGGATTTTTTCCCCGTTGCGATAAAAATTACTTTCTGCGGTTCTTTTTCAAACGTCATCGCGGTCGGGGTCGCACTGTACAACACGGCTTTCAGTTGTTGCGCACACAGGTCATCTGTTTTTGTCTCTTGTTCTCCCTCTCTTCTCTCTCTCTCTCTCTCTCTCTCTCTCTCTCTCTCTCTCTCTCTCTCTTGACGATAATACTGACAGACGTACAGATTTACTGAACTTTGAAAGTTTATTCAGTTAGATTAAGTGCGATTGGTAGTGAATTTTTTATTTTCTTTTGAAAAAAATGGAAAAGGGATAGTGATAACCGATGTAGAGAATTGTGGACATATGCGGAAAAAAGTCGCAAAAGGCCTTGTAGCGGTGCGCTCAGACACAATACGCGCGTTCACTCGCACGAATACGAAGTAGAATGTAGATTCAAGGCTCGCCGGAACTGCTGCATTGTTTCCTCGTATCGTATTCCAATAGACTTTCCTATGCGTTATATTATTAACTGATAATGTTAATCGAAAGCAACGTGAGTTGTACAACTAGAGTGTCGATTAACCGCCTTATTGTGGCAAATTCAACAATCCTTATAAATACGATAAAAAGGAAAGAAAGAAATTAAATATATCAACGAAGACTAAGTCATGATTGATCATTGATCATTAATTTAAATGATCCTATGAAACTAGATAGCTTAGGAAAATGTGCACTTCAACCAGATTTGAAACATTCGTTGGCAAACAGCCAGCGTTGCGCGTCTTTTCCACAAGATTAATGCTACTGTGAACATAGGCTCGTTAGGGAATTCTAGATTCGTGAAGCTTGCAACAGTTTTGTAGAGGCTATTTCATATGTACCTACGATATATATATATATATATATACATATGAGCATGCAAATTTTCACGATATTACGTTTATTATCAACTTTACGTACACCAATGCCAAACTTACATACAAGCTTCCTGTTGCTCTAATTCCAGCTAAATTCTTTATAATTATAGTAATAAATACTAATTGTAGAAACCAAAAGATTAACATTCTTACTTTATTACAATTATCGCTTTAAAAAATCTCCACATCACTTAACTTTTATACGAGAATGTCTTTACAAATCAGTATATTTGCTACAGCACGATATTTTTAACCAACCGATAAGACCTTTTTCACGTCGACATTCAAACCATTTTATTGTTATTTTCACTGATTTTATATTTAAAAAATTTTAAAAATACATAAAAATAACTCATTGACGAAATCAATAATTCAACTTTATAGTGTGCTTTATTTTACCTTATCAAGATATTACAGTGACACCGTGAATGTTTGTGTATGA
Organism: Apocrypta bakeri; assembly: GCA_018906985.1. Classification (NCBI taxonomy): domain Eukaryota; kingdom Metazoa; phylum Arthropoda; class Insecta; order Hymenoptera; family Pteromalidae; genus Apocrypta; species Apocrypta bakeri. The sequence continues at coordinate 1,391,183 of JACCIA010000008.1, read as the reverse complement.
AAAAAATTAAGTTCTCGCGACAGTCTCACCGATGCGTCTAGCAATCGTTCATACTTATAGATAGATATATACGTATATCTTACTGTCGAAGATAAGACTTATCTATGCGCGGGAAAAACTTGCTTCAACATATCACCGTCAAAATAAATAACAAACCGGTATTTAGACAACAATTTAGAAAATTGAAAACACCTTCATTCTCAGTTTGTACATTGAAAATATGAACTTATAATACGCTGAGAAATACATTTTTTTATTTCATTAGGAATTAATTCTGCTACATTATCTTTTTCCATGAAAATCAAGTATTTGATAAGTTTCTCTCGTTATCTACTTGGACTTAAACAGAATACAGAAAGTTGACCAAGAAGCTATATACACATCTTACTATAGCTTTGTAGGATCGAAAAATGTAATTATTTAAAAATTGCTGTGACGGATGTGATTTAAAATTAATTTATATGGCAATATTAAAAATACAAAACCCCTCGATCACCCCCTTTCCTATGTTATAACTATGACATTAGAATGTTGCTGTTGCTAAATTGTTGCGTAATCCGACATCAACTCTCATTAATGAAACTGTTGCTACAAAGTCATATACTTTAAATTCACTATCGGTGTGTCGTCAAAAATTATTGATTATGAAAAGATTGAAAGAATTTCGGTCTATAGTATACTTCGTATTTAACAATGTAATTATCTTGATGCGTTTCCACGAGAAATTTCAATATTAGCCTAGAATTACTCAATAAAACGTTATCGTATCTTATATCTTCGAGAATTTTCTACATATCCGTACATGATGTATTATGTTTCTAAAAATGCCGTATTATTCAAAGTGTTTATTATTAAAATCTCCTAGAAGAATCGTAAATTGTTCTTGCTTTTCAACCAATATATGATGACAATTATATGATCTGTTAGTTACGATCGTCGTTTTTACAGCGCATAATATTTGACAGTTTACAATGACGTTCCGATTTTATTTTAGACTATTGGAAATAATATTGAGTGCGTTGCGAGAATTCTTCGACATTTGTTATTAATAGTCGATCGTAAATTATTTGACGAATATGATCTGAAAAATATATCGTTCTCGCTGGTCGAACCTATTCTCTGGCAAAGGCCATATATATTTACGGAAAATCAAAGATCACCTTCTCCCTCTGGACTTATATGTTATATCCAGTAGCTATATATAATATATACAATATATGCATATCGCAATGTATATATATATATATATATGTATATGTATATATTGTATATGTATATAGACTATAGGTATACATATGCAACTTTTTCATGTCGTTTGGTTGAGTCAAGGAAGAAAAGAACCGCATACACGCGCTCGCGATTCTACTCTATTAAAAGCTCTTTGGCCAGAGTGCGCTATAGAGACTGTGCAAGCTCGGCGTCTCGTCGAACGGGAAAAGAGGCTTAGAGTCGCGCGCGCGTAGGAAATCGATCGCTGTAAAATACCAAGCTTTTGCCGTGCCGCAAACGGCCTTTATTATATACCGTATAGACGGCTCATAGCGATTGCTGTCATTGCTATCGTAAATGCGCATACGAAGGCAAGTGCGATTGCACCAACACACATACAATTCCATGTCTCACCTCATTTTGCTTTATCACTAAACTACGTTTTGTCTTTAGAGTTTGCTTGGAAATTTTATCCAGTCCACGCAGTGCACATTCGTGCGTAAGACTTTGCCTTAGAACAAGAAACTGGATATAATATAGGCTTGAGGATAAAATAAAAACAAGTTAATAATAATAGTTAATAATACCTCGCGTGCATGTGTGTGTGTTGAATCTGATTCTATCGGTGTGCCTGCACTTTAATAAAACTGCATAAACAAGTTATAATACCTCATCTAACCCGAAGTATCTCATTACAACTAGATCGACGATTTTCTCCTCAAGAATGTATGTAATAATGTTCATGTGCATGCGCGTCAATGGTTTGACAATACATTGCACCGGAGATAAAATATATCGACAAATGAGACGTTATATTAGGTTTTACCATACGTGTTCACGCGTTAGCAACTCGATTGTCGGTGAAATGGACTTTCAATCGGAGGGAATGGACGCAAGTGACGTGTCAATTTTCGTTATCACCAGTTGTCGATAACATTTGCCGTAAAATTTTCTTTAGTTTAATGTAATCCGTAGAACGGAAGTGTATAGTTGATGTTGTCATTGCCCGTTTAGAGAAAGAAAAAAACGATCGTAGAAAGCACACGTTGAAATTGAATTTGCATCCGACGGGTGTTCATCATCTTGTATTGGAGCGATTGTCACATTTGTTCGCAATACATTTAACCGTATTTACCCGCACGAATAAATCTAGAAATTGCTCTTTGTGCACTTTAATTCTACCATTTGTTTTTTTTATGACAAGAGTATGTTAATGGATTGTAATTACTCAAGAGCGATCGATATCGATTGGCCCATATTATTACATATAATCATGTTTCTGTTTAATGAATGATTGCTCTTTTTAGATAAACTTGCTGAAATACTTGATAGTAAAGCTAATTGTGAGACTTTGTTTTTCGTGCATACAATAATCGACTCGATCAGCAGTTAGCCGATGACAGATGTCGAGTCTCTGGATTTTTGGAATATCAAGCGAAATTATCTGATCATTCAATAAAATTCTGATAAAACAAAATGTCAATTAAATTGTACAGCTGATTCGTTTACAAAGCTCTATTTCATTGAGCCGAGTATTCTCGGTAATTTGTTTGAATGCTCATGTAATATAAATCGAATGCTTAAATATATACACATTACGTAGGTGTAGACATACAGTATGTGCACGCATTCAGGCAAATTTCGTCTTTAATAATATGAATAAGCTCGGAAAAAATGAAGGATAACGGTGGCGTGGCGTTGCGTTAACGTGAAAAAAAATTTGATTATACCGGAATAACCGGATGGAAATATATGATACGACCGTTAGCTCGTCCGCTTGCCTTTGATGCTGCCTACGACTATGACTCATCGGCTGAACCAACAACTAACTCGAATAGAGGAAGATAGAAGGAATGCATTATTTCTACGTGCATTAGTTTTTCTTTACGAGATATGAGAAATCGTCAGCCATGTATTTAAGCAACCGTTTCGCTTCTTCACGATGTTTACTGACTTACTTACATTTCACAGAGAAGATATTAATCGATATGCCATTATAGATTGCATAGTCGATTTATAATTGCTATCCTTGTGATAATAATAAGGTATCCAGCAGCAGTCAGAAATTCCGCTTAAGCGATACTTTTGCACTTTTTCTTCTCGTTTATGTTGTTTTTAACTATGCGATTTCTCGATGTTTACTACGAGTCGCTTTATTATTACTTTATACGCAGCAGCAGCAGCAGCAGCAGCAGCAGCAGCAGCAGCAGCAGCAGTCGCATTCCGTGCGAAATGTTTCTTGGCTTGATTCTCCAAACTATAGACTTCAATTGTTACATAAGTTTGGAATTCATACTCCACATTCAACTCCAACATCCATGTATAAACTTGATCGATTAAACACGGGCGTGTTCTTATGCCCATGTTATGTATTATAAATGACTATAAATAATTTACTATATATAATTCAGTATTTTTAATTTGTTGGATCGCGTATTCACGATATAGATTTATATGTGTGTTTATCGTGAATACGTTAATCTTGAAAGCAGCTTAAGAATTACATAGCTTCTTCTTTCGACACGTTGAATTTCACCTATATATTCTAGTCATTCTAGTCATTCTAGTCATTCTAGTCAATCGCTTGATTCCATGTAGCTTTGTGTACTCCTCACTCAAATAGATAGTGACAAATTCATCCAGGAATGTGAAACTTTTGAGAAATTCAATATTATCAAAGAATCGTTTGAGAACTTTCACGATTTGCGTTTTTTAGACATTTTTGATAAAATTTCGAGAAAAATCCATTTAGATATTAGTTAGGTTTTTAGGTAAACAATGTCAACGCTAAAAACTTAGCAATATATTTGACGCCGCGAACGTCCAATTTCTTCCTTTGCACCACAAAGTTCTCTTGCATGCATCAACTTCCACAGTATACAGTATCTGCATAAAAATAAAATGAAGGCACGGCCAGTGATACGTGCTCCAGATATACGTGTGCGCACTTATATACATGTGGTGTACATATATATATATCACATAGATTTCACTTTCAGCTTTCAGCTTCCTGGCGATCGTGCGCTTGACACACTGATTCTATGTTGTATGTGTCCCGTTATACAACTAAACTCGCGCATATAGTATAGACTAAAGTATAGACTATAGAGAAAGTTGTACCGTCGCTGAAAGAAAGTATATATTGTAATTGCCAGCATAATTAGAAATCAAGTATATAAGTATTATTCTGCGTAGAACGTATCGTCTACAGTACGTATCGCGGCTATCAATGATATTCGATTTTCAATGATATTCGATTTTCAATGATATTCGATTTTCAAAACAGAAATCATCCATCACGTGTAGTGCTAAGTGGAAGCCACACACAATCTCTATAGAGATTCGTTATGTACGAGCGCGTTTTAGCCAATTTTCCGCGGAGCGTCTTATGCGCGCAAACGTGACGCATGTCTCGTGCAAATTTATGCTCCTAGCGATATAGTCTATGTGCAGCAGCGCGATTTAACGATGCGTGTATATATAACCAGAGAGAGAATAACCAGATGGAGAGTTGTGCAGTCGGATTGCCGATGACTACTTTTTCAAACGCATGTGCGAGTTGTAGATTTTTTACGAAACAATGCAGAGCTCGTGCTGTTTGGAGTACGGACGATACAGATTCTATAACAAATGGAGAAAAATGCTTTTTTATTTGCATTCCATTCGAGTTCAAGAAATCCACATGTTTTCGGTTATTCTTTTTTCAGAAAATTCAAAAATCATTCATTTTCCATTTGCTTCTCGGCTTTGAAAACAAAAAGCAAATAAAAAGCTCGCGCAGTCCAAACTGCGGCTGTGCCAATGATATTCGTTCACACGTTTTGAATAATCTTTGACTAACTAATTCAATTCAACTTACTAAGAGTTGAAATTTTTCCAAACAATTTTTCTCATCGTTCGTCCTCTTTGAGGAAAAATTTGTCGCCAAACACACAATGACTCGTAGAACGAGAAAAACACTTGACACGAAGCGTGTATTACACAGCCAATCGGAAGAAACGATTAAGAATAGCCGGTTTGAGTAGAAGCTGTACTTGTCGTTTCAATGAATATGCATATATAAATAATCGTTGCGGATCTACTCGCCTATCCGGTCGTCGTCAGAGAGTCTGAGTATAATATGCGACTCTTGGTAAAAGTCGATGAACCTTTCGATATATCAAATTCATGTCTTCGAAGTATTTTTCTATTCTTTTTGCAAATACTGCTCAAGAACAGTGAACATGCACGTTACGCATATACACGTTTATAACGACTTGCAGGGGATCGCATTCTTACTTAATTTTATATTCTTACTTCCATTATGAAAATACTACTAAGTGAGCGCTTTTCCCCTGCAGTCGATATACATATAGACAGACGCTGTTTGCGCTAATTATATTAATTAATGACTTTGTCTATCCTTTTGGTTTATCGGGTAATCATGCTTGCCAGAGATGCGAGAGCAGTTTCAATGTTCAGCGTCTTTTTTCTAAAGCTTTTAACATAATAAATAAATTACTATACTATACTGTAATCAACTCGCAACGCGCAAGTCACATTTACTGTGGAAATGTTGAAAAAGAAGCAAGTAAACCTTTTAATGGGCTTTACTCGGCCAAAATTAAGTTTTATAATATACCTCTAAGGCGTGCTCATACTTGCCAATGGCATCGCGACGTCTACGTACTACACGTATACGCATTTACGTCTGTCACGTTATTTATGCGACCCTTTTTAACTTACGTATATTTCATTTGCGTAAATAGTTTCCGATTTATGTAAATAGTTCTCAATTAATCCGATATTCTTTGGTAACCTATCGTGAAAACGTCTAAGGCCTAAATAGAAATTTAGCCGAGTCAACCCATTACGAAATCGATTCTCGTGATTTTATCGCATTATTATTTTCCGTTCTAATAGAGCGCGCTGATTATGAAAAAAGGGAAAAAGAAGTTGGTCGCTTATTTATGAAACAAGTGAATCGTACGAAGCTCGATGCGAGTATTTCTCGTAGAACTCGAGAGTACTGTTAGAACATTATTTATAACTGTACATAAAGCTCGTGACTTTGAAAAATACCTATTAAAAATGTCTGATTTATTAAATCCAGATGAATTGATCACACCTATCTAGTATTCAGATTAGTATTCAGATTAGTATTCAGATTAGTATTCGTATTAGTGTAAAATGGAAGAAAAACGCGAGTTTCCAGAGCGTGACTCCAAATGATCTTTCTTTCATTATAGCTTTGACAGAGAAAGATAGTTGCTTGTGACGGTACCTTGTACAGCGCATTTATCAATCACTCGATTTCGAACATTTACACTCGTTTATTTAAAAGTATATTTAAATGAAATATAATAAAATAAGCATATATACGTATTAGCCGATGTTGAATAGAGTTGTTTATTCATATGAATTTATTTAATTGGACAATTTTGAAGAATGCATATAGAGCTGAAAAAAAACGATAAAATGATTCCAGGGACAGTTATTTCAGTAACAATGAAAAGGTCGCCGCCTTTGTTATAAGAACATTTTCACGTCACTATTCAAAATATCTTGCGAAATATTCGAAGAACATAACAAAGACGTCAACATACATTATACCTATAAATACAACTGTAGGAAACGAGTTTTCTGCTATCATAGCTTTTTATGTACACCTATGCTTGATTAATCGTCTCGTTGATGCACGATCGTTGTAGTCTCTCGTATATATAACCTCAATAAGATAAGAATATCGCTTGTCTGCGAACAAGATCTGATGAACAAATAAGCACGTGCTTCAACATATACATGTATATGGGTATATAGGTATACACACAGATACGCAATTCGCAGATAGGTTCATACCAAAAGAAGCTATGAATTTTGTCCATTTCGGTATGTTGCTAAGTCGGTAAGTCGGTAAGTTGGTAATTCGGTGTCCGGGTGTCCGGGTGTCCGGGTGTCCGGGTGTCGATTCTCTCGAAAATCGAAATCTCGAGATATACACACTCCCTCGTACGCTCATACACACACACACACACGCGCGCGCGCGCGCGCGCTACAAATAAATGTGAATTTTCACTCTTTTTCTGTCCTACGAGGAAAGAAGGAAGCCATGAGTGCGCGTTTGATGCCTTCAGTCGCTCATATGTATATATAGAATATATCGCAAGAGAAAAACCCAAGGCGAGCGAGAAAAGCTTAAAGGTTAATAACCTCACAACTGTTGTAACGCAAGGAGACCCATGGATCAGCAGTTGAGTTTGACGGCCTTACGCGAATCGCTCCAATAAAGGCTGCATTGTATTTGAAAAGAAAAAACATGACATTCCGTTAGACATGGATTATAAGTTGAGTTTAACGCCTTTACATTAATTGTCGATATCGATGCTGTGTACATTAAAAATATGACCTCCCAGTAGTAGACGCTCACAGCCGCGACTCTGCCCCTCGTGTGCGGCTCTACTGCAAGAATCTAATACAAGGGCGTGTAGATCTCAAACAAGCAAGGCTACCTTCAAGCAAAAATGTCTTCGTCTGATCAAGTGCTTCTTCCGACTGATCATCTATGCTTTAGTTATTGGAGCTCTGGGCTATGGAGGCTTGACGATCTATCGCGAGTTTGCCGATTGTTTTTGGAACGTCGCCCAGAGCATAATATTGACGAGCGTTTTGCTCGTCATAAGCAGCATCGCGCTCCTCATCCTTTGTACAAGTGGAGAGTTGCGAGTCTCTTCGGATATTCTTAACGAATAGTATAATAAATTGCTTTTTTCACCATCTCACACTCTCTTTGCTTTGTCTTTGATACTTTCGTATTGTGTTCTCTACCCAAAATATTCCTACGTATAATAATATATAAACGTCACGTGAATCGACACGAGAATTATGCACGTACGCAATGTACGCAATGTACGCAATGTCGTCAACTACTACTACATGTACAGAACGACGAGATCGAATTAATCAACGTCGTTGGAAACTGCCGTTTGCTCCTCTGTGTCAATTGTTTGGCTACGACCTTTGGCTTCAAACTACTTCGTCAGCGTCGCGCGAGCGATGCAGACACATTACCTACACGAGAGACAGAGAGAAATACATGTATATATAGTTACTGTCAAGTAAAAAGTCTATATGTTACTCTGTGTAGTACGCGATTTACGAAGAGCATAGATGTGGGCCAAGCCAATTATCGAGTTAATTACGCTTCTGGGAAGACGCGCGTATCTTTTTTCCCAGTAAGCTTAGTTCAGTGCGTAAACGCGGAATTTCCCATTAATATTATTATTATAACTAATAATTGTTTGTGTCATTTTTCATTTTAGTATCGAAAAAGAAACGCTTGGATCCAGATTGCGAGATGGTACCCCCAGACGGAGGCTGGGGTTGGTTCGTTCTGGTAGCGGCTGTTATAGTTAACGTGCTCATTCCCGGGGCTATCAAATCCTTCAGTGTCTTCTACCGGGCCTTCAGCACCAAGTACAACTCTACCAATTCGGCCAGTTCATGGATTCCGTCGCTTTGTTATTTCCTCTACAGTTCCTTGGGTATCTATACAAACACATACAACATATAGAGGATGACAAAATTGGATAATCATTTTTCCAAATCAAAGATATTAATTCTCCGATTTTTTGGCGATTGTACCTTGCAGGTCCATTATCGAGTATTCTTTCCGTTAAATACTCGTACCGAACTGTCAGCTTAATCGGTGGTACTTTTGCCGGAGTCGGAATGATGATTACTTACTTTGCCACTTCGATTACCTTTCTCTACTTTAGGTTCGTATATACTATGTTTTACAGATCCATCTTCCATGATAAATTATTTAAAGTGAAAGAAGCGTTGAAAGTAAAGGAATTTTCTGCCTGTTGTATATTAATAATCGATGACAGCTAATCAATGACAATAATGATTCTTTCACACACTTGAAACTTTTATTCTTTTAAACACTTGAACAAATAATAATAAAGATATTATTTTATACTGTCTTATGTACTGATACACTTCAGCTATGGGATACTGGTGGGAATTGGAGCAGGTCTTGCATTCCCCCCGACCGTCTACATCGTTACATCGTACTTTGTCAAGCTCCGTGGACTAGCCAACGGTTTTTGCATTTCCGGAAGTTCTCTCGGCTCGATCATTATGCCACCGATAATTACGATGCTGTTGGATGAATACGACGTCGGGTATGTACAAACACATGTTTCTTGGGATGTTAATAATTATTGTGAATAATTATTAGGAAAATTTGTCGAAAACTATTTGTGGAGAAAAGTGAAGTGAATATATATTGTAACGAAATTTCAGAACCGCAATGCTGTTAATGGGTGCAGTGACCCTGAACGTCTGGGCATGTGCCCTGCTATACGACCCCGTGGAGAAACACCTTGTGCCGAGTAAAAAGCTAAGTCAGCGCGACGAAGAAGAGGCAGCGGTTCTGGAGCCTCTCGCCGAAGCAGAGGTGGACATCGCGATCACGGGCCCCGAAGAAGAGAAGTTTCCAGCGAGTGGGAAGCTACTGTCGCCTATGAGCCCTGTGAGCAGCAGCAGCGAACGCTCTCCGAGCAACGGAGATGTCAAGCTCGCGGCGCCGATCGTTCCCAAGAGCGCGTCCAGTGTCGCTCTAGAGAACTACTACAAGCCGGCAACGAATCAAGCTCGTACGCGCAAGATCAGCATGCCCGTGAGCGGTCGCGAAATGGCTGGACAGATGCGAAGCACTCCAGCTCTGTACGCCGTGCCCGAGAGCCAGAGACTGTCCAGGAGATCCAGGCCACCGCCTCTCTCGCCCAGCACTTCCTCGTTCAATTACATCAGTACGCCCTATCACGGGAGTACGCTCACGGCTCTGCATCCCGAGTACGCGTCGACCCTCACCCTCAATGCCATCAGCTCGACTTTCAGGAAGAGTCCGGAAAAGACGGCGAAGCAGCAGCGGCAGCAGCAAGACCAGGAGACCGACAAAGTCCAGAATAAGTTCTTTGATTGCAGTCTCTTTAAGGACCCGATGTACCTCATTATTCTCATTTCCAACTCGACCAACGCAATCAGCTACACGAATTTCGTTATCTACATTGCCAAGTATTGCGATGAGTTTTACTTCTCCTCCGCACAGGTTTCCTCATTGATTTCCATCATTTCGCTCTTCGATCTCGTCGGTTAGTATTTCTTATGCGCTACGTGTTTTATGTTACAAGGACAGTCTAATTGGACGTTCAGAACGTTCTTGTTTGTACATTGTGAATGTATTCCAGGTCGCATCGGAGGAGCAGCTTTGTCGGACACTCGTCTAATGCCAAAGCATTGGTACTTCGTTGGCGGACTCTTCATCTCGGGAGTATCGTTGGCCATATTGCCTTCTGCCGTGGACTACACTCTCATCATGATATACTGCAGTATCTTTGGCCTGGCCTCCGGCGTCTACGTCGGTGTCACCGCGGTCGTTATGGCAGATATGCTTGGCATTGAGAAACTCACTTCCTCATACGGTATCTCGCTCTTCGTCAACGGACTCCTACAGCTCATTGGACCACCTATTTGTGGTGCAATCTCTGATTATTTAAATAGTTTCAAGTGGATTTATATGATACTCGGATTCATTCTCATTTTCGGTGCGATGCTATGGGTGCTTGTGCCTTTTATTCGCAAGAGTCAGGCCGCCGCGAAAAAACTCGAGGAAACTGTTAAACGATCCGAAAAATTGTAGCACTCTCAACTGGACTCTGGCATGTCGGTCGGTGAGAACGATGCCCTCGAAGATATCGGTTGGAGTAGAATGAACGATCAGCACGGAATCGAGCTCGAGGAAAGAACTCTTTCCATTTACCATATAAACGTTTGATGCTGATGAACTTTTTGCCCGCGGTTTCGAGATCGACGTATTTCTTATTTTTATCCTTCTAATAGATTATCCTTGTATTCGTTATTATATTCTATTGTTGTTGGGCATTTTTCGAACTCGGAATTGGGATTCCAGCGTAAACTGCTTTTTTACGACACTTGCGGACACTTATGAGAACCTTCTGTGAATATGGCTGGCTATTTACTTATACGATACTTTTATGACTATGACGCAGCAATAATAGTTTTAACTATTGCTGTCGAACGTGAAAAAATATGAATCACAAAGTCCTTACGATGGACTGCCGTGTTGCTCGTGAGATTTATCGTCGAACAATCTCGAAAATATAATGACCATTTGGTTAAATATTAAAACCATCATGCTACAATAATACGAAAACGTTCTTCGTTTCGATTATTGACGTTAATTTCTCGAACGAGTGAACTTTATTATAAAAAACTATGAAAATACAAAGCATTTCAAACTAATGAAATCTAATCGAATATCACCTCGTAATCTTCAGATCATTCGCGTGTTTTTACATAAATAATACCTATTTTACTGCATTGCTGATAAGTGCTTTAAAGGTAAGAATTCGTAGTTACATTTTTTATCAAATGGTGTGCTGCACCGTTATTGCAAGCATTGCGATCGTTTCTTTTACATCTGGCAATTTCGAACTTGGCAAGTATTTCTATTGCATTTGACATTTTTAATATTGTAACGATCGGTTTCTTACATCTCCTCGACATGTCTGTTATTTTTACATCAAAATTTTGTACAACCCAATATGGCATTCGAAAGTTTATTAAATTTCTATTCAATTCTCGCATCTATCCGTTATGAGGGAATTATTAATTGTCGGTCTAGATTAAAATGACATTACCTTGTTATAGCCAGATAAGATTGATAAATGTACGACTTTATGGCAATAGGGCAGCTTGTTTTACAGAGTTTTGTAAAGTGATATGGCATTTTTAACGGATCTCGTGAATGTGCCTGTACTAAAGATGAACATTCAAATGGTATGGTTTTAAAGATTGGAGATTACTGACTTCTGATCATCATTAATCTATCGATTAAGGTCCGATTCTAGTTGAGTAGAAAAAGTGCGACTAACTGTGCCCTTTAAAAATGGCATTAAGCCATCTATGAAGATGAACATACTCAAGTAGTAACGAGTATATATAACCTCCTGCCAGACTGTAAACGGACCTTTGTTCTTCTGCTTTTTCTGTTTCGTTCAACATTATAAATTTGGCCTCGTGATACTTTGTTTGGGAAATCCGCGTTTCATTGACACTGCCGATTATTCTCTATACTGTATTATATTAAATTCAAATTTTAAAACATATAAATTCTACAAATTGATGCCAATCTAGCTGTAAAAATGAGCAATTCAAACCAAAATAACGTCAAGAATTTTATATCGCTGCGTATATGTATATAAATATCTAAATTCTTACTATAAAGTGGTTTAAAATTTTCAAGCGATTTCTTCATCAAAGTATTTTGTTTTTTTTTTATTTTTGCTCTCGGAAATGCCATGTTACGAGACAAATCAACAAAGTAGAGATTTCGAAGCAATCTTTTGCTTTGCTTTCTTCTTGAAACTTCTGAAAAATGTATTTGCCTTTGTACACACTGCGAGTGACTATTCTATTCTGCTTTATAATGTAAGATTTTCTATTCTACTATTTTTAAAGACTACGCAAGGAACAAAAGCCACGCAGATAAATATTATTCATACGTGTATTCGTCATTATTATTATTGCTATTATTATTGTTGTTAAGATTCTTTTTATTACTATTCTTATGGCGAAGTACAGATTTGACAAATATTACAATATTCTAGAGCGTTGCGAATCTTTTGAATTATTGTGCTTGAAAATCAAAGCTATATCCATATATAGCTGCATAAGTGTCGAAAAAAATGTTTTATAGTTTTTATAGTACCAAATCGCGTTAATATGTCGATTAATAAATAAAGAGAAACGAGTAACTGTAATTTGTAGAAATATCGACAAGAGCAGTGGTATTTTATTGAAGTTCTCTATTCTTTAAGTTTAGTCATGTATGTATGTATGTATGTGTGTGTGTGTGCGTGTGTGTGTATATATATATATATACAACAAAATGAAAAAGATAAGTAAGAGTGTTCATTTTATAAAACTGTCAAATGTACACCATTATAATTCTAATATTTACATATAGATCTATAGACATTCGTGTGTTTTTGCGAATCGAATATTCGCTCTTTTTACACTCGAGAGGACACAAATGCTTATCCCTCTTTTCTGTACAAAGAGAAACAGTAATGTCTTGCCTTATACATGAATTATCTATACATAAATATATAAATCTTCTATCGCATTATTGTAAAAATGAGAACTACGAAACCGCGAAAACTGCACAATATTATATACATATACAGACTGCATACATAAGAAAGTACTTATATGTATATATGTGTGTACATATATACATATTACGGAGATATTATACATATACATAGCACAAATGTCATGATTCAATGTTGAATCGTTTTACCTTTATATATATATATATATAATTAAAAAAGGTGAATAGAAAATATAATGTTTTAGAGACGATTATAGTAATGAATATAAGACACTTTGGAGAAAAGTATTCGCTTTGTGTTCTATCGTAGAATCACGTGTACATTTTATTGAATGAGAGGGTGGGAGAGAGAGAGAGAGAGAGAGCATGTAAGAGGAATGCGTGTCATAATAGTCCGATGACAAACATCGTTTTGTATTATGATTATAAATGACGGCGAGAACTGCGATCGACCTGCCTATTTTCCGATAAATTACTTCGTTGTGAATAAAAAAGACGATATTATGCCATTAACAAATTAAAAACTGTGTTGCATGATTTTTTCACTCGACTCTATATACTTACCTTACGTTCTTTTGATAAAAATTGATGAAAATGTTATTTTCAAATTTCATACGATTGTTTTTGTAATAAATGATCTAGTAAAAAATAAATTTAAAAGTATTTTTACATAGCGTTATTCATTGTTTCGAAATAATAATGAAATGATGAATTTTTTTTATCACACAATCCGTTAGAATCTCGCCAGCCGACGGTGAACATTTCTATGAGGAATTTTGACTTATATATACTATATACAATATAAGGTTAAAATGATGTAAGTGCACTTACGTGTAGCACATATCATGTTGTAAGAAGAATGCATGCTGAGCTTCGGAGTCTATATATGTTATTATGTAAGCTATTTATGAAAAATATATACTTATTAGAATATAAGCGGAAAAAGAGGGCACTTTTGTCTACGTATGAAACTGGCTTAGTTACACCAAAAGGTGGGGGAAGACGGAATGATCGTAGGAATTGTGCAATCGTACATGGAAAAGCCATACATCTCGAATCTCTAATGTCCAACATCCAACTCGCTCCAAGTCACATCTGCAGTAAACGCGGAATAATGTAATCTCCGTAGAGCCGCCGTGGAGCGCTCGGCGGCCGGCGGCCGGCGCCCAACTTGACTTTTGATGATGTGGAGCTTGGAGAGTAGCCGACGCGTCTCCTCTCCGGGGCAACATTTATGGACGGAACAGAGCCTTACGCCTTACGCCTTACGCCTTACGCCTTACGCCTTACGCCTTACGCCTCTGTCTTTTCATTTTATTAGAGTTAGCGTGTCAGCAGCTTAGACTCGCTAGTACTCGTGTCCAAGCGTTTAGTCAACGTCTATTCAACTTCGATATAAGTAACCGAGTTTCGAAGCACAAGCTCTATCTTACTCGATTTGACACTCAAAACTGTCATCGGGATGAAACGACTCGTGCCCCATGTACTGATGCTCGCGGCAGTCGTTGTAGCTACGGCTATTCCCAAGAACGACGAGGAACAGAAAGATCGTGTACTCGATAAGGTAATTTCACTTCTACTTTCTTTACATTTTAAGCTTATCTATAAAACCGATTTCATTTCTATTTCTGTTGCGCTGTACAATATGTATGCTTTTTTTATTGTTATTTTTTTTGTGTCTTCATGGACGATGTTCACTGACAAATTGATAAACTTCGACTTTTTCATAACCTGTTCTATTTTTTATTATCAAATACATTCATTCCCAATTGCTATACCTTCTTTCAGGATTTGAGCGATCAGGAACACTTTATTAACTCGCATCATAATCCAGCCTACGATCATGAAGCATTTCTGGGAGAAGAAGCTAAAACCTTTGAGCAATTGAGTCCTGAAGAAAGTACGAGAAGATTGGGTCTCATAGTTGATAAAATTGATAAAGATAAAGACGGTTACGTTACTCAGGAAGAACTCAAAGACTGGATTAGGTATACTCAGCAGCGTCACAGTAGAGACGACACCGAGAGACAATGGCAATCCCATAATCCAGATGGCAAGGACAAAGTATCGTGGCAAGAGTATCGTGGCAGAGTGTATGGTTTTCTTGATGAAACAGATCCAGAAAAGATTGATAAGCAAGATGAAAATTACTCTTATGCCACCATGCAAAAGAGAGAGAGAAGACGTTGGTCCATTGCTGATAAGGATGGTGACGATGCTCTAACCAAGGATGAATTCGCAGCATTCTTGCATCCAGAAGAGATAGAATACATGAAGGACATTGTAGTAATTGAAACGATTGAAGATATTGATACTGATAAGGATGGCAAGATTTCACTTGCCGAGTACATTGGTTTGTAAATTTGTTTTCTTATGCTTTTTTCTGCTTTGCTCATTCTTTATTATCGTCGATATTAATAAATGAAAATGTTCTGTTTTAGGTGATATGTATAAAGGTGAAGAAGGCGAGGAAGTGCCAGAATGGGTAAAAAATGAACAAGAACAATTTTCAACCCATCGGGATAAAGATGCTGATGGCTTCATGGATAATGATGAAGTAAATTTAGTGATTTATTTTTAGTTTAGTTTTGATCTCTAGATACTTAAGATAAATTATCGTTCCAGGTTAAAAATTGGATATTACCAGATGACTTTGATAATGCTGAAGCAGAGGCTCGTCATCTAATTTATGAAGCTGATTCAGATGCTGATCATAAACTGACAAAAGAAGAGATTCTAGAAAAATATGATATCTTTGTTGGTTCACAGGCTACAGATTTTGGAGAGGCTTTAGCGAGACATGATGAATTTTAAAGATAAATTTTTTATACAGTGTAACGAAAGAGAAACAAACAATTCTATGTGTATTATGCATACAATTAAGGTCTACAAAGCTTTGCTCTCTAAGAAATACTTGTCACTAGTAGTATTAATCATGTTTTTAAAAGTGTAGTCATTAGTCGTCATTTATATTCTTCATCATCTGCCTTATTTGTTATTAGTTTGATTCCTATCATGCTGCGAATATTACTATTTTGATCAAAAAATATTTTTAGTCATAAAATATTTATATTTTTACAAATAGTAAATAAGAATATTATCCAAAGGAATAAAAATAAAATATATAAATTTATACAATTTAAAATATGTTATTGACAATTCTTTTTAGCACCAAAATTATCAATGCACTTCCTTGTACTATAGATAACTTATCAGTTAACTGACCCAGGTGTGAGATACTGTTAGATAGCAGAATAGTTAGTTACTCTACATGGATTCATTATTTTGTACAAAATGATAAAATTAACTTATTGGAGTGCTTCTTTACTTATAATATTTTACTGTGTTTATGGTGAAGTTGAATCCTAAAATAATTTATACTTCGATACATAAATTAAATTTTAATTTATAAATAAATGTATTAGGTCAGGAGCCCATCAGCAAGAGCAATATTTATAAAACAAATGATCCACTGTGCTTCAGTATGTCATGGCTTGGTTCTACACACGATGAAAATACCAAGATCAATTGTTCAGATAAGAAATATAAAGATACTCCTTGTATTAAACCAATAGAAAGTGGGTTTATTATATCAAAATCAAGTACACAGTTTTATATCTGTTATTAAATCTAAATAACAAAATTCAATATTTACAGTAAGCAAAACATTGCCAAATCTTACAGACTTGTGGTTGAACAAAAACAAAACTGATATCTATTGTGTTTTGCAAGAAGGCTACAGTTGTATAAAATACACGTATATATTTAACAATAAAGGTAAAAATTTGTTAAAGAATCAGTTGTAAACTTTACAGAACTAAGAATATGCATTAATTATCGTATTTACAGTTGCAAACATTAGTTACTTCTGTGGTAAAATGATTGAAGGTCTCAATGCTATAGATTATGGATGTTTCACACAAAAGGTAAAAGTAGTAAAAAAATTGAAATTCATTACGAAAGTAAACTTCATAATTACAATTTGTCAAAAGATAGATTTATAAAAAATTTGGACTGTTTTGTTATTTCAGTTAGGTGGCCATACTATTGAAGCATGTGCATGTCGATCAGCTGGTAATAATAATTTTATGCCTTGTAATTCATCGACTAAAATGTCATATTCTTGGATGGGGATAATAATCATATTTAGTTCATTTCTTCGATTTTTTTAAAATTATATTTCATGAGATTTTCTGCAATAAAATAGATTAGAAAAATACACATCTAAGTCGTGAGAATACCAATTAAATAAGTATTTACAATAATAAGATGATATTCGTGTATATTTTTAATTAAACTACAATAGGTTTTGCATTAAATAATTTGTAAATAAAGGCATCATTTTATTATTTATAAAATTATCTATTTTTTGGCGCCATCTGTTTTCTATACCTGTGACGGCGTTTCACGTTTACGGCCGTTTACCCTTACTTAGTAGGGGTTTCCTACCCACCCAAGAACCCAAATCACCCAAAGCTACCTCCCCCGTTCCAGCCTGCAAGTATAAAAATTTAAAAAAAGTAAATATATCGGGTTATAGATATTAAATTGCCCTTTCAAACTATGTAAAAATTTTAATTTGCCCATTTTTAGTTTTTTTAGGAAAAATAAATTAGTAGTTAAGATTTAGCTCAAACATCAATTAGCTATATTTTATTAATTAAACCTTTTTGGAATATCCAATTAACGCGAAAAAATTGCCCTTCGGCTGATTTAATTTGCCCACTATGAAAACACAACAAAAACTAATTAATTATTCTTTAAATTAATAATTTTATTGCTATGAAAAATTAACCTGCAATTTGAATGATTCGTGCGCATATGCGGTGTTGCCAATTCTCGAGTCTGCGCAGTAGCGCATTAGATTGTGGTGCACTCATTGACACTGTATAATCGCGCGCTATTTGAACAGTAGAGCAAAAAACATTGCATTCCGTTTGTTATTTGCAGTTTTTCACATTTCAAATAAATAATTATTTTATGATTTAAAAACTTGTTTTGTTACCAAAGCATTACTAACGTGTAATACTATCATTTTATATCTAAAAACAGCGTGAAAAACTCGTAATAACAAATAATGTAGCATCATCCGTTCGTGATACTATTGAATAGAATAGAATTTTACTCGAATATAACGTAATTTTTCATCATTATTACATTTTTTATTGAAAAGGTATTTTTATGTTAAATAATATAATTTAGTTTCATGTTTTTACAACTGTTTATAGTCTTATTCTATTGTATTCTGAAAAGCATCTAAATTTAATGAATTGATCTAATATCTTCTTTATAGATATTATTAATTAATCTAATTATTTTATTTTATTAGGGTTATAACTGAGGAGCAAGTTTGTCAAAGCATTATTAATCAATGAGCGATTATCGGTCGATAATCGAGCGCTCATTTGCTCTCCCTACCGCGCGGCTATTGAATAGTATCACGAACGGATGATGCTACATTATTTGTTATTACGAGTTTTTCACGCTGTTTTTAGATATAAAATGTTAGTATTACACGTTAGTAATGCTTTGGTAACAAAACAAGTATTTAAATCATAAAATAATTATTTATTTGAAATGTGAAAAACTGCAAATAACAAACGGAATGCAATGTTTTTTTCTCTACTGTTCAAATAGCGCGCGATTATACAGTGTCAATGAGTGCACCACAATCTAATGCGCTACTGCGCAGACTCGAGAATTGGCAACACCGCATATGCGCACGAATCATTCAAATTGCAGGTTAATTTTTCATAGCAATAAAATTATTAATTTAAAGAATAATTAATTAGTTTTTGTTGTGTTTTCATAGTGGGCAAATTAAATCAGCCGAAGGGCAATTTTTTCGCGTTAATTGGATATTCCAAAAAGGTTTAATTAATAAAATATAGCTAATTGATGTTTGAGCTAAATCTTAACTACTAATTTATTTTTCCTAAAAAAACTAAAAACGGGCAAATTAAAATTTTTACATAGTTTGAAAGAGCAATTTAATATCTATAACCCGATATATATACTTTTTTTAAATTTTTATACTTGCCGGCTGGAACGGGGGAGGTGTGTTATATGTTGTATATGGCAATACACTACCATATATATATATATATATAATTACAACGGATAATCCACACCTGGCGCTTTTTCAATTGCAATGGTATCAGCAACGTATCAGTTTATTGTGTAGTATCGTAATATATACAACCGTAGAACCGTACGTAGACTAGAGAAGTTTGAATTTTTTCTATTTTTAGCACAGATGAATATTATTTTTAAATATTTCCATAATTCAAGAAACGCGTAATGGAAAATGATTATTCCACTGTTTATTCATGGTAAAGAATATACATTAATTTACTAAACCTTTCTGAAGTATATGATTGTGATTTGATGGAGGTTATACTATATAATACTATTATAACGTATACTTCGGAAGTGAATATAATTGAATTTTTTATTAAATATACTTATTTAATTATAGGTTTGACAAGCATGGAATTATTTCTAATATTCGAACACGTCTTAGACAGAATTTAGTGAATGCTTTGAAAAATAGAGATTTATCTCAAAAGATGGACAAATCTGTTCCAAAATCAGCAAAACAGTATGTATATGATTTACTCATAGCAGAATATCTTTGGAATCATAACTATGTATATACATTATCAGTATTAGCTAGTGAAGCTCCTCTTTTAGTTGATTTTAATAAGAATGTAAAGCAATCTGACAATGCAACTCCTTTGGATTCAAGACAAAAGTTACAGAATGATTACGTTTACCATACATTGGAAACATTGGGAATTGAACCTACAACAGACAAAGGCCAAAGTATAATAAACGAGTATGCAAATAATGATTTACCTCTTCTGCTTTGTATATTGCAGTTTATTAGAACATTAGAGCCAATGTTTTCTTCTTCAAGTACTAAGCATATTACAAGTAGACTTAAGAATTTACAACACCAAGAAGTACAAACAGTAGAAACTAGTGAAACTTTTGTTAGTAAAACTTTAAAATTTGAAGTTGCTAAAAAAAAATTGATCCAACAAAAAGATTTATTCAATGCCCAGTTACGTCAAAAAGAAATTGAATTAAAAGAACAGGCATTAGTCATGGAAAAACAGCTTTCTATCTTGCAAGAAAAGTTAGAAAAAGCTCAGGTGAATTTATTTACTATTATTATTTTTTATATAAAAACAAAAGTTTTATTGTTTCATTAATAAAATTGTACTGTCCCCATGTCAGAAATTAATGCACAATTATGATCTGAAAGAAAAGCGATTGAATGAAACTCAAAGGCAACAGCATTTGCAGCTTGTCCTAAAGGAATCAGAATTGGCAATGAAAGAAAAATTATTATCACAAGATGCAATCAGGTGAAGTATTTCTTTATAATTAAGTCAGATTAACATTTCTCATGACTCATAATTATTTGATATCTTACAGATTAGAAAAAGAACGCGATAGTTGCAAACAGTTGGAAGAAAATCTGAAAAAGCTAGAGAGTGAACTTTTGAAAGTGAAAAGAGAAAGCCCTCAAGTAAATCGTAATTGTGATATTACCACGAAAAGCGCTGAAATACAAACGGATTTCGAAAGTTTTGTTTCAGCTCGGTATGAAAGGAATCTATTAAACGAAGAAAAGCAAGATTTAAGTGGACTTGTTCAAGAGCAGAGATGGAGAATAGAACAATTGACAGCTAAAGTTTTACAATTGTCGCGAAAATTAGAAGAGACTCAATTAAAACGTTCGCATGATGCAGAAGTGCCTATATCATCTATAAAAGTTTTTAATACAAATACCATTATTAGTGAAAGTAGTTCGACCGAGGATATACTCCATGACGCTAAAATGCGATTGCGCCGCCTGGAAGAGGAAAGTACGAGAGCGGAACAATATTATGTTAATTTTATTGCTAACACGTCCGAATGATTGACTAATGAATATTGTACAATCGATTAATTTATTGAAAGTGACTTTTATATGTATAATTGTCCAAAACTATGGAAAGTACAAACTAAATAAAAACTATACTGAAATACTCGTTTGAATTTTTTTATTATATAAAATTGGGCGTAAACGTAATATACAAATCACTATTTTTTCTTTATTATTTGTTGAATTCTAAATTAATTACATACAACATTCAAACGTAGCCATATAAAATGTAAGTCAAATTCCATCCATCGTTTTGCATCATCTTCGTTTGGGATCTGAACTTCGCCTAGTATTAATCGGTTAAGAAAAATATCGTAATTATATCATGTTTATTATGAAAATCATTCATAAAATATGCAACTAAACAAATATTAAGAAACGTGTAATTATAGTAATAATACAATATGAAAATAAAAAAGTATATTGAAATTGTAAAATCAGTGAAAGGTATGCTTAAAAATCTAATCCCAAAACAAAATAAAGCAAAGCACATATAATTTAAAATAACTAATATAGTCATGATCCATTGAATATATATACATACAATATAATTTAGTATTTTGTTTTAAAAGGATATTGTTTATCACGAGTTTCGCGTCCCTCCCGCTCGTGTGTTCGCTCCTTCGCGTACGGTGATTTTTCCTGAAAATATACAGAGTATACGTTGTAGAATTTTTTTTACTCTGCATAAAATAAATTGACGTTATGATAAATTACACTTTGCAATCTCGGGCAGGTACTCAAGCAATAAGTATCACCTACATTCATTCTTGTCATTGTCGCCCGTTTCGTCTTTTCAATGCACTGGAAGCGGATGTTTTTGACAACTGAGGGAGCCAAGTAAGACTTCGTTAGAAAAATGATCGTGAGATCGTAATTAATTTTACCAAGCAACAAATGAGATGGAAAACGTGATAAAATAAAATGTGAGCTTGTTTCAATGATTCTACAGTGATATTAAGGACTAAAATTCAGTGGTAACATTCATCTTTCAGGTATGGCTTATTACTTGTACGAAGTATAGAGAACGATATTCGTGGTTTTAATTTGTTTTTCTCTTTCGAGTTTAGCATTTATAAATGCTATTTCGTGTATTATGCAAAACATTAATCCAGTGCATTATTTTATTTTAAATCGAGCAAAATGTTTGAAGAAGGTATCACAATTAATAAAAACGCGTGTGTGCACTGTTTCATGAGATTGCCAAAATAGAAAAACAGTAAAAGAAGGATTCGAATATTGTAAAAACATCCTTTTACCAACCTTACTATAGTGATGTTTTTCTCTGTGTTCAGGCAGGTCTCCGTTTTGATGGGTTCCCTTTGCTGAAAGGAAATAATTTTACCAATAATCTTAATAATTCTCGTGTATTTAGCAAAGTTTATAAAGATCAAAATTAAAACTAATTGATTTTTGCTCTAAGTATATTTGTCACACATGTCTCGTAAAAATAAAAATAAACTAAATTAATAATATATATATATATGTGTGTGTGTGTGTGTGTGTGTATGTGTGTATGTATGTATGTATGTGTATGTATGTATGTATGTATGTATGTATGTATGTATGTATGTATGTATGTATGTATGTATGTACGTATGTATGTATGTATGTATGTATAATGTATGTGACTCGGATCACGAACCCCTATCATCGTCTTTTCTTCTCTTCTGCTCTGCAGGAACAATTATATCGTCTCCTCTGTCCTGTAAATGAACAAATAACCAATATAATTATAAGTTGACTACAAAACCTGAATTAATCATTTTTTTGTAATTTTATATTTACCCTTTTTCTGCCAAGTTTTTTTTCTCTTCGTAATTCCTTTTGCTCTTCGCGCATTTTAGCTTTGGCGGATGACCGCTCTTTTTTCTCTACAGCTGCCTCGGTACGCCTAGTTTCCTGAATAAACATAATTTATTTAATTTATGTGAACTGCAAGACGAGATTTTATACAAAAAATTTGAACACACCTTAGGAATACTTTCGACTTTTCTTCTTTTCGTTTCTGAAACTATACAATAAAACGATTAATTCGACTTTTTCAAATAAACAACTAATATAATATGTTTTCTTTATACGTACCTCTGTCAGGGCCTTCTACCATTGGACCAGAACTAGTACTGCTATTAGAAACACTAGAGAGATCTCGATCAAAGTTATCTGCAGATCCACTATAATAATGATCATCCTAAAAATTTAGATACATTTCAATTACTTGATTCTCAGTTATATAATACTTTTGTGTTAAGTTTAATATCTTTTTACTTTATAGTATTTCCGATCCTTTTTGTCAGTTAAGTCTTCATCCTTATAGTCATCTTTTTTTGAATACTTTTCCCTTGACTCTGAAGCTTCTCTACTTTCATCCCTTTTCCTACTTTTTTCAGAACTTTCACTATAAAATGAATTTTTAATTATTGACAAGTAAGGTATAAAATAATAGAAAACAAACAGTAATTCATATTCAAACGTACTGATAAGTTTGACCGGAGCTGGTAGTACGTTTTTCTCGTTGATCCTTAGTTTCCTTTTCGGGCCGAGAATCACCATTGTTAACTTCTTTGGTTGAAACACCATTGCTTACTTTTTCAGTATTGGATTCAGTATTCGTTGTTTCTGAAACCTTCGCAGCCTTCAAAATACATACATTTTAATAAATGTCAACAAAATGAATTATGATATTTAACAATAATAGATATAGTAAAATTATTTACTTTATCACCAACATGGTGGAAGTCCGACTCACGAATCATCTGAGGTGCTTTGGCTTTCAACTGTCCACAATATGACGTGGCCAGAACTTGAAGATCTTGTCTTTTGATACGTTCTTCATCGCGTACTTTTTCTACTTTACGTTCGAGAATTTGTGAAAGCTTAGCTAACACAGGGAAATGTGGCAAAATTTTTATTAATATTATTAAAGAATTTCTGATTTGTACATAATCCTTTGAATCGAGACACACGACTATTGCTTTTGTAATTTTGTAATGCCACTTATGGCATACATGTCTGTAATTTTCAAACCCCACCATATCATTAGCTTCTGAAAATTGGTTGCTTACACGGAATTTAGTTACAAAACCTGGATAGTTGCTACATTCCTACGATAAAAAGTATATTGATTAGAAATGCATAAAAGTTGATTAATGAATACATAAATAAAATAACGCTTTATTAGCAAAATTATTGTATAGAAAATATGATTACTTTATCAAATATAGCTTTTTCTGAATGCCATCTCATCACAGTTTCGAGCATGGCGCACAAAAATCTACCGTAACGATGTGCTTCATTTTCTGTGCACGATGTCACTGAATAGGTAATATCACAGAAGAGCTAAAAGGTAATACAATAAATATATTATACATTATCTTCTTTCAATTTCAAAGTTCTCTAGAATGATATTTAAAATAATTTTTCACTTACTCTGTCGTAACAAAGCAGAGTTGAAAAATTTGCAGTTTTCAAAGAGTGTATTGTATGTACAAATTTAGCGCAATACATAGCATCTACAGTTGTGAAAGTACAGCGTGGGAATAAACATAACTGCAAAAATTGCGTTATCGTCTCATTTTTAGCAGATTTTGCACTTCTCGATAAGAACCAAGCATCTTTTTCTTGCCTACAAAATTGTAACTTAAATTAATATAACATATAATAAAAAACAAAATATAAATACTTTATTTGTGATTACTTTAAATAGGCTTGAACTTTTTCGACATGCTCTTCCTGTTTTTTCTTTTCATCCTGCAGTTTTTCTATTAACGTTGTATACCTTTCTTGTTCTTTCTTTCCCTTGCTTGCAGTCTAAAAAAGACAATATAAGAAATATGTCAATAATAAAATATAATCATGAATATTTTATTAATGGCGTCATATAAAAATTTTACAACATACCAAATCCTTAGAATCAGCAGCTTGTGTCGAAAGTTGCTTTA
This sequence comes from Apocrypta bakeri, assembly GCA_018906985.1. NCBI lineage: Eukaryota > Metazoa > Arthropoda > Insecta > Hymenoptera > Pteromalidae > Apocrypta > Apocrypta bakeri. The sequence goes on along the minus strand of JACCIA010000008.1, from coordinate 1,365,916 downwards.
ACTTATTAATTTCTCGTTGATAGCTATCAGTAGGCACATATAAATCGTACATGGATAACGACCAAAAAGTAACTAAAAATTGTGGAGAAATATCTTCCCAAACTTTAAGGGGATGCAAAGGTCTAACAGATTGGGCAACAGGTGCCATCACTGCTTGTGCTGCTTCAGCGTACTTTGCTTGCTTCATCGATGAAGACATTTTCTTATAATTTGGATCTGCCTTACGAAGGGTGTCGTATTTTATCTAAAGTTTAAAAAATTTGGTGATTAGCGTTTTTTACAAATAACTTGTTACGACATTTTTTATGATCCTTACATAAATTGCGTGGGCAAACATTGGCCTCGCCAGGAAAAATGCAACGTCTGCGTGAATGTGATAGTCTTGAAGCATGGAATGAATGGATGGTAATCTACCAACATATTCATCGACTGTCATCGTTGATCCCAGAAAAGTACCAAATTGCACTAATGCATCGTGACATTGATCGTATAATTTGCCAACAAGTTTCAAATGCGACTGCTCTGTTTCTCGATAAACAACACAATGCTTCTGTTGTGCCATAAGTAAACAGAGAGCAACTGCCAAATCATGTTCAGCTAAAGCTTCCTTTAGTCGTTGGGATGATTTTTTTGTATTTCTTATTTGACTGAAGTAGCCGGCCTGTTACACAAATTGTTCAGTAATTTTGGTTAATTAATCTATTATTTATTTAACTATAAAATCGATAATTTACCTCAATGCGCAAGAGATCGCCACCAGCCATAGCATCCAGTTGGTCTGACGTTAATTCTTCTGCTGCTTCGATGCCTGCCATTTTCTGAACAATTTCTTTTAAAATTAGGAGATCCAAGCTGAAAAATATAAGTGAACATTATTAATTTAAATTGTTGAACGTTAAACTTCAAAGTTTTAAATAAATTTATATTTCAATGAATGATTATTATGCAATTTAATATTCTATAACATCCTAGAATTTGTTTGATTTTTAAAAAATTAGAATTTACATATAATTAATGTATCCCCATTTGATTTGCATGAGCTAATATTTATTCCATGAATAACGAAAACAAAATATGTTAATGAAAGGAACGAAATTTGGTTTTTAGTCACAAACTCAAATAAATGCCCTTAATGGTCACTTATTCCCGTTGACGAAATAGACGATGTCCATCGACGAAAACTTGCACGCGCATCATCGTCTCTCCAGTTTCGTTTATACTCCTTTCCAAGTCCATTTACAATTTGCCAATAATTAAACAATATTTTACTAGGCAACAACTACTGTGAATTCCCAATTCTCATCTTATTTCTAAGATTTACATGTAGCACTGAAAATACAAGGAGTTAGCAATGCCTATATAGTAAAAGTTAGTATTGATTTCATCATGCAAACCATATGAGTTCTCACCTTTATTTAACTAAATTTTGATGAGATTGGGACTAGCTTCACGATGATTTTTATTGTTATCTTTTTAATTGTGCATAAGCTTTGTAACTTTAAATATAATATTTAATAATATTAATTTTGAAAAAAATTGTTATTAATATTAAATCGTCTCTTTTTCGTTTATGATGTTGATCACATAATTTAGTTACATTAAATAAATATTTTCAATAATTAAAGATAATAAAATTCAAAATAATCTATTGGGAGCTTTAACTTCTTGAATGTACATCACGTAGTAAACACAATTCGATCTTCCTGTGCTCACATACAATTAAAAATGCGAAGCGTAAAGAACGATTCCGCACGTGCACTTTCCAATTCTATCAATCATATCACCCAACGAATTGTTTTACATAATCACAAATTTAAATGTCACGAACGAAGCTTATTTCTCCAATCCATTGATTGAATTTCATGACATTCTTTTGCTTTTAGCGTTATATTATTTGTAATGAAATGACGATCACCCGAACACATGGCCCGTACTGTGTCTTCAATTCAGATCGTTGATCTGCAATTTTCGACAAGACATTACAAAGCCCGTACATGAAAGAAAAATATATATTGTTATTGTTTCTATAAAACGTTAATTTCTAGAATAAACGTTCCTACAATTGCTTTGCAATGTGATACTTGGTGTTATTTTATGTGAAACTGTATTAAATTTATTTGATTAACTTTTATTATGATAGTGGAAAAGAAAGAATAGTAGAACAGAATTGATGCATTAATTAAATATGAGTTGTGAATCAAGAATAACTTACCTTTTCTGTGCCTTTAACATGTTAGCCACGTATTGCAGTAACCCGGTAAGTTCAATGTTGTATTTTTTGAAAATGGCTCCACAGAAAGAAGCCAAGGATTGTAACCAAAGAGAAATGCTAGTTCCATCGTGCTTGAACCTATTTCTTTCGGCTCCTGCTAGTGCTTCTATCAAGCAATATCCGAGAACATCGTATGAAATATTTGTGAGATACTTAAGTGAATCCACGACTGGACCTGGAAATTGCGATATACGCCGCGTTAAAGAAACTTTACACACAATTCTTCGAATAAAATTATGAGAAAAACCATTATATACCAATCAAATTATCATAAAGTTGAATCTGTACAATCACATAATCAAATAACACACCAGGCGACGAATGTGTGAGTTTTCCGATGGATCTTCCTACAGGCTTGATCGTTTCCTTGCTTACCCGCTTGATAACATTTTTTATCTTTTTCTGAGCGTCTGCTCGTTTTTTAAGCAATGATGCATGCTGTAATGGCGTGTCATTCTTCCACCTGGCGTATAGCGCGTATCGATTCTGATAGGGATAACACTTGAGGATATTCCATATCTCTTCAGCGACACAGCAATTGCAATCCATAAAGGACAAAGAAGGGAGTAGAGCAACATCAAGAATCGTAAGCACGTCACAGTAAAGGGCATTATCCTTGGCCAGGGGTAGCTTGTTTGCATCGAGTGTACATTGTTTGATCGCTACATGGCAGAGTCGCATTATCTTGTACATAAGGACGGGATCGTAGTGAAGATTGGGACCAAGAGCTATTAACATAGGTAACAAGTGATCGTGGATATCTTCCAACCGAGTTAAGGGCTTTGGTGCAAGAGGACTCTGAAGCGGCGGAACCTTTCGGCCTGGTAATTTCGGCATTATGCAGAGTCTGAATAAATATGGGCCATTAGAATATTAGTTATTCAATGATTAAATACATTTTTGTAATGATTGTTACTTACTTTCGATAAACCGGCTCTATTAGTGCGTGAATCATTCTACAGAGTGCTTGAGCAATAGGTTTCTGGTCTGTTAAGCTGTAGTCAGGAAATTTACTAAAAAAGCTCAGAGCAACATCCCATGCTCCAACTTCTAAAAGAGCTTCACACAATCCGAATTTCTGATTATTGGCATATTTATCCTATGAGAAAAAAAATATTTTACAAATTTATAATCGTCAAAATTGCATTAAATACAACGAAATTTAATTTACCACAATAGGTTCCTTCTCATCCTTTTCTTCTTCTTTATCTTTAGTTGAGATCACACTCATTTTTCTGACGTACTCCTTTGCTTGTTTCATGTCATTATCATAATCTCTAATGATTATCTTGTCATCAGGTACAAGCCATGATAGTATATCATCTAAATTAATCACTTCATGTTGAAGCATTAAAGCTGTGACTTTTTGTAAAGAGAAGGGTGTTGCATTGGTTGTGCAACAATATTTAAATCCTAATACTTCACACAAAACTTCTTGATCACTCATATACGATCTAATAAGTGGTATGAATACAGCAGCATCCTGTGGTCGATTTTCAAAAGTTTCAAGTAATATATCAAGGACTCTATTGGGATCAAGATTAAAATATCCTATGAACAAGAATAGATATTTATTTAATTCATAAAAAATTTGAATAAATTAAAAGACAATTTTTATCTATACAGTACCTATAAGGGATTTAACTATTTCTAAAACTGACTCCACCTCTGACTCTGAACGTTCTTGATTGAGCTCCACAATGAGCTTTGAATATCCTTCGCTTTCTTCCCTGAATAAATTAAACTTCTTCTGTTTATAACTAAAAATACAACATATCCATAAAATGAAAGTAATTATGCAAAGTTTAAAAATGCAACATATTATTTTTTATACATACTAAAGCTTTGTCTTGACTTTAATAAACTTAGTCTGAAAATTCAAATTTTTCAGTGTTCCTACATCTTGAAGTGTATCAATATCGAGACGTTCTTTTAAAATACGGTCTGTGAGGAACTATAAATGAACAAAAACAAGGTAATAATGCACATAGCAACACTTATATGTGTATTATAATGAATTCAACGCTGTAAGCAATCATAAAAAGTGCACAGTGTAAAAATACCTTTTCAGATTCCTTGACAATATAGTAAAAATTACTTCTATTTTCTCCTTGAACTTCTGCATCGATTAGAGTATAAAGATCTACAACAGCTGAAGGAATTTCTCCATCTATGGCCTAAGTAAATGAGAATATAAATTATGAGTAGTTATTATAATTATCAGTATAGCTTGGACTGAAATCTTAAAATAAGCTTACCACAAGTTCACCTAAAGTCGTAACAACACCATCCCTTTTTACAGCTCCATGAATTCCATTCAAGATCAGTTCATATAAGCCTCGTCTCCATTCTAAAATATAAACATTGTAAATGACCTTGTGAAAGCAAAGAAATATGCATCAAAATGCAGCATAAAACAAAGAAAGTCACTGTGTCAAAAGTTTAGTATATTTAAGGTAGCAGACTCACCTGCGGCGTTGCCTTCCTTGTGTTTGAGTTTAATTAACTTGAGGCTGCAAACATTTGATTAATTGACAGATTAATGCTTGGATTACTAGAATGGGAGCACTTATCCTTTCTCTCTTTTTTCTCTCCTTGTTTTACATTTACTTAAAATACCCAGGAATAGTAAAAGAAATTCTCTCGCGTTTAGCTCCCGGTTTCTCTCTATCCTACTAAGCATTATGTACCAAGCTATCTTTGTACAAGTACGAAAATTCGTAAAAATCTTTGCTTCTCCAAATTGAGTTCTCGACGAAGGAGTATGTTTTCCAAGAAAATATTCGATGGCGCTTTTCATTCCTATGATTCTTTATCTCGTGTTTTCAAAAAAAATGTTGAAAGTTACTTTTAGGATCGCGATAACTGACTTACAATTCGGTTTTCCCCTGCTTCTCCCAGGTCTTCCACAGCTCGGCGTTCCACGTTTTAGCTGGCATAATAAATCAATTACTGCGCGACGAATGCGCGACTTTATCATTCGCCTTAGATTTCACTCAAAGGCTTTGTAAAAGTGTTGTCTCACCGAATAAAACGAACCGAATAAAACGAACCGCATCAACGCCGCCCGCAGGTTAAACAGTAGACTCCATTGCTCTTAGCTCGCGCAGTTTAGCAATGCAACTTGCGCTTTATTTGCCGCCTATATATATATATATATATATATATATATATATATAGTGACTATCTCACTCTATAGCATTTACACGGTATAGAGTGAGATAGTCGCATGTTGGCGTCTTCGCAACGCAAGCGACAATCTTGCACAATGAGACCTTCCAATTGGCGATGGGAGTTGAGCGTTCTTAAAAACGATTCAGATAATACCTTTTTCATTTTATGTCATTTTTTTTACTATTTATTATTAACATATTAACGTATATAAGAATTTTTCATAGTACATTCTATTTCTGATGGAATATGCAAATTTATGTATCTCGTTGCATCGTCGTAACGATAAAAGCTTCAAAAATGTAAGACATAAGACTTTTTGAATTTTTGGACAAGTTCTTCATTGTAACTTTTGTTTATGGAAATATTTTTTCATTTATTATTCAATAATACCTACAATAATCTTTACATTATTTCAGATGCATTTTGGTAAAATTGTCTTGTGAATGAATTGAATAAATAAAAAAAAATTGTCAAATTCTTCTCAAAACTGTCGCTTCTTATACTATATGCGATATGGACTTAAGACGCCGGAGCGATGGTCTTTGCGAACACGATCTTGCAGTGTTCTTTCGTGTATTTCCACTAATCGGAGAGGTAATGGAAACAATTTTGCGAATTAAAATCCTTTGACATCGGTTGATTTTTTACCCTAGTGCAATAAATAAACACTAACCGAGATTGCTAAACCTTTTTCCTAAGTACTTCTGACAATATTTTACTATTTTTAGTATTCGATTTTAATCTTTTCGGGTATCACATGTGTTACCTCAACTGTTTACATACTTACGTGAAAAAGCGCTTATTCGCTTGAAAAGACGGTTATTTTGTGATTTGTTAAAAGTCCTTTTGACATAATTTACTTTATTGTAACTAATAAAGACCAATTTGTTTGGTTTTACAAACAATTTTTTATAAACATTTTTAGGTTATGTCGCTTGTTGACAATCGTGGGCCAGAGCTAGTGCTTACTTATTGTAGCATTAGGATAATTCAAGTGCAATACGTAAGTGTATAAACAATTTGTTTCTTCCTTTCAGGCAAAATGGCCAGGGCAAAGACTGGTGAGAAAAAGGCTCCTCGCATCGACGATGTCGTCACTCGCGAATACACAGTCAACCTTCACAAAAGGTTACACGGTGTAGGTTTCAAGAAACGTGCACCAAGGGCGATCAAAGAAATCAGGAAGTTCGCAGAGAAGCAAATGGGAACTGCTGATGTGAGGATCGACACCCGTTTAAACAAACAGCTTTGGTCAAAGGGAATCAGGTACAAATCATTTATTGTATAATTTCATTATCGGAAAGAAATATTAAATATGAATGTAGCTTAGTTACATAGTATTATTATAAGAATAACTGCTAGTTTCATTCAAGATTTTGATTGAATTTTTTTTAATTATATTATGCGACTAAAAATGTTCACATCAATTTGATAGTCAGTTTAATATGAATTTTATATCAACTGTTATTCATATATTATCAATTTATGTGTTTAGTGTTACATTAAGTGAACAGAAATAACAAACAAGTGTATTAAATAATTACTTCTTTTTTTATTAAAATAATCTATAAATAATATTATTTTTATTGTCATGTCAATATATATTAATTGTAACTAATTGATATTAATTATTTTCAGAAATGTACCATTCCGTGTCCGCGTTCGTTTGAGTAGGAGAAGGAATGACGACGAGGACTCAGTACACAAACTGTACACATTGGTTACGTACATCCCAGTTGCCACTTTTAAGGGATTGCAAACAGAGAATGTGGATGCGAGTCAAGATTAATTTATTAATTGAAGGACTTAATAAATAATTTTGACTGGTATTTTTGCGTTTTCATTTAAATATACATTATTTAACTAGATTTAGATCTGTTTCTTTTTTTCGTTTATACAAGACCCTCTTGACATTTAGGTTTTATTAGAAAAAGTGATTAAATGTCTGTAAAGTTAAGTATAATTGTCATAGCTTGAAATTGGTTTCAATCAATATTATCCAATAGATGTATCCGACTGCTGCATGCTGTATGAATGGAGAATGGGTTAATTATTTTAACAAGATCTAATTGATTTTCTTTGTTAAGAAGAGAATAAAGTGTGACATATTAGATTAGCTCTATTTGAAAAAATAATGAGATGAAGAATTGAAAAATTATAAAAATGATTTGTAGTACCTACAAGCGTATAAAAAGGATGGAAGATAGCTTAATTCCCAGAGGCAATTTTCCATCACTAAGTAAAAGTCGAGCATCCCACTGGTCCTGCCTCATCTTTATTTCAAACACATTGCATTCAAATCGCAAATGAAACCTCTGTGTGCTTTTCAATCGTCCTGCGGGTAGACGAGTATCCGTCGGGAATTGCCACAGACCAATCTCGGAGCGCGCCGAGCGGTGCGCACCTTGGGGTAATTCGAACAATTGCTATCCCCCGCGAGTTTAGCTCGACCTGCTCGACCTGCTCGCAGCTCGACGCCAAAACATGCGTCAATGTATGTGTGCGCAATGCGCATGTACATATACACAAAGGAAGAAGTGCATGCACAGCAGCACACAGAGAGCGAGAAAGTGAGAGAGAAAACTTGTCCAGTTTTTCTCTCTTTTCGACCCCCGCTGCTATAAGCTGATTACGCGTTGGCGTTAGCTCGTGCTTAATTCAATTACCGGCTCACAATCATCTAATGTTATGTGGATCTTGGCGCGCAAAGTAAGAGCAGAGAGCACAGAGCAGAGCGCGAGACACTTTGTACTTTATTGGGATTTATATGCGCGCGCTTTCAACGTTATTCTGAGTTGCATGTTTCTCTCTCTAAATACGTATATATGTGTACGTGCGTGCGCGTGTGTGTGTACGTTTACGGATGCAAGTATGCAAGATGCAACACATACATCTTGGAGCGCATTTGTTGCGCATACTTATGCATATACTTATATGTAGTCGCGACTCGCGAAAGAGTCAAGCTACTGTTCTTCAATCGTTGCCGAGCATTTCGCCTTCCGCTCTCCGGTTGTCGGCTGGTTCCTTTTGTTGCGCTGGTTTGCTTTAAGTGCAGCTTTTTATTACGACTCGCGCGAGTGTTTTCGCTCGCTGAAACTTAAATTAAGGTAATTGCAATTTGAAATTGCCGTACGCGCGAGCGCGAAGCGTTAATTGGAATTTCATTTTTAATCGAAAACCCGTATGCAATGTAAACGGGAATCCTTTGGTAAATCCACTGCTATATTCAGCCAGCATATATTCAGCAGCATATATGCACCAGCATATATGTGCACCAGCATGTAGCAGTGGATATATATGGCGTGGAGTTGGAAGTTTTTAATTTTCGTTAATATATATCGTGGGAATGTGACAAAGGGTGCAAGAAGCGCGCAAATACGTCGCGATGGTTCTCATGAAATAGTTGGAAAAGGAGCGAGTAGAGTATACCATCCCCCTCCGTTCGCAGATCGCGAGACACGTGCGCGCGAATCTCTGGGGAAGTTGTCAGAGGGCACGCGACACAGTCCTCAACGCAATCTCAACTCTTGCGCTGCGAGAGCGATATATTTTCGAAATGATCTCGAGCGCGCGATTGTCAGACGATCGTGTATTAGGAAAATTGGATCTGTGCAGCACGAGCCGACTCGTGCGAGCAACGCCATATAGACGTATATACACGGATAAATGTCCGTAGATTCCCCCCGGGGAATCGCGCACTCGATGGTGAGAACAAGTGCGTCGCAAGTGTCGCAAGGCCTTTTTTCCTCCATAGTTAATAGGATCCTCCATAATAATTATCGGCAAATTCGTTCAGGTACAGATTTAGCGGGCTTGGCTCGTGGTCCTCTGATACCGCGACAGAGCCGTTGCCAACGAGAAAAGAGCGCAGACCCATCCGTAGAGAGAAATAGGCTCAAGTCCTGTGCGTAAAAGGCTGATGAGGGGTGGCGCGGTGTGAGGAGGGGAGTACCGTCGGAGTACCGGGGAATTAGAGAGGGAGTAGAGCGGGTGCAGAGCGGGTGCAGAGAGGCGAAGAAGGGTGGAGGTGGGCGGAGAGGGGCGGAGAGGGGCGGATAGCAGAGGAGAGAAAGAGAGAGGGTGAGAGGGCGAGAGTCGACGGTGTGAAACGCGTAGAGGGAGTATGTGCAGAAGGGATGGAAAAAGTCCCGAGCTCTTTGGAAACAACCCCTCGAGGGGGGCGGAGCTCCGCTTGTTCGCCCTCCGACGAAAGAACATCTCGCTTAACCAACCAATGGGTCGAATCCTGCCCGGATCGCGACTTGGCCGGCCCACTCGGGCTGACAGGGGTAAAAACGTCCCTCGGCTGCCGCTGCGCTTCTGCTGCCGCTGCGCTACTGCTATTGCTGTGAGGAGAGCAGCAGCCAGTTATTGAATTAGGCTTATCATTTGATTTCGAGAAGCACCACCAGTCGGTCCTTCCTCGCGAGCGTAGCAGCAGCAGCGGTAGCGGCATCAGCAGCAGCGGCATCGGCACCAGCGGCAGCGGGAGCGGCAACGGGACCAGCAGCAGTGGCAACGACGATAATCGCAGCGCAGATTTGATAGCTCGGGGCCCTCGCGAGGCAGCGCTCTGATCCGATTAGACCTCGACTAGAGGGAGCGAGAGAGATAGCGAGAGAGAGAGAGATAGCGAGAGAGAGAGATAGAGAGCGCTGGCTCGCGCGGGAAAGCTCGCAAGCTCGTAGTGCAGCCGAGTCCGCGCGCCGCCGCCGACCTGGACGACGGCCGGCGCGCGCGCGCGCCTCCTCGCTCCTCTTCGCTCCTCTTTTTCTTCCGCTTGTGGTTCTTCTTCCGTGTCTTCGGTGACCCGAAGGCCTCTGGTGCCTTGGCCACTGGGAGAGCCCAAAGAGTGCAAGACGAATGGATTACTCGTACTTCAATCAAGCCGCGGCCGCGGCGGCCGCGGCGGGCCTCGAGCCCTCGAGCTGCGCCCTCGCGGCCAACGAGATGCCCTGCGGCGCCTACGGGGACCTGAGCTCCTGCTCGCAGATCAGTCAGGCGGCCTACCGCTACACAGCGGCAGCGGCGGCTCGAGCCGCGAGCTACCCAGGCTCCAACAGCAATCTCGGCACGCATCACGCAGCGGCTGCCGGACACCCGCACTCCCACGCGCACCACCCCGGTGCCTGCTCGGTTATGTCCGCCAGGAGCCAAGACGTCGTGCACCGGCAGGCGGCCTCGATCTTCCCCTCGGCTATAAACCTCCAAGGTTAGTCTATCGTCATTGAGTACAGATTTCATCCATCTCTCTCTTGTAGCCGCCTCGAGGTAAATGCTCTTTTCTATCTTTTCTATCCTTTTCAATCTCTCTCCAAGTATGAAACTCTCCTGATCCCCCTGTGTCTCGTCGTGTAGCGAGCGTAGGAACGACGAGACGGAGCGAAAATCAATGGTCGCGAAAGCTCCCTCCCGCACAGTCATTGCTATGGTTACGCAGCCCTCTCGCTGTCGCGCCTCTCTATTAATATACCTGCGCGCATCCGTAGATCAGTTTTTCCTTAAACGGGCCTCGATTTCTCGCTACAGAGGGCTTTCGTTCGTTACAGGTGGATTGGGCTACAAGGCCTACAGTTGCCACGACGGACCCTCGGAGAAGCGCAAGCAAAGGCGGATACGAACGACCTTTACGTCGGCCCAGCTGAAGGAGCTCGAGCGTGCCTTCCAAGAGACGCACTATCCCGACATCTACACGAGGGAAGAGATCGCGATGAAAATCGACCTGACGGAAGCCAGGGTACAGGTCAGTTCTCGCCTCGTTGCTGTAGCCGCTGTTAGACCAATCTACCTCTATTATACATGGAGTATAGAGTAGAGTAGCTTTTTAACGCCAAGCGCATGGCCACGCCTCGCGGATACGTCAGGAATGCGGGCCAATGTAATCCATCAAGCGCGCGTCCCGCGGCCTACGCTAGCAGGTGCGCTTTCCTTCCGACTTGTATCTTACGCGAAACTACATAATTCCATTACACTTCTCTCTCTCTCTCTCTCTCTCTCTCTCTCTCTCACTCTCACACCCTCTCTCTCGCTACGTGCACAAGAACCAGTCATTCTTCATTCGAGACACGTTGCGTCTGTGTGCTTATATATATATATATATATATTCATCGGGTGTACGAAAAAGCTTCCATACGGATATCGCTCGGGCTATATGTGCTGATGCTTTTTTAAGCTCGGCTAACTTGTCAAATGCAGCGACGTCTTAATTCTTCATTGTCTAGTGTAAATTCTCTTCTCCCCTCCCCACTGACGATACTTCGTAGCTTTCTGAGACTGAGAATATTATTATCGGCCTTTCGGTTTTTCAAATTCGATTATAGCCTCATCGTCATCTCAAGTATATGAAATATATATTTATCTCAGGAGGTTAAAATTCACCATCGAGTTAAATAAGTTTCTCGGTGCACGTATGCGATGCATTCATATTTGTTCCAGATGAGCAGAAATTTATACTTTATACTCTCTTATGATTATTAATAACATCAACACTGTTTGCGTACAAAACGCTTGAGATAACTGGAATCTCGCTATTGTCAATAAGGTGTTTCTTTTTTATGTCCTCTTTCAATTTGAAAATTGACGAGCGAAAATGAAAAATAATAATTCACAATCCAGATACCAACCCTCTGAATCTATAAATGCTAAGAAAATGAAATTATCGTGACAAAGCCGCATGAATGAAACAAGCTCCATCGAACTCTGGTATACCGATCAGGTTGTGCAAGATTTAATGATATAGACATCAACGATCCATACTTTCTCTCTCTCTCTCTCTCTCTCTTTCCGTCTTTTCAGGGACGAAACTTCCGTCTGCCACGACGGTTAATTGCATTTCGGCTTCCTTCGCTTTTGCTACGTTTATGTATATATATATAGCACGTCAGAGGTTCGATAATTCAAAATCTACAGTCAGTTCTAGACGATCCATTCATCCTTTCCATCGACACGGGAGTATAATATGGAGTTGGCGGAGGAGCAAAAAAGAGTAAGCTGTATAAAAATTCACGTGGCTATACGTATAGGTATATATTATACATGACGGCTGAGAATCTCACGACGTTACATGAATTATGTAACGATGACTCTGTCCGCCAATGCAGCTCTTTTTTTCTCTCAGCGAGGGACGAATTTGACAGAAATTGTAGCCTGGGCGTCGTTTAATCAAACACTTGCTCGACTCTCTTCCTCCTGCGTAGCTCTTGTCTTGTTGGCCGCGCATGATTTTATCCCCGTCGCGCGGATCATGAAACATTCATGATGCGCTACGGAAAAGAACAGAAAAAACGATGTGTATATTATGCTTAACTTCACTTATATTAACTTATGCAAAGCTGTCGTTTTTCTGCTTTAACGATCGACGGCCGTCGATTTTTTCGCGATAATTTTTATAATTTTTTATTTTCTCCAAAGATGAGTAAGCTCTGTAAAAGAAAATGTCATATTTCGCTAAATCGGTCTAGAACCCAATTTCGAGGTGTTCAAACTTCGAATAAGTCTGTTTATAAACCTTTTTTTTGGTTGTATGTGTGTGCATGCGTGTAACGATGATGCGCGCATTTCGGGAAAACAATTCTTTTTCGGTTACGTTGAAGAATTCTTGTTTATCGCGAATTTTGAAAAACTAACGCTCACTTTTATCAGAACGAACATTTTATGGCAATGGCCAACGGTATTTTCGCATATTTTCATAGAATTTAAAAAAAGTGATTATTTTTTACGCGTCACAACTATTAGAATATAATGCAAATGTGAAAAACGCCGAGATAAAGTAAGCTTTGGCTTTTTTGGCACCGCCTTTTTAAATGATACGATTAAATTATACGATAAATTCGTTCGGAATAAGCTATGTGACAATAATACTTGGAGACTATTATTTTCTGGCAGTTATACGCGTACACACGTAACGGGCCTGGATTTATATAATATATACCTGGATAATTCTTGCTGAAATAATTAGTGTCGCTAGTACACGCGGCAATCATGCGCGAATAATCAGAAAAACGCGAGTGAAAAAAATTCAGACACATCATTCAGTCTGAAGTGTAACAACATTAGCGTGCGTAGCGGAGAGAGAAAAGCTTTTTTTATTGAACGCGTGCAGCGGATTTAACGCAATTAAGCGCGTTTTATGATGCCGGTTGCACGTCATTTTTCGACTCTCGGGAAACAGGCTACGATCCTTTGAAAAAAAAAAAAAAAAAAAAAAAAAAAACAGTTCTACGAGAAAATATTTGTCACAGGTGCATTTACATCTGATAATGACAGACTAGAAGTTCGAGTATGTATTATATGCGTTTTATTTATTAGGTATGTTATCTTTGTTGTTTTGCTATAAAAGTAATGTTTTGGAGATTTTTTGCTCATCTTGTATAAGCTACATTAATGTTCTCGATTGGAGAAAGGCAATGTACTATAATAAAGAGAAACGTTCAGCGCGGAATGATATTTCTGTTTCAAGAACCTCGATGGCTGTTTTAAGTAAATCGAATTGTAACGTGCTCTTGTACCAAAGACAATGAAGATTTAGATATAACTGTATATTGGAATTGGTAATTAAAATCTAATAAGGCAATTATAAACTGATTAATCATTGTAGTAATGGCGATAATAGTCAATTTAAAACAGGTCGTCGGAGATGGTTTAGAAGTTAAGATATATCGTCTCATATATCGTGTAATCGTGTATGCTGATAATAATGTATATGATTATACGACTATTTAACATTGCATTAATTTTTTTGGATTAATAGGTTTGCGCTACAAATCTGTTTATTGTTTTTAGGATTTTAATATTTTAACACGGTTAAAGTGTAAAAAGGCTTACTGTCACGTAAAGGTTCTAGACACCTTTCCACGAGGATACCAAAAAAATTATACCAGTTATACTTTTCATTTTTGCTTTGTTTAACGTCTTTAGATCTCTTTCTATGAACACTAATAGTATATTATACTAATAGAATAATAATAATAAACGAATTGAGCTGAAAAGTATCATGAATACTGTTTGATACATTTGTAAAAGCATAAATGTAGGCATTTGAAATCGAATGAGCAGAACAAATTTTGCACGATGAAACAATTATAAAATCAGTTTTTTATTTGGACTAATTTTTCCAATAAGTCCATTAATTTACTTTAAATCGTACGGAGCTAGTTTTCAACAATCTGTAAGAAATCAACGAAGAAATATAGAGATGTTAAACAAAGCTCAAAATAAAGGAGCGCGTATGTACAAGTTTGGCTTTGAAAATATAAAGAATTCGATTAATATAACTAATAAAAATGTCGAATTTTAGGTAGCCTCACTCAAACCTTTAAGTGAGTGTCTTGCCCCCTTAACGCAATAACCCGTTAACGCAAATTCCTAAGCATACTCTACTTTTGGGTTACTGCACTTGTTGGGTTTCGTATACTTATATATATATAAGTATACGAAATATAATTATTAAAAAATGAGTGTATTCGTTAACACGTCTAGTATATCTATCTTTACCATCAAGTGAGTCCATGGCGTGGGAATTTTATTCAACGGGAGTCTTATCGTTTATTTTTATTAAAGTTTTTTTTATTCTCAAATTATTTAGGTATCCTGAAACTGTTGATCGCTTCAATTCCTCGTGCGTTGTAAATACAAACATTTATGTGGTGTAATAAGAATAGTTGTTTTTGAAAATAATTATTTTCATAACAAAATATGAACAATTTACTGCTAGAGTTAGGGTAGTTATTGGATACTTTGTTACGGTAGATTCGGAGTATTATATATAACAGGGAGAAAGAATATTTTCGGTTAATATCGATAAAATTATTCAAAGTTTCTACTCTACGTTTGTCGACGTAGCTTAAGGTTTCTTCAAGTTTTTAACTTCGTCGAATTATTCATTTACTTAAACTTTATTGAATGTTCTATTACGAGTATCCTCGATAACGCAGAGTAAATTTAGAATTTAAAAACCCAATGATTTCGTGGATTCGAGACTTTGAAGTTCCGCCATCTGCAATGGAGAGGACATTTGAAATCGGGATTTTAGAAACCCGTTATAGCGATACAACAAAATGTTTGTTCGTTATTGAAAAACAATACTTAACTTTATAGTCTGAAATAAGAATCGCGAATAGAGCTACACAGATAAAGACATATCAACCAGTAATATATAAATAAGAAAAGAAATTCTGATGTCCTCGATAATGTCGCAGAAAGAATTTATACAGATTTATCAAATAATTCAAATGTCCAACTTTGTTTAGATGAATGCATAGGAGCGATATTGCAACAAGGTGTCGCTTGACTTTGGCAAATCAAGCGAGAGGCCCGCCATGATAATAAAGGCCGCGACGATTAATTATCCAACCGGTTGTGGTCAGCTATCGCGACCGCCATTTCCGCGCTCGCGCACTCCTTCTGCCTGTACCTATACAGACCCTGTGTATCTATAGACACACAGATATATGTACTTATAACTCTGAAGGGCGGTCTCTCCCTCTCCGACTCTCTGGCTTGCGTTGGCTTCGCTTCTCCTCTGCACGCGCGCATCTGACGATTCGCCATTCGCCGACGAGGATTCGCACTCATTTATCTTCGTCCCCTCTATCCCGTGGCTCCTCTATCGCTTTTCTGTCTATATTTATATATATGCTATATAGTATACACACACACACACACACACACACACACGTATATATACGTATATACAAACATGGAGCCTGGACGTACAAAGAGCAGTATTGTCCCTTTTATACCTTTCCATGGAGTTTTTTTACTTGTTTGTAAGTACTGTTTCAGAACGATCGACTCGAGCGTATCAACACCGCGATGTATAATTTATCACACAGTCGCGCACTGCGCACGCTCTCTCACTCTCTCACTCTCTCGGATTATTAATTTTGCGTTCCGTATGGCAGAATTTCGAGTCTATAAATCAGCGCCTTGAGCGCGTAAATTATAATCTCACCCTATACTGCAGTGCGTGTATACACTCACATATATATACACACAGACACATTGTACGCAGCGCATATAATCCATAGATCTATCCTGGCGAGGGGTAAAGGGGGATGTACATATATCTATAGTTAATTTCGTCGAAGAAAGTTGTCGCTCACTGCAGCAGTAGAAGCAGCAGGGAATTCATCCACTCGAGCCAGAGCGGCATCAAGATCACCGGCGACACGCGTATATAACCCGCAGTTTCCCCCGCACTCGAGAAGTTGCTACGGAACATCGAGAGAAGCACGTGTCAGTCTATGGCACGAGTCTATGGCAGAGCTCGCGCTAATGGAATTGTAATTCGGGGAAGGGGAGTCGATGGGGGGTAGGCCATGTGGCTGCTGGTATACACTACTCGATTGATAGTCACGCGTAAAGGATACATCGTCCTGTATATGTCTTTGCTTTCTTTAATTTTCGATAATTGCCTGTATTGCCATTGCACTGTGCCGGCCTAACAGGCCAGAGTTCTAAACCAGTTATTGAGAGTCAAATTCAGCTGATCCAGTGTTTCAAACTCCTCGTGATTTTTCCAGCAACATAACAATTTTCTTCACCGCGGCTAATTTATATTTATTAACGGATATCGTCAAATAGATCATAGGATTTGTTTATAAAAACAAAAAACAAGGTCGGGACAATATTGGCGTAATAATGGCCCAGTAGTAGATCGTTGCTCAGGATTCCTGCTACGGTTAATATGTTTCGATCCATTTAGAAGTTTTTAGTTTTATTCAATTTCGCGCGCTTTTTTTCATCTATATGTTTCTCACAGACGCGGCGATGCGAAAGGCAAATACAGAAAGGACGCGCGTACAAGGAGAAGAAATTAATTCGCGCGGAGAATTATAATGACTTGGACAAACACGGCAGCGTGTTCTCTCTCTCTCTCTCTCTCTCTCTCTCTCTCTCTCTCTCTTGGTTACGGACGGAAATGTATGTACGCGCGGTGTATACACATATACACGACCGTATGGGTGCGCGCACACACCGACAAGCGACAATTTCCTTTCCTCGCGGGACTGCAAAAACTCGAGAGGCCCGCCGCAGGATAAATGAAGGGTCGGCCAAGTCCGGGGAGATATCTCCAGCCAGATGGAAAAACAGCCCGGGAAATTGCGGAGCTACGTGTTCTCTTTCTCTTTTATTCGCTTTTCGCGCTTGGAAAAATATTACCCGCGAGAAGTGTGCGCGGCTAGGACGAATAAAATAACTCTAATAACGCGCCGAGGCAGTGGCCTTAATTTTCGCCCCGAGATTTTTATGGAAATTTTCCACCGCGACTCGATCGAGAGAGAGAGTGAAGGGTGGGGGGTGGGAATGGAAAAACGAGGATAGAGAACCCTTGTGCAAAGTCAGAAGTGGCGTGCCAGCACACGCTCGCGTTAATCGTCCCGCGAGAACTCGTGCAGTTGTGACCCTCGCGAGTCAAGTGCGTGCGCTAGTGCACATTGAATAGATGGGTAAGGGGATGCGTGCGGTGTCTCTTGGGTTTCGTCGTCGAAATGATCAAAACATTTACTACCGGCGCGACCCTGCACACTTGCACAGTATTAATATCAAACCTATTATTTGTTACAGCCACTGTTATATTTTCTTGAATTGGACTTTTTTTAAATATTTAGATAATTCTAAAGGATAAATAACTGTTAGAAATATATAAATAATGTAACAATTATTTTCCAATTGTATAGATCAATTTTATAGATCAATTGTATTCGCTATACAAGCTCTTAAAGATTTTAATTGAAAATAAAAGATAAGGGAAGCGGCTTTGATCCATTTGAAAGATTGAAAAACAATGGAATTTTGTTTTATTTTCCAGAAGTTCATAATTTTTTATAATCATACAGCGTGAAACATTTCGGGAAACAGATAAACATTAATTGTAACAATTCTTTCATTATTTTCAACCTTCTGTTTTATGAATTTTTATGTTTTATTATATTATTCTATAAATTGTGGAAAAGATAAACTAATCTAGAGGTAAGTAACGAGCTAATGGCAGCGAATATTTTAGAAATTTAAGAAAATTCAACGAAAACCCCGGGAAATCTTTAGGGTGTACGCGACTGCGCGAAACGCGTTTGCAGTTGTAAGTACGTATGTACTATGTGCGTGTATATATATATATATATATATATATATATATATACCTATAAAGTCACGGGGGATAGCTAGAGGTTCGATACACAGGGGGCCCGTAGACGGCAGCTCCCGGTAATTGCACCCGCGCGCTCTCTCTTTCTCTCTCTCTCTATGTAGATCCACTTACGGTGATTAAAAACTGTCCTGCTGAGCATCATCTCTCCCCCCAACTTGTGTGTATGTATGTGTGTGCGCGCGGTTCTGCGCAATTTCCCTGGCCGCTTGTAAGAAATTTATCTATACATCAGGTCAGAGAGTTGCAGGGAACGAAAGCAAATTCTTCTCTCTCTCTCTCTCTCTCTCTCTCTTTCAGAAGTAGACGCGCAAAGAAAAAGGCCGACGCCGAAGAAACTCGAAAAGAAAAGTCCAGAAGAGACATAAAAGTGTGTAGGACACGAAGAAATGGCATCTCGCATCCAATCGTGCGCAGCGATGTAGGAGGAACACTTATATATATACCTAACTAAAATCGTCCTTCCACTACTCTCGCTTAATTGGATTGATATCGGCCTGCATTGAAATCTGGCGCGATGCCGGCCAGCAGCAATTTGTTAATTGCCCTTCTAACTTAAGAGATAAAGAAAGAGAGAGGGATAAATAGAGGGAAAAAATAATAACGTGAAAGTTCTGTAGGTCACTTTCATGAGTTTTAGTGCTTTTGTTTGTCGTGTCAAAACTAAATAAATTGAGCATATTTCAATCTGAAATACATATATAATAGTTTAAGTAACGCGTATATATAATACGCGTATATATAATACACTTTAGAGACGATTTGATAATAGATAGTAGATTCTCGCGGTATAATTAACGAATGAAGATAATCAATGGAGCGTTGTAATTCTGAATGATATCCAAGTAAGTATATACGTAGAAGCGGCCAGTGCATCGCGAGAGATCGATTAATCATAGATTCTCGCGGAAGTCACACTTGGGCGGCGCGAGTGCGCGACTTCTGTGTCTCCTGAATAATAGTGGCGCCTGTCATACGCCGAGTCTCTCCCGACTGTGCTGCATCAGCCCACTGTAATTCAAATTCAATTAGTTCAATTGTAATTCCACATCCCGAACTTCGCTTCAAATACGTATCGTTTTCATATATGTATATGTACAATTGTGCGATGTGCATATATGAAACGAGGTATACGAAATGAGCTACTTTAGTAAGCTGTCACCTTACACGACGACCCTGAATATTTAGCCGCGCATATGTATTATCTGCTCTTATACCGCACATCATTATATACTACATAGAGAATATGGAAGTGCAGTGAGTTAGTGAGTTAGTGAGTTAGCGCGAGCGTAAGGCTCTCAAGTCTGAGCTTTTTTCCCCGGGAATTATACGCAGAGCAGCTGTTAGTTATCGCTAATGCGCCGCAAATTGGCTCGACGCCTGGACCGAGGAGAGGAAAAACTCGAGTGCGAGCACTACAGGGATATATAGATTTTCCGAAAAGTTTTCATCCAGCGTTAATCCTCTCGTTCGAGAGAATCACGATCCGCCCTAATACGACGGTGTACGATTACGATTACCGTGCACATACGGACATCGGAAAACTTCCCCTGGATATGTGCATAGTCCTATACGCGTATGTATGCACGTATTGTACGTGTGTAGAGGTAAAGGGCCTCGAGAAAGGAAAATCAGAGCACACGCCTGCGTCCAGTCAAATGAGTAAACAGCGCTAGCTGCAGACGGGAATCCCTGATGAGTTCGTCGAAAATGGCTCTGATGCTGTACGGCTCTGCACGCATACCGATTGGCTTTTCGCTTCGACGAGCCCAATATATATATATATCTAACACGTATCTATGTGCTACATATAGTATACGCGTATATACTGTGCGCGTGCACGTTCCGATTCTCCTCCTCCGAATTCCTATATCAACGTGTAAGAGAAGGGAGAGAAACTGCGAGACGATTGTTTATTTCATCGATGGAAAATACCGCGGACGCGCGCTATGTCGACATCCCTCTAACTCTGCGTGGCGTGCACAATAGCCACCGCAACGGAGTATATACACATCTTAGAGAGCAGTTGGCAGATGTTGCGGCGTTTGCTTTGCGAACGGCATAGCGCAGGATTCTCCGCGCGATTAAATATTTATCCGTCATCGCAGGGGACATCTGTCGCGCGACTACGTGTCATTCTTATTCTCATCTATGAACGTCTATGTGTATATCTCTACATAGACTACCGTCTGTGTATATTTGTTCAACATTAACGCGGGAGGCGTGAGTTACCGCACTTGCTTCGTACACGAGGGGCAAATTCATCGATACTCTCTTGCGCAAAAGCGATAAAAATATCGTAAATGCAGAAATGCAGAAATGCAGAAATGCAGACTATTCATTTCACTTTTATCGCGGCTTCTATTTCAAAAGCATAACGTCTGGCAGCTCTCCATGTCTGGAATCCAGAGAATCTTCGCGCATTATTGATATCGTTGAATTTCAATAATTTCACTATCATATGCATTATTTAGTAGCGTGCAGTTGGCGTTGATTTCACGCGGTAGTCTGTGCATTCACGTGCGCATGCACATATTTCAATATTAACATATGACCCGATAAAATATACACGCGCCGCGTAAATAATTAGCCGAGAGCGCATATTAACTCGATAACTGCAAATAACGTTTCAACAACTTGTGCATACGTATATTGAACGAAGCGCGAGATCGCGATGTGTCCATGTGTCGTGCATAATACACACGCACACACGCACACACGCACACACACACACACATATACGTATGCACATTGCACAGTGTGCGATGTGCACATGCGTATTCCATTACATTCTTATACAAGATTTTAGTTGCGATGAAAAGAAAAGGAACGCATAGTATACCATAGCTAAAAAATCTCCCCCGATATCGCAAAGCTATATATGTATAGTCCCATAGATATATATATAGCAGGAGGAGTAGCTCTCGTCTCGTAATTGGCATAGCCGCGTGTGCGTCCGGTAAATGAAATATTTAACGAATAAAACAAACGAAACATCCGCGTGCGCGCTGACCTGCATGTTAAAGTAGAGGATTTGTGTTTGCTTTAGTGCTCTGCCGACCCTGCAACCAACTCTTTGTACGCCTCTGTGCGTGTGTGTGTGTGTGCGTGTGTGCGTGTGTGCGTGTATACACACACTCTATACACTCTGCTGCTACTGCTATGTATATAGGTATAGGGGCGGCTCTTTTGGCGATTTCACAATCACAAAGTCTCCGAGTACATAGGTCTAGCTAGCGCCTGTTCATTGGATGCCGCTTGAATCTCGATTCTGAAACATTGAGCCTTATAACGCTCTTTTATTTATTTTCCTATTTTATTTTTTCTATTGATCACATAATGTCTACGGTGTAAATTGCGATTAAACGCTCCGAGATTTGTAAGTAGAAATTACAAAAACATTTTTATTGACAGTCCGGCCCTATATGCATCCTCCTTTGACTTGCTATTATTTTTTTATAACTGTTACTAATCGCAATATAATGTGCATTAAAATAGGTACTTTTAATTGGTTATTGGCTCATGTTGAAACTTCGAAAATTTCTAATAAGTTTTCGCACGATACGAAATACGAGCCAAAAATATAAAAAACAAAATTGAAAATAATTTTCTTCTAAATTAAAGTAACTAATCTAATATAAACCAACAAATCATTTTAATCTTGTCCAAAGTGGTGAAATCACCGTAATTACAGATAATGAACCGTCGAATAAAAGGAAATTTCGCGAATACTTTTTCACTGCTTGTGCTATATTAATATAAAAGTAGCGATTTTAAACTTTCGAATTAGATAAAATAGAATAGAACTAGAATAGGGTTTACGTTGATTAACTACTTTCTAAACAGGGAGAAGACAGATTGAATTTACTTAAAATAAAGTTAATAGACGTTGCAGTTTTATAGATATAGAATTTGTTGATAGTATGCTTTTAATTATATGCGAGTAGTATATAAAGTCCCTTCTCTCGGTATAGTTTGACAAAGCAAAAAGTTGGAAAGAAAATCATTCGACGTAGTAAACCAAGCCAGTAGACCTTAAAGTTTTGCTAAAAGCCTTCTTGCGCGCACGCGCGACCGAAATAATTCAGACGGCTTGGCCTCTGTGCGCTAATAATTTAGAGTTAACTTTCGATCGGTTGGCCCTTCGTTTCCTCTATCTATCTCGTTCTCTTTTCCACTCGTCTATGGTATACCCGTCCTCTAACGACTTGGCCCACGGTCTACTGTGTGTACCAGAGAGAGAGAGAGAGAGAGAGAGAGAGAGAGAAAGAGAGGAACAGCGAAGCTCTAGCGAAACGGGCAGTGATGAACGTGATTGCCCTTCGGTTGCACTGGACACACGGTAAATAGACCTCGCGACTATTAGATTTTTATCGACTCCTTGCTGGTGCGTGTCATTCTACATATACAGTACATGTACAGTACAAAAATATTACGTATTGAAGGTCTATTATAAATAATATAAATAAAGCGGTAGAGTATTCGTGTATATCATAATTTTCTATATAAAGAGATGTGTTCGTTTCGGTTCGGCTAGAGGATTGTATCACTTAAAATTTCGAACAAAACGCAGTTATTTAAAGGCGCGCGGCAACGAGTGCAAACATTATTTACCGAGGCTTATTTACCGAGCCACGCGAGGTACTACTCCCCCCTCCCACTATACAATACGCGCATGATGTTTACTCAAGCATTTACGCTAGTGCATTTGTCATTCCGTTCGAAAATACTCAAACGAAATCCAAATCCTGTAGAGTTAGTGCAGCAGCTTTCGACCCCCACAGAGTCTACTACTGCTCATGCATATGTACATACTATGAACTCTCTCTCTCTCTCTCTCTCTCTTTCGCTCTATTTATACACGAGAAAATCTTAAATTATATGCATTTAGAGTATTTAAGATATTTGTATTTACCATATTATATAGAATACATAGGATACAGACAATATTCACATGCAGTTATACCATGGCCCGAATGTTAAGTTTCTACATAATGAAATTAGACTATAAATCGTAACATAAAATGCCAATTATGCAATGCTAATTATGTAAGGATCTAATGCTCGGATATATATATAAATAAAAATGTGACTCTGCATAAAGTGTAGTGAAGTATAGCTTGATGAAGTGAAAAAAATTAAATTCAGTCTATATACGATTCTCGAAGTTTGATAACTATTAAGATATAAGAAATACATTTTCTTATTTTGACAATACAATGCTCGCGCAATCCGAGCATATGAGCAGAATCAGCACCAACATGGCTACAGAGCCGTATCACAATGCATAGCACTTGCCTTTGATTCAGGACGTACTGGTTTATAAAAAACCTTCAAATATTACAGTATTTGAAGTTTTATCTTGGACAAACTCTGCGCAAATATAACCTTCGCAATATATTAAAATATAGCGCGTAGTTTATTCCACGTCATACAGGTATTATAATTAGGTCCATAGATCGAGTTCATCGCGTATTACTGAGAATTCGATGCAGAGCTAATATTAACAGACCCCAAGCAATTAGAAAAATATCGATACATAAGATTTGTTCACAGGTCTGGTTCCAGAATCGCCGAGCCAAATTCCGCAAGCAAGAGCGTCTGGCCCAGCAAAAGTCAAGCTCCTCACAGTCGACCAACTCGAGCATCGACGGAACCACTGCCAGTAGCAATAACGCGCCCAGTCCTCTTTCCGGAAGCGTTAAAGCGGAGGGCCGATCGCCGCGTAGTCCAGCGACGCCTCCGAGCTCCAACAGCGTTCAAGCCGAGAGCAAACGGACTCAACAGAATCTCCTCACCGCCAAGCCACACCAGCAGCACCATCAGCAGCAGCAGCAGCAGCAGCAGCAGCAGCAGCAGCAACAACAGCAACAACAGCAACAACAACAACAGTCCCATCAACAACAGCAGCAACAATCACACGACGGACACGGGACGGACACGGGCAACGCGGCTAACGGAAGACTTGCGTGGGGTTCCTGCAGTCCTCGGCCATTTTCCGCTGCTCTGTCGCCGTATTTGCTCGACCCTCTGCCGTTGAAGACGGCGAACCTCTACTGAATCCTCTCTACTGAATCGTTTGAACGTGGCGATAATGTTGCGTGTAATGCTGTTATCTTTGTCGCGCAAGACGAATTCGAGAAGCTCAACTGGAGAAAAAAGAAAATGCACGTTCATCGCGTCATGCTGGCCCTCTTGTACATATGCATATGTAGTCTAGTCGTTTTCGTATATATAGCTAGATTATCCATAGAGCGAGTGAGGATTTGCGCTGAGCAGAACGATGATCTTTGCTATTTTGTCTGAATAACACGCGGCTCTGTATAATAGTCATTTCATTATTCTGTTTTCCGTGTTCTGTGATATATATATATATATATATATATGTCACCTGTAATTGCCGTTTTTCTATTTCGCGTTAAAATAGAACGATTGCGCCGAACGATAACTTGCTCGAGACTCGATGTATAATTTTTCGTTGACGAATTTGATCGTTCTATGTCGTATAGACAGTTTTCCGATAGCGTCGCTACATGCGTTTGTAAATATAAATATCGATCGTCCTTTGTCAGTCAAACGCTATCGATAGCAGGCACATTACTTGACTAGTCAAGAATTTTGAAAACGGTCGGGTATATGGTATACCACTTACACTCGCCGTCATTTCCACTAGACTTATTCTTTCTCAACGAAAGAGAAATATTGTATATTATAAAAAAGCGACGCGATTCCTTTTTTATTTTTTGCCTATTAAAAGTGCACAAGAACAGTCTTATGTATGCGAAGGAGAGACATTCAATCGACGTATAATAATAAATTTGAAATTTCACAGACAACTCGGCATTTCTTCCGTGCATAAGTATGCTATATGTATGACAGTTTTCTTCGATTATCATTAGAAGCCGGCTCGAGGAACTTGGCAGTTGTCGAAAATTTTTCAACGTAAACGTCAAACGATGTATATTATAACCTGCACCGAAGCACCCGATTTCAATGTCCTAAATTATTCGTCAACTGCAAAGAGAGAGAGAGAGAGAGAGAGAGAGAGAGAGACCGCAGCCGTTAGCCGTAATGCTAGTCTAATCATCTAGTTGCAAACCACACCGATCATCGCAGTTCTTTTGATAGATCAGTATTATTCTGTATTATTCTGTATTATTCTGTATTAGGTATATAGCATATACATAATATATATCTATTTTTGTAATACCTTTAAACGATAAGTTTAACCAATGTATAGATACCCGAAAATATAACGCGTCGAGAGCAGCCGAACAGTTTGTGTCAGCCAGAATTTTCACGTCCAAAGTGCCAAGTTTCGTCGCTACACAAACACAGTACACACACATACACTTAGATTCGCACCTACACTTACATACCTACTCGGCATTTCCACACGTTATACACGTTCTACACACTGTCACTGACAACTACTCAACAACAGTATATTCTCTCAGCGCGAATCCAAAAGTGATGCGTGCAATAAGGTATATATTATATATAAACGAGCCAAGGACTTCGCCAAGAGCTACAAGGTTAATTATTATTAAGTATATCATTACGTGTGACTGGAACTTGTACAGTTGTTGCTATAAATATATGAAATTAGTGTTTTACACCACAATCCTTTTTCTCTTCACCCATTCGCATTAAAAGCTCTTATTCTTCCTTCTCTTCTGCAGCGTAGATAAAAAAATGCAAAAAATTATATTTTCCGTTTTTTTAATGTTGGTATATATTTATTTAAAATAAATCAATTCTCATTCTTAGTCGCAGTTACATGATATTGTACGCTCGCTGATGAGTTGATGTACGTACAGTGCAAATTACAAGTGTGAATTGTACAATAAGAACTATAGCTATGTGGGTATGGCTGTCAGGAAAATAATGATAACGAGCTTTGAACGGGTAGAGGGTAGGGGCCGACAGTAATGGCGTATTGCATATATACTGTATATACACAAATTTATCCGGCTTCTTATCTCGAGCCGACAGCAACGACGAATACCATCGAGAATAGCTCGCCGAGAGAATCGCGTATAAATTTATCTTTCGAGAATCGCGAGCGGTGAAAGAGAGCTGCACCGATTCCACACCACGCTTTTGTAATTATCGTCTAATTGGAGTTACACAACAACCGGTTGTCATTGGCGAAGCGATAGAGAAACAAAGTTCGGCGAAGGAAATCGATAGACACCGGGCGATCCCGCGATTCCCTCGACGCTTCGTCGCGCGCATTAGTCACGTTACATGACTTCACGGGAACGACGCGACGCTTCTGCGCTTCACTTCCAAATATATTCTGTCATTTTCTTTTTTTATATTGTAAAGTGTGCGCGGGCGTACACGTTCATCTTCCCAAAACAGTCAGCCACTCGCTGCAGCGCAGCGAAGCTCGAATAAATCGTGAGTCAGCCCTCAAAGGAATCAGGAGTGAAGCAGAGAAAGTGAGAGACAGACAGAGAGAGAGAGAGAGAGAGAGAGAGAGAGAGAGAGAGAGAGAGAGAGAGAGAGAGAAGAGAGAGAGAGAGAGAGAGAGAGAGAGAGGGAGAGAGAGAGAGAGAGAAATAGAATGTGATATGAGATGAAAATAAAAGTGAAGGTGTCGCGAGCGAATGGTATGTGTATTGTCACGGTATATTGTCACGGTATATTGTCATTATAATGTTGCGTCTGGAGACTGGGGTACAGTGGCGATGTGATAGATATATTTTTTAAATAATAATATATATATTGAAAGAAGTGTTTTTCACAGCTTCTCTCGTCGTCTGAATGGCGATCGTGTCATTTCAATAATATATACTTCTTCGTCTATTCGAGGAATCACGAATTTATATATATCATTTTTCATTGCATTATTCCGATGCTATCGTCGGTTCGTACGTTGATCGGATACATTATCGGACGGTCTACGCGCGAAAAGTCCCGTTCCCTTCTTTTTTCTTGAATACATTCATCTTCTAACATATATACAGAAATTTCGCGGTAGCTTCGTACCGTCCGATATATCGTTTGATCTGCATAGATACACATGTATATTTAAAGAAATATATAATAGTGAATTTAGCCGTCCCGCTATATATATGTATGTACCATAACGAAAGGAAATAAAAGAAATTCCCACGTGAAGTTCTTATATAACATTGTTCTGGCTGAATGCGTGTGGATGAGCCTGTATATATATGTATGCATAACGATTAAAATACAGTGATCTATTCATACAAGTTTTTCATTATTCTCCGGGGACGCTGCTCTCGGGTCGCTCGTCGAGTTCGTGTTGCTCGAATTGCAGTATAGTTGCAATATATAACCAAGTATACATTTCTCCGACAAAATAAATCGGAGGTGCGGGTCGGAGAGAGGGGAAGGTGTTTGTGTGCGCGTGCGCGCGCGCGCGTGTGTGTGTGTGTGTGTGTGTGTGTGTGTTCTCAGTATATAATATGTATTTGTTTGCATGTAGGATGGTAAATTAGAGTAATAACGGTGAGAACGAAAATGTGGGAGGGTAGAGGCGGATCGAGGGAATACAATTGAGATATAGGTGAGCGAGCAGAGGTGTTTAGGCCATCGTAAGTGTTCCGGCGCCCATTCCGAATCCAACACCGCGTGGGCCAAAGTTTCGACCGTAGCAGCCGCGGCAGTAGATGTCCCCGTCCGGTCCATCGTTGAGATTCGTCGAGTCGAGGGAGCGATGGCAAGCTCCGCAGCTGAAGCACCTCTTGTGCCAGATGCGGTTCTTCGAGATCATCTGTTCGGCCGCGTAGACCGGGTAACCGCAGCGAGAACAGCCGTGGCCATCGTTTCGCTTTTGCCCAAGGTCTGGCTTAGAGTCGATGCTACGAGAATTCCATTACAATTCAGTCAAATCTATAACTCACTTTCACTTCATTTCATTGCGTCTCATATGTCATAGCGATCTCATTATTCTTTAAGACTATCGATCATAAGTGTACAACTTTCTGTATCGATATGCAGTCAAATAAAATGCAATGTTTTTAAGCAGTTAATAATGGTCATAAATAAATAAAAATGATAAGCGATTAGAAATAAAACTCGTACTAAACGAGACAATGAGATTACTGCGCGATCACTAAAGAGATTACCATTTTACCATTACCATTTTCATACCATACCATTTACATAATATAACGAGATGAATAATTATTTAAAAATAGAACGGATTATAAAATAAATGAAGTTTCCGTATGCTGACTTAGGTACATAAACATATATACATAATACGTTATTACGAATAATGATGATTTTAAGATTTACTATTTGAGACTAGTATGCGTAATGTAGGAATTGAATTCCATTCCGTATAGGAGTAAAATATACCAGGTAGGTACTCGATATATATAACCTCGATGAACAGTGAACAATGAATTTTGAAAAATGAACAAGTATAGAGTAGTAATAAAAATATGTATAAGTAAGCCTTATACACTCACAAAGAGGGTGCGTGCTCGACGTCGGTTGAGACAAGAGTGGGCGTGTGTCCGAATCCGAAACCCTTGGGTCCGAATAGTTTTCCATAGCAAGCGCGACAATGAATTTCCTTGTCGGGACCATCACAGGCCAGCATAGAGTCGAGCGGCCTGTGGCACTCGGCGCAATTGAAGCACTTCTTGTGCCACATCGTGCCCTTAGCCAGCTGTTGTTCGGCCGCGAAGACCATACCACCACAGCGGGGACAGCCCTGACCAGCCGGTGCCTTGATCGACGTCGTGTCCGGATTGTAGAATGGTCGGTTCGCCGAAATCTCATCTTCGCTGTACGATGCACATACGGACAACGACTTTATTTCATTTGAAACATCCATTTCGCTTACCCTCTATGTCCCACGTACTCTTTACTAGCGGCTATTTGATTAACAACTTATTATATATGTAAAAATTGTAATCTATACCGAGTCATTAATACCGAGTCATTAATACCGAGTCATTAATACCGAGCTTATTGTATTAGAATTATTCTTTTGAATAACACATAACTATAAGTAAGAAGATGAGTCGTACTTCAGAATCATCAGAGATATGTATATAAACTTCATTAATTATTAATTGAATGCTATTTAATCCCGTGGACGCTTGGAATTTAACAATTATACTCTCATGAATAATGCATGCAAATGTAGAATGGAGTATAGAATATAATATACCTCGACATAAATTCAATTTCATGAGAATGAGAAATTCTGTAAATCGGTTAGGATATACTTAAGAATCAATTTTCCTGAAAGATTTCATTTTTAATATCTTCTTCATTTTTTTCTTTATTTCAAAGATTTACTTATTAATTTAGGGACTCTCACAGTTAATTCTTAATCGGTAACTTTTAACGCTCGCGAGTAAGAAAGAGAAAATGTTTCATAGATTTAGAGTAGATTATTGCTGAATTTTTATAATTATAATGAAACTATAAAAATAAACAAGCAGTTGATCTGCTTTTCTTGGATCGAGTTGATGAAATGAAGTTTTTCGACAATCTTTTCTTTCAATCATGATTTGAATGATTATAATTAATAAAAAATCAAGATTAATAGACATAAATAAAGAAAGTATATCTAGGGATTGATAAAATTAAAAAAATTTCTTATCTTAAATAATTGTTCATATCTCTATTCTATTCCTGAATATTGGCTAATTTCCCCTGAAAGTTGAATTCGTGCCAGGGTCTTCCTCTGTATCCTTAGACGCGATTCGCTATTCGGTATTCGCTATTCGGTATTCGCTATTCGCTAAATAAGCCCATTATAAAAGCGAAGACTCACGTGAGACCGTCGGTCTGAAGAAATCCAGATCCACAAGCGAATCCGTAACCGTGGGGTCCCCATTTCTTTCCGTAGCAAGTTTTACAATAGACGTCCTTATCCGGGCCATCGCACGCGATAATGGAGTCGAGGGTCTTGGTGCAGTCCCTGCACTTGAAGCACTTTCTGTGCCATTCGCGACTTTTGGCAAGTACTTGCTCGGCTGCGAAGACAACTCCACCGCAACGAGGACAACCTTTACCAGGCGGAGCCTGGATCGCTGCCGTGTCTATCACGGTGGTACGTGGTGCTGCGTCGCTGTTATGTATTCAATTAGTTTTATTTTATTTTTCTACTCATCTCTCTCCTATGTCAATTTTTCTCTAGCAAAGAGTGGACTTTTAATCTTTTTATTTTACTTTTTAATCAGTGACACTGATTGTCCATTGCGTATGCGTATAATCATAATTCGTTTCAATAATCCTTTAACTCGAAGAACAGTTATCAAAATTTATCAAGTATTACATCAATATACCAGTAATATACCTGTAACAAATTCGTCAATTATTCAAATTCGTAAGTTTCTTTATTATTGATATTTGTATGAACATCAAGTTACCTACTATTACTTAGGCTCTTTTATTATTATTATTATTATTATGATTATATAGTATTTTTAAATAATAAATAGTCGTAATATAACTGCGTTGAATTGTTGATATTTAGTATCGAAGAGGATATCGATAAATGATAGCATACGCATATGAAATTCGCGTTAGGATCATTGATCCGAGAATAGAAAGAAGTTCAGTTGGAAGTTTCTTACTCCCAAGAGTTGATATACAATAGAAGCTATCAACTCTATAGTTGTAAAGCCTAGTTATTATATATGAACTGTCACAGTAGCGTAACGATCCAAATATAGTAGAGCGACTGTATTTCTCGAGCAAATTAAAAATCCATCAATGCTTTCCTTTCGGCTCTCTTTTATGAGATCGTACAATCAAATCAACAGAAAAACAACGAAAAGTGTCAGCAGCAGCGAGTTCGGCTCGAATAATTCAGTATGGTTCAATAAAATTTCCCGACAGCTTTTAACTTCGACGCTGAATTATTCCTGCCTTGTCGATCTTTTTTATACACATGCTACATACTTCAGGAGGACTAAACGATGCAGAAGTTCGCTTTTACGATGTTACACTCATTCTTATTTTAATCACTAATTTGCCAACAAGATTAATTTTTTAACAATTTTTTAACAATTTTTTAACAATTTTTTAACAATTTTTTAACAATTTTTTAACAATTTTTTATATAATCTTCGGCCAAACTTATGCATCGCTGAAATTGTCAATCCTCGCACTTTGTGCGCATAACGTATGCGATTGTTATTGGATCAAAGGGATGATACAGTTTTCATAGTTATAAATATAGATTATACATACATACATGCAGCTATAAATAACCAGTGTATAAATGCGCTACTAGAGAATATAATTGCATAATAGTAGATGCGATAAAAAATGCAAAGGACACATTTAGCACACGTTGAACGAGCCGATGAGTATCCGTAGGGTTTATGTAGGGTTAAGCGTTATTATGCACTCGTATAAAAATTAAGAACAAATTGAATTGAAACGTTTATAATTAAAAGGCCGTAAGCTTATTCCAGAATGCACGCCCTCTCCTCCTCTATATCGCGTAGATTCAGGAGTATTTTTCAATCGATTCAAATTAAGGTTTACTGCCACAAGTACTATGTGAATCCCCGAGTTACGTGCTCAACTGCGTTGCAAAGAGCGATGTACTGTCGATAATAGATAATTGGAAATTGAATGGAGAGATCGTTTTGTTTCCGTGCATAACGACACTAACCGTAGTAACTAACGACACATAAATGTAGTAACGAACGGCAAGAAGCAAGAAGCGGGGGGTTTCCGTACCCCTCGTCGGCAATATCGCACTGCAACCCGATCCACATGATCCCGGCATGTCCAATGCCTCGAGGACCGAATTTCTTCGGATAGCAAGCTGTTAAGCAGATAGAGAAAAAAGCGTGAAAATAGTGAGAGACAAGAAGAATACGAATATAATATAATGTATAGCGCGGTCGAAGCGCAATGCAACATATACGCAGTGATATATGCAGCAGTAAGCTTAATTCTTCATTGGTCGAGTGTAGAGAGATAAACCCACCCGTTGGCGTAGCAATCGCTCTGCAGGGCGCCGCCACCTTGGCCGTAGCCGTAGCCCTTAGGACCAAACTTCTTTCCGTAGCACACTAAAGGATCAACGCACGCGCATATTAGAGGATCACATCATTGCGATAAGTGCATTATGGATATCTTCGGAGAGAACGATTATTTTTATCCGAATTATCGGCGATGCAAGTTTATCACTGAGATCACTGAGAAAAATTCATTTTCTATACCATTATACGTACAATAGAACAAAGTATCGACAATAGTGTCAGTGCGACGATCAGATAGCGATATCTGATCGTCGCACTAACAAATCACTCCTGTCGCAATCATCTAGCCAGGCTATAATGTAATAAAAATTTGCTCAAAATATATTCATAATAGCTTCGACAGCATTAACCTAGCATTAAATTAGTCTTAAACCAATTGCCTTTTCAAATATCTCAATAGCTATGTAGTTTGAATAATCGAATGAACATAGCTTGAATTCGAGGTTTTTATTTGAACTTGCATCGTCGAACTGCCTCGAATCATTGTTTAATTGATTATGACGAATGCAGGTAAATATACACGTCTCACCTTTGCAATAAATATCCTTGTCAGGACCTTCGCAGCAGTTGACGGAGTCTAATCTCTTGGAACAGTTTCCGCACTTGAAGCATTCCTTGTGCCACGGCTATTTAGTAGAGGTTCGAGTGAAGGACACAAAAAGGGAAACGCTCGAGTTAGTTACTTGTCACGCATTTACGTGCATGTTTTTGTTTCTGTGTCGCATACTCATATTTAACGAAAAAATTAAAGGGTCACAGCGGCAGCAACAACGACACACGACAACGCTCAATAACAAGAATAAGGGGAGAATTCAAAAGTTATTCTTTACTTATTATATCGGAATGAGCGAGTTGCACCGTCGATATTATAATAAAGTTAAAGTAGATATAAAAAGATCGAGGTATAATCAATGCTGCAGACGGAAATCGGCAAAAGCAACGCCAAACGAGACTCTGACAGCTTTTACAAAGTGTGCAGCGACTACTGTACCGCTGCGCGAGTGATTGCAGCTCGATGTTTGCTCTGTCCGAGCTAATAGAGCGAGGGACAAAACCGAGAAAAGCGATTGCGCTCTTCGATCCGATGAATGAATTTAACGAGGACTATAATGCACAACAACTGGCCGGGTATACGTACGCTGAATAGCGTGTAGCTGCGTACTCACGCACACGAAACGAGAGACGTGCGCAGACGTTGTTTTTAATCGCGGGTGCGCATATACTTACTGCTTTTGTTTCATTATTGGACTGAGAGTAACGTGAAAGAGGCCTTACGATTGATCTAATGATCCTTCACAACGCAGTGATAATTCATTCGTAATTAGCAGCAATTGGCCACAATTATAAGTATTAGAAGAATAAACGTTTAACGATATTTTGCATTAAGTATATCCGAATCGCTTTCATAATAGAATAATATATAATAGAAAACGATATAACAATAAAGTAAGGTCCTTTTTATCGATAAATCGTGTTCTCAGAAATTGAAACAAGCTTAAGATTATTATAACAAAGCGTTACGTTAACGTTAATTAACGTCATATTTCAAACTTTATAGAATATCTGAGGATCTGAACTCGATCCTGTTGGATATGACTATGATAGACTTAAGACAGTATTGTATTGTAAGATTTATTATATCGTAGACGTGCGCTATAGTTAGCCGTAAGTGTAGAATATGATTAGGGAAAAAGTCAGAAAAGCAAAAATCGTGAGTACTGATAGTGAGAATAAGAAGTTATAAACAAGGAGATTTTGGACTACACAGATAAATATACACGTCACGTGAGATCGATAAATTCAGTTGACAAGTGAAGGGCGATAATTAAGATGTACCTCGACAATAAATTTCGCGATCGGGACCATCGCAATGTAACGTGGAGTCCAGGGTCCGGTGACAGATTTTGCACTTGTAGCATTGTTTATGGTAGGCCTAGTCATAAGAAGCAGCAATGACTACGAGGCTGCTCGATCGTCAATTTTTTAAATAATATTCTCGGTACAACAGGATCTCTTGCTCTCAAAAGATTGATACTCTCAATCTTGCTCTCGGCATGCGATCCGCTAATCAGTACATAAATATAGCTATCGGCGCTAGACGGTCCACTCGGTGTCGGATTGCGTATATATAGCGAGAGAAACCGGTGTCGAAATAATATCCCTATATAACGCAAAGCGGTTGGCACGTCGTCCCTATATAAGCTCGACCCCATCGTTTTAATTTTAGCTTCGAGACTACCTGGCATGAATTTTCCCTCGCGAGCAAGCGCTTTCGAAATCGAAAAAACGAAGAGAGGCGTGGGTCGCGCGCTATAAATATGATTAGAGATTTGCTAAGACTCTCGACGGTGTCGATTACTTCTTGATCGATTATATTTGTCGAGAGGTGCCGAGTAGTTTCAAATTAGCCATATCGAGATTAATCTCGGTTGTGAATGTGTGCGGGGATATGCTCGTGTGTATTAAGCGATATTCCCTGGATCTAATGAAACGGCGGCTCTCTCTCTCTCTCTCTCTCTCTCCCATTGTCTTATTAAGTTAGGCTTGTGGGATTAGCACTTGCTATATGCACGTTCACACATATACACGCCGTATATCCTACAGCTGAATACTTTTTCGAGGATACGACTTAATGAAATATGAATTAATGGCAAAACTTGTTAAACGCGCTCGAGATACCGCAGTTTACCGCTAATTTCGGATCATTTAATTGCTCTTAGTCGTACTGCGAACTCGCCTATAATTGAATGAAAGCCTTTTTAAAATTCATCAACCATCGCTAGTAGCATCAAGTTCTCTTCTTCGTTTCTTGATTATTGAGAATGAATTCGTGAGAAAGTGTGCGCGTAAAAGAGCAAGAGATCACGGGTGACCGAATTATGGTTTTCTTTTTTGTTCTCTTTGGCTAACGGAATAGATTCTACGCTACAAACGTATGTAAAGAGCGGAGAAAGAAAACGTTTAAACGCGAAAGAGCTTCGACTTGCTCGAGACAACTCACCCTTCCTCTAGCGAGCATCTGCTCGGCAGCGTAGACGTAACCGCCGCAACGTGGGCAACCCTCGCCCTCCGGTGCCTTGGCGATCGCGCGCGGTTC
The DNA here is from genome assembly GCA_018906985.1 of Apocrypta bakeri. Classification (NCBI taxonomy): domain Eukaryota; kingdom Metazoa; phylum Arthropoda; class Insecta; order Hymenoptera; family Pteromalidae; genus Apocrypta; species Apocrypta bakeri. Next base: position 1,330,223 of record JACCIA010000008.1, on the reverse strand, counting down.
CAGCATCGCGCTCGATGCTCTGTAGCCGTCCCTGAAAAGTCACGCCAGTCAGAACAATCTTGTTTCAACAATAACAACAAATAATAAAAACAATAAAGTCAACAAATTCAAATAAATATATATATATATGTAGAACGTCAAACGATCTCTGCCCTCATCCGACGTTGGAAGAAAGTGTATATATATTTATATATGTATACATACATACATTTATATATATATATATATATATATATAATGTATATATGTATAGATATAGATATAGATATAGATATATGTGTAGGTAGTAGTAGTAGTCGCGAGCTATACCAAATATAGAAGATTATAATCGAATGAGTCACGGGGAAATCGCATTAAAACAAATCTCTCGCGGCGAAGCCCCGACGTTTTAAACTCGACGTTTCTCTCATCTCGGTATTCTGAGAGAGATGTACCGCTATACATATACATAAAGATTATATACTTTCTTCCTCGTGCAATATCGGTTGGAGAGTAGAAGATAGAAAGAGAGAGAGAGAGAGAGAGAGAGAGAGAGAGAGAGAGAGAGACAAAGAGAGAGCAAAAGTCTGATGAAGCCATTTTTATATACAAGCGAACGAAACAACTCACACTTATATATATATATATGTATATACAAACACACACGCACACACAGTCTGGAATGTACAGACTCATTATTCGAGTACAGACATAGATTTTACAGAAAATGTTTCGCGGAGGCACAACTGATCAGCGCGATGACAGGCAAACAACAATGTAAATATCCTAACCAATATAATGTTTGTTTTATTTTGGTTCTTAATTTTTTCGCCATATTTCTCATTACAAGTATATGAAAAATATGTAATATAAGTGCGTATAAGCTCTGTCCTCGCTCTTTTACAGTTGTGCGCGATGCAGTTGCTTATCATTTGTTAGGCGCATGTTAGTAAACGTTAGTATTCCCCAAACCACGCGACGTGGCTTCCGCCGAGCCCCGAGAGAAGAGCCGAGAAGCGGATGTTGGTGCGTACCAAATATATCATATCATACAAAGACAATGAAAAAAAAATCAATAAATAAATGTACAGATGACAAATAGACATGAAATACAATGAAAAAGATGAAAAAAATAGTAAAAAAATAATAATAATCAAATTTCTTTTTTATTCTTGTTGTCAACGTCAACGAAACGCAGCGAGAGTTGAAAAGAGTAATCCAAAACGTAAAGAAAACACGTTAACTAATCATAGTGATACTGAAAGAGAGAAAGAGTGAGATAGAATAGGTATACAGGGAGGAAAGAAAGTAGAGAGCGAGAGAGCAAGTTTTGCTGTACAAGAGAGACGAAACGCGTACTTTTGTACAAAAGTGTAGCGCAAAGAATTGGGAGAAAATGAAAAAAATGAAAAAAATGAAAAAAAAAATGAAAAAAATGAAAAAAATGAAAAAAAATGAAAGAAAAAATTATAATAAAAGAAAAGCTAGTCACCGGGGTTAAAGGGTTAGCAAGGGTTAGAGGATTAAGTCGAAGATAGAAGGCCGTGCAGGACACTCGGCGCAGGAAGCGACAGCTCTATGTAGTGATAAAAAAGTCCTTCGTTTTTTTTCTTACAATTCAATCGACATGTGTATAAAACTCATATTGCTTGCTTGCAAGCTTGCTTGGAAGAGAACGTTAGACGGCCTGCGAGAAAGTGAGTGAAACAAAATTACTGTATAATACAAGAGGTAGAGAGAAAAAAGAGGTGTACAGAGAGAAAAAAATTGGACTCGGTGCTCACCATCATCATCAGTAAGGTTTTAGCGCGTATGTATTCCGATATTCGACTCGTGACGGAAGAGTAGGCGGGTCGTTCTCTACGGATAGAGAGTCGCTGCACTTTTTTTTTGTCTGAACTGATTGGCAGGGCCTGACAGAGAGAAACATGTATACTTTTGTTCTCATTGATTGATCCCGGTGCGGCTCGAACTCGGCGGGGCTGGCGGGGATTTGGGGATAGGACGTATATTTATAGAGATAGTATAGATAGATATATACTTTCTTCGAACGCTCGACGCTCGCGCGCGGGCGCTCGATGCTACCATAAAAGGGACACTGTGTCGATCCTTATAATGTTCAATGACCTATACGTACTTTGCGTATGTATCCGCGAAAACTAATATATATATGTATATATATATATACACGTATGTGTGTATTAATATATATGCATAAATATAGAATATCTACGTACGCGCCGCGCAACTCCGGCGCCAAGCGTCCTTCGACAGTATATAACCATGAAAAGCTCAACTCCTTTTTTTAACGTTTTTATACAGTGTTATTTATTAATTAAGATACTTCTTTTTTTTTCTTTTTAATGTAACACTTATTACAGATGGTACAAATATTCCTATACCTAGAGAGAGAGAGAAAAAAAAGTGTGCGGTTTTTTGTGTGTAGTAGTGTAATTTATAGATGTATAACGTTTCTGTGCGTATGTGCTCGACAAGATGTTTGGCTTTGTATGTTTTGTTGTTGTTTTTTTTTTTCAATTCTTGCTCGATGCGTCGCGCGCTCTTTAACAGTCGATATTGCTGTGCGGCAATAATCGGGCAAAGTGTTTATACAATTTGCTGCGAGTCTCCGCAACGGACAGTGAGGCACAGCTGTCGCTCCGTTATCCTCTTAGGAGATAAAAATTTCCTCTATACGTGACACACACACACATGTGTATACATAAACATATATACATACATGTATAAACGAGGGGCACACTAATCTTGTGATGTCGCAAATAGTCTGTGTAAGTATATATATGTGTGTGTGTGTGTATACATATATACATATACATATACATACATATATATACATATATACACGTATATATATATATATGTGTATATATATACGTGTATGTATATATACATGTATTTATACACATGTACACATGTAAGAATGAAATCGAATGAAGTCATATACAAGACGACTCTTTATAGAAAACGAAAGCTCTCGCAACAACGTAGATGCACATCGTTAGATTCTCGTTCCTATGTCATAGCATGACATCCATAATGAAGGTCGGTTGCGCTGCTCTGGTTGTGCGCGTGTATACTCTCTCGACAAGGAACAGAGTCAGGATCTTATTGGATTTCTTGTATGTGTCTGTAAGTGTGTTGTGTGTATACGTGTGTGCTTCCGTGGTCTGTGTTTCTGTGTTCCAGTGTATTTGTATATATAGACAGAGATATTGTATAGGAAAAAAGGGACGGAGAAAAACCAAGGAAACTCGTAGCAAAATTTTTAAAAAACGTTAAAACAGTAAAAAGGGGAAATCGAAGGGGTCGTAGGGGTCGGGCGATAGTAGGATAGTCGAAACCAAAAAAAAACCACGAAACAGGTACAGATAGTAAAACGACGATTGAAAAGAAAAAATAAAATAGATGGAGATCTCGTTGATTTGTTTGTTTGTTTTTTTTGTGTTTTTTTTTGAAACGCGGACTGCTTTCTAAATAGTAGAGGTAGGCAGGAGGGAAGAGTGACATCGCGCAAAGGATCAACGCGACGAGGACTAGTATTTTGACTGCTGACGTCATCGTCGCACACATTACTATCCGCTGCTGTACCGTATCTATACATATCTATACTCACGTACACATGGAATTGTACATGCATAGACAGGAAAAGAGGCACGCATAGTCGTGCGGCGAACCGATGTCGTCTACTCTAAACTCCTGACGAAAGATCTCTATACGCGATACGTGCACAAGAAGACCGGATCTAGATAGAGACTAAGAAAAGGACTGAGGGACGATTCTGTTTTTTTCCTTTTTGCCTCGACAGACGCGAGGGACGGCTGGTCAAGGTTTTCTTTTTTTTCGAAGGGAGTGGGAAGAGGCAGAGGGCAAGGGGCCGGGGAAGGGGTTGAAATTGGAATAGGATAAGAGAGATACGATTCTGTAGGGGGTAAACGACGGGGGATGGCACTCACTCGTGGCTCTTGAGGTGGTCGCCTTGATCCATGGAGAGGCAACCTGCGCCACCGCCGAAACCGTAGCCCTTAGGGCCGAATTTACGTCCGTGACAGACTTTGCAGAAGAGCTCGCCGTCGTGCTCCGTGCAGTTTGTCGAGTCGAGCAGCTTGCCGCAGAGACCTGCAATGACGAAGCAAGCACGCTTTTTCTCTTATTTTTCCCAGAGCGAGTTCCGAAAAATTCATCAGGTTCGAGCGTCCGACCGTAACGCGAGCGTTACTACTTGCAATTTACTTACCGCACTTGAAGCACATCTTGTGCCACTTCAGTCCACCGGCTACGCGCTCCTCCGCTGCGTAAACGGACTTTCCGCATTTGGGGCACTTGGCTTGTTCAACTGGCTTGTAAGGCATTTTCTTTCCTGTGTTTTTGCTTTTGCGCTTCTAATAAACTGAAATGAAACAGAAAAATACGACGATCTCTTAGTCCAGCTTTGTATTTTCGAGCTATAGGCTCGGTTACGAGCAGCCGCATGTACAGCGATAGCCAGTCTTCTATCTTTAAAATCCGCGCTTTACGTAACAAAGTAGGCTACTCTTCGTAACTCCCCATGCAACTGGCACTTGGCCAACTAATTCCACCGCTTTGTTTTTCTCTTTTCTCATATTCCCCTCGATAACCAAAAACGATGTCCTCTTTGGCGGTCGCGGCTATAAGTAGTCGAATATAAAAAAGAGAAAAAAGAAAAAAGAACACTCGTTGCGTCAGACGCGCGTTATCTAATGCTGCGCCATAGACCGAACGTAAACAATCTCACGAACGGCGAGTCTCCTCGTTATACAGGCCATATCTATTTCGAGCGAGTGGAAAAAGACTGCGAGCTAACGCGCGAGTTCTATATTCGTTCGACGGAGGCCCGTATTAGGGAAGCGGGTGTTAGGCCTTATTCTCTCATATTCTCTCCATACATCCTTACCCTTCTTCCGTCTACGTGTGCTACTTGTTTGTCCGAAAAAAAATCGACGAATAATAAAAGAAAAAGTGCATAGTGCCGTACACTTCCCCTCCATCGCTTTCTTCTGTAATCCTTTGATCCGAGAATCCCCGCCACAGACAGTCTCGGCCCCTCCCAGCCTCAGCGCCACCCCACTTGAGCATCCACTCCCTGCAAACTCCCCGCCGAACACCCCGCCGAACACCCCTCCAAACTCCCCTCCAAACTCCCCTCTAATCGCTTCAATAACCCCCCCCCCCCTCCCTCGATGGAGATAAGCGGAAATGTGGAGTCCGACCCGCCTCTTCGTTTCCCTCTCCATCCCTTCATACTTCCCCTCCCCATTTTGCTTAGTACACCCTTTGTACGCGCTCTTTCTCTTTCTCCTTCTGCGAATCCGCGTTTACTTTTCCGAATACCTACTGTACCTTTTTTTCGTTTGTTATTTGCGCTCTACGAAAAGGACTGTCCGTGCGAGCATTAAGGATTAAAGGTAGAAGAAAAAAATAAAGACAAACAAGCTTATTTATGTCTGGTCTATTGGCTATTTCGCATTCGCGTGGAATAGATAGGTTCTACAGCAATAGGATGATTTATTATTCAGTCGGTGCACATTCGTGAGAGATATTATTTATCGATCGGGGCTAATCGAGCGGAGCAACAGTTGCGTAAATCATTCGAGGCGGTACGTATGCACGCGTATACAACAACTACAGCGTGGTGCATCGTCTGGATTGGAAATTCAGTCATTATTAGTCGACGATTAGTACCGTTACGAATTTCAGACCACCTTTTTTTATCGCCAAGCATCGCGTTACGTTCTTCGTAAATCGACAAGATTCCTTAATAAATCTGTCCTGTTTCGTTTTCGCGAGTAGTTACTGAACGTAGCGTGTCAAATATATATACATATATGTGTGTGAAAAAAGCTTTACTCACCAGCAAGGGTGTCTTTCGTCGATTGACAAAAGAGTTGCGAGAGAAGTAGTTCGGCTCGTCGAAAACAAAAGGCACTTGTTCCTCTTCAACTCACACTGTCTCTTCGCAATGTAATATCGCTTGTACTCTCTCTCTCGCAATTACTCTCTCTCGCTCTCTCGCTCTCTCGCTCTCTCTCGCTCTCTCTCGCTAAAACACCGCACACTAATACTGGATTTCGAATGGCGCTGCCCGCGACGGGTCCGGCCTAGTCATACAGAGCTTTGCACACGGCACGTGCATCTCTTGCGGCCCGCGTCGGCGGAGCTATTTTCTCGCGTCTCTCCCGCCTCTCTCTCTCTCTCTCTCTCTCTCTCTCTAACTATCTCTACTCTATCTCTCTTCTCGCAGGAAGATGCGGAAGAGAATAACGCGCGACGAGGAAGTGCTCAACGCGAAGGGATACACTGAGGAGCCCATCGTAAATACATCGCAGAGACAATGGAATGGATGCCCAGGAGTATCGACGTCGACGGTACGAGGTCGACGATAGCGAGATTCGCGCTGAATAAAGTTTCGTAATAATCTAAAACGGCCGCGCGAGAAGAGAAGAGATATAGGGAGCAAAAATAAGCATCGAAGACACATCTTACAAGCTATAAGCTGCTTCGTCGCTAAAATGTAGGGAAGAATTTAATAAGGACTAGATAAGATTGCGTAATGAATGTTGTATAGGCGCGCACGTGTTATTTGCAGTGTACGCGTGTGTCTGCATGTGTGCATGGCCTCGATTAATTGCCGGGAGATTTTCGGATTCGTTGAATTTGCGTAGGATCGAGAGATATTACGCATGCCGAGACGCATAATATAAAACGGCTGTTTAACAATAATGATGCAATTCCAAGCTAATGATGAATGCTCGTAAGAGAGCCGGCGCACGGCGAGTGCTTTGCCAATTTTCCTGAGTAATACGGACTTGAAATAAACATTCAAGTGACAAACAGCGGGAGCTGCGTAAACAAAAGTGCGACTCGCGCGTTAAACTTGTTGTTGTCGAACCGTCCCTCTCACTCTCTCTCTCTCTCTCTCTCTCTCTCTCTCTCTCTCTCTCTCTCTCTCTCTGTATGTAAGCACAGGTATATGAGCTGGAGAATAGCTTTACTGAATAGCTTTACTGAATAGCTTTACTGAATACATCCCATTGATGATGAATCCATTACGCAGTGTATTTAAACATGTACGTGTAAATGAGAGATATGGGGTGCGCGTAGTGTATGATACTACTTCATATATAATGATCTATCGAAAGTCATTTGCCCGCGTGAATCGAGTTCAGAAAAAAACAAAAGCCTCGAGTCGTAAAGACGGACAGGGTATAAGAGAGGGAAAGAGCGCGAAGCAAGAATTATGAGAAGCGCGTACACTCATTCGCTATTAATAGATCCTTGCTCAAATGACTATTTTTAGACAGTCAAAAGCATGTGTATAGAAGAGCGTATAAATACTGCCTGAGTTTCCACCTTCGCGTCTTACCTTGCGATCTCCCTCCACTCCCACCCCTCTATCGCTCTCTCTCTCTCTCTCTCTCTCTCTCTCTCTCATTTTCTCCGAGCATAATATACGAATTAACACTCGATTACCGCACTCTTGATGGCCGGAACCACTCGAATGGCTTTCTATACGTAAGCATACCAGTACAGAGTGATTCTTCTTCACATTAGGAATATTGAATTTCCGGGATCATCTGGTTGAGAGAGCGAGAGAGTGGGTGTAGATATAGCAGTTTATTGCATTGGTTATGTAGTAGTTTATTAAGAAAGTTGCTATTCTAGAAAAATGCTTCGATGAGAGCTGCAGATCGAATTACAGAATATTACGACGTTTCTTCCGGGAACAGGGAACAGGGAACAGGGCGACGGCCCGCGCTATTTTCTTCTAAAAAGAATGCAATAAGAAACGGTCATTTTCTATATCTGTATGTGAGACAGTCGCATGAAAAGTAAGTAAGATATCCAGCAAAGTCGAAATAGGAGTATTAGCGTTAATAGAATACAATATTATGCAAAGCTCAGACATATATCTCTAGTGTAAATATTGATATGCAAATGAATAACTATTTTGTATACGACACTTTACACACTTATTTTTTGTTTCTTTTCTTTTCTCCTTAGAATCCTTTTACGATCCATTCTATTTTCTTTTTCGTCAGGCATAATTTTAATTTCCTGATATTCGAGTCAGTTATATATGTATACATATACAATCATACATATGCATACATATTTTATATTATAAATATCATCAATTAGAATTGTTTACTGCTGATTCTAAAAAGGTGAACTCTATATATATATGACATTGTATATGACAAAATAAGCATCGGCTATATAATGGAAATAAACGAAAAAGATAATTAAATCTTTTAATGAAAGAAAGACAAAGGTGAAGAGTTAGTAGAATTTCAAGGAATTTTGGAGAAATCGTTCATTTTCGTAAACTCATGAGAGATAGAGAGCAGTCTCTCTCACTGCTAGCTGTTTTGCAATGTTTAGACAATGATTTTCCACAGCATCGATAAAATATCCTAAAAATATTTATGTACTATTTATGCTGGCATAAAAAGAAAGACGAAAATACAAAGATCCATAAAGCGATATACAAGAAGTTGTTTTTTTTTCAAAATTGTCGTACGTTCCAAGTAGACCGATTAAATCGGGATTCCCCTGGTTACGTATGCATTGCATAGCTATAGCGCGAAAATTGAATCGAACGCAAATAGAGCGCGACAGCAGTACGGAGAAGTGGTAGTTTTCGGGAGAAACTCCGTTATACAGCCGCTTAGAACCGCAGAGCCTCCAAACGTATAAATGGTCCGAAATAAGGGACGTTTCCGGCTGTGGAGTTCATGAATTTTGTAGAGTCCTCCGACTATTCGTATATACAGCCGCAGAGATGCTCCGTCATAAGTAGCTACTCACGAAGCGGGGTCGCGCATTATATGTATTTCGGGAAACGGGAAATCCTGTTCAGTCCGCAATGCTATACACCAACTACATAATCGAGTTTTCCACGAATTCATCAATAAACACACGATATTGCTACTGTTCACCTGTGTGTGTGTGTGTGTGTGTGTGTGTGTGTGTGTGTGTGCGTGTGCGTGCGCGCGTGTGTAAAGATTGTTTTTTTTCGCAAAGTAGCTATCGACAATTAGAATCGACACTTTCTCGCGAATCATTCGAGAAGAATAAGAAATTATTGGAAAAAAATTTAACGAGAACGTTTAGCCGCTACAGCGATAGTCCAATGGGCCCCTCGTCACATTGACCCCGCATTCTTCATCTCTGGCGCGCCGTGCGGCCGGTGCGGCGGGGGCTTAAATATAACGCACGATTTCCTATTCTCGTCGCCACTGCAGCTACCGCGCGATGAGCCGCGCGATGAGCCGCGCGATGAGCCGCGCGTCTCCCTCTTTCATATACTTGCAACTGCGCGAGGTACTTTGACCTGTCGTGCAAACTCTTCGCGACTGTATAACTATACTCTGGCTGTTGCTACTGCTGCTGCTGCGCGCTTTGTTTTCGTTTGATCGGTCAACGTTTCTATATATACATTCAGTACACGTATGCACGTAAAATTACGCGTGTGTGTGCATGTGTGTGTGCGTATACTTAAGAGTTGCGGGTTGCGGGTCAGGGTCTCAATTCAACTGGCTGATACACTATACACGCCTAATTTTTTAACCGTTTTTGTCCTTTTTCCCTTTCTCGATGTATCCCATTCTCCAATCAACCATTTCACAATCAACACTAATAACAAAATTACAAATCTCCGTATGAATGTTATTGCTTTTACATTTTTTAGCACTTCCTTATGAAGTATACAGTTTGCAATAACATCTGCAGTCTGAGCAGTCTGTTGTTTGTTTATTAATCATGCTGTTTATACTGTTTGTGCTGAATTATAACGGTTGTATTATAATATCGGTTCTTCGTCTAATAATAATAATCATAATAATAATAATAATAATAATAATAATAACAATACGTATAATATAATTAGAAGCAATTCCGAACTGGGTACATGAAATAATAGTAATATTAATATCTCGCAATATTTCGCACAACATCTCTGGTTTCAAACGCATACAATATATTCGTCGATGTTTTTCTAGTCCGTTTCACTGTCGTCGACGCCGGACACCATAGCTAATAATTTAATATGCTATGATGGATATTTCTTTATATATTTATTTATATACACACGTTGTTTAATGATTGCGTAAAGTATCGAAGAAGCAGTGAAGAGTGAGGAAAATATTTGGAGTAGAGAATTTCTACGTAGTAACTATAATTGTATAGAATAGAAGAACTCAACTGCTGCTTTGGAGCATGTTGAGTCCAGAGAGTTATTTTCGTTTAGTTGCTCTGCACAGTAATCCATAATAGTAATCCATAATAGTAGTAGACAGAGAAAAAAGTACAAACTACGAGATTGTACTTTTTGACTGGATACCCGATTAGTTAGGTTGATTTTCGTTTCCTTGTTTCTTAATCGATTCGGCCTATAGAAGTCCTCTCATCGAGGCGATAGACGCGCGCTTCCAACTATATAACGTATGAGGATATTATATAGACTTATAAGTTATCCCACGCGCGTAATACAATCCCGTGCTCGAGGTAACCAAATTTAGCAGCTGACTGGCAGACGCTTTCGAGACGCTCTCGTGCAGTGAGTCACTTGCTATATAGAAGAGCTTTCCTCCACTGTATAGATCCAGTCCACCAGTCCTAGTTGCATGCATGGAAATATTAAGCTACGAATCCAAAGCTCGGAATATGTTTATTGGGAATAATTGAAACTCTTTTTTCATTTGTCATTTTTCAACCGCGGCGCGATTTTTTACATTATTACGAGTTACGGCGATTCTCGTTCGCGCGCTTCGAAGCTTCCTACGATCGCAAGCTCTATAACTTTTGGCGGCGGTTATTTATTTTGATCGCCCATGCCAAGTGCCTGTATACTGCAACGCGATCGCGGATATTAATCGCGCGACCCCGTCGTAGACGCGTGTAATGAAAATAAATAGACTATTCCGAAAGCTCCGATCTATATAACCCACGCACAAGTTAGCGCGAGCGATGCGATGGAAAATGTTGAAAAACCTTCTGTTGCGTGATTCTGTCTTTTATTATGTCTTTTATTATATCTTTTTGAACGCTAGCTAACCGAGTGAACTTGATCTTACAATGCACGAGCGCGTGTCGTTCGCGTCCGTTCTTCGAGTGTCTTCAATTTTCACTTTTACATTGCGTCGTATCGTAAGGTTTCGAAATTCCTTTACTATATAGATATACCATCGTAGAGCTATCGCTGCTTACATATTCTCTTCGATCTATTTCTGACTCCAAAGGCCTCATCTCTAGAGACACGATCTTATTGTTTTTATAGGACACTCACTCCTCTCGGCTCTATGTAGTACAGAGCCGCGCATATATTACGAATTTCATTTTTCCTCGCGAGATTTTGGCGGGCGCTTAATTGCTTTATTAGCCTCACCGAATCGCTGCTCTACGCAGACGTTTTCTTGGAACGTTCTCCGCCAGCCCATCTATTCGAGATCGAAAACAAGTTTGAACTTGCTTTAAAGTCGCGTAAAAATAATATTTCTTCGTGAAAAACTTGGTGAAATGTCGAAACAAGCAACGGTTATGCTTTACATTTTTATAGAGAACTACAGGTATACATATCATTTTTTCGCCCCTTGAATTTCTGAATATTCTATAAATAAAGTTATCGAATAGAAGAAATGTTCTCTCGAATAAGCAAAACTCTCATCTCTCTACATCCGCGTTCTCCAGCTACGTAACACGACAACACAATATTCCGAGAATAGCAGTGACGATTCGCCTTTTATTATCGCAGCTACGCTCAGAGGCGCGCGAAGGTCTTCGGCCGAAGAAATAAATAAAAATTCTTAAGAAATAATGAATAATGAAAATTGCTCGCAAGCGACCCCACGAGTGCGTGCGTGCGCGCGAGCTTTGTGAAAGCTTACCGCGGCCTGCAGAGAGATGTAACTCGAGCATTGCGAGGCGCGAGTATATTTTTAGTGGAAATCATATACGCCCGCGGAGCTGTTAAGGCTTTATCGGCTAATTTTAGCGTTGAAGCTTTTTATGAAACGCGCGCCGCATGCGCCGCCCGAAATAAGCGCCCGCGCCTTCGTGCGAGTACAACTTCTAATAGAGCCGCGAGCTTTTTCAAACTTTTTTATTTTCTTTTGTTCTTCCCTATAGGGATCTGCCATCCATTGATCCATCGAGATGAATTGATGTATCGAAATGGCGAGTGGCCAAGGTAAGCGCGCGCGTTTGATGCTGCCGACGAAAGCTACAGCGTGATTCAGTCGTTGGCGCTGTAACGAATCGTTACAATAATAATCCACGATGTACAAATTGTTGGGAATATTTCATGTACCCCCCTCCCTCTCGCCACGATCGAGATCACGACAGGCTTATCGATTATTCGAAATAAGCTTCGCTTATTCGCATCTCGCGATGATCATCGCGCAGCGTGTCCAAGTCGAAAATAATCCTGCCTATAAAGTTGGCTGCGATATGAAAATCCAGAAAGTTACCACTCTGGCGTCCAAAAATATCCATCGCGTCGAGATTTTTCTCTAAAAAGTCGCTAGAGCTATGCTAATGACAACGAGTTCTGTAACTCGTTTTCGCCAGCTTCGCGGCGCTTACACAATTCCCCAGAAACGAATCTACGAGTAACACGGAGTCGAATGAGATGCATTTATAAGATACATATTTTCTGCTATTAAAAGACTATATATATATATATATATATATATATATATAGATATATATATTAGATACACAGAGTAGAGTAGCGTCAATATTGGAAAGATGCAGACTTTACTATATAAATCTTCAACTACGTTTATTTTATCATTCATACATAGATATATGAAGCTCTCGCTCTTATAATGCTTTCGATTAATGCAATCGTTACACGTACAATATACACGTATTATTTACATATGTGTGTATGTGTATATGCTACTAACGGTGAGCAACAAGCTTTTCGGCACTTTTACGAAAAAATGGAGAAAACTCCAGACTGAGACGAAAACTAATAGGAAAAGCCACTTATAGCAGTGTAAGACCTAACTCAGAAATAATTGTAGCATAGAAATAAACAACCTTATTTTTTTGTCCACGTATTAATTGGCAATCGTTACATCCCGTAAGACTTAGAGACGATTCTTGCATTGTTCTAATAATAGTTTTGTTTGAAACTTCCCAAATCGAATTTTCTTTACGTTAGTAAGTGTTCTTTTCTTCTGCATTCGCAGGAATGAGTTATATAGTATTCGAAAGTCAGTATCGATATTTATTCATAAACGACATAAACAGTCAAATAAATTACATTGGTGCACCCTTTGCTGGCAACCCGAGGAGGAAGCATCTACGTGACAGTCTTATCTAGTGAGTCAGACGCACAGTAAGCGCACAGTTGTATATTATGCATCTCGCTTAGAGAACCGCGCGCAAAGTAGGAAAAATTTCAAGGCTGCTTCAGATGAAATTCGATATTTAGTCATACTAACTCTTTCCTCCTCCCTTCCTCCCTCCTTTTTCCCTTTACAATAATTGTAACGACTAAATTGCATCATGATTTGTGGAAATAATTGTGCGTGTGCGTGCGTGTGTGTGTGTGTGTGTGTGTACATGCGCGAGTGTACCCAAGATAAATGAGAATGAAAAAGTCTGTTGAGGTTTTTTAAATGAAAAAGAAGATTTTTTCATTCAACTTACGCGGAATTAGTCGAGTTATCTAGTATGTCACGAGAAGGTAAGAAGAATTCATCTCAACTTTATCGGTAACGCAGTCTACTATTTTATGCAAGCTTGGTAATGTGAACAGCAATGCTTTACAATCGATAACAAAGCTTCCCATTATCTGATTTCTACATTCACGATTATATAGCTAAATGAATTCTTTTTTTTAAATTAAATAAATCTTCAGTTTTACAAAAACTTAGTACTAATAATACATACAGTAATAATTTCTTCCTAATAATAAAATTGTATGATACCATGAAATCAGTACCGAATATGCAATGCCTTACCGGAACATTCGAATGTGACTTTTAGTGTAGTTATTATGGATAATAAGTAATTGCAAAAACCGAGCGTCGCTCTCCATCTATCTAAATATTCGATATAGTATATACTCCTGTTGAAACACCTGTTGAAATCGACGTATATGCATACAATACAAGTGTTTATTTTCTTGATTAGAAGTAACGCTTTCTTCAAACGGCCAATGTTTATTGACATTTTATCAAGGAAATATATTATAATAGCGATGTACGCGAAGACATGTTTTTTCCGTTGAAAAAGTGTTAAAAAGTGTCACCCACAAGGCAATTTGTATATTCAACAAAGGCCGGAAATCAATTTTCAAAATTTTTAAGTTTGATGTTGGTCGACGACTGCGACAGCGCGCGCGCGCGCGTACTACGAGAAAAGCGGCGCGCTCATTTTCATCGAGATCCGCTATAGGAGAGAATAGCCATTCTAAAAACTGCTCTAGATGAACTCTATGACCAAGACAAAGGAATTATGTTTTTTTTATTTTTAAACTTGAAAAACTTTAAACGCCTTTCTCTCAAAATGTCATTTTTGTACCTGGTGCAGGTGATTTTTCATAAATGACTTTTTCATAAATGGCAAGGCGTATCAAGTTAAAATTTTATCACGTTATTGAGCACTATAATGGCTATCGTTGAATCCTCCATGTTGTTCATATACTCATTCTAACTCATCATTTCGCCAGATTACGGTGCAAAAAGGTGTAATTTTTGTTTTCTCCCTTAAAAGAGATGTTTGAGAGTTTCGGACGATAGGGGGGGGGGGGGTCATGCAACTTAATAATCTTTTTGAATTTTCGGTTTCAGATTACCTGGAGAGCTGAAATCACCTGCACCAGCACATTACTTTTTGTTCTGCACAGTTGCACATTTATGCATAAATAATTAATAAAATATTTGTCACCTTAATTTAAACAAAATTTGTTTTCATTCTCCTTCCTCTCAATTACATGCGCAAAAGTCCCCGAGAAAAAAAATGATTAAAAACATGCTATTTTCGTGCGTTTGCTTTGCAATGTCCCCTTATTACGTTTACCGTAATACTGTATATGTGTATACATGCCCGCACTGATGACAACGTCACTACCGATAAGACGGGCTCTCCTCTAAGTCACAGTATATAAATAAGGTTGTCAAATATCTCTCTGAGTCGTCGAAAGAGTACCATACCACGAAACAGTATTAATCTCATGGAACGTTTCTCTAGCGGATTTGCCTTTAACCAAGGAAAATTTTAAAATAGCGCGAATTTTTGGCGTTAGTGAACTCTATGTTTACTCGTCTATAACTGCGTTGAATGTAATATCCAAACTAATCATGCATAGCGTCGTATTGTAGATTATGTCAAGACCTTTCAAATGATGTAGAGTATTGCCAGATATGAGCTCCGTAGCGCTTTGTACACGGCCGCGAAATTCAATAGACCAAAAGGCGGAAGGGAGATATTTGACAACCTTATATATTTTGTATATACACAGTCCCCTGAATCTGCGCTCAACCTTCAAACTCACTCGAGTCAAGGCCAAGCAATCTTCTGGAAAAGTTCGTTTGCGTTCGAGAGCAGAGTCTATATGTGTCAGAGTCCAGTCGCTGATGCCAAAAGATTCCATAAATACACCTACTTCAATCTACCTCCGTCTCGCGAGGCGTTTAGAATCGCAACAACGGACTTGCGAAAGATCGATGCCAGCTCGTAAAACTTTATTTAGCAGAAAAGCGCGTAAAGTGGTGAGTCACTGCATCGACAACTACTCGCCAGAAATGTCTCTGCATTTCTGGCGTATAGAGCCGTATATATCGTAAATGTATTTGCGAATATTTTGCCGGTAAACACAATGAAATGAATGCGGAAAATTCTTAAAGTTTCGGTTGATCCTTCACTCTTGAGACTATTCAAGTCCACCTCAACATTATTCAATAATATAGTATATGTTTCTTTGTAAAACTGAACTTCAATTCATTAAAATGCATATTTTCACACTTGGAAGACAATGCTGTAAAAATAAACGAATAGAGTACGCACACATAATACACATTACATTTAGATGTTTGAACGAGAATGGATGAGAATAATAATGAATTTGCATGATTAGTTTGCTAAAGTACTATTTTGATAATTGTACTCGGGGATATGCAGAATGTTGAAAAGACAAATTAGTATCGAGGAAGCTAAGCGTCAATGAATTGACAGTGTTTATACGTTGATTTAGAAATTAAATTAGTTATAATTTGAGAGGAATTTTACTTGTTTATTGAAACAAATAAAACTGTAAGATTTACGTTGTATTTTGTAAAATTTACGTTCAATTTTTTAGATTTCATATTTTTTTAGGCTATTTAATTTCTAAATTAAGAATCCAACAATTCCGAAATACTTATAAAGCTGTTGAACTATTGGCATTGTGTGAGTGTTTAAAGTTTCATTGTAAACCGATTAATGGTAGTAAAAAAAGGATAAGGCAATTCAAACTCAAAAGAAGTAATCATTTACAAAGGATATAGAAGAAAAGATCATGAAATTAAAAAAATTGTTTTAGAGTAACGATTATTTGGCGAAAAAAAATACTAGAAACATTTGAAAAAACGTTAATTGTAGCAAGAGTACAACAAACGGTACAGTATTTTTTCCAATTTTGCGGCTCTTTTTTCTTTCGATCATGAATATATAGTAGAACATAATAGGGGCCCCGTAGCGGCACCTTAACATAAATTTATCTACATGTGTGCTAGCTACTAGTTGCTATAGTTATTTGTTCACGCACAAATCTTAATCATAGTCTGTTTGTATTATCCGTTTGCTTATGAAAGAGAGAGAGAGAGAGAGAGATAGGTCTGGATGGATGGATCTGTTACATTTGGACTAATTGTGACTATCAACTAGAGCAAACCTTAACTCTCGTAATACTTATTGCGCGTAAACAAATCGCGTGAAAATTTGCAGGAAATATTCTGGATGACTAATAATCCTCATCGGTACAAAAGACTAAGATACAAATATATAAAGCATATATAACTATGCTTTATAAAGCTACGTGCTATCTTATACATATGAATATATATTTATAAGATTCGACTATTATTAAGCTGAAACTCATCGTATAGCTGACTAAGTTTTGGATACATTTTGCACGGTTTACACTACTCAATAATATCATCGTGCGAAGTCATTTCTATTTTAAAATTCAAGCATCGCGCTCTATCAAGAAAACGCCCGAGTAGTCAACATTTGTAAAATCCAAACTTAGACGCGACAGCGAAAATTCCAAAGCTGCCGAAGGTAGAATATCGTTCGAACGAAAATAGAATAGGTTGACAATGTGCAAGCGATATAAATCAGTCGAACCAGTCAAAGCTCGGCACTTCCTTCTTCTTCTAATTGTTTGCTCTTCCGTTAAAGAGGCTGCTGCTAATATCAATTAAGATGACCTATGTATTATCTATGTATTATCTATGAGATATTCCCTGATGAAAACAATGCAATATTCTAAGCGAGATAAGAAATGTTTAATTGGCTCTGAGGCCTCCTTCGAAAGGAAAACATCAATGTATCAAGCATCTGCCTCTCTTGGTCGAGAGTCTCGCAATAAGTACGGCCGATTCGCATCAGCTCTATACCTATCCAGAAATATCTTCGCTACCGATTTTTGACGTAACGCCAAGAGCCATTCGCTCAATCGTATGGTACACGTATACGGTACACGTATATGGTACAGGTATACACATATATCAATGGACTAACAATGATCTTCTCTGTTGCCGTTGCATCGTCAAGTCGAGTTCACGCACTTTTGGCAAGCTAGTGAAATGAATTGCCTCTTCCGTTAGCACCTGACCATATCGCGACTCGTTCTACTCGCGACTACTCTCGCGCATCATTAACGTTCGGACTCGCTTGTGCATTTTATCGCTTGTGCATATGAAAGGTACGATAATTAAGACGAAAATCCTTTAGAGATTGTAGAATAAGAGGTAGTTATAGTCTCTTTAGATTTTATATGTATCTATGAGATATTTTAGTAAATAATATTAAATGTAGCATAGCTTGAAATTAATAGCTTTTAACGCGAAAATCATCGTTCTCATTTATGTTAAATAATTGCCTCAGACGAATGGACTAATTAAATCACAATCGCATAAACAAGACATTGATTTTCATTGATAAAATTATATTATATGTTATACATGTATGAAATATATTTAATGTATTTGCGTTTCTTCAAATAAGCATGGCTTTAAATTTATAAAAGAAAATACGTATTTTCCAGCCAATACGTATTTATAAACACTAGAGTTCTCGTTTACAGCATTATATACGTACAGAGTGGCAATGCTCGAATCTTGACTCCTACTTCTCTCTCTCTCTCTCTCTCTTTTAAGTTCTCCGAGTGGGTCGAAAAAAAGCTTCGAAACGTTCGCAACCTATTTTGGTACGCCTAACGACTTCGACTTCCATCTACTTTTATTTATACAAGATTCAGTACGCTGCAGGATAACGATCTTACGACTAAAATTATTGCGGAAATGAGCTTAAACCCGTTGCGCTGAAAGATATCCTGGTAAGATATTCTAGAGATGTTGCATCATCTAAGAATAGGCTCGGATATGGGATCCAGATCATTAGAAATTACAATGGAATAGTGCCAAAATAAACTCGATTTTCAAAAGAATCGACGATCGATCCAATGTTTAGTTATACTTGGAAAATATACCGCGTCTGGAGGTGACTCCACGACTATTTACGGATCCACGTCCACGTTTGTTGGTTTTTTCTTTAAGTAGTAGGTAGTATTATTAATTTTTCGAGATTAAAATTTATTCCTCTTTATGAACGTATTTTTTCGAAATAGACCTCGTACTTTTAGTTGGTATAATGATCGTTTGTAGAAAATAGAAGATTTTTGTTACTGTTTTCGGTTTTTCAATGAAAAGCTCAAGCGTATATAATAAATATAAGGTCTATATTTGAATTATAAAAGTTTGTTTGTTAAATAAATATTACAATATAATAATATAGTAATGTTAAATTGCAATATAGAGTATGTACATAAAAAATAAAAATTACATTATTAATATACTCGCAACAGTCGTATCTCACGTGAGAAAGAGCGCTCACGAGATACGCGTTGAACGAGTTTCTAGGTGCCGATGAGTCTACGTGTCGAGCTTTCGCGTATCAAACGTACAAAATGTTCATGTACGCCGCGTAGTATCCAAGCTAAGTGTGCGTGGAGGTGCGAAACGTGCTGGATGTGCGATAAGTAAAATAGTGAAAAATCCCCAAGAGAAGAGAATTTTACTTTCCGAGGAGAATTTTACGGGAAGCGCCCATGTTTTGACCGGCTTGCGTGGCTCCTTTGTTGGATCCAGCTTGAAGCCCAATAACGGTCTGGCCAGCCTTGAGCTGTTCCTCGGAGAAATCACGCTTGCACTCGTCGGCGGGTTTGGGGCCGAGGTTGGGGCCCTGGAACTCGGGGTGTCTGTAGGTCTGTTGAGAATAGGCACAAGGTTAGTCGTATGTCCGAGTATTCGATGGCGCGTGCGAGTAGTATGCACTTGTTTGCCATTTATTCCGATTCTCTTGTCAGTGGTAGATTTCGAGCTTGCGCTCGAGAAGTTTTTGAAAAAGCTTACCTCGCGACCGAGGGCGAACAGGGTCATAACGACTTGGGCAATGTTCTTCTTCTCCCACAGATCGACGGTTTGGAATACGTCGACGTCGTTAACCCCGTAGTCCTTTAGAGCTTTCTGGAATCTAAATTTAGCGATGAGTTAGAAATGTGCTCGTTGTGTCAAATCGATCATTCATCACTTGGAATTTCAAGATGCCGTCACGCGCGGCTCAACAGAATATATCTATATATATATTACTCACTTGTTGATGTTCTCCATCATCTTAAACTCTCCACCAGAGGTGTTGACTTTGTTGATGGCACCAGGCTTGATCTTGTTGATGAGCTCGCAGAGCACAACACCGTCCTTAAGAACATCCTCGAATGGCACACCAGTGGGGAACTTTTTCCCGATTATGGCTTCGATCCATTCCTTAGCTTCGCGCTCCTGTTCCGGGTCGCGCTTCGACAGGATCTGCGTATAATATTGTCGATTGCGATATAATATTTACGATATAAGTATGCACGGTATATCGCACTATACATAATGTCCGTAACGATAATAATTTTCTATCTATATCGTACCTTAGCGTGGACTTGACGTTCGAGAGCCATGTTGCTGTGGGATCGAGAGGGCGATCGAATGCGGTCCTGCTCGGGTAAGCGCTAATGAGCAAAGTGGTGCCGGTGGCGATGGCCCGACTGGCTTTATAGAGACAGAGGGCCTCCGCACACGAGAGGTTCGCGAGCGCGCGAGCGTAGCCTTGGTTCGCGAAGGGGGAAAGCGAGGGCGGGGAAAGAAAATTTGGATCGTGGATATTCTAATATTGGCGGACCTCCGGCCGCTTGCGATGACTCGTAGCCGCGGGAACGCGAGCGATGAAGATTCGAGAGTATTCCTCTATGCGGATATTAACGGATCGACAGACTGACATTCCGAAAGCGGTGCTGAAATTCATATTAGTTCAATCCATCGTACTTCGTTCTAAACTCTCTTTCGGATAATTTATCGCCACCTAATAAATCTATAATGTGTGTAATATTTGAAGAAACTGCATCGGTACGTACAGCTAAATAAATTTATTATTATTCGATTCATAATAATTGCAATGAATTTGAAAGAAAATTTCGGCGCGGTTACTGGGTTGACAGAATCATAGTAAAGTAGGACATCGACGTCTGCATCAGCTGGAAATGTATACAGAGATGTTTGGATCTTGCATCATAGAATCGAAGGACAGTGAATTTCTTTTTATAAAATGAACCTCTCTCTCTCTCTCTCTCTCTCTCTCTCTCTCGCTCCCTCTACTTCGCTCACCGTGCAATAGGTCTCGAAATTCATGGGAAACATTCCGCCAGCAGTGATGTTGCAAGCTTTCGTGCTCCTCAGTATCATCAGTATCAGGAACTTCCTCGATCTCGTTGGCAACTCGTACCAGCCGACGTTGCAACTGTCGATGAAATATAAAGTAGCGATGAATTCTCTGTGATTTTCGCTTTCTTAATGGAATAAGCTTTTTACTTGTTTTTATTGTAATTCCGATATTTCAAGAAACTAAAGAAGGTCAAATGAACATTCCATGTTTACTTATTATAGTCTCTTATTGTTATTATATTACTACTATTGCGGAAACTCACAAATTAAAGAAAATTAAACTTGTATTGTAATTTTTATTTAATATTTTCAACATATTCGCAATCACAAAATATATAGTACTTACACCAGCTCTCGCACTTGAAGGCTATGATTGGTCATCTTTTGACCAGGCCAGGATACATAGAATAGTCGAAATATCACGGACATCGTATTAAATAGAAATTTCAACAAGTCCTCGGGGTTATCTGACCGGCTGATTGTCTAAAAAATGCAAGCTTCTACATAGTATGGCTGTAATCAATAATTATGATCAGTCGTACTAACCTGAACTAAAGTCACGCTTATGACGACCATATTAAGAAACAATTGTAGGAATAAAGAGATGGTGAATGAAGACTCGATTAAATCGGCAAATCTGTACAAGTATTTTCTATAATATACTTTATGTATATTATAGAAAATCAGATATAAAGGAAATATTATATTATACAGACAGACACGATATATTTGTTTACAGTGTACTCGAAATCTCTGTATAGAGATCGCGCTTGGAAACCGCCGGAGTTCCGGAAAATTATAATTAAGATGCGATATAATTCGCATAACTGTTGAGACAGTTTAGGTTTTTTTTTGTGCCTAAGTATCCCGCGGTATAGGACGAACCATGACGAGTTCATGCAATCCATATATATATATATATATATATATATATATATTTCAAAGAATACAACGTTCCTGTCTGGCTCTCTTATTGAAAATAGTTCAAGAGCAAGCTGCTCAGGACTCACTGGACAAACTGTAGTCTGCGCCGAAGCGCAAATTTGAAACAAAAACGCTAACTTACTTACTTATGTGCGATGACGACGCTCAAATATAAATATTAAAAGTTAGTATTCTGCTGTTTGGCGGAAGTCGAATATAAGGGAGTTGAATTTTGTTTTGAAATCACATAAGGCATTGGCGCACAATTTATCATTATATCTACGTTTATCGATATTCATCGACACGTTATTGTATCGCGTCTTGGAGGAAGAGTTTTTGTGATATATTTAGCTTCACCTTCTCTCTACGATTCATACATCTTAGTCACCGCCATCGACTAAGGCTTCGAGCTGAATAAACCCTTATTTACCTCAGACACTAGCCACGAGTCATTTCATACCTCGTTTAGGTATACCAGTGGAACGCGTAACGCCATCCCATCTAGCATTCGACAGACTCACTTCGTAAGAATGATCTTGTGGATTAATCGGTTCTTTTTCCCATCTGAAATCTCCCATCTAAACTTTTGTACAGTGCATCATTATGAAGGATAAATAAATGCATCGATCGATCTCTCTCGAATAAATAAATATTGGTTATAAAAAAAATAAATTTGAAGAGTGGGAGGTATTCTCTATAGCTGCATAAGTAAGCTTAAGAAGTAAAGCTACTTGTTATTTATTACACTGACTATTAAGCATAGCAGCAATAAAGGAGATCGTCTTACTTTATGCAATTTTCGTGGTACTTGATACAGTTGATGATTTCGTCGGTCACGGTAGCCTCATAATCGCGTTGAAGCATAGCTACCTGTACTTTTTTCGATCCTCTGCCAATTCGATCGATTCTGCATCTGAAATTGCATTATCCTGAATATACGAGTTAATGTGAATTTTCAAATAGAAATAATATTCTTCGAATTTTTCATTTATATCACTACCCTAGAACAACAAACATACTACAAGCGTGTTGAATGATCATGATAAAGTAAGCATCCATCGTGAAGACTGTAACGATGACCCAAAAAGCGGCTTGCAGATTGTGTACATAGATTAATGTGTAATATTTATCGTGATCGACGAGATACTCCACTTCGAGTAGTGTTTTTATGGGCCTTGACTCATTGAGAGGAATTATCATGTCTAATATTTTCGGCATTAATGGTGCGACGGAGAACGTCGTAATTGTGGTGGTTAAACAAACTAAAACAGAAATTCGTTATCGAAATCATACGTTGTATTGATGGTAAATAACAAAATTACGAATACTTGTGAAATAGGATTTTTTCATTACTCAAGTAAACGACTATCAGTAATCTTCCTTCCTCGGCGTATTCCTGAAACACTTCGTATTCCTTTTGCTCTTTTATACCCAGCCAGTTTTCCTTCATTTTTTCAAGTATTTCAAGCATCTTAATGTCAAAGGAAACATAAGTTTGAATGTTATTTTACAACCTTTCTTCGATTATGCTACTCCGTTATATAACTGAAATAGTGAAATTTCGCTGTTTACCAGTGAGGTGAAAATACATCTACGTAGACCCATTGTTCAAAACTAACGAACTTTAGAAGAACAGATACGCGAAGAATAGTAACAAGTAGTAGCTGCTATATTAGGGCTATAATAGTATAGAAGGCTTGAGAAGGTGCGTGCAAAAATTATAATATTTACTTGCGGTTGCTAAATTTACAGAAATTTTTATTCAATTCAAAGATTATATCGAGAGATACATCAGAGAGAGGAGAGAGAGAGAGAGAGAGAGGGGGGGGGGGGACTGTTCTCCTCAACAAATTTCATGGACACAAAAATGCTAATATTATATTGAAATAATCCGAATTAATGGTTAAATAATGAATTAAGTTTTTAGTTAAGATTTTAGTTAAGATTTCTTCTCCCGAAGTTAATGATTTTCCTCTTTTGCAAGGGTCAATTTTTGAAAATTTCACTCTTTCAGTTTTACAGAATAATTATCGCTGAAAATGATTTTAACGAATAGTACAACTACATTAATTGAGATGAGCACCTCCCCTTTAAGATACGGTTCCAATGATTCACGAAATATTATATTTTCGTCGTTTCTTACAATAACATTGTTGTTGATATTTAACCAAACAAATTGTAATTTCTTCTCACTTTGAATCGACGATTATTTGAATCTGTTAATCACTGTAACTTAAACTGTATCTTAAACATTAGGATACCAAATTTGAAATAACAAGCACCATATGAATGGCTTACTATCGGTCAAGATAAAAACCACGAAAAAGTGTATATCGATATATTTATGATTTACCTCGTCAAACGTTATAATACTGTTTAACATCATGACCAATGTGCCATATGTAAATATCAGCGCTGGTATGCAGTCAATTATTTTCGGAATGTCTTTCAGCTTAATCACTTTCACGAAATATATAAGCTAATATAGATCGAATTTTGTATGAATACTAAGTACTACTACTCAATGACATTTCAATATGTAAAGCGGAAGAAAAAAGGTGCACCTCTGCAAGCACGACAGTTGAAAGTCCAATGGTGAAGAGACAAAAAATTAAGATTCGGGTACGCTTGGGTTGATAAGGCCATCGACCTAATGCTTCCAAAAATCTTTTATTTATCAGAAACAGTCGATCTTCGTAAAATTCATTCTCCGACTGGTACAACTTCTCCATTAGGTCTAGTAAGCCTAGTTACTTCAGGTGTATTGCTCACTCGCTGCTGGAATAAAATCAACTGTTCGTATTTCAATGAATAAGAATTATTCACCCGCTATATTCATTGTGCTCATCGTATTAGCATATAACTCGCAGTTTCGTTTAAAAACACCTGTAATTTCTTTTTCTTCATTAAATAAAAATCATTTTTCTTAGTAATGACCGGATATCGCTTAATTTTGTCGTGCTTCTGCACGCTTTAGCGGATGTAGATATGAATTGGATTATCCAAAATTATAGACTAAGGAAGAGCTTTGAGCGACATGTCCATTGACTATTAATATTCGCTTTTATTACCGGAAATACATGCACTACTCTTTCTAATGACTCCCCTTCAGTCATGTTCAATTTCTTATGAGCTTTTATAAAGAAATTCAATTCCCCTTCAGTAAAAAAAAGACGCGCCACCTTTTTTCAATTATTTTTTTTTCTTTTAACGTAAAGACCAAGTGTTTCATAAACATTATATATACGCACACATTATACATATACATTAAACAAAAAATTCTACGGAATCAAGGTATTAATATATATTACGCCTGTCTGAATATTCTTTTTCTGTTCTTTTTTTAAATCAATAAATTTATATAAAGATATTATTATACAGCACATTGAAAAATGCGCGCGTGTAAACTTATTGCGATCTCACAGCAATGGGTATCAAAAATACTCAATGTCAAAAAATAAATAAATATATTGCTTTTCAAATATTGTTTTATTTATCTCTTTCATTATCTCTCACGTTCAATTGGCAATATGCTCAATTGTCATAATGACTTTGTGATTGATTAAGCCAATTAAAACAATTGTACTAACGATTATCTCGCATTTTCTTCTATAATTGTAGTATTATTTCATATAATAATTAATATTCATTTCACAATTAGAATGATAACCTTTATTTAAAATGTTTTAAAAGTTTCACAAATCGTTGATGCTAAATGCAACTTTATGTTAAAAAATATTTTATTTCGTGAATACGTGTATTCATTTGTTTTATATAAAGAACAATAAATTTAACTGGTATACTTCATCAATGCGATATTGTAGAACGTAATGTTCACATGCACTCTTTGAAATAAAAAATTAAAAAAAAACCAACATCATTTATTTATTTCGTTATCAAAGTATTGTATATAACATATTTTATTAAATATAAATATATATTATTTTACATTTGAGTGCTATTAAATAACAAAGTTAACAATTCAGATTGCTGTAAATTGCGCTTGTACTTGTGTACCATGTCTTGGATCTTCAGTCGTCTTCGAACATGCGGTGGATGATAACTATAAATAAAACGTGCATTTATTTAGTGAAAGTTATTTAAAAGATGTACTCTAAATTTATTGTATTGTTTTAAAACAATTATTACCTGTCATTATCTAGGCGTTTTCTACGACCAATATTGAGCGCAGTTTGCCGTACTAATGAACCCAAAGCTCTTCTCGAAACGACCATTCCATCGATCAAAGGGGTCGCTAAATTCATTCTCGAAGTTGGGCCCTGTAACTTAACTCGCATGAGCCCATTAGCAAGGGCTTGAAGATAGATGACATGGACGTCGCAAGCTTGTAACGTACGCGAATGATTTAACCCTGTGTGCGTATATGGTAATAATCCCGCTACAATGCATATGCAAAAGTAATTTAATTGTTTGCAATAATTAAATTAAAAAAGAATTATGTTTAAATGTTACCAATTGGAAATTGTGCGCAGTCCTCAAGACTTTCCAACCACACAACCATAATCTTCGTGTCGGTTTGCGCTGGGAACGAATGTTTGATAGCTCTCCTGGGTTTTATTGGCTCCATTTGCGCTGACGAGGATGCTACGTTTGTTGCTTGCTTTTTCTAAATCTAAGGACATTGCTCTAGTTTGACCCGTCACTGTATGCGTGCTCGAGAAGCTATGAGCATTGTTAGTACTGACACATCTTTCAAACCAAACTATCAAAACAAAAAAAGAATTAACACAAAAAAGAATGTCAAGCGATTACTTTTTACTTATAATGTGTATTGAGGTAAATTTTCCTACCATTACTGGGTTCGCTAAAGTTGCTATCGGCAATAGGTGGTTCCGATGCTATATTTGCTGACATAGTAGGAACAACAAATGCTACCTCTGAGCTGACATCCGCCCAGTAAAGTACGTGGCTATTACCATTGTATAGTGCTCCGCCGTGTTCGTCCTCATCTGTCAGAACGGTATTCGTATTTTCAGGTGCAGACGTAGATGAACTCGAACGCCATGAGGTCTGAACGTGACCAGTCCAACCTGCATGTG
Organism: Apocrypta bakeri; assembly: GCA_018906985.1. Classification (NCBI taxonomy): domain Eukaryota; kingdom Metazoa; phylum Arthropoda; class Insecta; order Hymenoptera; family Pteromalidae; genus Apocrypta; species Apocrypta bakeri. The sequence continues at coordinate 1,303,240 of JACCIA010000008.1, read as the reverse complement.
AGGAAACAGAGACTGACCAGCCCAAGGCGTTCAAAAATTCCAAAAAATTAGATGAAACGTTGATCTCGTGAACCTAAGCCAAAATATAATTGATTAATAGTTTGAAATATACAAAACAATAATAATAATTATATTTTTAGTATATTAAAACTTACTTATTACGTATTAAAACTTACCACGTTCGAAAGAATTGTTTCCGGCGTCGTCTGACCAGATTTTACATAAAAAATGTGAACGGTATCACATGTTCTGGCACTAATATGGTCCAGACTCTTAAGATCAGTTGCAAAACCAGCTATTGTAGGATCAAGAGCAGTTAAACCTCCGCTACCGGTGCTGCTGAGATCATTATTCATCGTACGAGATTCGAGATTCAAAAAACCAAAGTGGCTGAGAAACAATCGAGCTGTCTGAAACTCGTGACAGATTTTGGGCGGCGAGCATTCATTCATCTTTTCTGAGGCAACACGATTAGCGTTTTCTTCATTCGACTTGATTTCGCTACCGATTGCATAGTCGAGCAATTGGTGCAACATCTGGTGCTCATTCTTGACCGAGTCATTCTCATTCATAACTGCCTCTAAACTTGGTATAGATTCATCTCTGTAATATAATGTTGTTCGTTAATGCGAATTTAATCAATATATCAATGTGACCATTAATAAAAGTAATTCAGTTATTACACTTTGCAGTGGGGTATTTTATCCACATTGTCCGGGAAGAATCTAGGTTTATAATCTGTTGGAGATTGTGTCTCTTGCAGTGGCAAGGGTCTACCTGGATTCGTATTTGAGCTTCGCACAATCGATCGGTGTCTAGGTAGATGTCTTAATTGCATAGTCCAAGCATGACGACCAAAAGGTCCACGTATCAGTACCGTAACAGTTGGTTGAGGATCTTGATCGTTGCCGAGGGGTTCTTCCAAAAGTGCCAGCATCGTTGCATTATCGGCGACAAAGTATCGGAACCGCTCAACTGCTGTCTCTCGAGGAACTTGTCCACCTGGCCAACTGTTGCAATGTCGAAGCAAAGAAACTTCGTCGAGAAGAGAGGATAGAGATTCTGCTCCGCATACACTTGGAAAGTAGCCAACCTTTTTGTAAATATTTGTAGAAATTAAACAACAATCTTTCAAATTTAATTTTAATTTATTTTATGTATTTGAATAACTATTGTGTATTTATTACCTGTTCAAGAATAATTGTGAGCAAAGCATCAGCAGCGTCTCTTACGCGCATCGATGCTGGTTTAAGTTCTTTCTCATCCTTCATTTTGATGGGCTCACCAGGTTTGCCGACCGATTTTGAACCAGAAACACCCAACTCCACTACTTCTAAAACTGTAGCTAAACACTCCTTATCCTGTAAAAGTTGGGGGTGTGCAGTAAGCCAAGTAGTCAAACAAGCGAAAGCAGCAACGATGGACGAATGAAGATCTTTGGAATGTGCTGGAGGCGGTCGCCAACATTGATATGCTATATAATCGCACAACCATTTTACTGCTCTCTTACACTCAAGAGCGTCTAAAATAAAAATTATATATTGTTTATAAAAACAAGCATAGTATTGAATAGGAAAAATTAACTAAACAATGGTCGCGCGACTTGAAGAAAAATGTCACAAAGAGAACCTGTAAGTTTCCTAGCTGCTTGTAAATATTCAGACAATTGAAATTATTGTATGACGTGAAATTCGAAATATAATTTCCTATCTAACCTGTTTCTCGAATACGGGTCCTCGCTAAACCAGAAAGCATCTCAAGAGCTGCCAGTGAAATGTTGAGATCCGTTTTCCAAGATGAGATTAGCCGATGGCAAACTAGATACGTTGCTCGCACAAAAAGTGCGTGCGCCGAATCTGTAACAGTATTGGATAAATATGTCAACTTTGAACTAATTTCAACATACAAGATGAAAACTAAAAACATATTACTTGCTTAAAAGACTGAATAAATATACAATCATCAATGAAATATTAACATGTAATTATCAATAATTTTATATTGTAAATCACATCAATCGAATACAATCTTTATTTATACTTTACCAGAGAAGTAAAAAAAGTATAACAAGGCGCTTGTAAGCATATGTTAAAGAATTGTGAGATATGTTAGTTTAAATGGCAGAATTTAGCGTGAAAAATGAAAGAGGCGCACACAGAAAATTGCTAAATAAAAAACTTATGCGACATATTTACCGAATGAAATGCTTTCTTCTTGGAGCATAGCAATATCGGATGCATCACCTAGAGAGCGTAGGTCGCTGGAAATGCTTATCTGACTGGTTGTATCGCTGGTGCAGACTACCGAGTGATCGTTTACGTAGACCAATAGCAGAATGAAGAGAATGCGCAATATGATAGAACAAATCGAGAAAAAAAAACAACAAAAATCAGAGGCAAACCCAACGCAAAAACAAAACAATGTGCATACAATCAAATTTGTTCTAGCTTTCTGATTTCAAGGATAAATTCACACAAAAATAAATTGATCCTTTTCTCAAGTGGAATCCGATGAAGACAGTGAATAGCATTATGCTTTTTTATCTCACACGTGCAAAAGTCTTTGTTTTTATATGCCACGCAAGTCATTAAAAATGTAATTGTACGATAGCTTCATTCTTTTACCTGTTCTGTAACGACACATCTTTTCTTCCCCAATCATTATTTTAGAAATAATCTTATGTTTCAATAAAAGTTAAATGAAGAAATTAAAATACATTATTCCTCTGTCGTTAACTCCGTCCATTTATATTATAGTGACGTCCCTGGCGTAGATGCAAATTTTTTAATTTGTTTAACTTATTACAAAATAAAGCACAAGCATATTTAAAAATAATGCATTTTAAAATAGTATAAATGATGCTGCTCAATTAAGCTCCAAATTCACAAGATGAAAAAATATAAATCAGCAAAATGAAGAAAATTAACCATAAAAAATTTATACGAATTCATAATGTATAATTTACCGGATGAAAGTAAATTCGTTGTTGTCTCATTAGAAATTGTACTATCAGGTTGAGTAACTTGTTCTGCTTCTTCAGCTGCCGCTGAATCTTGAACACTCAATAATAAACCTCCTATAATTGTGAAATGTTATTAGTCATATAATACTTAATACTTACTAGATTCTGAATCATTGTACGATTTTTACCTAAAAGCATATGAGTGTTTTGTGGATCCACTTCCACTTGCAATGCATTTATTAGCAAATTCATCAACTTCGGTTTTAACTGTGCAAAAGTGATAGGAAACTTTTCTTGGTACATTGAAGATGCGGTAGGTATATCTTTGATTTGAAGATTCTGCATAGAGATATTTAATGTAAATTAGATAGTGATATTAAAAAAGAGAACAATTATTGCCGTGTTCTTACTTGAAAATGTAAAGGTAACGACAGCATAGAAAGTAATAAATGAATGGAAGATCTTCGTAATTCTACTTTCGAAACTGCGTTCGATTTAAGTCTTAAATCTTTCTCCGGAAGCACAACTTCTAATGCAGAAAGTACTGCTGGTACTAAAACTTGCACACCATCCAAATCCAGTCGAAAAAGATCTGATGAGTTAGACAGTATACTTGCAAGTGTTTCTCCACATTCTCTGACCTAAAAGTAAAAATTGTTACATATGGATTATTTCTCTATACTTATTAAAATAAATAATGATACTGTATAAATACAAAATTGATATTTACTTCTGAAAATCTGTTAACTTTTAATCCGTGGTTCATTGCTTGATAAAACCTAGCCAAATAAGCTGGTAAAATCTCTTCTCCTGTCTTTTTTGCACAAAATATTCTGCAAAGAGTACCCATGGCTTCTGCTCTCCCAGATTCATAACGATCTATGCTGAGAGAAGGTGGAACTTCTCCAATATTTTCTTGTAAAGAACTGGGACCATCCACAAGTACAGATGACGGACGTTTAGGAGCATTAATTGGCTCTTAAATATAATTACAGCTATTAATATGCTTGGATTCCTGTTTTATTTAAAGTATGATATTTAATACTCACGGGGTAGATTTTGTGACCAACCATCTGTACCTATAAATGCTGCTTCAAAAAGCCATTCGCCGAATAGATGTAATATACTATTGCACTTTGGTCGCCCTGACGCTAGAGGAGGTCTGACATCTTGATTCAACGATATCATAGCTGAAGCAAAACAAAATTTAATATCTATAACAATGTTTTATGAAAAATAAGTTACCCACAAGCTGTGCTGGATGTTGATGAAGGGCCAGAATTGGTACTCATTAATGGTGTGCTGGTAACTCTGCTAGTTGTTAACCCTATTAGAGATGCTTTAGGAATACCTGTGTGAAAAATCAGCAACTATTAATTGAAATTTATGTACTAATAGCTCCTGCCCTACCTCTACTCATATCGCTGTCAAACATAACTATAATCTAACACATGAAATTTGAAGCATTAAACGCAGTACTACAATCTAATAATAAACATAATAGTGCAAGAAGAAAAATGAAAAAGAAAACAAAGACGTGTAAGTACAGAGTAGGAGTTAAGGACAATGAATCCGTCGTTTCTCTTGAAGCAACACAATCTTAGCCAGAGCATGTATGTACCCTTAGTAACAGCAGAGGGTGTTACACTGAAACTCTTAGCTAGTCTGCGCTGCGTGGGAGGCGTCGGCGAGGGATGTGGTTGATCCCTCATCATGATTCTGTCGCCACTGATGCTCGTCGATCCGATGACGCTGCCAGTGAGGCCAATATTAGAGCTGCCTCCACCACTGTTCAGTCCCAGATTCGTCACGCAACACTCTTCCCAGCAACAGGCTTGTGAGATACCTGCAAAACACTGCCTGTTCATGCTGCCACCACCACCGTCACCGTACTCGTTGTGCTACTTGGCTAGTTATTTGAATTTGCTTTTCATTGATAAAGTTATTACAGAGTGCGAATTTGCTTGTGCATACGCTTTTGAGAGTGTAAACAAATTTTGAGATAATTTAATTCGTAAATTTTAAACGTACGAACTCAGCATTATGAGTTTTTTAAAACTATTAATTTAAAAATTTTAATATTTCTGATTTCAATGCAAAATATTTATAAATTTTTAATAATTGTGCTTGCAAGTTAAGAATCTATTCTGTTATTATAAAACGAGTATTTACTTCACGTATGCATATTATGCCAAACATATTGTTACAATTAGAATATTAATATTATGTACATATTCATTACAAGTCAATTATGAGAGCATCTCAAAGCTAAAGCTATATGCCTATTCTCTTCTGTAGAGACAGAGTAAGTAGTCAGTAGTATACAACATATAGTGTACAGTTTAGTGTATTGTGCTGTTTAGATTTCAAAAAGTAAAATGTTCGTGCATACCTAAAAATGCGTCAACCTGCCCAGCAATACCTTTTATTGCTTTGAGAAATATATATGGTAGTTGTTGTAGACATGGGTGTTGACAAGGATCAACAACATTAGGACTGGCAATGGCATATCTAAGGAATGCCTGTGTTTGCGAAATCACAGCTGGACGGCATAAATCAACGGGGTCTCCAATTGTACGTAAAAGCCTGTACCATGCTTGTGCAACAGCTTCATTGGACATTGAAGGAGAAACTAATTGAGAATCTTCTTCACCTACAAACATTTAGTTTAATAAATATAAACTCATTTTTACTTTTAGATATACATCTGATATATTTTTCATATTTGCATAAAACTTACTTATTTTTAATTCAGGAAACATTGGCCCATACATAATATGTAAAAGGCGTGCTGTAAGCGCCAAGCAAACTCGATTCCATTGCTCTATTAAAGAAAGCCGATGGCGCCAGCGTAAACATGATTCCCGTAGAGTTCTCCACAAGGGTGGAGATGGAAAATTACGCTCACATGCTACTAACCAAACCTAATTAAACCAATAGGTTAAGTATAATTCAACAATTTATATGTGAGACAAATAAACAAATGAATAAAATATATCAGTACCTCTAAAAGTACTCCTAATACTCGTTCACATAGTTGTTCCCCAGTATCTTCTCGTATTGCAGGTGGTGCTAACAGAGCATCATTAATACCAATTAAAAACAATAACAGACTTTCCCATGTTTCTCTTTCCAAGTTTCCAGATATCCTAGCTACTTGTTGTAATGTTCTTAAAACTCTGTGACATAATACTGCTTGTTTGTTGATTGTGTCTGCTCCTGTAAATAAATAAATAACAATGAATAATTCTTAAAATATTATTACAACCATACCATGCAACATTCACATGCAAGCAAGTGTTAAAATTGTTACCCAAATCCTGATATAAAAATGGCCAGACTACGAAAAAAAGAAGGATGTTTACAACTGTTTTACTCGTGCGTAAAGATTTTTGTTAATAAATATGAGCCAACTACTGTTAATCACAAAATGAAAGTAAAGTTATGTTCAGCATGTATGAATGATTAAAAGACTATTCCAAAAACAAAAGAAAGTAATATTTATTGTTTATTGAATATGTTTAATTTTCTGACATAATTTTACTGATTACTCTTTTTAAACAATTGTATTTGTACTTAATAATTTTTTAATTACCTTCTCCTTTCCTAGGTACAAAAAGATTGTGTAAATGACCAATGATTTTTCTTGCATAGTAATTAGGATCATCAGCTATCGGTTTAGGTACAGATATTTTTGGCGATGTGTATAGTGCAGAAAGCCACTCGCAGTACACATTGACACAATCTCTGACAGTGTCGTGCTCAGTCAGGGGTAACGAGAGCCCAAAGCAAATAACTTCCATACACCATCGAACTTCTTTGTCTGTATTTAAGGGACTTGGTTCGGCTGCTTGAGCAATTCCAAGGTTTGTCGCTAGTTGTCGAACTATTGAAAGAGTTACCTCTCTTCCAACCCCAGGAGCAAACTTTTCGAGAACGCTTTGACTGTCCTCTGATCCTTGCTGGATCAGAATACTCAGAGATGCCCACTCTGAGTACATGTTATCTCCCAAGTCCTAAAATATGAAAAAATGTCATGCTAGCATTGCGACAAAAGAAAATTGTGAGAATACAGACTGTAAACATAGGAACGGTAAAAGAAGCATAACCTAGACGCATGACTAGGATAGCGAGTAAAGAGTAAAAAAGCTTGGGAATTGAGACGAATTACCTTAAGATTAACGCGATTGAAGACGCCTAAATTCATAGATTAGCATCTGGATCGACTGAGCACCGAGGCTATAGTCTCTTATCAAGCATAACACTTGCAGAGCTGCGTCTTAATATTATCGTTACTGCCGCCACTTTGTAGCGTAGTCCTTTCATTCATCGCGCACGAAAACACGAAGGACTCGCTCTGTTCGCAACGTCCGCGCATTCTCACGCACGAGGGTATAGACTAGCGCTATAATAATCATTATCTGCGCGTACAAAAGTTATTTAGTCTTTCCAACAGCTAACGGCAAACAGCTAACAGCTTACAGTCTCGAATGCTGTCGTATGCATTGCATACTAATAATAATGCAGCTCTCTGTTGCTAGCTGAGTTTATCTATAGGGACCGTGTCAAAGCGCCCAACGAGTCAAAGCACCCAATGCCAAGAAATAGGTCTGTTCCCAGCGATTTTGGCCGATACAAAGTGCGAACATCCAGAGTCTGACTTTTCACCGTTATATAATGGAGATCGCTCAGTCGCTGCGGTGCGGCGCGCTATTTGAAAATTCGAAAGATCGGGCTGTACATTTTTGCGATTATTTAATAAAAAATTGGCTAATATATTTAATATAAATATATTTAATATTATTGAGAGAGAGGGTGCGAGATATTTTTTAACTAATAATTAATTTGTTATAACTAATTGCACCAGATTAAGAGAGAGTGTTGGTAAGTGTGCAATAAATAAATTATTCGGTTAAATAACGAAGATAGATCGCATAGAAGCGGAAAGCCCTATCTTGAAGTGAGGCGGCCAAACCTCAGTACGCACCCCGACCAGGGGAGTCGCTACGATCTGATTCTGTGACGCGATGGTACAAGTAGCAAGCGGTCGATAAACTACCTATTCAGATGATAATCATTATCTAAATCACGAGCATTGAAAATTTTTCAATTTTGTAGATGAGGGTTCAAATCCCAACAAATTTTTCATTTATTTTTTCTTTTTTTAAACAACAGTTACTAATTTATTTTTACGATTCAATGCGTAAAAATAGCAATGTTACATATTTTAGCTCATAAAAAACAGAAATTAATAATTAATCTAACAGGTTTCCTCACTACCCAAGAGGTACAGTTATCAGCGTGTTGGACTTTTTTAATTTTAATTGAAAATATAAAAAAATGTGGAGTCCATCGCTATCCATCAGGGAAAACACGACAAAGATAATTGTAAAATTACAATTGAAATTATACTATTATTGAACAAAAATTTTTCCGTGAAGGCAGCCCTACTAAAACCATAAAAATCTTTGACAAAAATCCTAAAATATATATATATAGTTTTTGGATGAAATTATTTATTAAAATATAGCAATGATCATGTGGAGCTAAAGGTAAAAAATAGCCTACAACTGATCTGGAACTCTGAAAACAAGTAATGGTACGTTTTGTTTAACCCATTTTAGCTGAAAATACCATTAATAACATAATAGACTTTGAGAACCTACAACGAATGCAGATCGTGGCTGAAAAATTGTCAGAAGAAATGTTTTTATGCTTTTTCTCGTGTACCTCTCGGCATCGACAAACAAATTTTGGTGAAAAGGTATTGTTATGAAAAAAAATAATATTAGAGAAAAAAACGCTAATTACACATAGTTCTTTTATGAATAAAAAAACGTGTGTTTTCTTTAAGAGACGTTAAAGAGTGAACGTATCAATCACAATCTCTCTTTTCGAGAGAAAAAAAGAAATGTGACGGTTTCTATAGTATTATTCATTTTCACAGCAATAACTTTTTTGCACAATCTTTGTTTACGGCGTAAAAAAGGGCACCGGAAAAACTTAAAATCAATTCCTCCATTGGATTTTGTAGTCTCGATCTGTATTAATTATAAGACCGAAGTTAAAGTGTACTTGCGAGTGATTATTTCGCTTTAGATACACATGGTTTAACTATACATTTTGAGAATATTGTATGGATTTTAAAATGTTTTGATCAATTCTTATAATAATTAGCATGTAAATCATCAGCTGAAATAATGGTTATCATCTGAATAGGTAGTTTATCGACCGCTTGCTACTTGTACCATCGCGTCAAAGAATCAGATCGTAGCGACTCCCCTGGTCGGGGTGCGTACTGAGGTCGGGGTGCCTCACTTCAAGATAGGGCTTTCCGCTTCTATGCGTATCTATCTTCGTTGTTATTACTATATATATATATATATATATATATATATATTACGCACACTTTCGAACTTTCAGACGTTGGACTTTGGAGTTCGGTGCTTCGGTCTCGTCAGTCGTCACGTCGTCAGTCGTTACGTCGTCAGTCGTCACGTCGTCAGTCGTCACGTCGTCGGTCAACGTTCTCCCAGCTGACCCGGCTCCCCGGTAGTCCCGGTTCTGGGTCCTCCAAAGTCCAAAGCCTAAGTCCAACTGTGCCCAAAATCCAACGTATATATGCGCAAGCGCAAAGAGATTCCACATAAATTTCACATAATCCACATTCACAATCTACAAACTACAATCAACAATCAACGCTACAATACAAAATACAATCCACTATCCACTATCAGTGGAAGTGTCCACTTATCCACCACTCACTCCACCTTCGGCACTTTGGCAGTCTCTATAATTTCTCCATCTCTGTCGAAGCTCCAATATAATGCTATAGTATTGGTATCTCATATATAGACGAAGTATATTCAAGTCTTGTCGTCAGTCGTCGTGAGACTCGTGAGTCAATGGGAACATGGCGACGACAAAATAACCTCTATAGTCGTGTGCTCCTCGTCTCACCCCGGAGAGTGCGTGCGAAATATTCGCATAATCGTCATAGCAGCAACAGCAGTAACAGTAGCGGTAACAGTAGTCAAAGCTCCGAGGCCTCCTCGGCGAGCCTCTAATTCTTCTCGCCTACGAACAGAATCTGCTACAAGCTCCTGCTGAGGGAGAGAGAAAGAGGGCTGTAGTGGGAACTGAGTGGGAACAGAGAAGCGGATACCTACACATTGCTACGTGTGCGCACGCGAAACCATCGCGAGAATCCAAGAGCAAAGGTGCAGAGGTAGGTACAGGATCTTCTGCGTATAACGTCATTTTCACCTAACAGCTAGTAACAATTTTTCCTTTCATTCTTTGCCTCATTCTTTGCCTCATTCTTTGTCTCATTAATGCTCGTAATTGTTCCCTGCTGTGCGTCTGTTTATGGCTGTACTTATAAGTATGTGGATAGAGCTATATACAGCCGTATAGGTGTAAGCGTAGATATCCGCGCCCCCGCGGACAGTCAACGTATAGCTGTACCTCACATACATACTTTTCGAAAGGCATTGTTTTTCTTGCAACTTTTCTTTGCTCGCAACATTTGACCGATCAATTTGACCGAGCCATTTTCCTGGATAAGTTTCGCTATGTTCTTTTACATGGGGGGCGGCTGCGCGGCAGAACATACTCAAATACTCATGTCTGCAAGCCGTATAGCTACTAGCCAAAATCAATAATGAGGATGCTCGCTAGAACGTCATGATCATACGAGTGCACAGGTGATCGAACGGCCTCCATCCCATACTTGCCTCATCATTCGCGATTCTTTTCAAACGTCAAATTATTTTCGTGTCATGTACTGCCTGTTCTTCATCTTAATTTTGTATTATTAGACACAATAAAACATGATGTCCGATCGCAAGGCAGAATTGGAAAGGAAGAAGGCAAAGCTTCAAGCCCTCAGAGAAGAAAAAGAAAGGAGAAGAAGAGAAAAAGAGCAAAAAGATGTAAAAAAATAACTTTCTTATATATATATATATTAGAGCACTCTAATGTTTCGATTACAAAAGTATTAATTGCCTGAAAATTCATATTAGGTTGAAGAAGCAAGGATTCGTGCTTCGACAACTGACAAGGATCAGCAAAAGGAAGTCGATGCAATGTTGTCATCGTTTGGTGTTGCCCCAGTTTCAGGTATTCAAGCTTTACTTTCATCGATATAGCTTACGGATGAGCTTTAATCTTGTTGACTACTTTCACAGAGGTGCTCTCGAGTTTATCCAGTGTCATCTCCACAAATACTCCAGATCAGAGTATTACAGCAACGCCAGATACCAGCTTGCAGCCAAGTAGTATTAGTTCAGCAAACAGGTAATCTAAACATTCCCCTTGCATTCAGCTAATGCGGATTAAGAAAATCGAGAAAGATGTTTATAATTGATAACGTTTTGTTAACAATGACGAGCAGCGTACCTAAGAAGAGGAACCGCGATCTTACGATAGTTTCGGTAGCGCACACAAACATTCCGCCCAAAGAACCGGTTGTCTATACTAAGCAAACGCAAACGGCGCAGGTCGTCCACGCGAGCCATGACGGTGAGTACGACTTGTCCAGACATCATTTATATGTCACCCTTGATATAATACACACTGCTACGATATTACACCGTCCCACGTTCACATTTCAACATTCACGGCCCACTATTTCAGAAAGAAGTGCTGTATCGCAAAATTTACTTTACTTTGATCCCTCAAGTGTTTAACTCATACCCTGTGGATTTTAATATTAATTTAATGTTATCTAACGAGGTTTATTCGCGTTGTACATACAAAAAGTCCACGAGGAAGAGAGACAAGGAAAGATAAACATTGCTTAGCTCTGTTTTTCTTCGTTATAATTAACCCACCTAACTATCGATACCAAATACATGATATCAACTCTAATCAACTAGGGAATACTATTCTAATTTTTAAAACGTCGCATCTTAAAATTTTGAATACACATTTGTTATTAATTTAAGTGATTGGGAATTTTTCACATTCAATGATAAAGAGCTTTGAATAAGGTGGATTACCCATGGATACCCTTAACGACCGTATGAGTCAAGCAAAAAAAATTGCTTTTTTTAATTGATATCACTCGTGAATTAATTACCAATCACTTAATATACCGTACCATACATTAAATTTTGCATACGTTTATTTGTAATTGGTGAGGAAACTTACATATTCACACAAGGACTAGATTCATAAAAATAACAAAAAATTAATGCAGTACTGCAGAAATAAATGAGATTATTATATTATGCTAGAGCATTTTTAGAAAGGATTTTTCGTAATCTATCATGCTTTTACTGAATTTTACTGAAAGAAAATACTGCATTAATTATTTGTGAGCATTGATCTCACAATAGCGCATGTTTTTAATGACTCATACTTGTTCCACTAAAAACAACTAAATATACCACAAAACTCGTAAATACATTCGCGCTAAAAACTCTCGTGAATAATATCTAAAGTAATAGAGAATAAACTAATTTTGTGTTAATATACATAATACATAAAGCGATGATTATCGAAAAGTTAACGACTCAGGTTCATCTCTACCGATTCTGTACAAATAAATTCAGTTAAAATATCATTCGCTTGAGCATATACTGTTTACGAATTTGACATGAAATCGAAATTTCTATTCAATAAATTATGCATTCTTAAAAATAGACAACAATGCCATATTTGTAGCAGTAGATTCATTTGTTCATGTTCTGTAATTGTGTTTATAGAAATTTCTTGTATATGCGTTGTGTTTTGTATACGTCACGTAAATATATACAGTAAAGTTCTATTTAACGTTTACAATCTTTGAGGTAAATAACAATTGAAAGGGTTATCTTGTCACTTTGGAAAATCATGTTAACACGCACGGTGATGATGGTGAGAGTCGGAAAAGGAAATGGCAGAGGGATTCGCACTATACAAAGCCTGAAAATTCTGTTCTGGACAATTTTATATGCAAACATCACAACCTTTTTTTACAAATCCATACACAATATGCTGATTCAACTCTATTTAGTCTCGGATTTAGTCAGAAAATAGATAGTTAAAGTAAAAATAAAATCAAACTTTATGCAGTAGTGAATTGGCATAATGCACATTGTACAGAACAGAAGCAGTATAAAATACTGGCTAAATTTCAATGTTAGAGTTGATTCAGCAACAAAATTCTTGTATTTTCACCTACACGATTTTCTGGTAACGTACAGTTTATGTTTACATATCACAGTACGCAATCGTCATTGACAAGTAAAGACTACGTTGAAAAAATATATACAAAGAATAACACAAATAAAAGTACATTTTAAAGCAGCGAGTTATTATTTTTATATATGATTCGCAATTGCGCATGCACATACATATACATAAATATACAGTTACGCTCGAGAACTCTTTACGAATCAATGACAGACTTTGGGTTTTGGCGCGCAATCCCCCCCCCCCCCCATCACCACTGAAGTAGAAAAATAACAATAGAAAAGCAAAAAAAAAATAACTGCAATTAAAAAATATACATATCTATAGCAACCCCAGACTTTATAACGCTTGTGGTGTTTTTCCTCTATAATTAAAATATGCATACGCGTCTTTCCCTTGTCCTGCGATTACAAATCACGATCAATATGCGACTATGGGTGTTGGACAATGTAAAGGACTGTCCGCCTCCTCTTCCACATACACCATCTACTCCTCCTGTTCGACAACCACACCAACTCATTCTTGCTCCGCAGGCTACTATGAGACCGACTGGTGGCGTCCCAGGAAAGGTGGGTCTACACCTAACTACCTATGTATGTTTCGTCTTCTTTTCACTTTGTTATCCTATACGATTTTAACCGTATTTCTGTGATTATCGATGGTAGTAGATCAATTATTGTTATGCATTTTTATTTTATTTTACACCAAACTGTGTCGAAGATATTTCCAGCTTACATTCATTGTATATATTGCTTGAAGAATCTTCGTCGACGATGATTTTTATAAAAGGGATAACGCAATCGGCTTGGAATTGAATTTTAACTACGATTCTTACAGCTTACTAATACTGTATTATTTTTACTCCGCTTAAATAATGTTACAACTAAAAGATGTTATGCTTTCATGAAATCTTGATTATACAATTATAACATTTTTTCATCATATATTCTAAACTTTTTCACGTGAAATAGGCTGTCTTGCCTTCTGTTTTTTATTGTATTTAGAAATTCGCACATGCTTGCTAATGATGCTAATGATGCTAATGATGCTAATGATGCTAACGATGCTAATGATGTTAATGAAGAGAGACTAATTAATTTTCATATTTACAATGGTGCTTGGGATAGTTTTGTTTTCTTTTTTATCGCTGTTAGTCACCCTCATTTGCTAACAAGATTAACTTATATATTTCATAGTCATACAAATTTGAGAATAAATAGGCTTTAAAAGGGCTAAGTGAAATTTCAAAGTGAATTAAACTTGTATTAGAAAATGTACTCACCTCGCTAAGTCAATTTGGCGTCTAATTAACAACGGTGCAAAAGTCATTTTCGTAAATGCGATTTTGGGTGTTTATGAAAATAGCACGTAAATGCTGGAGTAACTTAGGGAAGTGGGTATAAGTGTGACAAGGCATTGATTTTTTTTTTATTTTTTCCCCTCGTCTTTGTATTTCGAGATGTTTTATCATTTCAAACTTAATTTTTATTAAAATAATGATAAAAAAACATGAAACTAAGAATGCAGGATATTTTCTAATAAATGAGCATCAATTTGCATTTTCAATCATTATAATTATCTTTGTAGGGATTTATAAAAAATAATTTATAGCTATAGTTCAACGATACTTTGTATCAGCGTTAAAAGCATGATTAATAGGAATGGATAATTATAAGAATAAGTTAATACAAGTAGCTACTCAAGATCATAAGATATTTTTAACCCTAGAATCGTTTTTCCGCAAATTGCAGAATCTGAATCGGTATTATATATACATTTCTATTATAAATTAATTGAGATAAAAGGATAATCAAGTGGAAGCACTGTAAAAGGAGAATATAATGTTCATTTATGGATTTATAATACTGCAGGAAAAATCGCTAATAATAACTCCAAAATAAAAATAAAAAAAATTAAAATTAAAATACGATACGTGCTGCAAATATTTAACTATAAATGTGATATATTATGGTTATTCTAGGGTTAAGAACGCATACGGGCATAACCGAAATATTGTGCGCGTGAACTATATATAGTTTGTATTAAAAAAACAAAACTGGATTCAATCATTCGATGTCAGATCATCGATGCATGCGCAATGTTTTCGCTGTTATGGTGTATAGCATGATGAGGGCCAAGTAAAAGCATAAAAAGCTATTTCAACTCCTGCTCATATACAATATGTAATAGAAATAAATTAAAAAATTTGTACCTCGGAGGAGCTATAGATTTTTTTTAAATACTTATATTATAGGATTTTGAATGACATTGAATATGTACGTTTCCTCCGAAGCGCTGATTTTATCCCGGCACTGTATCATGCAAATAATCTGCACTTTTTTGTACTGATCTACATTCAACGTATACTGGAACTTTGGAAAGGCAAAGCATCTTTTTTCATTTACTATTTAATACAACTTCTTTTATGAGTTACTAAGTTTCTACATAAATTCATGTGATTAATAATTTCTAAATTCTTTCGATTTTATTGTATAATATTTATTTCTAATATATTAAGATTCATTAAAGGCTCAAATATTTCTTATATTTAAAAGGAAAAATTAAATAATTTACATTGAGTGTAGAATTATTTAATCATATAACGCGCTGTAAAAGGTTTCTAATGAAAAACAATTTTTTCCCTGTCCTTCTCAGCTCATGCATTCGACTATTACGGTAAGTCACACATTTTTCTTGCTTTCTATCAAATATAAAAATAGTCCAGTTTAGTTATAAATCTAAATCAATCGATATTTCTTCGAATACAAATATTCGACATTCAATTGAATGACCCGACTTTATTAATAGAGCAAAAGTACATTTCTATATTGAGGGTTTAAGAGTGCAGTTATCGTATAGACGGTTTATGTGAGGTAAATTTGGAAAAAATTCAAGCATATAAAGATATTTAGTTACAAGCCAGAGGAAACGTACGGAGCGCAATTAATGTACATAAATGCAATTGGAGTATTTGAATTAAAAACGATACAGGCTATACATTCGATTGAAAATAAACAGGTATTTACATAATGCTTTTAAAGTTTTTCGTGAATCTGTAAGGTACGATCTGTACAGAAAGGCATATATCCTTTCCAAATATCCTTTCCAAAGATATTTATAATAATGGATAAAAATTATTTTCTAATTTGACATCAATTGTTCTATATCTAATTTCATTAAAGCTATATACTTTAGCAAGTTGTATATTATAAATAAAAAGAATTTCTTTTAACAGGTGATGATTATATATGATTTTAATTTTGAAACAGTCTTTCTTATCGCTTAGGATTTTCTGTAAAAGTAACTCTTGTCACTACTTAACGCACCTTCCAGAGTACTCAACTGTTCTTACGTCTACTTACGTATAATCATTCTTATAGACTTTCTTATATATATATATATATATATATATATATATATATATATATATATGTGTGTGTGTATGGAAAGCTAACAATCACGGTGAAGATACTTGTACTAACTCTAAACACGGGACATCTATTAGGTGTTGGCTTTTACCTCAAATATATTGTTCTTTAAGCAACTCATTGTCCGTAACTATACATTGGCACACATTGCCTTCAAAAAAATTCAAATTATAAAAATTCATATTACAAGTGAGAGTGATGCGATAAGAAGATAGGATTATTTTTTCTTATTGAAGAATATACAAACAATTTTATAGAATTAGAAAATTATTGCAGAAATCAATCGGAACTCAATGAAAATAATTATAAATAAAAACTGTCGTACAAATTTGATGATTTCGTCCAGTCTACGTCTCACTTTGTGTGCATTTCAATTTAAATGAAAAATGTAATCGGTATTCTGCTTAATGAGCATTTATATTTACTAACTCGTCAAAAAGGCTGTTTGATTTTTCATTTTTCACAATCATTGCGCGTGTTTCATACTGGTTATAGTTATAGAACGAGTGAGAGTCGAGTGACGTATGCAATTGCTTCAAACAAGGGAAATGTTTTTTTTGCATGCCAATAAGTGTTATGCGGGTGACAATTAATATCTGTATACATACAGGGTGTTTATTCATTATAGTATTAGTAATAACGAAATAACGCTTTTTAGTAAAATGCAATTCGTTAATTGTCAGAAAAATATTAAAAGTAATTTTTGAATAAACACCTTTTATTTAATATAAAACGTGACATAGTTCTGTTTTGTTACGTCCTTGTAACATAACGCTAATCTTCCTGTATTCTCAGTTTAGTATCGATTGATTACTATTACAGTACTTGGGGTTACTGTGTAAATTCAAGATCAAATTAGTTTATGATATAGTATATTGATTCGAATGAATTATGTTCCGCTGAATACACTACAAAGTCATCGACAATATTCTGAGAATAAACAGGAGCTTTTTTTTAATGAAAAATTACGATCTCGAATTGATTGACTTTTTCTTTTCCTTTCTTCAAGACGAGTACAATCTAAACCCTGGTTTAGAATGGGAGGACGAGTTTACAGGTAGGTGAATCTCCGAGAAACTCGACGTATTAGTTTAATAATATATTCCTTGTGCCGTTGTACCTTCATTGTTCAGATATTTCTGTTTCGTTTCTTGCTTCATGTGTCTTTCGTTAATGAATGTCGAGTTTTGCATTAATTAATACGCAAAATTGAGTATTTTATTAAAAAATTGATCATATCATCAGTAGACAATAGTAGTACAAACAAAAATTAATCAATAACAACAATATCAACATCATTTGCTCAGTATTGGAGTTTGAAAATCAGTCATTATCGGTATGTGTATATTAAAGAATAATTTGTATTATTAACAAACCTCGCGTATTAACGTTTGAGAAATAATTGACTAGCAGGTTGTAAGATGTGAAAGATAAAACGTACGTATGCAGAAGGGCATGTTGCCTATTAATGTCTAATCGTATATGGAAAATTTCGTTTGAAAAGCAATCACGCAGATCTTTCATAAGAAATAAAATTGATAATTAAGAAAACTAAATCTAAATAGGTTGATTGGTTAAATAAGTTGAAAAAAACTTATTAGACAAAATTATCATTAAGTTAGATAATTCGTGCATGTGCTTATTATTTATACTCCTATGCCAAACGTAGTTTATTTATTTTATTTGTATTCGTATTCCCATTTACAATAATTATTGTCGTTTAACTTTTTTTAATTTCGACTCTCTTTGGGAAACATAACACAAGCTCATGTTTTAGATTTTTGTTGATTTGTTGATTGAAATTTTACTTGAAAAAATCTTATTTCGCAAAGTATATTATTTTCTGTCCACATACACATGCACACACCCTGTAAGCTAGCACATATGCACCACACTATCCCTTTTTTCACATTGTCCTGGCATGCTTTTTTACATTGAACAGAAATTAAACCTATGTCGTGAAACGTTACTGGTACGTCACGAGACTCAGGAAGCTGCGTTAACATCCCCACATTTCTTTTTCTTATTATTTTCACCTCATATTATGCATCATACTTTTTTATTTTTACGAATAAATCATTTTTTTTAATCTAGCTTGATAGAGAACAAAGAACCTTAGACGTTCAAAAATGATCGATATCAGAGCATGAATTATTCGTTAATACTATTTCTTTGTTTATCGAAGATCCTTAACTGTTAAATGACAATTTGTCTGTATTTCCACGTTATCGCGTACTGTACAAATGCTCATCAGCTTATTTATAAACGAATTTAAAGCATGCACGATCGCAATAAGAGATTAACGTCAAAACCTAAGGAGTTTCTATTATTTTGTTTGACTTTCGCAGAATCCCCAATTCGCCAATTGATATTTATGTTCGCGTAGCTTAATTTCGTTTTTAAGTATATATATTTGTTGTTATCATCCTCCCGTTGTTTGACGCATAAACATAGAATTATTTGTCAGTATCATATTAAAGTTATTTTTACGTATTTATACATAGTAATGCATCTCAATGTGCAAGAGAGCTAGGGACTATCGTAGAGTGTTTGCGAATTAGTAGTATAGGGCGATAGTTTGTGGGACCGACTTATTCACCACAGTTTTGACATATGACGATGGCCAAGCCGAGGATGAAGAGAGCAGTTTGCCGCATCTCGATGGTTTTCAAAGCAAATTACCACCGGGAATCCTTCCTCATGGGTTGCCACAAGTCAAGGAGGTGCAGCCAGCCATTACCCAAGTTGAAAAAGAGAAGGAAAAAGAAAAGCCAAAGGAAGGTGAGGATAGTGAGGCCAAAGAAAGAATGAAAAATAGTTTTTTTTTTTGTTTTCATTCCATGGTGATGTATAATATAACTCGAATATTATATCGTTGTATCGATGTTAATGTTGTTTGTTATCGTTAGTGAGGGAATTGAGCGAAGAAGAGAAGCAGATGATCATTTTGTCGGAAGAGTTTAAACGCTTCGTCGATAGATCCAGCAGAATTGTCGAACGGGCACTCGGCGAGGCTGTTGACATCTATACGGACTACACGGGAACGATGGATGGGGAGGACGGAATGTATGAATAGAATTATTGACTTTTACATTGAAAACAAATCAGTTCTTCGAGAGCTGGGCATATATATATATATATATATATATATATATATATATATATATATATACAGCAATCGAAGAACATAGCTTGAGACAAACTTCGATTGTAAGAAAAAATTTCATTATTGTGCCAGTCGTCTGCAAATATCAACTTCACGCAAAATTAATGCGATGCATTCAAAGATTTTAATTTTTAGTTTTTCAGATTTATTTCATCCTCTAATATTCCCAGGTCACTTTTTCGAACTTCTCTTTTCAGAGGTAATCCCGAAGAGCGTTTCTCTTGGTGAAACGATTGGTGTTTTCGATGTCTGGATTTCATGGGAAAAGCATTGCTGGACCTAGGGGATTTTTTAAATATTTATTTGAAAAGTTGTATTTTTAAAAAAATGAAAAAATAAACGTTCATGATTAGAATAACTCGTGAAAAGAGGACTTCGAAAAAGTGTGATCGGGTAACGTTACAGGGTTGTTTATGCAGACGGCATTTGAAATGTGACAAATTTGTTGCGAAATTCTTCTCCGAATTATATAATTGTTCATTATCGGAAGATAAATTGTTTAGTTTGACTAAAGAAGAAATATTTTTGATCCTTTGGATGTTCTATTTCAGGGACGATAAGAGCCACCAATGCCTCTGGTTGAATCGTTTCTTTTTCGACGAGCGTTGGTCGCGCAATCGCTGCGTCACTGCAATGGACTGGTCACCGCAGTTCCCCGAGCTGCTCGCCGCAGCATACAACAACAACGATGACACCCCGAACGATCCAGATGGCGTTTGCCTCGTGTGGAATACCAAATTCAAGAAGACAACGCCAGAGTTTATTTTCCATTGTCAATCACCTGTTATGTCCACCACCTTCGCCAGGTTTCATCCGAATCTCATTCTCGGGGGCACGTATTCCGGCCAGGTTGTCCTCTGGGATAACAGGGTGCAAAAGAGGACCCCCGTACAGCGCACACCCTTATCCGCTGCTGCGCACACTGTAAGGACCGCTCTTTACCTTTCTTTTACAGAATGAGTATTTACCGTTGATGAACTCTGTCCTACGGTTAATTCCTCCCCTTCTTATTACAGCATCCGGTTTACTGTCTTAAAGTAGTCGGCACGCAAAATGCGCACAATCTCATCAGTATATCAACTGATGGAAAAATGTGTTCTTGGAGTTTGGATATGCTGTCACAGCCTCAGGAAAGGCTCGAGCTGCAAAACAAACAGTCGAAGCAGATTGCTGTTACGCAGCTCGCTTTTCCCAGTGGCGATGTAAATAATTTTGTAGTCGGTAGCGAAGACGGCATGGTTTACTCAGGTAACACGAATTTCCCTTGCGTACTAATGTTACGTTTATCTGCGAATCGATCGATCGATAATAACAGTTTAAATTGTCATTTGATGAAGCTTGTCGACATGGCACGAGAGCAGGCGTGACTGAGACGTATGAAGGACATCAGGGTCCTGTTACGGGCGTCGATACACACGCAGTGCCAGGCGGTATCGACTTCTCTCACCTGTTTCTTAGCTCGTCTCTCGATTGGACTATCAAACTTTGGAGTTTAAAAGAAAATAAACCGCTTTACTCGTTTGAGCACAATAGCGACTATGTCTACGACGTGGCTTGGTCGCCAACTCATCCAGCGGTCTTTGCAGCGGTCGACGATTCCGGAAGGCTGGACCTCTGGAATCTCAACCAAGACACCGAAGTGCCGACAGCCAGTGTTATCGTCGATGGCTGTCCAGCATTGAACCGAGTTTCTTGGACGCCGAGTGGTTTCCATGTCACTGTTGGTGATGACAGTGGAAAAATTTGGGTTTACGATGTTGCTGAGGTAAGCGTCTCGCTTATTATTTTCATTTTCTTATTTCATATCATACATTCACTGCTTTCGTCGGTTTACTTTTCAGCATTTAGCACATCCGAGAATGGACGAGTGGAATAAATTCCTATATTGTCAACAAGATTTTAAAAATAACAAGGCAGATGAAGAGTTGGATAAACTAAACCTTAGCTCAGGACCTTCCTCGTTGTCATCGATGATACACATCACTTAGATAAACGTTGCATAAAAACCTCATAGTTTTGAAGAAACCGAGACCTCTTGTTTTTCTTGTCATTCATTGTTTTCAGATCTCTTTGAATGCAATTATTTCTTCAAAATAGCATTGTCGTTAAGGAAAATTATAAAAAGGACTATTAGGTAAATATTAATAAAAAATGTTGTTAATAACATGAATACAAATGAACATATGCATATGTAACAACTACAAGGAAACGTGGAAAAGAAATCGCTTTGGAAACGAATTTGATCTCTGCTCAATCAAATTCATTAATCAATATATAATATGTAAAAAGACGTATTACAAGCTTTATATAAGAATATCATAATTATAATTTATTTAATTGTAAGAGGAACTTCAAGGATGGTTGGAGTTTTCAGTGATTGTTAAAAATGATGCGTATAGCTGACTCATGTAAATTGCTGTATAAGAAGCTTTTTTAACAGATATTTTCTTTTTTCGTAATATAAATAAAAGTCTAAAAATTATTTAATGATTTCTTTTGTCCTTGTTATCGAAAGAATTCCTTGTTTCCCAAAGAAAGTTAATAAATTTATAGATATTATAAGTCGGAGTTTAAAAAATTACTAATATTTATAATAAATCGGCCTTTGATATGACCGGCAAACATTTATTATTGGATTATATTTCATTTATCGAACTATTAACAACTTGAATTTTGTTAAATTACAATTCCGCAGTACAATATCTGATTGACAAAATCTTATTTCTTACAAGAGGTCTATCCACTATAAAATACATTGTAACTTATTGCACTTTAATATTGTATAATCAATAACGATGCTATCATAATTATTATAATATTCACTCTATCGTAACAAATATTCCGATAATTATAATTTGTCCAAATTTTTGTACGTGCAATTTTTTAGATAAGGTGTGAGATCTTTCTGATCACTCTCGTCCTTTAGATTTCATTCCTATTATGCAAATATGTCAAAGTGGTTCATTCGCAGTATTTGTAAAAATGACTCTAATATCAATTATTTAACAATAATTATCGAAACGTCATATTGGCACTCTTTGCAACACATTATACGTTTAACCTTCACAACATTACATACACGGGTGCGGATTTTAATGATCGTTCTAATGTTAAATATGATAAAATTCTTTAATTCTTCTTTACTCGTTTACACATGCGGTTACACATTCGGTTACACATTCGGTTACACATTCGGTTACGACATTCGGTTTTTTTCGTTAATCAATGCAGATTGCCTATTCTAAATTTTGGAACAACAAATACTTCTTTAGCAACTTTTTGTGCTACTTCAAACCTCTCTAAAATTTGATCATTTCACAAGTGTAAGAAATTTTTTTTCGAAATTCATGTTCGTATTGTTAGACTATTAATTGTATTTATTAATTGTTCTTTTAGGCATTCGACATATACAATTGCTAAAAAATTGGAATACTTTAAATCATTTGTCATAGTTCAACTTTGACTCTTATAGGACATATATAGTTTATAAAATATTTCGTTAGATACATTATTCGACTATATATACACTAGCACGAGTATATCGTACGTACGCTTTGTCATTAGAATTATTTATTGTTTATATACAATTAGTTTGGTCGGTGCAAATCATTTGTATTCCACCAGACTTCTTTATTAGAAGAAAAGAACCGAAACAAGGAAGGTAATTTTATCCCATTGTCCATTCGCGCATGAAAATTTGTCACAGCCTTATAGCCACACACACACACACACACACACACACACACACACACACACACCACACATTCACATTCTTTCGTACAACTTTCTCCGTTATAAATATTCATTTCTACGCATAAATCGTTTTGAATACTTGGTAAAAACGTTGAAACCCGATTAGATTCGGATATTTCACAAGAGATGCGCATCCCTTCGAAAGTTATATGTATATTTGTTTACAAAAAAGTCTATATGCACTTGACTATAAATAGTTTTAGGAAGCTAATGTTCGCGTTTAGATCGTTATGCCGCTGTACATGCTGTACATCTGCTGTACGTCGTTATAGGCGATGTATCAACATTATGCCCTATGCAGGTATCCTCGAATAATCATACAAAAAGAAGTCTCGAATAAAAAGAAAATACATTACGCGTTCGCAAGATCGAAATACATTTTTTCAAAATAACCAAGTAGTCATTCGCTAGAAAGTAAGAAGACTATAACTTGAAGTTATAGTTTCAAGTCGAAGAGAGGTCGAATTTTGTAGACTTGCTAAACGGCGAGAGCCAGACCCAGACGAGCGAGAACCATTTCCTTTCGCAGTCGCGTGATTTCCCAGTAGACATCGTGCACTGAAATTAGCGGAAACGTTTATTAGAATAGAAATATTTCTTATAAACTTTTGAGAATGCAAAATTCCGATGGGTAATGATGCATATCATTACCCATTATATACGCATGTATAGCATGCTTGTAGTTGCTTATGAGATGAGATGAATAATCGGAATTCGCATCTTCCTCAAACTAAAATTAATTTAACGAATTTTTAATTTAGCTTATCATCGTAAGAAACATCTAATATGAAAGAAATTGTTGAGCTCACCGGAACTTTTGACAAGACCTCGTTCGACGTACCGGAGATAATTTAGAAAGTCGCAAACTGCTATGATCTGATAAAAAAGAAATGTAATAATGCCATTTAGTGTAGGATAGTATAAAAGACATAGAACTCAATGAACTTACTCTATTTCTACAAATTTGCGATATGCAATGCCACTTGTTTTCTTGATCTCCCATTCGCATTCTGTAATGGCATTGTCTTGGTTCCTCCAAAAGAGCGCATTTTCTATAAAATCGAAAATATACGTCATTGGTTGTACTTCTCACTGAGTGAGGTTTCAAATAATATAATCTCTATCGTGGATTAAAAAAAATCAACAAACTTGGGAAATCCAAGTTTAGCCTTATCGCTAACAGCCTCAACGAAGATGATGCCATCAAGCACTGCTTGCCTAACTTTAGCACCGAGTTCAGCGTTTGGAAAATCCAAGCAAAGATCAATATCTTCTCTGAATATGCGCTCGACGAAAGGCTCACTTTTGTCAACGCAAGGATTGGCCTTCCATCTGAGGAATTCAGCGTGAACGCGTGGATCCACCTCTAGACCGAGATCGCGGTTCTCCTTGTCTCTCTGCTCTTTTTCAGAAGACAGCTGGCTTAGCAGGTATCTGCGTTAAAAAAGAAGAAGAAGAGAAATATTGAGAAATAGAATAATCATATAAGAGTAGAGAAATGGAATATAAAGTGGTGGAACTTGAAGGACCTCTCGCGCTTCTTCTCGCGTTCTCTCTCCTTATCGAGATCTCTTTCCGGAAAATCCCTATCGCCCGTGACGGATGCTGTATTTGCGCAGTTATCGCCGTTGGGACAGGGTAAGGGGGTTCGCTGCTCTCTTTGAGGCGAGTCGGGTGGAGAACTCTCTCGGCCGTACTTAAGATTGAAGTGCGAGGGCGAGCGGCGATGTTGCTTCTTGGCAAAGATACCCGAGTGATGCGTTTCCTCGGAATTCCCGCCACCAATTTGTGGATGTAGGTGAGGATTCGGTTGTGCCGGCGTGGACGTCAGCACGAGGGTCTTCAAAGCTGCCACCTCGGCAGCTAGCACTTCGGCTTTCATTCGACTCTCCTCCAGTAGACGCTCGGCTGTAGCTTGGCGCTGGTTCGCTTCGCGTACCATATTATGTGCTTCCTAAAAAAGATATTCACTTTTATTCCTTCGCTATTTCGCTGCGTGGACACACTCTCATTAATTACGATTAGTCACTCATCCATTATTAGCCATATCTTGGCTTTGCTGTATACTTGTGTCGCAGGAAACAAGTAGTGTGTATCCGCGCTATGTCACTGCTATGTGCACTATATGCATTAAGGTTTATGCAAAACCTGCCAATTCAACTTGTTTTCTCTCGAATAAATATTTTTACGTCGAAATTATTCGTTCGTGAGCAATAAAATTCGAAACATTTTTATTACTTTCAATTTGTACAAACGCATAAGTTCAATTTATGCGTTTCGAGTTCAATTCAAATTTTCGAATTTTATTGAATTAATTCATTAAAAATAATACAAAATGTGGAATCGTGTGGTTTTTATACATGCCTGAAAGAGACTGGCTGTGAGCTCTTCGAGCTCGGCCTCGACGTCCTGTCTGATGCGGGACAACCTAGCAACCTCTTCATCTTTGATCTTCAATTCGTCGTGAGCCCGTTGCAGCTCCTCCTGCAGCTTGGCAATGGCCTGTTCTTTGGCCTCGGCGACAGCCCGACCCCATTCAAGTGTCGAGGGCGAAGTATGTTTGTTAACCCCTTCCACTTCCTCGCTCGAATTCTTCGATTCTATCGAATCGTCCTTAGATGACACGACTCCGCTGCTGCTGCTGCTGCTGCTGCTGCTGCTGCTACTACTATTACTACTTTTCGATTCTCCCTGCAATATTTAATCACTCGTTGTACTCATATAATGTGCAAATTTTCATCTACGTCTTGCCTTCAATTTTTCTCTAGTTTAAAGATGAAAATCATTTTTTTCGAGTCACGCGTCCTCCTTTCAACCTTGAGTTTGTAAATCTCTGTTCGTTCTGTTAGGCGCCAGTCCGTTACAATCTCATAAAAAATGAGAGGCAAACGAGCTACGAGCGCGTAAACTCTCGGATCGTCAAACTCATTGGCGCGGAACAGATTAGAAAAAGAAGGCCAAACCATACAGATAATAGAAAATAGAAAATAGAAAATCCTCTTGTGAAAAGAGATTAAATAGTCCTCTCGAAATCATTTTTAGATTGTTTGCGCGTGTGTGTGTGTGTGCATACTCACATTTTCGAAATTCGCACCGTCTCTTGCTTGAATTTCACGATCTTGTGATTTGTCTCGGTTCAACCTGTAATCCAACGGTTCAGTCGTACCGTTTTGAGTAGGTGTTTCGGATCCTGGTGAGCGACGCCGCGCCAGCGCGTCTCGCTGCACCAAACCGTTGCTACTACTGTTGTTATTACTGCTGCTCTGCTCAACGTTGTCGTCCACATTGTCGTTGCTGTGATTGTGGTTGGTATAGTTGAAAATGGTTAGGGGTTTTGTGGAACTGAAAATTTATTTTTACACCGTTATCCCATGCTACCTTTGATCCGTCTAGTTGACGTTTATCCGCTTGATGCGTCTTGCGATTTGTAAAAATAATTGATTTTACGACTTAATGATGTACAGTGAGTAAGAGTACAGTGATTGTGATGCGTGTGAAAAGTGGATGGACTGAGCGTATAACGTATAGAGTATATTACTTAGTACGTCGTAGTTATGTACTCTATATGTTTATGTGTTCGAAAAATTCTTATATGTATATGTAACTAGAGCCTTGGACCGTTGGACGCCTAAAGTAAACTAACTCCGTAGCCTAATGGAACTTACCTACCGGTGTACGACGCCCTATCCCGACATAACCGTCTTTTTTTAAACGGATCGACTTCATTGTATTATTGAATATAAAACTTTAACAGATCCAGTAGTTTATTTCGAGAGTTTATATCTCAAATTATCATTTCATTTTTCCAGCATAAACAATAAAAAATATATTTTATACTATAAGCTTGAAATCTATATTTAGTATAAATAAATGGATTTCTTGAACAGTATTCATTCAAAGAGTTCGCGTAACGGTTATTTGCGCGATCTTGGATCTAGGCGCCTATTCCTTATAATGAAGACACCTCGATTAGGCAACCTTGTTTTCTACTATTCGTTTAAAAAACAAATCACCTGTCTCGACAAAATTTGGCATCATCCTCGTCGAAGAGACTGGTGGGCTCGTCGACCTCCTCGTCTCTCTTAGGTGCTGCGTATCCAAAGAGGTCAGTGGCTGCTCTGGCTAAATCACTTTTTAAAATAGGATGTGGCGCATGACCTAGTCCAGGAGCAGCGCAATCGGCCTCGTCTCCGTAAAGCTCGTCCTCGTCCGTCGTATACTCCTCGTCACCGGTGGTCCCGGTACTACCAGCTCGACGATGTTTCGTTGTCAAGGGCCTGTAAGCGTATTCACTCGATGCGGTCGTTGTGCCCGAGTCACTCGAATCCATCGACGAAGGCTGATGTTGCTGCTCTTGCACAGACTTCATATCGCCGGCGTTGCTGCTGCCACTGCCGGGCTTCACCCGCGACGCTCTGAAATGATGAATTTCAAAACGTAGATTAATTGTTTTCGTCTCCGACAAATCGTTTGGCTAGACGAACTAGTGAATCGCAATCAGTTTGCAAGAAACCATTTGTTTTTCATTAGAACTTATTGAAGTTCATTGAGAAGGTTTACCGAGAACTAAAAACGTACAACTAAAGTACTAGTACTAAAAGTACATTGAAAAAAATTATTTAACAAGACGACTCACTAGAAGCTCGTGTTATCGTACATTTTTCATACTATATGTTCATACTATAGATATGATTTCTTTTGAATTTTGACTTTGGCATAGGCTAAATTGTATTTTATTAATTAAGTTTTACGTTTTTTTTTTTTTTTTTTTTTCAAGCAAATACAAATATTAATATGAACTTTTGGTAGGTCTTATTGAACAAGGCTCTTTAATATAATTTTAAAAAGTTTCAATATTGAAAACTCAGAGAGGAAATAAGTTTTCCCCGCTCCGTTTGAACAATTAATCTTAAATGAATTTTTCAGGTACAAGGCCGTTGAATATAATTTTTGAGACGAGATAAATTGGTCATCTATCTCGACATTATGATTGTCTTTTATAACAAGTTATTGAAAGTTACATTTAATTTTGTACTTTTTATTCTTGAGAAATTTTATTGCTGAGATTAAAGAAAATAGGCATGCAACTGTACTGATGAAGCCTCTACTCGCTTTACAATAGGTACTTAAGAACTTTCTTCTCTCGGAAAGTTAATCATATCCATCTTTGTCTTAATATATAGAAAGTCCTTCACGGCGATTATATTTAATATTCGAATTACTATTCAAATATCATGATTCGCTCATATGAATAATTATGAACAGATAACAATTATTATGGCGTTGTGCCGGATTTTTTAGCATTCGCGTTGATGGAATAAAGAAGAAGATGGATCAAGCAACTTTTTATTGAAAAAACCTAAAAAAATGTTCGTACGCGCTTTCACGCACGGGACAGTGCAGCGCAGGACATAAATCTATGAATATTAAAGATTCTTTTTGACAATAGAATTTGTGATGCGCAAAGTGAATAACAAACTGAATTGTGAAGTTTGCGTAGAGTGGCTCAGCCGCATCTATAGATGTATTGCACTTGTCGCAGGCTTACTAGCCTTACTAGGCGTTAAGGCGAGCGAAAGTTTTTCGCATGCGCCGTTCTAGGGGAAAAAGTTGAAAGAATTGCAGAGGACTATTGTGATGAGCGTAGTCTACTGGCATTTTTGCATTGCATTCAGTCCATGGGAGCGTAATTAGCGCTCGCAGGCAACGACGTTATTTAATATGATACTTCATATTTCCTATGATAAGACAGTGTACTGACACGCGACTGAGATTCTCGAATTCGCGATATTCAACACAAATATATATATATATATATATATATATATATATATATACTATATATATGTTTACACACATGTTCATTTATGCGAAATATAATAGGACAATGAATTTTCTACATTCCTCTTTTAAAGTTTAAGCTACGCGATTCTATTACAATGCCTTTCCTTACGAAACGTATTCTCATTTAACAATTGCATTTTAATTATATGCTTTGTTGACGATATACACGCATATATTATTGACTGTGCGACTGAGTATTGCTAAAGTAAAGTGAACATCATACGAGTAGCTTTTAATTAACTTAAGATAATATGTACTTCGGCTGTTTTACATAAGGTCTGCAGAGAAGAAAAAATCACTGGTATAAATAGTGAGGAAAAGATTGTTAAAATTCCGATATCTATATGATAGAGAAAAAGAAAGAAGGTATGGTGGTA
Organism: Apocrypta bakeri; assembly: GCA_018906985.1. Classification (NCBI taxonomy): domain Eukaryota; kingdom Metazoa; phylum Arthropoda; class Insecta; order Hymenoptera; family Pteromalidae; genus Apocrypta; species Apocrypta bakeri. The sequence goes on along the minus strand of JACCIA010000008.1, from coordinate 1,273,531 downwards.
GATAACCAGGTATTCTTCTTCTTTCTTTTTCATTCAGATTTTAAAATTGACTGTTAAAATAATGCGTTAATATGCGTCTAAAACTTGAACCTTCTGATTGAACCTTCTGATTGAACCTTCTGATTGAGCAAAAGCTCTTTTATTATTACACTAAATAATTCGTATTTCTCCAAAGAAAAATAGTATTCCTATATTAGCACATCTCATGTGTGCCAAGTGATTTTCTTTAAAGAGAATCAGCAGACAGTGCACACGAAGACTTGCCAAAGATACATTTTTCTTCGTTCTAGCTAATGGGATGAATATAGAGTCAGTCGTGGGAACGGAAACTTCATTATAGCGGCAGCCACGCGGAAAATTTAATGCGCAGAGGGGTGCAGTGATGTGCAACCGAATTCTTTCTCACATATATAATCTATATCAAGAATTTTATTTACTACTTCTGATTTTTTTCCGGAACAAATGCGATTGCTTTTTTACATTTATCAACAAATATTAATGCTATTGTTCTCTATTTATTTTAATGCTTCTTACAAGTTCAACATTTTCCATATTTTATTAATAGTTAACACATTTTTTCCTATCTACGCTTGATCATAACAAGTAAGAGTCACTCCTGCTAAGACAGTATAGAACAGGTTAATAACGACACCGATTGTTGTTGTTAAACGAGGTTATTGCCTCTCGAAAGCAGTGTCGCCAAATTCATTTGGTTTTGCAAATATATTATGGTTTTTGAAATAAGCTTACAATGTTAGCTGTGCATGTCGTCATTTCAATATTTGTGTACTTTTCTCTTTGCCATTTAGTATTACAGTACTTAGATTACATTAACTAGACGACAGTCATTTGTTAACACCGAGACTAAGGTTTATTTAAATTAAATCATTTTTTATCTCAATCAAAATGAATGAGAAAATGAAATTCATGGTAAGAAATTTATCGATTCGCCAGCTTCGGCTTGTGGCTGAGGAGATTTTTTTACCTTAAAAATAAATGGGCTATTGCAGCGCTACACTAATTTCGTCTAATATATTTAGACTCCTTTGTAAAAGTTCAGTTCTAATATATAAACAATTTGTCGTAATAATAGTACATTCGCCGACAGACTATATGTGTTTTTGATGAATTAAGCAATGACCTATAAGATGTTACGTTAATTTGTAATGTAAGATAATATGGTTAATATATTATGGATGGATTGAAATGTGAAAGTGAATTTCTAACATCTTTTATTAAACTCCGATGATTGTGTACCAGTTGGGCATTATCAACTGGGAAAGCCTAAACGCCGCGCACAGTGAAAGACATTCTGCTGGTCCAATTCGGGTTTAACCATTAGATACGTTTTAAGTGCATAAGGAGTCGAGTGTAACCAGACTATTATAGAAATAAATTCCGCTGTTAAAATGCTTCATAAAGTATTATATTAACAATGTGTGTGTGTGTGTGTGTGTGTGTGTGTGTGTGTATACCAAATACAAACATTAAATAGAAAATCACCGGATCAGCTGCTCTTAATGAATAGTTCATATTCGCGGGGAGGTTTCTTTAAATACGTTGGAGTATTTCATTATAGAATAAAAGTGAATAATGAAATGCTCACTACATGACATTGCATCGGCACGTACATTGGAAACGTATTGTTACGATACGTAGAGTAACGATTTTTAAATGAAATTTTGAGAGTAGTGAAGTGATAAGTCAGTAGTTTTTCGTACACAGTCTGGTGCAGATTTTTACACGTACTTGTATATCAACAGAGCATAAATAGTCTTACTTTAACGTCAAGTAATTTTAAATTATTTTTGCGAGCAATTTTTTTTCTTTGAAATTTAAATAATTTTCCATTTTCACATTTTGAAAAGCATTCAAAAAATTATTTGTATTATTATTTTTAAATAATTTGTTTTTAGCTCTATAAATGGTATAATGTACTTGTGTGTATAGTGAGAAATTGAGAAAAAATCGAGCTTGATCAATCTATTGCCGTAACAAATATTATAGAGTCCTAAATATAATTCGATTCGATGGCATCTCTCTCGCACAAGCATTACTTAATAAATCATTGGAAATTATATCAGTGCTTTGGATAAGACGCTTTTAAATGAATTTTCATAACGCGCAGTAATACTCGAGAAATGAGATTCGTTCGGAATTCGATGCCACATCTGCGTTCAATGCAGTGGCTAATTATTGTAAAACGGATACCCATATAAAACGTGCTTATAAAACTTTCCCCACAACAGTGTAGTATCTTCGATGTAATGCATTTGCAAATCCATTCTAACGCGCCTGTTCCTTATACACGTACGAGTCAAGGATAGCGGTTCACAGTAATTCAAACGGATGTAAGTTTCTTTTTTACACAGGAAGATCCGCATTTGCATTTCAGCTTGTCGAATCGTTAACACACACACACACACACACACACATGACTAAGATTTTTTCTGGGGTGATTTTTTCTGCAACGATTTATTCGTGACATACTTTCATTTGAGTGATGGCAACGATTATTCGCCATCCAGTGCAAGAATGCAAAGAGGGCTTCCATTCCATTTTTATCGGAAATTCAATAAGAAAGATTGGTCGTTGTGGGCGAAAGTTTAATTATACTCCCATGGCGGGAGATGTCGATGAGTATTAGGTTTGTTTCGAAGTGTGCAAGAGTAGCCAACAAGAGATAAAAACGATTCAAACATTGCGCGGAAAATGATTGAATAATACTTTTTAATTTAGAATTACGTATTGGAATGGCGTCGTATGAAAATAATCCTATGTAAATTGATCATAACGCAAGCGATGAAATTTTTGAAACAAGTTTGATAAAACAAGCAATAGAAGTTTTCCGCGCCTGTATAAACGTGAAAATGAAATTCTAAATCATAAGAAAGAGAAAGACCGAAGTCGTATAGAGGCCAGAAAGAATGCCATCCGAATGGAACGCGAGGGGATTGCGTCACGGCTTAAATCGCGATATCTTGCAGTAGAAGGAGAGCCGAGCGGCGGATGGTACGGCCACCACTGCAGCCATTACTGCTTCTATACGTTCCCGAGTTTTTACTTCTTTCTACTTCTAAGTAGAAAGAACCTACAAGTTCTCATTTCGCGTTGTTGCATTTGGCACTGGGATTTCAGATTTTTCATTTTTCATTTTAGATTTTAGATTTTAGATTTTTTCAGCGAAAATGTCATTTTCAATTTTCTCATCTTCGTCGATTATTCGCACAGATGCAATATAAATAAATAGATTTCTACATTCTTTTTTCGTACGATTGTTTTGATTTTTTCTCTTATATACCGTTTCCTACTTCCTATACGATACACGAATGCACTTCGATTGTAAAACACAGTGGAATCAGGAATTCGTTAATATTAAGTATTTTTATTATGATAACAAGTTGAGAGAATGGAAAAAATGTCTGTTTACGTTACGTAATGAATTTTCAGCGAAAAGCACCGATCGATCACCTTGTATTGTATGCGTAGATTTTTATATTTCTGCGGTTATTAAAGCTGTATTAAAGTGTATTACGTGTGGAAGGTAAGAATTGCATTGCAGAGTGTAATTAATAATTATTTTTATCGTCTCATAATTTGTTTAACCTTTGAAACGAGCTTAGACTTGAGCTAGAGCTTCCACCACGCGTATTAATTTTCTCTCTCGGTGTCTCTTTAATATATACTCTCAGTGAATGTCATGACTTTATAATGTATTATTCAGAAATCGCTGAATCCGATATTCATCGGCAAGGTAACGATGCATCGTCTCTTTGTCTCGGCTCACAATCTGTCTGCGAATCCACTGTCGGCTGGCCTTTTTCGGGGTTGCACTTTTAGATTTCTCCGAGAACTAACCTACATTAGTACATACTACTTTGTGAGGAATATTCGAGAAATCCACGTTAAAAATGTCAATCGTTATTTTATTTCGAAAATTCGGTAGCATTATTGATCGTGGAATTGGAGGATTTTGTATATTTGTTTCATTGATTTATACAATTTATTGCTTAATAATTTTTAATTAATATGCGTTTCTATTCATGCTTATTCTGCGCGGGGCACTCGATAGCACTATCGTAATATCATTTCATTTATCTACTACTATTTTATGTACAACTTTTTGCAGAAGCTTGATCAAACAAGCCTTTCCTAGCAATCTTTGTTCGCATGACTAGGGAACGGACAGAATAATTCCAAGAAGCATAAGGAGAGACTAAATAGAGATAAAGGCAAATGACCGAACAAAGTCAATTGACCAAGTAAAAGATCATCAACGTTCACGGATGATCACAAATAATGAGTAATGAGTATACTGCAAGTGCATAGAAGACCGAACTACAAGCAGAACCTGGCCATTGGATTGAATCCAAGAATTTTTCGCTCTCGATGTCTCAACGCGTTTGGGCCAACATCGCAACGGAATTACGAGATCGCATGTGCAATCAATAACGAGATGGAACATCTTTATGGACGTGCATAAATTACAGCGACTGTAGACATTATATCTATTATATCGAATTAACGTTATCAAAGCAGAATTGCTCGATTACAGCTGGTGCTTTGTGGGAGTCGTATCGGTATATATCAGAGGCAAGAGATCAAATTCGAAAGTACGCAAGTATCACGAGGTGCAGAATTGAGATTCTGAGAGAACCGTTGATGAATAGGAATATTGATTCGATCGATTTTATTAATACAGTCTGCATGCGTAGTTTACGAGAGATCCGTAAACACACACGCTCAAACGTTTAAATGTACTTTCTAATCTGGACATACTTTCTAAATCACAAAGCCCGTCATTTGAAGCTGATTAAAGGAGTTTCTGTCTGATATATCACGCTTCTAGCGGGAAAGTTTAAAAAGGATTTAGCGCACCATATACCTATACAACATGTATACTTTCATATCGGAAAACTCACACATATAATGATATTCTACTCGTCAATTCGCCGAAGGCCACGCGAGCTATACTATAGCGTTACTGCACGCACGTAATTATGCAGAGGCACGGACGGCTTCTTCGCGTACACGCGAGCTCGAAAATGTGCCTCATATATATAATATTATGACAATAGCCAAGAGCATATCGTGATACATACGACATATAGCGCAGGTGTACGAGCGATGTCCTATGCCGAAACTAAACGGGAATAGTCGACAATTGTCGTGCACTCGAGTCGAATGAAATATTCCAATTCTCTTCGAGTCGAGTCGTATATGTGTCATGAATCCGTATTCGATCCTGCAATAACAAACTCTTCCGAAAAATCCAAACAGGACTTGTTGACGTGAAATAAATCCAGTGAAATAAATCCAGTGAAATAAATCCCACTTGTTCAAACAAGTGTGTGGGTAACATCATTTCTATTATATACAGGCAAGAGCGCGCGTCGAAAATCAAACGATGGCATGCGTTGTATTAGCCACGCGCAAATTTGAGTTTCCTCTTTAAACACGCACACGCACGCACATACATACACATTATAATTTAATAAGCATACGCAGATCATCGCGGGTAACCTGTATCGAGCATTCCCCGTGCATGGCTAAACTAAACTCGGAAAGCATTCCTTGGAATTTCAGTGCGAGGATCTTCGCAACAGCTGTAGAGTATGCATAGCCTTTGCAAAGAGGTGGATGCACTCTTCACAAGCTGTATGCAAATGAAAATATTTAAATCGTGGAACGATAAGGATCTGCTTTTTTATACCGTGGGGAAGAAAGAAGAGTGAGAAAAAATGGGATTGAACCTCGCGCATAAACACTGTTGAATTTAGAAAGTTCGCTTTATGTCAGGTATGTGTACATATTGATATATCATATATATCAATAGACTCGTATTTCGCGCATCAATTGATATTTACGTGTAATCCTAATGCACCCTAGTTCGCAATACGAAGTAAAGGCGATTAAACGTCTCCTCTCTTAATTAGTTTAAGAAAAAGAAAGCAAGCATGCACTTATACCCGTTATAGAGCTGAGCTACTTGGTTCCGCACGGAGTGTGATCCAAGCTACTCGTAACTTGTGTACGTGTATGAGCATGCACACCAGCACACCAGCACACAGAGCACAGCGTTCTGCCGTTCTGCCGTTCTGCCGTTCTGCGCTATCCGTCGCCTTGAGAAAAAGCACTGGCACTTCACTTTCTAGAAAAGATCCTCATCTCGTAGATCGCACAAACGAAAACAAACGCTCTCGAGTATATACGCCAAGTATTTCAGCGTAAGTTGCGCAACGCAACAGCTCTATATGAACTATATGTAACAACACTATGTGTAATAATGTAATAGAGCACTGAATCACCGTAATTCGCGTTGTTGATCGAGCGAACGCGATGCGAAAAAACCTTCGCTGCCTCCGTAAAAGTGGAAGAGCAGCTGGTTAGATGTGTCTGTGTGTATATGTTTATGTATACATATCTATGTGTGTAAAAGAGAGAGAGAGAGAGAGAGAGAGAGAGAGAGAGAGAGAGAGAGAGAGAGAGAGAACAGAACAGAAGTATGCACGACAGCACGAGCCCACTCCGAGCCAAGTCAGGCGGCGACTGCCGCGCTCTGATCTTTCTCTCGACGTTAGCGCGCGCTCTCCTCGCAGTCTCTATCTATACCTATAACTATATACCTATATATATAAGTATAGTTTGAGCGTTTCCCCACCATATCGCTCGGCGATTTGAAACTTGAAGAGAACGGAGCTGCTGAGCGCGAGGCGAGGCTGACGTTAAAGGTCTCGTCTACACTAGCACCGCGTGGCTTTATTGCTCTCTCTTTCATTGTTTTAAGGAAAATAGCAGCGAACAATAAGTGCTCCGAAATGGCCGGAACTATACACCGAGAATGTATCATAGAATATGGGAAGACAATTGTTCGATATAATCGACAATTGTGTATATATAATGGAGGAGAGAAGCACATACGTAGACGGACACGCTCGGCCGACTTCGTGGCTGGTGCGTTCAATGTTACGTTATTTTGCACGAGTACGTATAAGTAATCCGCCTACACTCGGTAGCGCTGCAGAATGCCTTGTGTCAACTATCGTCGTCTAATTTTTCCTTTGCCGTTTGCTGTTTTTTTCCTCCTTGTGTCCTCCTCCTCCGTCGTGTAATACACGCACATTTATACTTACTTCGTACATGGGTAGGTATGGACCTACCTAGGTATACACATACGATGCAGTTGATATGGTATACGATGCGCACTCCTCCTTTCTCTCTTCGCGCACGTAGTCCGCCTCGGATTCGAATTTTTCACTTGACTCATCATCGCGCCAAGGCCTTGACTCCCTCGCGCTCTCTTTTAATGACGCGAGATCTTTTCACTCTTGCACTCGTCATTATTGAATATTAACATGTCGCAAATAATGTCGTGAACACATGTCGCATGTTCGCGTCTATTTATATATTTGTCCACGCTTTCTTCTCCATATGGCTCGTATGTATAATAGAATAGATCGATAAGTCAGTTAAAGTTTCGATAAAAATTTGCCAGGCAAACCCCGACACGGGTTCAGCGAGTGCGAACGTCTCTTTCTTAACTGGCCCAAGCAAACCAACCATAACTGAAGTAAACATATCCGTCGGACTCACAAGTGCAATTCCAGAGTGCGTTACCTTGACATCTCTCAAAATCGATGTACAGTAGTTTGAGCAGTAGCAGCAGCCGGCAGTTGCTCCATTTAATCGCGGTAGCTTGCCTCGCCTATGCAGAGGAAGTTTCACTTACGGCTTCAAAACTCCCGCAGCAATTGCATGCATATCTACAATATATATATATATACACGTGTACAATCTCTGTACGTTTACCATGCAGAGAGCCACATACGCATTCGAATTGTACGTTCGAGCTTCCTCAACTGCGAGCTATGCGCACTCGGTTCAAATGTACTGGATGTATATAACGGAATTGTGCTAACGGGAGAGGGCGACGATCGCGATTGCAAGTTCGTTGCCGCCTCGAGAAGTAAGAGACGCATTGAACGTATACACATAGAACGTATACACATTGAACGTACATTACGTATGCATTGAAGCAATTTGTCGATTCGCGTATAACTCATACGAATATATATATATATATATATATATACGAATACTTTCTGGCACACGGGTCTATTATAAGCCTGCTATTGACTCCATAAGCCCCTTAATTTGTGCGTGCCTCGGTCGGGCTAAAAATATACTCGACGCGTTCTACACGTATGAGGAATTCTCCACGCAAATATTCCGTTTCAACATATTAGATCTTATAAGACCTTACATTTCCCTGTTAAATTATCGTATTAACTTGAAGTTTCATATGTCACGTAAAATAAAGCGATTTCGGTATACTATACCTTTATCTTTCTCCCTCTTCCTACTCGTCGATGCTAATTCTACCATTAACGGCCAATTATATATAGTTATGTGTACGAGTAGACGTATAAGAACTAAGAACGCACACGAGCGCAAGACGAGCGCAAGACGAGCCAATGAGCGACTAAGCTTAATCGAGCAATTGTCGCGAGTAATTCGGGCTAACCACGACTCCCCCTGTTCGTGCAAGCTTTTAACCGAACTCATTCGAGAGCTGTTGGACGTTCAAAAGACACCTACGCGCACAGATCGTCATGTTTTTTTTCCTCCAGAGACTGTAAGCTATGAGGAAGTGACTATGTTGCTTTAACTCGTGTCATTTATTCAATGGAGCATTATTATCATACCTTTCACAATCGCTCAGATCTTTATTTTTTATCAATTGCCTTAATTGCCTTAATTGTCTTAATTGCATTCATTCATTCACCAATTGATAGGCAGAAATAATGAAAATTCACTTTTTCAATTTCATCAAACTATGTCTTTCTCGCGAATTTCTATTTATCATTTTCAAAGCAAATGCCTTCGTAATAACGAGGAGAAAATTAGAGTCGTGCTTATAAGCAGATTCAATTCAATATTTTCTTTCGTTTAAGCGCACATTCGAATGTGTGCGCTACACGTTTCGAGGTTATCATTTTACAATAATTTATATTAATTACGGCCATGCATTTTGTAATTATGCGCAATTGAGATATAATGGTCAGAAGTAATTTTATGGTATAAAGAAATTTTTTTAATTTCAATTTTTATTAATGAATTTTTATTTTTATTAATGAGTTTCGAGTTGACCTAATATACAAAATTCAATTTATTTTCGTCTGCGACTACGACAATATGCTCGAAAAATCGGATTTATACATTTTTGTTAGGTAATCTGAACTTGTAAGAAGCACATTGTTATTTTTAAATTTCATAACATTTATACCAATGAGAAATGTTTCAAAAAGTTTTAACAATAATATTCGCGATTTATGAAATGACACATTGCAATAACCGTAGGATCGGCTATGGACACAAAAAACAAATTGCGCATGAAACAGTTCCATCGCCGTTATATCCAGTAGTTATGCAGTATATATTTTAAACACATTAAAATACGTTTTTAGGTTTGCTATGTTCCGAACTTAAAATACTGACATTGAACTTCTGCCAAAATATTATTCTAGATATATTTTCCGTACTCATGATGTGTATGTGTGTGTGTGTGTGTGTGTGTGTGTGTTCACTATTCAATAAAATTAGTTTAAATTTGTCGTATAAATATCTACTGGAATTTGCACGCATTTGAAACGTAATCGATATCGATTAACAGTCGTGTAATTACTTCAAAGTGTAATATAAGAAACGTGATTCCGCAAAGAAAGGTTTCCTTTGTGTACATCATCTCACAGTGTAAGACTGTGTTACGCGAGCTATGCATGAAAATATGCAGATGCGAGTATGACAAATATTTGTCATTTATACGAGACCTTTATATTCTCGACGTCTCATCGTCCCACGATATTGCGTAATACATATTTTCAATATATCAAAGTAAGTTGTAAGAACGATTGCACACGCGCTTCAATAATCTTGTATGCAATCGCGCGCTCGTGCCCAGACTGTACTTACACTCTGTAAATAGTTAACGATGCGGTTGGATTTTTGAGGATTGGCAAACGATGGACAAATTCTATTCTAATACTAATGAATTCGTTTTTATTGGTTAAGTGCCGGCATTAATGATGCAGACATTAATGATGGTTTCGTGCTTTTGAAGCAAACATTTATTTGGAATAATCATTGAATAAAAATGTCATAGAATAATTCCGTGAAATTGAACGATTATCCATGAGTAATAATAGCAGATATACGAAAATTCGTGACAGTTGTTGATAAATCGAGGAAGCTTCGCCTAAACTGTCCTTCGACTTTCGTTTCTCCGACGAATGTTGAGCTGTCATAACGATCAGGCAGCTTATTACTCGTGGATCCATATGGATATGCCATACATGCATGTGTTAAAATGCGTATAGAAACGAGGCCCGGACGATCCGCACAAGTGCATGCAACCGCGACAATCGGTGAATTATAGCTATAGCTTATGAGTTTGCGCACTGCGTTTATCAATCTACTTTAGCAAGTGAATTTTAGCAAGTGAATTTTAGCAAGTCTTCGCGAGTCCGTAGGCGTATTCTTAGAATTGCGATCTAATTGAACAACCTACTTTACTTGCGTCTGTGAAAGTGTACTTAGTCTCGGGCAATGCGAAGACAGAGAAGAAAGCTGCAGCGGAAAATCGCGAAGAACAAATGCTAAACGAAAGTAGGCTATTATATATGTTGAATTTATTTTTTTGCAGCGTATCCTTGAAACGTGAGACGGAAGACCTCTGGTCGTCGACTCGTGTGCGAGCCTCGCTATAGAGCTCTACCGGGGCGACGAGCTTTCAATACGTGCGCGTACCGGAACGTCGTTCCCACGTGCATTATTTTATTTACGCCTATAGTAGGGCAGAAATGTGCACGTGGCCGCAGGTGCGTATCTTCCTCTTTTCGCATGTACGCTGGCAAGCTATGTCTTCTTTCTCACAGCTACGCTATTTTCATTCAGACTTTCATGCGTTTTGGCCGGCTCGATAAAATTTTTACCGCGTGCCAGACACTTCTATATACCTAAACTCACACGCGCACACCCACACATCGTTGACTTTATAGTTCGTAATTCCTCGCCTAATGCGATTAAGCAGCGTCGTTGAAGAATTCGAACTTTTGGCTCTAGTTCGTAATAAGAGCTAAGGAGATTTTATCTTTGGAAGCCACGCAAGGTACTTTGCACGTATACCGTGTGTCCACGGTGAGACACTCGATACGACTTGTGTATGTGGACAAAACATTGGCTGTGGAAAATCATCGTGAAAAAACATGGTAAACTTTATATATTTATTACAATCCACTGATCAAATGAAAATTTGAATGGTAGAAATCGGACCATATTTACCTTTACGTTACCTAATGCATGCGATAAATCAAGCATAAAATTCTTTCAATTTTCAATAAATATGCGTTCATTTTATCCGATTTTTCTCCTTCAATTTTTCCTGTAATCCATATTTTTCGTAGAATTTAACACGGTTATTAAATATCTATATTTTGCAATAATTCTAATGATATATTCGTAAGATATTTTTTATATATTGGTAAGGGATTTGATTGTTTCTTTAGGTCTCGACCCTCATCAGTGTGAGTGATAAAATTTTAGAAAAAATCACCAATTTTTTAACGATGATTTTCCGCAGCCAAAATTTTGTCCACATACACTGTCGTATCGAGTGTTTCACCGTGGACACACGGTTTACCTATTGTATACGTACATTTATGCGTTGTGTCCACAAGTATGAATAGTTAATAACTTACAAATTGCTTTGTTTTCATCATTGCCTTATAAGCACAGTAAGTACTATATTAACTAATTTTGAAAACGATAACAAATACGGCGAATGCTATTATAATTAGCAGAACAGTTAAATTTACGAAGCAAAATGACCATAATAATTTTACACACCGTAACATAATTCCATTTTCGCAGTAATTTTTATTCGCAACATCGATAATGCGAATTTCAAACGACCCTTTATTTTACTCAGCGAGCGATAAAAAAAAAATTAAAAAAAAAACATTGGAAATCTTTATACCTAAACGAAAAGCTCATTATCGAACGCAGTTGAAGTCGATGCAGCAGAACTCGAAACTTGCACCGGCATATGCGGCAAATGCGGCACAAATATATGACTAAAAGCTCTAAGCGGATTACATTGATCGGCCTAAGCTTTTACGTAAAAGCAGCATTTTTTTGCAAAACCGACACGAGTTGCAGCGCGACACGTTATTGAGTTTATCATGGTTCTTTTTGGCGTTTATGTTTTCCACGCAGTTTACAGACTCTAATGAACTATTTTTCTCTTTGTTTGCATCGCAAAAAGAGAATTTGAAAGGAAAGAAAATAAGTTGGAGCAAATTCGAACGAAGAGGAATATATCACACGCACCTGTACATATAGAAAGAGTAGCGTAGAAAGAGTAGCGTAGAAAGAGTAGCGTAGAAAGAGTAGCGTACACAAAGAAGCGGAAGAAGCGAGTAAGTGTATGGTCATGTGTATGGTCTGACGAAGGAAATGGATCGACCGCAGCGAAGGCAGGTTTTTCTCTTCGAGCATACAGCCGCATCTTTGTATACGCGTTGTGAGCGGTGAGCGCATTCTTGCTGTAGCAGAAATGCCTTTGCTCCTGACACCTTCGCATTTGAGGATACCTCCGCAAAGAAACTGGACCACGGAACCTCGAGCGGATGTTTTATGAATTACGAATTTTGCTATTGACATCGATAATAGCAAACTAGCAACACACGTGTCGTACGATAATGCAACATAAATATTTTCAATTATACATATATAAATATGTTGTACTTTTCAAAATCCATTGTTAAAAATAAACTATTTTATCTTGGCAGACAAAAGATTTGAAAAGATGGAACAAACAAATGAAATATAATATTAGAAGAATAACAAATTCTTTACAAATATTTCACAGCTGTAATTTTTGAAGAAATGAACACATCTCTGTCAATCGATCTAATATTGTACAATTACTAACTTACGTGGAATGGTAGTGCTGCGTCAAACTGGACTTTTTCTCGTCGTTAAATATTATATTATTGTTAAATCTGTAAGCGACTAATTAAAGCATGTTAAATTTTGCATTTAGAAAGTCAAATAGTTCTAAAGTAATGCACATTCCTTGAATAGTGTATCCAGAGGATATTACCTTAACTTGTATATTCTATAAAAATTGCCGCAACGGAAACTACATAACTCTCATCGTCGTTGCTGAAATTCCGAAGCTGTGCTTCTGCTGAAAGTCAAAAGGCAGCGCCCGCCTTATGTATAAAATACGCGCATGAAAAACGATGAGATATAGAGATAGAGATAGAGAGGGGGAAGAGGAGGAAGAATAAGGAGAGGGTAAAGCGAACCCGTCCTACCGGTTTCGGAAAGGATTCCTCATTGAGCGAGTGTTAGTTAGTACAGCCCCCTGTGCTCCGGTATTTAATTTCTCAACGGCAGCAGATCTGTATCCGTCATGTTTCTATTCAACGCTTGCTTTCTTTTGTCTTTTACATTTATTCCTTTTTACTCGCACTTTCGATCTTAACTTATACCATGTTTTTACTCTACCTTTTTACTTAACCTTTCTATTTACTTGTTAAGCTCAATATACGGATATTTTTCAAGACTCACTTCAACGACTGTATGATGCTTGCGTATGCTTTGCTTGTGACGGGTCGACGAGATCAAGAGATTATCTTTAAATAATTGTTCATTTCTCTTTCAGTTTTATACTGCAGTTATGTATCGATTATGTATCGAAGTAAAAAATCATCTCCCAGACGTGCGGATCGGTTGATCGCTAGTATCACGTATGTCGAGGTGAAAATAGATTTTTCTTCAAAACTAATCAACACCTTGTAAAAATCGTCAACGACAACGATTAAAGAGGGTCAATCCAGATTAAATGCTGAAAATTTTAAGTTGAAAATGATTTAATGTTTGTGGCCGATAAATCTTTCTAACAACAAAACGTTCTCTCACAAGATAATAACTTTTTTTACTTTAAATACATACACGTGTACTACATGATATTATCTCTTCCTTGATCAATCGTTTGTTAATTCTTTCATTAATTTTTTCATCAAACAGCATAGATAAAAAAGCGACTGTATTTAACGTGAGAGTTTCATCTTAGATCCCTAGCTATTATAATTAATTGAGTTTCCTGCAACTAAAAACAAGTGTCGAAAAGAGAAAACGTCATATCGACTCCCCGAGTTCACGGACAAAAATCCAAGAAAAACTTGGTTAAAGTTCATTTGAGTTAGTAGCAAATATTAATTTAAACTAGTTCTATACAACTCGAATATTCCATTTTGCCTTTGTAATTGCAATGAAAACTTTCACAACCAAGTTCATATTTACTATTCTGTATATTATTTCGTGTATAAATTTGACAAGCTTATTCTCGCTGATTTTGAAATTAATAACTATGAAGAATATATGTATATGTATACACATACACACACACGCACACACACGCACACACACGCACACACACGCACACACACGCACACACAATCCATCTCAACGATGTATATTCTACTTCAATACTTTCTATTTGCCGTCAGCGAAAATAGTGTGATCTGATGCCAACAAAGCCGACAGCTTACCGAAGTGGCAAACAAACTTTATTCCTTACCGCCTATCCAAAAATAAAACAAAAAAATTTGACAAGATATTTTTAAATAATTGTTCAGCTCATAGCTTTCATAGCCGGTATAACAAATATTATTATAACTAATTAAATTTGCATCGCCAACGATTAATGTACTACATATACGTATATGTATATTTAGTCCAGAATATGTGTGTATAGATTACTGTACCAACTTTGAGAATCGAGACTCTTTCTCAGCTCTTATCTTGCTCTCTAGAAACATATATAAGCAACCGCTTCGGCTGCTGTATATTTATTTGTTTTTTCCCTTTTTTCCATTTGAATACGCCCAGCTTGCAGTTTGCTATCGGAGCGGGAAATTGGAAAAGGCTCGACTTATTTTTCTCGTGTTACTCGAAGAGAACCTCTGCTAAACGTTTCAATTCCATATTTCATAACTGAATAATTGAGATCGTACTCGCGATTTCAGACAAAATTTCCTTTAAAACGTTCAATTTGAAGATAAATGTCTTACAGTGCACAGTAGAAATATTATAGTATCCGCGTTTTTTCTGCTTACACATAATTGATATTTTATATTTCAGCGACTTGTTTTTATTTTCATAGAAGACCTTCTGCATGCGAAAAAAGTTTATGGACTGAGAAACGAAATTTGCCAGACTTCTATAAGAAAACATTAACTGCAGTCTAATGACTGTATTTATTTGAATGGAAAAAGTGCCAGTTGCAACGTAAATACTATTTTCCTAACATATTTGTTTCTTTCAAAAGAACAAATTTTATTAACAAAGACATTTTCTTACATTTAGCAAACTTTTTTTTCCAGGTATAATGAAATAAATGATTCCCTATACACGTGATATTCTTTTCATCGTCGAGTAAGAATTATCGTTTCACGAATATCTTCGTTATAGGTAATGTGAGTCGATTTACATTATAGCGCGCAAATCGGGTATAATCATCGAGTTACAAATAATAAGCAAAACCGGCAACTATTCGAGTGATCAATAATTATTTTGTTACTATTGTAGCATTAATGAATGTTGTTGCTGTTAGTCGGCTTTTTTCGATTCTGCGTAATATATATAAAATGCGATAGGAGATGACGCGCAAAACTGCTGATACGTGTCTAAGAGATAGTAGCAAGTTGGGTTATCGTATTTCTAGCGTCAACTGTGAATTAATGCGCTTATTATGAGAGTCTTGTTTCCGCGTGAAAAGAGAAATTTTCGCTTGATTATGAGAAAATAAATAAATAGGAAAATGTCTGTTGTTAATTGTAGTGTTAATTGTATATGTTAGTTGTAATGAATAACTGCAGTTAACGAAGAAAAAATGGCATACATTGAGTCGAGCTTTTGGAAAGTCCATAAGCGTTCTGGCGTATAGACGCTAGACGTGGTGCAGGAGAATTGAAAATTCGCACGTTTTTGCGCCTCGGATAGAAAGATAGACAGATCATTTGTCGCGTTACATACTGGCGTGTTTAAACCAACAGATATTGTAGAAGAGCATAAATTTGCTAACGGTACCCCACTATGACCAATCGTTCGTCTGCACTCCCACTGGCGTATCTGTCGCTATGGCTATTACGTTAGTCTCTCCAGTCTCTGCAGGCTCTCGCGTCTGTGCCACCTCTAGTATACCTACATACATATACACACACACATATACAGGTATGTACAGGTATATATAATATAGAAGTTCTATAATATAACCGAGAGGAGAGCTCACTCGAGTGCAGGTCACGTACGTTCGCGCGCGCCTATGTAAATTTCACCTGACGTAGACGGCGCGTAACCGGTTGTATGCGTCTACGCGCGTATACGTGTCCTTTGAGTGTAGGAAAATAGCCGATACTGTTGAGGCGTACAATACTCGCAACTAACGAACCCGATGAAAACAAACAAAGTCACATATATCCAGTGCATCCGTCGTAATTCGCGCTTCGCTTCCTTTTTTATCAACGCGCTACGTATAAATAATGCTTTTGAATGTTTCATGCGATTCCTGTACCGAGTCATGCTTACACTTTTTGTTGTTTGCTTGTCTTTTGTTTTTCTGACTACGATGCAATTTTTGTTTCTCGTTGCATATGCGCTCCATTGCGCAACTTTCGCGTAGAATAATTTTTATTTACGATCGAGTGTCGCGGTTTTTACGTTTTTTTTTTCATTTTTCCATTTCGACAGAGGCGCAATACTTCGACACGTAATACGATGCATATACAGTATCTGTTCATCTGTATACTGTGTCAGTGCACTATAGTATATTATATATTATCGCCTCTTTATACAGAAAAATGCACCAAAGTCGTGGCTGGTTTTATCAAGAGCAAATGCGCATTCTGCGTACCCAGCGTGCATTCCGATTGAAATTCCGAAATCGTTATGGTCAGGAGAAAAGCGAATAGTTAAACGATAATGATCGATAGTTCAATATCATTGGATAATAATCGTATTTCCTATATGGTCGTAGGTTATATAGGTTGAGTGAAACTTATATGAAAAAGCTGTGTCGCTGATCCGCTGATCCGCTGATCCGCTGATCCGCTGGAAAAAGCTCGCGCGCGTAGTCGTAGCTTTGTCTCGAGTTTCAATTCGCAGCAGTTTCAACATAGTGAATATAACGAAGGCACATGCATGCTGCACAGGTGTGAAAGGAGAGAATTGCTTCTATACATGTATACGAGGTACCGTAGCATTCGTGCCACGGATTACATTAGTTTGCAGGAGAATTCGTTGTTGCAGGCCTCCTAGAGTCGCATTAGAATTTCCAGTTCTACTTCAACACAAGCGTTGTTCAACACAGCTACGTTATTGATGGCATTTTAGAGTCACGTTAAGCGAAACATAACTATACGCGTTTAGATTTATATCTAAACGCGTATAGTGCGCAGTGCACGGCTATTTGCAAGAGGAAACGCTTCAGCCCTCCAGAATTGCAGACAAACGCAGTTACTTTCGTTACTTTCGTTCCGCGCTAACGATTGCTATAATAAAGTCTCTCGACGAAGAATCTCGACGACGTTCCAAATCAGTGTCCAGTGGCTAATATAGCAACTGTGTACTCAATACTCAATACTACCAGTATTATTTTGCAATCATTCCAAATTTTCCCATTTCTTCAGCTTTTTGCTATTGAAATTGCGCGCAGTGGTCAATGCCGCTGCGCTAACTAGATTATAATTATCGCAGCGCTAAATTAGCCGCAGCGCTAAATTAGCCGCAGCGCTAAATTAGCCGCAGCCTCGAACTTGCTCGTTACGTCGAACGCTATATGCTATGCCTATACCTATGCATACAGAATGCTCTTGTCGTACACCTACAGCTAAATTAGAAGCGTGGAATTGTCGCGACCTTTCAATGCGTTATAAGGATACAATATACAGCAGTGATGGATATTATATACGTGTATAAGCGAAAATCACGTATGAAGCTGAGAAACAATGTTAAATTTGCATCGAGGCAACTCAAATGCACGCAAATGCCGAGGAGAATGCGCGGGCGCAAATCAATTTCAAGGGTATTATATGAAACGAGTAAATCTCTTCTTGCATACGTCTCAGCTGTTTCATTGGTTCTAGCAATGTATAGGCGAACTGGAATTTCAAACTACTCTCGTAATGTGTCTTTTATTCATCTATGAGACATTCGACAATTATTCGACGATTTCTCTCTCTCTCTCTCTCTCTCTCTCTCTCTGTCTCTCTGTCCATATACCTATGTAGAACCAAATTGATAAACTAAATGTACGTAAACCCAGCGTAATACAATCCGTTCTGACGTGAAAATTTGTTTTCGCTTCTTTGCTTGTATTATTCACACAAGTTATTCAAGTCTTGGTGAAGCACACTACAATACGTTGTATTTACTTCGTATCTTTTTCTTGTTTAATACTAAATTGCTTCTTATGAATGCTATTTAAGTAAACATTATTTTTTACGCCAAATAGCTTACGTATTTACATTATACTATTGTTTTTTTATACATGGAATGAAATTCTTTTACAATTATATACACGTGATGTTTCACGTTTCGCAAAATTGTATTATTCAGTAATAGGAAGTAAACGGAATTTTTGTTCGATAGCCAGATTTTCTAGTTGAACAATCTTTCCTTTTCCG
The DNA here is from genome assembly GCA_018906985.1 of Apocrypta bakeri. Classification (NCBI taxonomy): domain Eukaryota; kingdom Metazoa; phylum Arthropoda; class Insecta; order Hymenoptera; family Pteromalidae; genus Apocrypta; species Apocrypta bakeri. The sequence goes on along the minus strand of JACCIA010000008.1, from coordinate 1,254,779 downwards.
AGAAGAGAAAGTAGAGAATTTTGACGATGTCTCGACTGAAAAGAAATTTCAAAGTAAAAAAAAGCGCGCGAGCACACGCGAGACAGACGGAGAGAGAGAGAGAGAGAGAGAGAGAGAGAGAGAGAGAGAGAGAGAGAGAATCGACGTACGTGTTAAACGTGTTAAACTATCGACAGATACTGAAGCTTTTCATGCGTTCGTCGCGCGAACATTGATATGCTTGTCGTGCAGAACAGTAACACGCCAATTTTATCCAAAATGTTTGAGAAGTCGTTTTTCAAAGGAGATTTAAGTAATTAAAAATCTTTCAGAAACTTCGTCGGGTAATCGTATAAACAATGGAATCGGCTTTTCGCATTTACCTCTTCCTCTATCTCCAGCATAGTCTCTGACGTGAATGCAAATTAAATTATGGGCGCACTAATTGCGGAATTCCGAATAAGCCCAGACGTTATTTCGTTGCTGTAATACAATTACCCTGAAGACGTATAATAATCTGACGACGGATGATGCGAACCTCAAATTACGCGCGGCGCGCAAATTGAGTCGCAACGTAATATTACTTTACTTCCTGGGAGTGCTTGTTCATCTCAGATATCGAATTCAAATTATCAGTTGAATGTTTTGGTTCAGCTAAGCATTTCTTTCATTTCTTTATTCGTCCAAATATCAATATATTTATCGCAACATAATTTTTATTATTAATGCAATTGATGTATTATTAAAACACATTGATGTGTTAGTTGATAATCGCATTAGAAATTAATTTATTCTCGATAAAAAAGAGGATATGCTGAACCGAAAAAACTCTTTATCAAATGATCTCCGAATGTGCTGTAGAATATTCTTCTAAGAGAATCGCGCGTGCTTAATTTAGCAATATAGGTATAGAAATGCAAGGTAGAAATGCAACGTAGACGTGTATACGTATACTTATTATGGAGGTTCGTTCGAATGCCGCGATGCTGCTCCGGATTACGGTTTACGGATGCGCGAATACAGGTTGCTCAACAAGTCACGAGTCAACAAACCGAGTCTTACCCGCGTGGTCTGCAACATGTGACTTGCGGAAGACCTACATTCTTCTATACATTCATATATACGAATATAAAAAGTTCATATATACGTATAGAAATGGCAACCTACAACGCGAGCTACAACGATAGTCCTAGGAAAATATTGACACGTGTCTCTGCAATCCAATCGTTACATTTATTTCAATGGAAATTGAGTTTAAATATTTGTTTATCAAGGCTAATTCGACTTTTTGACTCTGCTAATGACTTTTCGCGACCAGCTCGCGACCCCTCGCCTCGCCATGTCTCGCATTGCACGGCAAATAATTCGACTGTACGTGCGCCTTTCGTTTTCTCTCTCGCTCCTTCGTGGCGACTTTCTAAAGTCGCAGCGATGACATCGCTACACGTCCCGCAGAATGTCCGCACTGACGCGTGCTCGCGTGTCTTGATCATCGATATCTTATATACAAAGTCTTTTTTATAGTCAAATTTCTTTTTTATCCTTTTAACTATATACACCATATACATACACCACGTGTTTCTTTAGTACACAGTGGACGGCTACGAGTTCGGCTCAAGCGCAATAACTTCGGAAAATTAACTAGGCTTATCGGAAATGGACTTGGAAGCTCCACGGGAGAGAATTAAGATATGGAGTGAGGGGGGAGACTGCGAAAAGCCTTGCGGACCAAAAAAACGGACCAAAAAAACGGACCAAAAAAACGGACCAAAAAAACGGACCAAAAAAACGGACCAAAAAAACGGACCATTTTTCCGCGCATTATACTTCGAGCATTTTACTTGTCTCGTTGGCGCTCTCTTATTGCAAAACATGCAAATTCGAATTTGCCTGATTTTCAATTCCATATTGCAATTTGTAGACATATTGCGAGGAAATTCATTTTACATCCGAGTGATTGACAACTTGCATAAGCTAAGGTGGCAATCCCAGCACCGACCCACTCCGACGCGTGCAGAATCAATTTTCACAAGATAAATAAATAAAAATGAAATTTTCTTCTAAGCAAACAATATACTCTCAGAGTCTCAGATTTACTCTCAGAGCACTTATTAACATGTATGTATACGCATACATATAAGTATAGTCGAACTTTCTCTTTCCCATACAGTACTCGAGCGTAACGTTTGCGGTAGCGAAAGAATCCCGTGAAAATTCGCACGAGCACCGACAATATATTCGTATACAGTTGCGACGTGATTATTGAAAAATCTCCACACAAGCCATCTACTACATATGTACAGCCACGTGAATATAGCCGCACGAATATAGCCGCACGAATATAGCCACACGAATACAGCCAGACGAATATAGCAAAGCATACACTAGCTGCTCATATATATATATAATATATATATTATAGATACTTGAAACATATATGTCAAAAGTATATCGCAAGCTTTATAGAGATGTATACTCCAGAAACGTGTTGGAACGGGGGAGGTGATCTTGTAACGTTATGTTACATTTATATGGAGTTAAATACTAAATTAAATACAGACACACGTACATTGTACGAGAGAAAAGTACACAGTGGCGGCGTTGGCGGCGGAGTAGAGAATATCGATCGAGTATGGACCAATCGCGGATAATTGAAGCATGCATCCGAGATAAGAAAGTGCAATATTCTCATTGAATAAGAATTTATTCCTAAATTTATCTATCGCAACTGTGATTTGCAATTAATTGAAAAAAAGGATAAAACGATAACCCACCTTTTCCTCCTCCAGCCATGTACACCTCGCAGATGCGAAATGATCTCGACGTTGCCTCAGAAGAAAAATGACAAAGACGCAACTTACGAGCTTGTCCCTGCGAATTCCCGCCCTTACCGTTGAGAAATGCTCGCCAATCGGTAGCGCGACAATCGTAAAGATCAAGGACAAATCGGCGAGGAGAAAAAAAAAAAAATACGATAAGCTTGTAACGTTAAAGGAGTAGAGGCGTGACGCGCGTGCAGTCTCTGTTGCATCCGCACAGGCGCGCCGCGAGAGCAGGACTGATCTGTATACAATGTATACTGTACATAGGCAGCTTATAGCTATAGCTGCGCAGCGTCGTCGTCCTCGGCGAGGGTTGCGCCTTGCGCCTCTACGCTATATGTACATTCATTCCAAACACTATCATATTATCATATTATCATGATAACTGATGCGCAGACACTTTGCGAAAAACTTTCATTTCGATCATTCAGAAAATTCAACTGTTAATACTTGTCTCCGTTGATGGTGCACTATTTTCTATCTTATTCATGTAAGATTGAAGCGATTTTCGGAATTATGCTTTTTCAGATCAGCTAATAAAGATAAAGATCAGGGAGTGATCAATCCCAAAAATAGACGACTCTAGTAATAGTAGCGATAGACTATTATGGACATAATAGGTCCTGCGAGAATGATGAACTTTTTTGAAAAAATTCCTTTTCTATTTAAAGCACACGCAGCGCCATCTACCATCACTGCAGTTCTTTGGCGCGCGTAAGAAATACAGTATATATATATATACTGTAACGTATACTAGATGAGACTCACTTGTGTCTTATATGGCATATACCGTGTCTGAAGTGCCACTGACCAGGACGCCAGGTGTGAGCAGCCGAAGCAGCCGAAGCAGCCTACTACCTAGCTACGGAAAGTAGTAGTTCTGTAAGTAATTATTTTTTCTTTTCACTACTAAATTCACATCTGAATAGTACATTATTTTATAACGTATTGCTAATAGATTCCAATAATCACTACATCCAAGTATTCAGGCTTTGTTTTCATTAATGTTATTGCGATGCTTAAATGCTGGCTTACAAAAAAATTTGACTAGTCAGCAAATGTTTCTTACTGTATTTCAAAACAGAGTGTATTTATGGTTTCTCAAGTGAAATAGCATATTTTATGTTTTGTTGCAGTTGGCTCCCGGTTGTTCACACGTACATTTTTATCAAATTGAGAATCATGGAGGGTGAGGGCTGTGTTGTCACATGTGCCACGGTAATAGAATGGACTGATAGTCAAGGTTCAACAACCAGAAAAGTCAATTACCGCACAGCAACTTCTCGTCTAATCAGAGACAGTTTTCGCCGTCTACTCATTGAAATTCAAATGGAGAAAGCAAACGGTGCTATTAAATTATGCTTGAAGGAATTTGCTGTTTTCAATCGATTTATGAATGAAGGAAAGGCGTCTATTAAGTTTAAATTGGAAAACTGTACACTCTACTTTTCTAATGCACCTGCTGCACAACTTACCAATTTTTTAAAAACCATTTTTGTCAAGATGTCTAACAAAGACGACGATAGTCATAAGACTATAAAAAATCCTTTACGAGAGAAGATATTGAGTAACCAAGGTGTTCAAGATGTTAGTCCTGCAACAGTTGCTGAATTAAACAAAGCAAAAGAAAAGGCATCCGCAATTTCAAGAGCAACTATTACAACGCCATCGCCAACTAATATTAGAAAAAGAAAATTGACTACTGAAAATGGAACATCTACTACTCCAAAGATTCCAAGAGCTAAGAAATTATTTATTCAGCCAACAGTTGATGAGATGACCAACGAACAAGCTAAAGTTTTAGAGTGTGTTTTAAATGGAAAAAATATATTTTTTACTGGAAGTGCTGGTACCGGTAAATCGTTTCTTTTGAAAAGAATTATTGCTGCTCTACCCCCAGATGTCACAATGGCTACAGCGAGTACTGGAGTTGCAGCTTGTCATATTGGAGGCATAACGTTGCATCAATTTGCTGGAATTGGTTTAGGAACTGGTACTATGCAAAGATGTAAGCAAATGGTATCTAAATCATCGGCAGGCACAATATGGAGAAAAACAAAACATTTAATAATAGACGAAATTTCTATGGTTGATGGAGACTTTTTTGACAAAATTGAGGCTATTGCTCGGTTTATTAGAAATAGTGAAAAACCATTTGGAGGTATTCAATTAATTTTATGTGGAGACTTCTTTCAATTGCCACCAGTTAGTAATAAAAATGAACAATCTAAATTTTGCTTTCAAAGCGATGCTTGGGCGAAATGTATTCAATTAAACTTTGAACTTAAAATTGTTCATCGTCAGACAGATCCTAAATTTATTAATATTCTAAATCGTCTAAGAATAGGACAAGTTACAGATGATATAACGGAAGTTTTAAAGAATACTGCTAAACAGAAAATAGAAAGCGAGGGTATTCTTGCAACACGACTATGTTCTCACGTGAACGAAGCAAATGAAATAAATGAGTCTCAGTTGAATAAATTAAGTGGTATTTCAAAAATTTATTCAGCTCAAGATTCAGATGAATCTATGACCAAAGCCCTGGATCAACAATTACCTGTACCAGGTAAACTTGTTCTTAAAACAGGAGCTCAAGTTATGTTGTTGAAAAATCTTAGCATAAGTGGAGGACTTGTAAATGGAGCAAGAGGAGTTGTAGTTAAATTTGAAGATGACATGCCAGTAGTACACTTTCGTACTGGGGCCAATTATAAAGCAAAAATAGAAAAATGGAGCATCAAAACAGCTGGAGGAGCTGTCATCTACAGGAAACAATTGCCACTGAAACTTGCATGGGCTTTCTCTATACACAAAAGTCAAGGTCTAACCTTAGACTGTGTTGAAATGAGTTTAGCCAGAGTTTTTGACGCAGGACAAGCATACGTAGCACTATCAAGAGCACAGAGTTTGCAAACTCTGAGAGTTTTAGACTTCAGTGCTCAACAAGTGTGGGCTAATAAAGACGTATTAAACTTTTATAGGAGATTCCGTAGACAATTAGAACAAATGCAATTAGTTCCATTAGGAAAGAAACTTAAGTTTGGGTAATATTTTCAGTGCCTGATTGTGATGTATTTTTAATTTTATAAAGGAATTGATGGGCTTAAGGTGTTGGGTCTAAGTTAAATATAGAAAATAGTACAAAATGATTTATTGGTCAGAGATAAAAGACAACTTTTTCTAGACATACTATAATTTTTTAATACTGCAGTACTCAGATTAAGTTGTCTTTCTTAATTATTTTCAGCATTTAATTCAGGCTAGACCCCTTAAGATGTTCATGTACACTATTTTATGAAATACAAATTTAAAGTAAATAAGTTTTTTATTAGAATATCGTATTTCACATTATACTCGCTTAATTTCTTTTACTAAAAAAGTGCAGTATTTTAGATACAATTAGTAAAATCTAGTAATAAATTTTCAATCTATTTTATAAATAGCGAAAATACAAATATGAATAATGATTGTTATACAAACATTGCTTATACGGTTTAATGCAATGATAAAATCAATCATAAAATTATAAAAATTGAAGAAAATATATGATAATTTATTTTTTAATTCCAATAAATAAATACAAATAAACGATAAGTTTAATTTCAACAATCCTCCACTCTAATTTCGATAGGTGGTATATAGCGCCATGTGTGTCCAGCATTAACAAGTTCCGAACAAATCGCTGACGAGTCTACTGCTGATTCACGACTACTACATTGAATGTCAATTTTATACTGGCCAGCAGTAAGAAAAACCACGCGACATTCGTGGTAAGCACGCCCAGATTCCTGTAACTGATTAAAATATCAAATTAATTAGTTGTTTAATAAAACGACCGATGAGATTGTCCCATACGTAACTTACAGTAGGTAGCATAACTTTGTTTGCTCCTGCTATGGAAACTCTAGTATCAAGCCTATAATTATTAACTCCGTTATGATGATCCTGATAAAGATTTATCGACAAAGTCAGATTTCGCAGTGGGTTTTCTAATGCATTTGATACACCGACACCGACATTAACGCATTCCCCCAAATTACATGTAACTTCTTCTTGCGCTTTGAAAATTGCATCGTTAATTGTAACTTCTAAAAATGTGAATTTTTCTTGTAATAATTTTGAATATAATAATAATAATTAATTCATAGTATTGCATATATTGTATACATGCCCCATTGTAACGGACTCATTCGCACAAGATCTAACATATCTTGCGTTAAAGTTAAACCGGATAAAGTGGCTCGACCTTTCGATTCAGTAGCTAACAACTGCCATTTCAATTCAGCCAAAGATGCAATATGTTCCGAACAAATTTTTTGTAAATCTTCACTATTACCTTGTCCGTTCTAAAATAGACAAAATAAGACAAATCATAAATGATAAATGTGTGTAATCAATGGGCTTGGTTTGTTTAAAATGAAAAGCTCACCGTAGACAATTTGTTCAGTGGACACCTATCAACAGGAATAGGTATCCTGCATGATTCCCGACCTTCCATATAAATGCACTTACTCTGAGTGTAATGCAATTCCATTTCATGATTTGTCATATTCGTAACATCGAGAACAAGATAAAATTGCGTCGATCTGGAAAATGGCATTTTTCGATATTAGTTAAAGGCTACTAAATGAAATATAAAGCGATTAAAAGAGAACAAAATTGAACATACGTTTCTGCCGGCAACACATCCCAACTCGTGACTTGAACACTAGGCAACATTTCGATGGTAATAAAGACAGACGAAACTCGGCAATAACCAGCAGTTAAGCCAGCGCTACCAGAATATTTAATTTTTAGTTGTCCTTCAACAACATTTGAAGCATGCATTGGTACAGCAAGTTTAGAGAGTCTTGTGCTTCCCAAAGAATTCGACGAATTGGAACTTGTGCCTGAACGGAAAGACGATGTCAATTCCGATTGTCTCTTGGTGTGATGCGACGGAGAACTTAATCGAGATGGTAGAGAGCTTGGTCCAGAGTGAGATAGTAAACTGTTTGGTTGACTGTGATAGTTGCTTGTGACATCTACAAGAATGTGCCAAATGAAGCATGTAAATTATAAATTGACGTTAAAAATGAAAATTACCGTGTTGTGTTCGAGGAACAACAAAGTCCATGGCTGCATACATGTATAGAGTAATACTAGCGCTAGCCTGGGGCTGTAAGGGCAACTGCGTCCGAAGATTCTCCTCGCTCCACTTAAAAACTTTACCCTCGGTCAGGCTATCGAGTGTTGATTGCACTGAGATTTCCACCATATCAATCGATACTTGACTCACATTAGTTATAGTTATGGTGCATTCGGCGCTGAAAATCATAGAATTTTTAAGTAATTTTTAAGTAATGAATAAAGTGTCTATTATTCATAATTTTTGCCATCGTAGGCGTACCTTTCACCGCCGTACAAAGATATACTAGCACTCGTTACAATATTCTCACCCGAACTGAAACTAGCCGTCCTGGGAAGACTAGTTTCCACATTAATCTTAGGCAGAGCAGGTACAACTTCTACCGTATAAGCAGGATGCGGCATAGCATCCATGTGTCTCAGCCGACAGTTCGACTTCACTCCCAACGTATGAGTACTAAAACCTAGTATTTCTAGATCACCAACTTCTCTAGGAGTTCCAGCTAGGGTGACAGCGATACTACCAGATTCAGCGGGTAGAGTGATGCTTTCAGGAATGGATTCAAACACGACTCCGTTGGTGAGAAGCCGCATATTTGAGACGTGAAGTTCAAATGGCAGAGGGTTTACCAGTTGCATCGAGACTTCGCAGATGTCACCGTCTACCCAGAGATAGTCAACCTTGCTTTTTGAAGTGGTTTTGCGCTCAAGTGAACCAAAATTAATGGGTGTAAATAAGAATGGACCGTGGTCTTCTTTCACTCGTTCAATTTTTTGAGGCTGTAGATGCGGCTGAAGGTTCTTCAGAGTAAAAGTTTTCGTGCGAGGGATGTTCGTGAGATTCGCTGGCGGGATAACTATTCCAGAATCGAGTACCTATGTATGAAAGTTTTTTTTCGAAAGAGCTTTTCGATACAATTATTAAATTATCATTTAGCTCGATATAGCTTACAAGTGGAACTGGTGCGCCCTCGGATTGCTGAGAAACAGCTTGCAACTGAAGAGCCGCATCCTTTCTCTCTGAAGGTGACAGGTAGTTATACATGCTTTGTAGAAGGAATGTTAAGTGTCGCGTCGCTAAAGCTGGATTACCCATGCGGTTGGCTGCGGTCACGAGCTCGTTAATTAATTGAATTTGAATGGATGGCCAGCCTTTTCTGTTATCTGAGCAGAATCAGTGAGATAATGAATAATTTGTCGTCAACTTATATGACTGGTTACGAGATTAGCTACGAGCTTTCGTATAATATAATGAGTTAAGTACCAAAAATCATTTCTACTGGGTCAAGAGATAGTTTAAAACCCGTTGTAGCCTGCAGTAATGAATTGTAGCACTGCTGCCAATCAGGATTTGGATTTTTTTGTGAAACGTATCGTGATGCTGCGTTTCTTAAACAAAAAGCTGCTTTTCTCGAATATCCAAACGAAGTGTACAATTCGGCTAACATTGTGAAACGGTCAATCTGTAGAAATAAAATATTAAACTTTAACGAATTATTGAAATATTTTCGAATCCTTCTGCGATTATTCCAAGAATCGAATTAATTCACCTTCTCTTGCTCGGGCATAGTCATATTATTGAACAATACATTATTTAGAAAAGATGCTGCTTGCAAGGTGCAATTTTGTTCTATAGAAATTCTCGTCGCCTTAAAGCTCGCTTCAGTCTCAATAATGCCGGCGTTTTGATATTTACTGTAGTGCACTATGGCCTCTCGATATTTTTTGCATATTTCTTCGGGGGGCAAAACATGCGGCATGCTCATTTTTATAGATTCAATTGTTGGTGGTGTTGGCAGTGTTGAGGCGGCTTGAGATCCGCGTCTGGAAACAAATAAGTAGATTGTTCGTTATTCGAAAATTAAGTGCATTGTTCGTTATTCGCCAAAACAATGATTGCATTCACTAAATAATAAATCATTCACCTCTGCTTTCCAGGACTGCCTTCTTGAAGCGATGAGTTTCTTTGTAATGGAAGACTTCTACACATGTTTGGATACAGGATTGAAGCTGAAACAGCGCAAAGTCCTTCGTACGCTGCTCCTAGCCATAGCCAGTCATTCACAGCTTGCAGAGTACTTGCAGCTGAATTATAATTATTCAAGGCATCAGCAGGTAATCCAGCTTGAAGACATAAATCACCTAAATGTTTTGTAGCACGTCCCACACACCTTTTGCGATTGTTTCTCGATTCAAGATCCAAACCAATAAAATCTTTCTTTTCAAATGGTGCTTGAAGCAATGAAACTTTATCAATTTTCTCTCTTGATCTTTCTAATCTTTTTGATTCCAATATCCAAAAAAGAGAATTGAAACATTCACCCATTTGAGCCTCTAAGTCTGGACACGTTTCATCGCTATAGAATACACCTCTTGTTTTAAAATTGTGTGGTGTAGTAAAATTAGGCGGGGGCTCGTTAAAATTTTCAGATGGCTCAGGTCCGAACAAAATTGCTCTTGAGTCATACAAAGTTTGAATATATTTTACTTTGAGTGTTTCATGAAGTCTGCATAATTCATTCAATTCAGTTTGATTTTCGTATTTTCCAAATGTGATGAGACCTAGATGTACATGATAAATAATTATCGACTAATATGTATAAGACAGACTACTACTATTATATTATAAGATGCTTATATTATTAAAAACCTAGTAATCGTCTGTGAGTTTGAAAATCTCCCCAATCATTGTTCTCCACTGGATGTTCTTTCACAAATCTAGCAAGAATTTCACGTGTGTTATTAGCTGAATCAATAACTGTAAATCTGCTGCCGCACTTGACGATTCTCTCACATAGTCGAGCCACAGTTTTTTGCTTTATTTGAGTACTAAGTGGCTTCAACAGTACTAAAATGGTTGCATGATCGTGAGCTGTCTGCTCATAATCTGGATGAGACATTTTATTGTCGGGCACTGGACTCGACAATATAACACTTAGTGCTGAACGCATTTATTTTTTCCTCCAGACCATCTGGATTGATTCTCATTTATTCTACAAAAACAACTGCAGCATTAAACTACAAGCCACACCTCTCTAAGTTTAAGAAGATATTGTAAAAACATGGAAAGAAATATTTTACAAGATACAAATAAACAATATGAAAAAGAGGTTATGACTCACATGTAATATTCTCAAATATCATCTTAGAAAAATATAAAATAAAAAATTTTTTCAAATACAACAAGTCAAAGAATTTCCAATGTCCACTTACTCAACTAGTCACTAGCGGCTGCAAAGTCCGTCAACAGGTCGATCCAACAACTCAGCTGACGAGCGGTAAACAAACGTTGACAGCCATTTTTAAAAAACGCCCCCTCCCCTTCCACTTCCCCTGAAGCTGCTCTCGTGTGCCGCTCGTGCCGCTCGTGCGCGCGTCAAACAAAACTCAAAACGTCAATGCACATGTACATTATTGTACATACTTCGCATACGTATACGCATATACATGCACCAACAATCCAGCAGCCTACAGCCTACAGTACAGCACATATTTACCGATTTAGATACGTCAGCTGAAATAGCGTCGGCTCGATCATCTATCATCTTATCTATGATTTATGTATGATTTATCTATCGTTAATCTTGCATATATTCAAAACTCACGTAAACGCTATGGTGTATTTATACATAATATAAGAATATATAAGAATATATAAGAATATATAAGAATATATAAGAATATATAAACGGGAGAGAAGAGGATCGTTTTTATACTGATGTAGTAAGCATTATAAATATAATATAAAAAATGATGAACCGATACAGAAGTGGGAATCGACGATATGCTTGCCGAGTCAAGGCCTGTCCATTTTCCTTTTTCTCATTCGCGCTCCAAGCTCCAAGCTCCAAGCTTCAAGCAACGTTTCAGTTGCGCGAACAGTCTCGACCAAGACGGATCGCTGCCATTGGGCCATTGGTCTCTCGTGCGTCATTTTCCTCTCCGAAATTCAATAGTGTTTGTTTTGATATTCAAATAAGACGATACGGTTTATAACTTACGACATATCTTATTTCAAGAGACAATATACATTTTAGGAATTTTATTTGAAATCGCAATAGAGTTTAGTGAAAAATAGAAATTATGCAGGAAGACGATGAATTGATGTTCAACTACTTTTTTCATCTGCTGAAAGTGAGTTTTCCGTCATTCGACGCGGGTTTTTCCAGGAACTTCTTTGAGTTTCGCTACCGAGGCGCTGGTTTTTTTCCATTGAAAACATCCGAAGAAAATGAGAGAATAATGGAGCGCTTAATGTTTTTCATTTGCAGTACTTGGCATTTTGACTGGATTTTAACGATTTGAAATTTTTCATGTCTTTTTCATGTCTTTTTCATGTCTTTTTCATGTCTTTTTCATGTCTTTTTTATGTCTTTTTCATGCCTTTTTCAGACTCAGTACAGAAAAAAGTTCCTAACGGCTCTAAGCAATTGTTGGACGATATGCGTTCCAATTGGAACTTCCATGAGGGGCTGTCCAATTACAAAATATTTTATTGGTAATAACTGAAGAAAAATTAATCGATATAAATTAGCAATAGAATCTCGTGGAGTCTCTCTTTATTTTCGCAGATAATATTGAATCTAAGATACATATCATAAACGCGATAACGAATGACTAGTTTAAGAAGGTATTCTTTCCAGAGCAACACATTCTCAAACCGACTGACCAGCCCGGATATTTTCTAAGCATCAGCAAGAGGGAACCATATTTGTACAGAATAGAAAAAAGATTGATAAGATTTTTGAAAGTAGTAGATCCTGATAATTTAGTACTCCCTACTAATGATCAAGAATCATCTACATCGGAAGAAGAGACTGCAGAAGACATGATGAAGTACAACCTGGCTCCCAACTCCGATAATAATCTGGTCAGAATTTTGTCAGTCGAAAAAGGATATAATAATCAGTATCAGTCGTACAAATTGCTGATTCTCGATAACCCTCTCCTTCCATTTTATAAAGATGTACCGAAAGACGAGAGTTTAGTTACTGCCGTAGTAGATGGATTTAAAAAGTAAGTCATATTTTTTATGTATCTATTGAAAGATCGCGAAGACGCACGAGTAATGAGTAATTGAGTATAGACTGACTCGTGTCATTATTATCTCCACAGCGCTAGCGAATTTCTCGAAATATTATCAAGAAACAAGACGTTCAACGTCGCGGAAGCGCAAAATTTAGTGGTTTATTTACGGGCTCGATATTATGAAAATGTGCAGGCTATGCAAAACGTAATCAAGTCCTTTATTCAATCTAACTGGGCTGAAATAATACGCAAATACGTATTTGATTACCAACGAGATGCGCGTTTTCAAAAGCGAGTGAGCTTAGCCTTGGAAATCTACGTTTTGCACGGATTACATAAACTTATTTATGAGAAAATGAGCGGAGATTTCAAGGATCACAACTCCTACCTAAAGCGAAAAATTGACGCTCTCAACGCCGTTGGCGCTACTCCTGATCAACTTGGCGTTCGCAAAGGTTTCGCGATAATGTTGGCCCATGGAGTTGTTGAATTAGCGAGGTTGTCTGATACTACCGGTCCACACGAAAGGTTGACGTGTTTAAAAAGCTCTTTAGATATGGCTATTGCCGAAATTAAAGGCGCTGTCGCCGAATCTGTTTCGAAAAATGACATTGACAATGAATTAACAACTAACATCACTATAATGCCGGCCGATTTGATTCAGATTTGCACTTATCTCATAGTCAAGTGCAAGTGTTACACTCTTTATCAAGATTTGTATTACATAGAGAACTTTGTTTTTTCTTTAAATCCAGTTGATAAAACAGGCTACATTGTAACCATTTATAAAAGTGCTCTAGAGAATCTTGAAAAAATTCATGCAAATAATTTACCTCCCAGAAGTGAGAAAGTCAAGACGGAATTAGGCTTAGAAGATTTAATGACTATCGTTATGAAAGATGAGCCTCGGAAATTATCACCGATGGACATACATCTGCGAAATATAACGACTATGATAAAGAGATCGACGATAATTGATGATGACGACAACTACTTTAACGAAGAAAACTGATAAGACTGATAAGCATTCAGCATTTCTATGTATGTATGTATATTGTATATATAATTCGAAGACGACGAAGGCAGCTTTGTACAGTTTTAGAATAAAGACATATTTTTAGTATTATTAAAAATAGAACTTAACTATTACATAAATAATTTTTTTAATGTTAAGAATTATAAACATTTTTTAAAATAAGAATGTTATATCAATGTTTTAACTCGCTTATATATTAACATTTTTGTCGTAAAAACTCGTATAATTGTCGTATCTCATAGGCTTTACAGAGAATATTCTAACACGTTAATATTTTTACAAACTATATTTAAAATCTATCAGTCTTTATCTATGAAGTCACTGATGAGTGTCCATTAGAAGATTCCCATCTTTATCTTTTAGACGAATTCTACCATTGGCATAGCGAGTTTCTTGGGTTCCGTCGGTATAAATAAGTTTCACCGTACCATCAGGATACTCCCGTCTCTGTAATAATTCATTTTAATTATTTGCAGAACTTCGAATTTTTTGCAAAATTTCGAATTTTCATCTTACTTTTTTATGTTCATTGTGAACATGTCTGATAATTAACATTAAAGTCGAATAAAATAATAATCATCACCTTATGATCTTTAGTGTGAATTTCTCGTTGTCCATTAGGAAGCGTCAATATTTTCTCACCATCCGCAGACGTTTCTGCAACTGTTCCATCCCGTAGGGCCCACCTTTCGGATCCGTCTGCTTGTACAATTTTAACGGAACCATCAGGAAACGAGACTTCAAATGTACCGTCTTTAGATCGTCTTTCAACCTGCCCGCTTTAATAGATTATTCAAATATTACATTAATTTAAAGAAAATCAAAATTTTCAAATTGTTTTTCAAAAAAATTATACGTAAAAGAGTATATATATATCAATACACTCACTCTCGAAATTCTAATATTTCCAAACCGTCGGGCATCGTCGTATGCCAGGTTCTCGTCGCAGCATAGAAATACTTAACAGTTCCATTTTGATCAGTCTCTCGAACATCGCCATTGTAGTATATCATTTTTGTTAGGCATTTATCAGGAAAAACTTTTTTGACATTTCCATTTGGATACCAAAATTCAATACGACCATCAGGATGATGAACTTCTCTAATACCTTGTTTGTTGCTATTGAATGTTTGCTGTTCAGTTTCATCGTCTCTGCATTCATCATCATTTTCCGATTCAATGGTTTCTCTTTTGGACGACGAAGATTTTTGTTTGTTTAATGCATTCTTATTATTTATAGCAGACTCTAGGTAGCAATCATTATCTTCATCGCCTGAATGGTCATCTGATCGGTCTTCAACGTTATTATTTGGTTGCTGGTTAATGAAGTTTTTCCTGTCTGTATTACTTCCTGAAAAGCCATCGGTCGCATCTTTCAAGAGACTTTCATACAAGTTTCGAGTTCTAGCGATACTCTCTACCGTTTTTAAAATTTTCACTTTCTCTGTTTGGCTTTCTTGAAGCTTTTCTTCATCGTTATCGACTTCAGCGTCGCAGTTGACCATAGTTGCTTCTAACACTTTTGCGTCCTCTTCACACAAGTTATCGGATTTTTTGAATGGTGAAATTTTTCTACGATCTGTCAATAACTTGTTGATCTGATGTATAGTTTTCGTATTTGACAAGACGACAGGCTTTTTTAATTTAGAGTTCTTTTTCTGTTGCAGCTTCTCTAATTCTTGTTTCAATTTCGAATTTTCCGCTTGTATAACCCTCATCTGGCTTCGTTGTCTGCCGTTTGTCGCGGACCATTTACTTTCCTTTTGAATGATTTCATCCTTTAATTCTTCTAACTGTTCTCGTAACGTTTGAATCTCCTGACGCTCGTGTTTACTTTTTTGCGCTTTATCATATGCGTCCTTCATTCTGCTTTCCAGTGCTGCCTTTTCTCTTGCCAATCGCTTCTTTTCTTCGTGTAATATACTCTCCATTTTCTTTTTTTCCATCTCTAATGATTGTTCTTTTTCCTTCAGACTTCTCTGTAAGCTCACGCGTTCTTCTTGCAGTTTTGTACGCTCTTCATGAAGTTTCTGTCGCTGAAAAGTAAGTGCTGCGCTTTCTTTTCTAAAAATTTCAATTTCCTGCTCTAATTCCAGAAGTCGGGTTTTTAGAAGTTCTGATTTAAACAATTGCGCATTATCATGTTGTTGATTATGCACAGTGTCCTCTTTTAACAATGTCGAATTTTTTGACTCAGTTTCATTATCTGTTTCTACTTCACGATCCTCGACATTTTCTTCCTCATTTTCAACATTAATAGTTTCATTATCATCGCTGTAATCGTGATCTTCTTTTAAGAAACTCAAAGTATCTTTCTTATTATTCCCATAGTATTGATCATTAACTTGCGATTGCAGTGAAATGATACTTTCAATATCCGACGAATCTGGAGTTGCTGAACAGTCAGACCATGCTTTGTCATTCATGTAATTTATTACAGTTTGTGAATCGCTTGAAATACTAGAATTATCAGTCATAGTCTTGTATTCATTATACTCGGAAAATCGAACATGAAGACTCACATTATTTTTATCCTGAAAAATTAATTGTTTCCATCAATTTCTATTAATTTCAAAGAACATTTATTAGAAATTTATTATTAGATGAATTACCAACCAGATTTAATTTTTGATGCGAATCAGATCGATCATAATGCAAATCAAGATCAGTTCCATATGGGAGTATAGCACCAGTGATTGTCTTATTATTTTTAAGCTGTGCAATTGGAATGTCATCCCAATTTGGATCCTTAGGTTTCATAGAAGTTTCTTCCAATTGCATCTGAGGTACATTGTTCGATGCAGTGGTACGAATAATTTCTTCAAATGTTTCATCTCCTATATCATCGAGTGAAAGTTTTTGTTTATAAGCACTGTGTAAAAGAGCTTTATGTTTCAGAGGTGTAGATTGCTGCAAGAAAGCTATAACTGTACTTGATGTTGAACAAAAACTTGAATTCTCTGCTTTATCTTCAAGAAGTTCAAAGATTCTGACTTCTTCCAATTCTTTTTTACTTTTAATTTCAAGATCAGAACTATTTGCATCGGACACTATCAGCTTAGGAATTTTCTTAGAAGGTACTTTCTTTTCAACAGTGCTCGGACTAGGAACCGTACTTGAAGTTTTGGTAGGCAGTATTTTACTTCGAGGTGAAGGAACATTTTTTAAAGTTAACTTTTGTTGAGCAACAGGTGGAATATTTGAAATAGATTTTCTTGGCACACTATTTTTTTTTGACCTCGGTAAGGAATTGCATCTGCCCAATTTTGTTGTTTTGGAAGATTTTGTATTAGTTGACATTGTACCAGTGGAAAATGAAGCACTTCTGGGTCTTATAGTATTTTTAGGAGTTTTTTTATTATTTAAACTTGGAAGAAACCTGGCAAGGCCTTCACCTTTTCTAAGAAAGGGCCTTTTAATTACTGACTTATTCTTTATTTCCACATTTTGAGCTTCAGCGTCCTTTAATCTCTCTTCTAACAACGTATTAAAATCTTTCTTAGGTGATGGTACAGGTAAATCATCGATAGGAATATGTAATGTTTCATTTTTATCTGAAGAAAATGATTGTATACCGTCCACTGAAAGTTCGGAACTGTAATTGTGTTGATTGAATGAATTATTATATTCTGAGACTGATTTGGAATCAGGCCTAGAATTTCTCATTGCCAACTGTACTATTGGTATTTTTATATTCAAGTTCTGGTTATGCCTTATTGGATTATTCAAAGAATTATATTGAGAAAAACTTTTACTTTTTGGAGTTTCTAGAAGTGAACACTCTTCATCAGGTGTATCAAGGTCTATCAAGTTAGATTCTTTGTCTTTTTCTTGCATTATCAAATCTTTTAATGATTGTTCACTCAAACTCATTTCATCAACAGATAAGCTTAAAGCTTCAAACATACGATTCTGCTCGTGACTAAGCATTTCTCTCTGTTCATTTTGATGTCTAATAAGTTCCTCTTGTTGCTGTAACTGCCATCTCCGAAGCTCCTGAAGCTGTTCAACTATACTTGCTTCAATAGCCATTTTTCATTTGTTTTATCAAAAATACTGTAATGTTTGAAAAAAAAGTTACTACGTTATAATTATTATGATTTTGTAAGCAATGGCCAATATTGAAATTAATTGAAATTCGTAGAATAATTCGGCATGATATAGGAAATTTTTAGTACTTTTAATATATTATATATTTAGACAAATATAGCTCAACGAATAGACAATAATTGAAAAAATTTCGAGTCTTATAATTAGAATAAAAACTACTCTACCTCCAAATGGATGAATACTTGAGAGTTGAGACGAACGTTAAATGTTAAATCAAACGAAAGAAAACAGTAGGGTGCGTCGTTATTATTTGAACTTGAGAAATATAAACATGGCACATTTGGCGGCACACCGAACACACGGTAGCACGGCAGCACGGCACACGCATCGAGATTCGAGACGACACACTGGCGGTGGAGATCTGGCGATTGTCTTTGACGCTAAATACTGGATCCCAAACAACTCAAACACTGTAGAGAAAAGAATTTCATATACGGCGCATAATACGCAATTTTCATTCGAATTCCGGTTTCGAGTTTCGAGACTCGTCAACTGTCAACTCGTAAGGTAAGGTTTGATTTTACCTTACCTTACGACTCACGCGGTCTCGTACGGCAATAAAATAAAGTACTAAAATAGTAGGTTCTGTCTGTATCGACAAGATCGACATAACCTGCAAAAGCATAGACTATTTGTAAACTAAGAGTTTAGTAACGCTTTAAATAATGGCTAATAAAAAACAGTAAGTATCATTTTATATTTAAAATACCTACTATTCACTCATATATTTAATGTAATTGTCATTTTCTTCTTTCTTCTTTGTCATAAAACTATTTTTGAGTATTTTATGAATTTGACATTTTACTTTAGGTACGGGCTTATGTTTCCAAAGAAAAACTTATCTGCTCCCAAAGTTGGAAATGTTTTTGGTAATGATGATGATTCTGCGGAAGAAGAAGGAACCGATTGGGTAAAAAAAGCATTAAAGGCTGAAAATGAAAAGAATAGAATGAAGAGGCAAACAAAAATTAACATGCAAAAAGCTTTGAAAGAAGATCCAACTATATTTCAATATGATGAAGTTTATGATGAAATTGAACGTACTAAGGAAGAAGAAAAATCTGTGAAAAAAGTAGAGAAGAAGGCTAAGTACATAGATAACTTGTTGAAAAGTGCTGATCTTAGAAAAAAGGAGCAAGAACTCAGAAAAGATAGAATGATACAAAAAGAAATTGAGGCAGAAGATGCTATGTATCCTGACAAAGAAAGGTATGTTACATCAAGCTATAAAGCAAAATTAGAGGAAATGAAAAAGTTTGAAGCTGAGCAAGAGAATCAAGATAGACTGGAAGCTATTGGAGATGTAACAAAACAAAGAGATATATCTGGCTTTTATAGACATCTTTATAGACAAACTGTAGAGAAAAATGATGCAGATCTCGGAATTAAAGTCGAAACTAGAGAAGAAAATGGACAAGATACAGAAACTGCTGAAATCCAAGAGGATATTGACAAAGATGATCGTATTCTTTCAGAATCAGAATCAGAATCTGAAGGAAGTACGAAATCATGTGATAATGCAGCTCATCTTTCTAAAAGTTCATCTGCAGCTAGACTGAAAAAGAAAAGGCAATATCGGAAAAGAGCACAAGAAGCTTCAGAATCAGAATCTGAAACTGAGCTTGAAAAACTAAAAGAAAAAGAAACTGAAGTTAAAGCTAAGAAATCTGAAAATAATAGCAATGAAGACGAATCAAAGATTCCACCCAAAAAAGCAAAATTGTCCGACAAAGCTGAAAAAGATAAAGAAGAAAAATGTTATTTGCCTACTGCTGAAGAAGTTGAAAAAAGTTTAAATAAAAAATTAGAAAAAAGCAAAGATGAGAATATTGCTTCAAATGATGGCAAAGATATTTTGGAAGAGAAAGCCAAAGTTGAGAACAAAATAAAAATAAATATCTGGGTGAAAAGAACGGTTGGACCTATTTTTGAAGCCGCATTACAGAGATATTCAATAAGAAAACAAGAAAGATTAGCAGGATCTTAAGACGAAAGTTAATTTTAATTATTTTATTCTTTTTACCATGTAAATATATAAATATGATTAATATTATTTAAAAAAATGTGTAGTTATTAGCTTTGTCTTGAATAATAATAAAAATAATCATTCTAGGTTATACTTTAAAAAACAGTAATATTTTTATTTGAAAGTCTTCTTACTTCCAAAAAAATGTTCATAACATTAAGTTTGCGATTTATAGAAAAACTTGCTCTGCTCTCTCTGTGCTCCGAGATATATATATATATATATATATATATATATATATATATATATCTGGAATCGCGCGCGCGCTTGGCGCGCCATCTTTAAATAAAGCAATATGGCGACAATGAATGATTATGATGAAACTGCTGTTGGCCGCTGGCGTGTAGCGTAGCGAGGCGGTGTGTTTTCACGGGCTTTTTAAGCCCTGTGCATTTGTTGTTTTGTACATTTTTCAACTGCGATTTTTCTGAGATTAATCGATAAATATCTACAAAAAAAAGGGGAGAGGAGAAACTAGGTTCATCGAGTGTGCGTTAACATAATATGAACCGGTTTGATGATTCGAATGTTGTAAGAGGAAGAAAACCATTAATCGGGATGAACGGTAAATAATTTGCTAAATTTTATGAACTCCTTCCAACGCATAAATAATCTTTAAAGTTTTAAAGCTTCAAGCTTTAATATTTCACTGATTATCAAATATCGCTCTGATTCGAAAGTCAACAAAATAACCTCAAAAATTCTTCCATTCTTATGTAAACAATGCTCGTAATTCACCTTCTGATTAAGTAATATATTTAAGTAATATTTTTAAGTAATACAAGTTAAGTCTTGCGGAAGCAAAACTCAAACTTACTTTAATAATAGCTTTCTGTTAATCGTTTGACTTTTTGCTTTAATTCAGGTGTACCAGAGACTGATGACCAACAACGTATGCGATTCCAGGTTGAGTTGGAATTCGTTCAGTGTTTAGCTAACCCCAATTACTTAAATTGTAAGTTTATTTAAACCTATATTATTTTATCGTTCATAAATATTATATAATAACATATCAAAGACATTTATGAAATTTTTATAGTTCTAGCTCAGAGAGGTTACTTTAAAGATTCAACTTTCATTAATTACTTGAAATATCTGCTGTACTGGAAGGAACCTGAGTATGCAAAATATATAAAGTACCCCATGTGTCTGTACTTTCTTGACCTCTTGCAGTACGAGCATTTTAGACGGGAAGTAGTCAATTCACAGTGTACCAAGTTTATTGACGATCAGCAAATTCTTTTGTGGCAACATTATACACGACGGCGTACAAGACTATTGCAAACAGCTGCTGAACAAATACAGCAACACAACCCTCAGCAAAATAATGGAATCGCACAGCCAAAAGTGCTTTGAGAGTATTATCATTTAATCTTGATGGATGTGACTTGGTTTTTTTTGAATGGTGAATTGCAACAACAATGAAGAGCAACAATAATTTTAGGATTAAAATTACTTTGTTCCTAAGAATCAACGACTGATCATGGTCACTAGGTTCTTCTGTGATAATGCATTAATTAATAAAACAGTTTTTATATTTATTAAACAGCATAGGATCTTTTTAATACAGCTCTTCAAATATCGCCCATAATTTAAAAAGCTACAATTATTTTTGTGTTATTGTTCATAAAACAAGGTTAAGCTTAATTATTTTTTAATAATTTTACTTGCATTAAAGATGTCTGTGAATTATAATACGCGATGAAATAATTAGTAATAAGAATTCAAAGTCTATATACATAATGTATGTTTGCATACACGTGCAGATAGCAACTTATATAAAAACTAGTTCTATTTTTTAAATTTAATTATAGAGAGTAGTTGGCTTTATATTAGTATTTTATATTAGTATTTTAGATTAGTATTTTATCTAATGAAAGCGTCAATTTGTTCTGTACTTTGAATTGTATAAGCCAAGTTGTTATTAAGTTGTAACATAAATACCCAACAAACATACTAACAGCTTAAAAGAAGAGTTTAAATAGTTGTACAATTGATAACTCGCTTATCTTCTTAAAACGTAACTTTCTCATAAAACATTTCACATTAAGTTTTTTTTTGCACGCACACTTTGGTTCAGCCGCATTACTTATAAATATATATTTACAATCAGACGAAGAGCTCTTGAATTCTTACAATTCTCGCTCTCAAATTTTCAATTCGTCAATTCCTCTCTGATCTCTGATCTGATCACATTCGGCATTTTTACTATTCGTAAAATTAACAATAATCCCATTTCCAGCATCAACCCAATCTTCGGAAAACAACTTTTCTCTCAGAACGACAGAATCGGCACTTCCCTCCTCGCGTTTGCCCAAATTTTCCGCATCTTCTTTTGTGTCTGGCAGAATTGAGTCTCGAGTTTCGGGAAACGTGAGTGTTAGTAGGCCGATGCCTATGCACAAGAGGCCTATGATGAAACGCGAAAGTTCCTGAAAAAGTCTCGACATAGGTTATAGAAGAAAATGATATTTACTTACAGAAAATAGCGAATGGCAATATTTGTAAGTATATAATGAAAGTTTGCTATTCGCTCTTAATAATTAATTAACAGTGAAAAGTCGACAAATTCAGAAGTATTGACTTAAATTATGACAATATTAGTATTTAAAAGTTTAAAAAATTAAAAAAAACACTATATAATGGGTAGAAATTTTGAAAAAATGTGACTTGCAGCTGTATCTCACCGGTAAAAGTTGGTTCAACATGGATATGTAAGGCATGAGTAGGCCTCCAATCATCTCCGCAGCGATGCAGAGACCAAGTCCGGTTCCCCGCGAAATCGTTGGAAACAGTTCGATAACCACAAGTCGTAGAATGAAAAAACTAACGATGTTGGAGAATCGTCCAATGCTGACCACTGCTACCTTGGCAGGTGCTGAAAATCGTCGGTTCCAATTGTGCAAGCGAACTGCGATCGTGCTGATATGACTTTTCGAGAAAAAAGAGAACAAACTCACCAAGCCATTTGAGAATCGAGTCTGACTTAAGGGCTAGTAGGCTGGCTATCGCAAGGCAAGCCAAACCGACAAAAACCTGTGCGATGCAAAGCGGCCATCGACGACCGATTCGGGATGAGACGACAAGGAAGGTCAGGATAAAGGCGATAATTTCCATTCCGGCTGCTAAAGTTAGAGAGAAATGTCGCTCGGTTGTTAATTTGTTGGGTAGAATGATCAGCGAGTGAAACGCCGTCGACGAACAGAACCTGAAAATTTTTATTCTTTACTGAACGTTATGATTATAAAGGAAAGGTGACATAATTATTAATTAACCAATTGAATTAGTAGTTATAAAATGACGTGTATATTTTAGCTATAACTATAAGGGTAGTTGTTAAAATTCCTTCGTAACCATTGCAAAAGCATAAGAAAAACTTGCCACAATAACATTTGCACGACGCACGAGGAGCCAACGAATTTCGCGTCGAAAAATCGGAAGAATCTGTTTCTCGCGCGATTTTTATTCGCATCGGTGTCGTTTTCCACTTGACCATTGCCGTTCGGCATACTCCTTGCATCGGCAATCACCGACAGAGACGCTTTACTCACTTCTTCCGTACTCAATCGCGAGAAATGGGTTTTCTCCTCAACAGCCATGCGTACCACCTCCCGCGCGTCACTTTCTTCTGCGCTAGCTGAAAAATGCAATTGCAATAGAAAAATAGAACTCGATACTCAGCAGTGAACTCATCGTGTAGAGATAGGTATATGCGATGTCATCGGAAGAGCGCAAAGTTGTAGAAAAAATGAATCTGACCGTGAGCTTGTTCCGTACCGGGTAGTAGGTTTTCCGTCTCCTCGAGCGATTTCTCAATGTCCGTCGACTTGGTATTGTCATCCACGTCGGGTTCGTACCTTGTCGTAAGCTCGCGAGCCTTCCTCTTCGGCTTTTGCGGCTTTACGCGGCATTTTCTCGTCTCCTCGTTCTTCTTACATCTCCCAGCAGATCCGCTGCCCAGTATTTCGTTGTAGTGGGCTATTCTGTCGAGCATCATCTCGGCCTCGGTCAGCTTATTCCGAGCCAGTAGCCAACGAGGCGATTCTGGCACAAGCCTGTGAAGTAGAGAGTCGATTTTTTTTATCTCGAAGCTACGATCTCTGGGTTGCTGCTTCGGACGGCGAATTTCAGTAATCGCCTATAATTAATTACCATATGTACAAGACGGTAGCGGCAGTCGGTACCGAGACTGCCAGTTGAAGAATTCTCCAATCGGTTATGGCGTAACCGAGACCGGCAAGCATAGCCGTACCAAAAGCTCGCATCGATAGTACGATCAGTGCGACGGACGTTCGAAATTTCCCGGGAAAGAGCTCCATGCACAAAATAAACGTGCAGCTTTCGAGTCCCTGGACGAAGAAACCCTGCAGTGCTCGGAATACCAAGAATAACTGATATTCCTGTAGGATTCCAACATCGGATGAAAATATATATATATATATATATATATATACATACATATATATACGACCAATATTCTCGACATGCGACATGCGACATGCGACATGCGTAACATGTGTAGTGTGCAGTGTGTAGGCGAAATAGAGAAAACTCTTCTTACCTGAATAGCATAAAGGGCAACAGCCATAGTTCCCTGTGCATAGAGACAAATGGCAAGTACCGGCAGCCTACCGATTCTGTCGGCCACTGTACCGGCAACCAGTCCTCCGATCAAGCTACCCCCGTAGTAGACGTCGACAGCTAATTTCATGAGATATTCATGTTCGCAGACCAGTTGCCATTCCATGGCGACACTGCGCACGTTGTCGCGCGCTCTCACGAACAGGTAGTCGCCTGGGCAAGAGGACCTGCAGCCGTACGTGCGGTTCGTCGCGTGCTCATCGCTGTTACTTCCCATGAGCGAGGTCGATGACGCGATCTTGTCGCTCGATTCCTGCGTAATTTTCAATTTCGTGCGTTACGTCAAAATCATATTGCGCCTGCTATTTTTAGAGGTGATATTTTTTTTTTGATTAATTTTTTAATTATTAAACTGAGGAACAAAATGATAAAGCCGATTTTATCTCTCGCGCTTACTTTTTTTAGAACTCAGTCCCGAGCGGACGATTTCGACGAGAGAATGCACGCGAAGAGCGGCTAAGTTAAGAGTTCCAACTCACTTTGAATTACAATCGGCGCTAACGTTTTAAAATGACTTTGACGATCTCATACGTATATACGTAAGGAACTTCTCGAATTTCAATTAGTCACACCTCGTAGAATCAGCCAAGGAGGCTCACCGATCTCGAGTATAGAAGAAAATCATCGACTCGTAAGTCATCTCACAGGTTCGTAGGAATTGTTCACACTGTCAGAGTTACCAGACTACGATTATTGAAGCGATTGCAACGCCGAGGGAATGCAATAATTATAATAGCAGAGCCGACCAACGATCGAACGTAAATTGAATTCCCCGAGAAAAAAATGTTAATTCTAATTGAAAATTTTAGTGCGGGAAATATAATTCGAAACTTATGCGTTACGTGCACATCTCGACGCGTGTCAATGCTTGCGCAAAAAGTGACGACGCCGCATCGATCGAACATTTTACAATCGATCATCGAAAAAAAACTTCATCGATCGCACTTACGACACGCGTATTAATATACATATTAATTACATCGGTATATACAATACCGACGAATGCCAAGAAAAAAAAAACGCTCGCGCACACACCTGGCAGTAAAACTTCGGAGTATACTTGTAGAACAGACTGAGTAAATGGCTCATAGCGACGATGACAAGGTTCACCGAAAGTAGCAGCAGCGTGAGAATTTGGTATCTTCCTACTTTGACCTCTTCCGCCTTCATTTTTAGCGACGTCAAATTTGTCCGCGCTT
Source organism: Apocrypta bakeri (assembly GCA_018906985.1). Taxonomy (NCBI): domain Eukaryota; kingdom Metazoa; phylum Arthropoda; class Insecta; order Hymenoptera; family Pteromalidae; genus Apocrypta; species Apocrypta bakeri. The sequence goes on along the minus strand of JACCIA010000008.1, from coordinate 1,228,808 downwards.
CAAAACTAACCGACGTTTCCCACTTGTTTATACGGACAATTACTCGTTATTTCTCCAGCGGTTTATTCGCGCTGCACACACCGTTGCGATGGCTCTTAGATGCATTATAATCCACAGCTCCTAATACCGATCGATCTATTTTTCACCGACGGAAGCAGTTTGCAAAAAAAAAAAAAAAAAATACTCGAGCCGAGTCGTGGAAAAGAAAAACGAGAAAGAGCGACGGTGCGGTAGACGCGTTCGTCCACCGTGGGAGTAAGGTACGCACTGAGCGCGAGTAGGCGCCGGCGGACCGATGACAATATAGAGAGACGCCGCCCGCGGCACGATACGACGATCGGTATAGCGCGCCCGTCCGCCCGACCGCCTCGGCTGTAAAGGACGATTTTTTTCTCCTCGGAAGCGAACTAAGCGTACGCGTGATTTTTTCGTATGCCAATAGTGCCGAATGTCCGTGCGAATTTCATTCGGGTCTGCTGCAGCTTTCAACATCCTACGTACAATCCTTCCTACGGGTAGGATTGTACGGGTAGGATTGTACGGGTAGGATTGTAGGTCTTTTTTCGATTTTAGCAACGAAAATAATTTATGTATTTAGAACTGGATTTTATAAAAATGTTAATGTAAACGGATTTTGTTGTTTGATGCGGGGCGCGAGACGTGCGCGGCAAGAGAACCTGTTTATCATTGTTTATTATTGTTGTTCTGTTCTCTGACGCTCAGCTGACGAGGCATAAAGTTCTGTTTTATGCGACGTTAGATATATCATTATGCTCGTTATATCGCATACAGATAGATTGAGATTAAAAATCATAAGAACGTAAAAAATTTATTTCCCGTGATTGTGCGAATTTCCAGCATTTCCAACATTGCATACTCGTGCACCTTGGCAAACCACGATGTTTCGATCAGTTTGAGAGAAAAAAGTCGCGAAAAGACGCACGTGACAGACACCCTGCAGATTACACGACACTTACAGCATCGTAGATGCTCGTAGCTGGAACTCGTCGGACGCGAACGACAAGCGACAAAAAGTGCACAAGACAGCTGCACTTGCATGAACATGGCCATGGGCATTGAACATGCTCACATAAGCGTCTTTAATAAAGCTTCTGCTTCGTTCGATTCACTGCCTACGTACATAAATAGATTTCGATTTCTAAAACTTATTCTACAATTTGTAAAATATGCATAAAGCAATGTAAACTTTTACACGATTGATAACGCTTCTTCATAGTTTGTCACAGTAGTTTTTAGAGGATTTCTCAAAATTCTGCTCTACGCTTATCGTTCTTACGCGTATTAAATGTATGCGTATTCGATATACTATTTACCGTCGGTCATTCGATCGGTAATATTTCATGAACCTGCGAACTCGGGCAGCTGTTGTACATCGGAAATGACAATATATACGAGCGAATCCACATTCGACCCGAATAGTTGGACTGCCTTGACAAAACTTTAGCGAAAAGTTGACGAGATTCTTTCTCAATAGCAACGTTATACATTGAATTATACATAGGCCGGTGTACTTTTTTTCTTCCCACTTTATAACTAAGATTGACTATATATAAACACATTGTATCCGTTTCTATACTGTAATCGTGATAAATAGAAAATCATTAAAATCGTTACTATTCCTGTTTACTAAATTTTACTAATGAACGAGTTAATTAATGAGTTAAAGTAAAAAAATACTTAAAATTAAAACAAGACAAATGGCAATGGCAAATGGAATTGTCTCAGAAGGTGTCCTTTTAATAAAAACACTTGACCAATTACCAGTTAGATAAGTTGAATTTTCGACTTAACATTCTCCCTAGACGAATACAGATTTGCTTGAACGAAGGCTTTTTAGCCAAAACAACAGTTGACAAGCCCTGGACAAGCCGAATGGAGATGTTCAATTCGAGTTAGAAATCTGAACTCTCGTTCGAATTTGTCGATTAGATGTTTCGGAGAGTGAAAAATGATTGGAATCGAACCTATGGATTTGCGCGTATATCGATATCCTTGAGGTATTATTGCTGTTGGCGTTTCACGAGCCTGTCTTATAAAACAATACGAACGCGAGCGAGAAAGTAGCTTCCGGAATGCATTTATACATAAAACACATACGCACTTGCGCGATCGCAACAATGTATTATAAGCATTATAAGCAAAGATCGATTAAATTTGTACATTATATTTGTTGTATATTCCATCTGCTAAAGAAGATACCGGTACTCCATTCGATACACTTGCTCGACTAGAAAAATGTACTTCCGATCGAAAAATGAGAAAACGAGCTTTATAAAACTTCCCGTCGAAGGAAGAAAAGTAAATAAAATCGAGAAGGGGAAACAGATACCGGAACGTCGCGCGCGACGCTTCATCGATATACAGGAGAGAATGGCAGATAGGCAAGTCAGCGCAGGGCCTTGGCGAAAATGAAAATCGGACGCGAGCAGCAAATGCGCAAGTAATAGCAAATGCCGCGATCCAACTGCAAGCTATGTGTTTCCTTCGTTTCTGGAACTGCTTGGCTATTCGAAAGACGTCGCGTCCGGTATACCTGTGGTCGAGCTCGCCGCTGCTACTGCTGCTGCTGCTGCTGCTCTTGCCGATGCTTATATACCCGCACAGTACTGCGGGCACATACGTTTACGGCAGTTAGTTTACGGCGACGTTCACGCATAGATTCATGCTCATGGTCGTCGATATCTTTTCCATTCGCAACTTCCTTAGTTCCTTAGAAACACATTTGAACAAATTGAAACTCCAAGAAGTAAGCTATATTTATTGTCATGGAGAAAACAATAGTAACTATAACTTATTATCAACAATAGAATCCATTCGATCGACTAGCTATTCTTATCGATGATCAAAAATCGAAAACTAACCTTCCAAGCTGTGTGAAAACATCTCTGTTCTCTCTTTGTGTTCTCTCTGAAACTGAAAATTATTAATATTATTATAAAAAAACTTTTTTTCCTTCTTCGATTACAATTACACAGAGTTTCGAGGGTGAAAGCAGACTTTCGTGGCGTTTTACGTTGTACAAAATTGAAGTAAAAAAGTACTAACGGAGGTTTTAACTAACGTTACAAAAACATCGATATATCTTATTTTTTAGCAACGCATTAAATACGATCGTAAAATAAATTTGCAACAATTTTCAGTGTATTTATTCTTATGGGACGAATAAACTACTGTTAACATTTGAACATTTTCATTTCTGGGCACTTTACTAAATTTTCATTTTAAAAAGTTCAACGATACTGCTGAATACTGCTGAATACTGCTGAAGATCCGAAAAGAAAATTCTTTAGATGAAGAGGTAATTTGCGGATTAGTGCATATAAGCGTCGTCTTAATTCGCAAAATCGCCGCGGTGATTTGTCCGAGCGAGTCTCGCATAGTTTCTTTCCGACGAGAAAATTCTAGTTGGGCATCAAAATGAGCTTTCTTGCTCATTTTGATGTATTATACAGAGAGTCACTATTGTCCATTAGGCGTACAGTCTCATCTAAAATTAACAATCAAGTCGTTTTGTACTCGTATTGTATGATGCGTGTGCAAGATGAACACATCTAACATCAATGTATATGTATAGTCTTTTAAACTTTTAGAATTTTTGTTATATTATTGCTGAAATAATAGATCGAATCACAAACGCAGAAACACGAAAATGGTGCGAGGTTCTCTGTGTATCATTATGATATAAATAGTTGAATTACAATTCGGACTGCGCTAAAGCAATAAGAAAGCAAATTAATCATATACTTATTTAAAATCACGAGTTTTGTAGGATTGTGGCTCGGTATCGTGTATCGTGTATCGTGCATCGTGTATCGTATATCGTGTATCGGTTCAATCGATTGACGCGGAAAATCTACTTCCGACTCAGTGGACGCATACAATCCGTACAGAAAATAGTTTTACTTTCCAATTAGTCAGTATGTAGTTTTGAATATAATCAATCCACAATAGTAATTAAGAAAGACTAGTAACAAATTTTGCATAAATATCCTTAACAGCTAATCGAAGTTACAGTAAATTGATTTGATCACGAGGACAATGGGAATTTTCAACCTGGACTGTACATCCGCAATCTTTACGGCATCTAGTGGCATCTTTGATGATCTAGTGACCAACGCTTCATACTGTCAAGTCTAATTGGCGCATTGATCTGCACACCTCTTTTTAAACTCCATCGCATACGCGCATTTCAGCGGCTGATATAGGTGTCAGGTGTATCTAGGTCAGTAGTCTCATCCTCGCGATGATTTATGCGGAAAACGAGCGACGATGTGGACCAAACACACCCGTGGAAAAAATAGTCACGATATACTTATACACTTGTATAAGGTATTATTCGCGCGCGCGTCGTCGTCGTCGTCGTCGTCGTCGTCGTCGTCGTCGTCGTACACAGACTCGCGAATTCTCGCATCGCAAACTTATGGGAAAGCGCCTCGCTCTAACGACTCTTTATCGCTATGCTGCTATGCAGTTAAAATCGCGCGCGCCTGTGCGACCTTTCCAGACAAAACATCGTTGCACACACAGTTTTCCAACATTTATCTTACAAATACCCTATTCGATACTTTCATAGAAATAAGCATATGCTCGTTTAACGCGTTTACTCTATTAAATTCTTCTATATTTTCAGCGTTAAACGCAGCTATGAATTATTTAGCCTTGAATCGCTGATAACACAGAATCGAGGGAGATGCATCAGTCTTCAAAATAATTACGTTGTCGCGCAATTAAGTTCCAAGTTTTGATTTAAAGAAGAGTTTGATTAAACAATATACCTTTTCTATCTTTGAATAGAACTGGATGATTGATGGCAAACGAAAGCGTTAAATACCTTAATGGGTGAGTGAACCTCGATCGTAAACTGCATGAGCAAACTTTCTATGACATTAGCGGAACGACAAGTACTGTTGATCGAAGTTCATGTCATACTGGAAATAATGAACGTAATATAAGTATGGAATCAGAAGTACTATAGCACTTATACCGCGATCGAAGAAAAACACATACGCGCACACATCTAGAATGAGCTTCCTTATAATTTTTTAACCCCGATACGAAAGAGTAATGGGTAAAAAAGATGCCGTACGTAGAATAGCGATGATATATATATACATAGACTAATTACGAGAAGAGAAACATCTGTCGACGCTCGAGCTTTCGTAATGGTGTAGAATTTCCCATAATGCTTCTCTCTCTTCTAGGAAGTCTCTTCGCGCTTATTCGGACCCTTGCAATTTCATCATATAATTCTATGTTGTATATATATACGCAGCTCATTGGAAAACATAATCTGCGTGCGTTAGAACTTAATCGGTATTCCTATACTTTTAAAAATTGATGACTGAACACGAGTATTCGCGACATACTCATGTTCTCATTCATCTTTTCTTTCGTTCACTCTAAAAGCTACAACATATTCACATGGTGTATGATCGAGTTGACTCAATTGACCAAAAACTAATCATTGCGCATACGAGAGTACAAAAAATAACTATTCAATATTCTTGAATTCTGCAGAAAACATTACAAAATAGGAAAAAAAAACATTTCTTTCAATAACTATAATTTTGTTCTAGGTGCGCTAACTCTTCATCGGGGAAAATGGACTAGACGCAAAATGCAATAAATTGTGAATCAATATTTATAGGTGCATCAACAACGTGACAACACGTCTGTATGCGGTTGATTCTCAATTTCCAAGAGCTATATACTCTTAGCGGGCGGGTACCGTTATACCCTGAAATGTCTCCTCTCTCTCTCTCTCTCTCTCTCTCTCTCTCGCTCGCTCGCTCGCTCGCTCACTCACTCACTCACACTTGCCAGCGAGTATCTTCACGCTCGTAAGATAAAAGAGAGGTGTATACGAGATAAAAAAGAAAAAAAAGAGAGGAGGAAGAAAGAGCGGCGCCCCGCGCACTTGACTTTGGCGATAGCGCAGCGCCGATCAGTCTGCGCGCGTCACTCGCTCGATCCGGAAGCGATTGCACTCTAGCGAACCGCGAATTTTCACTTACTTCATTTAACGTACTTATTGCGAGATGCAAGTGAGAAGGTTCGCTGCTATTCTCCTGGCTGTTTCTTTCGGTGTAAGTCCTTTTTTACTTTTTTACTCTGTATCTATCGATCTCTTTTAATCTATCTTGCATTTCAATATGTAGATGTTTTCGACATTTGTGTGAATATGTACGCGTCTAAAAAAAATCTATAGAATCTGCGATGTATCTAGAGCAGAAAGTATATCTTTAGTACGAATATGTCCATAAGAACTGAGACGATATTACTGATTTCTCAGTGGAAAAAAATGATCCGTGACCAGCGCGAGATGAATATTATAAGTAGAATGTGCCGAGAAATGGACTATAGATTGTATAGATTTGTATGCAAGTTTTTATTATTCACAAGATCGATTGTTATTTTACAGCTCATTAGCTCATCCGAGTGCCAAAGCCTCACCGAACAAAGGCAATTGTCTCCTCAATCGAAAGAAACCACAGCTGCTGACTTCATCAGATTGGTCGTGATGAGGCTGATTTTTGGTTTAGCCTCGGCAATGGGATATGGCGATGGACTTTCCAACGTTTTGGGAGGAATTTTCGTGCCTCCCGGGGCGGATTATGACGACGAGTACGATTTCATTCCTGACCTGTTCTAGCGGTATCGCATTATAGCAGTAAAAGATAAAAAACAGATTTACCCACGCACACACACCCACACACACACATATACATATATACATATATACATATATACATATATACATATATACACGACTCAGAAAGAATGAATCTCCGAACGTGCATGTGCGTAGTCTATACGCAGACAGACACTCGAGACGTGCTTGTTTTATATGTACATGATTTACGTAGAAAACGACTTGAATCGAATGGCTGTATAATATGAAAATGGTTAAATGTTTACCAAAGTGATTTATTCTTTATAGACAACAAAACGAAAGTACATCTTTAGAATATCGAAGCGGTAGAAGTTTAACAATTCCCTAAGATTTCCATCGATAAAGTAACGAAATCAATCATTTAAACAAGTGTAGAATTATTTTTACAGTTATTTATTTTTTATTTACGTATTTATGTATTTGTTTGTTGTATTTGTTGATGTATTTGTTGATGTATTTGTTGATGTATTTGTTGATGAATTTGTTGATGTATTTGTTGATGTATTTGTTGATGTATTTGTTGATATATTGACTTCCTCTTCAGAATAATTGCATTGTCGAATAATTAAATAAAAAAAGCTTTGAATTCATAATATAAGTATAATGCTGATTAAGCATCGGGAAATTTGCAAATTCTTTTGTAAAATTTCTAGTTATATTAAATTGATGAAAAATATCGAAGAACAAACACTTCGTATCTATTGCAATTTGTAGTATAATTGTAGCAAGCCATTGAATAATAAAGCGATATGTTTATGTTAAAGAAGTGGAACGTTATTTGAACGATCGCTCGATGTAAATGCTCATTCCCAGAGTTTTACAAATGACATAAATGATTATACACAAATGGTATATTTATTATTCTCGAGGATTAGTGTCTTTTTGTCCAGAAGCGAGCAAAGACCGTTAAGGAAGTACAGAGAGCGAGGCCGGATGCCGTTACATTCTTTTCAATCGTATCCAACTTTGACATTTGAATAGTTCGGTGCGACGAGCGCGAAGCAGCCCGTGGTCCCATCCTGTAACGGTTCAAAGTACGCGACACCAATCGTGCTAATTGCATATATACATTCTTTAATAAAGCTAAAACGTTGTGCAATGAATAAATTTCGTTCTTCTTTCTCCTTTGGAACGCGAGCTTGGTATCGCGAACTTAGTATCGCGAGCTTTAATTGCGTTAGTCTCACTTTCGCGCGACCTATGCCATTTGCGTCTAGCACTTATACGTTATACAAATACGTTATAAATATTCTCAAAATGGATGTACGCACTCGTACGTGTGTATTCTTCAATGTTATATTTGCAATTATAGCAAATCATGTGTAAAGGATGTGTCTTACTTATAAAAGATGTATATATACATACTTCGATTTAAAACAATTCTTAATGCACATGCCACACGCGCGAGCGTTTATTCAATGTCCATTATACGCATACGTGCAATGGGACACCAATCGAGCCAACGCATTTTTCGGTTACTAGGCCGTCGACAAGTTGACCTTAAAATTCATATGGATTACACGAATAGCCATTGGCCGTGCAGCGATACAAAACATTAAGACGCCATCCTTCAAAATTCATTGTAACAACAAATAACAAGAATGTTGTATGACTAATCATCGCTGTACTCCGATGTATCGGAAGAATTATTGCCATCCTTTTGATTATCTCGAAAATGCATATTACAGCCGATTTTCTTCCTGATCAAATCTCCCCATAAAACATTGCTATCGCAGATAGGACAAATACCCTCGATCGGAACAATCATGTCGTCCTTTCTGAAAGCTTCAGCCAAGCAGATCAAATGCACGACAAGTTGACAATCGGGCTTCACGCATCCAAGCCTATCCTGGCTTTCGACGTATTCCGAGCACAGAGAGCACTCTTCGATCTTCTCCAGCGCAGCTGCATCGAGTCTCCGAATTTTCCCTTTCTTCGTGTCTTTTACTTTCTTCGAGCTGACTTTCCCGTAACTGATGGGCATATGCATAGGAGGGCTGACTTGATTCGCGTAATAACTACCGAATTCATCGTCGAGCCAACGTACAGTCAACGGTAGTCGAGACCACGGGCCTACGTGTAACATAGCCGAGAGCACGGACAAACAGTGATCGAATGATTTTTGACGGGATTTTTTTCGAGGTACGTGACGCAAACGTCGACTTAATTCCGGATGTTGCCAGGCCCACTCGAACTGTGCAAATTTCAATATTTCATGTGAAATTATCTGCGACTGACCTATATATTTTCAAGCGAGAAACTAGGATATGCGTTTCGAGTCGAATACAGATAATACCGATTGAATTTTCTATTAAAGTCAAGTTAAAGTTAATATTAATATTTTGAGAGAGCAATCACGTATATATGATGTACATATGATGTACATATACATTTATACATATATATATATATATATATATATATATATATATATATATATATATATATATATGATAGTCGCATCATTTGTACTCTTATTTCGCTATTACAAAATATAAATAACTATGATTGAGCAGATCCGGGAATTCTCCAAGTTTCGTCATTGGCTTATTATAATAAGTGTACGAGAAATTAAAAATTACACTAACCATAAGATTCGAGAGGAACCGAGAAATGAATTAAATTTAATCTTAGTAATCGTATTTTTTGCTACACTCTTTCTCGCATAATTCTTCACAATATCGCACATAAGCGGTTTTAAATTCAACGATTAGAAGATATTTTGTATTTTAAAATGCATTATTTTTTTTTAAATTGGCTGAACAAAAAACAGTTTATGATTTCAATAATGTCTCTGATCATTCAATTTATAATCATTTTAATAACATTGCATTGCATTGATTCCTTTTTCATTTTGCCAGCACTGAAATTTCTATTTTTTTGTGTAATCAAAGTTATCGAAAAAGCTTGGAGAAGTTCTAAATCTGTTTAATCATAGATATCTCCTATAGCATTAAAATGAGTCTTAATTAGAATATCTTTATTGAAAATATTTATTTTCTATTCTAATTTTCGAATCATCAGAGTTATTCTGAATAGAAATAGAGAAATTATTATCTCTTAGAGAAATTCGCGCAAAGCGTATTTTACTATTTACAAAGTCACATTTCAACTAATAAAGCAGTTATTCTATTGTTTTTTGTAAACTACGAGTTTTGCTACAAATTTCAAAAGCACGAACACGTGTCTATATGTCCTCGTCGAATTTATCATAGAAATTATGATTCCATAACTTTTTGAAAAATAAAAATTATTATGAATCAATATGCGATTATACAAACTGTTCAATTTAAAAATAGATTTGTTCGTATCGGCAGCCATTAAGTTTGTCTACATACGACAGTTTTTGTAAATTCACGTAACTAGAGGACACGATTTAAAAAGGTTTTAGGTAAGACGAAAAATTATTGTTAATGAAATTTGATGGAAAAATGCCGTTCTCCCCCCTTTTATCGTTTATTATTGAATGTATAAATATCGTAAATATTGATTCGGTACTTTAGCAGGCATTGCGCAAATTTTTCTGCGATTATTTCTGTTCAGGATAATCTGTAAAAAGAGAGCTTCGAAAAAGTCTGCTCAAACATCCTATTAGAAATATGTATTTACCCTCAATGCAGACGTTGAGTTTGGAAATCCATGGACGATGAGAACCATTTCCCTGAAAATGCCGATTGTGCTTCATCAAATTTTATACAATAAACATTTATTGATCAATTTTAAAAATTACTGACAGTTTTTTCAGTAATATGATTTGTAATATGAGTGATAAGCATTAATGATTATGTAAGAAATTTACAGAAATCGCGTATTTTATACTGACAGTTGTCATTGAAGAAATAATTCTATAAGTTGCTTGAGCGTTAAATTTGAAATAACGATTGCTTACGCAGATACATAAGCTATTATTCGCGATTTGTGAAAGCGATAAAAAGTTACAGTTTGCTAATAACTGCTAATAATAGTTGAGCACCAGCTAGCAGCTAATTAGTCGACTCGAATTCAGCTTTAAAGAAACATTGAAAATTTATAGATTTTATATAATGTATAATATCTATATATGATAAAAGACACAATGATAAAAGACATAATGATCATATATTATTTATCGTTATTATAAGAAAAATACATTTTTCTGTTGTTAACATTTCTTTACGTCACTTTTTTCGTGAAAATTAGAGAAAATCGTGAGTTCTTTAAATGAATTCGCATAAAGATAAAGTGCTGAGCAACTTTGCAAAGTGACTGCATCACTCTTAAGGTTTGAAAAATTTCAATTTTAAATTTTAAAATAAAGTATTGGCGCTGAATGTTTACTTCAAATGAGCGTGCAGTATGGGTTGCGTAATGACTTGATGTTGTTATGTTGTTATGTTGTTATGTTGTTATGTTGTTATGTTGTTATGTTGTTATGTTGTTATGTTGTTATGCTGTCATGTTGTTATGTTGTTATGTTGTTATGTTTTTAACGGCACAATTAAAATGGTCTCAGTATCGCAAAAAATAAACGTAAGTCATTGCGATCTGTTGTGACAGAATTCATTTATACTTAAATTTGAAAACTATTGAGCTAGGCTTAAAATACAGTATGTTTTTCATTACCATGGCCCTCTATTGCTTGTTCTCCGAGCACCGCCAAAATCTTTGCCGGCATTGTGTTGTTTTATTCTTCTATTAGGATCTACAGTGTAACCGATATACGTCCTTCCTTTATATCTAACATTTTTACAATAAAGTAAATATACTCCAAAAAAATGTTCTACATACGGGTATGAGTCTTCCATGATAATACATTAACAACAAACCTCAAATTAACTTGAACTAACCTCGAATGCAGACAAAAACGAAGAAATGTTAGGCGTCGACTTTAGGCTTAGGATTACGAGGCGAGCAGCGCGGCGCAGCTGTCTCTCACTCTCAAAGGTTGTGTTGGCAGCAGCCTAACATCCAACATTTTCAAAATGTTGGCAACCATTATTTTGAAATTATAAGCATAATATATATATATATATATATATATATATATATATATATATAAGCATATAAGCACATAACAATTAGTACAATAATTACAAAAGAACTTACTTTAAACTAGAAGACTAGAATAGTTTAGGTATTGATCAAATTTAAATATCGATCGATCTACAGAAGTCATTGAAAAAATCCAGCTTATTTTAAAATAAAAAATCCATAACGTATTATCATTAGCACATGAGCGTCGCTGCGATCTGATTCTTTGCTCCGACGGTATGCATAGAGCGAGCGGTCGATAACGTTCCTATTCGGAAGGTAACTAAGAACTTAAGCATTAAAATGATTAAAATAAACATTAATCTCCGAGTGAGAGCAAAGAAAATATATTACATTTAAGTTGAAAATAGTAAAGAGAGTCTGTAAACCTCGCTTGTAATCCCGAATTATTTATTCATTACTTTTTACATCTGATATATTTTACACAGAATACTACTTATTCTTCATTTCCCGGAATTTACGTAGAGGTAAACAAGAATTTAAGAGAGAAAATCCCTTCCGTAATAAAACATTTCATAGACGCATGTTTCTTTCAAAAAAGGACAATAGGAATTTGATGACTTTACACCTCGTATTATGATGTTGCATTGTATTACGATGTTTCAGCTGATGCTTTCAGATGAGAGGATATCTTATTTCTAATTGCCAAATTCAAATATTATATTAAAATCGACTGCGCGAGCAATGTCTAAATTAAAGGAGAGCGCCTTTAAGTGAGCCTACACAAAAGTACAAATTTTCATTAATAATATTACAATGTCATCCTTTATATATTTCATCCTCAAGTTCTAGATTGTTGTGCCAAAGTCAATTAATGGATTAACTGGCACAAAACAAGTAGAAAGTGAGCATTCGAAATCGACATAGTCTTAAAACTTAATCTTAATATGCGTATAGAGTCACTATCTCATTTTTTAACTTAATCCAATAATAATAATAATAACCTTTTTGTGCTAATTATTATCTATATTCTTGTCTCTAATCGGAACCATTATATTGAACATTCCTTATTAAGGTGGCAAGGCACCTTTAAATATTCACCTATATATGCTATAGTAAAAAAACTGAATTTTTTTTATTGCCTATTTTCATAGGAAATTTCTCACACTACAATATCCCGTTGGGCTTAATGCGCCAAATAAAATCACTGTAAAATTACTCGTAAAATAAAAAACGAACTTTTTGAAAAATTTGTTTAGGTCGTTTTTCATTAATTTTTAGATTTTTCAGGAAAGAATTTTTCATTAAAAGCACAAGAATACTTTCTTCTACAGAATTATCGAAATTTTAAAATAACAATACTTTGAAAGACCTGTTTATGTGCTTTCAAAATTTATTTCCCTTTATTTATTGAAAGTTGCATCCCCTTTCGGTATAAGCGACATTTACAATATTGAATTTATAGTGCAGATTGTCTTGGTTATATATTACATACTTGTATAGCTTTACATATTTGAACCGTATTCTATAATTAAGTTCAATAAGGAGGTGAATAGGATTATATGAGCTTGATTTATTTCATTTCTTTTAGGAAAGATATTACATTTTTACATTGTTCAGTATAGTTGAGAATGTCTTTTAGGTTGTTTTTGAGTCTAAGTTTTCTTCTGTCTTGATCATAGGCTTGACATTTTATTTATATATAAGTTGGGCGTCTATTCTTTAGTTGCATACCAGGCATGTCTGTGCTGGTGTGTTTTTAGATTATGAGATGTTAACGAGATTTATAAGACAACCTTATGTTGATAGATCAGAGACGTATGAAATATGTCTTTGTGTATTTTTTATAATCATCTCATAAATTAGTTTATTGGGTACATCATTATATGCTCTAAATGTGCATATTTATCACGTATTATTATTATTTGATCAATATTTATGAATTTGACCCTTTGTAAACACCTAATATATCAATGTACATTACTAGAATGAGTATTTCTGGCATGATTTGAGTGTTCGAGTACTGTATTGTAGCTTATTTGTATTAAGAATTTCAATAACTTTTAGCTTTCATTACTTATTTTAATGAATGTACACAAAAATTTGAATCACTGTATAATAATTTGCCTTTCATAGACAGTTTTATCCTGCTTAAAGATATATATCTGAATTTGTTGGTATACAAAATCTGGTTGGAAGTCTCAAGTTGGAAGTACTGAAGATTCCAAAGTTCAACTTGATTTTCCTCAAAATTGATTGTTTATTAAGCCAAGTGCTTCGCCGTAAGGTATGAAAGGAACTAATGGATAGATCGAAATCAAAGTTAGTAGTAATACTCTTTGATACACTGCTTTCAATATGAATGAAGGGATTTTGAATCGAATGTTCAGAAAAAATTTTACATTATGAAATGTGTAAAGTCCAAACTTGAGAATTAAAATGATAACATTGAAGTAGCTGCTAAATGTTGTGTCTTTGCAAATGACCTCAAAATATACTGCGCAGGAAATATTTCATATTAAAGGCAACTGTACATTGTATAATTATATCGATATAAAGTGCACACAAAACATTAATTACAGCTATTCTCAATAACTTGAACCAAACTTGGAATATAAGCTGAAATCTGATCTAGAACTTCTTGTATTTCTATAACTATTATGTAACTAATACTATTTAACTAATAATGCAAATTGTAAACAATATAAAACTATAATTGCTAGTCAATGTGACAACTTCCTAGTTGTTGCATCGACTTGCTTAGTTAAACTAAATTGAAACTTACTGACCCTAATTAAAATCTAATAATCGAGCAATTATACCATTTTTAGTCCATATCATTACAATAACTTAGTAAGCGACTAAATTATCTATGTAGAAAACGATAAAAATATTTAATAATTTGCCAGAAGAGCTTAAGAACATTGAGACATTGGATAAAAAAGGGAAGTGATAAAATGTATCTTACAAAAATTGAAAAATTTAAATCAAAGGCATATATGCTTGCCTGCTATGGACATGTAAATGATATGATAAATGCCGAAAAATGGTCAAAAAAGTGTTTCTTCGAATTAGTTATTTAGCAGGTAGTGTAGCTGGTTTGTTTCTTAATTCTACATTTCAGAATATATAATATATTTATGCTAATGAAGAAGTGTCTAGAAAATTAATGGATTTTGTTCGAGCGTGCTATTTGAAATCATAATAAGTTTTGAATTTAAAGTTACATTTCATTAATTTACATATAAAGTACTCGAGCATTTTCAGGACGAAAATTCCGAGAGATTATTAGCACATTATTATGTCGAAGAGTCAATTACAATATGCTACATGTTCATTGCATAATGAAGCTAACTGAAATAGTAATCAATTTTTCAATGTCTGCAGCATCGACTTGCCTTATTTGAACTCTTGCAGGGTTTATGTAGGAAATATATTGATAATCAATACAATGAAAAATGAGCGAATACGTCGTCGGCTTTAAATCTATGATAACCGTACTGTATGTATCTTCGGCGATCGTAATTTGTTATAAGAGCGGTTATATTGAAATTCAAGGTAAGTCCAAGTAACATTCGAATATTCAAAAATTCCTTTTACACGTATTATATGCGACATGATCTCTCGCAGTCGATTGCAAACGTGCGAATTTCAATAACCTAAAACGTATCTGCGTATGTATAATAATATATGATATGCTGCAGTTGATATCGTAAAATGTATTATCGAGAAAAGACAGCACTTCGACGTAGTAGTTTCAATGTCCGAATCGAATTCAAAGTTTCAATAATGCTTCAAGCTTAATTAGCAAGATATTACAGATAATTTGATTTTAAAGTTAACCTTGTTCTTAAAATTCGAAAACATTATCTAATAATAAGCTCTTCTGCAAGCTTATTTTCCAATATTTTGTGATACTATTAAACATTTTTTAATATACTTGTAATGAGTGGATTAATATATATATAGTTGTAACACTACACAGTATACACAACACTTAGTACTGATGGAACGACATTCGAAAAAATGTGATTTTAATGCGGCAGCGACTCGGCGTAGAAGGAGATCGAAATAGAGACTGCGCTCGATGTGTATTGTAGCCCAGTATTTAAGGGTTTGGCAAAGACAGGTTTTTGAGGAAAGAGAGAAGGGGTGTTGGTTACTCAATGAATACTACATTCCATTAAGGGAAGGGAAAAGTCAAGTGTCATTTTGGGTATTGGACTATGGATACTAGGGATTAAGATTAGACTGCTTTCAATGTTTCCTCAGTACTAAGATTGAACATAAGAAATGATATAATATAATGTATGTATATGAGATAGCAAATGACAATTTGATAGACATAGAGAGCACCGTCTGGTGCGTACATTACATACTTTAAGAAAAAAAGTTGTACGTTTCAACATTTTTTGTAAGAGATATTTACAGTTTAAGGAGGGAGTAATGTACACTCAAGCTAAAAAGAAACGCGAATATAATACAGTCCCTTCAAACGATGAGTGCTTTTTTCTTTTATCGTTTTTGTTTTTCATCTAAAATATATCAGCGCCGCACAATAAGGCAACGAGGCAACCACGCGTAATGAAAACATTGTTCTCTGCGTATATAAACACATATATACTTAGGACGCTGAGCGGCTGAGCGCATAAGCGCATTGCACTCTAAGAAATACATAGAGAATTTCAAATACAAGGTTAGAGTTAGTGACGGAGAGCCGAGAGAGGGGATAAGGTATGTATGTACCCGTATACATATACGGGTATGTACATGTACGTAACATGTTACATGAACATGTAGCGATGTAGCAAGTCTCTACCCATACATGTCATATATATAGTGTATAAATTGTGCTTTATCTACAATGCATGTAATCTGTAATAACCAAAATATTTTATCGAGAAACAAAATGAAAAAGAGATAACTCGTGACGGACGCATGACGCTGGCTCGAGACAGTTTCAATGACGGGTTCATGGGTCATTCTTGATCCGTTATTCCGTCAAAGAACACAGATCACGGAATATGCGCGCAAGCGGCGACATTTTAAATGGATAAATTATTTCATATAAAAGGACGAAATGTGAAAAATAAGTAAACATTTTAGGAAACACAAGTATTTATTTGTCAATCATTTTCAATTGCGCTTAATTTGTCTTTATAATAAGAGTTTGATAAAAAAATTTGTTACGAAAAAGATTCAATGAATATCGTTAGAATTATTAGAAAAAAGATGATTTGAAGTGACGATTTGAAACTCGTCATTGAAAGGTCACAACTTTTATTCATCGTCGAAAGTCGAAAGTCGAAAAGTCGAAAAGTCGAAAATATATATAACACAGTATAAAGTATAGGCGTATAGATATAATAGTCAGCAGGTCTCGGGTCTCCTGATCACGACATACTAAACTCTACGACTCCGAGGAGTCGAGGAGAGCGGAAAACCTTCTGTCTCTCTCGGTTCCATGACTTCCATGCACATGTGTGAGCTGCGGCTCTTCCCCTCCCCACCTCCCCTAGTTTCCCCCTTGTTCTCTCTGCTCACTCTCCCACACAGCGCACAACTTGTACACAGTACACTGCTCGACATCAACAGCAGTAGGCAGGAGGTAGCGGCTCTGCTCTCAAATTAAATCGTTTTATACTATATAGCTATATATATACCATAAGTACAAGAGAGTATACAGTATTACACTGCGCGACTGCTGCAGTACACAGCAGTACGACACTCGCTGTCTTTGCATGTGTGCATAATACAGAAGGAGCGAAAGAGAAAGACAGAGAAAAAGAGACTTCTCACGCGAGGGAGTCGCGACTGACGACTCTTGGCGCAGCGGAGATGATAATGCGGTGCGAGTGCGCGAGTGCCTAGTTTATAAGTTTACAAGTTACATTTTTTGAGTAGTATAGCTGCGGCAGCAGAGGATATGCAGCTAAAGCGGTATACGGCGGCTGCAGCAGCGGACCGTCCGCGTCGAGCACCGCCAGGACGGCCAAGAAGGCACTAGAGACATCGGGTCCGTTTGTGCGAGCTTCTTTCTTTCATCCTTTCGTCTATAGCTCCTCTACTGCCGTAACGAGAGAAACAATTCGAATAAGTGCAGCCCGAGGATACTTACAAGGTTCGTTTGCACCTCTATAAATCTGGGAAATAATTTAAAAAATGATTATGATTCAAAGTGCGTGTGTGTGTGTGTGTGAGAGAGAGAGAGAGAGAGAGAATGAAGGAGTGAGCGAGATGTCTGCTGGAAAGAGAGAGGAATGCGCGTATATAGACGTACCCGTGTGCAGTTTGCTATGTGTGAGTGCGTTGCTACACGAACACGTTACACGAGCGACTATATAGTATATTGTATATAGCCATAGTCCATACCCGTACACTCGTACTCTAAACTTCTACTCTCTTTCTCTCTGGCCCCTTTTAAGCTAGAGCCTGTGCGTAGTATAGGATATACATATAGCTATTACTGCTGGTCGGATAAATTTTCGGGGTTGATTGGGGATCTTCAGGTACGCAGTTACGTAAGTAGCATGGCACTTTTTTCTTCGAGCTGTTTTAACCCCTTATGGCTTGTTGTTCGATTTGCAAACCAATATTTGAGTAGTATCGTGTATGTAGTTGCGTGAATGCGATAGCGTGAAAGAAAATGAGATATAGAGAGGGAGACGGCATCTAGATGCAGACCTTTTCACGCTGGGCGTGTGCTACGATATATTACGCTCTCCGGGCGCATATATACGTACTCTATATACATTACCTAGTCGTCGCTACCGTCGCTGTGTTTCTATGTCGTGTCGGCTGTATCGGGTCGGATAGTCGAGGACCGGACTCCGAAAAAACGACTTTTAAGCTATCCAGCTATCAGCCCCCGCGCGCGCAACCAACCAAGTCACCCAGATTCAAGACGTGAACAATCTTCGCTGGCGCTATCGGCAGCGCGCAGCGATGCAAATTTCTTTCGAGGACGTCATTGCGACTCTGACTGTGACTACTCTTTTATTCTACAGTCCGGAGGTGCGTATTTCTACTTGTTCTTCGGTCTCTCTGCGCGTTATACCTCTGCCTATGTTAAAATGAATGTGTCCAGGTTGAGTTGCGAAACAATTCTTTTGGGAGTCGCAACGCATTATTCAATGCTAATCTATGCCGCCCTATCTCGCGAGACGCCTTTTCCGTATGTACCTATACCATCTCTCTCTTCCCCTCGTATATACCATCTGCGATTGTGTGCCCGTTGGCCCGTTCTCTCCGACTCTCTCTCTCTCTCTCTCTCTCTCTCTCTCTCTCTCTCGCACAGTCGCACTCCACACACACACACACACACACACACAGACTATCTAACACAGCAATTCCCACAAGAGCAGAAGCGAGAGAGCGACTAGAGTAGCGTGTGTATTGTATACGTACATGTACTCTATTTTCGTCGTCGCCTCGGCGGCGACGGTTCTCCATTCTCGACCATCGTTCTCTTTCTCTCTCTGTCTTGCATATGTCTCTGGCATATGTACGCATACATACTTTTTATTTACAACACGAGCCTTTGTAGTGTCCCTTACGTAAGAAACAGCCATTTCCCAGGGGACGAGGTAATCAGCAATGATCTGCCTCCGCGAGCTCGCGAGAAAAGATGTAGGAGTGGAGACCAGCCAGTTTTTCACGAAGAGAGTGACGACGACGCACGAAAATTAGGAGAGCCGGGAGTTTGGCTTTGGCCTTGGCTTCTCTTTCTCTTCAGACTCCGCAAGCCGCATTTATTTATATAAGTCTGTTCTTGGAGGTAGCAAGACTAAACTCACTCTTTCCTTCTCTCTCTCACTCTCTCTCTCCCTCTCTTACTCTCTCTCTCTCTCTCTCTCTCTCTCTCTCTCTCTCTTTCTCTCTCTCTTTCTCTCTCTTTCTCTCTCTCTCTCTCTCTGACTCTAACTCTTAGTTCTTCTGCGTGTCTGGGTTTCAAAACCAGGCTCAAACTACTTGGAGAGGATTCCTCTTGGCACAATTTGGCAGGATAGGTTGAGTGCTACTGCTTAAGGTGAATGAATTTCTGTGTGCATGTATGGGACTGGCTTTTCTTTCTGCAAGGAATGTCTGATGTGCTGAGTATGGAATTTGGGACATTGGAGTTCTGCATTTGTAGCAGTTACAAATATAGTGGCCAAGGGTTGTCTTGGATTTTATTACCAGCCTAATTTTAAACAGATATACAGAATACGTTCTTCTTTTCAACAACTACATTATGAAGCATCTTTGAGAGTTGTTCGTATTGAAATATATTATGCCATAAGCAATAACACTTTATTTAATCGGATTATTTGAGTTTGAAATCTCATATTCATAAGATATTGAACCAATATAGTTGTAGATACAATTTAATCATATGCAATAAAAAATCAGGTTTATCATAGACCTAACTAAAACCATAATGATAAAATGTGAACTTAAAATTTCTACTCAAGCTATAAAAAGAATTTATGACAATATACATTAAGTTCATTATTAATGGTCTCTTCCAAGTTATTCAGTTCCAAATTCTTTTCTTGATCTTCCTAAGGAAAAATGGTACAACAAAGAATTATTTAAATGTTATATTTTTAAGACTACTGTGAATTCTATTTTTATTAGAATCATTCCAAAGTTACAAATCATCTCAATAATTTGGAGTAGTTATTAAAAGTAGCACTTTATCAGAGAAATGATAACCTTCTCATGAATTATTGAAAATTCCTCCCAGGTTTTCACAATCATTATTATGGTAACAAGAGAAACCGTTATAATTTTAAAATTTGAATGATTTTGTGTGTGGTATAAAAATAAGTCTTCTTGTACATTGAAAATTTCATAAAAAATTGAGTTACATTATAGTATAAATGATGACCATAATGTCTAATAATCATTAGTGGTTAATATGTATATATTGTTTTTTGGTTTTAGTATAGTCATAACTCAGTAATGTGGTGGAATTCTAGAAAATTTAAAAATATTTATAAATATGACGGAAGTATCATCGAAAGAACGTGTTGAGGGATTACCCAATGCACCAGCAATCATGGCAGATGCACTGTATCATTACGGCCATCCTCCTCCTGATATCATGCCTAAAGGGCTGACAATTAATGGTAATTTTGTTTAATATAATTTAAATAATAATAAACAATAAAGCAGACTTGATAATTCAAGTTGGTATTGTAGGCGTAGGGGCCAGGTTACGCCAATTAGAGGCCCTGTTTGTTGGTGGTCCCGTACAGGGCGGAAGAATGGGCCACAGTTTCTCTATTGAAACACTGATTGACATTTTGTTAGTTTTATACGATGAGTGCTGCAATTCTTCTTTAAGACGTGAAAAGACTGTCTCTGATTTTATCGAGTTTGGTAAGTTTTTGTATCATTTTTACCAAGAACGTTTATTATTTAGCTAATTTTTAGTTGAAACTCAGAGTATCTAAATACATTTTTCTATTAATTTACAGTGAAGCCTGTTGCAACTTGTATAAAAAGTCTGCAGTTAGCTCGCGAAGATTTCGAAATTGTTAAAGTTATCGGGCGAGGTGCGTTTGGTGAGGTATGTGTGGTGAGGATGCGTGGTTCAGATAAAGTCTTTGCTATGAAAATTCTGAACAAGTGGGAAATGTTAAAACGTGCCGAAACAGCTTGCTTTAGGGAGGAACGCGATGTATTGGTTTATGGTGACAGAAGGTGGATAACGAACCTTCACTATGCCTTTCAAGATGACAATAATCTGGTAAGTTGATTTATTATCGCATCAACAATTAAATATAGCCATTAAATGATAACTACTCTAAATGAAATAAATAACATCCCCAAAAGTTATCATTCATTGGCTGCTTTTATTCAACTATATAGTTTTGTATATAAATAGATGAAATAGAAGAATTCATCTAGTATTAGCACGATGATTTCATCAGTATATTTTTAAACTGCTTTGTTATTCTTGGTTTTAAAAATTTGGAAAACAGGAAATAGATACAGAGCATAATTTTTTATTGTTTATAAAATAGAAATTTAATTATTAAAAAGTATTCATACATTTTATTAATGATACATTAACAACATCTTACAAATTATTATACTTTTTCTCTAACAATATTCAATTTTTTTTATAGTACCTGGTCATGGATTACTATTGTGGTGGTGACTTGTTAACTTTACTCAGCAAGTTCGAGGATAGGCTTCCAGAAGATATGGCTCGTTTTTACATAGCAGAGATGGTGCTTGCAATTGGGTCTATACACGATTTACGATATGTACACAGGGACATAAAGCCTGACAATGTTCTATTAGATGCTAATGGACATATACGTTTAGCAGATTTTGGATCTTGCCTTCGATTATTTGAAGATGGTACTGTGCAAAGTAATGTGGCCGTTGGTACTCCAGACTATATCTCTCCTGAAATCCTCAGAGTAAGTTCAAATTTACTTTAACATGCAGCATATTAAATTTATGATCGATATCTATTTGATTAGCCAACTATTTTAATGCTTTTTTGCTTTTTTTTAAAGGCAATGGAAGATGGTCAAGGAAGATACGGGCCAGAATGTGATTGGTGGTCTTTAGGAGTTTGTATGTATGAAATGCTTTATGGTGAAACACCGTTTTATGCTGAATCTCTAGTCGAAACATATGGAAAAATTATGAATCATAAGGTAAAGAATGTTTGTGCATTAACATTGTGTCTCCTTAAAATTTATCCTAATTGCTTATAAATTTTTCATAGAATTGCTTTGATTTCCCTACTGATGAAATTTATGACGTTTCCGAAGAGGCTAAGGATCTCATGCGAAAATTAATCTGCAGTTCAGAATTTAGATTAGGACAAAATGGAATTGAAGATTTTAAGGTGAATTTTTATATTTTATTCGACAAATTATAGAACTAAATAACTTTGTATTGCGTTATTGATATGAGTATATTTTGGTAGAAACATCCATGGTTCGAAGGAGTAAATTGGGACACTATAAGGGATAGCACCGCACCCTACATTCCCGAGGTTTCTTCACCAACTGATACATCTAATTTCGATGTAGATGATACGGATGTTCGCAGTTCAGATGCAGTACCGCCTGCAGCTAATTCCGCCTTTTCTGCTTTACATCTGCCCTTTGTCGGATTTAGTTTTACTCAAGGAAGGTTTGTTAAAAAAATATATGAAATATATTTCATATTTTCATATTTCATATTTTCAAAAATAGAAATCATGTCATTTTTGAACAATCGTAATTTGCTTTGCAGTTGTATATCGGATCTAAGTACCTTACCAAGTTATTCTCAAAGAGATAAAAATTTAAAAATGCTCGAGGAAGAGAATGCGCAGTTGGCACAAACAGTTGCCGAATTAAAAAATCAGGTCAGCGCCAGTCATACATCACCAACCGTATCTCCAGACTCAAATAATGCAACAAGAAAACTTCAAGATGAAATTAATACGCTTACCAAAAGAAATGGTGGTATGTACTGTGTTCATTTACTTTTATGTATCTTTAAAGTAAAGTATGTCCTATAAACTTACTATTAAGTAACTGAAATTTGTTTTATTAATATAAATTTTAATTTTAATTATTAGAATTAGAATCCCAACTAAAATCTTTGGAAGTTCCTCGAGAATTGCGTGCAATAGACAGTGGTGATTTATCAAAAATACGCGACCTTGAAAAATTAGTACGTTCTCTTCGTTCTGAAAAAGATGAGGCAGTAAAGGACAAGCAAGATGCCCTAGAAAGGTTTAAGCTTCAAGATAAAGAACTAAAAGATGCTCTTGCACAAAGAAAATTGGGTATTTATATTTTCATTTGCAAAAAAACTTTATAAAAAATACTATTGCATTCTGAAATAATAACTGTTCTTTTTTTCAAAACAGCTATGGAAGAATATACGGAGGTAACAGATAAATTGTCGGAATTACGCCAACAGAAACAAAAATTGTCGCGGCAAGTGCGGGACAAGGAAGAGGAACTTGAAGTAGTAATGCAGAAGGTAGACAGCTTGCGCCACGATATACGTAAAGCTGAAAAACTAAGGCGGGAATTAGAGGGGCGAATAGAAGAGGCGATGGCTGAAACGAGTAAAGAGCGTAAATTGCGTGAGCGGAGCGAGGAGTACTGTAAACAAATGCAAGAAGAGACGGAAAAAATCAGGCAGCGTTCTATAGGCAACGATACCAGTGCGAATCATGCTCTTGCTACGCAAGAAATCAATAGACTCAAAGCGGAGGTTGAAAAGCTTGAAGTCCAATACAATGAGAATCTCAATCAACAACAGAGCAGGTTAATATCATTCTTCTGATTGATAAAAAAATATATACGACGGTTCTAGTTTTAATGGTAACCATTTATAATCTGCCTTACAGATACAATTTAGAATTACGTAGTTTGCAAGAACAACTGCACGAAGCAGAAACGCGACGAGAATTATTCGAGAGGGAAGTGCAATTGACGAAAGAGAAACTGGAAAACGCACGATTGGAGAATATCACGGATAGTGAGGAAACAATAAATGAACTTAGTCGCAGGTATGAACGAGAGAAGATGATGCTCGTAGAGGAGAACAAAAAACTGATGCTAGAGCTTGGTTCAGTGACGGATAGCGTGAATCGAATACAAAGTGAACGAAGACAGCTAGAGGATGAATATGAAGAGTTAAGAAATAAAAAGGAAGCGATCGCACAGTGGGAAGCACAGATTACGGAAATTATTCAATGGGTTTCCGACGAGAAAGACGCGAGAGGCTATCTACAGGTAAAATTTACTTATTTTATATAAGTATTATTTAGAAATGTAATTTGCATGTGTTATTAGCATCATATTAATATGTAAGTTTAGATAATAAATTTTAATAATTTATTAATAAAATGAATACAAACATTGATTATAAACCATCTACTTATAAACCATGTTATAAATAATTTTTAGTGAGAAAATAATAATAAGAGTATAGAATTTTCTATGATCTAGGAATTTATACTGATTTTTTACTTTTGTAGGCGTTAGCGACAAAAATGACAGAAGAACTTGAATTCCTAAAGCACTCCGGAGGTGCTGGTGGTGTTGGTAGTGGTTCAACTATTACTGACAAGAACTGGCGTAATCGTCGATCGCAGAAACTAGATAAAATGGAACTACTTAATCTGCAGAGTTCGCTACAAAGTGAAATTCAAGCTAAACAACAAATATCTGAGGAACTAACTAAGACTCGTTCAGATCTCATAGCAGCACAAAAGTATATTACATTTTTACTGATTAATTAAGTGTATAAGTAAATTAAGTTATTTTATAATAAAAATTTACTCTTCATTATTTAATTTCTCAGAGAACTGCGAGACTTCTCACAACGCCTGGATTCTATGTCACACGAAATGAAGCGCAAGGAAATACAAATAAAAGATCTGCAAAGCCGCTTAGATTCCGGCGACGGCTGTAAGTACCCACCAATTGACAGTAGTAGCAGCGATGAAACTCCTTCAATCGTAGTACAACCCCAATCATACGGAAAGTTCATATCCATAGTAGTTATACAGGCTGCAATTATTCATGCTGTATTTGTAGTATGTAAACACTTTAACTTGTGTCATGGGTTGTTTAGAAAATGACTGTAGTTACTCGTTGGATTTTATCTTTTCACGTTTTATTTATTTTTTTTTAACTCGCACAAAAACGATCATTGAAATGACAATTGTTTATGTATATTCGTTGATGGGCATTGATCCATTGCCATGATCTATGACCGTCAAATTCTAAATTAAGGCGAAAAATATGGATTTTATACTTGCTATTTTTTTATCTGTATGTGTAGTAGTTTGAGTGACACGTATACGCATTTTATTATACACGGAGAATACACTTGTTCTTCCGCACCGTTACATCATACATTGTATGCGCTTAAGGGGATGTATAAGTTTTATCTTCGTATAGTACACTGCATTTTGAACATCGTAGAAGTATCATTTAATAATTGTTTGCTCCTGACGGGTTTTCACTCATTTTTTTTTATTTTTTATACTAATATTAAATTATTTGTATATATTAATTTAGTAATTTATTATAGTTCTAGTACATTTTTAACTTCTGCATCCCTTTAGTATATTTTCTTCTCATTAGTTTTTTGTTAAATTTATTTTTTTTTATTTTTTAATTTTTATTTAAATGCCATCACAAAATCGCGCATGTGTAAAGTTTTACTGCTTATACTGTCTGTGATAAATTGGACGTCTGAATTAATAAAAATTCTTTTATAAAAATCTTTTACTCAAATTTTTCTAGCAATTTATGAAGAATGAGTTTGTAGGTACTAAGTTGACTACGTTAAGTATGTTAAATTAATAGTCACTTAGAGTCGTGCTCTTAAATTAAGTACACGTTTCTTTCTTCTGTTCAACATATTTAAAATTATTTTGAATACGACGAACAAAAATTGAACGTTGATTTATAGGGTCGAGCATGTACATTTAGAGATGGACGACGATGACATGCCAAACATCACGAAATTCCGCAATAATTGTTTAATGAATGCATACGTTACAAACGATGGGAACTACAGATGATTCGAGAGACGTATGTGACGTTGCAAAGAGAGACAATGAAAATTATTTGCATTTTGATCTTGGGAAAATATCTCTGAATTTTGCACTTTACATTAATTATTAAAACAGTTTATTCGCAATGTTGAGTTATGTATTAACATACAGAGACATTTTCGTACAGGGAAATTTAACAAGCTTGGTTGGTGTAATGGCCTTTGAAGCATAAAGTTGCAAACATAACTCCAGCAGGATTATATACTTACCATTCTAAAATTGTCTGATTACAGCGCTATAAGTAATATAGTAATATCATCATACTAAAATATGAAAATGAAAACTTTACATGCCCTTTACAATTTCAAAACTACTACATTTTCCATCTAAATGTTTTTGATCGTTATACAAATATTCATATACACACATAAAAACAGTTTCTCTTGCTAGAATGATTACGTGTGCAAATCGAACAGTGGCACGAATCTTTTATAATATTTTCATCACACGAATTCTTACAATCATCATTCATTGCAGCTTTTATCATTCGACGATTATTAATGAATGAATGGCGAACTCGCAGCAAATGGAGGCGTGAAATCTATGAAAAATTCAACATTATGTTTAAAACACGAACGTGTAAATGCTCGCTTTCACACCTCCTATTGACTCGCTGATAATAAGCGAAAATAATGGCTTGCGGTTGACAAGTAAAAAATCCATTGATCAACGTACATTATGACCATAAATTAAACATAAAAAAAACTGGAAATCATCGTAGAAAGGAAAAAAGTCTTTCACCAACAAGTAGAGTCACAGGACGAGATAATTTACACACCCACGATGGGGATCGTTTCGCAAAGTAGGAGCAAAAAGAATGTAGGAAAAAACTAGACCACATCTGAGAGAGAATCTGAATAAACAAATGTCCGGTTTTGCGATGTGCAATTCTGTATTTCTAGACTGCAAAGTGCCTCTGTTTATTGGCGTAACGAGCTGCGTCTGGGGCCTCTTGTTGCTCATCATCAAACTGTATTTGTGACAGCCGGCCAGTTGCAGCGGCTGCGGCCTCGACGCCTGGTGGCTGCGCCCCTCGTCGCTGATGCCGTCGAGCCCCGGCGAGTCATCGTCGTCCAGGGCCGAGCCCCAACAGTAATGCGTCTCCGACCCGTCGCCACTGCCGCCGTCAACTCCGCCGCTAGTTTAACATTGACCTGCACCGGTGACGGGGCCGGCCGCGTCACGTCGCCCGGTAATTCAGTCGAGATGCAACCGCTTTGATATTCCGATCGCATTTACTTTTTTTTTCTTACACCCGAATAGTGGCTTTCGCTCGGATCCCGATTGAATGTCAGGCTATACAAAGCAAACGAGTTGCCTGTTCGCGTCGCGGTGCAGGTCGGATCTTATCGGAGAGTAACGCGCTGCGATACTTTCCGTTGACCATCCTCATTGCTTGCCCTTGCAAGCAATGAGCTTTTTCATCAGTCTGACATTCGACGAGACCATTTTCTAGAGACGGAAAAACGAAAGCCGCACCTATACGACAGCGCTATGTTTTCAGTATGTATCTACGCTGGACAAACGATGACGTTAAGATTCGATGAATTTCCTCCAGATACGATCGCTTCTTTCGGAAATTTCGATCTTTATGAAAATACCCTTGATTTGACCAGTACCCTTGTTGCGTGCAACCAAACTGAGAGGTGTGAACTACTTATGTTTTGAAAGTGTGCCCTTTTAGCCTGTTAATTATATCGATATTGAAATTAACGTTTGTGATGTGTGGTTTGTATTGCGGTTGTATTTGTGTGTTGATTGTGTGAATTGTGCATGCCTTTTTCATCAAACTTAAGACTTTCGGGATTAGAGCCCATGTAAAGTAACATAAAGATGTTACTATGTTACTATGTACTTTCAAGTACATCCGACTCTTAAACACATCAGTATTATACACAGTCGCGAGTATAAGAAGCGTCCACTGAAACATAGCTCTGTTAAGTTTGAAGTTTATTTGAACCCATGAGTGACGAGATTACTGCGATTATTGCGTAACGCTTTTAGCGCCGAAAACGCAAGCCATGATTGTGACGGCGTGTGCAGAGAATGTAGCGAAACTCCCCGAGACGCGGGAACTCGAGTTTTCTCAGAGTTTCGAACTTTTTGCATTGTGATGCATCTTGACTGCTCTCCTTTATTCACAGAGTCTTCGTTTTTCATACTGGCGAGTTCGTTCGCACCGACTCGACAGCGTATCAGTCTTGTCTTTTTCTTGTCTTGTACTCAAAGCTTCACGATACGCCGTTCTAGCCGATAGGACCGAACTCCCGTGAACAAAGTTCATTTCAATTTATTCTCTGACATGTGTACAGTACCGGTGGTTTTCTAGGCATCCTGCATATTTGCAGTGTATCGATACTCCATTGATATTAGAGATATGATAGAAAAACAAGTACCCTAGCATTTGTTGAAAGCTCGCCAAAGTGTTATTGCCCCAAAATGCCTTTCGTCATTTTTTATCCTTTGTACATGATAAATTTCTCTTTAACGCAGCATTCAATTATAATAATGTTTATAAAAATAATAATAATAATCACAATCATAATAATCATAGTAATCATAGTAATCATAGTAATCATAGTAATCATAGTAATCATAGTAATCATAATAATCATAATAATCACAGTGATCATGATAATAATGTTAAAGATGAAGATAATAATAATAATAATACAAAGATTTTTTGCCGTAAACACCGTGCTAAAGTTTGCCGATGTATGTAAATTTGCATGATAACTGATACTGGTACTGATCAAGTGGTGCACTCGTTTGCTTTGGTCGTTGCAGTTCTGGAAAGGCCGACCTCGCAGATGTCGTATTTGGAGCACTTCCTGAAGGAGACGGCAGGAAACGCGCGCCACGGTAGCGTCGACAGCGTCGAAGGCGACATCGAAGACAATCGAGCTCCAAGTATCGCTAGCAGCAAGAGCAACCTATCCGAACTCAGTATCGTAAGTTGAATTGAAAAAATGACAATTTTCGCTCTAAATTAATAATATAAAACTGCTTTAGGATCCAACCTCTCCATTGTCCCACGAGCTGTTGAACAAATCCTCTGCGATATCCCAAGGCCACACTAATTTACAGCCAAAGCCAAAGTCACATCAATTCTTGGTGCGAACTTTCACCAATCCGACAAAGTGCAATCACTGTACGTCTCTCATGGTTGGCGTCATCAGGCAGGGCTTTGTTTGCGAAGTCTGTGGATTTGCTTGCCACGTTCAATGCTGCGATAAGGTGCCCTCGGTCTGCCCAGTTCCTCATGATCAAAGTATACGATACTTCATATGTTTTGCTTTGTTAAAAAATGACAAGTACGACATAAAACCGTATGTTCTTTTCCAGCTAAACGGCCACTGGGCATTGATCCAACTAGGGGCATTGGAACGGCTTACGAGGGTTACGTTAAGGTTCCGAAGATGGGCGGCGTAAAGAAGGGCTGGGTACGCCAGTTCGTCGTCGTCTGCGATTTCAAATTGTTCCTTTACGATCTATCGGATCGCAATGCTATGCCCTCGGTCTATGTCTCTCAAGTCCTCGACATGCGGGATGAGGAGTTCAGCGTTAGTTCAGTACGCGATTCCGACGTCATACATGCTACCAAGAAGGATATTCCCTGTATATTTAGGGTGAGTACAACTATTCTCTTTTCTCTTACACTCGGAAACATCACTCGAGAAGTCATGTTTCCAAAAGAAGAAGACTTCGCGATGTTCATGAGAAAAAAATGAGTAAAAAAACTTCACGAGTAACACTCGCAGAATCTATCTTCTTTTGTTTATTAATTATTTGACTAAGCTACAAAACAACAACAATGGCAAGAGCAACAACAACAGCAACAACCACAAATAACGCTGCAATCGAGACTATTTATATTTATATTGTCTCATCTAAATAATCAAAAACAGACGATAAGAGCAATAAATATTACTTTTGTCTCACCTCCGAATATCCAATTAATTCTGTTAATTAACACTTTAGGGTACACTACACAAAATATCAAATTTTGTTATCGTTACTGATGCACTGAGTTACATTGTATTAGTGTAGTTTGCCTTTAAAAAACCTGCCCTCATAAATTATGTTTGTATACTAGATAACAACATCTTTGTTGGAACCACCTGGTTTGCGGAATCACACGTTAATGCTTGCCGATACCGAGAGTGAAAAAGCTAAATGGGTAGTGGCCTTGAGCGAACTCCATCGGATTTTGAAAAGGAATAATCTCCCTAATACTACAGTATGATATCTTAATTATCTTACACGTTTTTAATACCATGTTTAATATGTTATTAAATAAAAATAGCAGAACAAGTATCATTAATTCTATTGAAATTATTAACTATGAACATTTTTTCCGCCAAAGATATTCCGAGCGAAAGAATTGTTAGATAACACGTCAACACTTATCGTCATAAAAAACGTGCTGTCTGGGGCAATTATCGATCCAGATCGTCTAGTCATTGGCACAGAAGAAGGCCTATATTGTTTAGATTTAGATCGAAATGGTAAGAGTATATATATATAATTATTGGTGTGAATTTATAAATGATATTTTGTTGAAAAGAATTCTTACTAATAAGAATGAAACGATTACAGAAATTGCGAGGGTTGGCGAGGGTAAGAAAATTCATTTATTAGAGTACGTGACGGAGGAACAATTGATAGTTGTACTTAGCGGAAAACAGCGACATGTACGCTTGGTGCCGGTGCGAGCGTTAGATGGCGATGAGGTCGAGTGGATCAAAGTTGCTGAGACCAAAGGCTGCATTACGCTTACAACTGGTGTTATGCGTCGGAACCCCTTGACTTATTGCCTCTGTGTGGCCATTAAAAAACAGGTTATTTTTCTCTACCACTTTCCCATCAGCCTTACATGCTTGTGTCTCGACACTTGTTTTATTTTATATTGCTTGACTTTTTACAGAATGCTTCTCAAGTCATCATATACGAAATAACGCGTACAAAAGCACGACATAAACGCGTACGCGAGCTCATGCTTCCTTGTCATGCACAAACATTACAGGTTTTGGCAGAAGGACGTCTCTGCGTTGGATACCCTTCGGGATTTTCGATATACAGTATTTTAGGCGACCATCACCCTATTTGTAAGTGTCTTCTATATTTTTCTATGTGCAACAGTAGTACTAAATTGGCTTTCTTCTTCTCTTTTGACATTCAGCCTTGGTTCACCCAGAAAACGCACTCTTGAATCTATTGACATTCAATGCTTTGGACGCATTTAGATGCATTGAACTACAAAGCGGAGAATTCTTACTAGCATTTTACTCGTTAGCCGTGTATGTAGACAGCCAAGGTAGAAAGAGTCGAGACAGAGAAATTATGTATACAGCATATCCTACGGCAGTCAGTAAGTAGCACATAATTCACGAGGAATATGTTAAACAATACTCGTGCAACTGATTTTTATTTATTTACTCTTTTCTAATATGTCTTTTGCATTTGCAGGTTATTGCGAAGGTTATCTATTGGTTTATAGTGATACACACATCGACGTGTTTGATTGCCAGTCAGGTGATTGGCTGCAAACACTTAATGTCAAAAAAGCTAGACCTCTTAATACGTCAGGCTCACTTACGACCTGCATAATTAATGATATGCCTCATGTTATTTATTTAAGCAATTTACATCAACGTGAGTTCTTTAGTTCTTCGTGTAAAAATAAATTATCTTTTGTTAAAAATAACAATATATTAGAGTTGAAATTTCAATTGTTATGCAGGTGAATTATTGAACCTCGCTACGCTTGATTCGAGTGGTAGACCAATAACTAGAACGCGAAGGAAATTTTCACTGCGCGAAGGTAATCGCGCCATGCGACCAACAGATCGACGATCCAAAATGATATCAGCACCAACGAATTTCAATCATATTACTCACATGGGACCTGGAAACGGAATACAAGTAAGTATATTACACAATAAAATTAAATATTCATCACCTTTTATTAAGAATTATTAATGTATTAAGTGAATATTTTATCTGCTAGATACAACGATTACTAGATTTGCCAACGACCTTGGAAACAGCAGACCAACAACAATATTCTGGATCGCATTCGAGTGCCCATTTTCACAGTCAACAACAACAACAACAACGAGTATGTATAATAACGTAATATCCTCATTTATATAAACGAAATTTTATTACGTATGAACGTTAAATATTTTTTTCTATAAAATATAGGTTTATGGCTCAGCAGTACAACCTCCAAACAAGCCAGCACCACTGCCACCAAGACATCCGCCTTCGGATACTAGAAGATTAAGCTCACATATGACTAGAAATTCTGGTTTTTCGCCACACAATGGTAATTGTAATGTTAATAAAGTATCAGAAATCGATTTATACAACTGATTTGCAAAACGTGATTTTTGTTTTATATATTTATCTAGGCTCAACATCAGCCAGAAGAGGACCAGCACCCCCAAGACCAACAGCTACACCGCCATCGCTGCCTCGGTCTCCAGTAGACCAAGTTGATTCGGAATCACTACATTTAAGATCGCATACGCCTCATTCTCTTGGAAGTATTGCTTCTTTACAAGATAAGGTAACATTTTCTATTCATTAATAAAACGATTTTGATTATTTTCAATATTTATTTATGAATGAATGCACATAATTTTAAAATTTTAATTGTTTTTGTTATATATCTGCAGAAAATGAAATGAAAAACTAAAACTTGCAATCAATACGTTTAATTAACAGGAACATGTGTCCGGAGGTAGCCCGCGACACTCGATAGCCTCGAACAATAGCTCGAATCCATCGACACCACCCAGTCCTGCGCACGACCATGGATCATCGTCCTATGATTCTTAAAAGCGCAACCAGCCAACAACTGCACTATTTGCCTAAACAATGAACTTTTTCATACAGGCTGTCCGAAAAAATTCAAGAATAACAACACTCAGTTTACATTGACGAAGGAAATGCATGTACGCATAAATGTGTCAGTAAACACTGGAAGGTTTACTAAAAAAAATAATGAGATATTGATATCCGTGGTAACATTTTCTAAGAGGATGCCCTATATATAGCGTTATATAAATGATCTTTTACCCGAAAAGTTACCATAAGAATTTTTTGACCTTATATGTACAGTCTTGATACATATTTTTAATTAGATGAAAAAGTAAACTTGTAGTTGCGAATGTAATGAAGATTTTATTAGAATGCCTATCATAAATGTCAGTGTGTACGGTCACACTGACCTACACACAAACTTACATTGGAATTAGGCATGTATTGCTTGTACCATTTTTAAGCGTGCTGTTTTTCTATAACTTTTTAACAAGAGAACAACAAATTAAAATAATGAAAATGAGAGACTGCGTTCGCATAGAGTCGGACAAACAGTTTTGTAAATTTTTCTATCTCATTTCTGTTCACTAACCATGACACACATTATTATCTACATCAAGGTAAAAAAACAGAGAATGTAAAAAATGATATATATATATATATATATATATATATATATATATATATATATTCTAGACAATTACCTTACAAATTATTTTCTCTACTTTTTTAGTACATTACTAATATATACCAATTGGAGAAAAAAAATTAAGTTGAAAATTCATTTTAATAAAATAGTATTATTCTATATATATATTCAAAACTGAGCTTTAGATAATGAAAGTTGATTACAATGATCAGTTCTAATATTTTTTGACTCTGAATGTAAAATATAACAATTGTGAGAATATAAGTTTATTATATGGCTGGATGATGAATTGTATATAAGTTATATATTTAAAGTATGCGAAACGATGATGGGCGCAATCATTGTGTCGATAAAATTACCTTTACCTTCTTCTTCGAAATAATTTATTTTTTAATTTTTTCGCGTGCGTTCTGTACATGAATACGAGGTGTTTGACAAGTATTCGTCTGCGCATACCAATATGTGTGCTAAAGGGCAAAAATGTGGAAGGATCCCAGTCAAATTACTTAGCAATAAATTACATCTGTCACGAACAAATATAGTCTAAAACTTCTAAAGATGTATTTATTTAATGATAAGACGATAAAGAAAAATGATATATTACTTTCTCAAAGTATAAAGGAATATATAAATGTATTAAATTAATAAGAGAAGTGAAAATAAAATAATAGACAGAAATCAATCTGTAATGCGATGATACGTGTAAGAGAATTCAAAATCAATCACTGTATTGAGATATCATACACATGTCACAATTTTTATGTAACTGTATTAGTTAATTTACTCGGTGCAATTTTTATCGAAAGTTTACATTGACAATACACGAAACGAGAAACAAGAGATTTACTTTAATTATCTGTAGTTTTACCATTATTTTACGCGTTTTTCTTTTCATTTTTATTGAAAGGGATTAAAGGAAAATTCAAGTGATAGGATGCATCATTTTTTTTTATTATAG
The DNA here is from genome assembly GCA_018906985.1 of Apocrypta bakeri. Lineage (NCBI taxonomy): Eukaryota > Metazoa > Arthropoda > Insecta > Hymenoptera > Pteromalidae > Apocrypta > Apocrypta bakeri. The sequence goes on along the minus strand of JACCIA010000008.1, from coordinate 1,194,124 downwards.
TGTATGATTTTGTAATGATAAAAGAATAATCTAAATCCAATGTGCAAATATATTTTATAATGGACACAGGAATCTATAAAATAAATTGTTTCTGTAATTAATTAATTAAATTAATTTTTCGCTCGATAAGATAGCAAACATCAATGCAATAAATGAAATTGAGAAAGAATTGTCGAATAAACATTAAATTAGTTAAATAACTAAAGATATGCCTGTGTCCGACGGTAATTTTAAGTTTTTTAATTTTTCATAGAAAATGTGCCCTAATACATAATGCTTTGTATAATTTTTTTGATTGTATGCTTTTGCATACTAATCATTGGGGTGTTTATTATTCTTTATCGTGTAAATTATTATTATGAGTTTTGTACTATTTTTGTGTGCTCAAGAAGACAACATTGTGCAAATCATGCAGTTTTTAGTAGATCAAATAATACTGTGCAAATTTTACAATTTTAGATTTATCTATAATAGATATGCGATATAGTCATAATAGGAATTTAAAGATACAGTTGTAAAAGAGAATCATATGCAGTTCGAAAAACCATAATGAAAACTTAGAAAAAAATGTTATTGTATAATAAATCTATCAATCATCATCATGTCGCTACGCATAATACCGAAGGCAGATTAATAAAAGGATACAAGAAAATATTCTAGAATTATCATTGGTATATTATATGTATATGATCAAACCCGAAAATATTCAAAGTTCATGTTAATAAGTACTTATCCGGTAGGATTTGTGCTCCAATCCATCTTCCGTAATTGTTATTAAATGAGGGTTCTAAAATCAGTAATATTAAATGACTCAATATTTCGATGTAGATTTTTTGTCAATTTCACGCGTCAATTCATCATTTATTATTTTAGAATTGTAAAAATCAAAGCAATGTTTGTTATGATGTATAAAGGAGACTTTAAATTCGATATGTAAATAACCATTTTTAAAACATTTTTTCTTTCAATTTGAATATGCCAAATGCTTATTAAAAGAAGAAATTGTCGACTGAAAATAATACATTATTGTTTTTAGATCCCTTATTGCTGAATAGAGTGTGTCTAATCCTGTATACTTACGTATCAATGGATACGATGTTACAAAATACTTATAATAGTAATAAAAAAAATAATAATATTAATACGAATACTAATCATACTAATAATAATAATTTATGATTCACTGTAAAAACTACACTATCATATAATTATTGTAATAGTTCTAGTTTTGCGCCTTTCGAATACAATAAAGTCGCATGCAGATCTAATGAAATAAAAGAAATTGATGAAACTTACATTAGAATTAAAATATGTTTCTTGGTATATCGATTAAAATCAGCTTAATAATTTCTTCTTTTCTTTAGGGCTTATAGTACAGTAAAATAATTATGTACGCCTTACATAAGAACAAAAAGACTACTCTGCATTTTCTTTCATTTTAATGTAAATGTATACATAAAGCATTATATTAATAATTATGAAAATCATTGAAAAGCGGAAGCGTTTTTATTACCATTTGCAAAAATATTTATTGAATAAAAGAAATAATATATTGTACCATTTGAGCGAATTTTTAATGAACATGCTTAATAATGCTTATGTAATACATTAAATCGTTGAATTCTCTACTTATAATTCTAACTTTTTGATTATGAGAAAACGTTTGTGCAAGGTATGAAAAAGATTAGAAAAATAAGTGAACAAAAATATGTAAGGGAAACATTATAGTCAATTTGGTCAATTTTGCATTTACTACTTGAAACGAAAAGAAAAAAAATAAAAGGTATATATGTGCAATTGAATTAACGACTACATTCTTTGGTATTTTATGCGATGCAACAAAGATAGCTTGTTATTTTCCATATCCGTTTATGGGGTAAACAAGGAATGAGATATAAACAATATTTAACAAAAGATTTCTCTAACAATAAAAAATCGCATACTGCTTTATTTGTAATCTCTTGTAATGCATTTGCAAGAACTATAGCGATGTATTTGAACTGATTATACAAAAATAGATGAAAAAATAAAAACAACAAATTTTAAATAATTTGCGTAAGTTCACGTATTTTTTCTTAAAATTGTAAGGTAGTTTAGTTATTAATAATTAATTATTAATTGGGTAATTTCAAGACATCCAAATGGATCGATCGAGTTGTAAGGGGGGAAATCTAATATATTTTACGATGAAATAGAAAAGTGTCTGGAAGTTTGATTTTCTATAAATAGAACTAAACGAATCTATATCGCAGAATTACCTTGAAATTTCAAACAAAGTCTCGCCCGACATGTCATACATAATGACAATGCAACCATATTTCGTAGAATTTTGAAAACTTTGATATTTTGATCCAAACGAAAGTTAAAAATATCGACAACATTTTTTATTTAAAGGAACTATTTACTTTCGAGATAGATTGCATGTTTTATCAAATTGTTGAGATTGCATGCGGAGAAGTGAAATTCCCTCGTGAAAGATATGAAAACATTTTTTCCATTCCGATAAACTTTGATATTTAGATTCATGATAACTACCTATGAATATAATATATATACCCTTATTTATAAAATGTTCTGTCTTTTAGTTTTTCATAGAATTTTTGATAGAATTTTCGGTTCATTAATTCAATCTATTGAAGTTCAAGTTTAGCTTGCTCGTTTGTCTCCGGGCTCCTATGTAAGCTGGAATCCAGTCACATTCGAGTTTCAACATATTATTGTTGAATAAAAATTCATTATATTTTCTCTTAATTTGAAAATACGTTTTTAAAATTCTGTTTAATTTTGATAGTAATAGTGATAGTCCACTTCGCAGTTTCCAGAGCTTGCACAACACTTGGAGTGTATTAAAAAATAATTATAATAGACATTTTTTTACAATATTGAGATTAAAAATTGCTCCTGCCGAGTGAGAAAGTTTATTTGAGACCATCTGCATATTCTATTGATTCTGTACTTGTTAGAATGATTATTCTGTCAAATTAGATTATTGCCATTTATAGTGTCTCCAAACATTAAAGTTTTTTAATCATTATGGCTGCAGTTCCAGGAGATGGCAAGTATCTTTTAAATTAATTTATTTTTAATTAAAGAGTAATACCCGAACTCTATAGCAGATAATTTACTACAAGTCTACAAGGTAGACTTTATTGATGCCCAAGCCGTACATTTCAACATGTTTTTAATTTCCTTATAATATGTATATATATATATATATATATATATATTAAAATATTAAAATACCTTCCCCTCTTGAATATTTATAAGTGGTCTTTACAATATGAAAAGAACTCAGGAAAATGAATGTTTATGCTCTGTTTATCCTACTAGTTTTGAGATTGTGTTCGATGGATTATCAAAGTAGAAATACCTGTAGTGAAGGCGAGAGCTGTATTGGTTATTTTGCGATTGTGTGAACTAATCGAAAAATTTGTCGCATTTTTTAATGTGTCGAGGTAAGTTTTTTTTTTAGTTTTATCGTTCTTTTCAGTTTTTGATGACGTAGCTGATGTTAAAAAAGTAGAGAAGCTATCTTTGAGCACACAAGTATACTAGATATTTCAGCTTTGTAATATTTTTGCTCTAATTAGTTATATACGTATATTATTGAATAGTTGAAAAACATAAATAGCTTTATCCTATCAGAAGGTGTATCTTTAAATATTGTGGTAAACGGAGTCTGTTAGAAATCCTTCTTTTGGAGATTTCAAATATTAATCGAATTTTTCTGTAAATGCATCTTTCCCACTCGAATTCAGTAATACTCTTTAAAAATTGATATTATGTGTAAATTTTATTATTATACTTGAATTGTTGTACTTGAATTTTTTATTTTTAATAATTATTTCTGTTAATTCAATTTTAAATCCGTACATTCGTGTGTGTATGTACGTAGAGAACTGCAACTAACTTTGAGCTCAATCTGTCCATCGGTTTACTTTGAATGCTGCGAACCATGAATATTCGATTGCCTACTATGATTTGCCCTACTCTATGGGTAACCTCTTGTCAATCATTTTCAAGAACTATAACGATGTATCCGAACTGATTATACGAAAATAGGTGAAAAAATAAAAACAACAAATTTGAAATAACTTGCGAGTAAAAAATAAGTTACACATTTTTTCTTAAAATTCCAATCCAGTTGATTACAATCGAAATCAAGAGTACCCAAGGACTATAATAATAACACAATCTCTTTCGATAAAAAAAACTCATACCTTATATTTCATATCACTCGTCGGATGCAAATATACGTACATATTGTATAAGAAAACAAATTTTACGTAAATATTCGTATAATATTCGATTAGTTCTAAATTCCGATCTCGAAAAAGTCGTGACAAATCTATTATCATACAAAGAAACTTCATAAGTATATTTGTACAAAATGAATTCATTCAAGAGCAAACGCAAATGTCTATCATTTTAATATCTTGCTTATAATACTGAGTGTAAATATATTAACGAGGCAGAGAACTAACATGTACGTAAACATCAACTTTACTTCTAGAATTCCAACAGTTTACTACTGAATACAAGATATTTAAGTTATTATTGAAATGAAAAAAGTGCATGCGTCTTTCAGCAACAAGATTATTCAAGATTAGAAGTTACGTTTAGAAATCCATTCTTTTTTTCGACACAAGGAAACCTTCTAAATACGATTATTTATTCGAGGCATCTACTAGTAATGAATTTGATTCTATGTCTCGTTAACACAAATTGTTCATTTGCGCATAGCGAACAATTAATAATAATTATTAATATTAATGTGTAACAGACGTAAGAATAAACTGTACAAATGCAGCAATTGTACTTCGTACGATACGTCATGCGACAATATCGACGTTTATCTGTGCTCCAAAAAACATTCTTTGTCAATGTAAGAATATAGCTATAAATATGTACATTCTGGACAAATCCGTTTATGTATATGTAAACTTCAATAGATTTACTCTAAACGGATTCTGTTGAAAACTGCGAAACGCAAACAAAAATTTGTCAGTTGTATGTACATAAGACAAAACATATAAATATTAAAAATACGTATTACCATACGTTGTGATTCGTATACATGAATTATCTATTTAATATAGTATAGTTCGAACATAATTTGTAAAAAAAATACAAACATTGAGAGATTGGCACTAAATAGTTATATATAAATCTTTGTTGTTAAAAGATGAAGTATTCAACGTTGGCGATTTCTAAGCACGATTTTTGAGCACGATTTCTACATGTATATTTGTATAAAAAGGGCTATTTATAGCAAACGGATTTGAAACCTTGAAGAACCAAAATTTATAGGCCTTATATCGATAAATGGCATTAAAAATCTCATTAAAAGTTTAATAATCTCTATAAACATAAATGTCATTATCGAACAGCAAGCATCGCAAAATTAAAAACATTTGCATGAATTATTGGAGACGTATAGTTAAAAAAGAAACCGAAGTACTTAGAAAAAGCCTTCATCGATTTGTCAACACTATCTCAAGTTCAATAGAATGGGAACTCTTACAAATTCTCGTATTAATTTCAAAGCGCTGTACGTTTTTCTCCTATCCGTATTTTTAACGGTTTCTTTACATTATAACAGTCATAAAATTGTGCCTGCGCGCACCAGGCAGGCAATACACGTCTATTTATTTACTTATTTATTTAATAATTTAGAACTATAACGTTTATAATGGACCTATATAATAAAAAACGCGACACGCGATATACATTGCTAATATATTTATATTATATGTAAAAAATTTATCTAACTATAGCTTGAATTCAATCAACTTTTCTTCTATAGTTTATTCTACCAAAATGACATATAAATGCAATACTGGCTGCGATCATAATTTGGTACCAGAAAATATTTTATTCATTCGCTTTATGACAATATAAATTGATGGATTTTCAGCGTGTTGAGCAACGCTTTTAATGTTTCACGTACTTTCGAAAATATTTAAGCTTACCAAGTCTACATGCAATTTTCTGATACACGGAAACTCACGTTTCAATAAAACGCTTGTAAAACTGTCGAATTTTTTTCAACAATCGCACAAATATGGTGATTTTTCATTAATGACAAAACATTGACAATGTAACTATTCAGATTTTGGGCAGTCCTCACTGAAACTTGCAAAATTTTGAATACGGCTCGTGCTAAGACAATGATTTTTTTTCATAATTTATTTGAACCTCACAATCTATGTTTTCTTCTGAATTCTTCTTTTTTGTATACGTAAAGTGGATAATCGATCACTTATTACAATTGAGCAAAGAAATAATTTATGCGACTGGTAACGCAAATACAAGTATCTGAGCGTTCGTCATATATTTAATCATTTTTCATTATTTATCGACTCAATTTCGAACATCGTATTATTGAACAAAACATATAAAATTAATAACATTGGTGGTAAAATTATTTGTATTTATTGAATCATTTAAATATAAAATACTAATATAATCAAAAATATGAACCGGTAGTCAATGAAATAAGCGCTCATAAATATTAATTTTCTAGTTTTATATTTACGAGGTTCCTTGAATCAAGGAATTAAACTAGTTTATTATTATAAATATTTAATTTTATTGTTCAATACCATACAAGTTCAGATCCAATTTAAGGTAAATGAACAGTCTAGTATTTTTACGGCTCTTATGTCAATGTATTCAAGAAATAAACGCATTCATTTAGATTTGCTAATGCAAATAAAAAATAATTGTGCACCTTGTCATCAATTTAAGTAATAAAACTAATAATTACAGCTTTGAGAAAAATTCAATATGCATATAGATAAAAAAATTAAAATTTATGTTGTTACACATAAGAATACGAAAACATTCATTAAATTTTAATCGAGATTCATGAATGCAAAATCAATTTAACAATTTTTTTTCAAATTCATTTTTTAACTCACAATGTTTCTTTAGTTAATGTTGTTCATCATGAGTACTTGTCGTTCGTTATCAAGTTTTCATTTTTTCAGTCTCCTCTATGAATTTGATTTTTAGGCAATGCTTTGTTACATTTCGTTATCTCACGTTTGCTTCGGTTAGTTCTGTTATTACAGTTTCAAATTGAATTTTCCAACAAATTATCTACTATATTCAATTTAAATATACAAATACATACATGTATAGATATATAAATATATGTATATGTATACTTGTAATAATTACTTTTACAACGGCGTTAATGTATAAGAGAATGTTACAAGGAAGGCAATTCCCAGTTTAGTTTAGCTTACAATTTTTTTACGCATTCTATTTTTCCAGACGCCTTCGCAAATTCTAGGCTGTATTTATTTATTTATATTTAAACAAATGAAATGGCAGTAAGTTATTTTTATCTAAAACGAACATTTTACAATAAATTAATTTTGACTGGAATCTAGATTCTTAACAACAAGAGTCATGAAGAACAAAATAATACGTTATTATGTATACTTATTATGATTGTGAATAAAAGAAAAATACAATTCAACACGAGTATAAATATTTTGACACTATAAAAATATATTTATTTTCTTCATTCAAAAAAAGAACTAAAAAATCTAATATATAAACTTTGGAAGGATTAGCTTTCAGTTCCAACTTAATGTATTAGATTGATATTGTTTTGTGTTTATGAGTGTGTCCGCATCTGTGTATGAGTATATGTCTATACATATACTTGTTATATATGTACTCTTTTATTGTTAGCTATTAATTTTTTATGAATAAAGGTGTTTTGTACTCGATTTTAAATATTTTAAAATACACAATCGCGCACATTTTTCATTTCTATAATCTAACTTTTTATTTTAGTTTAAAATTGTAAGCTCAAACAGTTGGTAGTAACTTACTGCCATTTCTTGGTACAATTAAACCTTTTTTTCTTTATGTTTCGCTACTACTGTCTATTATAATCGCACTGTTCATCATTGTTTTCAATATTAAGAGGATACTATTTGTTTCTGACGTTTATATTAATGATAATAATAAAATTTCAATGACTCCGCCATTATTTTGTTCTCTTACAGGTAGGAATTTTTCATTCTTAAAACTTTGCATCGCAGTAGCACTTTATCAGTAGTCTTTACTTAATCATCTTTTAATACTATTTTATCGTAACTGTATCATATATTACCTTCATTCATACAAACGTCTACAAAGTACCGGAAGTATCCACACTTATATAGAACCGACCTCTTCTGGTCATCATAAAGTTTGTTTGCACGAACTGAAGCATAAGTCCACCTCATAAAGATGACTTTTAAAATGTGTGACTTCGACTGCACGAGGCGGTAGCGCTTTCATCATCATCGTAGTCATCAACATCGTGATACTGCCCGCGGCGCCGATAAGGCCGGTGGGCCTGATGTGTATGTTACAAAGAAGAATCAGAAGGTGGCGTACTTCCGTTATGGCTGACGTGACTAAGCGAATGTTTAAGGGCAACTGGGGTGAGCCATTCTTTGGGCAAACAACGCTGAAGGAATGGTACACAGGAACTAAAGTAAGCTAACCGGTTCACCCAGCCTGGTATCTCCTGGTCACACAGGATCTACAGAAAAACAGTTTGAAAAGAAGAAACTCATTTTAATTTATTTCAATTGATTCTCTTGTACTATGAATAATAATAATGTACCTGAGTAAATTGACTACTAAAATGGTTACAGTTTTTATTCATGAGATGATAGCGATCACCTCTAAAGTCTTTGCCTAACTCTGTAATTATTCGGGATACATCTTCTTCAGTAAAGTCTGTGTAGCCAATATGAACAGATTGCCTAAACGAATAAAATGTACAGACCTATTTGAATATCATTCAAATAAGACAAGCTATCTATACTTATGGAAGTATCGTGCAGAATTATTTACCTGAATCTAAATTGTTCTCCTAATTCTTCAGCTGTTTTTGGTTGTATTTCAAATATTCCAGTCATTGGAAATGAATGGCCTCCGTATGCATATTCTAAATAATACATTTTTACATACAATAAATTCAATATAAACATTATTGAGATCTTACTACGGTGAACTATGATATATAATGATAGAATGAACATACATAAGATACTTGTTTATTTTAAAAATAAAAGTATTTATAAAGAATTAGTTCTTCTGTACATTTGCTATTTAATATATTAAATATCTAATATTTAGTATTTAATGTTTTAGAAAAGTCACTATTCATCAATTGAAAGTTATAAGTTATTCATACATATTATCCAAGATCTAACCTGTACAGTATACATGTACATGTATTAATATTATAAAAGAGTTAAAATATATTCTATACTAGGCAATAATAAAAACAAAATAAAATAAATTAACATACCAGTTCCATATATTTCAACTCCTGAATGAAATACTCCTAAGCCCATTGGAGTCGTGTATTCATTGATCCAATACTGCAATGCACATAAATAAGTTAAAATACAACGATAATGCATAATACCAGATAATTGTATGAAGTCAACATTATTTCCTCTTACCATATCATATACATTTAGCGTTATTGGTTCTCTTGCCATTCTAGGGATTAACTCTTCGCTATCTTGAGGATAGCCAAGGCAGCTAGGAAACGACAATTTACAGCCCAGACCTGACGAAAACATCATAGAAATACTTGTACAGCAAATAAGGAGTCACTGCTCACTATCTACTGTTCCACAGCACCTAATAATTAAATACAAATATTCTAATTATAATGCAAAATGCTTAACAAAAATAAATATTATTCTACATGTATTAGCTAAATAATCTACTATTTAATCAATGATACATTTACAAATATATTCTTAAATAATTAGAAATTATGAAAAAAAAAATATATATTTTACATGAAGTAAATCATTACTTATCACGATACCACACCCAATACTTTTGTTTACTGCTTAGTATAAGTATAACTCTACTTTATTGTATTAATTATAATTATAGTTTATCGAAATGAAACTTAGTAATTCAATTTTTCTATACTTGTTTTTATCTTATGTTACAGAAAAAATTTACGATGATTAATTCCTTGTGCCAAAAGTAAAAACAATGATATTTGTCATATTGCTTAGATACGTTAATGCATAATATTAATAGTCAAAGGTTTCAATTGTTTTTCATAGATCTACAGATAAACTAAAAAAAGGATAGGCATTGAGATTAAAAGTATAAGTACCAAAGCTACTGATTAATTGAATTACCGTAACTAGTCAAGCAATCTGCATACTTAATTATCTTCTTAGTAGGAGTAGAGGATTCTTGCAATTAGTATGCACATGTCATAGAGTCTATGATGAATCTCTACCGAGATACCAAACAAAGAGAAAACGTTCCTGCTAGGGAAACAATCACATTTCCACTGAGAAGAGAGACACAAAAAGAGCGAAAGAGAAATGCTACTAAAAATAACCTCGAAATTATGGGAACTCAACTGTACGTTATACGTTATTATACTCTTCCTTGCGAACAGAACAGACGCACAGAGAAGAATAAAAATTTGAAGATACAGACAGTGACTGGTTTAGAGTGGTTTCTCTCTCTCTCTCTCTCTCTCTCTCTTTATATATATCTCTCACTGTCTATCTCTCTTTCTCTTGTCAGTTGTCACAAGTCCAAGATGTGACTACTCATCTATACAGCATATAATAAGCATCAGTAGCAGCTGTACACAGCTAGTGCGTCCTTCTACGGGTGTAGTTGACACAAGCGACTAAACGGCATAAAGAGACCGTTAGAAAAAAGTGTTTCTTGTCGCTTCAAAGAGCTACCGTCGTTAACGGCCTGATTGCAACCGCCCACGAAAGACGAAACTACTGTGCAGTGTACTCTTGTTGCAGAAAAGATCTCCCTCGCGAATGTACAAAATAGCTATATACACGTACATGCACTTATTAGCAAATTTCGATGCTAGCGCCATCGACGAAAAACGACCGCAAGCATAATGGTACGACGGTAGACCAGGCTGACCAGGCTGACCAGGCTGACCAGGCTGACTAGGGCAGGTCGGACTGAGCTGATCGGTTATATACTGCAATCCTGGTAGTCCTGGCATAAATGGAGCGCCAAAATTCCAGAGGGCGAAGGGGTATCGCGTATTGGTCAATATGCGAGGCACACGTTGCGTTACCAACCAACAGAGTTAACTCCCAATTTGTAAACAAAACCAATGTAGCAGCTGATCTGCTATTCACGACACTCACTTGTTGTATATTTGTACTTTTTCTATCAACGGAATAAACAAGCGCCTTAGTACTTTTTACTATAGTTGTATATTTTTTCTTACACCTAAGTAAAACTTTTTCTATATTTCTCATTAATAATATCAATAATATTGTATTATTCAAACAGTATATTCAACAAAGTATCCGAGAAAATGATTAAAATGCCACATTGGTTAAATAAAACTTCATTTTCTCCAAAAAAGACACCCACTAGAAAAGCTTCAGTCTCTTTAGCAAGTAAAGACTTAAGTCCTAAAAGAATTGAACAAGAGCTTGGACCTAACATTGGAGAAATACGAATATGTTTAGGTGATCAACAAGCAGTGTTCGATGGAGGCTTGTGGGTACCGGGTAAGTGATTATTTTAATCATCATTTTAACAAATATAACATTCCATATTTTTACAGAATCCGGTAAAGTTGGTGGTGCTTTTAAAGAAAATGAAAAACTCAAGAAAGAAGTAAAGAAGTTAGAGGAAGAAAACAACTTGTTAAAAATAAAATTTGAACTTTTATTAGATATGGTACAATTTAATAAATTCATTTACAAATTCACTTATATTTCTTGCAATATCTTGCACAACTTCTCTTTCTTTCATTATATATGTTACTAAATTATGATTTACTATTCCACACATTGAATTTAATCGACTACAACTTTTCAGCTCACACAAACAACTGCAGAAGCTACTATACATAAAGATGAACTTGAAAGCTTAAAAGGTAAGCTTCATACTGGTAAACGAGTCGCATCCTGATTCATATGGTATCCAACATTTCTGAAGGTCATAGTTCTTTTATATATATATAAAAACCTATTTTCAATTGTAAGTATACCATTATTCATGGTGTGCACATCTTTCATTTTGTATAATAATTATTAAATCACTATAAGTCATAACTTATAGTTAGCTTAAATTGGATGGTATTATATACACATTTATATGTTCAATAAATAATGAAATTATTACTTGATGAACTATAAAATTAATAATTCATAAGAACCAACATTTTCAAATGCCAAGGCACAATTCTGATTGTAATATGTACAAAATAAGTTGATCATTGAACTTCAGTTCATAGCATTTTGAGGGCACGTTCTTTTGGTGTGTCCTGTAAAATTACAGACAAGTATTAATCTCTATTCAAGATATATTTACAGTATAGTGAAGCAAAGAGAATTACCCTCAATTCCACAATTTCCACATTTTCGTTTAGTACCACCACCACCACCAATAGCATTGCCGTCAGCAGTTGCGCCACGAGATCTTTTTGGAGCAGGTCTGCTTCCAGCTCCTCGGGGTCTTCCGCCCCTACCGCGATTGGTCGGTCCACCCCAATGATTATGCTCACCAGCTCGCGAATGACCTCCTCCGTAATTATTATCAGAAGCGTCCGAAGCATCAGCCCATTGAAAGAAATTGCAATTACTATTCATACCTTGCGGGCATGCATAGAATTCCCGACCTTTGTTTGGACCTTCTTTCTGCACTTTTAATCTACAAATAAAATAATCAATATTTTAAATAGAATCAAATAATTTAAGTATACAAATATTGATTTGTTGACTAACTTTTTAGCCGGATTCCTGCAATTACAAATAATCTGTTGGTCATCATTGTTCCAGACACCTCCATCATCCCAGTTACCGGAAATATTAAAGGCATTTTGATTGTTTTGTCTACTATTTGAGTTATTTGGTCTATGGTTCTGATTTTGATTCCAACTATTATTTGATGGAGCCGGACGTTGTGCTGCAGCTGCAACTCCTCTACCATTCTCTATATCAAAACCCCACAAAAAAAAGTTGCAGTCCAAGCCAGCTGGCTTAGCGCATTTATAGAACGTCCTTCCTGGTTAAATAAATGAAACAGGAGTTATGAATTGTAGATACAACATTTTGAATGTAACGAATTCATTGAAAATTATGCTCATACCTTGATTCGGACCGTCTTTCCTTACAGTTAATTGTTTAGCCACTTGTTGACAAATACACATTATTTCATCCTGATTGTCATTATCCAGATTGAAGTCCGCATTGGCTGCACCGATGTTGCGTGAGGATTGGTTTTGTGTATTTCTGTTTTGGTTATTCCAAGAATTCGTAGAATGGTTTTGAGCACTCGTCACGCTACTTCCGACATTACTGCTCCAAGACGATTCTGAATAATCATTGTTCGCATTGGCATTCGATTGATTTCGATTATGATTAATGTTTTGTTGAGTGGGCCTTGTAATTGTTGCCGTTTCCTGTACTGATCTCGCACTCGTTCTACGTTGCTGAGTTCTGTTTGTATTTGAAGTCTGAGTGACGTTTGAGCGCGAGGACGCATTACTTTCATAGCCCGTGTCATTGTTGTCTCGACCTCGACGAACGGAATTTCCGCGTATTCCCATAAGGTTGTTGAACATGTCGTCGCAACCACCGATGCAAGTCGTATATGAAGCACCAAACTGCGGAAAGATATTGCGCGTAAAACGAACTCTTATCTTCTTTAAAATATTGTCCGGACACTGAAATGACAAAATGAAAATTATTTACGTTAGCCAGATTTCAAACTTTTTACAATTCGGTTCTCAGTGTTGAAATATAGCTGCGAAAAGATATCTTGCCTCGCTGCAGCCTTCGTTGAGAATCTCGATGTCTTCGACGGTCTCGGGAAGCCAAATGACATTATTACAGGTAGGATAACCCATGCAACCTATGTACTTGCCGTTGCCTTGACGCTTTGTTTTCACGACCATGTTGGAGTTGCACTTGGGGCATCGTAAAATTGGTACGTCTTCGACAGGCGCAACTATTTCAGCTTGCTCGACAGCGATGGGTCGTTCGTCCAAATATTCTGCGAGAGCAGCGTCGATCAAGTTTGCTTTGACTAAGGCTTCACGGAAGACATCGCGGTATTTATTTATCATTGAATGCCGCACTTCGTCAGGTTCTTTTATTCCATCGCATATTCTGAGGGTAATTTTAACTTGTACTAATATACTAATTTTTTATGAAATATATTACTTACAATTTTAAATCATTCTCAAGTTCAGCCCTGAGATGCGGTTTTGACATTTGAAAGCCCATCTTATCATAGCCCATAACAAGGCCAATTCCCAGTTTACCTGGAATCAAATACTTTTCATCCCGAACGCCCACATACTGACGGGACTTAATAGTTTCGATGTGCTCGGCATGAGTAGCATCGGTACCGATACCATGTTTGTCCATCAAAGCAATAAGGTCCGCCTCGGTTAATAAATTTGGCGCTGTCGTCATTTCTTCCAGCATCTCAATAGTCGTGGGTATGAAGGTTTGTCCTCGCTCGTAAACATGAATCTCCTTGGCATTCCATTTTTCATAAATGTAAACCTCAAGGTAGTTCTTAGCAAGAATTTGCAAGCCCGTTGCTACAAATTTTTCACCAGCTATGTCGATCTCTACAATCGTCTCGTGACCTTCAGCGTTTTTCGACAAACAGGCCAAAAAATGACGAACCACATACTCGTAGACTTTAGCTTCATTTCCTGAAAATAGATCAACAACAGCAATAAATCATTGGAAATTGTTGAAATCATTGAAATTTAACCAGGCTTTATTATAATACCATTAAGCGAGTCAGTGTATTTTGTTGGATGAATAGGTGGATGAGCTTGATCACTCTTTTTTCCCTGTCTCGGTGTGACGCCCTCATCAAGAACCCGCTGAGCGAATCCGCCCCAGGAGCCGTTGACTGTCTGTTGTTGCACCAATGTCGGCAGGTTCATCTCCTTTGGAAAGATATTCGTTTCCGTACGAGGGTAGCTAATGAAACCTCCCGTGTACAATTTCTCAGCAATTTTCATTGTTTCCTTTGCACTGAGTCGCAGTTTGCGCGAGCCTTGTTTTTCTAGCTCCTATTATATGTAAGTTGTTTACTATGTTTAACTTATTTTAATCTTATTAAAATAAAACTCAAAGAAATTTACTATTGTATCTAACGGTAGCGGTCTCCATTTACTTTTTGGTTTTGAGGTAACTTTCTCAACTGTAGCTTGTTCGTTTTCTTGGCATATGTCTAATAAAACTTCACATGGTAATTTCTCAAATAATCGATTACGTGCCCATCTGTTCAAATAATAGAAAATTATTTTTAAAAAGTTACGATAAACTACTAATAAAATAATCTACTATTTGAACAAACACTTACCTAAATTCAACATTTAGTTCGTTTTGAAAATGTGTTACTTTAAGTTTCCAATAAGGTTCAGGTTCAAATCTTTCAATAGCTAAAAATCTTTCGACTACAAAACCAAGTGTTGGAAATTGACAAGGACCATAACTTATGAGCATGTCTGCCAAGTTTCTAGGGAACGTTTTTTGTAATCTCATAGTTTGAAATCTCGTAAAAGCAGCACCTATATTAGAAAAAAAAGGAAGAATTTCAAATTAGAAATAAATGTAAAGAGTATAATGAGAGGACTATTTACCTATCCTTAAATCTAATTCACTTCTAACATCAACTGCATCACTTATAGCTTTATTTGGTTCTTCCAATGTTTGAAGAGCCCGGTCAATTGAAATCTGAGTAATTTCAGAAAACTTTGCCCTAAAAGAGAATATATTCATATTTTATGACTATTCAATTTATATTTAATGAAAGTTAGATTAAAATAATAGATACTACCGGTGTATTCGAATATTAGGCTTAATAGCTTGACAAACTTGTATAATTTCAAATCCTATATTCTCTCCTTCTCTATCACAATCAGTCCATATAATTAAAGCACTACATGATCGTATTTCTCTTTCTATTGTTTTTTTTATTTTCTCATAGCTATCCTGTTGACACTGCTTTACAACTGGCGCTTCAAAAAGACTAAGTGGAGGACAACCATACCATTTGCGATAAGCACCTGTAAATTCATAGGTTAAGAGATGTCCTGAGACAGAAGTCATAATCATTTGACAATCTTTATTCCATAAGTGTGTTTGAAATTCATATATTTTGTTGAACGGCGACAGTCCTTCTCTCTGAAGTTAAAAATACAATATACTCTATACTGTACGCATTAATCTAATTATTACTAAATCATGAAATATTATAGATTTCAATTGCCAGTCATACTAACTCTGCGAGATGTGCCTCTTGATAAATAGCCAGCAATATTTTTAGCAGCATCATTTTTCTCAGCAACGTTTAAAATTTTCATGACTTCCTCTGCTTTGTACTTTGATCTCGTTTGTGAAATTGAAAATTTTTTCGTCAAATTGACTGTTGGCTTTTTTCTCACATACACTGATACATTTAGACGGAATAATAGATTTTCTATAAAATGAATCATTTGGTAGGTAAGCTTAAAAAAATAACCAAGTGGAATCTGGGTGAAATAATATAATACAATTAATTATATATTATAAATAATTACACTGTCAATGATAATAATAATATAAACAATAGCACATTAAGAACTATCTTGATTTATTAGATAAAATATTAAGGTTATATTAGAAAGGATTTGATCCTTTGAAATTGCAGAAAAAAAGATTTAAGTAGATTCGAAGTTTTTCTTACAAAATTAATATCATACCTTTCATGAGATATGAGTAGAAAATCATTTTTCAAATTCGCATTATTGAGCGCTTACATATTTTAAAAGTAATATCATCAGAACACATAACCGTGTTCTGATAAAGTATTACTTACACGCTTTATATTCAACGAATAATTAATTTAATTAATATCAAATTATGGCTCATTGATCTCTTTGTTTTTTTTTACGGTATTTCATAACTTTGACATGTTGAATGTATTGTTGATTGTAAACAAATATAAGTATACGAATATACGGTATATGCTATTATATATAAACATCCCCTATAACAGCACGTGATACTTTCCACAGAGCATTCTGAATTGCACGAAATACTAACTTTATGCTGACAGCTGACACAAAGCCGTCGTAATCGTAACTCGTAACGGGCCATTGACAAGCGGCAGATCAACCATCAACGGCGACGGCGACGGCGATCGGCGATGGCGACGGACCGGCGAATCGTCATTTTGATTTCTGAACAGCACCACTATCTACAATACTTATCATATATATTATGCTTACGCCTTTGAATTTCCTAGAAATCGAAATCGCGATCGGAATTTTTAGTGCGCATAAATTATAAAAATAAATTAGGCAGCAATAATATAATACATATATAAATTACATTATATGAGCCACGTTTTGGCATAGGCGGCCGCATAGGTCCATTATGTTTTATTGTTTTTCAGCTTTCTTGCTACTACTCATCTCAGTCAAGTACCATTTCTACCACTTGGGCGCTTCGGCATGTAGTATGTTATCTGGGATATAACGTCATTTTCGCGCACCCCCCCCCCCGCCGTTCCAGCCGGCAAATATAAAAATTTAAAAAAAGTAACTATACCGGGATATAGATATTAATTTGCCCTTTCAAACTATGTAACAATTTTAATTTGCCCGCTTTTAGTTTTTTTATGAAAAATAAATTAGTAGTTGACATTTAATTGAAACATTAATTAGCTGTATTTTTTTAAAAATTGCCCTTAGGTTGATTTAATTTGCCCGCTATGAAAACACAAGAAAAACTTATGAATCATTATATAAATGAATAATTAATTGCTACGAAAAATGATCCGTTTGTTATTTGCGGGTAAATTAAAATTGTTACATAGTTTGAAAGGGTCAATTAATATCTATATACCGGTATATTTACTTTTTTTAAATTCTTCTATTTGCAGGCTGGAACGGGGGAGGGGGGGGGGAGGTCATTTTCGCTCGCACGATCGGTACAACCTCTGGTACAAGACAACGTACAGAATAGAGTCTACTCAGTAGATTCTATAGCGTACTCAGTATTAGAGAGTAGATTTTTCGGGCGTTCGGGCATTCCGTTCCCAAAATCTCAATTTCCCCAAACTGTTTCAGCATATTCCAGCAGTAATTTTGTCTGATTCTGCGCGCGAACATTTCAGTTTCGCTCAAATATCAAACTCTTTTCTTCTATGAAAGTTATTTACCGAGCATTTTGTAAAAATGACTTCTTTAAAAATACAGAGTTACAGTATGACTTCAAAAGACAACAATTTATATTGTCTTTTGCACGTAAATTTTGTAATATAATTATAATATAATAAAAATAAAAAAAACTTGGCACAATATTGGCTATCTTTTTCTTAGCATTTTACTCGGAATAATATTATACGTCTAGAAACTATGAGCAATATTGCAGACTCTTGAGTTGTCGAGATTATAAACTGTAGACAGGTAGCGTGTGTACATGTATGTGAAATGCGTCACTCATCTTGTGCGCGTGAAAAAAGAAGGTTCTAGTACTGTTGGTCATCGCGCGATGAGGTTTACTATGTACTTATAGTTGTAAGCTATTGGAAAATGCGAGCAATGTGAAAACATTGTGAATTCTGAACCACACCCCTACGCACGCATCCACCTGTTATGTGAGCCATTTACATGGATCCGGGCATCGATAACTATATAAATGAATGGGGAACCATCAATAATCCTATATAATATAACACAGACTGACGGGTTTCTCCTTTGTTCTATTTTTCACATTTCTTTCACGAATTTGAATTGTCTGCTGTACGTACACTGTAGATCCAATGGGGCTTTCGCTCAAAGGGTATTCGTATATCAGCGTATCACTATTAGAATGAGTCACTTACATCTTACGTCGGTGATCAAAACTTTCTCAATTATTTTTCCCTTTCAGAGAGGATAAATTTGAGTGCTTATATTTCATCCTTACTGCCAATATAATATATCTAATAAATAAAGAAGTGGTTTTTGAAATTGTCTTAAAATTTTAGTCGATAATGAAAAAGGTCTTTGGAATATACGTATTGTGTAGAGAATGGTAAGAAAGAGAATGGTGACGAAGTTTTAATGAATATATCTAATGTATATAAATATCTGGTTGGACAGCTTGCTTTAGTACTAAAATGCTATACATAAGTTACCGTGCTACCAAGTACTCTTGGTTCAGTGGTTCTGATTCTGATTTTCTGACTCTCTGACTTTCTGACTTGTGCGTTCTGCCGCTCTGCGCTGCGCTGCTCCATGCTCATGCGCGTGAGCAGCTGTCAGCTGCTAAGCTGCTGCTGCTATACAGCGCGAGGTTGCACGTAGCGTGACGCGCTGCGCGTGTCAGTGTCAGTGTCCCTCGGACTCTCGTCTCGGCTGGCTTAGACGATCGCGCCGCCTGTAGAGAGGAACAGAGTCTTAGTCTATGTATCCGCGTCGATCGGCTACTTACTGACAGTTTCAATTGTAGTTTCAAAAGCTTTATCAATATATCAATAAGTCTAGGAATGCTGTGCGTCTGTTCTTTGTGCTGTTTAGTGAAGTGAAGCTTTTCAACCGTGGAAAATCGTTCATTTGAAAAGCTGAAACGAACGATTTTATTTTCGACTTGAGTACTATTTTGGCTAGTCATTTCCCAAGTATATAATGCTATATTGCCAGAATCATTGCAATAATCAATTGACAAATGATGCGTATCGCAATGTTTTATTCCATCAAATGAATCGTTATCAGAAATAGCTCTGATTTACGGTGAGTCCAGCAGCCGAAGAAAAAAACGTTGACAGTTAAGCCAGTGTACTTAGTCAAAGTAAAAAGAAAATTCATTGTGATTTTCCAAAATTGCTGCAATAGCTACGATATATATGTATAGATAATATATAGCTGACACGCAAAACATGGTAAGTCGTTTCGCCAGCCCAGCGATTGATCCGTTTTCTTGTTGTTATTGTAAGAGGCGTGATGTGCCGATGTGCCGATGCACCGTGTGCGTCAGTACGGCCTGTACCCTGTACCTGTACGGCCAGTGCGGCAGTGCCGTAGTGTTACACTTACACAGTCTGTGCTGTCTGTGTACTGTGTTCTCTCGTTCTATCTTCTGTGTGAGTCAGTGTGACTGTGTACCGTGTACCGTGTACGGCTTTCGGCTTATGGTATGGCATTATGGCAATTGGCAATGGCAGATGGCACTATGGCAGTACTGTCAGGAGTGTCAGGTCAGTAGCTGAGTAGCAGTTTCTGATAGGCCGGCTTTCGCGGCCTTTCATAACCTCAAAGGTGGGCGGGCTAGAAAATACTTATATATTAATATAGTTATTTCTATGTTAAATAGAACTGTTCGATTGTGGAATAAATTGACGAAACGAAATAAAATGAATGTCTGGATTTTTATAATAGACGAATTTATATCGCGAATACCGTGTATGTCTGTAAAATAGCGCTCGCGAAAAAATTTTAGCGTACTGCACGATAAATGAAAGAGGCGTCCAAGCGCGCTTTAGAGACATTAGCAAGATTATAATGCTTTTTAAAGGTCTTTCATGTATAGGTATACAGGTGTATATACGTATAGGTACGTGCAATGTATGAAAACATAGCCGATATGTTTGGGCTCTTCGTTACTTTTTTCTTACTTTTTATGTTAGACGCGAGAAACGTGCATACTTGTTTTCATGCGTTTGCATGCAAACTGTTTCTACCCGTCTCTCTCTCTCTCTCTCTCTCTCTCTCTCTCTCTCTCTCTCTAATAACTCCGTCGTGCAATATCTATAGAAAGTATAACGCCGGAACGAACGGTGCAAGTGAGATTGCGCAACTTCCCAGCTCTCTTTTCTCCTTATAATGCTTGTATCGTAAGACAGTTTACTTCTTTTTTACTTCTTGCGCGAGTATCTTTGCACCTCCATACAATGGACAGACAATTATGCTTTGAAATTTCACTCGATAATTATGTACGATTGCGAATAAATAAAGAATATTTAAACTCTAGATCTGTGGGAGAAAAAATATTCGGCTAAGCATTAGACCGTAGCTTTCAACCTGCGCATATACATTTTGAGATAATTGTTGCGCTGAAATCGGCTGAAATCGGCTGAAATCGGCTGAAATCGACTGAAATCGACTGAAATCTTCCTCTTGACGGAGAATAAGTATGGAGTCGCTGGCGCACGACCACTACCGGTATATACTCTAGGGTTTCCGGTGTTTTGTATTTGACGTTGTGACGAGTGTTCTATGCGTGTTCTATGTGCAAATAAATCAAAATCTGCTCCGAGATCGTATGCTTCATTTTCCCAATTTTTATTCCAATACTCTGGGTTTTGATTTTTCACAGTATTCCATCACAGTACTTTTATATTATGTTTAATATTAACAATAAATAGCCGTTTTTTATTTTAAATCATAGTAGAATATAATAGTATTTACATACAATGTAATAAATTAATTTAACGCTCTGGTTTGATATGCGAGTGCTGCATTGTTGATTCCCAATATAGGATACATTCATATTTTGAGATTTTTTAGATTATGATTCTGTGCTAATTATACTAGACTCGTAAGCAGCATTTCCGCGCTAAAAATTGCATATCGCTATTCAGTGAATAACTAACTACCATCACTTAATGATGTAAGACTATCTGACTCATATCGAGAGCGAGACCAATAGTAACAGGTTCATTGAACTAGTTTTCCGTTCTGAAAGGAAACCCGCCAAGTCCTCGCACGCGCCACCGCTTCTTCCGTAACATATTTCAATCTCATATTGTTTTACTTATAAATACGCTTATTATGGGCTTCCGAGATAATGAATATTTTGGTAATCGAGGCATGATCGAGGCGTGATCTGCATTATCTGTTTAAGAAAAAATTTTTCAGTTTTTCCCCGTCTCTTCTTCTGCGCAGCAAATATAATTATTTCGCGCGGTAAGAAAACTGACATAACTGTGAAGAATTGTGCTTGTGAAATTATTTAAAACAATACGTTGAGATAGTTTTAAAAGGTAAAAGTGCTACACGCTTGAGCCAAGGTCTCCGCGACGCTGACATTCTTGTCGGTACCGCGGGAAATGGGATGTCCAGAATTTCTCGAAAGAACAATAGAACGACAAAGCTGGTATTTGGTATTATTTCTTTCGTGCTGGGAACGCAAAATACCACATACATAGATATTTAACAATCGTTACGAGTACTCGATTCCCTGACTTTACTTCAGTATTGTACCTGCATATATCTCAGTGCAGTCGATGTCATTTAAGCGCAAAGAATATATTGGATACGCTATGAAATGCACTCTTCAAATGAGCAACTATCTTTACGTTACCTACAACGTTGCAATAAATATAAGCTTTTTCAATTCACACTCACATCTATAGTATTCTTTTTAGTTTCAGATATTTTTTATTTTTTATTTGAGAAAAGTTATGGTTTTATGATTTCCATATTTCCATGCGATATTGTTGTTTTATCAAAGATACCATAGCAGGATTATACATATCTTAGATCTATAATAAAATAGATAAGTATATTTAAAAAAAATTGTATAAACATAGTAGTATCGTGTAGGATTGAATTCTCTAGATACTGGGAATAACTTGATTCCTAATATAAATGAAAAAATTATTCGCGAGGACATAGCGACGGGAATCTGTAAAAAAAAGGAGCTCATACTTCTTTCTGACCAAAAGCGCAAATTATTAATATCATTTTATAATCGATGTTAATTGACCGATATTGGCCTAAAGAAATTTTGTTTCAACTAAAACTCAAGTATGGAAATGAAATAACTTGGAATAAAGAAATTATCCAAATTCGATGCACGAATGCAAAATATGTTAGCATTTTATAGTCGGAAATCAGTAACACATAGATCAAATCAGCAACATACGTGCTTTGTCTTATTTTTTCTTTAAATGCTTATAATTTTTCTCTCGAGCGACGAGTTTCTGTGCGTATCTTCTTGTCTTGCTTCTGTTGAAATCACTCTTAATAAATATATGACTTAATAAGTACGTGATCAGTATTGGACTGATGCCCCGGGGAGCGATATTCAATGTTATATGCACGAATTTAGGTATGCCACTGTAAGCCAATAATATTGATATACATATATAATTATTTGCGAGAAACAAGGGATATAAGAAAACATAATAAGGGTATACGGTAAAAAAGCATGCAATGGGTATAGATACAGCGACTCGTCAGCTATTTGTATAGCTTGTGCTAGATGAGTCGCTGATGCTGCAAATCTATATTGATAACGTATACTCTCACTGACATCGGTCACTCATTTCGCACATTCCCCCCTGTACATCAATAATCATCAATAATTAATATTAACATTACGATATGGTGTGTATCATAAATCACGCGCACACATATTTGTCAATACGCGGACACACATTTGTATTATATTACGAAGTATCAGTGAACTTCTGAATGAACGTAATTAAAATCTTCACCGTAGAATTAAAGTAATTTGGAAGTCAGAAGAATGTATCAGGAAATAAACGTATAACGGCACTTATACGTCGCTAATGCCGGATAAACTCCTTACTCCTTATCACTTCATCTAGAGTGTGATCTATTTTGTAAACGATGTTCTATGATTAATAGGCTAGCAAGTATTTTATCGACGGTAAACATACGGTTTATGTATTGGATACACTACTTCGAAGGTTGGCAGACAAATATTTGAGCTTGAGCTCCAAATTCTGAAAAACAATGGATAACGAAAGGATAATATTGATACAATATCAAATCGTTCGTAAATTTACAAAACTTAATTCCAAGTTTTTTACAAATTTTTGCTCACGCGCATTCCTCACATATCCTTATGAAACACATATATAACACTCGGAATATTACAAATATATGGACTTTTCGATTTTTTGTATCGTACATACCGTTATTTGGTTTATTATCAACTATTTAGAAAAATTATTTTTTTTATCTAATTTTTTTTCTATACAGTAAGCAATATTTTCTTCGTTAAAAAAAGCTATGTGCAAAAATTGGATGCAATGTTTTTTTTAAATACGATTTATTTTTATGAACACGTATATATTAAAAATGTGTATAATATATATAGTTACTAAGACTAAGAGGACACGCGCGAAGACTCGGTGAAAAGATGAGTGTATGATAGGCATTTAACTAGAGGGAGAGAGAGAGAGAGAACCATCGTGCCGACCGCCGCTTATAAACACGAATTACAATGGATGAGAAGCGTTGCTTAATGCAGTGTCCGTGATGCTGTTGAAACATGAAAGATATCAGGGACTGCGGGCTTGCGTCCGTAGAGATGAAGTGTGTAGTCGATTTTATTTCCCATGTGAAATATAAAGAAATAAATAAAGCATAGAAGAAAAAAAGCAGGAAAAGATTTGTTACAAAGAAGGTTTCAAAGAAGGATTTTTTATGGATAGTCAAAGTATTGTTTTTTTAATATTTCCTTGAATTTAATCATCGTTCTTGCGAGAATAAAACATATACATATCTTACCTTTCTAATAACTCCATTAGGGAATTTTAAATTAAAATGAGCACATTTTGATTTTCATAAATGACCGTATATACTCAAGTGATAAAATATTCAAGTGGTTTTTATTTAATTTCAATATTTTTATCTATGAAAAGAAAGTAAAGAAAATTTTAAATAAATAAATGAATTACTAATCGCGTAGAGTCGCTCGCGAATTACCTGACACAATTACCTGACACAATATTATTCGAAGTATATAGGCCTATATAGGCAGGATTGAAAAACAAAGCGTGCAACACTTTATAACATTTAGAGCCTCTTTTATTCTCGACGATTCCACAGACAATTCGTCCTCTTATAGTAAGAGAACCGCGGGAGACAGACAAACGGAGAGTCGAGTCGAGTCTCGGAAGCAATCGTCGAGTTAAAGCAAGCACCGGCGTATTGTATAGGCAGAAAACCCTAAGCAGCTGCGCCGGAACTTCGCTGGAGCGAGCTCGTCGTCCATGCGACGTCGACGACTGTACCATAATACCGGAAGCGTAACATTCCGTTCTCGGACCTCCTTGACTTTCTTTTCGATTTTTCTTCCTTGCAATGTCTCCTTTGTCTTATTGCATTAAATCAAAATAGCAGTATACTTTTGATATAGAGTCATTTTGATTAGCTATAAATAGAAAAATGAAGCGTAGTTTGATAAATGAACTCGAGAAGAAGAAAAAAAGAAAATTCGTAGGTTCTCCAAACGCTGTTGCAGTCGCCACCGGGTCTTATTCTCGTCCAGAAGGGGGTCTATATTTACGCCGACGACTTTATGCCTGACGCATTAACGTTGCACGAGTAGATAGAAGGAGAGAGAGAGAGAGAGAGAGAGAGAGAGCACGCTTGTATACGAGGCATGATTGCACCGAGGTCGGGGGACGCACAAGAACGAGTGCGTGTCTCGTGCGCTCCTCTTGTTCTTTGCGGTGCCGCCTGCTGCTTTTTTCTTCGCCACGAGAAAAGCATCCAGTACACGAGAGTTACGCGTGGCTCGGCTTACTTCTTTTCTTTAGGTTTTTTCAAGGCATACACTGCGATTCAAGGATATCGCTTAGAGAGCACCTCCTCTTCCATGCCTTTCAAATTCAACATTACCTTTAATTCGGATTTCTTATGTTCAAGTCAAACAATTCGATAAAACCTTTATTTTTCGATTTTGTTCGATGTGCGCGTATTACTATCAGTTTCATCGAACTGTTTTGAATGCATTTTTCTAGACATTCTATAAACTTTCTATTAAGTCATTTTTTTAAGTCATTTACTTGGGATTTTCAAATGCTGCTTTTTATAGCTATTTTTTACACGACCTATTATATTATATCAATATATTACATATCGTATATCATCGTGGTGTAAAGTGTAAGGTATCTGGAAGGCATTAAGTTGATAAATATATCTTAATCGGTACTTCTTATGCCCACGTTATAGACTCTGCTACCTACATGAAATGAGGTTAATGTTAACGGTACGACATATCGAGGTGCATATTTATTTGTGGGTCTCGAAACCAGCCACGTCACCGAGCCTCCTGATATTTCATGCACTCTCATTGTATTTGCTCACTTCATTTGTCTCATATACCCAGCAGTAATAAATTATATTAATAATCAACTTTGCAACATTCAATTATTAGTCGCATCTTTTTCTTTGTAGTGTAAAACCGTTGGATCATTCCAAGTGTAAATGCGCACAAGACAAATTAAACGATTTCAACCATTTAGGAATACAGCGATCCGAAAAAACGAGGAAGTACGCGAAAATGCATAAATGTTAATCGCGTGACATTAAATACAAATCGGTGAAAGCGAAGCGAGATCCCTACACGGAAAACGGAAGTAGGACTATATATTATGACTATAGCTCATGGGCAATTATATACGAAAGCGCTAGATAACAAAAAATTTCTGCAGCAAGTTATGCTCGCGCACATTCTACGATCTATTATACAGTTAGCTCGGTGCAAATTAAAAAAAATTGTTTAAACAGTTTAGACAGTTCCGTACAGTCAATCTGTAGAATGAAAAGCGAGAGAACGTATATACGATGAATACATAATACATATATGAATATCATCGGAGCATTTCTCTTTTTTCTTTCACGACCTCGCGAGTCTCAAGTCAAGGCATTGCCATATGTATGCAATAATTACGCGTATAAACATAAAATCGATCGTAGGCGAGTTTCGTTCGACACGACACGCTGCTATACCGACAACCGGAAGTGGCGAAACAAATGTGGGCGAGAAAATCGGCTCCTTCATCATTGTGGATGACGAGACGCTCTAGCAAATTCAGTTCTGCTCAAGAGGATATTCGAGTTATTAGAATTCGAGTTTCCGATTCTCTTTCCTCGAGCCTCTGTGACAAAAATTCACGTTCAAAGTCCGCTTCCTCGACCTCGAGCCGATACGTTCATCGTTGAGCATACTTAAGGTGGCTGCTTTACACTTATTGCCTCCCTGAATTTTTTAAGTTTTTCTAACAAAAAATTTCACGTTATTTCAAAGCCGTTGTACCTTTCTTTATATAAGAAAATACGATTCAATATGACCTAGCAGAAAATCATCTTATCATCCTATGGATCAGACGATATGATTTTCTAAATTTTGGATTTGCCGTCGCTAGGCTACCCATTTTATAGTTTACTACTATTTCAATAATATTGTGAAAAAATACTTAAACTAAATTATTAATAATAAATTCATGATAAGTATATTGAACCCGACATATATTCAAGAATTCCTCTAAGTAAACATTAATTTTAGAAGATGCATTTTCTTGGCAACAATGTTTGCGCATACAAAGCATTTATTTTTTATTATTACTAAATTCAGACGCGCCTTTTTTCTCCGGACCTGAGATTCGAGGAATTCGGCGGTCGGTGCAAATGTGCACGAAGGGCCTGCCGCTAATAACAACGAATACAATCTGTTTGGCCCTATCGTCCGAGGTGATAAATAGACAAGCCAAAGAGCGAAAAGAGAGACTCTGTCGCGTCACTACAGACAGCCAACTGCCAAAAGCCACTGAAATTTTTGCGCGAAACTGTTCTTTGTCTCTTCGCAAACGTAAATAAACCACATTTTCGTTACTTTACATCAATTGCAGTTTAAACAATTTTCCCAACTTTTTAGCTGTTTCATTTATGTTATTTTATACCCTTACATGCTTCCGAAGAATTTCGCGTAAAAATTTCAGTGGTGGCGGACTGTTCCGAAAATGGTTTGTTTTGAAGCTATAGTGAATGGACTAGTCAGGCAGCACAAGCCCGCCCGCCTTTCTGCGTGGCTACGAAAGAAAGGCGGGCGAACAAGAAAGATCTTAACAATTCATCAAGCTGTTGAAGCGAGGAATAAAGGATTATCTTAGCATCAACTACGTCTCTATAGGGTTCCACTTCTTAACTCAGTTTTATTTCGCAATGACTACTTGCATAAAGTGGCAACGGTATAATAATATACACAGTTGAACAAACCTGCGTTGATGCGTTTTTCCTAGGACTTAGCTTTGTGTGCAATATATCGGATGTGGGTCGTACGCTCTCTCGTCATACATTTTATGTGAATAAAAACACATGTACCTTGTTGCGATTCGAGAGTTGCGTTGCCGCCTCTACAAAGCTGGCTAGTCAGCTTATTCATATTCCTAAAACTTCATTAGTATCCTCTATTCATTGTCCTTAATACCTTGCTAGAAAAAAATCCAAAATTCTGGACAGATTTTGTTAAACTATGAAACTTTTTTTTTAATAAAAATCATGCTTTCACCAAGAACGCGGACGATTTTTTTAACACTTTTTTCAACGATATTCTAATTATCAAAATTATAAAATTCTATTACGCAATTATGGAATATGCAATGTCAGCCAGTTTTTAATTCAGCACATCAACCGATGAATTTCAGGAAATAAAGTTTCAGTTACTTTGAATCATAAACCGTTGTGAGATTCATAATTTTGTTAAATAAAAATTTTGATTTTGATCACTGAAAATATTGTAATGAAAAATTGTTCATTCAGACGCAAATAAGTTGAAGATAATATAAATAATGATGAATTATTTTCGCCTGTCTTAGCTTTTATAGAGCTGGCACGGCCTTATATATTTGCCATATCTTGTGCAAACTTACCGATTAATCAAGCTGGAAATGAAAGCTCGAATGTACCTTTCGTAAATACGAAAAAAAAACACTTTTTTTTATCCACGATAAGTAAAGAAGAACCGATCATAATAATGTATCTGGGCCCCTCATCCCATCGACGTGACCCATTGAAATTCATCCCCGGATCAAACTCATAGAACCGAGTTGCGATTTTATTAAAGCGTGAAAATTCTTTGCACAAGGAATATCTCAAGACGCTTACGTACGATCTCAAAGAAAATTAGTATAGGAATTATTATAGGATGAGAATCCTAATGTTCTAATACGTGACCTATCGAGAAAACGAACATAGTGAAGTTTTTGTAAATGAACTGTCATAATATATTGAAAACTTGATAAACACGATTTTTGTCTATGTAAATAAGTGAGATTCTGAGCATTCTTTACATAAATACAATTTGATAGAACAGTTGTATCCTCCGATCCTGTAAATATACAACTGATGTTTCTCGTCAATATGTACAAAATGTGTAACATTTGCTTTTCTCTCATGAATATACACACTCAATCTGTAAATTCTTAATTGCTGCCCTTTGTCTTAATGTTTCACGTGATTAAAAAGAAATTAATTCGAAATTATTATTTAATAAATGGAATAATTGTCTGTGTCAATACTCTGTTGTGGCACGCGGACCTTGACTGACGGTCGTGTCTTAAGCACAAAATGCGAAGCGATGCAAGGAGGTAAGACACCGCAGTAAGACATCGCAGTAAGACATCGCAGTAAGACACCAAGGGCCGCGAGTGGCTTGTTAGTTTTACTCTACGAGTTCTTGGACAATAATTAAATAATAAATAATATATTTCCTCTTTTCAGGTTTATCACTGGCAAAGTCAAAATGTCAAAGTTTCAGGGGTGGATGATATGGTCTTGTTGCCGAAAGTTAACGAGGATGCAATTATCGAAAACCTGCGAAAACGCTACTTGGATGACTACATATTCGTATCCTTTTTCATTGCACAATTCATCGTTAATATACGTTACTCACGCACATGTATATTAACGATGTACATTAACGAGAGTTTACACGTATTCCTTCTCTGAGCTTTCAATGCAATAAGATCTACCAGAAATGCATAGTTTAACTTGTAGAGCAAAATAATTTGAGCTTTGAATGCCAAAGCCAAAATTTAGAAGATAATAACGTCTGATAGAAGTTGAAATATATTTTTAAGAAAAAAGTTCATTGAAATTTCAGGACGGGTCGATAAGTTTAATCGTCTCTCAATCAAACGGAATCTCTGCTCATCGAAGTGAGTAGTGAAGTGAGTATAGTGCAGAGTTCGATTAGCAAATTGCATGGAATTAAGGTCGTATCGATCGATTTTTATTCCTTCAGATTTATAGCTACATCGTAAATTCTTTTTCTCGATAATGTTTTCCTTAATAAGAGTCAGACATGCATCGGGCCGGTGCTGGTGTCAATCAACCCGTTCAAGCAAATGCCGTACTTCGGCGAGAAGGAAATTGAAATCTACCAGGGAGCGGTGAGTGAGATTCTATTTTTATAAAGAACGAAGGAGTATCGAAGAAACCGGAGGCTGCTAGAACGCGTGCGTGTATACTTACTCGGGGTTTGTATGATATGATGACGGAAATTTTCGTCTCCTGTAAAGAGAATAATTGTTATGCGATTTTATCGGAAAAATCGCACGACTAGATTTCTAATAAATCGTAAAATATTTTTTTCAAATACATACACGTACATATATGAATTCGTTCCATCGCAATAATCACTTGCCGAGATTACAATTAAGCAGCACAACTGCAGAGTAGTATTAGTGTAATATAGTATAGTTCGCGGCACCTGCGACTCTGCAACCTATCTAATTACTTACGTCCAGTTACATAAAGAAAATAGCATTGCCTATGTATATTACATAAGAAAGGAAAAAGCTTTCTGATTCATCGAAGCAGCATTGTTTTCTCTTATTCTCACTAATTATTCGATTGTGTTTTCGCTTTTCAGGCGCCCTATGAAAATCCACCACACATTTACGGTCTCGCGGATGAAATGTACAGGAATATGTTGATCGACAATGAAAGTCAGTGCGTCATTATCAGGTATGTTTATTGAATTTTAATTGTTCTTCAACGCTTAACTATGGTTGAGCGTCGCTTCACAGTTGCTCATTATCTCGGTGCTTTTCAATTCCAGTGGCGAATCTGGAGCCGGTAAAACAATATCAGCTAAGTACATAATGTCTTATGTGGCTCGGGTGAGCGGAGGTGGGGATTGGGTGCAGAAGGTCAAGGACGTAATATTAGAGTCAAATCCACTTCTCGAGGCTTTTGGGAACGCAAAAACCGTGAGAAATAACAACAGCAGTAGATTCGTAAGTCTTGAAAAAAGAATTCTACTTTTTCACAAAAGAATTCACTTTCTACCACGCCACCTAATGGACATTTCTACATTTATTTAAGGGTAAATACGTGGAAATGCAGTTTGGCGTTGGAGGACAACCAAGCGGCGGAAAAATATCAAATTTCTTGCTAGAGAAGTCCAGAGTCACGTGCCACAATTCGGGCGAAAGAAATTTTCATATATTTTATCAGCTAGCAACGGGAGCTGATTCACAAATGAAGTGTAAGCAACAAAACAATATTCCTGTGATTTTAAATCTAATAATAAATTATTTAGTCTAATAATAAATTCTTGAAATTCTAGCTCACATAAATGAAACTTTAATTTTTCAATTTTCATATCTAATATTATTTTCCGCAGCTGAATTTGGTATCATGGATTTGGATTACTACAATTATCTGAGGTATGGCGGAAATCATAAAGTCGACGGAACGAATGACGCTCGAGATTTCCAAGATACTTTAAAAGGTATTAAATAATTAAATAAATCCGATGTATTTACAGTGCTCCATTGCAATATATGCATACCGTTATTAATAACGTTGTTCAACAAAGTGTCATTCAAACTCGTTTCAATGATGTCACAACGCGACGACATTCTTCATCGATTAAGTAATACAAAATGAATATCCATGAAGATGGGACTAATTGGTTTTCCATTGTTTTAGCCCTAAGCGTAATGGGCATCAAAGATACAGAAACAACCGACATCCTCAGACTTGTTGCTGGAGTTTTGCACATAGGAAATATACAATTTATGGAAAAGGGCAATTACTCGCAAGTTGCAGATAAGGATTGTAAGCATTCTTGCTATTTGTCACTCAATTTTTATACTACAATGATAAATATTTTTATTTTACATCATGGAATTGTCTAGTTAGCTTCTGAGCAAATAAAGAATCTATTATAGCTTCTATATTCAACAGTAAATCTATAAAATTCAAATGCATGCAAAGGATTAGTTCAAAAATAAAATGTATGATCCATGATCCACACAAAAGAATCAAATGTATCGATCGAAAATCAGATATAATCCTAACACCGTATGCACACAGATCTCGATTTTCCGGCATTTCTTCTCGGTATCTCGCCAGAGCAATTATCACACAAATTAACCTCCAGAGAGTTCGAATCGAAATGGGGTTGTCAGTCCGAGAGTGTTGACGTGACGCTCAACGTTGAGCAAGCGCTGTACGCCAGAGATGCTCTCGCAAAAGATATTTACGCGAAACTCTTCGATTACTTAGTTAAGGTAAGCTATATTTGTACATTCACATTCATATCAATTCAATAATCAGCAATTAGATTTCATTTTGACACTACGACTCTTGTGCAGAGAGTGAATGCAGCGATGGAGACCACACAAGAAGGTTTCGAAATTGGAATTTTGGATATTTACGGATTTGAGATATTCGAAAAGAATGGGTTTGAACAGTTTTGCATAAATTTTGTCAACGAGAAGCTTCAGCAGATCTTCATTGAGCTTACGTTAAAAGCAGAGCAGGTCAGTAATAATAGTAGATAATAGATTACTTATTTACCGACACGCGATAAATTGTACGGCGGAATAGTGAATAAAACACATTTTGCCAGGCCATAAACAGTAATATAAACAGCGATGTACAGTGGTAAGGACACACTCTAGAACTTACTTTAACTTTATTTGTTTAACATAATTTCGGAGTGGTTATAAATCGTATAGCAATAATAATTCTTCTTTATATTTAACTTTTTTTTTCTATAATACAGACGCTCTTACATTTATAATCAAGTACCAAGTAGTTATCGTACATATCGCAAGATATGTTTTCATCAATGCGTATAAAATAAATCTATGTGGGAATCACAGCTAAAATTATTAGTTAGGCCGAGTAACCGATAAACCATCGATTTTACGAAGCGCGTTATCAATAGTTCATACCAAAATCTCCTTTGTATTGGAATATATAACAGACGACAAATATTAATCTTTGTCGTTGCCGCGCTATAATTATTATTTATCAAAAATAATTTTTCTTTTTTTTATACTCTTATCTCCTAAGTAGAAATTGATATTTTTCTTTATAACCAATAATAAAATATAAATTTAAACGCAGTAATAATATACGTACAATAACATAGATATAATACATTAACAAATTAACAATGCACGACGTAGTAAATAAGTCATTATTCTAAATAAATTTGCTTTACAGAGCGCTTAGGTTTAAGCACAGGACATTATTAATTAAGTGATAATACGTTTGTAATTATTCTTAAGCTAAAAATTACCTGAATATTGAGCACATTTATCGTTTTGTGCGAACGCCCGGCATTATTCGAGGTTTGAAAAAATGATTTTCTTTTTGTTAACCGGGAAAAGCATAGACGTAGAAATTCGCACCAGAATCTTGTCCAATTAGACATTGGAAACATTAGCTTAGCATTGAAAATATTTTCAATCATAAATTATACGTGTTTATAAGTCTGTATAGATACTGCGACACGTCTCTTTATAATTTTCTATATAATACGTTTTTCTTTTTACACTTCTACACTCTTTTTTCGGTGAAATTGAATTTCAACCTTAATGTATATTTTCTTCGCGACAATTGTACTTGGAAATTTCGTAAACGGCATCTCGTCGCGGACGAGAGACCCTGAGAGCTGCACCAACGTTGGTATGAAAATAAAATAACTTCTTTTGTTTTCTTCATTAAAATGAAAACAGTCTCTTCTACGTGTTTACGATTCGTTAAAAGCGTAGCCGGGCAGGATATCGGTTCTGCGCGCAGTGTACCTCTGGACAGGGGTAGTGTGAGCGATCGGTGATCGGGATGGAATTCGACTCGGAGGCGCTGGTATTTGCTTGGGCAGCTCGCTCGACGTCACCAGCGTGTTTTCCGTCGTAGTCGAGGCGATCATTGTAGCCGAAGAGGTCGAAGACGATGCCGTCCATGATGACTCCTTTGGCTCCCGAGTCTGGCTCAGCGCACTCATCGATCCGTGAATTCGTGAGTCGTACTTCTTCGGCGGAAACTTTGGAGATTTCGTTTTCTTTTCCTGCAAAAAGGCCTGTTAAAAATCATTGTCTTAAAATCGGTACGTTGTAACTTACCAAGTGATAAGGTTGGGTAGCCCTCAAGTAGGCTGCCGGCTCGAACCTCATGGTTACTTTGGAATCTCCGGTATCTTGCCTAAAGTTGCCAGTCTGTCCCCTGAAGTTTACGTAAACCTTGGGTCTACCACTCTTGAGATAGTACAATTTTTCGTCTCCCAAATTCTTCGTTGCTTGAGATGGACTTATCAGATAGTGTTGAGGTCTTCCGGCAACGTCGAGCGACGTAGATTCTAAGAGTCTTTGGCTAGGACCCAGTCCCACGTCTCGGACTCCCAAGATCGAGTGTGGAACGACCTCGGGATGAGGATAGGTGTGGTTGCGAGGCTCTTCCAACTCCACGTCTTCTTCATTATCCGCGGTCAAATCTAACTTGCGCTGGTTCAGTAGAGGAGACTGAAGTGATTGTTGCGAGTCCTTACGGTTGTCCAGAACCGCCTGAACCAAACCATGCAAGTCGAGGGAATCGACGTTATCCGCGTCGGGCACCTCTATTTCGAGGAACCTGCACGCAAACCAAAAATTATTGCATTCTGATTCTGGTGGAAATCATGGGTAACGAACTTTTTCCTATTTAGTTTACCTATTTATTATCAAAGCATGATAATAGAGTGGTGATAAAACATAATAAATGCAATGTAAGAAGTGCGGCATTTCGTTATACAACCGAACGAGATACAAAGTGGACCGCGCCGCATTGCGCAAAAGCCTATCTACAGCGACGATTATTGAAACGTATACAGACTCTATAGAATATCGCAGCAATACCTGCCTCAAGTCACAATGGACCGGCAATAATTTCCGATCGGTCTCACTCTCGCAGTCTTTGAGAAATTGAGTTCGTAAATCTCGCGGCTGTGCTGTGCATCATAGAAAGAACACTGAGTTCTCTGTTATTACAGTATAAGCGCTATTTATTGTACATATAGAACTCGGGATTTCCATAATCATTACATTCGCGTGCTCGATTCTCAACTTCAGCAACGCAATCGTCTCATTTAGAATAGTTTAGAATAGTCACCTGTAATCCTGAGTGTCTGGCTTTTCCACATTAGTACTTTGATACAACGATTTCTCATCATTGTATCCCTTGGCGTCTGGACTATTATAATCCTGCGGAATGTAATTCGGTGAAGACGGTGGTCTTGGTAATACCACAGCCGGGAAAACTTGTCCTGTGGCCAATAGCACCAGAAGCGCCGAAGCGAACCTCGCGTCTCTCATTGCCGCACCCGCCGTCGTCGTCGTCGTCGTCCTCGTCGTCGTCCTCGTCGGCGACGATCTGCAATCGAAAATACATTCCATTAAGTTTTCTTCATAACAATCACTTGTAATTGTAGGAACATAAAGAAGATTTGACTCGAACGCGTTGACTTGAATCGCAATTGGGAAGAAACGAATGAGACTTAAAGTACACGGGATTTAAGTAATACCGAATGTAGCAGAATGAGCTTATCCTCATTACCTACATTTGAGAGTCTCTCGCCGCTAGCAGGAGCAGTTTTACGCTCGCGAACGCAAAATCACCGCCGATGGTACAGTCAATCTCGCAATGAGGAAGCACTTTTCAGAAGGCAGGCATCGTTAATTTTTCTGATAAACTTTGCACAGCCACATACAGATACACACACACACACGCACACACACACACATATATATAAAGGCGTTTGTTTAGCAATTACTACCGGTGCGGTTGACCCAATAATCTTTGACAGAAGAGAGCCATTGTAAAGAGCCGACGAAGCAGTGAAAGTTTAGTGCCACCAAGAAGAAATAATACAATTTCTCTTCATCATTCGAAGGATTACGTAAATATGTGAATCGCAAGTAATTCATCGGCTTCTCCATTCAATGATTGGATTTTTTCGAACGATGATTTCGTATGACGCGGTTTTATTAAAAATGATATCATGATCATGACTCGTCAATATGAAGTTACCTTAATTATCTTGAAGTAATTAATTTTATTGGAAACGTCCAAATTATAAGTGAAGATAGACGCACACTGCAGCGATTCATCATATATATCTTGTCGACAACCGAATCCCCATTCCCACTGCATCACTTATGAGTTATATCCAGAGGTTTGTATGCAGAGACGCAAAAACGTTCTCTTGAACTCGGTAGACACCGTTTCACGTCTAAACAATACACACAGCGAAAGTTTTCTTTTTTCTGTCTCTATTCTCTCTCACTACGGGTGATCATCATTGCTCCCGCCCGAAGAAAGCCAGTCATTATGTGTAAACTGTAATCCTTTCTCGCAATTGTTTTTTTTTAGATTACAGAGTTCGCGTTTTGCAGCGGAACAAAAAATTATTAATAAACTTGAAAGAGAGAGAGAGAGAGAGAGAGAGAGAGAGAGAGATACAGTCGATAGTTCCTAATTGCACATCACTGCCTAATTAGCACTGTTACAGTCGCTTAGATTCCTCATAAGCAAGTGGTATTCCCTAAATGACAAATCGTGAAAATAAATTCACTATTGCATATAGTGTGCATTCACTATTCGTAAATGTCAGAATGGTGCAACTACGAAAGTAGTGTAATAAAAGCAATTAACTTAATAACATTTCAAATCAACATTTTGCAACAAAAATAGTTATAACAAACAAATAAATTTGCAGTTAGTAATAATTGTAATAAAACAATGACTAAGCATTGTAAAATTAACTATATTTGTTTAAGTCTTAGTTATGTAATTTCAAAGATTTTGCATTGTTAATATAGTTTATTTACACTATCATATTATTATAAATTGAATCTTTTTTTACTCTGCTTAGTAGTAAAAAGTAACCTAATTTCACTATCAAATACTAGGTAACTTCTACTAAGTACTTCTTAGTCTAGAGAAATGAATTGAATTTCAGTATGAAAAATTGTTAATTTTTGACTATTTAAAATTTCGAGAGTAGTATAATAAGGCCGATGATATATTATACCGAGACAAAAGTAATGGAGAATTAATTTTCTGCTAGTTTCCATTTTCAGTGACAGTTCCTCACTGATTATCATCATATGATTCGATTCCGTTATTTAAGCATATTTCGTTCGAGTAGATAGAGTGGAAACTGGTCAGACGAGACGCGTGTTACTCTGCGCGTTATAGACTGCTGAACAGAGAATAATAACAGAATATTTTCTTCAACTTTTACTCGTTTAATTACTGCTTTTAGTTCATTTGAGCAAGTAGTGATTACCGTTTTTTCACTCTCTTCGTTTCTTTGAAAATTCCCCTCTTCGAATTTGTTTCAGTATTATATAATACGTACTTTGAATCATTCTCTACGGAACCCCGTATTGAAATACATACGTTCATTTTTAAACTCGGATAAATAAAAAATCAAAGTCTTCTAAAGATAATTCCATGCATCACGTCCCAAATGAATCGACATCGCAGAGGCTGTTCCTTTTCGTATATTTGTAAGAGCTCCATGAAGCAGCAGTGGTTTTCTCGAGACTCATGGGTGTGGTTCCTGTACGCTATCGTGTGCTATATATACGTAGAATGAGAGAGAGAGAGAGAGAGAGAGAGAGGGAGACACACATATATGTATAAACGTACAGGCATAATATACACCTATGGAGGGAAAGAGTTCGCGGCTGGCTGGAAACTGGTTTTCTTCAAAAGTGCAAGTGCTCTCTCTCTCTCGCTCTTTCCTTTGCAGCGTAGAACGCGAGCTATGTAATACATGTGCAATTCTACGGTCGATAGGAAACTTTTGCACCGTCCTGCTATATTTTTACGTTCTCCAGGTCGTTACGAACGAGAAAGCTTTGGCGTTTCTGTCGGTATGATTTTGACTGGCTGTAGGTCGTTGCCGATTCTCTCATAGGTAAATTAATAACAATTTAATAGCACTAGATTTTCTTTGTTATTTTCGTTTGAAAAATAGGAAAGTCGAACAGGGGTTAAATATAGGTATGTATCTCTTGTATCTGTTACTTTCATTTTACAAGCTTACAATTCACATCTCGTTAGGTGCGCTAGCTGCATACGCGAACGTAGACTGTTGATAAACGGTCCGGCTTGGAAAGAAAAATTGCCTCTCGTCTATACACCTTATTATCGGTACCGATAATGAATAAAAATTCATGACAATTAAAACGTTCAATCTAAGATCATTTTAATCTATAAGGATACCAGTAAATCTATGATTTTGTAGGAAAAGGATCTTATATAAAAGGACAGTCGAGAAATTTCTTTCCGATACTGCGCAATTAGTAACGATTGTGCAGCATTATTGTTATACATGAAGTTGCTTGAATGCTTCTGTAGAAATGAACAGGTTTGATGCTTAGCACGTAGAATGGCTCATATACGGTTACGTGCAGTGCACACGATTG
Source organism: Apocrypta bakeri (assembly GCA_018906985.1). Taxonomy (NCBI): domain Eukaryota; kingdom Metazoa; phylum Arthropoda; class Insecta; order Hymenoptera; family Pteromalidae; genus Apocrypta; species Apocrypta bakeri. Next base: position 1,155,598 of record JACCIA010000008.1, on the reverse strand, counting down.
TGGGTGTGTGGAAGACGTCGACTGTGGCAATGGGGGAAGAGTAATCGATATCGCAATCGCTATACCGATATAGCAAAGTTGGATAAAAACTCATTTGGGTTTTTAGCTTCATTCGCAGTTTTCTCCTTTTCTATTCGTTGATTTCAAATTGATCAATCATATGCGATTACTAATGCATACTCTCGATTATATGAAATTCGACATGCTGATTAGTATTTTGATTAGCAAACGAGCCGTTACAATATTTTGAGATAAGGCAGAAATCTTTCCTTACGGTACCGCTGACTGCGGTTGCGGCCGCTTAAAAGATATTTTTACAAGACCTTCCTGGGCACCGGTTTATAGACAATACAAACATCTCTGGGGCTGCTTAGACAAAGGAAAGTTCTATAGTTGAATCTACGGTATACATAAGTAGGATTTGACACAGTGTCTGCGCAAGTGTCATAGACATCTATAAATTTCCACCGATTTTAAGAAAGAACAGTACTGAATCTTGGAAAAAATTAAGTTGCGCGCGTGGCTTTTTTTCTACACAATGAAGAAATGACGTGTGAACGCAAAACCCGCGTATCCTTAGGCGCGATCTCCGACACTGTGCGAATCTCCCTTTAAATTGTCTTCTTCTTCCACGACAATAAAATTTTTCTCGGTATATCAAGGCTCGTCACGCGTGCTATTTCGAAGCGGAGGAGGGCGATTATATACCAAAAATAAAAAATACGCTACGAAAGTTTCGCGAGATTCGCTGCCGCCGCAATTCGCTTCCCACATTAAATTAGTCTGGCGCAACTTTTTCTGGCCTGTAGCCGCAGCTGCGAAAATGCTAGTGATGTGTATATTTCATGTATCTGATTGCATGTAAATGAAGCCGCTTAAAGTGACAAAGTCGCTCCTTCTTCTATAGATTATATATAATGCAACTGGAAAAATCTTTCCGCATTATTTATTAGATTTCAAAAACACATTTCGAAATTATATACGATATGTCTCTCACGATTCTGTATATTTACACTTAAATACCACCCGATCCTTTCTCCCGATCACTCTACATTAATGAGAACTGCTGCTCGAAAATGCAAAATCAATGAGAGCTCCATGTTTATATTTATATCGCAATATGAATACATGAATATTTGCATACTGTATCTGTATACACATCTGTGTACACGTGTGATTCTGTAATCTCGATGAATATGAGTGAGAGACTCAATGAAAAAAAGAAGAGACGTCTGTCGCTCGCAATGAATTTACGACATACGCGACCACTTTCACATGCGTCCATCCAAACTATACCAAGGTACAATCAAGGGACATGATCTCGTATAAAGTATCCAAAGGGAATTAACGCGTCGAAGCTTAAATATACGTTGTATGCATCCGCAGTCGCGAGTAAGAAAGGCTTTGTGTATAATTATCCAGTTTTCACTTGGACATCAATTAAGCGTCGGAAATCAAATCAAACTGCTCTGAAGAACGCATTGAATTTGCTTTCCAGAAAGTACATGCTTTACTCCTCAAAAGGATCGAGAAAAATAAAAGTCATCCAAGCTTCGATGTAATTAGTCGCTGCGAAAGCGAACGATTGGCTGCTATTTTACCATTGATACTAGTTTTAATACTAGTCAGAAAATTCGCATCTAGAAGAGTCACTATACGAGTGCGCTGTACTTATGGGAAGCGGAATATCAGGACATAGCGTGAGAAAATACATATACATACAAATACCGGCAATTAGCTATTTTTTGCAGGCGAGGACAATCGAGTTTCTCCGCATACTTGGATCTTTTCTCCTTTTTCTGGCTTTTCATAAATATCTGCGATATACCTAGAAATTTACTTGAAAATACCAGTTTCGTTTATAGGAAGGATACTTTATAGGAATTGTATAGTCGAAAAATCAATTGTATAACATCGGATTTTTTATACGAATTTCATGACCGATAAAGTACGGTCTGGAGCAAGCCAGATGCTATTAAAAATCCCAGTCATTCGATTAGTCGGAAGCGAGGCAATTAAAATAATCAATCAGACTCGTAAATGTCAGTGGAGTTATTGAAATTAAAAAAATCGCAATTATCGCAGCACCTCGACGCAAAACGCTATTAAACGACAATAATGACACAGCAGTGCGTCCGCTGCCAAGTGCATCATCGACGTTGCTTCGACTCTCTCAAATGTTATCTCAACCCTGACAAATAAACAAGCTCATTAGTCTGCCACTGACAAACGCGTCGCTTCAAGTACAAGTCGCTTCAAGTGTATACGTGTTAAAGCCTTAGGAGAAAAAAACAACGACTTTTATTTCTCAATCTCATGTACCTCTATATATATAAGCGCAAACACCTAGAGCAGGATTGAGTTCGCTGTATTTAGAGAGTCACGTGGGTACAACGTCAGAACGTTATAGCGCGAAAGAATAGTCTGCGCGAACAAGCAAAGGTACACAAGTGAGAGAGCGCTTATATACCTTGTATATCATATACGCGCTACGTCTGTTGCTAGCGCTATCCAGCCATTTATAGAATTATCTGCGTCGCGGAACAGAAGCTGCAGTTCAAATGGAAAATTCTCTTAAAAATCAATTGAAATTCAATTCAATTAATTCAATCGACTTTATGCAATATGCTTGACGAATGAAAGAGCTGCAAACAGGCAAGCAAACAGTGAGAAATTGATATTGGAGAAGTCCAGTGTATTGAAGCTCAATTCTGATGCGGTTTTTTATCGCTGACTCTTTGTATAAGCTCGCACTGGTAGATTTCGTCGCGAGCATCGAGAAAAGGAATAAAATATAAAAATATAGCTAAAATTACATGACCGTTGTCTCGCTGCTCTCAAGTAATTATATGCGCTGATGCGTGCAACGTTAGGTCCCGTATTCGGTTTAAGTTCAAGAGATAAAAAACTCTTTACCAAAAGCATTACATACATAATTCATATGTATATATGTGTGTATACACACGTCTATTATACATTTCACACAAAGCGCCTGTATGAAACGCGAGTGGAAGGCCTGAACCTTGGAACTTTTGCAAACAGTCCGAAACACCTACGGCGTGTGAAATGTGTATGTATAACGCAAGAAGATATTTCATCAACGGGAGCGTTCATTAGAGTCGGTATAGTCTAGCTAGATGTAGCTACCAGCCAAATCAGTGCTGGTTCATTTTCGAGCGCAAAGGAAGCACACCGAATTTCCTAGTGAAAGTGTGTGTGTGTGTGTGTGTGTGTGTGTACAAGCGTGTATATACGGTGCGCAAATCGACATCACAGGGCTTTCGCAGTCTCACGACTATGTCGCGATCACTTTGATAAGTCTTTAGAAATATTCTGAAATTCGAAAGATACGGAGAGAACCTCAACTGGGAAATTCGATTGCTCGTTCAACTGAATGTGACGGAAGAGTGTCGAACTGATATTTTCGTATAGTTTACCGAACAGTACGTGGGGTCGTGCACGACGTTGAACAATAATTCCGCAGCGCACTAGGGTGTGGATCAGGAAGTCACTACACATTCGCGACGTGGCATTACGTCGCACAGTCTCTGTATGTCGCGCTCCGCCTATTCCGGTAAAAGAGAGGCCCAACTCGTGCAATGTAATGCCCCTCCTGGTAGGGACCAGGAGGGGCTTGTTGCAGAGACCCACGTGTAATCTCTGATTTTGCAATCAGAGGTTACACGTGAGCCGACGTCAGAAATGCAGGTCAAAGAGCAGTCTTTGCAAGTAGACAATGCACGTACAATGTACATCGAATGTATGTTCTTCCATTTTAATCGAAGAAAGCTTATTCTATATTCACAAAGAAATTGTAAACAGAATAAGAAAATCGAACCTGCTACCAACCGGTTTAGTTATAATTGTAAAGCCGAGCTAAAACCGCAGCGCAGTTTCACTTTAAAGGGAGGTCACCGCTAGAAATCGAAACCGCATACATTTCAGTCTTTCCAATCATTACTATATACTTCGATACACGAATCGCACCCATTCGTATACCCACACATCACACATCACACATCACACATCACACATCACAGATTCTCCTAAAGGGGTTCTCGATCTCCCTTTCGCCGACGATATATATAATAATCGACGCAAACAAAGTGATCGACCTACTTATATTTCGCACGATAGATCTCCGCAGCGCCTCGAGCTCGTATATACATTGCCCAAACGCGTTTGGCCAGTACGGTCGTACTACGGTTAGCGTTATATATCAGCTTTTTATGACAATCTATAATACAATACACATAGTTCATATTCTTGGCGGAAGCAACTTGAGCTTTTGCTCGCAGTAAACGCAGTATACAAGTATACCTACAAGTAAGCATACGTGCTTGCACTGAACAGGATACATTCATTCAAATGGGAAATTCCACTGCGTAATATATACATACCGCCGATTTAAAGCTTATAAGCTCATATTAAATCTTTACGACGAAATTAACGAAGCGTATCGTTATTAATATATTTTTATCGCTTTTTATCCTGGAAACATGTGTACTTATGGAAATAAGCATAATTCAGTAAATTCAAAACGCACATGGCTCAACACTTCTTCAACGCCATTTTTCCTCTCCACATTTTAACAATGTCATTAACAACCATATTTTTCGAGTTAAAATTATTTGTTTCATAAATTGTTGCATTTCTCTGTAACTATATTCATGGATTTTCGATCTTTTACATAGTTTTACATTATCTATACACGTATTATACACACACACACACACACACACACACACACATATATATATATTTCCTGGAAATATAGTAAACGTTTCTTAGTTTTTTACCCTTTGAGATGATGAATTTTTTGAGCGTACGAACATAGTTAGTTTATCGTTTGCAGATTACTTTTCTAATCTCATTACCTGTCGAAACTCGAGATAGAGTTTGAGTAATCGAGCACTCGTGATTTACAGAGAAATTTACAGCTGTCGGTGTAAAGTTTAACATGTAAATATAGCATTGTACTAATGGTTAAAACTTTCAGGTGATAATGTTGTGAAAAGTTAATCATACCCATGATAGGAGCGTAAATTGCTAAATAGATTCAAGTTATCTATATAGACATGTTTTTTAACTTCTGCTATTTACAGATACTACTATTATAGATACTATTATCATAGCAGTCTTTACGGGATGGCAAGAAATTTTACGGCCCTGCATACAAAGTTTACGTGTTTTTTTTTTAGAAGATATACCTACTTAAAAATACCGCGCCTGTATGCCCGCAGATTTTTTTTAGTTTCGAGCTTTCGACTACATTATGTTATCGACCGTCCACACTTTACAATGGAAAACTACACAGCTGATTTAAGCAGATGTTATAGTAACAATAACAGGAATTGTTTTTTATCATATGTAAATTGCAGTTTTCTCCGCGATTTTGTGTTCCTCTCGCTATACTCATATCTGGGTCGGAGAAATCGGACGAAAATTTTCAACGCCTATATATATAGTATATATATACTATGCGCGCTACACGAGGCGGCTAATATAATTTTTGGCTCATGTAGACTGTGGAATATCGTTCGAAAGTTATATTCGCAAGGCAGTTGCAATGGACTACGCCTGTAAAAAGACGGCGCGGTCGTTGGGAATTTATTTTCCAAGTGCGCCGTCGGGAATCACTTCCTCGTTTGGCGATTATTACGCACACGGCGTTAGAAATGATGAAGCCGAATGGCCATCGCTTTTCTATAACTATTAGAAGAGAGAAAAAAGAAGTCTACCTTACCGGTTAGGCGCGAATTTCAACTTGCCTCGTTTCGTTGTTTCGTTGCTTAGAGTCGCGGCGACTAACCTCCGTTTTAGAAATGATATACCGTGAAAAAAGCACTGCGCCGATATTCACGCTTTCACTCACATCCGTTCAATACGTTTCGATAACAATGATGTATGCTCGCAACAATCTCAATTATATCGTACAATTGATAATTGAATTAGAAATGAATTATTAAGTTACGGGACTAGCTAATTTTAGCATTTATTTTAACCTTCATTTATCGCGAAGATTAGCATAGAAAAAAGTCTGCGGTTGTGACACTCAGCTACATGTAGCTATATACAATAATAAAATAGGTAAAACGGAGCAGCCACGACAAACTGCTTCGCATTGCTGATGGCTGCGCATTGCACCCGTGGAACAGCTAATGTTTCAGCCACGTTACAAAATACGAGTAGCTGCTTTGCGTATTCCAGTGAAACGTAGTCGCAAATCTTTCGCGCGTATGCTCTTTTCACTGTTTATACGTTTCGTTTCAATATATTTACGAGGAAAATTCAATGTATTTACGAGGGTTTCCTTATGCGTATAAACAAATGCTCGCGGAAATAATCAATTCCTTTGTCGCGGTCGTACAGGTGAGTCTTAAAGAATCAACAGTCCTAGCGTAAATTCAGACACTCACCTTTCAATTAATCTAAACGCGTCATAATTCTTCACTGGATTCGATCTCTAGACCCACGTGGTCGACAATCGCAATCTGCGACTATTAATCACCACATCACCTTCCCTAACTCCCTCATCTCGTCCCCTTCACTTCATTGCACATTAATATGCACGTATACACAATGTAGAAAATATTTTGCCAACTTATTCTTTACCATTTTTACCTTCAAAACATATCTTCCCGCGACATTCAACATTCTAGAATTTAAATCGTAATAGAATATAAACAGAAGGCCACGTACATTGATATTTTTATTTTGTGCGATATTGAATTTTCATATTAATATGATTTGAAGCTGGAAATATATAAACTAGAAGCACAGAATAGAAATTATATTCACACGATGGGTGAGGGATTGCTCGAGAAATTAAACTATATTCATCCATAATAATTAAAGCAATTGATTCAGTCTGGGGCATATTTACCAGTCTCTAGACCATTTACTTTTCGAAGAAAAGCGCAATAAACTTTGAGACATTGTAATCAAAGCTGGAAGCGTGAGATTATGCAAGGGACAGCTCTGGAGAAAAAGAGAACAGGTTTTCGATAGAATATAATTGAACAAAAGTTCTCTTCGACTATATGGAAATAAGTGGCTTTACGATGGGTCTACTATCGCGCGAAAATCGTTCGTATGTTGCTCGCGGCCGATTTCCTTTCGCAGTCTGTCCGCGTCTCGCGTCTATTTACGTGTTCAAGTATAGTTGTATATACTTACGGGTAGGCAGCGTTTATTACGAGCCGAGTTGTCGCACGGACGTATAATGAAACTCGAGTGTGTTATTTCGTTTATGGTCTGTTCACGGACTTCTATGGTAGCGCGTTATAATGCGGCTGTAGGACAATACTTTTGACTTTCACGACGTATGTGCGTATGTGTGCGTATGTGTGTGTGTGTGTGTGTGTGTGTGTGAGAGATGATATATAAAAAACGGTGCTGGACGCATTGATGGGTTATTATAAGATTTCACCTGAGTCTCTGTCCTGTCTTGATTTTGATTTTGAAATATTTCTGTTCGGTAAACTGATCAATGGTTTCACGAGCTCACGTTTAATGAAGTCATTCTATCGATAACTGTTCAATCTTTAATTGTTCCTTAATGAACTATTGCATAGTGCACTAAGTAATAGTCATACTAAGTAGTTGGCAATATAACTATTGTATTCAGCGCTTGAATAAACAGCGATATATATATATATATAAATATACAGTTACTAACTCGAGAGAATATCTGACCGATTGACTGGTGTAAATTGTTTTTGACACTGTATACATGAATTTTTTTAGACCTGTTTCTTGAAGAATTTTTAGTTACAAAAACCCAAAGCAATTATATGAGCTATCTACAGTTATAATAAACTTACAAGTATCCAAGACAATACAAGAAAATAATACTATATTTACAAAGAAAATAGACTACAGTTTTATAATTCATTTAAGTTTGGAAGTATTAAAAAGGGAATGAAAATTAATTTATCGGTTTCAGTAAATTAAATACAATTTCGCGGAAAAGAAAGAAGTGATTTTTAATAGAAAGTATTTTATTTTTTCATATTACGAACGCTCTGGTCTTTTGCGCTTTATAAACGCGCATAGCATATATACAGCAATATGAATTACGTTCATAGATTTAGGACTGAGTTGCAAAATAAATTAGCACAACGAGACGCTGTATAGGAGTAATGGAAGAAATTTCATTATATTCCGAAACAAGAAATTTAACCACCGAATATGCGATATCACTTTGATGGATCAAATTGATGATCGTAAAGAGCTAAAAAAATCGTGCACAGCAAATTCGCAGTGAGTATAATTGTCAATCGCTGAATGCATAAGTATCACTCGATATTACTATTTAATGGCTTGTAAAAGAGGTTGTTGATTCCTGAGAAAAAAAATCTATGTATAATGTATATGGCTAACTCCGCTTTAACAAAATCAGAACTCCGCTAGATCATGAATATTAATGATATTTGAAAAATATCTAATAATAAGATAGCGGAAGTTGGCATGAAAAATCGCCGACGATAAATCTTATCAACAGAGAGCTCGTCCAGTGGAGACCTGAGTAATATAATAAAGAGCTCAAGTCCAATATATATCTAACAATTTTGCGTAATCGAAAATTGATAGACATTCGTGTAGACAAAATTATCGATACACAAATGTATATACGAATAGGGGTGTACGAGTTCGAAAAAAGCTGTGTTCGAATAAAGCCGGAACTCGCTGTACGAATCGAGGCGTTTCTGAGCCCGCAGGGATCGGACGAGATAACTGCAGCTGCAGAGCTAAAGTCTAGAGTCAGCATCTAAAGTATATCCCAGGTCGATCAAAGTCCACGCGCGCACTAGATATATATATATATAGATAGATAGATATATATATATATATATATATATATATATATATATATATACTATAGACATTACACGTATACATATATAAACACGTTATTTCGTAACGATGGCGGAGAGTCGAGGGAAACAGTTGACTCGTACTATAGCTCGCGGGTGAGCGGCACAGTCTACTAAAAGGCAAAATAACCGAGGTTCGCCAAGCGGGTTCACGTTTGTCATTATATATTTTTATTCTTTCTTTTTTTCCTCCAGCGTGCGTAGGTTTTCGGCTGTATCCAGCGCAAAGAGATTATGCACGTTGCACAACTACGTATAAATATATACAATATACACACGAGGAGATAATGAAAATTAGTAAGCACTTTCATTTGATATTTTCCTCAACAACTCTATATACATAATAATATAATGGTATACTTGCATATCGGATACGTGCTCTCAGGCATTAGGATTTCGAAAAGGAAGGAACATTTTTCAGTACACTTATACATGGCTAAGCGTATTCGTCTGTCGAATTTTTGAGAAGATTTGAAATGACTTTTCATTTGAAATGAATTTCTTATGTGTTTGCACTGCAATTGCACTAAAACGTCCGTCTACTATTCAGAGTTCACAAACGTCTCGCCGTCGTTCTGTCTTATGTAACGCGAGACACATACATATATGTAACTTTTCTCTCCATCTTTGCACATACCATCGATCTCGATTACATCCTTGCGTGCACGCGAAAAGCGCTAAAATATTACGACTGTTGAGCGTTTGGAAGAGAAAAAAATCCACAAACAAGTAGAAAATTGTTGGCGAAAGGCCGGTCAGATGATACGCTCGGGGCGCGTTCTCTCGTTCTCTCGTTCTCTCGTTCTCTCGTTCTCTCGTTCTCTCGTTCTCTCGTTCTCTCGCTATAGTATTGGTCAAGGCTCGCGCTCCCGATATGCTCGAGTTACGCGTCGCGATAAAGCTAATTCTCGACTCGCGAGCCGCGATTGTTCTATACACTGCGTGTAGTCTTGCTCACCGCGCAGATTCATGATTACGAAGGGCAATCGTTCTTACAATAAGCTGCTCGAGAGAACAGTCATTGCATCTTTTTACGAGCGCTCGAAAGACTGATGCAAAATCAATTTTATTTTTATTCGATATGTTAAAATGCGCAGCTTTGAATAAAAAACGAAATAGCTCAACGTATTTTTAATAGCGTTCTGATATACGTATAGCTCACCGTTCAATATATCCTACGAATTGGAGCTTCATTTAAATTCTTATGGCGATCGTAAAAAGGAAAGTTGCTTGGAACACACTGTGCATTACACTGTGCATTACACAGTTTCTGATTTTCCGACTGTTCTCGATCGATTTACAGTACAGTACCCCCAGTAGTACGCATTTAGTAGTACTGATTCTATACGGTTAATCTTATATCGGTTGATTTCATATTATATCAATGATACTAACCAACTACTCCTCCAATTAGGCCAATTTTTATATTAAATTCCATGCAATTTACATTTTTATGAACTCGATAAAGGCCTGTGGGCCGCACGGTATACAGCTACATGTAAAAATTGTCATGCATTCTGAATTATAGAAAGAATGCATTTCTCAAAAGTAAGATATTAGCGAAGCGAAATTAATCGAGCCCCTCGAACTTTCATAACGAGTGGGAAGAAAAAAAAATCGTTCTCCTTCTTGCGAATCTCCGAAGCGCGTCGAAAAAAATAACTTCCTCGGATTTACTTCCGAAACTCCCAATAGGCAAGAGGCCAGAATTAGCGAGCGTAAAGAAAACGCCGCTGCGCTTTCACGTTGCGATAAAGAACTCTTATGATATTATATACACATTTATATATACAGTTATAAGCCTACATCGTCGCGCCAAGGAATCGCACGAGATTTCCCTTTGATTCGGCATCCGTGCTTTCCTTTTCTACACAACAGATAATTGTTCAAACTCTTTCAATACATTGTCAAATGTGTGCAAAGTATCGATTACTTGTGTTACAACGAATAGGCGTTTACGGACGCAGACTCCTTCCTGCGTGTCATTTATTGCGGTACACTTATTCTTTTCCTCTTCTTGATGACGATCTGCTCCGAGAGAATGTCTTTTAATCGTTACGATACAGGCGCGATGCAGCCGCGACGCAGGGCCGCTGTGATTGTGAGATTGAACCTCATGGCTTTCACACCAAATTAACGCTCCTTCTTCACCTTTTACTTCTATTCATCCGAATAATGTACTAATGCGATACTTTTCAGTTGGAACGTGTCTGCAAAATGAATGATCCGACGACAAAATACTCTATAAACTACTATTATATCTAACAAGTACCCGCTCGATTCGAAGCATAGAGATAGTACATATGTAGCGCACAGAGCGCACTTACAACACAGACAGAGACCTTGTTCAAAGTTAAGCCACGAGGATTCCATCGTGTCCGATTCGTGTATGTCAGAGTCTTTGTAAGGTCCGCGCGCTAACCCCTTTTTTCTATTACCGACCGATGAGATTTGCTTTATCGGTTAACTTTGGGACAGCTTATATGTGACGGTTCGATGGGTGTTAAACGAGCAAGTTGATTTCTTACACCGACAGGCTTGCTTTAATCAGCCATGTGTAATAATCTAAACTAATAATAATCCAAACTAGGAAGATCGCGAGGCGTACAATTGATAATAAAAGACGTTCAGTCCATAACTCACCGACGAGAGTAAGTCAGGAGAAAAATGTAAACGTCAGAACTCACCTGCTGGAGAACACAGCGACGCGCTCGTCACTCGACACCGGCAGATTTTATCTTCTTCTGCAACCTCGGAAGTTTGCCGTACAACCTCCTCGCTGACGTTCATCAACGAAGAATTTCAATCTCTTGAAAATCACTCTATAAAGTCACTCTTCGAAGTCACTCTACCAAGACTTCCGAGTTGAGCAAAGTTTTTCTTTCGCGCTTCGCCAGTATACGCGCGAATTCAGTTTTTCATCACCTCCATGCAGACCACTTCCTTCCGCGCACTTTCAATCGATGTCCCCCTTCATCATCTGTATCTCATTTCTAAGCGAACAGACCTATTGGTACCTAATAGTACACACACATATAATCTCATCGACGGTCCGCGTGCTGCGCGCTGCGCGGCTCGAGTGAAGGCACAATGGAACAACAGCGCGCTAAGTATACCAGCTGGTGCGCAGGTATACAGACGCACAAGTAAAGTACTTCTATCCGGCACAGAGAGCGGGCGCGCGCCACACTGTCCCCCACTATATCACGTCTATAGTAGCTTTCCCGCCACTGCTACTGCCGTCCTCGCGTCTTCATCTTTTGCTCAAAGTATTCGCGCTGAAAAGGGTGTGTTGGTGCATTCTCTATGATACTGTACATACTTGCTTTTCCTACTGTTCACAAAACCTCTTCATTTTTACATTCAAGTATATGAATTCAAATTTACGAATTCAAATTTACGAATTCAAATTTACGAATTCAAATTTACGAATTCAAATTTACGAATTCAAATTTACGAATTCAAATTTTAAGATTTTTTCAGTTCAGAATGATTCAGAAGTTAACGGGCAATTTATAATTATTCCTCAATGTTTATCAATCTTCAATGACCGGTGTCTCGTGTACTATCTAATCATTCTATTGTTTCGTATGCAGTACAATTTTGAAATGATGAAGGATACAGGACCTACAACTTTACTAGCGCACGTGATAATAACATTTCCGTTATAATTTTTCGTGCTCGGTTAGAAATAACTACAATTCATAAAAGTCTTCGCTGTGATTATTCGGTTACTCAATTTTTCACTCAATGCTCTCATTTTTTTAACGCAAACTCGTTAAAAGTATAAATAGACAGTTTCTTTTGGCAAAAAAATAAAAATAAACAAATAAATAACGCAACGTTTCTTGGTGCTAGATATTACAAGAAGCTGTCAAAGAAACTTATGAATTGATAGACAAAAGTCAACGTAAAGTCATGCTTATGCTTGTTAAAAAAACAATACATAATATACACTCGCTCAACTGAAATAATGAATCCTCTTCAGTGCTTTGTAAAATCCACTTCTCTCTCTCTTGTTATCTCAGCTCAGCGCGATCCGCTCATCGTGTTCTCGCTGTGCGAGTGTACGAAGCAAACCTTTGCCCGGAAAGTCAGCCGGATAAATTGAATATCCCTTGAAAGCTGGGCAAGTGTAGAGAAAAGAAGGAGAACCATCAGCCAACACAACACCTTATAGTGCGTCCTGCTTGCGCGAGATAATGATTAGCCTTGCGCAAGTTGGTTTTAAGCTCATTTAACTCTCATATAGTTGGCCACTGCAGAGAAAAAGAAACAAACTGCGTGTGCGTGTGTACAAGAACCGCGACAGACACACGCGTACCAATGGCTTTCGGAGTTTCGGACGACTTTCGAGCATTCGCGTTCGTGTGCAATGTATACTTGTAACGTATAAAGTCGCTTTGTGAGTTATCTGTGGGACTGACCGTCTAATAGCTTTGATTACGTGGCTATTAGACATCGCTAGAGCGCGAATTGTCGACCAGTCTTTACGATTCGATTGCACTTTTTAGGAAAAAAAAAATCACCGTTGGGAACTCTTACGCGACATTCGAACGAGACGATCTACTGGGATTCGGCTTGATTGGCAAAACCGCACGTAAAAATAAAGGAATACGTGTTTTTGACGAGGCATTCATTCCGCAAATCGATTCTTCGAATTTGGAATTTTTTCTATTACTGAAAGAAAAATACAGCTCGATCATCATCCTCGTTCTACAAACAATATACACGGAATTGTGCAAATCTATCATCTCGCAAGAGAGAACGCAAGAAAGAAGCGTATCTAAAGTCTAATCAGCAGCTTCACTACATCATATCTGCAACTTCCGTTTATACGGTAGAAGAGATGTACATTTTTGTTTTCGAGCCATTGGCAAACTCCAGGAGTGAGCGAAAGCGACCGAAGTGTTAGGCGCCCTCGAGAAGAACTGATGAATGGAAGCCGCGCTCGCGCTTTAACCAGGTTAACCAAGTTAACCTGCTTCTCTCGCGGCTGCGCTGACTTTTATACGACAGGATTTCCTGCAACAGTATAGCTTGCTTTTGCAAAACTCAACGGCTCGACGAAGCTTAAGATCGTAACGAGATTTTTTCTTCTAGAATCTAGGGCGGTATTACAATATCGTGGGTAAAAATGCATACAGCTTTATTCGCGAGATTCCTGTGATGAATCGTGGAGATTCGATATCTCTGACTGTCAGAGGTTTCATTTTGTAATATTATACTCGAACAACCTTAGAATTAAAATGTGCCAAGAATAAATTAGACGCGTTCAAATATTATTTCAAGTATTAGGGATGAAAATTAGAATTTTTATTTCTTATAGCACATCATTCATTCGTTACTCACTCTCTCTCTCTCTCTCTCTCTCGCAAGATTTCATGATATTGAATTATCATGTTATATACATGAACAAATCCAGAAAATACAAGAAACAATTTGGTACCTGGAAATCGAAAAAAGCACGTCTACCGGTCACTATTTTCCTCATGCCTGCGGGAATCTTCCGAGTAAAACGAGTCATTTACACTTTTATGTAAGCTTGCCTGTCGGGTTTAATGTACAAAAAGGCAAACAAATTACAACTATTTTATTAAAACTTATGAATGTTGCCGCGAATATTGCCAATTTTTATCTATTGTAGAGTTGGTTGTTAATCAAATGAATCTAGTTGAAAAGTATTTTAAAAGAGCTTCAATTTAAAAATAACATTGCCCAAATTGGAGAAGCTGGTCTCATTTTATCAGAAAGGGCCAGTTATTCTAGTTTTAGTTCAAACGCTTAACATTTTTCGACCCACTAGTCTTTTGGACGATTCTTTTTGAAAATTAAAGTTTTTGATATTTACTTCACAGATCACTGATTATTGTAAAATAATATGGGGTAATTATTGATACCGTGAAAAATAACTTTCAATTTATTTTAAAAGTTCTTTGAAGTACTTGAAAGTTATTGAGCATTTGAATAATATTTAGGGATTCCGGGATTTTTAAGAAATCTTTTGACTTCTAAAAAGTATTTTTTTAATTTTTTATAATACTTTCTGCTTTAACTTTATATATTTTAGTATTAGATTCTATTATTTGGGTATCTCGTACATATATAGTACATACGTATACAATTGTACATGTATATAAAGAAACCTTTTTTTTGTTAATAGTATTTTCGTAAATCCTTATGGTTTTCCGATGACTATATTTTCTATTTGTAAACGCAAATAAGATTTTAAAGGTCTTTAATTGTACTTTGTTTACCCGTACTAAAGGACTAATAGCTGCTCAACTTGGACTTGGCAAATATCCACGAACAAATGGTTCGGGCGCTGTATTCTCGCGAATAATATTTCGATTTTCAGATACCGAGTTGTTTTCGCTAATTTATCAATTTAATCGTATACAATAGCTATCGAATTTAAAGACTTATTATAATACTATTATAGTAGTCATGTTTTTTCAGCGAAGCTTTTGGTTTTTCTATTCGACTGATCTTTGGTTGATCAAATTATTCGCTCAGTTTAATTTTAGTTTTATCATTACGTAAGATTTAGTCTACTTGTCTATTACACATATAGACAAAGAAGAATATCTAGCATCAGGAGACTATAATGATACGTCGTAGGAACGTCGTTAAAGTCTCAATTAGCAAGATCGTCGCGTATGCGTATAATAAGATTCATATACATGTAGACATGCTTACACGCGTGTGGTAAGCTGCAATGAAGAAAGTGATACGACGCCGGTGCCGTCAACTTTCTAACGCAGCTCTCTTCTACCTTTCGTGCTCGCACGTATGTAGTATACACTCGTAGGAACTATGCGTTGGACTATGCGTTTATCAGACAAGGCAAACTCAGTATAACGGCTCGTTTGCTCGCGTATATTCTCTGCTATGGGAAAGACTCTAAAGTTGACGAGGTTATGGTGTAAGAGTAGGTACTCGATTGTGCGCTGCATCTCAAGTGCTTTTTTACCTTTTTCCAATATATTTTAACCTTCATATTTACACACGAATGTGTAACTGTTCATGAATAAGAAATAATCACGCTCGTTTCATTCAATAGATTTCCTATATATGATTTGTCGATATTCTCCATAGTATTGTGCTTGCATAGATTCGTTATCGAATCTATAAGAATTGCGAGATTGAGTTCTCGAGAATACGTATTTTCAGGTATGATTTTAGATTGATATTTTGTAAGCTCCAAACTGCAAATATACATTGATTACCAAATTAGTCGAATCACTTGCTCTCTCGCAAACTATCTCTTGGCCGAGTAAATCATAAGGCAAAATCACTCTTTCAAAGTGCATTTTACTTAAAATGGCAAGGTAACGTCCTGCGTTCTGGTATAGCCGCAGCGAATTTCAACCAATACTAAAAACGTTCATGTAAAAAAAATACATTATTCGTATGCTTTTACACTTTTACATTTAATCTACTTTCTTGGCACAAAAGCCCAACATTTTTCTATACAGATGTAACGTATTATATATTAATTAAAGCTCGATACATATATCTGACCTAATGTTTGCATATAATATCTATATATAGGAATAGAGAAAGTGTTCGCGTTCGCATTCGCGAGTTTTGGCCCGTCTGTTCGACAGAAAATCCAGCTGGTCGAGCCGTCGGAATCCTAACTCGCGCAATTTTAATGAATCGTTAGTTTCGTTGGTACTTGCAGATCGTTAGGGGATTCCTCCACAACTGGACTTTGAAGAGATGCCGCTTACATTTACTTCTGTACGTAGTCTATTTTTGATGTCTAATTTTGTTGATTGGCTTTATACCTTGAATTGGGAAACTATTTGCCAAAAGTCTCTTTTACGGCTAACATCCTTGTAGAGTAAAATTGAACCGCGATTATCGAACGTAACTTTTGACGACGAGTACACGTAAACTCTGTATAAACAGTAGATTCTAGTGTGTCTTGCATTTTATCGCGAGATTTTTTACGAATACTTGCAGAGATGAGAAAGTCTGTACCTTTGACGCTGGTATACATAAAAGTAGAAGCACAAAAAGTGAGAATAGCTAAGTCAGGCGAAATAAAAAAGTATCTCTCCGCACGGTGAAATTTTTAGAAACGGCTCTTCGCCTGTTGTATGTTATGTTTGAAACTCTGTAGACCGTGTACATTTCATTATCTACATTCAAATAAATATTGCAAATGTAAATAATCATGTAGTCATTGTACGAAATTTATCCGAAATTAATTCGTATCTTTCAATACACCTGATACGTGCATTTACACAGATCAACTACTGATTAGTGTTCTGTCATCGTTACCAAATTCTGAACGCGCGTTTGAACCCTTCGTGCGGTCAATTATGGCTCGTTTAAAGGCACGCAGCGCTTAGATCGCGAAAAGTCGCGGTCTTTTCGGGTGAAAGTCGAATCGGCGAGCCAATAAATTTTCCTCTCGATAGAGCTGTATGTTCAATGGCTCGTTCATATACCTATATAGCGCAGATGTTCAACATATATGCAATTATATGCATTCTATATTAAATCGCGTGTCCTTTGACCACGCCTTTCTGTCCTATTTTCATTTCTAATCGAAATATAAGTAAAAACATTGATATTTAACAAAGATTCGAATTAATCAATATAATTAATTCGAAAAATGATTGTGTCAACAAATGCATAAGTTATATGTAAATCGTTCCCAGTTGAAAACAGTTATATTTGTATTCAAGTGATTGATCGATTAAAACAATTCGCTCAAAATGATTGCATAATCGTGTAACGAATTTTTTAACGATTAATATATGCAAATGTAACACGTCAGTTTAACTTGAGCCTTATTTTTGCATTCAAATCGTTTTATAGAAATGTAGTGCACTTGAAAAAATACAGGTAAATTGAAGATATACAAAATCATTTTTATAAATAAATCGTGGAATTATTTTACTTGAGAAGACCGCTACTATAAAATCGTTCTCTTTAAACTAATGTGTCTTTTCGAAATATTTCTCTATAATGGTACATACATCTGGAACTACAGATATTCGTGTAAAATATGAGCTATATCACCAGAAATAGACGGAAAGCTTGGAATCTCGGAATCTCTTGAAGATCGTCAGCGTAATCACTATAGTGAAACGTACAACTAATATCTGCTATATAACTCAATTTAGTTAAATATAAGTTGATACAGCGCAGAATGCATCATACACGCCAATATAACGATTAATAACGATTAACGAAGAAAAAACGCGTAAAAAAAGCCTCTGAGGTGATTTGAATAGTATATACGTAATATACGTTCGGTATGCTTTATAACGAACGTATACGAAAGTACTTACACATAGAGAACTTGTTCGTGTACACTCGTGAATCCACAATTTATAAGATTTTCCATCATCATCGTTAGCTCGCGCCTTTTAACGAGGGAAAATTTCTCCGCTCTGTGCGTGGAGGTGGATCGAAAAGCACCTTTCTATTTCGATCGTTTCATGCGCGACGAAATTGATGGATTTTGGTCGTTCGCAGACTGTTGTTTATTTTAATTTGTACCTTTTCCTGTCTGTTTCAGGTAAGCCTTCGCGCGTATTCTGTATCCAACTAACCGCGAACATATTTATGTGAGTTTTTCTTTTCGATTCATTGGATGAGAATTTAGTTTACGTGTGACTGGCCTATCCTTGTGTAGGAAGAAAAAAGGTTTACGATAACGGTGGATTCGCCTTAAATTCTTGCCGCGGTGAAACTTTGTGTAACCCCTGCTACATAAATCTCCTGAATGTTATGTATTCGTAAGTCTACTTCACGTAAGACTTCGTGTAAATACAGACTGAACGCAAGTCGACATATTTGCTGAAATCAAGAACATATACGGGCACGCTAGACTTCGGGGCCCATACGGTGTGATCGTATTTTAGATTACGACGTGAGGCTTATCAATTCTTACTAATTTCTCTCTGTTTCCTATATATACGCAGGGCGCATTATATACGCGTATATAATGCGACCTGATTATGTAACGCTATCCGGATAACAGTATCCCGAATTGAAGCCATTCATTTGATTTTATGTGAATCCTACAGCTGCGCCCGCCCGCCCGCCTTATAGTACATTATCAATAATACTCTATTTAAAAGCTCTGTAGCTGACAGCTATATTCACTATATAGACGGATTAAAAGCGGATACCCTCAATAATCAACATTCATATTTACAAAAACTACGATGATCTTTGGCTTGTCAAATTAATTACAATTGTCAGAAATGATAAATTAATTTTGACGACTGGTTATTAGCAGCCTCTACGCGCAAAGTTTAATAAAGGATTAGATAGATAGGAGATCAGACTCAATATTACAGAGATGATAAACTTCATTCACTCTGATAAACAACTATAGCATTACGTTGCAAAATAACATGATAAAGAATTAAGAAAGAAAACAGCTATAATTGTAACATAATTCTCGATACGAACTGCGTGTGAAAATTTCCTTACCGTGTGGATAATGTGTGTAAAAATCTCGTATACCGATAGCTTCGATTATCAAAAACTCGTTGTTGATCTTATTTAATAAACATACTCGCTACTACGGTTAAAAAAATACCTTTAATATATACAGCCAAGTTCTCGATTATTTGTGTTGTGCGATTATTGTTGTGCGATTATTGTTGTGCGATTATCGTAAGATTACCTGATTATTGTGTTTTCTTTGCTGAATTCCGACAATCAGACTAACTAACTACACGATCATTTTAAAGCTGGATACCTTGGGTAGGTTATTCTGTATGATCTGAAATGAGCGTGATCATCATGGCTATCGTCTGAACCAAGTTGTTGATATTCTAATTTCAACCTATAATGTCGTCTGATTTACAGCACAAGAAGCAACTTTTTTTCTTCTCTTTCATAACAAAATTCCAGCATTTCGTTATTAATTGTTATTAAGGTTCATACGATAGTGGCGATGTTATAGATTGTGATGGATTGATGATTAAAAAGACAGAGTCGCGCAAAAAGGTAGTATCCCATTACCTTTCTTTTTGTAAATTATTTAGATTTGGTGCCTCCAATACATTTTCTTCGACAGAACGAATGAAGGCAAAATGAAAGATTGCTGAACATATAAATGAGCAACGCATTAGGCTGTAGAAAAAGCCGTAGAAAAAGCCGTAGAAAAAGCCTAAGCAGTAAAAGTCAAGCATCGAATAATCTTCAATTCAGTACGATTTCACACTCAATACCTTTACAGTGCATCTCCTTGCTGGCGTACTGCTGTTACGGTTCATTTGTTCTTTCATTCGCATTAGAAATTATTGACAGAAACAAAGACGCGTCGTGCTGGAACGAAAGGAATATAGTCCAGATAAACGGCATCACGGTTCGCACCTTCGGCGATCCTGATAGCAAATGGAGCGCGCGCTTTGTTAAAAATTGTATTCAAGGCATACTATAGTTCGGCACGAGTGGCTCAAACCATTTGAAACTGTCAGGGGCGCGTGCGTATTTTCTATACAAAAATATTCTTGCCGCGACATTACTGATGCTACTGAGTGCTCCTACATTAGATACAGTGCATGTACAACATCAATGCACAGCAATACATAACAGCTCAGCATTATGGATTGTATAAATTTTTAGACAATCATTGCACATAGAAATAGAGAAATTAGTCGTTCTAATTCATTTGGAGTTTCGAATCGACAGTGCGACCTGTAAATATTGGTCTGCCTTGTCTTTATTGATAGTCGCCACGATTTTTTTATTTCTGTCTCATTCATCGCTTTTTATTCTCAGAAAATCAAAATGTCCTTTTCAGCAACTTTTACATTTTATGCTTAATTAAGTCATTTATAGATCTTTGTGAAATGCGATGAAAGCATTTTTTACTAGAACAAACTAGTAAGTTTTTTTTCCAATTTCTTAAATCTTTCACATAAAATACTTTTAGGATCGCATCTATACGTTAAAGTACATTTTTAGATAAATATAGGAGAACATGATTGTCGCATTGAATTTTAATAATTTATTTCTATTTGTATTTTCATTGAATATCAGTATTAAAAAAAGTATAATTTTCTTGTTTTTTCTTCTAACAAATTTTATTCTTTATTTCTTATCAATGTAAAGACTTTATACGTTTATATATATACATAACGCTACATTACTTTATTAATCATATGCATGTACATAGCTAGTATAATTCATTGCACTGTTTTACTTATAAACATAAAACTTAACGTAATTTAAATATTTCTCTTAGCAATGTTAGCAAGAAATGCTAATTCTCAAGCACTGTGAAACTTTTAGTAACGCTAGGTATAGTTAAAATCATTATTATATGTGCAAAATAGGCATTTTATATCATATATACAAGACTTAGGCTGAGGGAAATGTTTCTCTGAGAAGGTAGAAAAATAGGCAGAAAATGACAAAATTGGTCAAAATTGCAACACTGACATCCTGTAACTTAAAGAAAATTCGCGAAAAACATTTTGAAAAAAAAAATTGTTCAGTTGGTAAATACGTTTTTTTAAACTAACATTATCTTTTTAATTTCTATAAATATTTATTATATGAATTAAATTAATATATTTAAAGAAATATTTACTGTCATTAAAATACTTATTGAAACTATACTTTCAATAAATGCTGTATTAAGACTATTGAAAGAAGGGATTTTTTTGAATATGATCATTTTTGTCTTATTCAAACAATTGTTTAATTTACTGTTCATTGAGTTGAATAGTTTTTTTATTACGTATAAATCTCCTCAAAACTATAGAAATAAATAAAAGAAAAAACTGAGTGCACTGTGATTGTAAGTATGTAAGTGTGGACAGCGTACGCATCTCGCGTTGCTGTAAGAAAAAAAGAATAAGCCGCGGAGTAAGCGCCTCTTGTTCCAACGGTACAGTTACTCAACTGCAGTATATAGCTACGACTTGGAAAGGAGCTCTCTGCTTTTGCGCAATTTGCGTATATAAACGGAGGAGCACGTTTACGACTACGCGTGTGGCATTAGACGGACAGCTGCTATACGTGCTCTGGCTCGTACAAGAATAGGGTTAGGGGAGTGAAAAATCGGACCTCGTATTATTCGCGTAAACTCGGATCTGTTTATTTTCCAACAGATATAATGCAGAGCCCGGCCTGCACGAAGAGAAGTTAAGTTGCTCGTTTAGGCTATGCGCGAAAGCTTTTTGTTATAAAATCTAGTGTGTGTGTGTGTGTGTGTGTGTGTGTGTGTGAACTGCATAGGATTATTCTCCAGAAGGCACACTTATTTCACATGAATGTTGTGCTTAAGAGTATTTGAAAGATTTTTGGTTTTATCTAAGCTTTAAGTATAACAACTTTTTTAGAAAGTATTTTTTAGAAAAAATATCAGTGGCCTGGGACTTTATTACAGATATTTTTATGATAAACATTTTAAATGCTTTAACGCGAAGTGGGTCCAGAAATAGAAATCAATCACTAAACAGATAGTTTATGTTTATGTTGTTGTGGCAAATTAATCCCTTCGATTTTCTTATTAATCCAATTGTCATATCTTTTGATTATCATCGTTTAAATATAAAATTAATGGGAGACAATAAAATGTTGGATCTCCGATAGCCTTTAATTTTATTATGAGGAGAAATTCTGCAGAAATAAATAAAAGCTACGTATTTATGAATAATATGAGAAAATTAGTACGAAATGGGAAAAAAATTCATTGCGTCCGCTATTCCTGCTCCCGTTCTTTTCGAAAACCGCACAATGCAGATCTGGCGTATAAAAGGCGCGCGAACGAGACTCGAGGCAACTGTTGAGGCGACTGAGAGGCTAACTGTTTCTTGGAAAAAAAATGACATCCCGCGGAAATTAAAAGGTGCATTAAACACCCTCTCTTTCTTTCACTTCCTTTCAGCATAGTAGTCCTTTCAGGCTAGATCGCATTTACTTTCCAAACTACGCACTTAACAGAGACGTCTTTATATCATCATTCCAGAGGCTCTCTTGTTCGAAACAACTGTAGCTTGTGTATGAATCTGTGCTAACTCTCGCGAACGAAAAGTAGGCAAAGCGTGGAATCACTGCTCTGGTGTTGATAGCGCGCGTTTCAATACAATTTCGAGTCGGAGAAGAAGAAATTATGCGTCGAATTAGGCTTTCTTTTAACTCTGTTGCTACGAGAATCTGTGATGGCTTTTCAAGGAAGTCAACGGGATGGCTATTTTGATGAAACTTTTTATTCTATATCTACGCGAGAGCTGTGTCGCGTTGTAATGCACTGACCTGTTCGAGAATAAAACACAAAAGTACTTATATACTTATACTATAAATTAAAGAGCAGTAACGCTGTTATTATAAAGAACGAGGAATAAAAGTCAGTGGCTTGAAAATATACAACTTTTTCAGTACACAACAGTTCACCGAACATGCGTTACGTTTACGTTGACACTCTATTGCATGCTTCGCCTTGGCATCATTTTTTTTTCTTCAAAAATTGCGCATACGACAATCCAAAATTTTCACGGCGGGTCAAACGAGTTGTTCCCGTGAAAAAATCTCGCTCGTTCGACAAAGTAAAAAAACCAGTGCAACGTTGCACACCGGCGAGACCTTTTGCCTGAAAATGTGGAAACGTCCGGAGGCGATGCAACGCTAATGGAATTAACGGATCGGACGTTCGCTCCTTTTTTTTAACGATGCTCGCGAGCTCATAGCTGACGAAAAATACGTCTAATTAGCGGCAGCTCGCCTTTTCTGCAGAGGCAGAAAGAGCCGCTATTGTCGCGTGCGTGTATATGTGTATGCGTACTGTACAGCCATAGGTATTATATACATCAGACGCATTTATAAGACGCGCGCGAGATCGGACGTATTAGATATGACGGAGAGGAGAGTAGTAGAGATTCTGGGTTAACTGCTATAACTTGGTTTTTGTTTGGACAGTTAGTCCGCGGCTCGTACATAAGTGGAGCCGAGAAATCGGTTCATTGTCGAGACGATGAATTGGTGAGGGGTATAAGGAGAGACGAAGAGGACGCGACGCTAGATTGGCGCTACGATTGCGGGTGGCAAATTAAAAGATTGCAACGGCAGCCCAAAGCTGTTGCATACCATTTCGGATTCATTATTACTATGTCGGCTCTAACGTCGTAAAAAATGAATAATCGGTAAAGCGCTAGTGAAATTATTATTCATTTGTTTACGGAAAAAAACGTTGAAGAGGCTATTTACGCATAGTTTTCGAGCAATTGCTATAAATGCTGATTGCGTAGCACGTAATTGCCATTTTGACATACGCGCAATGTAGGCACTTGAAACACTCAAATATCCCAACGCACAATAGAGAAGAATACATTTAGTACATGGACGCGAGTACGCACAAACGCTGCGTAGAGAGTCGTAAAATGTGGCGTCTGTGATCGATGATCGAATAAATGCACGAGCATCTATTGCGTTATCTTAGGTCGTTCGTCCAGAAGAGAGCCACTATTGTCCCTTTTTTCTCGCTAACAAAAAGAAATCGCGATATAATCGTACGAGAAGCGCATACGTATATCAGACACATGGTATAACTATTATGCGATGCGTACGTCGAGTGGATGCTCTTTTCAGGTCGTCGTATACAAGGATCGTAAGATACTATTCCGGTGCCGTACGCTATACTTATGTCTATGAAATATTGAAACAATAGCTAATAACGTCAACGCGAACGCTGCGGACGTTCTTCATAGTCTTAGAAATCGAAAAAAACTCTACGATATAACCAAGTGCATTCCAACTTTTCACATTCCTGCATCCTAAAGAAGCTCTAGCTACTCCCATAGCCAAAAGAAAAAAACGGCTTAACTTTCGAGAACCGCTCGGGAAAATCGCCATCGCGCGTTTTCCTTTTCCAATTCAGCACATTTCGCTGAACGCTCTCAGCGCTCGACGAAGAAAAGGAAAAGCTGCGGCAATTACACACTATTCGCGCGTTATTGCCGATAGCTGCACAATGCAACCGGTTAGGTATATACATACCATATATACCAGGGAAAACACTCTGGTCGACCTTGTGTCTGGTTGACCACTGGACGCGCATAATATTTCGTTGTGAGACGACGACCTACTCTGCATACCCACAACATTGATTTCCAATGTTATTTCGGATTCTTATGGCTAAAATCAATTCCAAATCTTACTATTCGTAGAGGAGTCGTTACTACACGTAGACTAGCATAATTCTCATTATCCAAAATAGTGCAATTTTTCTATCGATACTTTCCGTATCATAATTAAGGCTAAGTTAGAATTTTACTATAAAACATTGAATCAAGTAATCAATCATTGTATGAGTTCCATTGAAAAGTTGGTAAATCTTTAGTAAAATTTTAGTAAGTTCTCCATAGACCTCCACAAGTCGAATGTGTAACTAATATTAAGTATCCTATGTGGCGCTCAAAATTGTTCTCTCTATCGAGACAATGTAAATAAGCAAACTCGGGAATTTTCGTCTGAAAATCAAAGTGAAGGAACCATGCCGAGAAGTTTTCACATCGATGTGTGTGCGTAAGAGTTTGAATACACACTTAACACAGTTTGTATGTATTATATTATATTATTATGTATTAGCCAGAGGCTTTGTTAATTTGATATTCGAATGATTGGATTGAACTTTTATAGTACTCGAGAGACAATATTTGAGAGCAACGTTAATCTCTCTGATTTAATTACGATGAGAATTATAGGAAGCCATTCGTTATAATATTACGGCAACGTGAGTTACATCCGCTGATGAATAGGATCCACTAATGAGCCTTTTTTCAACGTACATTCGACTAGTTCGTTTATCCATGAAGATCGTGGGAAAAGTTTTCACGACTCCTCGCATAATACTTGTATTAGGTGGTCTTATACTTTACGGCTCGATGCTTTTCAGCACGCACACGCACACGATTTTGGCTTCGAATATACCTATATGTGCCGAATATCATATAACCCGAAGATACATGCGACAGTCATTTTGGTTATACATTCGCTTAAAAAAACTATAACCAATAGGTCCCTTATAACGAGGAAAGTAAATAACTTGAATTGCATGCGTTCGATGGCTTCGTTGAAATAGTTATCGTCATTGTGCGTGAGTAGATTTCACTTTTTTTCAAACATCACATGCCCGTGCGCATTAGCCAACAAGCTGCGGCGACGATTTCTGAAGAAAAAATTTCATTTCACGTTTTTAATACGCACTTCCGCGTGTACAGGAAAAAACAGCTAAGTCAATTCTTCAACGAAATGTGACGCGATATGAAAGGCTATCAAAATTTTCGAAAACTATCGTAAATATAGCCATAATTTACGACGATTTTCTCTTAACGAAAACCAATGGCGCAACTGCGCGCAACTGCGCGCAACTGCGCGCAAAACCGCTTCGTCGCTGCGATTCGTTGGTCCGATGATTAACGCTAGTCTAGTGTCTCAAAAAGAACGACGCTAAAGTGCCGAACTAGAGGCAAAATACAAGAGCAGGAAAAATACATAATTCATAAACTGCCGCATAGACTGTATGCGGCAAAAAAATCCTCTCGAAAATACACCGTATAGCTTTCGTAAGAACTTTGTCCTTTTAAGCCCTATAGATACGCGTTCTAGGTCAAAATTCCAGCCAGCCACTTGTAATTTCGCTTAAATTTCTTGCGCGCAATCACAGCTGAAAGAATAATTCTAAACGGTTTCATATGTATATATGCATATGAAACCGTTTCGAATTATTCTTTCAGCTGTGCAGATGCGACGCTACGCATATATTTCATCATATACATGTATAATTCTATCTTTACTTGTATCTTATAATCTATTGATATATTAATAAAATGCATGGAACGATCGGTAAACAATTTTTTGCGCATGCTAATTACGATTTCAACCTCGATAGTTAGTCATTCGTACCTCGTAAGCTCCTGTAAATCCGGTAAAAAAATGGCAACGGGCGTGTGAAAATTCCTGTCTAATTATAATACGCGGAAACTTGCGAAACCCCTGTATTACAGGGTAAATACTCCGCTCTAACGGTCTGCATTATGCTCTGTGCGCGCACAGCTCGTGCTCGAGTCCGGCGCGCATTATACTCTACTCGTGCGATTATTTCGGTTATTCGAGACTATTACCGTATCGTCGTCGTCATTAGCTTTAGCTGTCTTTGAGCAAACTGGCTAAAAGACAGCTCGCCGTGTGCGACCTTTTCATATGCTGCGCGTTTCAGCGAACACTCTTCTATCAACACTCTTCTATCGTGATAGGATCATGTCGAAACGGATAGACGATAAACTTTCGACAGTGCTCACTCAACCTTATATTATTATACGTCTTATTCTGCATACGACAAGTAAATTACGATAAGTAAATCTGGCTCACATAGCTCGAGATCACCGGCGCGACTTCAACCGCTTCCCCCTTTAAAGTCAATTCGCTCTGCGTAACCGTCGCAAAGACATCGTCGTTCTTTGGTTTTTGCCAAGTGCGGAGAAGAGAGAGTACTATTTCATTTTCAAAAGTCTCTTGAGAGAGGTAATAAGAGTAAATCTAAACCCGCCTTTTAAACATTTTCAAATGATAATAGCCCTACTATAGTATTTGGTACATATAGTATTTGGTAGTGTGGTTTGGTAGTGTGGTTTGGTAGTGCAAATACTGTGAAATTTCATTAATTTCGAGCAAAGCTCGTAACTTGGGGAGTGTATGAATTTGAAACAGGAATTATCCTTATATAAAATGTAGACTTACATAGAAAGCCTAAAATGTTATATACCGTGGCTCTAGGAAGAAATGGCTTGGCAGCCGCTTCCTGGACTGCAGCAGCATCAGTTGTCAATATGTATTATAGGTATACAAATAAGGTAAATAATATGAACAGGCCGAGAAAGGCGCGACCGCAAAACCGCATCGCTGTCCAATCTTCCAATCGTCTGCGCTTTTATGCTATTGTATATACGTATAGTAAAGAGTGTAGAGTCGCGTCTGAAATGACAAGTGCAACGCGATACTGTGATCCGAAAGCTAGCGATAAGTAGACCGTCGATGACTGCGCAGAAATGACTTAGACAAAAAGGAAAATGAGTAGACGCGCACGCGGCACAGGTGTAGGGACAACTCTTTACTGAATCGTTTTACACATGTCTATGTACATATAGATTGTATTATATAATACATAGACAAACATGTACACGAATCGAGAATGTGAGTCTTAATTGTCATTATGCAACGTACCATTGGACTCTCGAGCTACGTTCTTCAGTTACGTGTCATCATTTTAGACAGTAATATTATTAACTTAATCTACAAATTTAACCGTAACTAGAAAAAAGCAAGACCGAAGGAAGCGCGTGTGTCAATGACTAACGTACAAGAGACTTTGCTAGTATCAAGAGGATAGACGTAAGATAAGCCGTTCTCTGTATATATATATATAATACGTTAACGGGAAAGATGAACGAGTGACTTATTATAGAATTATCAAAACTTCAAATCCGAAAGTATTTTTTATACATGAATCTAATGATCTGTCTTAATGTAATCTATCTTAACAAAGTGATATTATTAAGTAAAGTGCGGTCATATTGTCATTGTATTGTCATTGCATTGTAGTGCATGCATGATCGCATATTTAACATCTTTCAAATTATTGTTAGTTATTGTTGTCTCTGCTTTGACAATCAAGAGGAATATAAATTTTTTATCTCGATTAGAAAGGAGATATCGATATAATAGTTTGCGCTTCGTCACCCATACTCCGCAGCTGCGCAGTGATGGTGATGGTGATGGTGGCGGTGGCGGTGGCGGTGGCGGTGGCGGTGGCGTTATGTCGGAAGTCCCTCTTTCTTATACAAACGCTCGAGGCACTTGGCGCCCGCCTTTTGTTGGCGCTCGCTCGATATTCGGAGCGGAACCGAGTCGTTACGTTTCATGCGATCCAGATCGCCGACGATACTGTCGGACGTTTTTGGCCTAATACTCCTTGCAACTACACCTCATTTTTTTTCTTTTCCCAACTATAACCGTTTTCACGGCGGAGCTGCTTTGGTGAATTTAATTGCGGTCATAACTAGCCGACGATTATTCTAGGCTAATAAACCTATATATTCGCGACGATGTCATGCGCAGAAGATTATTCTTGTCGAAGAGTCAATATTTTGAAAGTATACGTGTTAAATGATCGACCGGAGCAATTATTTTTTACCTAACAAACAACTAAAAAACTTTGCCAACTCTCCATGAGTTTGACACTATAAGCCATTGAAAAAGCATCGAAAAACATCGCGCGCTTTCTCGCATATTATATATAAGACAACCGATCTCATTCCGCGCCGACAAAACTACCTCGCGGAAATAATTTGGCATCTCGATAAGTATGCCGCACTGGCAAAAAAGGACCGCAGCGACAAAGAAATTCGCGATACAGATGGCTACTCGAAGCTTTTTGGACAATGATATCAGCTAAATGATGAGACAAAAGGCGAAAAAATTCCTACAGTTGTGCTGCGGCACTGACAATGAACTTATCGGCGTTATGGTTGCTTGACATGTACACCCCGGAGAGGAAATGTGTGCAGGAAAAGTGCAGTAGCCGCAAGAAAGAGAAAAAAACAGCTTCTTGCTGCTGTGCGAAAAAGAAACAAAGGCAGATATTCTCGTGATATTGACGGAGCAAGGCGTTTCGTGATAATGGACAAAAAAGGCGAGAGAGCTATAGTTTGAGCGATCAAGTTTTCTAGGTGAAACCGCAGACGAGCTGATTTGTTGTTGTACTAAGAGCGATTTTTCCATTTTTTTTTTCTTTTTCTTTTTCTTTATTTCGTATACCTTGGCTTTCTATAGTATATATTCTTTCTATCGTAGATATTCTGTCGAAATTATCAACCGACAGAACGACCCGATGATCATAAGTACCTATAAGTCCCCAGCGCGTACTTTATTTTTGGGTGCACGTATAGCGAATCTTATATATGTTGTAATTACACTTCCATCGAAAAAATTATTTACATTTCAACATGATTTTTTTATCAAGAAATCAAGAAATCAAGAAATCAATAAATATTGACATCAAATCGACAAGCTATGTTTACTTTTTGGATAAAATCTCATAAATTTTCTCTCTTCTCATGGATATCGATTTATCGAAGGTTGTTTAAAAAGGAATATTAAAGAAGAAATAGTATTTGGAAATGATTGTACTGTTGTTCGTGCAAGAGTATATAATTAGATTAAAAATAAATGGATAAATATTTGGATTTTTCAAGGAGGAGTACGTGACGGAAAACATAAAATGGACACCGATAGATTACTTTAATAACGCGGTAGTAGTAGAGCTACTCGAAGGCAAGCGACCACCTGGACTCTTTCTTGTTCTTGATGACGTCTGTGCGACCCTCCACGCTGGTAGTCGCGGTGCTGACTCTGATCTGCAAAAGGTTTTTTTTAATTTCATGATAGAACGAACGAAGAACAAAAATGCAATATACAATATTCCGTTATATGTTGTCATTATTTCATTTAGAAATTTGCCGGCTCAGCGAACAATCATGCGCATTTTCAACATACGAGCGACGGTTTCGCCGTTATCCACTACGCTGGAAGTGTTTCCTATTCTGTCGACAGTTTTTGTGACAAGAATCGCGATGTCTTATTTTTCGATCTCATCGAGCTCATGCAAACGAGTACCAAGTGAGTAAACGTACACTTTCTTTCTCTAATCCATTTGTGCCTCTAGTAGAATTTTCCATTTAGTTTTATACAAAGTAAGTATTCAGCAACGAACCGTTTATAAATCTTAAAATAATAGTAATAATTTCAGTTCGTGAGACTGTGTACTCTTGAGATTAGTCTCTAAACTGGACCAGTGAACGGGAGACTCTAGAAAAATAAATGAAATAAATGAAATTTCACGCGATGCATCGCAGTATTATGTGTCAGTTTTGCTTGAGGAGACAACGAAATCAATATTTTTAAATCTAAGTTTTTGACTTGTGATTGTTTACATTTTTATAGGCAAATGTCAAATGATGCATGTCGTTTCTATCGATACTGTTGCCAGTAGTTTTGAAATTTTAGAATTATCGAGGTTAGTCAGCTTGATTTTGATCAATTGTATTTCCTACAAATCGTGAGAATGTAGAATTGTGTAAGGATTCTATTAAATGAATGTTCTATGATCAATAAGACCTCGTTAATAGAAATTTAATAATCAGAATCTATGCGCGTTGTGTCTTTCCAAAGCTTTGCATTGCTTTAATGAAGGATTTATGCGCGTTCCTCTTATAAAATCTGTTTTATGTACAATGTATAATATGTATATCTTACAGTTCACTGGTTCGAGAAATCTACCCTGTAGAGAAGGAGGTCACCCGTACGAAGACGTTAAAGTCACGACCAACGACGGCGGGCAGCAAAATTCGTAGCCAAGCAAGCCGACTTGTGAGTCAGCTAATGATGTGCACGCCTCATTACATCAGGTGTATCAAACCCAATGAGACGAAAAAGCCAAGAGATTGGGATCAGGTTAGGGTGAAACATCAGGTACAAAGACTCCATTTCCAGGTCCATTTCCAGGTCCATTTCCAGGTCCATGTCCAGGTCAATTTTCTTTATAATATTGAATTTCTCATGCGACTCGTATAGGTCGAGTATCTGGGATTGAAGGAGAATATTCGGGTGCGGCGAGCCGGTTTTGCCTACAGACGTACGTTTGCCAAATTCCTGCACAGATACGCTATCTTAACAAAAGAAACATGGCCGTCTTGGAGTGGCGATGAGTACCAAGGAGTTCAATGGATTCTAGCCAGCGTTTGCATCGATCCCGGACAGTATCAGATGGGCAGAACAAAGCTGTTTATCAAGGCACCCGAGAGCGTGAGTGGGAAATTACGCGAATCTAGAGCGAATCTTTTGTTATTTGAAATCTCGAGAGTGAATGAATCAAGTCGTTTTTCCAGATATTCATGCTAGAAGAAGCTCGCGATCGCAAGTACAACATTCACGCACGCATAATTCAGAAGGCATTTAAAAAGTATTTTGCAAAGAAGCGCCAAGCCTCTCAGAAGCAGGAGGCTGCGGATCTTCTGTACGGACTTAAGCAGCGACGCAGAGCCAGTCTAAGTCGTAACTTCGTCGGAGACTACATTGGTATGGACATGAAACCCAGACTTGCCAGTCTCGTTGGCAAAAGGGAGAAGGCATTCTTCGCTGAGGTCGTCAAAAAGTACGATCGCCGCTTCAAGGTACCGACGAATCTTTTCAATATCAATTGCAAGTTTTCGAGCTCGCGATCCTCGACAAGGCGGAGCCAAAGTGTCACACGTTTCTTCATTCGCAGCAACATCTTACAGAGACCTTTACAATTACAAATAATAAAGGGAACGAGACAAGACAACTTTCAAATGATCCTTTCAAAAAGTTCAATTTCATTAATAATTCAAGAGATTCAGCATTTCTAACTACATAATATGAAAAATGGATTGAGCTGAAATAATCCAGAGTAATACTTTTTCATTCACTCCTTGAGTTCATTTTTAAGCACGACCGCCATACGGCAGAGTCTCGTACTTTCCCCACCGCAAACCCACGTTATACGGTAATGCGTATCTTATACAATCAGCACAATATTGTTTTTTTTTTTATTTTTCTCAAACTTTTAGATCGTGAAAATATACAGCATTAGCTTTTTTATCATTGATAAACACACGAAATCGGTATATTCTTAATTGTTGTTCTTTGTCTTAATGTTTCGTATGATAAAGAAGAAAATTTATTCAAAATTATTAGTAGTATGCGAGCGTTGACGGTTGTGACTCCAATGCAAAACGCGAAGCACCGCAAGGCGGCAAGCTACCGCGTATATGAATCGCTATAGTTTTCAATAATAGTTAAAAACTTAGTCATCGATTTTTAATCATTGCTCTGCATGTACGTTTTGAAATAGTTACAATCATGTGAAAATTAGTGTATCAAGAGTATTACCAGCAAGTTTGAGCTTAATCCACTCATTGCTTCTTTTCATATCTTTTCTATTTTCATTTTCTATTTCGTAATGCAATGAGAAATTGAAGAAACTTGTATAACAAAAAATTTATAATATTTTCTTCTATTAAAATGATTAAAATTATTATAGTTAAACTATTCAAAATATTATAAATTCTAATTTTCGAATTATCTATTTTAAAGTGTCTTGTCCCAAAAGAACATGTAAAGCAATTAATATCTAATCGCAAAAGCTATGATTTCATCAAAATGGTTTCCAAAGAATGTATTTCTTTATTTTTGTTAACTTCTGAGGACCCTTCTCTTAATAAGCGGGATTTGTCGCTTTGGACCGAAATCCATCCAATGTCGCACATCCTTTATCAATTTTTCAAAATTCCAACTATCCACTTGATAAGAAGAAATATTTCACAAAAACCATTATTACAAGATTATAAAAGAATCTGTGTGTATCCTATCAGATGTGCCGGCGTGACCTCGTTTTAACCAGCAAGTGCCTGTATTTGATTGGACGCGAACCGATGAAAAAAGGACCGGAAAAGGGTAGGTCCATTGAAGTAATCAAAAGAAAGTTGCCCTTCGATCAAATCAGTCACATTTCGCTGAGTACTTTACAGGTACGAACGTATTTTTTCTTCACTTAGTTTTACATTCTATACTCATTTTTTAATATATCTTTGAAATGAAATTTGGTGACTCGTTTAGGATGATTTTGTGGTAATACACACGAGGCAAGACTATGCAAGTCTTTTGGAGCTAGTCTTTAAAACTGAGTTTCTTTCGGTTTTCAATAAGCAATATACAGAAGAGATGGGCCATTCGCCAAGCATCAAATTTAATAATAGGTATACTTACGAATGAGTGAATTATGTTTAAAAATATACAATTCTTATTGTTCTATAAGACTGGTTTCTATAATCGACAACATTGGTTATTTGTTATAAATAACAGTATAGAGTTTAAAGTGAAAAAGGAAGGTTGGGGCGGCGGTGGTACCAGGCAAGTCAAATTTGTTCAAATCGGTTTCGGTGATAAGGAAATCCTTAACACCAGCGGAAAAATCCTGACAGTTAGCATAGGCCCTGGACTTCCTGCCACGTCCAGTAAGTCTGCAAGAATCAAAGTTCTCCGCTCTTATTTCCATTGCCAATGATTAATTATCTTCGACACATTTTTAGAACCGGGAATGGTATTGGGCGCTCGTACAGCCTATGGCATCTCGAGCAATGTACGCACCAAAAACGTGTACGAGAACGTCGCGGGAACTCAGAGGCCGGCGCTTAAGCCAATGCAACAACAACAACAGCAACAAAAACAGCAACAAAAACAGCAACAAAAACAGCAGCAACAACAGCGAAAACAACTACAAGAACAGCAGTTACCGGCGCAAAAAAACAGAAGACCAACTATACCGGGTAATAGACCGAATTTACAATTACAAAATCTTCGGCAACAACAGGATCTGTCAGCCGTAACAGAAGAAAATGTTAATGTTCACAAGAGTGCAGTGAGAAGTACTGCTAATAAAGTGAACGGTAGTACCGGGCCCATCATTGGTATATTTCACAATCCAAGTAAAGGCCCCACCAGAGGTAAGCAATCGCGATCCCCGTCACTTATCTTATTCTGTAATGTTAAAGATAAATTCTTTAACTAAAACGAAATCAATATAAATTATAGGGTTGATAAAAGCACCGCCACCCCCATCCGAACCCGCGCCACCTAATCAGCCGACGATTCACTCAGCTTTTCGTCTACCACCTGTCGCCGCTACCAACACTGCTCAACATCAACCCCAATTACAACAGAATCAAATGGTGAATCAAGTTGCAGCAGCAGCGGCAACTAACAGACCCCTCGCCAAGCCTCGCAAACCTCAACTGCCCAGCTTGCCGAAGGTTAAGGCTCTTTACGATTACGATCCCCAAGATCTCGACGAGCTTGAATTAAAAGAAGGAGAAATCGTAGAAGTCTTAAAAGAGCGTAAGACTTTTCTGCAATTTTAAATCTATTTTTTTTTTTTTTTTTTTTTTTTTGTAAATTTACGTTAATTCAGAATTTTTCAACAGATGAAGGAGGTTGGTGGCTTGGAAGACTTAAAGGGAAAACTGGCTTGTTTCCATCTAATTATGTAGAAAAAATTTGAATCGTCAATCGTAAGAAACTTATCGATTGGTCAATTCACTGAATATTTAAAGTAGAGCTTTTCCAAAGACAACTGATAACGACTAATATAAAATAATATAAGTTATTATTTATTCGAGCAGTGGCCTTTTGAAAGTACATTTTTGTATTTTCTACATTTGTATAGAAAGATTGTATTAATAAATTCAACCTTTGTTTCGTATATCTAGTGTGTACACTGCCCTACTAAAATTTTGCAAGAATAATAATGCATAATTCACTATCGTCTGTATAAAAATCTTTAATAGTATGCAAAGAGCATAGCATTTTTTATAAAAAATAGTCCAAAGATTTTTATCCAAGAAATATATCAACAAAAGAAATTAATAAAATACATCGCTAGATTTAACATAGTTATATTATTGATTCTTTTATAATTCATCATTTGTGTGTACATATTGAATGTAATTTTACATAGGATACGTTTATAACAACTTAAATAAAATAAAATGCATTTTCGATGTTATGTTTTTTATATTAATAAATGTCTAAATATTTATATTATTCTACATTACAGAAAATTATAGGCAAGGTATAAATAATATGTATAGTGCATTTATTGAGCCTTATTCTTAATAAATAAATATTGCATGATATTAATTGAGATTTCGCCAATATGTTCATAATAAGTGTAAACATTAATTTTATTATTAATTTAGCTATAATTCTTATTATTATTTTCATTCTCTCAATTCGTACGATATACAATAAATCACTTTTATAAATACTACTTCCTCCATGATTGCATTCAGAAGATTTATTTAACACTGGCAAGAAAAATTGGTTTGGACAACGAAACTGAATTCAAACCAAGGACAATGAATATTTTTAACCGTTATCGTAGGCACTGGATTTGCGAGCTAGTGATAAACATCTATCCTCTTTATACGCCCAAAAATATATATATACTCAAGATATTATTCTGGTATCATGAAAGTGCAGCGTAAATGCAATGATAATATAGAATTTTCAGAAATTACAATATATCACTTCTTTGTGGCAAATGTGGATAGCTTGTTTTAAACGGTAAAACAGGCACTTTATATTCTTTACGTATTTTTTGTGAATAAATTAATGTTTGATTTTAAACGAATAACAATTATTACTTTATCTCGGCATTCATTAGTGTTGGTAAAAACGATTTAAATACTTTTTTTAATTAATACTCAGTGATACAAGAACATGTACTTTTTTCAATAACAACTAGCTTAAATTATGTCTACATATTGAAAGATGCCATGTCTTTTGAATGCTATAAACAAAACTATCTTTCATATGTATACAATAAGAAAATCGGATACATTTTTTATTTACAACACAATTTTTACGAATTCATTTGTAACTTCTGTTTATTGCTTAAGCCGTTGTTCTAGAGAAATGTACACCAACCTTTTTATTGTAGTTTGAGCTTTTCAAATTTTATAGTAAAATTATTTGAACTCTACTTAAAATAATCCGGATTTTAAAATTACGAAAAATTATATATAACTAAATATTATCATACATCATATTTGTTCGATTTAAGTTTTATATATTAAGTCAAAATAACTTTATTAATTAAAGCAATCTCAAAATGACAAGGATTAAAAACACGTATTATAATATATATAACTTAGCATGAGGATTTATGTACAAAATAAAATAACTCCAACCAGCTAAGGATCAAAGTATGAAACCTGCATTAAAAAATATAAGCTTTAGAAAAACCTTGCACTATTACATCGACTTTTTTTGACAATATTTCGTGTTCAAATCAAGTAGAATCTTACTAAAATTACAAACGCATCAATACGTCAATCTATGAACAATGCACATGCACACATATGGCACGATTTCGAGTATGCGAGTAGATAAACAAAGACCAATGATGAAATTATAGATAAGCGATTCCAGTACATTTTAATAAGTTTTAATTGACGTAAGTAGATTATTACGCCGTGTATATAGTTTACGATTCATAATGGGATGTTGTAGTTTATCTCTATCTATAAAAAGAAAATTTTATTTTCGCAAAATATTTACTCGAGTACAACACTCTGAGATCTAGGAAAAAATGAATACCGAGGAGCTCATTTCTCTAAACTTGTAGTACAAAGTTATAAAAATGCGCTCTCTACGTTTTTAAAGCAAATCAATCACAATATTATAAATGTACCATGATGTCTTAAAAAATGCATTGTCTTTGTCGGTTCAAAGCGATATATCTACAATGTTTTTTAAAATTTTTCTTTACTTAAATCATTAATCCATTAATGTTTCTTTTTCAAGCTCATCTCTCTTTTTCTTTGGCAATTTTACAGCAATTTAGAATGCACCTGTCATAATGCAAATTTTAATTGATTATTAAATCTCAATATTTAACACTTTAGGGGGCAGGACACCTTTAGACAGCAAAAAGCTGCATTTTATTTATTGCCTATTTTCATATATAATAAAATAAAAATCGACTTTCAAAAATTTGAAGCTTTTGGGGAAAGCATTTTTCATTAAATGCGCAAGAATATGTTGTTTTATAGAATTGCCTAAATTTTTAAAGTCAGATACTTCGAAGGATCTATTTATGAGCTTTCAAAATTTAGTTGTCAAGTTATATCTCAAAATTTCCAAAACTGAGAGCTAAAAACAAACTCTGTATACTAAAACATTCATAGTCATGCCTTTTAACAGTATAAAACTGTCCTACTAAAATAGTTAATTTAATAAAGCAATTATTACAACACTGATTACAAAGTTAAAGTATTGTACTCGAATAATCAAATCTTATATACCTTGGTATATAAGAGTTTACAAAATAAAGTCAATGAATTTAACCAACCAATAATAATAATGAGTTTTATGACTTAGATTATGAGATGTTCACAAGATTTATAAAAAAACCTTATGTCCATAGTCCATATGAAATATACTTCATGTACTTCGTATAATCATATCATTTCATAAATTAGTTCATCAAACAAATAAAATATGTAAAATAAGTTAAATCCATAAATATGTAAAATATGTTTTAAATATACATGCTCATTATTTATTATTATTTCATCAATATTTATTATCACCAACATTCAAGTATTGTTTTTCAGCTTTGCAATACGAATTTTAATAACGTTAATCTTGCAGTACTTATTTTACCAAATTTTCTCAAGAATTCGAATGGGATAAATGGCTATGTAATAATTAGCCTTTTACGGACAGTTTTATCCTGCTTAATGATATATTTCTGAATTTGTTGGTATACAGAGTCTAGTTAGAGGTCTCATTTTTGAAGATTCCAAAGATCAACTTAATTTTCCTCAAATTTCATTTTTATTAATTGAAGCACTTTACTGTGAGGACTGAAATGTACCAGTGGATAGATTGAGTTCCAACTCTTTGTTACACTCCTTTGAGTATGATCAAAAGAAATTTGACATTCAAGAATGTATAAATATCATTTGGAAAAGATTACATCAAAGAGTATAACTGCCAATTTTGAGCTCAATCGATCTATGAATTAACTTTAAATCCGATGGTTAGTTAATTTTCTACTTCCCATTGTAACTAGCTATCGAAGGGACTTATAAAAAGCTAGATCTTTCAAATTGAAGGTAAAACTATCTCATTTGATTAGAATAAGTATAAATTATAACTACATTGTTATACAAATTTTCAATTTTCAGTTCAGAATTGGCATTTCAAAGGTATCTTGCTCCACTAAGTGAGTACATTCAATTTCATACTGGTAAATATTTACCTTAATTTTCCAAATAACAGTTAAGAAGACAAATACAATTTTTCACTGAATAACGCAGTTTTTATTTCGTTGTGCTAGTCCTGCTCTAGATAAATTACGCTCTATTTCATCATCGTCTTCGATTCTGTAAGAAAATTAAATTTCATCAAATTTGGTTCAATTTAACAACACAATGAAAAAAAATAAATATGAATTTAGCGCTATTACGTACGCCCTTTCCTGTGTATCAAGATGATGAACAAGCTCGTCCCTTTTATTTACTATAGACACTAATTCTTCCAGTAACAAGTTTTCACGGACTTTTTGTTCTGTTGTTTTCT
Source organism: Apocrypta bakeri (assembly GCA_018906985.1). Lineage (NCBI taxonomy): Eukaryota > Metazoa > Arthropoda > Insecta > Hymenoptera > Pteromalidae > Apocrypta > Apocrypta bakeri. The sequence goes on along the minus strand of JACCIA010000008.1, from coordinate 1,116,509 downwards.
GCCATTCCTCAACAGAAAGTATACTTCGTAACTCACGATTCAAGAGTTCAAATCTCCTTTCTAAGTCATCTTCTTTTTCCCTATAATTGAAAAAAAATAGAAATAATCCACAAAAATTAGCTGTGTACTCTGGATTTAAAAAAAGCGGATAACTTACAAAATATTTAATTGCATTTGTCGCCTGAGAAGAGCATTCTTTTTATTGACGAGAGTAAACCACAAAGACATCAGTCTTTCTGTTTCTTCTTCGTTATCACTCTCCATAGCTGCTCTTAACTGCTTCTCAAGTTTGCCTGCTTGCACATCTATCTGGCTTTGCTCTCGTTCGAGGGCTTCTAATTCGTTTTGTATGTATGATGACATATCCTTTCCCAGCTACAAACATGTACAAAATTAGTATGGATACTCAATTCTTACGAATATAAATGATATGTATCGATTAATTTAGTGATTATTTTAATGGTACTAATCATTTTAAGAATTGTTTTATGTTAGAAAAGAAGCTTACCCCTCTACGAGTATAAGGTCCACCGTCCGGACTCTTTTCCGGCGAAATTCTCTCCATAATTTTTGAAAATGAATACAAAGGAGAACCAAGTTTTTTTTCAGTATCTGAGGATGCCACATTCGACACAACGTTTCCATTATATTCCGACTAAAAAACAAGATAAACAATCCGATGACTTCAGTTTAAAATAAATAAGTGATGATAATTAAGATAAAATATACAAACTTTAATGCTAATACGATCGCCAGGAGTTGGCGGAGTCATACTTCTTCGAGGGCTATTGTTTTGATCATCTAAGGAACGTCGGTCACTTGCATTCTCATCACCAATTTGACTAGAGTTCACTGCGATCCCCATTCTAGCTTCAGCAATTAATTTTCTCGCCCGTTCTCGGAGGTGTTGTTGGCGCTCTTCATCGTTTTGCTAATAAATTACATATATAATGTAATACGACAATAATGCAATAGAAATATTCCGATATTTAGCAGATTATTCGAGGTAGCGATATGCATTATTAAAAAACTGAAGGAGGAAAAAAATAAAAACAAACCTCGACAGGACTTGTGGCTATGGAACCGAGCCCAGTGCTTTTATTTTGATTTCTAGCTTGCTCTAATAGTTGTCTGGCTCTTTCTCTAAGTTCCTCGTGTCGAGTAACTAAGGGCTGTTACGTAAAAGCGTAAAATTCGAGTTAAACACACACAATGTAACTACCGTGCAACTGCACAAACATTGAAAGTGGAAAATCAAAGTAGAAAACAAAAAGTACAAGCAGGATAGTTTAATTACGTGTTGAATTCGATGCTGCTCATCATGTGAGGGAGATATTCCTCGACATTCGGAACTTCCTCGACTACCCCGATCGGTCGAGTGAACGGAATCCTAAAAAATCATTTATTTATGACTACATCGGTATAAATACAATATTAACAGCAACCAAAAATATTTTTTCAGCTGAAATGCATTGTATGCTGCATAAATGATAGAGTTTCAAAATCATATGTTAGCCATACAAATCTATTGCAATTAAAATACTGATAATCTTTTACTATATTGTAAACACATAGCAAGTAAAACTTCAATGAAATCACACGAAAGTAAGATAAAAATTAACTATTGTTGAACTAGTTGTGTAGAAACGTGAGCATGCTTTTTATGTAATATATTCATGAAAATTAAAATAAACCAATTTTACAGTAGATAATTTTAGATAATTTTAGAAGTAATGACACTGAATTTGTTCTTATAATTTCAATAAAATAATCTAATACATTTGTTTACATTTTGTAAGGACGTGTAGTAATGAAATGATAAGAAAAAGTCTATACACGTGATCTAGATAAATCAACATAGCTTCTGTATAAAATAGCACATCACATGCAAATTTGCACTTGTACATGCATACTGACGTATCGTACGGGAGTTTGCGCTTTGCTGATTGAAATAGACTGAGAAACTTTGTCCTCAATAACTCGTATATTTTCTTCTTCATCGTCTGAACCAAACGGGTCAGTCAACTGCCGCCGAGTCATAAGAATAGGACGTGGTTGCTGAGTTTGCTGCTGTGGTTGCTGAGCTTGTGGCGTTACTCGAGTTGGGGATTTACTCTGAGTCAATTATTCATTTTTATGACGACGTATTTTTCGCATACATAGTTAGGTATGAAAGTCAATTACTTTAAATTTTAGATAGATTTCATTCATTTTATTGATAATATTTTTCTGGACGGATGTATTCTTACCTTTTCTCTCGTTGTATGTTCTTTGGCAAACTTTTCTTTCGTAGGCGATAAAACTTTTCCAAGAATACTTTTCGAACTTGCAAGAATAATATCTTTCACATCTTTTACACTCGAGGGTGATTTTTCCTTGTTGAATTGATCGTCCTGGTGATCCATACTTAAACTAAGATGTAATTTGTTTCTCAAAGATTCCATGTTAATATCGTCTTTCTTGCAGTCGAACGGATTCGAACTATAAATATTGAATATTCTAGTTATATCATGAAAAAATTCTGTAATGTTTGTACACATACGCTTACAACTTAATTACACGCACTAGAACTATTTGAATGAAACTAGCAAGACTCTAAGCATTCCTGAATGGTAACAGGTCATAACAAACAAAAACAACAGCATTCAAACATTTTTTTCATAGTTTGAATAAATAAATAAGAAATAAGATCATACCGCCTATTATTGTCTAGTTTATTATTGCGCTGATCTGCTTGCTCCTTTTTTCTGAGATTTATAATTTCTTGACCAAAGAGTTGTACACTAACATCGGAATTATTATCCGTGTTGAATCTCCCTATCATGTAAGAGGATTCATCGGTAGTTTTGCCAATCTGGTGCACCTGGAGATTAGAGAGACGATGAAATCAACGTAATGAGGTGTGTTTCAATGTATACGGTTTCGAAGATTAAAAAAATAGAGCATTAATCATACCTCTAGTTCATGACCCGTGAAGTGTGCCCGTAATTGGTATAAGTATGTCATTACAGCTAACTTGTCGGGTACAGTTAGGATGTCCATATCAGCAGGTTCAATAACTCTGGGAATACCAAGGGCTTCGCCTGCATCGAAAGCCTTCTTACAGTTGCCTTTAACGTCGTGTGGCAACAATGAATCGATGTCACTATATTTGAAAGTAATTGGACGTAATTATACTATTGTTTTGTATTAAAAAATAAGTTTTTGTAAATTTTTAAGGATTTGAGTTTCATTACTATATGGAACCATAGTATGGAGTAAGTGGCACAAATATATAAACCTAAAGAAATAAGTAACCTTGCGGCGGGTTTGATTAATAAAGTTTCAACGAAGCCATCAATCTTATTTAGGTAACTTTTAACGACTAGCACTTACATAAGATCCGATCTGAAATGGTGGATAACAGAGCAGAAAGCCATTCCATTTCGCCAGGATGTTGTTAAATTCGTGACCTTGACACCTTGGTAGTCTTTGGTAACTTCCTTGCACCACTCAAGTAAATCTTGACCTGGCGTAATATCTCGCATACGATAACCCGAAGTATTTGGTTTCTTAAGTTCCAATGGCCGCAATGATGCTCTCTGCACATTGTGTAGACTATTTCTACTGCAAAATAATCAAGTCAAAATAATCAGTTTTATTTGTATACTGTAAGTTGGCGTGAATATGCGTGTACGCGACTGATATCTGTTTTTATTTCCGACTGTAATTTTGAAAATGCACAGTAATAACTTACTCATTTTGCACAAATTCATTTTTAATGTGCGGTCTCTCCTTAACCATCGTGTCAACAATATCACCAGTAAAGCTTATGTCTCGGGAAATGCGTCGCTGCTCCTCATTTATAGGCGTAGTCTCGTCCTTTGATAAACTGGCAACTGTTAGAAAGTAAAAATCAATTGATTATTGATAGGTTATAATTTAAGACTTTATCACTTAGTCGATATAATCGCTTGATTCGTCCACTCAACGAAATATTCTTACCACTTATAGGTGTACTAGGTACTTCGCTTCCAGTCAAGCTACTGGTCATAAGATCTAGTTGAGCTGATATATCTAATATCTCATCGATATTCCTGATGGACACTTCCTCCACATCCTCGGGTATGTCCTCGTTATCGAAATCGTCCAAAGGCGCAATATCGCTGTTGTTGTTGACTGACATCAAACTGGCCATACTCTGCATATCTTCGTCTCTGTAGAAAGCAGAAATTACCCCCGTGATTCAAAGGATGACACAAATAGGTTTAATTAGGTAAAATTAATATTACAGATGCCAATTGTTTTCATCACTTACGTCGCTTTTCCCTCTCGAAGGAAGACGCATGACATGGTACACTCAAGCCTGGCGCTGACAATTTTCTTCGAAGTGGGCTTCAGATCTAACTTCAGTTGCTGCTGACTGGATTCGAGCGTCGCGTACTTCTTCATATTGACATTCAGGGCAGCCACATGACGGCGCTTGCCAGTCGACGAGACCTTTATAGGCGATAAAAAACAACACTTTTATCAGTCACATTTAGATAATTCTGTACATTGCTATTACATTGGTATAACCTATTGGATAATTCTCTTTGCATAGGATGTGAAATTAAATTTGTTTTATTTTATCAAGAATCGATGTGTTAACTACAAATGTAAAAGAAGCCTTTAATAATTAATCACGTATAATTAATGCAGATTCATTCAACCCTTCGTATAGATTACAGTTATTTTTATTATCTTTAGGAAAGGAGCTTCTTGAGTCTGAAACTATTATTATAAATAAAATAAGGTTAATTACTCGATAAGAAAAACTTACATCTTCAATGACGAAGGTCCAATCTTTATCCTCTAGCTCGTGCGTTCTGGGATCTTTGAAGAGGGTTACGGATACAGTATGATTGTCGGGAACTGGCCAGTTGATCGCCCCCTTCAAAGGATCGCTCAGGCTCGGTTCCCATCCCAAAGGATCCGAGCTCACTCGCCGACTTCGTCTTGTCCATACTACGCTCAATTTATTCGGCTTCCTGCAAAATAAAGGCAAATTGTTTGTTATTCTTAAGTTTTTGAACGACTACTTAAACAAGATAATCTAATTCGGGCTTACGTAGGATTGAAAAAATAATAGGTTAAAGCTATAGAATTAAGTAGACGTGGTCTTGCTAGTAAAATTGGTCATAGTAGTAAAATACAATCTGTACAAATGAACAGAAGATGAACAAACTAATGAGCATTCAAGCGCCAATATCGTAAAACGTGCGTTACGCGCGTACACTCTTCGTCGTTCGCATAGAAACATTCCACTGCTGTATATTGTCGGTATATATGACCAATGATTTGTTGCGTGTAAGATTGAAAAGTAAATACACAGCTTTTGCGTTCGCGGAATGAAGGAGAAAATATTATTATTCTTATTCTCCTAATATTATCAACGACTGTATGCAAACAACTGTATGCATACAGTTTACAAAGTTTGCAAGCGTTAATGTAAGCTAATGTGTTGTTTTGAGAGGATATTAGAGAAGAAGAGTTTGTGAGATTCTCGGGATTGTACTGCGCGTTTATCGAACCGACAAATAATAACAACTAGCTTCTTATGAGATTTTGCAAGAGAAGCTTGGCAAAAAGAGATAAACGCAAATATGTACGACCGACGGCGACTAGAATCTCGAATAGAATTTCGAAATTTTCGAAATTCTTTGACCATGCAATGATAAATAGCGTCTGATCCATAGCGGCGTTTCAGCAACGTGTAATCGCAATTGTGCCATTTGAATTTCTCCTGCGCCTTCAAAAACGTCCAGCCATCTCTCGAGTCTCCTGTATGCGTACTGTGTATTGTATTCTATATGGAAATATAGAATCATACATATACATATATTAATAAATACTGTAAAATACACGTATAGTAATAGACGTATAGTCATAGACAGCCAGCTTTGTGCAGTTGTGCTCTGTTCCCTTATTTTCCGGTCAACGATTGAGCTTGAATTAACCCGCGCGTAACAGCATAGTCGCTGTTTTTTCTCAGCCCGTGATATAGAAAAGTAATCGTACTGTTTTCGGTCGCTAGACTATAAATATTTTTCTTATTCTCGGGATTTTTGGACTCTTGGCATAAGTCGACATGCTTATAAATAACGCAGACTTCGACACTTTCGAAAGTCCATTGTCGAGCGATTCGAAACACATACACGTTACGGATCTCGTTGTTTATTTTGATTTTTATTATTAAAACAACTATTATTGGACAACACCGATGGACGATGAATATTATTGAATAAATAATAGTCAGTAAGAGGAAGGCTAATTGTTGAAACTGCGACAACAATTTGTTTGTCTTTTTTCGTTTTTTTTTTCTTTTCGCGATGTAACGTGCTTTAATTCGAAAACGTTTGAAAGAATAAATGAATATAACTTACCACTTTGTCGTCGTTTCGAGAGTCACCTCGTGATAAGAGACCGTGAACTGAAACTTGGCCGCTCTCTTGTTGACCCGCTGCAGTCTTTTCCAAACGGAGCTCATTTTTCTTGATTCAGCTGAGCGATTGCTCGCTCACTTTGTACTATAAACGATTGTTATTATTATCACCTCCGTATCGCTCACTAGCTTCGGCTGCGTATGCACTCGCACGCGCGCGCGCGCGCGCGAGCGTTTGCGAGTTAAAGGTCGGCGATGGCGGCGGCGTTTCGCTAAAAATACCAGCGGGCACGTGGACTTGGAAACGTCACACACATATATAGGAAGTCTAGAGACGAATGCAGAGCACACCGGTGCTACGAGCTCTACGGCAAACTGTACAGACAAGCAAGGACGCGCACGTAAGTCGCCAAATCGATAAATCGTGCGAGGACGAGCCGCCGAGTGCAGTGTAGACACTTTTTCTATATGTCTGTTTTTTACTTTCGACGTTATTTCAGTTCTCGTGCGATGACACGATGTTTTCCTGGATTATGGAAATGAGAATTTCATTTTTCAAATCCTCCTCTTGGCTTCGAATCTTAAGCTTTTGCAATCCGCTGCTCTCAATCCTGATTCTTCCAAGCTGAAACATTTTTCATCTTTTTTATTTTTTCCATATTTCTTCACTCAAACAAACTATTTTACATTTTCAAATAAAAAACAATAAATTCATCGGATACTTTCATCAGGCTACTTTTTTTCTCTTTTTAATTTTGGCACAGATACAATTCCAATGATTCACATTGAATTCGTTATCAGACAGTCATTCTGATGAAAAGAAATCAATTCAAATAATGCTAATTATATAAAGGCTACTCGTTCAAAATTGACTTATCATTGTTAGAAAAATATTAATTTTCACTATAATATTGAATAGTTTTATTATGAAAAAACTATTCGCAGAAATTATTAATTTCTATACTATAAAATTTGGTATTATAGTAAATTCTGCACTAATATATATTTTTTATCATGCGTTCTGGAACTACATAGTATCGATAACAGAATTTCATGCAAAACTTAAACTTTCCACGTTTGTTATCGATAATCAATAATAGTTAAGTACAGAAGTTTGAGTTTCATGCAAGAGATGGAAGAACGAAGAAAAATTGTTGACATACTTAATAGGTAAACTCCTGTTACACGAGGTAGTAAAAAAAGGAAAATCAAGCCAAAAATTACTCACCTCAGCATAAAGACTATCTACTGGTTTCTGGTATCTCTGTACTCTCTCCTTACTGGAAATCTAGACTCTATCTGACAAAGCTACAGGCATTGTTTGCTATACGAATACTGTTGTTGCGAATTTTGACAGGGTGTCTCGTGCTTCGTGCTGCTCGTGCAAAAAGCACAATCCAGTCCTTTCACCCGCAGTTCTTTCCGTTTCTCTTTGTCGTACACTGTCGCGCTCGCGATGTCACAGTTACTCTAATAATCAGCTAATCCTGAAATTCGACGGCATCACGATGTCATACAGCCACAGTTACCCGAGGACTCGGGCCACTGCTAAGCTAACTCTGGCGATGATGACACACACACACACACACACACACACAGAGAGAGAGAGCTGACTGGGCTCAGCGCTCAGCTTTAATTAAGCTTTTATTCACTCTCCCACACGATGTTTTATAGTTAATTCTGGAGAAAAATTTATATATACACACTGATTCGACTATTTTTCCATTCGCGCACTCTATGTGTTGCAGGGAAACGAAACTATTTTATATGAAATGTGAATGGATATATACACACTAACGACGGCAGCCTGTCTTGATTCTTGATGTAGGCAGCAGTAGGCAGTAGGCTGAGTAGGCTGGCCTTTGCCTTTCTTTCTCACTCTCGTCTCTCGCCTCTCGCCACCCGTAGCTCGCTTTAGTCGCTTTTTCCTGCTAAAGCGAAACTTTACACTTTAGCAGCTGAACAGCTAAAGTACATAGACAGACAGTGAGACGAGACCAGATGAGACGTGAGACAGTAACTGGTAAGTGGTAAAGTGGTACACTGGTATAGTGCTGGTAACAGTACACAGTCCTAGTACAGTAGTACTACACTCTACGTACTAACGTACTAGTAGTAGCTCTGGTAGTCGGCTGCTCGCGCAGTCGCGCTGTCGCTGGTCGCGGACGGCGCGCGCGAACGTGGACTGCGGAGAAACGTGTGTAAAAAATGCGTGTGTAAAAAATGCGTGTGTATTAAATAATATATATGTCGATAGTAAGAATATTGCTGTTTCTACTCTACTGCAGTTTGGATGACCCTGGTTCTAATACTGAACCACTGATTAGCCCTCTAGTGCTGTAGTCCCTCTACCGTTCTACCCCACAACGGCCACAACCCCACTGATCTCAAAAGTGGCACCCGACTATCGCGAAAATTTGAAATCAATGATTTTTGTCAAAAAAAAGGGTGAAAGGAAAAAAATTTTAAACATGCAGTAATTTTGTATAAATCACCTTAATCAAAGTTATTATAAAGAAATAATTAATTCATCGATAACAATAAAGTAATTAGCTCCTAAACTTATTGATAATTTTCCTAATGCGACTCCTAATAAAATTTGATTTCTGCTCTCAAGGGAAGGAAATATTGTTAAAGAATATAAACAGTTGATAACTAATTATTAGAATAACATTATTATTGTCAATTACAATATTTAAACTTAAATAATATGAAAAAACAACGTAGCCCCTTTTAGACTATCTACGAGGTGCGATACATATGCGGATGATGATAAGTAAATTTTTGGTTTTAAATAAAATTTATACTGATGTAGACTCACGGATGCCTTGATTTTCATAACAAATTATAAAGACAATTGTGATGTAAGCATTTTTAGATAATGGTATTGTGAATAAGTTTAGGAACTAATTACTTTATTGTTATCGATGATAACAATAAAGTAATTATTTCTTTATAATAACTTTTATTAGGGTGATTTATACGAAATTACTGCAAATTTAAAATTTTTTTTCTTTCACCCTTTTTTTGACAAAAATCATTGATTTCAAATTTTCGCGGTAATCGGGTGCCACTTTTGAGATTTACATGCTACACCTCTTACTCTCGACAACTCTCGATCTCTACCTCTAGTATCAACGAAGCTAGTATTGTCTTTTCCGCTATTTTATCGTATATCAACTTTCAATCTTTCGATCCACATTTCTAAAAATCAACTTTACAACTGCATCCAAATATATAATTCTTATAAAAAGACATTCTAATGCGATTGCAAATTACTTATCTACTGTTGATACACACAGTTATTATTTGCCGATTTGCGTTTAAATTATCTTTTTCAAAATGTTTTTCTCACAATTTTTTTAGTTAAAGTATAGAATAGAAAAAAAGAATATAATATGTAATATAATATAACTAATAAAATTGCGAAATATTATACATATTAATGTCGTCAACTGGTGGTCGTCATTTCGTATATACATTATCTATCTCTGTTCTTTGTTCTATGCACGCGGTCTTTATTCAATATGTAATATACAATATTGTCGGACGTTGTCAACTGTCGGAATTTTGTGCATAATGTAGAAATCGTAAGCATCGTCAACAAACTTATAACCAATATGTACTTAATTTCATCAGAAAATGAATAATGAATCACTGTTTAATATTGATTTCAAAAGTACTGTACGACATGTTTTGATAAAAGCTGCTGAAGATTTTAGGAACGAAAACAAGTGTAACTGAATTTTTATTCTATTTTCTTTCTTTCACAATACAACAATTAAGACTTATGTTTGTGAATTTATTAAACTGTTTTAGTTTCTAAACATACATTGTTGATGTTACGATGTGTATTTGGATCAAGCTTCGAAAGAGCACTGGAATTATTTGAAAAGAAAAAAGTTACACGTTTTTCTGTGGAGCAAACTCGTTATGTAAATAAAAATAGAGCTACTTGCTCTTTTTTTGAAGTCAAAGGTCAGAGCACTGAAGTATATACAATTTTTTCCAATATTAATTTTTGTTCCTGTTTATACTTCGAGTAAGATTTATTATTATTATCAAATAAATTATATCTTAGCTTATTTATAAGATAAATTATAATGTAATATTTTATGGATTTCAGGACTCAAGTCTTAAAAGACCAGGATACATTTACATGTAAACACATACTGGCCGTCTGGTTAGCTTCTATAGATCAAACTAAACTTATTACTCAAACTATACCAGAATCAAAATTTAATGAAATCTTGTTAGGGCGTATTTCATACAATGACAATGGGTACTGATCATGTTTTCATAGCTAAGTTATCTAATCTTAAAACAGTTATACAACTGTTGAGATCTGTCAACTTCAAAGACGTATGTATATTAATATTTAATTTTTTTACTGCAAGAATATGCAATTTCTGTACACGAGCAAAATATTTATTTTAGAGTGCGACTTGTTTTGGTTCACAAAATGGACTTAAGATTACTGTGGAAGATGCTAAGTGCATGCAAGCTAGTGCTTATCTTTCAAAAGATCTATTTGAAGAATTTATCTTATCCAAAGACTTCTTATTTCGTATAAATATTAACATTCTAGTTGAATGTCTTTCTATGTTTTGGACTAGTATTAATAGTCAAGGTAGCACAGTGGTATTAGAAATGCAGTACAAGGTTTTTGTTTATAATCTTGAGATTCCTATTCAGGAATATATTTTTCACATCTTACTCAAATAAAGAAAACATTTTTTATGTTTATATCTTTACAGGGGGTAGGTCATCCAGTGATTATACTTATTGAAGAGAATGGTGTAATTGTAGATTGTTCTTTGAAAACTCGAGAGCCAGACGAAATATTAGATTTTGATTTAAGTCCTGACAGTGTTGTCAATAAAGTAATTTTGCACAGTGATCTTCTAAAAGATGTTTTATCAGAACTTGATCCTAGTTGTAGTCATTTAGAGGTATAGAGGTACTTTTATTCATAACATACTAAAATTTAATATAAAATTGTATAAGATTTAATATTCCTCAGCTATTCTTATCTCCAAAATCACCTTATTTTGTAATAACTACACGTGGAACTGCTAGTGAAGTACAAGTTCAACTGCCTCATAATACAGACAAGATTGAGACGTTTCAATGTAACAAAGAGGCAAAATCAAGATACTTACTGCCACATATAAAACCAGCAATGAAAGCCATGTCCTGCTCTAATAAAGTATCTTTAAGAACAAATGATGATGGTCTTTTGTGCTTTCAATATATGCTTAAATCAGATGATGGAGTTAACTGCTTCATAGAATACTATGTTAGTACAGAACTGATACTTGTGTAATATTTGAATAAAATGTTGAAATTTAAAGAAATAAATATTTATTGCAGGTCTCACCACTAATTAATGAAGATGATGATTAATATAATTAACAAAATTAATATAATAACTGCGGGTTTTACAGTCAATCTGTTACTTGTGAATAATATGTGACAATTATATATTCATGGAAATTAAAGATAATTATATTACAAAGGCTAACTTTATTTAGACTAGACGATACTATACATAATGCGTGTAGTTTTCAGCTTTAAGAATAGAAAAACCATTTACATTCTTTAATAAGATTGTAGAAGAGTTGATTTTTCTTGCAGCTTTTCTAGAACATATTTTTCTCAACACTTTACAAACACAATTGTTATGCAGTATTTTATGAAAGAGGCAATATTTTGAATAAATAGCTCTTAAAAATTACAAAAATTACAGAGTTAAATTTTTATAGACTCTTCATTGAAAATTGTAATCTGTAACCTTGTATTATGCTTGAAGTTACATTCATGATGTTAACTATGACAACAAAGCTGTATATGAGTATTTAAACGATTGTTCAGTACATACAAATTGATCTCACACAACCAGTGCTCAAAGAAAAGTCACTATTATAAATATTATATAAAGTGCTTATTTTACTTTAGAGTAACACTGATTTCATTTGTTATGTTTGATGCTTATATCATAGAGAAAATAATCATAAGAATAAGCATCTATGAATACAATGATTTGAAAAACAAGCAAAAATTATTTTTACAATATTATTGATAATGTTAATGAGCACACTATACAGTAATTACAATTCATGATTCGATTTTCTTGAAAAGGCGCGCACTGCACGTATACCTTTCGATTCAGTATAGTATACTTGTATGCTTTCATGCGCGTGTATATAAATTAGGAATGTGAGTAACACACCATTAATTCGGTTTGAGACTATTACTACAATTATGGCATCGAGGAATTGAATACTATTATTACATATCTAAATTTACATGAAAATAAACAGTCGTGATTGAGTAACAATAAACTTTAAATTCCTCAGTTGCATTGGCGTTTTATGGCGTTTTCCTTACAATAACTTATACGCTTGTTCTAGGATTCTATTTTTGAATATTAAATAAAATAGATATAAGTTCACTGTAACATTAAAAAAATATATAATTTGTAACGACACAGCGTTAGTAAAATCTAAATTTTACTTTTTTACCTTATTGTAGCGTTATACATAACAACAAAATTTTCCAACGCGTTTATTAAGCAATTCACACAAGCAAACTATATCCCATGTTTATTATTTTCTTAAAATTGTAATTGTTTCAGTGAAGTTCGGTAAGATTGTGTGATGTTATAGTTATCAAATACTAACAAGTATTTAAAGAGATTAGATTTCTATATTTTCAATTAAAAATAATGAAAGATTAATTTTATTTTATTTAAAACGCTTTTTATAAATCAAGTAACTTAAATAACTATAAAAATCTGTTAACTAAGTAGATGCTTACTACTTTGAATTTAATAAAAAAATTGAATATAAAAATATTTGTATTACTGTTACTTTTTGAAATGTTTAATTATCAATTAGTTTACTTGAAAACTACACACTCAAATTAATACTCAAAAGTGATTATTAAGTTTTTAATATTTATGGATTGAAAGTTTTTTTAATAATTACGAAATAGATCACAGCCAAATATTTAAAAAAATATTTATAGTTGAAGAAGAAGAGATCTTTTCTGTAGGACACAGGTATTTATAAAAAAAAACTTATTTATTATACAGTTTCCTCTTATAAACAAAAATGAACTTGAAACTTTTCATGCACAATAGTAAGCAGACGTTGTAAAGTGCCTTCGTGATGTAAAATAAAATCTATTTATTCACAATCCCAATACTCAGCCCGATTTTCAAACAATGAGTACTGTGAGAAAAAGTATTTTCTATAATCAATAATTTTATGTCTAAAAAAATGTTATTAAACATTTCAAAAATAAAAATAAAAAAGTCTATTCCGGAAAACAAAATCGAATTTCCGCGTGAAATATTCTTGCAATAATATATACTTATGTATGTATAATTGTATACGTATAATAATTCATCCGATTTGTTTGAATGCGTCAGTCTCGTGTACTGACCGAATGATAGCCGGTCGGCAATGCTTTACACATCCAACGTCAAAGAAAACTGTAAGTGTTTTGAACTGCCCTACTAGTCGAGGCTTGTTGTTCGCCATGGGAGTTGTTATGTTGTTGTTGTTGTTGTTGTTGATGTTCCTCGAGTCGTTCCAGTGACTCGACCCGCATTCTGATTGAACCGCCGTAAGTTTGTACCTGTGAAGCAAGTATCGCGTTAGGTATGTATCGTTTAATAATTACGTTTGATTTTGGTAATGTTTTTAATTTCTATGTTGGCTTGCAGACATGACAGATTAGATGCTGCTTTTAAATGTTGTTATTTGTAACGGTTATGTTGTTCATCAAATTTTGGATAAGAATAGGTACGTTAACTTGGAATAATATTATAGAATTGAGATTAATGAATTAATAAAGAAATTCAAGAAATTTAAGAGTTATGTAATAAGCACCCATTCCCACGGTCATTGCTAATTTTATTAAGTTTACCTCAACAGCATGACAGTATAAATGAACAAATTTACTATTGTTACGAGTAGATTGGTTCATTCGTTCATAGAATGAATTCAAGGCATTTTGATAGAAATTACTTTGAGAAAAATAAATTAACGCACCAATCATGAAGAATTATAATCTCATGTTAAAAAGTTGTTAGAATGTACATTAATAATACAAAGTGATAAAACAGTCGTATTAGTTACTGATTGAATCATCTTCAATATTGAACATGAACTATACGACGAATGAACTCGGGTGAATCTCAACGTTGCCGCGATTAGCGTTTGTTTCGTTTACTCACTGTCCGTGTCAAACCAAGGCTTCAGACTATGGGAGAAAAGATCGACAGAGCTTTCGCCGGCCGCCTCACATTTTGTCTGCGCTCACTCGAGAGTTAGACTTCCGCTGCTGACTCTTACTTCTCTTGGCTCCGGTGCCGCTGCAGGCCTCCTATCTGGTTGCTGTTGGTTCGAACTGGATACTTGGGTTGACTGTTGAGTATTACTCGCTGCTCGTACGGTCTGATTAGCCACGACGTACTCCGTCAGCTTGACGTCAGCTGTGCCACCCGATTCCAGAGGTATTGGATTTTGTCGGAAGTGATCGAGCATGTCGTAAATCGCTGGAAAGCATAGATGCTGTACTCGGCAATGACCCTGGTCGTTTAACGTCATTCGTAAGTGCTGAAAAACAGATAGTTCAATTTCCATGTATTTCAAGGGTGCTGAATGAGTGTGATTGAAATTATATTTTGCCAAGATATTTACCTTGGCTCTTCCTTGAAAGTTGAAAGTTAGAACATATTCTCCTTTGCGTGTCTCGCTTTGTCGAACTAAGAATGTACCATGACCTTCTATTGCATTATGCAGAACTAGTTGTGCAGCATCAGCTCGAGGAAGCGTTCCATGGAACCATGGATACTCTCTGAGACTACTCGAAAGGTCAACTTCGACTTCTGCTCCAGAAACTTAAATCATAACATTTATTGTTAAGCTTTGAAAGTAAATTATAAATATATGACAATTCTTAAAAAATTGTAACTTAACGCCAAACTGACTTTGTTCAATTTCTTGTTGTGAAGAGCACAATTCTAAATTACTGTTACTTCTGGCTCTAAGTCTTGGTGGCAATTCTGGTGGATTGCTTTGCTCATCAGCATGATCCAATGCAGAACGAGTGCTCTTGCTTGCAGAATTGGTTCTAACCCTGTCCCCATCTATGTTCATAGAGGCAGATCCATGCATCATGCTTTCAACCATAATGGCATCATTTGTACCACTGCCCATTACATTTGGAAGCCCGTAGATGTTTCTCATACAGTAGCGTATTGTTGCTAGCCATGACCGCATGTCACTTGGATCCTTAGCTTCAATTATGAATTCCCTTTCCAGGGTTTTAAGCACGAATGTATTTTCGTGATCTGGCATCTCTAAAGCTGTAGTTTCTCGGGCTTCAGTGATGGATGAACAAAATATTCCATGCCGTGGTTTGGCTTTTGAGGAGGAGTAGAATTCAAGCATGTAGCCAGCACTGGCTTTAACTAGTGCCAATCTGCATTTCTCAAATTTCTGAGGCACATCTGTATTTTCAATAACCATTGCATTCACAGTTCCTTCCTTTCTGCACTCCACCACAATTTTTGACAATTTAGCCTTAGAATGTTTATCTGTTCTACGACCATCTGAATGAGACAGTACCACCTCATCACTCTGTTGCTTATGTAGTAGACTCTTTCCTTTTTTGAGGCCCTTGAACGACAATCTTCGGAAGAAAGGTTTGTGCACAGGTTTCGGAGACACAACATCGCCATCCTGTTCAGAGTAATCACTAAATTCCTCATGAGATGATGTTCGAACTGGTGTTCTATTATTTTGATTAATTGAGTTGCCCTCTCTGTCATTGATAGAAATTTGCCGTGTGTTTATGTCATGGGCAGCTAATGACCTAAAAATCTCCAAATTAATAAGTCTATTTTTTAATGGATTTCTAAAACATTAAGAAAGCTTGATTAGTACAATAGCTCTAGTATGCTTGTCAACTTTGTGTTTAGAAAATTAGCATTTAAAAAAAGGTAAAAAATAGTTTAATTAACTTGGAATTAAACTGGAACATATATAAAAAAAGAAGAAATTATAATAGAAAATGAGTATAAGAAAGGCCTTTAAATGTTAATTGAAAAATTGAAACCTATCTATTTACACTGTATCAAGTTTGAAAATGGAATAATTGGTAAGCGAGTTTGAGCAAGTGAATCTGATGACTTTTAATAAGAGAGGTTCCTTGAGTGAAACGGTTGCAAATAATATTCAACATAAGCTACGAGATGGCATACAAATGAGACGGTGGCTATGAAGTCCTCCTCTCAATGAATTGAAGAGAAGAATTGAAGAAAAGAATTGAAGAGAAGAGTTGAAGAGAAGAATTGAAGACTTTGAATTGCCTTGAAATAATAAAGAAATAATTCGATTGCACTTACTTGGTGCGCCTAACGTACTCAGCCTCGAAGTGGTCGCAAAAGGTCTCAACAAACTTTCGCAGGAAGTCGCGGTAGGAAAGATTGGCTCTCGCTGTTTCGGTGAGGTCGAGATTGACGTAGGTGCAAAAGGCCTTGGCGAAATCAGCGGCGGCTGCTCGCGCGTGTCGCTCGCAGAACTCGGCCCAGTCATCACCGGTGGCAGCCGTTGTCAGCGAGTTGAGCGGTTCGCTCGGCGACGTCGCCGTCGCGCCGCTATTCATTTCGTCGACGATGAGCAAATCAAGAGATGAACGGACGAAAAATTAGCTGGCCCAGGAGCCGGAGTTGCGAAGTGAGATCCGTTTCGGAGTCGCAGGGCGGCTCTATCGGCAATTGCCGGGCGGCATTCT
Organism: Apocrypta bakeri; assembly: GCA_018906985.1. NCBI lineage: Eukaryota > Metazoa > Arthropoda > Insecta > Hymenoptera > Pteromalidae > Apocrypta > Apocrypta bakeri. The sequence continues at coordinate 1,099,297 of JACCIA010000008.1, read as the reverse complement.
CGAAGGGGACAATGCTGTAGCTTCCCTCTTCTTTATAAAGGATAACCTTCGCTGGTCATCTCTGCACCCCTTCCTCTTTCTGTCCGAGTATAAGCTATACTTGTTCCGTTCGCGTAGCGGCCAGCGCCAGCGCGCTCGTTCCACTGTTATACTTATTGTTTGTGTGTCAGAACTCCGACATGCATATGATTGTGGAGGCATAAGTGTTCATGGATAATCAGGACAATGATAAGTATATTATATTATGCATACACAGTGTAGAGCGCTATATTACATGTACTGCACAGCTTCGTTGCTGCGAACGCACGTTTTTGGATTTTCTAAAACCGGGCACGAATTGCACTGCTGCTCGTGTCGAGGTCGTCGGCGACGACGGCGGCGGTGTTCATCCCGCGAAGTGTACATGTGTATACGACTGCAAAGCGTTCTTCAACTGGATCTCGGAGAATCGTCGAGCCGAAGACTTCGGTCGTCCCGTCTCGTCCCGTCCTCGGCGTTCGGCGTTCGGCGTTCGGCGTCTCGTCGTTTTGTCGCTCTCTCACGAGTCTCACGCTCGCTCACACTCCTCACGGTTCACGGCGAGACTCTCGGGACTCACCGGCGGTAGTAGCGGTACGACGTACGACGTAAGACGGTACGATCTCTGGTACGACCCCTGGTACGACCGCACGTACACGACGCACTCTCTCATCTTAGAACTCCGCTCTTGCGCGCCAATGCTTGAATATACCGAAGCTACACTCAATATTGCCCGATATTGCTGGCGCGACCGCTCCACTCGACGAGCCTTTAATTCTCCTTTGTCCTTTAATTCTCCTCTTTCAAACGCTGAGCGTCTGCAATTCTGCATCGACCCCGTTCTACACCCCGAAATATCAATAACATCTGCACACTTTTTCGACTTTTACAATGCGTTTAGACGCATACTACAACGCCAATTGAAAGCTACTTATTATACTATACTTTTCTAGCTAAATTAGAATATCTTTATAATTGTATAATTGTACGTATTAATAACGAACAATGCTCATTTATGATATATCAGCTATTTATAATACACGCATTATGCAGCGTTATACCGTACATTATAAATATTATTAATATTATGTATATACAGTATCAGCAGAGGTATCAGCGCATCGGATAGTATTCGGTGCATAATTCGATGTGTTGCTGAAGAGGACGCTCAAATCAACTGGGGATCCAGGAGGGCACCATCTGTACCGACCGTGCAAGCAGGAGCTTGTCCTGCAAAAATAAGTTTCGACAAAAATATTGCTACTATACATTTTGAAAACTTATCAAACGATGAACGATGAACTGAGCTCACAGAACATACCTGTTACGTCAAATTCCAATACTCAGTTTTTAACGAATAAATCGAGTATTTCATTGAGACTGTACGATAGCTGCGTGAGAGCTAGGGAAATTAATGTCTAATACGAAACGATCTTTTTTATTAATAAATACAGATTTCACAATGAATTCTTTAATTATGAATCTGTCACAATTACGATAGCCTTTATGGCCACGTATACAGGATGAATCGGGTTGACATCCTAAATATTATATACTTAGAATTATACGGTTGTACACGAAGGTTTCTCAGGTTGACCTCATCAGGTAGAACTCTAAGACTTAGGAGAAGTTGCGGGGAGAGGCGTGATAGGTGGACAACGAGACAGACTTGGTTGATAATAAGAGCTTCATTATTATATAATTAAGTCCAAGTGAGGTCGATAGTTGAGAAGCGACTTTCATCTGAATATCTATTCAAATATCCTAGATTCTACGGCCTCGTCTCTAGAGCCTAGTTTCTCCTGGTCTCTCGCGAGTCTCACGAGTCTCACGAGTCTCACCAAGTCACCAGTCTCAGGTTTCACCACCACGACCAAGGCGGATTGCCAGTGGCGCTCGAAACAGGCCGCGCCTACTGGAACAGACCAAGGGTACAAGCGCCTGCTTGCGCAGTCGGTAAAGACGATGTCCTACTGGACACCCACATATACTAGCCGCTTTGAAGATGAAAGCTTTTCGATAAGGGAGATGAACAGATATTTTTAATTACGAGTTCAGAAACAGGAACAATACGTTTTCGCGTGTGACTTGTGCTTTTATACTAACAGTGAATCTGTGATTTGCCTTTTGTGAATTATAAGCGCTACCGGCCGTACCAGCGCTCAGTAGTACTAGCCGGTACTAGCAGGTATCGGTTAACCAACTGTTACAACAGCAGCCGGCGAACAGCTACAACAGCTACAACCGCTACAACCAGTGAACAGTCTTCGTTTACGCGATATTCATGGTTGCTGATAGCGGGACTTCTCACTCGTATGGGACTTTTTAATTTCAACAAGTTTCACTTAGTAGTTCGTGTAAAATGACTCTATTAAGTCGAGTAAGTTCAGTCTATCTTATTTGTAATTGTCGCAAGTCATATATTTCCGTCATTTCAGCGGTTCTCTTTAGAGCGGCTTTTTTTGCTTACATAACCTTATCAATTTATGTTCAATTACTTTCGGTGAGATTCCCATCGACATTTTCATTCGAGCATTCGATTTTTTATTCGGAATGCGTTCAATACTTTATTTGTAGTCTAGACTTGTTATACGAATTAATGGAATTTCAATTCTCTAAGAGAAAGTTAAGAGAGATCATTAAATTTTATTTTAAATTCATATTTTGAATTCAAATTTACTGTATTGTGAATGTACCATGTATAACGTACAGATTCCAAGCAACAGGTGGTTCTTCTTACATTTGAATCATACCATATGTGTTTATTTTAGGTATCTTTGCTGCAAAAGAGATTTTACAGTTCCAAAGTAAAATTAAACGATGTTGTTATTGTTAGTGCTGCAAGGACTCCAATGGGATCTTTCCTTGGATCCTTATCGTCGCTGTCAGCAACTAAACTTGGGGCTACAGCTATTCAAGTAACTTTATTTTTTGTAGTAATCTTCATATAAATCTATGTAATATTATACATATCTTAATTAATTTATAGGCTGCAATTGAAAGAGCTGGTCTTGCTAAAGAACAAATCAAAGAAGTGTACATGGGTAACGTTTGCCAAGCTTATCTTGGACAAGCTCCGGCTAGACAAGCAACATTGTTTGCGGGTAAAGTATATTAATTTAGTTCCTACATAATTTCTACTTTATCTCTTATTCTCTAGAAATTCTCTTATCATTGCTATACTTTTCAGGTCTTCCAACATCCACTATTTGCACAACTGTAAATAAGGTATGTGCGAGTGGAATGAAGAGTGTCATGTTAGCTTCGCAAGCTATTCAGTGTGGACATCAAGAGATTGTCCTTGCTGGTGGTATGGAATCCATGTCTAATGTTCCATTTTATTTAAAACGAGGAGAAACTACTTATGGAGGCCTTAAATTAGAGGTACATAAAGTTTTATTTCATTTCTGTAAATAATAAATCATATGTAACTTCTAATTGAATGATATGATTATTAGGATGGCATTGTGTTTGATGGATTAACAGATGTATACAATAAATTTCATATGGGAAACTGTGCCGAAAATACTGCTAAAAAATTACAAATAACTCGTGAACAACAAGATGAATTTGCAATTAATAGCTATAAAAAGAGTACTGCAGCTTATGCACAGAATGCATTCAAGAATGAATTAGTGGATGTTAAAATACCTCAAAAGAGGGGTAAACCAGATCTCATTTTCAGTGCAGATGAAGAATATAAAAGGGTGAATTTTGAAAAGTTTGGCAAATTGTCAACAGTTTTCCAGGTACAAATCATGTAAATACAAATTATAATTTTAGATTGGCAAATTTAAAAAGAAATTTAACATTTTAGAGAGAAAATGGAACTGTCACAGCAGGAAATGCTTCTACATTAAATGATGGAGCTGCTGCTCTTATTCTAACTACTGCAGATAATGCCCAAAAGTTTAATATTAAACCTTTGGCAAGAATTGTTGGATTTCAAGATGCTGCAATAGAGCCAATTGATTTTCCAATTGCACCTGCTGTAGCTATTCCTATGGTAAGCATTTAAAATATCACTAGTTGATTCATTATATTTTTCAATTATTATTAAGTATTTTTTCTATAACTATTAATCATTGTTTCAACTGCAGTTGCTAAAAAATGCAGGAATTAACAAAAATGACATTGCTTTATGGGAAATCAATGAAGCTTTTAGTGTCGTTGTGGTTGCCAACCAAAAACTATTGGATATTGATCCAGTTAAAGTAAATGTTCATGGAGGTGCTGTTTCATTAGGACATCCTATTGGGTAAAATATGTTGATTTTACTTTTTATTTTTAAAGTTTCTATCGAAATTTGTGATTCAAAATTAATTTTTTTACAGAATGTCTGGAGCTCGAATTATTGTTCATTTGGTGCATGCTTTAAAAGCAGGAGAAAAAGGTGTTGCGTCTATATGTAACGGTGGTGGTGGTGCATCATCAGTTTTAATCGAAAAATTGTAAGTTATGATATAGCTAATATTTTAACTGTTGGTGAAAATTGGCACCGAGTTAATTTTAACAAGGTCGTCTTATCCGTGATACGTTATATATACTTCTATTTTTATATATTTTATTAATGTTGAATGTTATTTATATACTAACACATTATATGTTTTATATGTGATAATAAAATTTGTATACAAAAAATTAGCAAAATATTGCATTTATGAATAATCATTACCGATTTCATATCATCTCGTCTAGGTCTCATGCGTGCTCATCTCCACCAAAATTGACTTTATATACCAAGGATGTATGCCCATTATGTGACCTTGTAAAAGATGAGCTGAAATCAAAGTTTAATGGACGCTATCAATTAGAAATAGTAAATATCACAGCTACTGGAAACGAGCATTTGAAAAAGTTATATAAGTATGAAATACCAGTATTATTTTTAGAAGGACAATATCTTTGTAAACACAAATTAGATGTTGATTTATTAGAAAGAATGTTAGCTACCTTAACATAAGTATTTTTCAAATATTTTTAGGCACACCCGTCAAACGGGAGAGCCTGATAGTTTTACCGTCGCAAAACCATATGATACTATATCTTATGAGATTATCGATCAATCGAGTTAAAATTTTGCACAAATGCGCCTTTCGTAAATATACAAAAGAAGTAGGATTTTTTATATTTCTATACTTGAAAAATGGGAGCATTTTTTCATTTTTTCTGTGTTAAATAAACAATTTTTTTTTGCATCACATTTAATTTATGGATTGAACTGTACATATATAAGTTATAAATGAGGTGTTCAGGTTAATTTCCTACAACGCTAACGCTCCGGAGAAGGTGCGAGGAGAGACGAGACAAGAAGATAGACTTTCTTGTTAATAGGCGATTTATTAACTCGGTCCAAGTGAAGCCCATAATCGGAAGGCGATTCTCGTCTTCAGTAGTTATGTCAGTTTCGATTCTGACTTTTATAATAAATTCAAATAATATACAGCCAGAGATGAGAAGATCGTCTCCGATACAGCCTAGTTGCTCATACAGCGACGCCGCGACCAAGGTGGATTTCCGTTGGCGCTCGAGACAGGTGACGGCGACTATGAAATTAGATAAGGAATTGAAAAACCGGTCAATTAAAAAATAAAAGATTTATACATTTATTATTATTTTAATACATTGATGCACTCTTATTATTAATTGAGATTTAATATGCGTAAATGAAAAATTTACATTCAAATTGGGCCAAGAGCCAGAACGTTAAAGTAAAAAATTATCAAAATTTTAGGGTATTTATTTTGCAAGTAAATAATTAATCAATTATTCCGACCTTTTTAAATTTTACACTTTAAAGTGATGCAAATTAAAATCTCGAAATCCGATCAAATAGGACTAATAGTTTAGCCGCGACACAATAGTTTATTTATAAATTATAATGCCAAATGTTACGAAATAACAGTGGCTAATTCATAGCGAGCGAGTATATTCGCTATTTAATTTAAGTGTATTTATTGGTCGTGAACGCAGGCAAGCCCCAATTCGCTGCCACCCGAGAATTGATGCTTGGTCGTCGACCGGCTGCGTCGACGCCCAAATTACGCTCTACCGAATTGTGTAGGCGCAGCACTTCTTGGCCACACGGTTTTCGGTTCGGCTGCGCATGTTGGCGATGAACCTCAAGCGTTCACCTGAAGTGCCACGAACTTACGTCCGGAACAGTAACAAAAATAAAGTTTCCACTTATGCATGAACCAATGATAATTATATATGCCAAATATTTGCGACAAGATTGTGTAATTTGTGCAAAAAATTGGTATACTGAACGATTAACTGTCATGAATGAGTATTCTAATAATTGCCACGAACATTTCTTTAAGAATGGACAAAATTTGATCACGTCATTAGCCTTGTAACAATCGAGGCACTAAGTTCTCCCGAGCAGATATTAACAATGAACATACAGAAGCAAAAAAAGGATTCAACAAATTCAAATTCAATTTTAATACTGAGCATTTATTTGCTGTAGAACGACAAAAAAAATAAATGTTCAACGGATATTGATTTTGTAGAACCATACCACGAAAATGTATTTTAAATGACATTTTCCAATTTTTTAGTTTTTTTAAAATCAACTAAAATTCTGTGATGAGAGGAGTATAGACATCTAGGTTTTGTTTGTTATGGACGTTCGAATTTCACCGTTAGTTGTTCGCGGAAATAACTTAGCGACGAGGTTTTATCTGGCTAGTTTTGATGAATAGAATAGAATTTTATTTTAGTATCGATTCCAGACATAAAAACATTTTTAGTCATTAGAACACAATATTGAAGAAAACTCTTAGAAGAGTACCGAATACACGAAGGACCTATATAAACTATATAACCTTCACCCTCATGCAATGAGTAAGTGTGTTTTATTTCTTTATATATTTGGGAATCGATTGTTGGTTGATTTGAGCAGGGGTCATGTTCTTAAGAGGTCCAGATAGTAATCAATTTCCACAAGAGATTAAGTAGCTTAAAGTAGAGATGAGTAGAGAGATCGCTAACTCCTGGGTTCCGCCTGGTCAGGATTATAACAAAATTATGTTTTGAATCAATACTTTAAGGCAAATCGGCGTATCGGTGCGATGGCTTTCAACATATATACATGCATCTAGTTACCAAAATCTAGGAGTAAGCCAAAATACGCCATGTTGACATAATTCTCGACCCAACGCTGCGGGGCTGCGACAACAGCCGATGTAGTTTTAGATGAAGAAGTTGCTGGGGTAGCTGGTTGTGATGAAGACGGAACCACAGCAACTGAAAAAGAAGAAGACGGCGAAGATGATGTCCCCAATTCGATTAGGTTTCGAGGAATGCTGGCTTCAGCGATGACGTAGAAATAGCTTTGACCGACCCGTTAAAGTCGATTTTAAACAGCTGCTCGGAGAGTTATTCTATGATCCGATGTGGTTCTGTATATGGTGATTGCTCTTTGCGTGCAGAGTCTACGCGCTCGAAGACAAAAGGGCAGAACTGGAGGTCCAGTTGGACGAAAGGTTCGGATGGAGTAGGACGGGAGCCTGAGACGGCTCGAAGGCTGGTCATCAAGTTGCATAGCTGGACGACGACGGATGGAGCATCAAAGTGTGGATGGCTGATTGGTACAATGAAGTCACCTGGAAAGCGTAGAGATGATCCGTAGAGCATTTCGATAGGTGAAGCCTGAAGATCCTCCTCGAAGGTCCTCCTGAGTCCTAAGAGCACAGTTGGAAGTCATTGAGGCTACAGTGTTGGAGCTCAGCACTTGAACGCTGAAAATTATTTGGATCTGAAAAAAGACTGGCTTCGAACTGAGTATCCTTGTCGGAGGTTAGAGAGAGAGAGAGAGAGAGAGAGAGAGAGGAGTATACCCAATTCTTGTAGAATGCTCTGTCGACCGTTTCTGCCTGTTGGTCCAGACGGGAGACTGCTGTTGGCCACTGGGTGAAGCGGTCGATGAAACGGCTGGCTGAGTTGGCGGCGACGGCGGCCGCGATGTCCCTCAGGAGCACGTTCTACTGCTGGAACATCATGATGGTATGAGAGACGCGAAGAGCGGTAACGCGGATCGCGACAAAAAACCACTAGAAGGGGTTGATGACTGCCGCGATGGTCGGTTGAGTTGACGAGAGCTCGTCAGCGAAGGGGGCGAGCTCATCGAGGCTGGCTGCGCGCATCACCCTGAAGATTCTGCTGACGATGTATGTCAGTTGGTGATTGTTGAGCTGGCAAGACACGGTACCTGTACTGCAGAAGCTGTGACGGAGTCCTGTTGTCCAGTTTGACTTCAGTGAGTACCTGGTGTTGTTGTTGGTCCGCTGAGACTGCCAGTTCGGCGGGTTGAGGTCCAAGACCTTCTGAGCGACCTCTGATGTTATCCCGGACGACGCGGTTGGAAGCGTGGGAGGATGTCTCGATAACAGAAAACGCGCGAAGAAGAGTACCGACGGCGGTAACTATGCGCGCGCACTCGAAAAAAAGATGGTCGCTCGCGCACAATAGCTGCACGATAGCGGCAGGAACGGTTTTTCGTGGGTACGACTAGGTTGTTTCGTGAACCGTTGTTTGTTCTGTTTAAAATTGCCGCGTAAACTACCCCGCTCTTGATCTGTGGAGCCTGAGGCGGTTAGCCCAATTTGACTAACGTTGGGTAGAGGTAAACGACTTTAAGGCGCTCAGACTGGGTAGAAATAAGTCCTTGTCGAATCAATAATTCAACTTTCCTGCTATCGTACTCTACTGGAATGTTGTGGATGATTATGCGCGGATCCAGCTTCACGTCTTTGGAGTTGAGCAGGGGCTCTAGAGCTTGACCCGCGACCGCGACAAACCGGCTGGAGTGGATAGCGAAGAAATAACGCGGCTGACTTAAATATTAAGGCTTCCTGGGTCTATAGTGTGGTACAGAACTTTGCGGGTGGCCGCCGAATCAGGAAAAGCGTCGCGAAAATCGGAGTGTGGCATAATAATTACGCGTTTATCGCCTTTGATAACGATGGGCTTGCCACAATCGAGCAGGACTTTGCGAGAGGCATTCAATGAAGTCTTTCTTATCGCAGAGTATGAACGAGAAAGAGGTGGAAGCTCCTCCTGCACAGAGGTGGAAAATTTGAGGTGGAGCATTTGGCGAGAAAGGCATTAGTGTCCGGCAAAAAGTTGCACGCTCTCTCGAATTTGTTTTAGCATCGATTTACCAAATCTTCCTTTCCCAACATATAGAAATACGCTTTCGAAAGAGAGAGAGAGAAGACTTTACAGACGGTAGATAGGGCCGTAATCATCATTGACCGGCGAGTAGATTCCTTCTCCGTACTGAGTATCTCGATAAATTTTTCGCAGTAGACGTTGACAATGTGATTGAGCACCTCTATCTACTCCGCGGCGAGAGGCAAGAGAAGATTGCTGCTTGGCTTTCCTTCAATATTCGCATAGTCCGAGTCAGAGGCGTACGAATTATTTACATTATCACTAGTCGAGTCAATGTGAGTTCTCTTTCTTGGCGACATGTCTAGGATAAGCCAGGCGAAGGAAAGCTGAATTGACCCGTTACAGTATAAAATAAATCAGATCATATTTTTTCCCTCCAATATTTTATTATCATCCAGTTTAGGCTTCAGTAGTATATTAATTGAATTGAATGTAAATTTTGAAATATCGCATTAAAAACTATATTGTAATTATTAGTTATTAATTATTATTAGTAACAAAAATTTTTCTGAAAATTTTTCCTTTCTAAACTGCATTTTACATATTAAAAAAAAAGATTATTATTATACTGCGAGATGTTAAGATTTTACTTTTCACTATTTCTTGTTATGTAAACATGTTAATTAAAAGAACGTATACTAAGGGCTTCAAATTGCTGATCGAAAATTGGAGAATATTAAACTTTCAAGGAGAATAAAATTATGTAAATATGAAATAACTAAATAATAACTTATCGATACTTGTCGTAATTAATTGTGACTTCTTGTTTGAGGGTAAACTGTTGATCGATAATATGTTATGAGATAGAGCTATTTGAAAATGAAAATATCATTTTACGGTTTCAATATATAAGATAATAAAATCCGGTTTAGTTGCGATAAATAATAATTTAAAATTTGTTTAAAAATACTAATATAGTTTTTATACGTATACTTTGCGTACCCCGACTTGCTAGATATGAATCGAACAACATGTACTTTTTGAGGTAGTCTAATGTATAGACATATACTTATATGTATATCATCATGAGTATGTGTAGCAGAGTATAATTATTATACAATATATTTTATAAATATACATAATCATGTGTATACATGAGAGTATGTACGAAAACCCTAGTATAAGTTAATCCATCTGTTATGGTCGGTTCCTCGAGCGCTGACCAATATTATTTGGTAGCGACTGATCCTATCGTTAGCCACGGATATGCCAGCAAATGCCAGACGACTGGTCGATCTATGTGTATATTTTAGATAAATCAACGCGATCTGTAAGCGCAATACATGCGTTCTATTACTACCATTACTATATATGTATGTTTACATGTTTATGCGTATGCGGCTTATGAGGTTATCCGCTGCGTATATTTATATAATGTAATTTCATATTAATAAAACATTTAATTATTAAAATAATATATTATTGAAGAAAAGAGTAGTTTTAATAGGTTTTCTAGAGATTTATTAGTTTGACCAGTCCACTGGCAAACTAATGCAAGTAATCAAACAGAAGTTTTCGCCAGTAGATACTGACTCAGTTAGCCAAAAAAATTCACAAAAAACTGTAGACCTTGAAACTTAAACAATCATCATTTTCGAGGAGATGGTATGCTCAAACTGCGATTTTTGTAATGAAAAATTTAATATATTGACTGAAAATGAATTTGTTCATATGTTTTAAGCAATACACATTTCAATACACAAATCAAACATAAATAATAGTAAATTAGTAGTGATAGTACTCGATGATTCGAATTATCTTTTGCTTCAGACCTACTGTCAGCACAAATTTTTAGTCATTTTACAAAACTTTACAAACATTTTACAATAACATAATTTGGGCTTTGAATTTAAAAAATACTGCGGATGATAACTATTGGATAATTTATTTAGCGGAAGTAAATAAATAAACAAATACAGGCTTTATTTATATGACAAAAGTGATCGTTTATTTAATATTAAGTGTATGACGAAACTCGTCTACTCTGCAGCCGTCTTTACTTCTATCTAATAAATCCATCGAATAAATGTATTCGAGACGTCTTGGTGGTTCGGCGGGATATTAGTGTCTAGTAGTCTAAGTCGCGATAGAACGCTCTAGTCAAATTGTCAGTCCACATACGGACCTACACATCCACAACAATAGGCGTTGGGATAAATAAGCGCGGGTTCACGTCTCAAACTAAATATACTGTGTATATATATAAGCGGATAGAATACGGAAAATTGATTCTCTAATAATAAAGTTCAAAGTTCGGGGAGGAAATGCCCGTAAATCCTCCTTAAATCTGTTATAGATTTGAATTCTTTATCGATTTTGTAATTGTGCACGACGACTACTTGATATAGATATAGATGTATATGTAGGTGAAAAGTATTAAGCCAAAATGCACATAGGCATATATTGTTACTACAATTGAACGTAAAAAACAATGTTTGCTTAAACGATAGGAAGATGTATATACATCTGTAAAATAAAATTTACTTTATTTTGTTTTCTACAATTACAAAAATACAAGAGTACAAGAAATATCTGCAGAAAGCGTAGTGAACATTCGTCTTCAAAGTTTTGTTCAAACTAGGCGAACTTCATACATCACATATCAGAGGCATACGCGTACAATTATAGTTGTGAAAATGATAGTATGTCTCGACAATGGTATCATATCAGCATGCGGTTTTAAACCGATGATAATGCTTCGCTAGCTCGATGTATGAATTTTACATTAGATTCGCAAGCCTGCAAATACTATGTTTCTATTTCGAATCTTGATGGCTGAAAGATTAATACGTGTCACCCAGGGAACGTCACGAAAACATTCGCATTGTGCTTGTTGCAAGTGCAACACGCATCTCACCGAGACGTTTACAGTTTGGAAGAAGAAATTTGTGTTTGAAAATGTTTTTTCGACAACTAGAATAATGATACTAATATTTAATAAATTTCTGGAGTGTGCTTTAAGATTCACAGGTTTTTGGCCATATAATTTTAATATTATTGGTCCAATTGTGATGGTTTCGTCACTGATTACAACAGTTCCGTTTCAAATCTGGCATGCGTATAATTTGATTGATCAGTTGACTGCTTTCATCGACGATCTCAGTGGTATTTTTACCGAAGTATTAATAGTCATCAAAATCATGATACTCTGCAAACATAGAAAGTATAAAAACAAATTCTTCCTTTGTTTCATCTTATATTTTACTAGAATCTTAATAATAAAACACGATATTATAAGAAATATGTGGAAGTCCTAGGAAAACATGTACTTTCAGTTTCAATATATTAACTCGCTAATCAAATGAAGTTTTTTCACTCCTTACATTTAAAGGAATACATTTTTTTATTTGAAAAATATTATGCAATACATTAAAGCAAATTTTTATTCGTTTATCGCAAGTAACGTTTTTTTTTAATAAATCAATTTCCTCAAATACAGTAAACTTTTTTTTCAGTTTCTTCTTTCCTTATTCTTTGAAAAAATGAGCCATTATTACAATTGTTGTTATAGTGAAATACTAAAGTTATTGCGAGAAATCGGCGATGAGTGGAATAGAAAAGTTATACCAGTTGAATGGAAAAGTATTGCCGAGTATTGTCGTATTATTTGCAAAATCGACGTATTTGTATACATTACTGCTACGAGCTTCTATTATCCAAGTATGATAATATCGTATTTTGGCGACTATGACATTAGTGAGAGAGTTATGATTTTTCCAACGTATTATCCATTTGAAAACTATCGTTCTCCTACTTTCGAATTGCTAAATGTTCTACAATGTATTCAGGGAATATTATTCATGTCCAGCGATTACATTACTAAAGCCCTCTTCGTTACAATGGTGAGTGACTATAGCCGAAAAACAAATTTTTTATAAACTCAAACTTTTTATCGAATTAATCGTTTAACAGGTTCTGCACGCCTGTTCTCAGATATGCGTATTGAAAAATTTCGTTGATGATTATTCCCAGTACTGTGATCACGTTCATAGCTATGAATGCGAACGTGTGAGAAAATTGAAGCTTATCGTAAAACAGCATCAAAAAGTTTTAAATTTGGTCCAGAGAATCGATCATATTTATTCTTTCATTTTACTTTGTCAAATAATAAGTAGCACCATGATTATTTGCTTTTCGGGTTTCGTCCTTATTACTGTACGTTATGCTAATAGTAATACGTTATAGCATTATAAGCCTGAAATGACGCTCTACAATAATATCAATAATTTAGGCACTTGAATCTTCTGATATGATGCTGCTATTCAAGTTTTTTACTTTTATCATTGCAATGATAGTGCAAGGTTCTTACTTCTGTTTTGCTGCACAATACCTTCTGAATAAGGTAAGAATAGAAAAAAGTCATAAACCTATTTTTTGTGAATCATATTTTATTCGACCATTTGTCTACATAGGGAGAATCGATAGTTATAATGATAAATGAATCTTACTGGTATAAAGCTCCAGGCAAGGACTCTAAATTGTTAATAATATTATTGACTAATGCTCAAAAACCGTTAGGCATTAGCGGTGCAACTTTATTTAAATTGTCGAACGAAACTTTTTCTATGGTAAAATATATAATATTACATCATTGCAAACGAATTGAGATTTAGAAATTAAATTTTCACATTTTTTTTCTAGATGATCAAAACTTCGGCTTCGTATCTGTCAGTTCTTCGGGCTGTCAACGCTAAATAATGTTAATGACAAGATCTGCCTTAATCATGTATTCATATTTGACTTATGATTTTCATATCGCTGAGATTCAAAACGACATTTAATATATATATATATATATATATATATATATATATATATATATATATAATAATATACATTTTCATTAAAAATATAAACGTTTACGTAACAAATGTTATAGAAATTTAGATTTTTTTCTTATGCGTATTTGTAAAACAATATTAATTATTAACACATACTAGTAGATAATAAAACTAATGGTAGATTCAACAATTATAAGCGCAATTGCTTATATGTGTTCTTATTTATTGGAAATGAAAAATAAAAATCGCCTTGGAAACTTTGTATAAACCGGAACATTGTTTTCGATTGATTATAATAAATAGAGATTTCAGTGCAATTGCAACGTCTGAAAAGTAAACAATCTCTTTTGCATTAGATAACTGAAAATTCACTATATTCTACTATGAATATGCCATCACAATATAAAAATTGGTCAAAACTTGAGCGACATTCACGTCGATTCTGTAAGTATGCTGATCAAGTAAGTAATTCGATTGCAAAAACTTCGATATTTGGCATCATTTTTCATATCTACGTTATTATTTCAAGGATTATTTATTATATATAGAGTCGCGTTATTCTATGGTCAAATGTATGATCATATGTTAGTTCAAAGTAAATAAAACAAATGAAAATCATTATCTTTTCAACTACTCTGAACAAAATTTTGTTCTTATAATACGTTTTTTACTGCATTGAAATAACAATATGCTTGAATACATGAAGTCATTTTCGAAAATCAAAAAGTGCATTTCTTAAATATAACATGTAACTATGAATTAGTAAATTTAAAAAAATATTTAATGTAATTGAAATTGATATTAAAACTAAATTTACATTCAAATAAATATAATAATCATAATAATGTAAACGAAATTTCATTAAAATATTTTTCTAGTATTATATACAAAAACCGTTTCTTTAAGTCGAATAATTTTTTTCAGTGTACTATTAATCCAGCTACGATGTTTATAGGTTAGACATTAGCGGACAAATACAATTTATGGATAAACGTATGAAGACAGTTCTTTCAACTATTTCAAGAAAGTGGGCATTTTATTACATTATTATATTTAATTTTGCTTAAAAAACTAGTTCTGTGTACCTTTATTACATGCTCTACTGATATTATTCTAGAATCTACGAATTATGAAATAATTAATTACGTTATTAATGAATTAGTACTCATTGCCACATTTTTTACGTTTGAACTTACCAAAGAAAATATATTTCTTTTTTTATTTCTTCGTATCGCATCGGTAACTGAGTCATTAGTGACTACAATAATATTGGTTGCAAGTTACACATTTTTACTATTTCACATGCGTATCTTTACATTAAATAATAATTTTACTAATTTGACAATAGATATTACTACATTTATTTTAATATTTTAGCAATATTTTGGCGAGCACTTAGAATTGCTATAAAGTCTTTCGCAAATAAATCTTTCCGGAGTATATTTCATTGCACTTTATGTGGATATATTTTGTCAATTGTTATTTATACTGCATGCAGGTGCTTCTAGTTTCAGCATTCGATATTCGTGAGTCATTTTTGTGTGGCCCACCCTGATGCGTGTTATCACAACCTATTTTTCACATGTTAGATTGTCCTTGATTTATTTTCCAATAATTTTTTTTTTAAATCTTTTTTAAATCTTTTTTCTTCGCCTTGTGAACGTACTTGTATCTCAATTAACACAAATCGCCAGTTAAATACTTCTATTGCTAATCTATTATATATAAGACTTCGCAAACACACCAACTGTCAACGAAACCCCCCCCCCCCCCCCGCTTCACTCTCCCTCTCTCTCAATTCACATAAGCAGATCAATTATTTTTTGCATTTAAGCTTATTAATTAAAACTGTCGAGATTGGTTAAATACGAAACCAGCAATCAGTTTATGATGATCTACTTGTATTTTAATAAGTGCGTGAGCTAATCGAATTTAATTTTTTTATTTTAATCGTACAGCGGCTTATACAAAAAAGTCTAAAATTTCACAATGGAAGTATTATTCCTGCATGCATCAGTGCTCGTACAACAAAATATCTAAAGCATACTGGTTAGGTTTCGTCACATGGATCATGCAACTTTTAAGAAACAGCAACCGTACTATGTGTCTACTAATATGACAGCTTTAAGAATATTCGTTTTCTAACTCATGTCATTATAAGGGATGAAACTAATAGGAGAGAATAATTCGATGCCAAGCTGTACTGTTTTATATTAATGATTTCGGAATTCACAAATCAACGCCTACGAAAATTCGCTGGTCCCGAAAAACAAATGTGTACACACAATACACATATTCATAAACGGCATTTATTTATATATGCCGAAAGTGTACTGGTTAATAGAGAGCGTGGATTAAAAAAAATATATGGACAATGGAATAAATAGTAATTAATTTCACAGAATCAGACCCTGTGATAAAATATATTTTCTGTTTTCGAAATCATCTACTATTCATTGTTGAGCGAGAGTGACGAAGAAATATTTTTTTCCATCGTGAAAATTTAATGCAGCTGTTTGATGCAGTGTAATTTTATAGATATTAGAATAAGCAATTTTCGTCTTACGTTTCACGTATAATTAGCTGTTAGTAATAATGAATAATAATTGAGATAAAAAAGTTGAATTTAATTCTATACGAGTGTACGTTACATTAGCCGTCGTTGCTGATCTCCACTGAGTTGTGCGAAAGGGTTCTCTCGTTCTCGTTCTCGCAGTTGATCTTAAATCTATGATAATTATTTTGAATTTATTAGAGATCAAAATATTTAATAAAATGTTTAGTAGCAACGTGTTATTTGGTAAATAATGAAATATATATGCAACTTATGAATAAACAAGTATACGAAGTCTACCAGGGTATTGAGCGTTCTTTTGTCAATTGGAAATCCGCCCATTGGTAAGAAATTGACTAAATCGATTTAGCAAAATATTTGGACCCATTGGAAACAATGATTTTCACTAATTAAGATTCGTGTGATGTTAACAGAAATGAATGTATGATTTGCATGGTAGACTCACTCGTTCGAAGATTTATTGCTTAACGTAATAATGTGTGCGTCGGATCAGCTGAAAAAATTGGAAGTTTGTTTTGACTTCAATCGGAAAATCAACTTTTTAGAGGTAAAAGCGCAGTGACTGTACTGTAGAGGTACGTTTGATTTTGTAGACTCAAGTGAATTTGCAAGTCTTGAAGAACACACTTGTAGAATTCATGCTCGTAAGAATCATTGGATTTCGCAGCGCAGGCGCTGTTTGTTTGCTCAATCGCAGACTAATATTTTGTTTTAATGCTCCTCTGTTTGCATAAAGCCGGGAAAATACAGCTTTCATTTGGAGTGATTATTGAGTAAAAGATGTACATGTATTACGCGAACATCGCCTTGGCTACCCATCGAAAACAAAATGATTGCTTAGAACTACGACCGGAGGACAACTACAAGTGCAACTACCTTGCCTTCCCTTCTCTACTTCCGCAAGTGTTTCTGCTAATAGTTGCGGTACAATTTTCAGTGCAAACATTTTTTTACGTTAAATATAATAAATTTGCGCATAAAGTATATTAGTACATTTGTTAAGTTGTTAAGATGAAAATTCCCTTGGTCTACTGGCCGTTAGAGTATACTTTAAGAGTAAATGGCTTGTGGCCGGAAAAAACTAACATTTTAGGGCCAATTACAACAGCGTCTGGTTTAGTCATAATTCTGCCGTTTCAACTTTGGGATGCCTTCTCATTAGTCGATAAACCTGCACTGTTCTTCGATAGTTTGAGTAACATTACGACTGAAATGGTTTTGTATATCAAGCTCATTATAATGTGGTTCAACAGACGGTTCGTAATATGTTAATGTATAAATTGTTGTTTTTTTCTTCTTTTAAAAAAATCTTCATCCTTTGTGAAAACATTCACAGATATATTATTGCTGTTTTAAGTGAAATATCAAATGAATACAATAATAGCCATATGACTGAAAATTGGTTGTTGCATACGTATAATGCTAAGCGTTTTTGTATATACAATTATGGCGTATACGTTAGTGCCACGTTATTGTACTATGTTCAAATTGCCAGATCGTATGCGAAAACTCCGATAGGTGAGAGAGAAATGTTATTAAAATCATACTATCCATTTGATTACCAAAGCTCTCCAAACTACGAAATCATGACACTTGTACAAATTTTCATAGCAGTTTTAATGGCCACTGCTAATGCAATGACCGAATGTTTTTTTGTAGTGCTGGTATGTTAAATAATTTACATAATTTATGCAACTTAATTTTAACCTCGTTTTTTGCTTATTATCTCTTCATTAGATTTTACATACTTGTCACCACGTCGACGTTCTGTTGGATGAAATCAACTTATTTTCTCTCAACTATGAAGACAAATATACAGATAATTTAGAATCAGGTGAAAATATACGTATTCGCTTACGTAGAATATTAATAAAACATCATCGAGTTTTGGATTTCGTTAAAAAAATTGAGTCCATCTATGCATATGTTTCGATAATACAAATATTCTTTAGCGTTATATCGATCTGTGTAACAGGATATGTAATGATTACGGTATTCTATATGAAAACAATGCTTTTTAATAATAGCTTCAAGTAAAACAATTGAATAAAAAGTTTTTAAACATGATTTTATACAATTCTAACAATTTATTTATACTGTAACTCGTCATCGCGCAACGTAGTAGGACATGGCAGACGATGCTGCTCTGTGAATACTTGAGATACGTGAGATAAAGAGTATATAATTAGTATAAGAAAAATCCGCTAATAATGTTTGCTGTGAAAATAGTTAGTTGTGCTAGTCTTCACTCTTCAGTGTTGTCTGCTGTATATACATGTAATATACAGAACATTTTTACCTCTAAAGGGACGCCTCAGAGGTTGTTACATCGCGGACATCACTCCCTAGAAATAGTTCGACGACACAAACGGCGGTGCGAGAGAAAATAGCTGTTTAGAATGTCCACGATCAACAGGTACGGATACGACATCTACACCTACGTGTATGTTACCGAAATATTGAATACCGTCAAATATTACATACGAGCAAGTCGTCAGAGTCCGTCTTGGTGTGCGTAAATATACTTGATTTTTAGCAGTAGATTACTTTTATAAACACGCATATTTTATCAAGAATAAACTTCACATGAAACATTGTATTATTGTATTATTGTATTATTTTACAACTAAATTTAGAAATAAAATGAAAGCGTTCATTATTCGCGTGCTGTCTTTATAAAGAAACTCGGTAAAATCTCGCGGGTAAAGTGCGACGTCGTATAGTCATTAATAGGCGCCACGCTTTTGTATTTGGCGCTTTTTCAGTTTTTACAGACGAAGAGCTCGTAATCTCATAGCACGGCGGCTAATATTAATAGTCCTCTACGATAACGATACGAGCTAAGAAGTCATCATCGGAAATAAGGTAATGTTCGTAGCATATAGAGCTCGGTGACTCGGCAATCATCCGCGAGAGTCGTGCACAAGACCGAATTTCTCCCGTTACAATAAATAGCATACGTATTTTTTTATAAAATCATTTGATACAAATGTTTTACTTGAGCCTGTATCAATTCAATCGAAATTTATATTATTTTGTTATTACAATATACTTTCTTAACATATTTTAGGCCCTAGAGTCAAAAGATTTAGTACTTCTTATCAAATTCACAACGTTTATTTGGTCTTTGTTGTGGCAAATACTTTCAATTTGTTTTGGTGCGCAATATCTTCTCAATAAGGTAATTACACACGTTGAAATATTTATACGTTTATTTTATTTATTTTAATAACTTGGTACAATTTATTATTTCATTAGGGCGACTCTATTTCTGAAGCAGTCTACAATTTTTATTGGTACAATCTTGACCTCGAGAATATGAAAGCCATTTCATTTATCATGAAAAAAGCTCAATATCCGCTATCGATAACTGCAGGGAAATTAATGCCTTTATCCGTGCCTACTTTTACAGCGGTAAATTGATTTATTCATTAAACTTATCAATTAATAATAAACGACACTTACTAGCAATTGATTTGAAAAATGTTATTTTTCAAAAGTTATTCTTCATATGAGGCTACCGTAAAAAATTGTAAATTTTATCAGTTATCTAAATTGTACTCTTTGTATATTTAATACTTAATAATTTGAGTTTTTCTTTCATATCTATAAAGTCTTTTCGTTTAATAATATTTTATAATTATAAACTTTTACGAACTTTTACGAACCATAGTATAATTTAATTGCAGGTAATCAAAACATCGTTTACATATTTATCGGTACTTCGTGCTACTTACGTATAGTAGAATATGTCTGGTTATACCACTGTAGTAACAAGTGATTACACAATGTAATGCAATGTAATGCAATGTGATGCAATGTAATGCAATTTATACTACAACAATTTACACAAAGGTTACACCATCCTTGAACTTTAAATAATATTGATTTAAATAATATTCTTATAACGATATTAATATTTTATTACTACAAAAAATTATATTTTTTAAATATCTTTGTAAAAAGCTATAGTTGTAAAAAAATAATTTTTCTATCTTATAATGGTTTCTAATTTCATAATTTTATAAATATATACTCAAAGACAAAATGATTGGAGCTGTTAATAATTCGCCCTAAATAAAAGCAAATTGTTATAATAAAGAAAACGTAACATAGTTTCGATGTATATATGTGTAGTTATACACTGTGTAATGTGTATGCCTAACAAAGTCAATATCAAATTAATAGTTATCGAGTGAAAATCCGTAAATCAAAGAGAGAGTTAGAGCAGCGATCAAAGCAAGTTTTCTTTTACTATGCATGTGTATTGAAACAGAATTTAATTTTATTCCAATAATAATGAATATCCAATTAATGGAAATTATTGTCCATTATTGATGGAATAATCTGATTTTTTCAATGACAATAGGCTCAGTTGGAGATTTCATCGTCACATGCAAATCAACGTATTTCTAGTTCAAGTCTTTCAAGAAAATCGCAGATTACATTCCAGATATTGTTAATGAACGCTGACCTCTCGTGAAAATAAGTTACGTGCGAAAGAGATGCGAAAGTTTATCGCAATAAGTCGTTAGTTCGAGCAAGATTTTAGAAAATTCGTAATTTTTTTTTATTAACATCTAGAGCAGATAATTACGAACGCTTGACTAGTTAACAACTGTATTCATGATATCAGTGCAATGCGTTTTCTAATGGACAAACATTTATCGTTACCCTCATACAATCGATAACAACACTGACAAATATTTTTTTATAGAGAATGGAGGTATCCTGTTGTTTATAAAAAACTGCGAATGCTTTTTACATATTTAAAAGTTTTTTTGAGAACCATGCATTTGCTAATTCAACGAATTACTTTCGATCTAAATACCATAAAAAGACTGAAAATGCTACAGTTATTAATGTAATGTGATCGTCCTTAAAATAACGTTATTTTTCATGAGATGTTCGATCTGAATTGAGTTATTTTGTTCAATGGAAGCTCTGAGTTTGCACCCAGCAGTGTTTACAGTTTATCGACATTCTGTATGCTCTGATATTTTGTATTATTGATTTTCAACAAATTGTTTACATATTCGTAAACCAAAATCTTATTTATGATCCTCTGTTATTAGAAGTACTTCTTTCTGCAGAATTCTCATATATAAATCGAATATCTCAAGCTTTGTTTCGTGTCTACCAAAATATGCAATACTAATAGTACATGTCTCTTTTGTAATTATGATTTGTTCTCTAATAGGCTATAATATATATGTATAGTCTATTGAATATGTACGTACATAAGATAATGCCGAAGACAGCAAAGTAAATTTATGGATCAAAATGGATATTCACTGTCAGATTAAAACTATAATATTAATATTATGTTGCAGTTCCGAACAGAGCTAGCAGCTACGCGTAGTGCTATAAGAAAGAGGATTTGTGACGTGTGTGATCAGTGACGCTCGATTCTTAGCACAAGCATTGATTTACATATTTCTATTGCATTTCTTCTTGAAATTATATTCATAAAAGCGCTTATATCACAGCCTATACCCAAGTCTCGCAGAAAACTACGAGACACGTCTACTGCAATCTTCTTAACTTCTTATATAGTAAGTACTGCATAGAATACATTCAATTAAATTATATACGTAAGTTCAGTACTTCTATAGGAAAATTTGGTTGCTACGCAAATGCGAACATAACATTGTAACGACTGAATATACGGATACAGGTAACGTACGTTAACACATTAACGATATTTCTTAAGTGAGAATACGTTGGTATAAGACTAAACATCGAGCGTCAGTTGTATCACACACGTTTTATAGTATTCTAATTCTTTGTTGATCAGTTCTATATAATAAAAATATATTTTTTAAATATGCCACAAACGGATTAATAGCCCCCCGCTTTAAGATTAACTAATTTATCTCTCAGATATTTCAGAATAATCTTGAGACCAACTTTTAATTTCTATGGTTGAATTACATAATCAGTGCTGCTGAACATATGACCAGAATCTGGTCGATAAGTACTTAGTATAGCTATTCCAATTTTATTAAAATCTTATGTATATATATTTTGATGAATGATTTAAGTTGTTCCTGGGAAACTATGAACGTACACCATTGTGTAACTCACGCAGTTAGATAGGACCGAAGGAAGATCGAGTTTAGCAGCTCTCAGATATCGGAAGTTAGTTAATAGATGTAAACTAAAGAACATTAACATGATCGGGGTAAGTTGAGTGTGAATTAATAAGAATGAAGTGCATATACGGTTCATACCAAAACAAATAAAATAAGGAGCATGGCCATTCGATTCAAACTTCAACGATTGGACTCTTTTGGACTATTGAAGAGGAATTTTTTATTTGAAAAGTGAGTTGCAAATAAATTGAAGAATATGTAGTTGAAGTTTTAGAGCGGTATTCGAATAATATTTAAAGCTACTCGAGGTGAAACAGCGGCACGTCGTGCCAGATGTGCGGTCTCCTTCGGCGGTCGTCCCACTATTCGGTTTTCTTTCTATACCCGTTTTCGTACCTGGGAGCGATTCAAAGATCTTTCGGAACGAGATTTTGGATACGTAATAATGATTTGTTAATAAGATGCTTAGGCAGTCATACAACAAATGTTAATGAGTTGTTCAACTCAACATTTTGGGATATGACTCCCAAACATTTGAATTCAGACGATACAATTCGTGAAATTGCTACTTTTTTGCCCATTGGAATTTTTTATCAACGGTTGGCAGCATTTCGAACTATTATCTAGTAATGTGAAAAGTTTAATAATAAGACATTTTTTCGTCTAAATGAAATTAATTTAATTCATCGGTATCTATGGTTTCGATACTTGTAATCAAATCAAAGGTGAATTCCGAAAGTTAGTGGATTGTTCCATGAGACACTAAATTTCAAAATGCGCACGTTCAGAAAAGGTTAAGATTAAGCGTCGCCCTATTCGAATTTGCCGACAAACATATCCTGTGATATAACTAAATGTTAGAAGTGCCTGTAACAATTATTAGAATGGTCATCCATCAACTCAAAAATTTATTATTGCGTCAGTTGATCTTGACGGTCAAAACGAATGTTCGAACTTATTTCTATTTATTTCTACACTTCGTCGTCAATTTTCTTTTAATTCTTTGTATTTTTCAGAATGCTGCTGGATGGTTGTTCTCAAAAAACGAAGCTTTCCATAATGGGATCGTGTGTGAATAGGATTGAAAGCAATCGCATCTTAGAGGAAACTATTTTTGCAAGATGCAGGCGAGTTCAAAATATACAACATGTGATGTAGTTCGCTGGCACTGGTAATATCTAATCAGTCTAAAATAAAAGATGTTTTTACTTATGTCACGTCTGGGTAACTAATAGGTGCACAATTAAGAATGTTGTTGTGTGCCTAAGCAAGCAGCTTCATAACACGGGTACTTATACATTTATATAATTTTTTATTTCTATATATATGTATGACTTAGTATGCCTCTATATAAAGTGATGTAAAATATTGTAGGAAAAAATAGTGCCGATTATGGTAGGAACACATTGGATATGTTCTAACGCTGGTTATGGTCTAACGCGCTCGTCACTAGAGCTTCGATAGCAGCACTGTTCATGTGCGCTGTTCTATCCCCCTTATTCTATTCCCCGCATATAAGGCCTTATCCATCTGTTATGCTGATACATCTAGAGGTCCTATTTAGCGACTTTGCCTATTGAAAGTGGAGTAACCTGCCTCTCTTTCTATTTCTGAGTTCTTCGATATTTATTTCTGACAAGACTCAAATTTATAAGCAACTTGTATTTTTATGTTGTACTTATTAGTAATTGTTAATTTCTATTCTTTATAAATGGATAGTGTAATTCGTTTGTTTAAAATGTACCAATTTAAAATTGGATTTATATTGTATCTATGTCAAGACGCGTTGACATGGATAGTTGCATTGATGATTGATTTTTATCATAAACAATTCATTATTGTTATAGTCTTAAGACAACTTTATTACTTATTTGTTTTAACTAGAATATCTCTATTACTACATGGCAGTTGTCTTGTACTTCATGTGCAATATGATGTTCTTTATTAACGTAGTATTTAAATTTAAAATAGCAAATATTCACTACCAAGGATCCTTCTTACTGTGCATATACTATACATACCATTTATTATTTATATTAATAAAAAGTTGTAGAATTGTTGTTTATGAAAGTTTATTATATATATTATAACGGGGTTGGCTACGGCCCGATATAATCAGAGGGATACGATATTCCCTCCGTTTCCACCTGCTATCTCTCGGTAGCGGCGTGGAGTCGTTAGCGACAAGGATGGCCTAGGTAGCCAGAGGCGAGAAATTGAAAGTAATACGCGACGGTTAAAAATAAAAGAGGATGATTTATTGATAGGCCAATAACCGCGCTGCGAGGCGCGAAAGGGTGGAGCGCGGGCGAGAGCCAGGGCGACGGCTGGTGCGAAAGAATTCAGAGAATCGAGAGAGAGAGAGAGAGAGAGAGAGAGAGAGAGAGCCGGTACTTAAGGCGGCATCGTGGCGATTCTTGATGACGGCACTGCCACTTCAATAATGAAGCGGTTTCTCCAGGAGGCATAGCGCTGGCTGAGGCGTGTGGCTTGTCGTCGGGGCCCGTCTCGTGCGGGTCGCGGGTGCTTCTCTGCGCAGAAGTCAGCAGGGTGCAGAACGGTGGAAAAACATTGTATATCGTGCTTCTATTGCTAGGGAAAGCGCTAGCTCGACTAACTCGTTCAAAACGAGCAACTATCGCGCGCTCTCTCTCGCTCTCTCTCTCTCGCTCTCTCTCTCTCCTATTCTCTGTATTGCTCATCTCGTTCCTACTGCTTCTGCGCCTCTCTCTGTATTGCTCATCTCGTTCCTACTCGTTCATCATTTTCCTTCTCATCTCACAATCACCTGGTTTCAACCTCCCTTGAACATGGCCTTAGAGTTGCCCATTTCAATGCTAACTCTTTAAAGGGTCACATTGAGGAGGTCAAGCTCTTTTTGGCCTCTCATCCTCCCTTTCACATTATTGCCGTTACTGAGACCTGGCTTGACTTTCGCTCAAGTGACCTTCTAGACTTGGAAGGTTACACTTTTCATAGACAGGACCGTAACAATCACGGCGGAGGGGTGGCACTCTACGTCCGTATAGGTATTTCTGCTAAAATCATCTCTTCATCTGACGGCGTCTGGACCGTGAGGCCAGGTAAACCTGAATACATGTTTTGTGAGCTCACGGCACTGGGGATTGTACCTACTTTTGTGGCTGTTGTCTATAGACCACCACACTCTCCTTTTCTTAGAGGCGACGATAACTTCTTTATTGAGCGTCTTACATCTCAAATGCACAGTTACTCCACTCGCATTATTTTAGGTGACTTTAACGCCGATCAATTATCGGATATGCCGCATGGTGCTACACATCACTCCATACGTGGTGAACATGTTTCAGATACCTGGCTAGACCTCTGCTTAATTGATGAGCATGTTAACCTCTTGTCGTACTGGAAGACTGACACACCATTCATAAACGGTCATGACTTCATAGCTGCTACTCTTGAAGTTGCACTGCCTAGTCGTACTCCCTCAGAGGATACCGCTTTCAAATATCGTAATTTTAAAGGTATAGATGAGAATGAACTCATAGCTTCTCTGGGGAGGTGCGACTGGACAGCTTTCCATACACTTTCACTTCATGAACGTCTAATCATGCTCAACAGAAACTTGACTGACTGCATCAACACTCTTGCTCCATTAATCACTGTCACGACAAATTCTCGTACTAGACATCCTTGGTTCACTAATGAACTTAGGGAGCTTGTGGCTGAGCGGGATCGCTGCTATAGGCGTTTTCGTCGGTCTCGTCTACCAACTGACCTTGTGATCTATCGTGAGACCAGGGATCAAGCTCATGCTAGGGTTGAGGAGGCAAAGAAGGAGTATTACTACGCCCGTCTCTCCCCCTTAACTGATCCTCAGAAAATATGGAGGGAGTTACGTGGTCTCAGTTGTCCCGCATAAACAGCGTGGTGACCCCTCTGCCCACTCCCCTGATGATCTCAACACCTTCTTTGCGGGTGTCTGTAACGATGAGCGGTCTCCCTCAGTCACTGAAGCCCTTCACGAGGTAGAGACACTGGACTATCAGGAGCTACTCTCTTTTTCTGAGTTATCTGAGTCTGATGTCAGATTAGCGGTCTCACATTTTGACTCCCAGGCACTTGGGGTGGACGGTATACCTCAATGCGTTGTCCAGAAGGCCTTGCCCTTTCTGTGTCCTCTTTTGGTTACCATATTCAATTCATCGTTGAAAGAGGCCTGTTTCCCCTCAATCTGGAAAGATTCGATTGTGAGATCGCTACCCAAAATTCCGTCACCCTCGGCACTGACAGACCATCGTCCTATCTCATTGCTCTGTTTTCTGTCCAAGGTACTTGAATGGTTGGTGCACTGGCAAATCTCTCAATTTTTAGAATCCAGACTTCTCCTTGATCCATTACAAGCCGGCTTTCGCACTGGACACAGTACACAGTCTGCTCTCATTAAACTTACTGATGATATCAGGCTTGGAATGGACAGAAAGAGGGTGACACTTCTACTTCTTTTTGATTTTAGCAAAGCGTTTGACACAGTGTGTCACGCTAAGCTCCTTAGAAAGCTACCTCTCTTTCGCTTATCTAAGCAGGCCATTCGCTGGCTTGCATCCTATCTCACAGATAGAAGGCAAGCAGTCATTGATGAATCGGGAAGGAGATCTTCATTTCTTTCTCTAAATACTGGGGTTCCTCAGGGCTCTGTCCTAGGACCACTACTCTTTTCCCTATACATCAATGACATTCAATACTGTTTTGACCCAGACATATCACACTTAATATATGCGGATGACCTGCAAATTTACAGCCAATGTCGCCTCGAAGAGCTTGATGCCTGTTCTGCCAGGATGACTGCTACTGCTGAGAGGATTAGGAACTGGGCTGAGGATAACTGGCTGAGGCTTAATGTTTCTAAAACCAAGGCGATCGTCTTTGGCACCACCTTCTATATAAATCAACTTCCATCCTATGCTTCAACATATATGAACATAAATGGTGTCAGGGTCGATTTCTCGTCAGAGGTGCGTAGTCTGGGCGTTGTGCTTGACTGTAGACTTAACTGGGCCTCGCATGTCAGCTACATCTGCAAGCGAGTGCATACACTGCTTTATAAACTCAATTTCTTTAGGTCCAGCACAAACGCTCGTCTGCGGAAACATTTGGTGTCGGCCTTGTTACTTCCTATCATAGACTACTGCTCATTAGCCTACTGTGACATCTCATCTACCTTAAATGATAAGCTTCAGGTCTTAGTAAACTCTGGCATACGCTATATCTTTGGGGTGAGGGGAATGTGCATATCACTCCGTTCAGGCGTGAGCTGGAGTGGCTTACCACATCTGGGCGACGCAAGTACTTCGCGACTTGTTACCTGGGACGATTGTTTAGTACAGCTGTCCCTGGCTACATCGCTGCGTACTTCAACGCCTTTGTCCCGCTCAGGCCTGTGCGGGGTGATGCGAGGGTCCTTGAAACCCCATTTGCAAATACTGCAAGACTCGTAAAATCATTTCACTTCATATCATCTGAACTCTGGAATTCATTGCCTTCATCAATTCGAGATGCCCATCTTCATCATAATTTTAAGCTTCTAGTTAAAGCACATTACCTGCGGTTGGATAGGCTCACTTAATTTTAAGCTAATTTTAAGTTTTAATATTGTTTTTCTCAAACCTTTGTACAACATAATGTATAATAAACATTTATTTTCAATCAATCAATCAATCAATCTCCTTCATTCCCCCACCACT
Source organism: Apocrypta bakeri (assembly GCA_018906985.1). Classification (NCBI taxonomy): domain Eukaryota; kingdom Metazoa; phylum Arthropoda; class Insecta; order Hymenoptera; family Pteromalidae; genus Apocrypta; species Apocrypta bakeri. The sequence continues at coordinate 1,070,928 of JACCIA010000008.1, read as the reverse complement.
CACCTGTCCGGCGGTCCTCTCGGCTGCTCCTCGCGGCTCCTACATTCAATGTGAACATATTAGACATATATATATATATATATATATATAGCCGCGGTGCGCCTAGGGCTAGCGAGCCTCTTGTTTATGACGGGCGACCGTCATAATATATATAATAAACTTATAATGATACATAATGATAATATACATTTAAACTAATTTTGAGGAAATGAACAGCGTTCTATCATTAAAAAGAATACATTGATTAAATGTGATATAAAATCTAAAATAATAAGTTCGTAGTAAATTAAGCTTCATACAGTTTGCTGTTTTTAGGTTTAATTTGTATTACAAATGCAAATGGAATATGATGATCGAAAATCTCTTGATCCAAGTATGGCATTAGTAGGAGCTAAGTATGGAGAATGGAATAATAATTATCAAGATCCTTTTTATAAGAAAGTTGATAATAATATATGCCCAACTGCAAATGTAATATGAACAGTGCATGTAACATATTCTATCTTGGCTTGAAAAACAGAAGAGCATATTCGAGCTCGTTTTTCTAATATTTGTTATAAGTAAGAAACAGTCAATAAAAGTTTTAATAATTTTATGAGGTTATAGTTACAAGTTTATTTTAATTGGTATAAACAGTTTTTTTAGTTTCATTAAAAATTAGTAAATAAATTACATTGTTATCATATGTATTTAAACCGTATTTCAAAATTAATAAATAATTATTATAATCATATAAAAATTGTTCATTTATAACTTGTACATATATTCACTTTCACAATTACTGTGAAGTGTATTCTAGAAAAATATACAAAGAGATAAAACTATAAGAAAATAATGTACCTAGGTTTCTGAATTTGTATGTTAAAAATGGCCGTTGTTTTGTAAACTTCTTTTAAAACAGTCAGAATGAGAAAATGTCTTGTCATCGGGATGATCTTGTGTCCAGTGCATCCGTTGATACTACAATAATCCCTGATAACAGAATCTCGTTTCGGGATTAGAGTTTGGGGCGAAGGCATGAAACGCAGGATAAATATATTACGCATGATCCCCTAAATAACCTCTTCAGTTGTTTTAACAAATTTAAAAGAACAAATAAGAGATTCTCAAGTTCGTAGAATAACGAACAAAAACGTCCATAGGTTCTTAACTATGGAATAGTTATGTTAGATTAGAGTTACCTAGTTTTAGTTCCTCACCATGGGAAAACCGTATGTAATTCCTAATAAGATTATTTAGCTACATGGAGTCCACTGGTGCCTTAAAATAAACCCATAAGTTTCCAACAGATTAGCAGTCCTTATAAAGAACAACACTACATCCCACTCGTCCTATCCGTGGAAATAATATTGGGTCAAAATGCAAAAATAGTACAAATAAAAGATAATGATATGTTTCGAATAAGCAATACGCGTAAACTGTACCGTCAATGAGAACTATGTTACGTGATATTTATTCGAAAAAAGGGCACGTGTTGTACGAAAAGCGAATCTATAAAAATATCCTAGAAATACTCGACAATAAACATAGGTACTTCCCGAAAAATTACCTATACTATTGACAAATAAAAGTGATGAATTAATTTGCACTGAAATGATAATCTTCAACATGATATGAACATCTGTCGAATGAATAGAATAATAAAATACATATTGTACTCATATTAACGTGCATATTCATAAATGTATTGATTATTTTAGGATAACTGCTGGTAAAATAGAGTAAAGAATTGACGTGTACATCTTCCAAGACTGTAGCAGCATTACTCCAAAGAGCAATGATAGTTAAATTGAAATACTGTAAGTGAAGAAACAAAACAGGCATATAAAATAGATAAGAATAACATATATAAAGCATCTAGATAATTAAATATAAAGTTATTTATATTAGTACGATTAATATTATAAAAATACTAATGACAGTTTCAATTTTTATTACATGCTGTACGTTCGCTTGGTGGCAGCAAGTTTCGATCCTCGACGACTTCCTTGTACGTATAGTATTTACGAAACGAATATTTTGTAAGACTTACTCAATGTATCTAATTGATAAGGTATATTTAGAATAAATAACGAATAGTGAATAAATAAAATATTGTCAAAAAAGACCAACTAAGAAATTGTTTTCTTAACCACAGTAACATAAGCTATGCCATTTATACATCGCTTAACCATTTTTTAATGCGAATAGAAGAAATACTATCTTTCGAAAACCAAGAAGGAAACGTACACATTACGACTTTTACTTTAAGAATATACTTGTCAATTATTCAATAAATAATACGATAAATCAAGTTTAGTACTCAATCCCTTGTTCTATCAAAGTCATGAATACCAAATTTACTGGAATAATAATATCTAAATCGTACAATAAGCGAACATTATTTCTGAAATATTCAAGCAGATCTGTAATTTTAATATATTAATATAATAATTTTTAATATATTGGTAGGAAATTTTGAATGCAAGCCCATTAGGGTTGCGTTGATATGGTTAAGTTTTTTATTAATCCTGATGATTTAATTTCATCAATATAGTTGGCGAACCATAAATATATCTAATTATAAGGTATTTCTCCTTTATCAATTTTTTAGTACAAGTCACTTTTTGGAAGATTCATCTTTATATTATCAAGCTGAATTTTTGGTTAATCTTTCTATCTGAATGCTTTTTCTTGCTGCGGAATCCCCAATGTACAAATCGTTAGAAGAGAGTGACTGCCTGTTACATACAAGAAGTGTGCATTATTTATTTAGTAATTTACCTTAAAAATATATTCATAAAAATTAATATTATTCAGAAGTTTCCAGACTTTTTTATCTGGTTTAAATAAGCTATTTTATCAGCTATTATCTCATTAATTGAGAGTTTGATTTTAGCCTTTTTAGTCGCTTGTTATTGGATTTGTGTAACATAGTCAGCCAATTATTACTAGACTATAATATAACTTAAAATGTTCTTTCAAGCAGCACATTGATGCTCTGAATTTCTCTTCGGATCTCCCATGGAGACCGAACATTTATCTGTTCGTGGAATAATATTTTAATAGATAATTATTTACAATTAATCGTACACACACTTAAAGACAAAAGAGCATCATCTTGGTATGCGAAAACAAGCATGCAAGCACAATAAAATCTTTGTCATTCTAAGGTACAAAATAAAGCTAAATGTAATCAATAATTATAAGCTAATGTAACCACGTTAACTAGTAAATAAGTCTTCATAAATACTATTTAGTTTCTATTAATAACATTTAGTACCTAACATAAATAAACAATAGTTTGTGTAAATTACCGCTCAGTCAACAAACACCTATTTTTACGTAACATGACAAGCGTGGAAAATAGATAAATACGAAATGGCTTTGCTTTTAAACCGCGCATAGGCATAGGTCCAGGCTCGCTCAGGTAAATAAGTGACCGAGAACGGCCTATCAAGGCATTCCAACGGGGGCCGTTCTTTAAAAGCATTCCTTGAGAAGCAGCCCCAAATGGTCTGACAGTGCGACCTGTACAATGTACCTATACCTTTACGTCTGTACCTCCTACATCTAGTTCATCAGTCTTGATCAGAGCAGGTGCTAGAATGGATAGCAAACCACCAAACCACAATCTATTGTTATTATTACCATAACATGATACCAACTTGTTCGAGTTTTAAGAGCCAAATAGATAATTCAAATAGATAATACTATTCATCATGTACCAGTCTTGAAGTAATTCTATGTGAGACTACTTTAGACATTCCAGCTTTTACTACAGAAACCTTAGAAGCACTATATTTAATTTACAATATTCTGGAATTTACTACCATCTTACATTCTAAACGTTCAATCTATATCTAATTTTAAAACATCTTTATTCGCGTACTTACTTACTTGATCAGGAATAAATAGACTAGCACTCATGATATGATTCTCTCGTAGAGATATGTAACATTTTTATTTTACATTTCATTCATTTTAGAGTAAGCTATTTTTGTATAAATTATATAATATTGTTTTAACATTAATTTTTATACAACATAATAAACAGTTAATAAATATTTTTCAATCAATCAATTAATCTCTCTATTTTCTACGCTGGTATAGACTTACAAACCTGAAAAGTAAGCGTTTTTATTTAAACCTTCAACTAATCTACCCTTCAACAAATATTACGAATTCTAACCAACCAATCTATACATCCTCACCAAATATAGTCTATACACCTTACAAACTCCCCCCCCCCCTCTCTCACTATCTCTCTCTCTCTCTCTCTCTCTCTCTCTCTGTATCTAATGTTTCTTACGTTGGGACTGCATTGACTAGTATCAATTCTATTAGTGTCTTCAGTCTATGTTGTATAATGTGTACCAGCTGAAAAGTCATGTCTATCATACATCCTTAACTCTTCCAAAATACAAAATTACATTCAAACGCATATAAATTCATACTCAATCATAGATATATATCGAATTCTAATATTCTTCTAAATAAAATGAGTTATATACGTATAAGTTTCCGTGCTATTAAGCAGCTTGCTTAAGTACAAAAGAACATTATCAATTTAGTAACAGTAAGTCACCGGGACATGACAACCCATTGAAATTAACGAATTTTCTCGAGTTACATGAGATTACTACTCTTTATATCATTTAAAGGAATATACTTGAGATATTTCTGATTATTACTTCATAACAATAGTGATAATTTTATCGATATAATTAGCTGTACTTTAATATTTAAATCATCCAACTTTAGTATTCTATTTTGGTTTGTTTAAAAGGGCTCCTTGTGGTCATCTATACTCATAATCAAATATTTGCAAATATTTGATTATGAGTATAGATGACCACGAGGAGCCTTTTTGGAAGTAGGATTTTCTGGTAACAGCAGCAACATCATCAGCATTAGTATCTTCGTATCGGAATCAGTAATTCTCTACAATAATTGTTCCTTCATCATTTAGATAAAAAGATGTGCGACACAGTATGGCTACGTATTTGAAACTTTTTAAAAATAATTATAGACTTTTTTTACATTGCAACGATTTGGACTGAAATTCGACTACTTATAGCATCGTGTATAGTTAAATGATGAATATTTATCAGTATTGTTGAGAATTGGAACACTTGTTCGAACACTTATATAGAAAAAAGTAATAAAATGGAAACTATCTACTTGAATACTACTCATAATTTAGTACCAATATTATAGCTTCTATTTGTTTATTCATTACACTTGCACAATAATATGCGACTGATATATTGAAGCGGAATACAACGAAGAATCGATTTTCTGGGGTAAATACAGTCTTTATAATTAAACGACCAAAAAAATGTTTCCGTGAGTGACGAGAAAATTCTTGATTTATTCATACAATGCAGCCACTATTGTATTTTGCGTAAACTTTCTTCTTTCTACTGCGATATATAACATCATTACGACGTACGACAAAATAAATGCAATATTCAAATAATTAGGATAAATATTTGCGCCGTATAAAATATCTGTAATCTAGCTGCTCATAAAAAAATAATTTAATTAACAAACGCACTTTTAAAATACTCTTATTAGTTCGAGAAAAACATATTAAATGATAGAAAAATACAATTTGCTACCATAATGTGTGAATGAGTTTCGTTACTTGTGGATACTTTAAGTTACTATTTCACTTTATCGAAGATGTTTATTTTTTAATATACTAAATAATTTTGTAAGTTAAGTTCTTATGTTGTCTACAAATAAAATTCAATTTAGTGTTACATAAGACTGCGGTCACCTTTCTCGAGTAATTCACTCTCTTACATTCGAAATTACCGGACCCTACGCTTTCTCTCACAATTATTTTTCGTCCACCAATGTTATTATTTATAAATAATCTTATTCATGATGAATTTAGTTATAAGAAAATGACTAGCAATAGTTATTAACGGGAAATGGTTATCGATAATATGCAAATACTAAGAAAAAGACTATTAATAATGAAAAAATGTCTCTTTTGTTATAGGAGTCTAATAGCACGGAGTATATATAATTAAATTAATATAAATATCTAATGTACAACGAAACTATTGATACACCACTCTATAGCTCACACGATTACAAACTGAAGTAGTAATACTACTATGGATTATTGATGCTCGGCATAAGAAGAAAATATGTATGATTTGCGTAATTTATTGTGTCATCATTTTGCATTCGATAAGTCGGAAACGAAACCTAGACAATCAGTCACTATTTGCTCAGCAACGGGCATTGATCACTCATCACTCCTTTGTTGCGAATCTGCTGGACAGACGTAATTTAACAACTATTTAATTTAACAACTTTCATTTTAATAACAGCACAAAAGTTTTGGTCATCATTTCAAAGATACATTATTAAAAGGGATTATAGAATGGGTATTATTAATCCTTACCTTAAATTTAGTTTGTATTTATTTGGTTTATGGCCAGGAAAGTCAACGTTGATATTATTTAACTTAGTAACGTCATATATTATATTGAGTTTAATACCTCAAATTTTGAATTTGGTCGAAGTCATGGGCGAATTGGAATTGATGATATCTAACATGCAAACGATGATACCTCTTTTCGTAGGTACAATAAAACTATTGTTACTTCGCCTAAAACATAGGTAAAATTGACTTCACAGACGGAGAAAAATATATGCGTATTAAAATTACTTTTTTAGTAGTAGGGATATAAATATAAACTCGACTTACACTTTACTAAATCCAAAGTTGTAATGTATATTCACCGGACAACTAAAAAAATAAAAAAACGTTTCAATTTATAAAAGATAAAAACCCAAATATATTTATGTAATACACACGTACGTAAACTAATAATAATTATGAGTAAATTTTTTTATCAAATTTAGATTCGAATCATTGACAGGTCAACTGGCACCTCGTTGGCATACTGCCGCCATACAGTAGCCACCAGTCGCTATTAAAAAATATTGTTCAGTGATAGGGGTACTGATCAAGCGGTTGGTTTAATTTTCACCAGGGAATTTTGTTTCATTATGTCTACCGTTATAATACGCATTACGAGCATAAAACTATTAATTTTGAAAAATGTAAAATTAAGCAACCGTTAAGCAACCGTTAAGCAACCGGACGCTCTACAATGTTGCGAATGAAACGGATATGTTCAATACCGGTTTGTTGAACCGTGGGAGCTGCGTACACACATTTTGGGTAACCGCCGATAGATAGAGGTTATTTAATCATAGCAAAATAAAAAAGTCTTGAAGATTCAGACTGTTCTGAATTAGCTAGAAAAAGGACACAGTTTAAAGTTAGCTTAAAAAACTAGACTGTTCAAAATAGAATTTGACATTGACACTGCTCGATTGAGAATCCAAGAACCAGACAATTCAGATTGAAATGTGAGCAGCAGATAGTAAAAGTCGCATTGAAGAATCAGGCAGTTCGAAATATAATTCATGCTAGCGCTAGGTAAAAGTTACTTGTCGCTTTGCCGGCAGAGGCAATGCAAGCCATGCAACACGCGAGGCGTTTTCCAAAACAGGGAACGACCGTCAGTAGCTCGTATGGTAAGGTGTTACTCGTGCTTCGATTTCAAATCCATAGTTGTTAAAATTTTGTAAAATTAAAGATACTATTGTTAAAATTCATTTTTCTACGGATACATGTTTTCTAAACATTTCTTGATTTACATGTTAATTAAATAAAGATGTATTTTTTGTGAATCTACAACCCGAGCATTCTTCCAACATTTTTTTAAATGATTAGAATTCAATTTCAAGTTGCAATTTGTTTGTATGTACTCGAACACGAAACCGAATTTCAATGAGTCACGTTGTTAGCAGATATTGAAAATTTACTAAGCCAAATTACGCACAACTTATAAAAGTCGAGTTTGCCTTCGTTTGTTCCCTAGAATACAATATATAATATAGTAAAATTTAATGATACATTTTTCTCCGTGTACGCATTTATAGCCACATTATTGATCTTCATTTACATCGTAATTAGGAGTGCTACGTTTCTAGTAAATGATATGTTGGATGACTGGAAATACATTATAGAAGCTGATGAACGAAAAGTTATGATACACAATTCGAGAACGGCTGTAATCTGTATACGTATACTCATTGTTACATACAACGGATTCGTAGCAGTTCTTATTCTAATGGCTCTTAAAGATTATCGTATTGTATCTGTTGACAGAAGACAATATTTTTTGTCAGCAACATTTCCAAAAAATATGAAAATGTCACCAGCATTTGAAACAGTGTGTCTCTATCAATGTATAGGTCTATTTTTTGCTGTCAATTCTCATATTTTAGTAGAAGGATTACTTGCAACTTCCGTGAGTATTGTTACATTATATCGGTGCCTTGGAAAAAATCCGCCAATCAAAAAAAGCTTCAGAAACCAGAAAAATACAAAAATTAAATATGTCTAAATTTATATTAAATATATTAAAAAAATATTTGTAAATATGTAAAAAACGAAAACATATTTTATTTTTTAATTGGCTGGTTCTTGACATGATATTTTGAATTTGCGGGTTTTTACACCAATGCGTTGGTCTAGTGAGTATTATTAAATTAGTATATTTAACGTTTATTTCATACAAACTCAGCAGCTCTGATTCTTCCTAGGTTTTGCATGTAAATACAAAAGCTTTCAGCCTATGTCAAGGAATAACTAAATTTGCCAATATTTGTACAATTAATGCTAGCAGAGAAAATATCGCAAAAGCTAGACAAATATTAATAAAAAAACATTTTAATTTTATTAAATTTGTAGAAAAAATTCAGGATGTTTACCCTAATTTATTATTTTTATGTGTCATACCAACTATATTTGGAAATTCTATTGCGGTACATATACTCGTTAATGTAAGTTATTGAAATAATTGAAAATTAGACATTCTTCCATTTACAACTTCACGTAACTGTAGTGTACTGGAATCGTAATTTTTTTAGTTTATCACGCAGAAAGAGAGTGTGTCGGCTGTTGCCGTAATATCACTTGTACCGTATATATTTTCATTTTTATTTTCTATAACATCTTACTGTCTTTCGGGGGAATACATAACATCACAGGTCTGTTTGATTAAAGTACAATTTTTAATAAATTTAATAAATTTAAAAAAAATGTTATAAACAATATAATTCGTTTCAAGGGTACTCTAATTTTGGAGAAGCTATACGATTGCTTGTGGTATAAAATGAAGCCAGTAGATACTCAAAAATGTCTGCTGATGATGATGATGAGAAGTCGAAAGTCTCTAACCCTTACTATTGCACCCTTTGGAGATCTCTCGCTTATGTACTTTACACAGGTAAATATTCAATTGCATGTACTACATAATTCAATAAGTCCTGGGACAAAGCTATATAGATGGTTTTATGAATCAAAACCGATCTTATCCTTAAGACACTTGTCTAATTTTTAAAAGTTATTCTGGATTTGAAGTAACGGTCAGTTAGGTGTCGAGTACATATGAAAACAATGCGAAGCTTATTTTGAGCCGAAGGCCAAAATAAGCCAAATCTTTTTATCAAACATGAATTTTTAAGGTTATTAAGTTCACGAATAGGTATGTATTTTATAAAACAAATGTTGTTTTCTCAGTTAGTCTCGAGACTTATTGAAGAATATACTATGTACTGTATGTACTTCTTACGTTAAAAAATTTAATTGTACACATTGTTTTATGCGCATTAACGAATTTCAAATTGATGTTAGATTCTAAAAATAACAGTCAGCTATGTATCGTTAATGCGAGCTTTTAATAAATAGATAATGGATATTTCTGATGTTGATATTTTGAAAAAACCAGGATTTTCGATGATGAAGATTGAGTTTCAAATTAATATATGTACTTACTATTTATAAATTATTAAAAAATATACGAAAAATTGTACAAAAACTTTGAATTATTTTTCAAAAGACTACCATATTTGTAAATATATCACAGGTTTAGATTTATTTTATTTAGATCTATTTTAATTAGGTTTAGTCTGGATTGAACTCTGAAAATAATAGAAAATAATTTATTAGTAATAGAGAAATGACAAGTTCAGATCCTTGTTTAGCTAAAATAGGAATGATAACTAAAATAAAAGAGTTTAAATTTAGTTATGAGTTGAAATTTGTGACGTCCCAGGTTTCTTGTAATGGGTTCGTAGTGTAATTCCGCTAATACCTGTAGTACGTTTTCTCGTGGGATTCTCGTAATTACACTGTCCAAGTAGTTGCACTGTCCAAGTAGTTGCACTGTCCAAGTAGTTGCACTCAGCAAGATTAAGGTGTGGACTTACAAAGCACCGTGCTAATATCAGTGTCATTCTAGGGTTGATACCAACTATGAGTAAATGCGATTAACACTTTAATTTGCTCAAACGGGAGTATTAACGGTTCAAAGAGATGTGATATTTTCCATGCACTTCATGTACCACGAGGACATGCCCATGTAACGCAAAAAATGCTTTAGGTTCTTGGGTACAGGGTAGTTGAATCAGGGTAACTTTACTTGGATGGGAACCATCCCAATTTATAATGACTCCAAGGTTGGCTGCATCGAAGAAACTTTGCTCTTCTTACAATGAATGGTGAGACCAGCTTTCTTGATGCGTGTTAGCACGATCTCGATCCAGTGAAAGGGGCAATGAGCCCGATGATTGGTAGGATACTGTAACGGGTAACTGCAAATACTTCAGTGATTCACCCGGCGACAAACAAAGAATGGAGGCTATACATGGGATGAAGTAATAGGAAAAACTCCAAATGTCTAGCACAGATCATTTTTGGACAAGAGCACGTGCAGATGGTGTGGGTAGAGAGAAGTTCTATATCCTAAGGAATCAACGCTGAAGAGATACAATCCGCCAACTCCAGTTGCATTCTCTCATTCTGGAGAAACGTGATGTTGCTTGAATCAGCGAACAACTATCGGGGACCTACGTGCTGGTGATATTGCTCCCAACGCGGTATTAATAATGTGTTGTATAACACGTTTAATAAATAACGGTGTCTGAAAAATCATTTTTCGGTATTCGACTAATACTTGCAAATAGCGTTTATTCGGATTGCCGCATTGACGGAATTATTCGCATTCCCTTTGTTTACTAATACGGTCTTTAGCGTTATGACTGTCTCATTATATTGGGAGTACAAATTAGTTCGGTCCGTTTTTTTGTGTTCAAAAATACATTTATTTTAAAACAAAAGGAATGAACAGATTAATTAAAGAATTGTCCCTCGCTGGCTACTACTTTTTCCCCATCTCTCAGGCAATTTTCGAATTCCATCTCGAAAAAATGACTCATCTTTTGAGGCGATCCAAGTTTGGAGTCAATTTTCGATTTCTTCAAAAGAAGTAAACCGGTAATCAGAAGGATCAATGTCCGGGGAATACGGCGGGTGTGGTAAAATATCCCATTTGAGCATTTCCAAATATTTTTTGACGACTTTTGCGACATGAGGCCGAGCGTTGTCATGAAGAAGAATAACTTTATCATATCTTTCCTCGTATTCCGGACGTTTTTCTCGCAATGCACGGCTCAAACGAATCAATTGTAGCTGATACCGATCGCCCGTAATGGAATCGCCAGGTTTCAGTAGCTCATAGTAAACAACACCACTTTGCCAAAGCCGAACCATGAATGTTCGGCTTTGGTGTTGATGTTGAGGTCGATGGCAACGATTGACCGGGCTTAGCGTAGTATTTTTTCTTCTAGGGGTTGTCGTAGAATATCCACTTCTCATCTCCAGTTACAATCCGATGCAAAAAACCTTTTCTTTGTTGCCTTTGAATCAGCTGCTCGCAAATGAAAAATCGCCTTTCAACTTCTCTCGGTTTCAGTTCATAAGGCACCCAATTTCCTTGTTTTTGAATTATTCCCATGGCTTTCAATCGTATGGAGACGACTTGTTGAGTCACTCCTAATGATTCTGCAAGCTCTTCTTGCGTTTGACTCTGATTTTCTTCGAGTAATGCCTCTAATTCTTTATCCTCGAATTTTTTTGGCTGTCCAGAGCGAGTCTTGTCTTCGACGCTGAAATCTCCATCCTTGAAACGTCGAAACTATTCCCTACATGATTTATCAGTTGGAGCAGCGTCACCATAAACTTCGACAAGCATTCGATGGGCTTGAGCTGCACGTTTCTTCCAATTAAAGCAGAAAACTAAAACCTCCCGCAAATGCTGTTTGGTTAACACGAAATTCGACATTTTCAACACTGTAAAAAACAAGGTTTTTGAATGAAACTCAAAGCGATATAAACTGAATATTATTGTCAGATGTCTAACCTCTCTGAAACCGCAAAAATCAGTTGTCACTGTGAACCATTCGTAACAGCTGGAGCTATCTGTTGAAAACGGACCGAACTAATTTGTACTCCCATTAAAATCTATTGTTCTAAATTTTTTTTAAGCTTCTACGTTTATCGACAGCCTAGTATATAATATAAAAGGAATCTATTTTATTAATTCTAAATTTACGTCTCGGTTATGTATTTTCTGGTTTAATTGAACGATACAACAAAAATAAGAAACTCGAAAATAAAATTATTATTGGAAACCTTACCAGCAATAAAATAAAAAATCAAAAATTCTTCTAAGTAATTCTGGAACATTAATATTGCCCATGAATATAGTTATATAAAAAAATGCACGATAGAGAATATCAATTATTAAAACAATCTACTATTGAAGAATAGAGTAGTTAGTTTCACTAGCCCATTGGCACATCGCTAATAAACATACGCAAGTAATCACGTAGAAGTTTTCGCCAGTAGATTCTGCTACAGTTGGCAAAAAAAAAAAAAAAAATTGGCCAATGAATGCCAAACGGTTGGTATACAATTTTACCAGGGTAGACAGAAGATAATAAAAACAATAGTGGTACATAGATCAACTACTTTCTCATTTAGTTAAACAATATAAACATCAAATCCTATATTATTAGAAAAAATTCTACTACCGATATTTAAAATTAAATATTATGAAATAAATTTTATTTCATAAACATATTCTACAATTTTATAATCTATAAAATACTGATTCTAATAAAACTTGACTGAAAAAAATTGGATAAAATTATCTTAGTCTGATAATATTACAGACGATTTACTTTTCCAGTAAATAAAAAATGTTTTCATCGTTCAAACTGAACAACAAATAATTTTATGAAAAATTCCATAGTATGCACTAATAAAAATTTAGAAAATTTAAAAAATACAGAAACATTTGATAATACTAAAAATACACAAAATGTTTAAGAGAATAAGTAAATTACTTAATTTAATTAATAAAATTGTTTAAAATTATACTTTGTAATTATGAAAAAGAAAATTCAGTTGCGACGATGTACCTGGAGAAGAGAGAGGTATACCGATTACATGTGTTGGAGTTTCTTTGCACGGTTACAAGGGCCATTAAAGTATCATGTCAGCTTAACCCTTGAAAAAATTTACTACTTTCACCTACTTTTTTAAACTGAACACTCCTCAATCATTTAGATATTTGACAATTATAGAATTACAATTTGTTGGAAATTTTTTTGTAAATCAATTCTACAAGGACATAAGGATATTGTGTTAAAATTTTGTAGCTCTACAAGTAGTAGAAGTTACCTATAATGAACTCAAAAAACCAGCATTTTCGACGAAATTTGCACCTGTTCGTTAGTTTAAATATTTAACTTTTTGGGCCAAAAGTACATCAATCTATTGTTCAATACATATTGAAATGGATTATGAAAGAAAAATTTAGATAAATTTATCCAATTTGACGTTCTCGTCGAAAAAGTAAAGCTACCTGCTTGACCCCCGCTATTTCCTCTTTAAACATCAAAGCTCTAGCGATAATATTAAAAATTGTTTATTTAAAAAAAGGAAAAGTGCGTTGGATTCCTTGATTTCTTGGCTACATTTTGCGGGGTCCGTATTTTGGATTTTTCAATGTTGATGCAGGCGCTGTCACCCTAATATATATATACCGCACGCAGAGTAACAGCAAGTGCTTCTTGCTTCTGTATTACAACGATCCGATAGGATACGCTCATCACGCACTAATGCGTAACTTATTAATTACACCCAATTCGAACGTAGGATTAAAATTACTATTAATTCGCACATATTCGAATACGATTAATTATTAAATAGCGTATAGCAAAACTTTTCTACCCTTTCAGAATGAAAGCTTTTCGTTATAAGCCTCGAAATAATTTATTCCTTTTTTTTCAATTATAGTCCAGTCAGTATAGCTTCAAAACAGGCCATTTTTGGAACAATCTGCCACCACTGAGATTTTTGCGCGAAGTTGTTCGGAAGCATGTAAGGATATAAAATACCATAAATGAAACAGCTAAAAAGTTGGGAAAATTGTTTAAACAACGGTGTAAAGTTATGAAAACGTGGTTTTTTAACTTTTGCGGAAAAACTATTAGTGCTAGCGAAAAAAGTTTTAGACAATAAATATATATATATATTTTCAAAACCTATATAAAGAGCTATATTATGTCAAATTCCAATAATTAGTTTAACAGCAAAGCGGCGTGAAAGCCGGATATTGTCCATTTTTACAATTGTCAAAACTAATGAATATTTTCGTCGTAGATGATTGTAACAAAGCACTTTGTAAAGGTATCCATGCTTGGAATAGCTGGGAAAAATTTCAACTTTAAATGTTTATTAGTTTGCTGTCAAATCTATTTGTTATATAAAAAGATCGTCTCTTAGACATTAATTTTCCTAGCTCACAGCTACAGTACAGTCTCAATTAGGTACTCATTTTACTCCTTAAGAGTTGTATTTTTAAAAGAAGTTTATATTTTCAGTTTGACATTATTAAAAAGTTGTTACAATTATCGCGTAGGAGCGCATAACTTTTTAAGCTACCCTAAATTAAGCCAAGATATTGCTATTTTTTTCTTGCTTGGTAGATTGAAAATACCTCAATAGATTTTAGTGCGTCTTCATAATGGCATCCCACTGGCAGCGCGCATGCGCATCCCCACTTCTTTGCTTGCATTTTGCTTCGAGAAACCATACACATTGCCGCCATCTAAACTTTCACCATTAAATAATAAAATTAATACTTATTTATATGTATAACATTAAACATTAACTCTTTGTTGATACTATACTAAAGTATCAGCTCTTAATATTAATAACTGCCGACACAACAGATTGTTAAAAAAAAAAATTTATTTGTATTTCTAATTAACTTAGGCGAATATTTTTTATCGATAAATGTTTATAAAGAATCCATTAGTTAATCTACTTACATTGGGACTTCATATTCTTAGTAATTCAGGTTGAAAATCTATTAAACATGTAAATTTTTCCCACCTAAATTTGAGTGCCTGTTTTAAACAAATACAATTGTTAAATAGATTTTGTTCATAATTGTACATAAAAATACAACTCTTAAGGAGTAAAATGAGTACCTAATTGAGACTGTACTGTAGCTGTGAGCTAGGAAAATTAATGTCTAAGAGACGATCTTTTTATATAACAAATAGATTTGACAGCAAACTAATAAACATTTAAAGTTGAAATTTTTCCCAGCTATTCCAAGCATGGATACCTTTACAAAGTGCTTTGTTACAATCATCTACGACGAAAATATTCATTAGTTTTGACAATTGTAAAAATGGACAATATCCGGCTTTCACGCCGCTTTGCTGTTAAACTAATTATTGGAATTTGACATAATATAGCTCTTTATATAGGTTTTGAAAATATATATATATATTTATTGTCTAAAACTTTTTTCGCTAGCACTAATAGTTTTTCCGCAAAAGTTAAAAAACCACGTTTTCATAACTTTACACCGTTGTTTAAACAATTTTCCCAACTTTTTAGCTGTTTCATTTATGGTATTTTATATCCTTACATGCTTCCGAACAACTTCGCGCAAAAATCTCAGTGGTGGCAGATTGTTCCAAAAAAAAACGTATAGTGACTGGACTATTATATTTACATTGTTTTCAGTAAACTGAATTTTCGACACTCGGCATAAAGGCTATAGCGGGATAAGCATGTAAAAACTGCCCTAACCTGAATCTTAAAGACCTCTTGAATCAAATTTTCAGACCTCTAGGATTAAATCTAACATCCCTAAACTTAAAAACGTGTCTTTTTGAAAAACATTTTTTCTGTTTGCCGTTTTGCTCCAAAAAATCTGAAAAAATTTATGAAAATGTATTTCCTAGTGAGGAACTACCCTGATTTTTTTCAGTTTTTAGAGACCAAAATTTGATCCAGGAAAATTATTTTAATTTTTCAATCATTTTTTAGGTTATGTAGATTATATTTGGCTAGTATTCAAATAACTTTATTTTATGTGTTTTCCCCCTCTTTCGAATGCTGCTTTCAGATATATCATTTTCAAACCGGAACATGTTAAAAAATCGAATAAACCATTTATTTCGCCTATTTTTTGCTTGTTTTCGGCACATGACCTGTGCAAATACGGATATTCTAAAGGCGTCAAGGCATGCAAAAGTATTCTAATACTCCATCTTATAGATAAAAAGCTTTTAGAAATAGGAATCATATCCCTGAAGCGCTAAAGGACCTAATCCGATCAAATTAATCTACATGGAAAATTATTTATTCAAGTTATGGTAGGTTATGTATCGTTATAATTAATGTTGAAACAAATTATATCGAATAAAATATTTTTTAATAGTTAGAGTTCGATCTTTGAACTTCTGAGATAGCCATGCTCAATTTTGTTACCGTATTCTGACTAATTGCGGGAACAGCGCAAGATGGTAAACAAATTTTTTTACAAACAGCGCCTCAATTTCTGTTAGAAATATGGTAATTGATTAATTATTAAAAAGTATTTTATTCGATATAATTTATTTCAACATTACTTATAAGTCGCCCATGACCTGATATGATCTGGGCTAAATATCTGGAGTTCCTCCTGCGGTTGCCAGTCATACAGAGGCTCCATTCTTTATTTAGTACCGGGCCAATCACTGTCCTGGAGTGTTTGCAGTCGCGACTTTCCCACCAACCTCCGGTGTGCTCGTCCCTAACCCATTCCAGAATCCTCTCCACGGCCAGGCACCTAGGCGCCCCGACCGCAGGTTCTGGACCCGGAAGGCAGGTTCCTGCTCCTTACGGTTCCTGCGTCTGTCGGCGACCTCATTGCCCCTGATACTGGATACCAGTGTGTCCCGGCACCCATAATAGCCTGAAGCTGTTATGCAGTGCCAGCTTGTTCAGTGTCTTCTTGCAGTCCCAGACAAGCGCCGAGGCAGTTCGGTGGGTTCCCAACTCCCCCAGCGATTGCCGGCTGTCAGAGCAGATGCTGATATGTTTGTCCCGTGTCTCGAGTTCTAGGATCCTCTGAGCACAGGACTTGATCGCTACAACTTCATATTGAAAAATGGTGGGATACTGCCCCAGTGAAAGAGAAGTACCCCGTCCGTCCCTGCGACTGTAATATACCGCCCCCGTTGCCTTGTTGGTCTTGGATCCATCTGTATACCAGATTTCTCCGCTGCCCGGCAGGGTGTTCCGTTTCGTATTCCAGTCCTCCCTGCTGGGCACTTCAACCGTATATCTTGGAGTGATAATATCCGTCCTCATGTTGATTTCTGGATCGGATGTCAGCACCCTCAGTAGTCGGGTGTGTCGTGTGCCTGACCTCCATTTGCCCTGGGCATTTAATCTGTAGGCCGTCTTCGCTGCTTCACCAATAATGGAGAGGTGTATAGGTTCTACTCCAGCCAGTAGACCGAGTACCTTAGTTGGAGTCGTGCGTCTTGCACCCGTGGCTCCCCTAAGTATAAGTCCCCTTACTCTTTCCAGGGCCCTTCCTGCCCCAACCTGCTCCACCTTAGGCCACCAGACCACAGAGGCGTATGCGAGTCTGGTTAGGAGTACGGCCCTGTTTAACCAAAGGACCATCCTGGGACTGATGTCCCAGGATGGTTCCCAGGCCCCATTGTACCCTGAACTCGCGGTTCCAAAGAACCCGCAAACACGCATCGGGGATGCTGAGGACAATGAAGGTGCCGCACTCCGGTTCCTCCTGCTGAAGAGACAAAGCTAGCACCCGCTACTTCTCGACCGCGAGATCCGGATGCCTGCGCCCAATCCGCCCCAGAACCACATCCGGACTGATCCTGGGATCCGAATGGTGGCTCGATGAGGCTTCTTGAGCACAGACATCTCGGTAAGCGCCAGTCTCGTCCCTTCCCAAGGTCGCAGACTGGGGGCAATTGCCTCTAGCCAGTCGCTCGAGAAGTCGTTCTCCGCCACTACGACGTCTAGGAAAGAGGGAAACGGTCCGGCCTCGATCTTGAAGATCTCGGCTTCGACCGCCTCGTTGTTGAGGGTCAAATTGTGTTGATTCAGCTCCTCATCAGGGTAACCCTCCCCCACGAGAACCCTCGTAGGCGGGTCTATCATTCTCGCCGCAGTTAGGCCATACACCAGGTTTGGCCTTTTGGCCGCTGCCCTGTTGGTGGGAGGGGTCTCGTTAGATGCTTTGCGGCGTTTTCGGTCTGGATCTCCAAGGCCCCCGCCCTCAAAGCACCAGGTTTGGAACTTCCCCGATTCCTGTGGTTTCCCAACCCCGAGGACCGGGCTTCGTTCCTCTCCAGTTTTTATTTCTGACGCAGGATCTTGCGCCTTTGGGCCCCAGAGACCCTCCGGCTCGGATCCTGCATAGGTCGACTTTCGGCTGCGGTCCCTCGAGAGTTCTCGAGAGAGTCATCCTTCGGTCCCGCAGACAATCCAGAGGTGGCGTCTCCCTGGTTCTCCAACGAGCCCCTGTTTGACGCCATCTCGCACACCTCCTCGCCGGAGATAGGTCCGACCGAAGTCCCCCTGTCTCCAACGAGGTAGAGGAGGGGG
Source organism: Apocrypta bakeri (assembly GCA_018906985.1). Classification (NCBI taxonomy): domain Eukaryota; kingdom Metazoa; phylum Arthropoda; class Insecta; order Hymenoptera; family Pteromalidae; genus Apocrypta; species Apocrypta bakeri. The sequence continues at coordinate 1,052,072 of JACCIA010000008.1, read as the reverse complement.
GTTTTTCTCCCTCCAGACTGGTTGTTGACGGTGAGACTCCTCCACCCCGCTGGAGGAGTCTCACCTCCTCTACCCTCGCAAAAACTGGTTCTTTTGAAGTATCTATTCATAAAAGATCCCACGAGTAGTGTGGAATTAGAAGGTCCGTCACCGCTGAGCCTCATACGGCGGTAAGGCTAGATACGAGGGGAGGGCGCCCGGTATCACCAAGGCATTGTTAGCGACACCGTCTTACCTCGGGTGCCAAGAGAGCTAGTTGGGCACGATAACTCACACCGTCTAGCTTGGGGGGACGACTCGTGTAGTATGTTCTGTAGTGTGTGTTGAGTGTAGGATTGGTGTGTAAGTGTACAGTTTACGTGTGTCCATCCTGTCGAGTCGTCTCAACCTGGTTGGAGGGTTGCTCCTAGCCTCTAACCGGTCCGTCATGCTGTTCACGTTCCCTCCCCCTCTGTTTCGAGGAGAAGGGGCCGTGTTCCAGCAGCGTCCCGGGAAGAGCCGAACCGGGAGAGCCCTTTTTATGGGGATCCCGTGACTCAAGGACCCCTACGGCCAGGTACTAGGGTGTGTATCGTTTACCCCGTTTTACCGGCGATCATTCCCCAGCCTCCCTTTCCCTGGTTTCCAGGATCCCCTATCCTGGTGCGAAGCCAGTACAGCCCCAGAACCGCCAGACGAGCCCCCACACCGGCCCACTTTGCGAATGGGCACAACTTCAAGGTGGCAACCGTCGTGGGGGATGTTCAGTTTAAAAAGTAGGTAAAAGTAGTAAATTTTTTCAAGGAATAAGCTGACATGGTACTTCAATGGTCCTTGCACCCGCATAAAGAAACTCCAACACATGTTATCGGTGTGCCTCCTCTTCCCCAGGTACATTGTCGCAATTTCTTTTTCATAATTACAAAGTATCAATTTAAACATTTTTATTGGCAAATATTGCTCATTAAATTTTTTAGGCACTTTCCTTCTCTAGGTCACAAATATTAAGAAAAATTCAGCGCTTGGCGGGACTATTAAAAATTATTTATTCAAAAAACGGAATAGTTCGTTGGATTCCTTGATTTCTTGGCTATATTATGCGGGGTACACGATTTTAATTTTTTAAAGTTGAAGCAGGTGCTGTCACCCTAATTGGTACGGCACGTGCAAGAAAGCAAGTTTCTGCAACTGATCACGTCGCTAGAATTACCAGCGAAAACTCAAAAATAGAGTATGTACGCCCTTTACTAAAGCGACTTCGTGGTGATTATAGGGTAAGCGACTTTGTTCCATCAGAAGACAATAATGATATCACTACTTCACGAAGAAACGTACCAGTACAGAGGGTACTACTCACAGATTCGGGGCTATCTAAAAAAGCAAAACTCGCTACTTCAAGATACCTACACCCAGGAGGACAAACAGGCAGGACAACAATAGCACAAGCCTCTAAGGCATAGAGCTGTCAGTCACCCTTTTATATGCAGGAACGAATAATGATAATAGTAGAAGTCCACCTCTTTAGCGATTCTACGCTATAAAGCATTAGGCACTCGACGCCTTTGCGCCACGAAATCAACCAAATCCACTTGATGGAAGGATTGGTAACATCAGCTACGACAGTAACTGTAACAGCAGCAACACAGCAGCAACACAGCAGTCCACAGTGTTGACAACAGCTTCGGAAGTGAAAATGCAAGTGACCTTTACATGTACACTACCGCCAAATGCCGAATATCTAGCAAGCGGTACGAATAGCGCTTCAACAACAGCAACTGCAATTTGAGCAAGCAATCGCGGAAGAACGTTGAATCACAGCAAATCTATAATATTAGTGGGAGCAGTACACAGAAAATCTTGGAAACAGCTGGCGCAGTTGCAACCAGCACAATACAACAACAAGTGACAACAATGTTGCTGTCAACAATGACGAATACGCAGCAAGTTAGGTTTCAAGTATTACAAGCACAACCAATAGCGAGTTGCACACGCATGGTTTTGGAGTAAACCTGGGTCAAGAAGCGTCAACTAGCAACTTGCTTCCAACACACCACCCGTAAGGACAATGCCGAGGGAGGGACATACTATCTACTGAAAGCGTCGGTTACGGGCAACAAGTCGTCGAGCTTAATGTGGGGTTAGTTGAAACACTAGGTTTCTCTCACCGCTCATTCGGTGCCGCAGCCCAGGGCGCCAGGCATCGAGATGCTGGGGATTCAGCAATCCCCTTTATAGTTAGTCTCAGCGAGCTTAAGGGGGACACAATAATCGGGTGGTAGTTTTATAACAGGATGGGCGGTAACTCCTTCTCGGGGAAAAAGGGCTGTACTCGGCGGTGGGAAACATCTAATAAATGACAGGGGGAAAGGATAACGAATGCAAAAGCGGTAACGAGGAGGGCGAAATTCAAGACTAGGAACAATTCGGGTCAGCATTCGATAACGGGGAAAATGTAAGTTGGAGGTAACACGGCATTGCGTGATACTGCGAGGCCAAAAGCAGGAAAATTACGCGAGAATACACGAAACCGGATATGGCACACTAAGATTCTACGCAATCTGTGTTGGTGGCGAGCGGCAGTTCTCGGAACTTGCCAGCCTCTTCGCTACGCGTGGATGCTACCATTTTGCCGTCTGCATGCGGTTTGCACGTCTCGACTTCACTCCCACTAACGCGAAAAAACGTGCACCGTATTCACTTACTTTAGTCGACCACTCTCTTCCGTGAGGATACTGTTGCTCCTCTGTCCGGGATGTCACTGAGGCTGGCGATGGGAAGACGGCGATGAGAGTCGTGCGTCCGGTTTCGTCGGCAATCGGGGGAGGAGGGACAGGGCAAGAAATGAGCCGTTTGTTCCTGCTCGGATCGGTTAGCCCAGCATCCCAAGCGTTGAAGGCCGAAACTACGAGCAGAGCTCGGTAGTTCATGCGTGACCTACCCTATTGGCGTCTCTGTGTAACTAGCACGTGACACGCCACGTTACAATTATCAGAAGGAAATTGCAAAGTGCCAGTTATATCTCAACTACTGACCTGAGCTCGGCGTATCATAAAATTCCGATAAAGACGGAACACGCCCACCTTACTGCGTTTACCGCTCCTGGTCTGGGCTTACGTGAGTTCGTCCACATACCGTTCGGTGTAGTCGATATAATTGTCGTCACGGAAGATTTTGTGCAATACTTTCATTGGCTTGAGGTCATCCTAGCGCATATCAAACATGCTGGCCTCACCATCAACTGCAAGAAGAGTAAGTTTTGCTATAGTGAATCTAAGTACCATGGCATAATAGTAAATCGGGTTGGTTTTTACCCGAGCCTAGGCAAAGTTGTCCCGATCCTCGATTATTCTGTACCCAAGAATTTAAAGCAGCTACGCCGTTTTAGAGCATGTTGTCGTGGTACAGGAAGTTCCTGGAATATTTTGCGTCTCTCGTTGAACCGTTAATACTCTTAATCCGTAAAAACGTCAAATATGTTTGTGAATAAGAGCAGCAGAATGCCTTTCAGCAGATTAAAGTGATAATCGCCTCTGCTCCCATTTTGCAGCGACCCTCGTTCGACGACTTGTACGTTATATAGACTGATGCGATCGATACTGGAGTCGACGCGGTGCTCACACAAACTATTGATGGCGAACAACGCGTCTTAAGCTTTGGGAGTCGCACCCTGAACCCTGCGGAATGCAACTACTCAGTCACTGAGCTGGAATGCCTGGCTATTGCCAAGTTTCGAGCGTACGTCGAGGGCTACCACTTTAAAGTCATTACAGATCATGTTTGAGACTATATTATTTTATAATAAGAAATATGTATATATATTATCGCTCCTGGGGAAACACTTGCAATGTCTTGCATAGTTACTTTCCCCAGTCGTTAGCCCTGCTGCATTTTGTAATTGCATACAATAATCATTACGGACTAATACCTCGGGAGATCGGCCTCATAAGGCCCGATATAAACCAGGGTTTTCGTACCTCAAACAACCATGTAAATAACCAACGAGTAAAATAATAAAACATACCCTCTCTACATTTCCTTGGGACCGTCCCTTGAAAAAACGGGGTAGTCTTACCATCTCTCCTTACTGTCAAGAGTTTTCTTGTTTATGGACAACTCCTCTCCTCTCTTAATTAGAACTCCACGAACCGTGTCAGCATCGACAACTCGTACTTAGCTGACTGACACATTCTGCAAATAAACAATTTGAACATAATACACTGCCTAGTTCATTTCAATTACCAATGCAGAATCAGATCACAGTAGTCTAAAGTGGCTATATAATATACGTGACCCGAGCGGTCGCCTGACAAGATGGGCGCTTGAGCTCCAGGAATATGACTTCAAGATTACGTATCACAAAGGATCCCTAAATTGCGTGCCAGATGCCCTATCCCGAATGTTTGAGGATGACGAGTACATACATGAGGAAGAGACTATCTCGACACTGCGGAAGGACGCACTTTTGAAATCATGATTACAGCTTTTATTGCAGATAAACATAAATCTTGGGATGAACACATACCCCAATTAACCTTTGACTACAACACTGCCATCCAAAAATCCCTGCGGGTGATCCCAGCGTTTATGAACATAAGAAGAATCTCAAGCTCACCATACAGTACTAGACGGTTTGAAGATATCGAAAATTGAAACCATTCGTCCCCCATTAAATGTGCGATAATGTGGCTAACATGTCAGCACCACGACCAAAGTGCAGGTGCCGTAAGGGTTCAACAAATGCTGAAAATCCCCCAGGGGAAGTATCTTGGCGTCGTACTCGGGCGAGTAAGCGACTTTCCAGTAACTAGTAACTTGGGTAACTATAAGCAAATTCAAGTATCACCTCTTTACTCATTTACAGGAAAGTCAGGGAATGGACACCAAAAAGGAAATAGCTGAGACACGCTGCCGAGGCCATGATGGGACAAGACCGTCAGAAAGAGGCGGAGCTTGCGCAAGTCTGATAGTCCGATTTATAGTCTATTATTCAACTTTTTACAATCCCTTCATCTTTAATCCATTTTTTATCTGGTTGTAATGGAATATTATTATTAATCACTTTAATGACTTTAAGTTCCGTCAAAATTGTTTTATCCGTATTTTCCGCAAACTGTATCGCCTACCATTGAATGGTTTATTTTTTTAATATTTCTAGGCGTTTTGTCATTAATATTGTTTATCATAATAATATTTTTGGTTTTATTATTCTTAATACAATATTGTATATGATTATAAATAATAAAACACTTATAATGTTGCTCAAAGCAGCGTTTAAGATCAATTAATTTGTTAACATTTAAAAGATGCAGTATAATTAATGTTTTTGAATATAACGACGATTGGGGGAAAAATGTTAATGATTATTTAACACAGGATCACTACGATAAATTATTCTAAAATAGAATTTAATACTTATTTATAACTTATCACTAAGAGAATTACCAAAAGGCTTTTACATATAAAAAGTGAGTGACATCGAACTTCGCAGATTTGGAACTTACGATGTTCTTAGCACGCTAAACTTCCAAAATAATAATCCTATGGTAGATATCTATAAATCTTAATTTTTACCGTACAGGCTTTCAAATCTTCCCCAACCAAAAGGTATCGACAATTTATTAGTTAGTACACTTAATACTAAAATACATTGAAATATTAAAACTACATTACATCTGTTTACAAAAAAATACACGAAGAGAAATAGACTAAGCTCGCCAATACATAAAATAACGCATAAACATCAAGCAACAATTTTCAATAGTAGATCAGTTGTTCGAATTTCTTGGAAATTCAATTTTTACTACTGCTTTATTGACATTACAGTTATATATCGGTTTACATGATTTTCCTATGTTTTTACTTAGTCTTAACTTATCAACTATAATCTTAGCACTGAGCATTAAGTTCGAGAGGATACAGTCGTTGTTGTATAGGTCGCATGATTTCGCCGGTCGCTGTGGTTAATCAAATATCTCGCGGTTATCGTGCCTCAGTATTCGTCTCTGAATCTTTTATGTAAATCGCGTCTGATTTTCTGTCTATATACAAATCGTATTTTAATATCCTTAACTTCTAATCAAATGATCAACGTCTATTACGCCAATTTCTCTAATTTCTTGCAAAAACATTGACGGAATTAGAGGCATCATTTATTCGTGATTGTCCGCAACAAACGTGATGGGTCATGAATTTATGACGGACTCGCAATCGCCTAATGTTGTGAGCATTTCTTCGTAATTTAAACAGGCCTTTTCCAAAGTGCGCCTCAGTAGTCTTTTTAATATGCCAATAAGGCGTTCCCAAAAACCTTCCCCTCACCAAGGCGCTGACGGTGAGTGGAACCTCCAATCTTTTTCTCGGATCGCGATATTTTTCGCGATTTTAGCGTAGTCTATCGCTGTCAATCGTCGATATGTAGCCCCGTGAAATTAGTGCCGTTATCGCTGTAGATTATACTCGGTCTACCTCGCCTAGCTACGTGCCGTCTGAGCGCCGTTAGGAAAGATGCGACATTGAGTGAGTGCACCAATTCAAAATATACAGCTCTGTAAATTGCGCATGTAAATATGCATATCCATTCCTTTTTTCTGCCTTTTAAATTTTTGCGGCCTGCGAAATCTACTCCAACTTGTAAGAAATTTGAGCAATAGACTCTTTCTTTTTGTTTTTAAAATTGTTTTGGGTTTATTAACAATATTGATGGTACAATTTTAACATTTGTTCGCTATTTACAATTTATGCTATTTCGCGGCTATTCGTATTGCCTATCGCACTTATCTGGCTATCCTTATGTCGATGAGTGGTCGTTGTCTCGTTCGGCGTCTCTGGTCTTCTAACTATTCTTCGCGTGTGTGATGATCGCTTGCCAGGAGGATCGGAACCGTTGGTCTAGCTTCTAGAGCATGGAGATGAGGAGGGTTTGGTCCTGGTGCCCTCCAGGATTCTACTTGTACAGAGGAGCTGTGTACTCGGCAGCTCGTCGGACCTATCTCCTCGGTTACTGCGACGCTCGGCATTTGCTCTCTAAATTCGACGCTTGCTCCCCTACTTCTGTCGATTGATGTATTTGTCACAGTACGTTTGTACCGAATAGGTCGATCCGTTCGCTGCTGATTAAGCTGCTTTGCGTCGTATCGGCGGCAGTTAATGCATTTTCTAATCACATCTCTTACAATTTTACGTCCTCCAATGATCCAGAACTTTTCCCTCTAGACATTTAATGTGATAGTTACTCCAGCGTGTTTTAGCTCTATATGTTTATCTCTTATCAATAGCTCTATTAAATGATCATTGTTCAGCAAAATAATCGGGCATTGGACACTGAAATTGTCTTCGCGGTATAACATTTTTTATTTCGTTTGATTAATACTTCATTATCTATGAAGGGCAAAAATTCCTTGATGGCTTCATTTTCTATACTATCAAAATGTTTACTTTGAATGCTTTTAATTAGTCTAATCTCTGCTCTACAATATTCTTTGCACGTTAGAAACTTCCTTGTTCTTTTTTCTTTTTTATTTTTACAATTGAACCTAAACCTCTCTATCCAACAAATAATACGAACTATCTTTGTGTAAATTGATACGCTTTGAAAGAAACTATTATTTTCCTTATTTTTTATTGTTAAGAAAGGAGGTGAAAAGGAATGATTTTTACTCAATTATGTAGTTATTGCTTATTTCCTTTTTATTACTTTTCTTCCTTAATCCAGAGACAACCTTCTTATTCTAGCGTTCGAAAGAATCTAACTCAAAACCTCGCAACTCTGTTTCTCCTTCTCATTGTATCTATCGTACACATGAGCTGTGTATGTGAAGTATACATGTAGTGTATATTCGACTCGTTGCTCTATATGTGAATATATCCTGTGTTTCTGAATTAAATTTACTTATATTTTAACACACCTCCTTAAATTTAATTTTAATTTGATATGGTTACTTTACATATAGTTTCAATTTATCTCTAAATTTTTCAAATTTGTTTCGTCCTAATGACTTTGTAAATATATCCGCTAGATTATTTTCAGATTCAATTTTAATTATATCAATTACTTTGTTTGCATAATTTTCGTGTACATAATGATAATGTGTTTCAATATATTTGGAGTTTTTCGTTAAATCTCCAAATTTACTTATGCATATGGCTCCTGTGTTATCCTCATAAATTCGTATTGGTTTTATAATTTTAATTTCAAAATCATTCAGTACACCGCTTAACAATTTTATTTCGCTTACACACATAGATAAAGCAACATATTCAGCTGCCGTTGAAGATTTTGCTACGCTTGTTTGTTTCTTTGATTTCCAGTAAATCGCGTTACCATACATTCGAATTACATAGCCTGTTGTTGACCTTCTATCTGATATATCACCTGCCCAATCAGCATCTACGTGACAGTCTAATATATCAGAGTTAATGTTTATTTCAAATTTTAATTTTAGATTTTGATATGTAGTTTGATATGTCACTTGTAATTTCGCTATCTGCGTTGCTGTTAACGCTTAATTCACTAACATTTGATGATCGCTGCCATACACGTAATAACTCCTCGGGTAACGAGGTTTCTACCAAGGGGAAAATCATGGCCTCGCATTTATCTGTGGGGAGCCCGAGAGTTTCTAAGGACCTTAAGTGTGATTCCAGTTGATCGTACAGGTCGACGAGCTAGACTATTTTCAGCGAAATCGCATTATGAAGCACTAACTGTACATTTCGATTAACAAATCTTCACGACCGAACCTTCTCTTAGGACTTTCTAATACTTTCACATAATTATCTCCTGAAGACGGATAGCTTTTCACAAGCTTTTCAGCTCGCGATCCCGTAATCATCGATTGTAGCAAGTACTGAAACTTATCTTCGTTGTCGATTTTCTTGTTCTCTTGAATCTTCTTAAAGCGGCTCCAAAACTGAAACCACTCACGCACGATGCCGCCGAATTTTCCCGATTCAATCGGAGGCAGATGCACTGATTTTTTATTTTCTTGAACGTTATTTCCGGCTGCATGGGACACTGACGAAGTAACTGCAGGAGGCACTTTTTTCTCTCGTACTCAAACTTCATGGTTAGAAATCGCACTCTATACGCTGTGACACGGTGGATTTTCCGGGGGTTCCTCTCGAGACCTCCATGTCCACCCGTAAAGCGGCTAGGGGAACACACGGCGTAATTTGTGGAAAAGGATGGGCGCCACGCCGCGCTCAGTTGACTCGGCTAGCTCCCGAGAGCTCTTTACCCAAGGTCGTGGGGTTCCGGCCGGCGCAGTAATAAACAAAATCACTACACACACTATATTTGCTGTTCGAGTACTCTCTTTTTATTGCCCTCCACGGCCACGGCTACAGTGATTACGCGTCACCACGCGTTAAAGGCGCTTCCACCGCACGCACGCACCTTACTCTCCTCACACACTCTTTTTTTGACCCGACGCAATTACGGTAACGGCTGACACTTCTCGACTGACACTTACTTCTCTTTTAGGCTGTACAACTACGATTATCCACTAAACTAGGAATACTACTGCTAATTCTCACTTCCTGTTTCCTCGCGTGCGTATCACTTCGAAGGCTAATAACGAACTGCTTATTTACTCACGTGCTTAATGCTTAACGGCTATTAATGAACTAACTCGCGGCCTCTGCTTTTCCGGCCCGCTGGCCCACTCCTACTCTCAATTGATTAGGAGTCACGTGACTCCTTCGGCGTGAAGTACAAATCCTTGTAGTACAGCCTCGTAGGGCTGTGTACATTGTGTGCACGCATTTCCTCGCTTCCCCCCCTTTGCGCTCTCTACTACGGCTGTTTGGGACGTTGTGGAGTGGGCTTGTGGCCTCCACTTCGTCCCCGTACGGCTGATACTCGACTGGGGCCTCGTAGCCTCCACTTATTCATTCTCTCTCTCACTCTCTCTCACTCACTCTCTCTCTCTCTCTCTCTCACTCACTCTCTCTCTCACTCTCTACATGTGCGCGCGCATTCATCCACGCGCTCGCTCCTATGTATGCGGGCTCGCCGCTCGCTGCACTCAGCGTTGGATCGAGAATTATGTCAATATGGTGTATTCCTAGATTTTGGTAACTAGATGCATGTATATATCTTGAAAGCCATCGCACCGATGCGCCGATTTACCGAAATCATGTATCTAGAACTGTTCATATTTCGTGGTTGAGCAGAAATGGTACACTACTGGAATACAAGTTTTGGCGACGTCTGCTACTGTGTTAGTATACGGCAAGCCTTGAAAAGGAGAATAAAACGTAATTTTGAGTTAATTAATCTTAAAGTAGTGATTTAAAATTACGTTTTATTCTCCTTTTCAAGGCTTACCGTATACTAACACAGTAGCAGACGTCGCCAAAACTTGTATTCCAGTAGTGTACCATTTCTGCTCAACCACGAAATATGAACAGTTCTAGATACATGATTTCGGTAAATCGGCGTATCTAGTTCCAAAATCTAGGAGTAAATCACGGGTGGGGATTTCGTTTATATATAATATGTTTCTGTTGTTATAATATAACACTTGTTTCAACTAAGAGCATTACAAAAAGGCTTTTACGTATAAAAAGTGAGTGATAGCGAACTTCGCAGAAAAGGAACTTGCGATGTGCTCAGCATGATGGTCACTCTAAAAACTGAAACTTACTTTATTATTGGTTTAGCGCGATAGCTCCGAGTATTACTTCCACTCCTACGCATCTCCACATCGTGCCCTTTTCCTTCAGGCCTCTTTTCTTCGTCACATATGCTAAAAATGTATATCTGAATTGCCTGCCATTAAGCAGTCTCCTAAACATCTGTCACTCGAACCCGGTTACGGATTAAAAACGTGTAGGGTATTTTTTATCGCTATACGCGCTAAACTTCCAAAATAATAATTCTATGGTAGATATCTTTGGAATTAGAAGGAGGGAATGAGGAGAGTCCGCACTGGGACGCGGACTGGCGGCAATTCATAAACACTGGGCTCCTTAGGTTAAATGACTTTATTTCCGCTTCTTCACTCCACAATTATTACACAGGTAGGCTGATGAATGTTTTGAGGTTAAACACGATACATCTGGCCACGAGGCGTACATCGGATGAGTTCATGCTCTTGTCGCGCGTCTCCCGCGCTAACTCTCGACTTCCAAGATGGCCGCTATCCGGGGCGACGCTAGCTCCAGTCGCGTCTAGGCCGAAGCTGCTGTTTACGCTGGTGGCGCGCAGTCGGTTTGGAGGGAACCTCCACATATCTATAAATCTTAATTTTTACCATACAGGCTTTAACAAATGAAGTTCTGGATCCAAACCCATTACATTGGAATGGGTACTGTAAAATGCAAAAAATAACGATATAATATATATAGTACTAAGTTAATATACACTACGAAAATACTTATGTAAAACTACTTGCACAGGCAACGTGGTTGATCTGCATGGTAATACGCAATAAAAAAGTTCTAACAATAATATGAGACTATTGTGCATGTTTGGACATACTGAGATCAGGGGAAATGAATATGCTAAGCTATTTTGTAAATTGAATATTGTTATGCATACAATTTAATATATTACAAAATATAGAGTTAGTAGCATTTGTGTAGTCACTATACTCATTAGATCCCCCACGACGGTTGCCACCTTGACGTAGTGCCCATTCGCAAAATGGGCCGGTGTGGGGGCTCGTCTGGCGGTTCTGGTGCTGTACTGGCTTCGGACCAGGAGATGGGGTCCTGGAAACCAGGGAAAGGGAGGTGGGGAGTGATCGCCGGTGAAACGGGGTGATCGACACATATCCTAGTACCTGGCGGTAGGGGTCCCTGAGTCACGGGATCCCCATAAAAAGGGCTCTCCCGGTTAGGCTCTTCCCGGGACTCTTCTGGGACACGGCCCCTTCTCCTCGAAATAGAGGGGGAGGGAATGTGAACAGCCTGACGGACCGGTCAGAGGCTAGGAGCAACCATCCAACCAGGTCGAGACGACTCGACAGGTTGGATACACGTAAACGGTACAATTACACACTAATTTTTCACACACACAACACATTACATTACAGAACATACCACATGAGTCGTCCCCCCAAGCTAGACGGTGTGAGCCATCGTGCCCAACTCGCTCTCTTGGCACCCGGGGTTAGACGGTGTCGCTAACGATGCCTTGGGGATACCGGGCGCCCTCCCCTCGTATTTAGCCTTACCACCGTATGAGGCTCTGCGGTGGCGGACCTTATACTTCCTCACTACTCGTGGGACCTTTTTATGGAGCGATTTCTAAAAAGAACCAGTGATTGCGAGGGGAGAGGAGGTGACGATTCCTTCAGCCGGGTGACAACGCCCAGTCTGGAGGCAAAGGAACCCCCCTCCTCTACCTCGTTGGAGACAGGGGGGACTTCGGTCGGACCTATCTCTGGCGAGGGGGAGTATGGGGTGCTGCCGAACAGGGGCTCGTCAGAGAACCAGGGAGGCGCCACCTCTGAATCGACTGCGGGACCGAAGGAGGGCTCTTCGGAGAACTCTCAAGGAACCGCAGCCGAGAGTCGTTCGACGCAGGGTTCGAGCCGGAAGGTCTCTGGGGCCCAAAGGCGTAAGATCCTGCGTCAGAAGCAGAGACAGGAGGGCAGTGGAGCCGGGACCTCGGGGTCAGAAAACCCCAGGAATCGGGAAAATTCCCATCCTGGAGTATCGGGGGTAGGGGCCTCGGCGATCCAGACCGGCAAACGCCGCAAGGGATCCAACGAGACCCCACCTACTAACAGGTCTGCGGCCAAGAGGCCAAACCTGGAGCACGGCCTCACTACGGCGAGGATGGTCGACCCTCTGACGAAGGTCCTCGTGGGGGAAGGGTACCCTGATGAGGAGCTAAACCAACACCATTTGGCTCTCATCAATGAGGCGGTTGAAGCCGAGATCTTCACGATCGAGGCTGGACCGTTTCTCTCCTTCCGGAACTGCTTCGTCAAGCTGGGGGCGGTCGTAGTGGTGGCGGAGAACGACTTCTCAAGGTACTGGCTGGAGGCAATTGCGTCCAGTCTGCGTCCTTGGGAAGGAGCGAAGCTGGCATTGGCCGAGGTGTCTGTGCTCAAGAAGCCTCACCGAGCCACCATTCGGATCCCTGGCAATAGGATCAGTCCGGAGGTGGTTCTGGGGCGGATTGGGTGCAGGCACCCGGACTTTGCCGTTGCGAAGTGGCGGGTGCTTGCTGAGGAAGCAAGGGAGGGACCAGAGTGTGGTACCTTCATTGTCCTCAGCATCCCTGACGCGTGCCTGCGGGTCCTTAGGAGCCGTGGGTTTAGGGTACAATGGGGCCTGGGAACCATCCTGGTGAGGGTGGGCGAAGGCCCCATGGGACAGGGCACGGGTGTCGCTTGACCGACCTAACCTTCATGGCTAGTGTCGGGGTGGCATTCACCCAGATTAACTTGCACCACAGCAAAGGCGCCTCGGCTGTTCTGGCCAGGTGCCTCATCCAAGAACCTTGGGTGGTTGCAGGCCGTGTTAGGGGGCTAGCTGGGTTGGTCGTCTCTTTAGAGACCCGACGAACAGCACCCCGAGGGCGTGCATCATCGTCAAGGGGCTGGAAGCCACGCTACTGCCGTCCTGGTGTAGCGGTGACTTCGCCGTCGTTAGGACTAGTCTCCCAATGGGAGACTCAGTAAAGGAAGTATTCATTGCATCAGGATACTTCCCCTACGACGCTGATGATGAACCCCCATCGAGGGAGGTTCAGGAACTAGTGGAGTGGTGCAGGAGAAAAACACTCCACTCCTCCTATCGTGCGATGCCAATGCGCATCACACAATATGGGGCTGTACAGATATTAACAGTAGAGGTGAATCTCTACTACAATATCTGGTCACAACAGACCTCTGCATTCTGAACAGGGGGAATGAACCCACATCCTTCAATGCTGTCAGACGAGAGGTTCTGGACATGACTCCTTGCTCAGAGTCTATAGTTAGCTGTATCGGAAATTGAAGGATCTCTATAGAACCTTCACTCTCAGATCACAGACATATCTGCTTTGACCGGAAAGCGGGGTCGCCAGAGAGGAAGATATACAGAAACCCCAAGAAAACTGATTGGGAACTGTATAGATAGTCTCTCAAAAGTGAGCTCGCATCCTTCAGACCAGATCTCGGTACTAGGGAAGGACTGGACCACTGGGCGCGCTGCCTAGAATGGTCTATAAAGACTTCCTACGAGAGAAGCTGCCCTCTAACTTGCCACAAGGGAACCAATGGTACACCATGGTGGAACAAGGAATTGGAACAATCACGACGGGAGGTCAGAAAAGCCTTTAATAAGGCAAGGAAGACCAGATCACCGGACGATTGGTTGCAACATAGAGAAGTGCAAAGACGCTACAAGAAAAGCGTCGACAAGGCACGGTATAAAGGTTGGAAGAACTACTGTGAGGGAATCGACAGATACCCTGACGTAGCGAGGCTAAACCGCATCCTGGCCAAAAACCCAGAAGTGTGGTTGGAGGCTATTAAGTTACCAACAGGGGAGTACACTTCCTCCGAGGAGGAAAGTCTGCGCCTATTGTTGAGAGCCAACTTTCCGGATTTCAGCGAGACCGCGGGGATCCAGCAGACTCCGGACCGGGCCGAAGGACCGGTGAGAGCAAACTGGGCTGAAGGGCTAGCAAGTACAGCTGGAGCGGTGGGTACAGGCTGGGCCATATGACCAGAGGGCAGGAACTGGGCTAGAAGACCGGCGAGGACAGACTGGAGCCTAGCGGCTCGAGTGGTTACTCCGGAAAGGGTTAGATGGGCAGTGAGCAACTTTCTCCCTTATAAGGTACCGGGGAACAATGGACCAAGCTGTACAGGGCTAGTGTTGCCATGGCACACATACCCGACACATGGAAAACCGCTAGGGTAGTCTTCATACCCAAGGCGGGGAAATCGAGTCACACTACGGTGAAGGACTTTAGACCTATCAGCCTGACCTCCTTTGTCTTTAAGACACTGGAGAGAATGGTCGACAGGTACATACAGGACGAGGTCTTGTCATTATCACCACTACATCCCAACCAACACGCCTACAGGGCAGGGCATTCAACAGAAACCGCCCTGCACTCGGCGGTCCGGCAAATTGAAGGACAGTTGGACAGGAAAGAATATATTGTGGGAGCATTTCTGGACATTGAAGGCGCATTTAATTGCACCTCCACCAATATTGTCCAAGAAGAGGCAGCGAAACAGGGAGTACCGTCTACGTTGGTTAACTGGCTAGGGAACATGCTGAGCTGCAGGAAAGTCGTCCCCACGCTGGGGACAAAAACGATTACAGGAAGGGTCAGTAGAGGCTGTGCGCAGGGCGGCGTTCTGTCCCCTACCATCTGGTGCCTGGTGGCTAACGGACTGCTAGAAGCGCTTGATGGGCGGGGGGGGGGGCGGTATAGCGCCCTAGCCTTTGCGGACGACTTTCTGATCTTAGTTAAAGGCAGTTGCATTGAGTTAGCTATGGACACGATGCAACTAGCGCTAAAGAAAGTGGAAAGATGGTGCAGCTCTACGGGGCATTCAGTAAACCCGAGCAAAATCGAGCTGGTCATCTTTACACGGAAATATAAGATTCACCGTTATAGGGCCCCGAGGCTTCAGGGCAAGAAAGTGGGGTGAAGGATTCGGCTAAATATCTAAGGGTAACCCTCGATAAAAATCTCAATTGGAAGGAACATCTCTCGGTCCAATGTAACAAGGTAATTACAGCCTTCTGGACCTACAGAAGAGCCTTCAGCAGTAACTGGGGACTTAGTCCCAGGATGGTCCTCTGGCTCTACAGGGCTGTACTCCTGCCCAGACTTGCATACGCCTCTGTGGTCTGGTGGCCTAGGGTGGAGCAGGTTGGGGCGGGAAGGGCCCAGGAAAGAATAAGCGGACTCATACTTAGAGGAGCCACGGGTGCAAGACGCACAACTCCAACTAAGGTACTCGGTCTACTGGCTGGAGTAGAACCTATACACCTCGCCATCATTGGCGAGGCGGCCAAGACGGCCTAAAGATTAAATTCCCAGGGCAAATGGAGGCCAGGCACACGACCCACCCGATTACCCAGGGTGTTGACATCCGATCCAGAAATTAACATGAGGACGGATATTATTATTCCAAGGGTTACCTTTGGAAGGAGATACACGGTGGAGGTGCCCAGCAGGGAGGACAGGATAACGAAACGGGACGGGAACAATATATTGTTAGTTCTTTTTATTCCTGTTCCTTGCTCCTGTTAATTGCTTTAAAAAGTATTAGCAAGGTTAGATCAAGGACAGCAGGAGGATCTTTGCAGGAAAAGTAAGAAGGTGCATTAAATAAACACTAGAATTAGGTCAAAGTACGTGTGACCTGTTCATTTTATTGATCAAATACAAAAATCTAGGGCAATAGAGTACAATTTGTTGATATGGGTTTCCGCGAAGGTACGCGGCTCGCGAGCAACTTCTAAGAAAAGTGACGCTCGTAAGGGCCGATATCGAACATGAACGAATGAAACTCATTCGTCTCTTAATACGCTAGATTGTTTAGTAGTATTTCCGTGAAGGGCGCGTGCAGAATATTACGCTGAGGGCGTATTATTGTGCACGGTTAAAGACAGGTATAAAATTAATTAACTCAAATGAAGAAAAGCAATAAGTATGAAAGTATTGGTTAGTAATTCAATAGCGTTTCTTGCTTTACAATGCGACAACCCATGTACTACTGGCTATGCCAGGTCCACGGGACAAAGGGAACCTGTCCTTTGTCTTTTACGTGCGAAGTTCAGCAAGAAAATGTTACGCGATATCAAAAGCAGACGATGAGTCTGCTTCTTAGTTTCTGCCGAAGCTTTAATCCTGGGGACCTACGATGGAACGAATTAATACATACTTACAATGTACTTGGGGCGTGTATTCTCACAGGGTCCAGTGAGAATACGGGTGCTCGGCTTCACATTGAGGAGTTAATTGTTTTAGTCTTTTCAGTTAGGAAGTCGAATAATAAGTGTCGCATGGTGATGCGGCACTTTACCTGCTAGGTGAGCAAAAGAAAACGGCGGCTCGAAATTGCGGCCGCAACTAAATAGACTAATTTCGGTTCAAACGCGGGTAAATCACGCGTCGTTTGAACCGCGTGACCAGGGTAAGTCCCGCCCTCGAGGTGGGCCGTCTTACCTAATTGGTTGCGTGTTATATATTCTAAAAAAAACATTTCCGAGGAATTTTCCACTCTAGTCAGTGTCAACAAGCACTGACTTTGAGTTTACCCTCGGAGAGGTGTTTTTTGTTACAGGCGTACGTACACCTCTATAAGCATGAGTATCGCTATGCAACTTGTGACGTTGCAATATGGGATATCTATATATATATATATAATATGCATATCCCATTTCATATTAATTTCATTATATAATCCTAGGTATTTGTAGACATTTACTAATTTTAGCTTAACATTATATAACATAAAATATAAATTATATATCTTTATATAACATCATAACGTAGATTTTTCGTGCATACGATAGAATACACGCACTGAGTCCCGTTTTTAGGTTTATCGTTACTCTGTCCATGTTCCCTAATTATCTCGGAAGCACCAGGCATTCCTTGTGAACGGCGGAGTTTTGCAACTACTTACTTATACGACAAGGGTGAGATGGGATTTGGCTAGCTAACCTAGGGTAAAAGCCTTTTATTAACCCTCGGTGTCAAAATCAAGTACCAAGTAGTCGTGGGCAATGCAACAAAAGATAACCTGATGCAAGCTAAGTTCACTTACCTTTTAAGTTGTTTAGATACCCACGTATCTAGGTATCCACGTATAAGGCAATCCAGAATTTAATTTCGAGGCAACCAGACTCTCACTAGTTCCAAAATAACGCGTTACTTTCGCATGTGGATGCGCAAATTCACCATTCAACCAGCTATGAAATTTTGTCTAAACTATCACATCTTGAACTGGCGATAGTTATTTTGTATAGGAGAACAACACATACTATAATTTGACACCTGGGGAAATTATACCACGTTACAACTCTACCCTCCTTGGGAAAGGAGCAAACCAGCGGATTAGTCCGATAGCATCTGGCCTACTCGAGAGTCAATTGTGTTTATAGGTATCTTTTATATGGCGGACAAGTCGTCTCATTCACTCATTTATGCTAAGACGGAAGGTCAAAGGGATTGCTTGTCAAAGGGAATAATCATTTTTTTCAGATGTAATAAAATAACATAACGTAGAAATTCATTTTATAAGATAACCGCTAATTAGATACAGATAATCTATTTTTATTGAATGAAAGTTTAAACGATTTAATAATTATATATGGCACTTTGTTTTCAGTATTAAGTTTTTCTATGTAAATTATAATTTTTTGTTTTCTCAAGAAAAGGTATGCAATTTCTTAAGGAATCAAGTGTGTTATTTTGAAAAAAAATGTTTTTGTACGATCAGTTAAGTTTGTAAGACATCTATGTGAGGAGCTATTAATAATTTATTGTATGACCGTAGCTTGATCTAGCGACGTTGTATTGGACCTGGTTCAGCGCTTCTCTCGGTAGGAGAGGCAGGTTTCTTGGGATGTGGGTGCCTAAGTGTTGAATACAAGGCGCCAATGTAGTAAATAATAATATATTTTTGATTCTAAAGTATGGATAAATATTGTTATATTTGCGATTCCGCGCAGTCATAATATGTGCGCAGAATTAACGATAAGATGGCTGTACTTTGCATGTTAAACTTATATAACATTATAAAATTAATTTTTTTATTTAGATGCGTTTAATTAATTCTTTCAATTATAGTATGTTCATTTTTTACTACATAGAGTGTTTATGAAAATTTTATTAGATTCTTTTTTTACAAAAGACGGTCTTAACCTTAACTAAGAAAACTAAACATTAAAGCTCCAGATGGCAAACTTTGTGACGGGAAGTGCCCTTCTCCGACAGACACCTGCAGCTGAGACACTGAGGACTCAGCCTAATGCAGCGTTGTTTGCCGGAGAAGGGGAACAGCCGTCAGGACACAGCCGAGAAGAGCGCCGCAGCCAGTATGAGAGGGAGAGAGAGCGCCGCAACAGCACAAGCGGCCGCGTGGAGCGCACCATGTCTCCGGTCTACGGGAGGCCCACTACCACCGCCATGACACCAGGCCGTGCCACATGTCGACGACTCCCGCGGTAGTGGCCCGGTGCGCAGCGAGGCAGCAGCGCCGCGAGCGGCGAGCCCGCGCACTTAGAAGCGAGCGCGTAGATGTGTGCGCGCACACCTGTAGCGAGAGTGAGTGAGAGAGAGAGAGAGAGAGGGAGGGAGTGAAAGAACGAGAGAATGCACGAGTGGAGGCTATGGAGCCTACAGCCGAATATCAGCCGCTAGGAGAATGAGAGTGTATGCCTACAATGTGCACAGCCCTGCGAGGCTGTATAGCGACCATGTGACTCCTAGTCAGGCGAGAGGAGGAGTGGGCCAGCGGGCCGGAAAAGCCGTTACCGAACGGCAGTCGTTAAGTAGCCCCTGAGCAATCAGCACGCGCGAAATAAACGAAGACAAAGTAGTTGAAGTGACCAGTAGAGCGATTTTGTAGTGAACAGATTAATAAGGACGAAGTAAGTTTCAGCCGTAATTACCAGCCGTGATTTTATTCGGGTCGAGTCGTTAGTAGTAAAGGGCGTAAGGAGTTAAGTGCGGGCGAAATAAGTATTGTTGACACGTGGTGTCGCGCGATTCGTGTACATAGAGTTAAGTCGGAGGAAGAATAATAAAAGGAACTTAATTACAGTGAAATTGTGTGTGCGTGGTTTATTCAATCCAAAAATCCTTTGCTGTGCCGGCCGAAACCCCACGGCCCTGGGATAAGAGACTCGTGCGAGCTAGCCGAGTTTTAGGGTCGCGGCGTGGCGCCCATCGTTATCGGTACATAAATTACGCCGCGTGTTCCCCTAGCCGCTTTACGGGGTGGACACGGAGGTCTCGGGAGAGTCCGACGAAAATCCACCGCGTCACAACTTATATTGACCCAACAGATGTATCTAAATTGCCGGACAATTATAAAAATGTCACCTACTTTGTTTACCCAAGGATACCGTGAAGGATAAGTGAGGTGAAGGGAATGATTTGTATAATTTTTATTGATTAGTATGCTATACTGATTTTATTATTATAATAAACAGATTTTTGTTCTGCACGTCACAATTTATGATCGTAGTAACAATTTGGTATTACTGCTCGCCCTGGAGATCAGAGTACGTCTGTTCTGTATTCTAAGTCCAGCTATATGACATCCCTCATATAAGGTTGTCGAGAAAAACAGTACTTGTACTCAAGGTCAACAAGCTTAATTCCACGTGGAGTTTCGATGCCAATATGCTGGATGTCTGGATTCGGTAGATTATCGCTAATTTCGTCTAATACTAGTCCCGTTATGGTAGCTGTAAAGTCAATCAACCGAGACTTTAGCTTTAACGTTGCACGCTGAGAAATTTCGCGAGATAAACCGTCGACGCCTGTTAGCGATATCGCCGTTTTGGTGCAAGCGTGCAGTTTTTATTCTGATGACCAGATGAAAGGCAATTAAAACATAATTTCAATTCTTGAACTCTTTGTACGCGCGCGGATGGGGACAGTGGCTTAAAATTGTCACACGCGTATAGAGGATGCACTGCACTGCAAGATGCGCATTCTTTAGTCGTAGTTGCGAATGATTTTGTGTTTGAGAATTTTGCATTTTGAGATTTGTTATTCTTGGTATCTGTACTACTCGACTTGTCCGTTAGCATTTTATGTAAGTACCGGCAATGTTTTTCTTTTTGGTTTAACTTTGAGGTTAGAATATAAATGATTAATATATCCTAATGCTCTACCTTTTCGCCTAATGCCTTTAACGATAGAAGGTGGTTATTCATGTTGTCGAGCAATTGACGAAGGTCATTATGAGATTCGCGCGTTAGTTCGAGTTACCACAACTAACGCGTAGAGACTGTTCCAAGCAATTTCGTAATTTGCTTCGCATATTCCTAATCCATTTATCGCGTTGAGGGCCTCGCCAGTTAAAGAATTTTTAAATATTTGA
The DNA here is from genome assembly GCA_018906985.1 of Apocrypta bakeri. Lineage (NCBI taxonomy): Eukaryota > Metazoa > Arthropoda > Insecta > Hymenoptera > Pteromalidae > Apocrypta > Apocrypta bakeri. The sequence goes on along the minus strand of JACCIA010000008.1, from coordinate 1,031,061 downwards.
GAGGCTTGGATTTTCGTGTATCAAAGTTTGAAATGTGTCGCGAAATTTAAGCCAGCTACCGTAGGCTCCGTCGTATATCGGGAGATTAATTTTAGGCAGGTTGAGTCTTAAGAAATGGCTAGATACTCGCTCGTCATGAGTTAGGCTTGGTTCAAATAATGCTGTTCGTCGGATTGCGGACGATGCGATAAGTTGTTTTGCTTTTGTTATTGTATCGAAAAACATGTTTTCAAAAGTTTTGCGCTCTCTTGCTTGTTCCGCGCTTTCGTCATCATCATCAATGCATAGATTTTCTATTTGCGATTGAATAGCATCGTATTTTTCGAATAAGAGTTCGTATTCGTCAATTGTGCGCGTAGTTTTTCTTTATCTGTTAGAGCGTCGCAAGAGTCTACGTGGTTTTTAAAACGCGTTAATGCTGCCTTGACCGGAGTACGCGATTTTTTTAGGTTATCCATTTCGAAGTAGCCTTACACAGTTCCTTAACTTATCCTTATATCACAAGGAAATGAGGATGCGATTCTTGATCGGGACTCACTTTGTTGTGACGGTTAATTGAACGTTGGCGTAGCGTCCCCTCGGGTTCCGTCAATCCTTGGTATTAGCGTTGCGATTCAAATGTAGCGGGTTTGAGAAGGTTGAATGTCCTGCGTCTCTAGTAGTCCGCCCACCGTACCAGATTGTGATCCTGTTTTTTGTAAAGTTGAATATTCACAGCAATATCACAGTTCTTGTTGCAAGAGATTGTAGTTGCTTATTTACACAATTTTGTGGTAAATTTGCAATTCACTCGATGCGTTGGTATGTTATACAGTCACTTTTCACTTGTATAATTCAAAGTCTTTTGAATTATTTTGTCACAATTCACTAATCACAAGAGATTCACAATTTTGCTTGTGAATCTGGCTCGAAGGACTAATGTTTTTGCCTTGGTTTTTGAAATGTACTAGGCAATGTATTATGTTCAAAAATGTTTATTTGCAAATGTACCAGTCGAATAAGTACGAATTGTCGATATTGACGCCGCTCGTGGAGTTCTGATTAGGAGAGGAGTTGTTCATAAGCAAGAAAACTATTGTCAGTAAGGAGAGAGGGTAATACTGCCCCTTTTTATAACAAGGGACTGTCCCAAGGGAATGCCTTATAAGGCCGATCTTCCGAGGTAATTAGTTCGTAATGATTATTGTATGCAATTACAAAATGCAGGACTAACGACTGGGTAAAATAACTATGCAAGACATTGCAAGTGTTTCCCCAGGAGCGATGATATATATACATATTTCTTATTATAAAATAATATAGTCTTAAACAGGGAGTATGAATGAGATGTGTTTTGATACCTAAGTTAAAAAGTATGCAGATCGTCAATTGAAATAAGTAGAGGCGCTTTGTATTTTTTGTTTTGCTCTCTCTAGCGGACGTGAGTAACACTACACTTATCTTAGTAAGCTTGTTATTTTTTCGCTGTTTTCCTGTCACTGCGCAGTATGAAAAAAATTATTCGCTATAAGGAGCTAAAGAGATGCGATTTATATTGTTATTGCTTCCACATAAATTGTAGAGCAGTGATACATGTTTTCCAGTTTGGCAGAAGCACTTGAGCCTGCACCCAATGATGCCCTAAGAAAACTACAGCTAAGAGAGCAAGTGCAACTGCAACAACAATCACGACTAACATTACAACCACAACTTCTGCTAGTAGTATTACTACTACTATTACTGCTACTGCTATGATTCCTTCCTCTCTTATGACTTAAATCGGCAACCTTTCAACTACCAAAACATCTGAAATATCCACATCTCTCTTGATCACCACGACACCCCTGGTATCAACAACAAACACCATACCTTCTCATCTCACGCTACCACCCAGACGACAAATACCTACTGGTTTTGAAGCACTATCACCGCGGAAGCTCTCACTCAGGCACTCACCTCACTCACAAATGCTATCAATGTGATGAATTTGAGGCAAACTGAATCAAAAACGTACAGGAGAAACTTTCCATAGTAGACGAAATAAAGAATGAATCCAAAGAGTGTTGACTTATTCTAGAAGAGATTCCTAAAAAGAATAGTGGGTTGACTATAACTAAGGCTGAAATAACTACGTTGAAGGATTAAAATAATACATTTATTATACGTTTTTTTGTACATATTCAAGGTGATAATTATAAAATAATATAAATATATGTTCAGTGAGTTTGAAAGAATGAAAAACGGACAATAGAAAAATGTAAAAAATAGAAAAAAAATAAGCAAAGAGTAGTAGGAATGAGTAGTACGAGAATGCAAGAATTTTAGAAGAATAAGGAAAAAAGTTGATGAGCTCTCTTATAGTCAAGAAATGGTTAAAAGCAGCTGGTTTGAAGTGGGCTATGGAGATGATGTTTGTGAAATAAGATGGCAAAGTATTCTAGAGATTGGCAGATGAAACATGAAATGAGTTTTGAAGTCTAGACTAAGAGCAGAGGGGAACGTCAAAAAATCTTACGTCGCCTCTACCAGCCCGCGGCGGGACATGGGCGTCGAAGTACGCTTTGTTCCCCCCTCCTTAACACCGTAGATGTAACGTGAGACAAGACTTAGCGATGACTTGAAGTTTGCTGTTTAGTTCAGAGCTTAGGTCACTATAACACAAGGAGCGATGACTATTGCTCCTGACCCATGAAAATTACTCCTAACCCACAAATGATTATTTATGGGTGTTAGTAGGGTGGAAAACAAATGCTTCCTAAGCAGGAAGCTAGTACTCTCTAGGAAAAAGTTTAGCCTATATAAAAGCTTATGAGCCCTTTTGCAGATTCAGTCAACATGGGTCCTTAGTCAATTTTTGCATCGAGTATATCCCCAGATTACGCACCTCAGCCTCAAAGGATAATTACATACAGTTACAATGACGTGTTAATTGGCAAACGATGTTAGATTGTATGTATAGTAGTAGGATCCTATGACCATGGCTTTGGTTTTGTATACATTTAGCTTCAAGTCGTCAACAGAGGTCCACTTTTGACCCACGGCTTGGAGGTGATGGCCCACAGTTGATGAGCAGAAGGGGATCTCAAATACCTTCGCATCACATATCCTACCAGAAGAGCTAGGAATAATCAATCTGTATAGGAGAGAATGAACTCTCCTATATATGTAATCAATATGCTCGTTCCAATCTAATTTATAATCAAGTACAACCCCAAGTTGCGGACTTCAGACCCAAAAGGGATCTTATTTCCACCGATGTTAATAAGATTTTTAGGATAACGAAAGAACGTTTATATTGAAATAAGTCGCAATAACGATACTCTTGGTCTTAGTTACATTCATCCTAAGCCCGTTGACAGCGGCCCAGCCCATGATCCTGTCGGCTATAGTTGACATCTGTGAATAAAGGATATGAATGATGCTCCTTCAGGTGGCATTGGCCGTAAATTTGCAGATCATCCGCATTATCCACATGGGAAATGTAAAGAGCCAGACAGTTCTGTATATCAGTAAAATAGAGTGAGAATAGAAGAGGGCCCAAAATGGAGCCCTACGGTACACCAGTTTTTAGTGCAAGATAATCAGAGACCTCACCCGCATCACCGATAACAGCCTATCTCCTACCGGTAAGATAGGATGCAATATAGTATATGACCTGCTTACAGAACCCGAAGAATGGAGGCTTCTTGAGACATACAGTATCATATATCTTGCTGAAATCCATAACAAAGCCTGATGTCTTCCGTAAGTTTCAGCAACGCTGACTGCGTGCTATGGCCAGTTCAGAAACCTGCTTACAGGGAGTCTAAGAATAGTCTAGTTTCGAGATAATTCCAGCACTTTAGAAATGAAGTAGAAAAGAGAGATTGGACGATAACTCCAACATCCTTATAATTAATTATAATTAATGTCCTTAACATCAACAAGCGATGCAGTCTTAGGAAGAGCCATCACCAATGAGTCCTTCCAGGCATTTGGAAAGGAAGATACTAGCAATGAAAGATTAAATATCTTAACAAGATCTTTAGAGATAGTAGGTAATACTTTCGGTATAACTGACTGTGGGATATAATCGCTTCCCTATGTCTGTGAACTAAAATAGTGAACAGCTTCGGAAACGTCAGCTTCTGAGATCCCAGTGAAAGTAAAAAACTCGGAAACATCCATATACTCATTAGTGTTAAGGATCTCATCATATGATGGGGACAACCTATTTTATAGACCCCTAGAGTCCCTAGCCATTCTATATACTAAGAGAACACGACACCAATGAAGGTTTCGCATTCAAATGACAAATTTTGAGTCAATCAATCAACGCAGGTGAAAATGTGGATGAAGATGGAGATGTATAAGAGCCTACAGTTAGGGAACGAGAGAAAGGATGAGAGCGTGAGGGCGTGGATAAATAAGATGTATAGTAGGAATATTTAATGCATTATGAGATGAAGACTTCATGATAAAAAGTTATGAAGATCTTTAAGAGTGTAGAGCTGGACCGCGTTATTTTCCTTCTTCTTCTTGATAAGCACACGGCTCTCGCGGATGAAAGTTATGTAGCCTTTTTCCTTTACTTCCCAGTAGGCAGTCACCTTTAGTGCTTGGAGATCTTTTTTTGGAAGCATCTCGTTGAGCTTGCTAGAAAGGCTCCAGCAGTAGTATTTGCGTAGACTAAGGTCAAGAGCTAATGTTTTTAGAGTTTTGAGTATAATTTTTGCTCTTATGACTTCCCTTAATTAGAGATAATTAAGTCTCGTGATGCCAATGTGACTACCAGAGATATTGCAGGGTCCCTTTTTCCACCATTAACCACTTCAGCTGATGTTGACAAGGGAGCTGTTGATGTAGAGAGAGTTTCAATTGAAGACAGCTAAGTTTGCTGTATAAGGGATGCTGCAGCGACGTTGTTGATGCTACGTACTCCCAGGATGTCGTTGCGAGTGATGGTTGGTACGAGATGATTAATTACCAACGCTGCAAGACCCTTGATGTTAGTTACATCTGGTAATCTCAGGCCAGAGATTATAAGTTGCCTAGTATGTTCTCCATTTATTGACGACAGCTTAGCCGCGTGGGATTACAGCTTCGTGATCTCCTTAACTCCATCCCTGAACGGCACATGGTCCTCTGAGATGGTCCTCTTGCATGTTACTACTAGAGGTTTCAGCAGCTTCAAATGCGATTAGCTTATCATTTAAAGAGTCCACTAAGTCCTCAAGCATTTGATCTCCTCTTTTATAGTCTCGAGCTTAGTCTTCATTTGAAGGATATCATCAACCAAATTAAATTTCTCCTTAATTTCATCTTCAACGATTGACCTCTCATTGATGTGCTGCATAGATGCTGTTGTTTCAGACTGCCTCTCGTACATGATGTAAGATTATTTAGAGTCTGAGCAATTGTATTACAGGTGTAAACGTGTAGTTGTTGTTTGTTTGAGGGAGATGAAACGGGAGATGCAAGTGGAGTAGAGAATGGCGGAGGAGGAAGTACAGAGTTTTTTGAAAGAAAAGTAGGTGAGTTTTTTATGTGTATGTGATGTGAGAACTCGTACCCCCTTGATGTTCTCAGGGGTTACGTTCGACTCAAGATGTTGTAGTAAAACAGGGGATATACTTAAAGTATCTGTCTTTGACCCAGAGTCCCGAGAGTAGGAGCTGAGTGGAGAGCTCGCCATTCATGGAAGAGAGGCGAGCAACTTGGGATTTAAGTCTTAATATCTCACTCACTCCCTCTTTAAAAGCCGTCTCAGATGACTTCTCCCGATAGTCTTTCGCTACCTCCAAAACCGATAACATAGCGGTGCGACCAGACACAACTTCTTTAAGAAAAGATATCTTCTCTTCAATTGTTATGAGCTTGGCATTGATTTTAGAAAACTCATCTAGTACTACGAGGTGAGCATTTAGTTAATCCATCACAGAGAGGTTTTCATTTATAGCAAGGGTGAAGTTCCAGCTTAGTTTGCTTTGATGGAAGAAGAAAGGTTAGAGCGCTCTCGCAATAGTTTCAGAGCTGAGAAAGACTGTGTTTGGATGATTGGTTGGTCAATAGTTAATGATTTTTGTGGATAAGGCTGCAGACGGCGGAATGAGATGGTGGACGATACAGGGAGGTGAAATAATAATTGCAGAATTAAGGGATCGTGCTGTTGCTTCGATGAGTAGTGGATTAAGTGTTGTTGTAGATGTTGTAGAATGAGGTTGCAGTACAGATGTAATTTGCTTTGTAGATATTGCAGTAGATGTATTAGATGAAGCGGACATAGTATCAGTGGTGTTGAAAGTAGTAGTACTAGTAGTGGTAGTAGTAGTAGTAATAGTAGTGGTCGTGTTTGAAGTTGCTAGCGATTTTATGAAGTGTTGCAGACATAGTAATGTAGTGAATGAGAAAAGCCAAGAAGAAATTATGTGATTATGCAAAAATAGCAGCACACGTGGAAGATGTCGATAAGTTAAAATAAATAATACCGTCAGTCGGTAACGTGGAGCTTGTAAAGACGATGGTAACAAGTATCGATTTACTATTACCGACAAGGATCGGTAGGTGTAATCAGCTGTTAATAGTTGTCCCTACGTACTAACTCTAATTGTTTTGAAGAGATAACGAGATGCGAAAATGAGACAGCGGATGGCGTGACAATGCTGAAATCAAAGGCGACGAGGATGCCGAAAACAAAGAAGCTCTTTGCAGACCGTAAGAAAACTGTTTTTAGCTTAGGCTGAAGAAATGACTCATTGACAAGATTCCATGGTTGACACGATGCAGTCTTCAGCAGCGTAGAATGTAGCTATCGAAGGGTACATAGAGCACGCGCAACGAAAATACCCGGAGACAAGATGCGGTAGGAAACAGCAAAGAAATAGAGAGCAGTTAAGAAACGAGCCAAACGCTAGCACGGCTGGAGAGAGTCTCAGGTCTCACAGCAAGGCCAAGCGCCCTAGAAGCAGGCAGGGATTCAGGAGAGCACACCTTAGAAAAATAGAGGATCAAAAAGCGTTCAAGGAAGGACTGCGTAAAATCACGAGACTGAAGACTCATGTAGCTCGCTTTTGTACCACCAATGGCGAGAACAATCCGCAGTTCTTTCTCCCTGGGCTCAGAATTCAACGTATCTGGTTCTACGTCAAAGGCTACTAGTAGTAGAGATGCCAATAACACCACTTTAGTCGTGACTATCGCCACCCGCGAGAACGTTCGAATAATCATCAGGGCTAAAATTGCCCTCAGGGCTATTTAAACCTCATCCCTGGACCCTGAATGCAATATTAACGCAGTCACTGATAGCTATCAACCGAAAGATCACGTTAATGTTAATGAAATGCTGCTGAAGAACTCTCAGGCCATCAAAATTACTGCTTATTGGATAATAGCCTGGTTGGCCTGGCACGGTACGCCCTCTATTGGAGAGATAGAAATAATCATGGTAGAGGAGTAGCTCTGTATGTTTATGCATTTTTGTCCTGTGAGATTATTTCGTCTTCTAATGGGGTCTGGATCACAAGGTCGAGTAGGTCTGAATATTTGTTCAGTGAGTTGACCTCGTCGAGAATGTCAACTACTTTCGTTAGGGTGATGTATTGTCCCGTGCATTTCCAATTATTGAGGGGTGAGAGGAATGATTTTATAGACGTGCTAAATGCATCCGTGAATGATTATTCAGTTAAGGTGATTCTCGGTGATTTCAATGCAGGTCAGCTCTCCTCAACTGATGATACAAATTTTATTAAATCATTTATCAACAAAAATTCCTTAGTATCAGTGTTAACACTACTTATCACTTTACTCGGGGAGGACAGATCTCAAACACCTGGCTTGATCTATGTCTCATAGATAATCTCGTGAGACTGCCATCATTTTCGATAATTGACAAACCCTTCATTAAAGGTTATGAGTTAATAGCTGCACGTCGTGTCTCGTTTTTCGATGACAGTCCTTTCATTTACCGTAAATATGGGGCAGTTGATCAGCAACAACTTAATGACATCCTTCGGGATTATGATTAGTCGTCCTTTGAGAGCTCTGCACTCGAAAATTCAATGTATACACTACGACGGGTAAACCGTCGAGGCCCGAACTTCAACAAGCAAGTGGACGCCTGGATCGTAAAGCTATGATTTGCGAGCAGAGAAGACGCCGGCTGAAACATGCTGTTATTGTAACATTGTAATATTTTATTTCGCTCCAATATGTAAGAGTGAGAGTGCAAGTATGGCAATAATACGACACGCGCCGAATCGTGGCCCGTGTAAGTGCGAGAGAGAAGGAGAGCGAGTGAAAAGTTTCCAACTAATGACTATCGCGGGATCATTCATTCTGTTAGGAGCTTTCCAGGAGTATGGACGTGTGCCGAGTTTCATTCGATTATAACAAAGAGAGAGATTAGCGTGATAAGCAACCGTAAAGAGTTGTCAACTTCCTTGAGAGGTAAAGTTGCACCAATGTACATTAGGGTGACAACGCCTACATCAACATTAAAAAATCCAAAACATATCCCCCGCAAAATGTAGCTAAGAAATCAAGGTATCCAACACAATTTTCCTTTTTATGATTAAATAATTTTCCATCCATCGCTAGAGCTTTTATTTTTAAAGGGGAAATAGCATGGGTCAGGCAGGTGGAATTATTTAAATTATTTAAATTGAATATAATGTATCTAAATTTTTCTTTCATAATCTGTATCGAATATGTATCGAACAATGTATTGATGTACTTTTTGCCCATAAAAGTTAATATTTAAATGAACGAACAAGTGCAAATTTCGTCGAAATTGCTGGTTTTTGGAGTTCATTTTAGGTGATTTCTATTGCTTGTAGAGCTACAAAATTTAAACACAATATCCTTATGTCCTTGTAGAATTAAAAAAAATTTAAAAAAAATTTTTCAACATATTGTAATTCTATCATTGTCAAATATCTAAATGATTGGTGAGTGTTCAGTTTAAAAAGTAGGTGAAAGTAGTAAATTTTTTCAAGGGTTAAGCTGACATGATACTTTTGTAACGTCCGGCGAAAATCTAAGAAAAGAGATAAAATTTTTTTTTCTCTTCTCTTCTCTTTTTCTCATCTATACCGAAAACCTTTCACTTACTGACAATGATCACTCTACACAAAAAAAATCTAAAAGAAACAAGAGACAGGAAACTAAAAAAAATGGAAGCACAAGATTCACTACCAGCCACCACCCGTTGCGCATCAGTCTGTTAACTTAATCCTGAAGTTATGAGCAGGACACCAACGAATGTACCGTTAGGTCATCTTCAGCTGCACTACAAGAACGACCAAAGTAGATGCATTGATTTTTAGCAGAACATTGAAGATTGGAGATTTACGTTTCCGACTTTCGCCGAAAATTGTCTAGACTAAATTTCTTTTAACAACTAACTCCGCCTACTAAATGTACTGCGCATTTTCTTAAAAAAAACCGTTAATGTACCGTTAGAAAATAAGGGAAACTTTCCACTAGTTTTTAAAAACTGAGAGTTCCACATTCGTAATTTATTTAACTCAATTCTTAACTAAATATTTCAAATTTTATATACAATAACAACCATAAAAATATTTTTATGTGTACATTTTTATGCATATAACAATATATTATTCTTTTATTATACATACCGTTATACAAAATAAGATTAATTATAAATAATAATATTTAGAATAACTTTCAAAATTTAAATAAGCTATGTTTATATCATTTTACTGTTTAGATTAATTTTAAATTTAGTGATTAACAATTACTTATAAACAATATTTGAATGTAAATTATTAATAATTTTACTCGCTATAAATTATATGCGTTTCGATTCATATAATTCGCTCTTTAAGTGACATAAAATTGTTAATAATAAATGCAATTGTTAAATTATTATTAAGAAACTATATAATATTAGTCTGTAATAATTTGTACTCATTCCTTTTTTCTTAAGCCAATCAAAGAAAATGTAGGCGTTGACATTTTTTCTAATTGGTAACTGACTCAAAATACCAGCCCCTTTCTTCTACGAAATTACGCGGTCAAAACCTTTAAAAGGCCCTGCATCCCCCGCTGAAAACGGACTTGCACTGGGATACGGACTCGTACTCAGGGAGACTCAGTCACAGTCTCAAGTTTGACAAAACCAGAGCCAGAGCCAACGAGCCAGAGCCAGAGTTTTAAATTTTGAAATCCAACAAGTTCTTTTACTAAATTTTTGAAATCCAACAAGTTCTTTTACCAAATTTTGAAATCCAACAAGTTGCTAAAAAAAAATCTAACAAGTTACCAAGCAAGAAAAGGTGTCAACAACGAAACAAAGAGTGAGTAAAAATAATCTTGTATATTATTTCCCTTACTTTAAATTAAAAATATCCTAAATTCTTACAAAAAAAAACAGAGTAAATAATTTGAACTCCTATATAAAAAAACTCCAAATTCATTACCAACTTTTCTATTTTCCGTTGTTCATTTATATATTCAGAGAAAGCTATAGTGATTTCTATATGAATGTATGTAGTGATCTTTGAAATTGAATGAACTAACCTCCTAAATTTCCTATATTCTGCATTTGTTTATCATCTCAGAGAAAACTATAGTGATTTCTATATGAATGTTCATAGTAATATCTGAAACTAAACGAATCAATCTCCAAATTTTCCTATTTTTGTAATTAAAATAAGACTAGTGATTTCTATATGAATCTATACAGTTCTCTATTTTTGCATAAATTTCCTAAACTTCCATGTCCAACCTTCCAACGTATATAATTATAAATTGAAACATATAATATTAATTCGTAAGCATCCCTAGCTATACAATCGAAAGATTGTGGCTAAAAAAAAATACATCATCCTTATACACACAAGTCCGTCTAGGACGTGACACTTTAATGGCCCTTGTACCCGTGCAAAGAAACTCCAACACATGTAATCGGTATGCCTCTCGCTTCTCCAGGTACATCGTTGCAGCTGTATTTTCTTTTTCATAATTACATAGTATAATTTTAAACAATTTTATTTGCAAATATTGTTAATAAATGAGAACATTAAATAAATTTCACACGTATAGTAAATTATTAATAATACCACTTAAATGAAATAACCAGATGTAATTTACTTATTCTCTTAAACATTTTATGTATTTTTAGTACTATGAAATGTTTCTTGCCCGAAATTCAAGCCCGAAATAAAGCCTTGAAAAGGAGAACTAATTATTTGCCAGACCTCCTAGTAGGAACGAGTGTTTCCGGCCGGCAAGAATCGTGTTAGAAAGAGTTGAAGTGCTGGCGGACACGTCTGAACACTAGAATGATCAGGCAAGAACTAAGGGATACACAAAATATTGTAAAGTAGAAAATACATCAGCATGCATTTTCTTCTATCTTTTTCGGCGACCGATCCTCTTGATCCCGCTCGCGTCCTTACTTACCCGGCTTGAAGTAATATCCTGTTCAAGCTCAAAACTGTGTGCGCCCACATTGCTCCGCTCGCCATTCAGCGCATCGCACGCGTAGCATCTACGCTCATATTAGTAGTTCCGATTGCATCCTTCAGGGGTTGAGCGTTGTTATCTTCTTCCGTCAACCATGCGAAGCTTAGGTGTGATAAGACACGATCCGCAGTGTACGACGCTTTCCGGTTATACTTTCGAGTCTATTTACATTCATAGGGAAAATAATGTAACCGATTCGGGATATCTATCTCAAAATGCGGAAGAATGCCTTAGTCACACTACATCACATAACGCGCTAACAAATTAACGGTTTCTTAACCCTTTAAGATCTGCAACAAATTACTTAGCGTCAACAAGATTATCTGATAGAAACGTAACAACATAAAACGCGCAAAACTCAGGGCTATCTGCAGTCAATGGAAACTATGTTATGCCTAGACACACAAATCAAGCGAATTACGTACGCCCAACATTAGTAATAGAACATCCTATCAGGAATACAGGACGACGTACATTAGAGCAGGTAGATATTGTTCTTTTGAAAGATCAGCCAACCTAATAAAGAGATAACTTCCGATAAGAACGTAAAAACTTCAAACAAAGATGCCTATTTCGAAGAATTTATAACAGCTCTATGGCGGAGGGGAACATCTCTACGATATCGAGCGGTGGACTCTCGATCGGCACTCTCATACCCCGGTTGATTCCCAGTAAACGTTCAGTTTCATAGTGCGCAATTAGTGATCCAGGATATCTTTATCAGCGATCCAGCCACGTCTAAGATCAATCAGGTTAATGTCTATTGTCAAAAATCCTCGAAATTGCCACCTCGCGGGCGCGTTGTTCCACGGCGCGGACGCAGCCGCGAGAACTTCTTTATTCGCGAATATCTATATTTTTTGCTATTTCTATATTTTTAAGTAAGAAATAGTTGTGAGAGGCTGAGAAGTCTCTAACATTCAAATCAAAGAGAATTTAATACTAAAGATAACAAATCTTGCATTGATCCAATGAGACATTTAGTTTCTTACTATCGTGTACAGTTTTTATAAAAAAAAACCTGAAAATGAAAAACGTAGAAAACACCCAATAAAGTTTTCGGTTAAAAAAAATTGAATTTTTAGTACTTATAGAATTGGTATGTTAGTCAGCGGTTCCTGATCCATAATAGTTCACTTCAGACTCTTTATAAAACTGATTTTGGCTCAGCTGTTCCAGCCACTATGCTGGAAAATGGACGCCTTTTCTCTCGACTGATTTGCTCCATGTCGGCGTTACCTGCAAAATATTTGTGTGCTAACCAATCGTCAATTCTAGCGACTGCACTATTGTTAAATCTGCATTATTTGTATCGTTGAATAATCTTCCAGCGACCCCCACGACGGTTGCCACCTTGACGTTGTGCCCATTCGCAAAATGGGCCGGTGTGGGGGCTCGTCTGGCGGTTCTGGGGCTGTACTGGCTTCGGACCAGGAGATGGGATCCTGGAAACCAGGGAAAGGGAGGTGGGGCGTGATCGCCGATCAAAGGGGGTGAACGACACACACCCTAGTACCTGGCGGTAGGGGTCCCTGAGTCATGGGATCCCCATAAAAAGGGCTCTCCCGGTGAGGCTCTTCCCGGGACGCTGCTGGGACACGACCCCTTCTCCTCGAAATAGAGGGGGAGGGAACGTAAACAGCCTGACGGACCGGTCAGAGGCTAGGAGCAACCCTCCAACCAGGTCGAGACGACTCGATACACGTAAACGGTACAATTACAGACTAATTTCTCACATACAACACATTACACTACAGAACATACCACACGAGTCATCCCCACAAGCTAGACGGTGTGAGTCATCGTGCCTAACTAGCTCTCTTGGCACCCGGGGTAAGACGATGTCGCTAACGATGCCTTGGGGATACCGGGCGCCCTCTGCGGTGGCGGATCTTCTATTTCCTCACTACTTGTGGGATCTTTTATGGATAAATTTCTCATAAGAACCAGTTTTTGCGAGAGGAGGGGAGGTGAGACTCCTCCAGCGGGGTGACAACGCTCAGTCTGGAGGGAGAAAAACCCCCCTCCTCTACCTCATTGGAGACAGGGGGGACTTCGGACGGACCTATCTCCGGCGAGGGGGAGTATGGGGTGGAGCCGAACGGGGGCTCATCAAAGAACCAGGGAGGCGCCACCTCTGAATCGACTACGGGACTGAAGGAGGACTCTTCGGAGAACTCTCGAGGAACCGCAGTCTAGAGTCGCCCGAGGCAGGGTTCGAGCCGGAAGGTCTCTGGGGCCCAAAGGCGTAAGATCCTGCGTCAGAAGCAGAGACAGGATGGGAACGGAGCCGGGACCCCGGTATCTGAAAACCCCAGGAATCGGGGAAGTTCCCATTCCGGAACATCGAGGGCAGGAGCTTCGGAGATCCAGACCGGCAAACGCCGCAAAGGATCTAACGAGACCCCTCCCAGTAACAGGACTCCCACTAACCTGGAGCATGGCCTCACTACGGCGAGGATGGTTGACCCGCTGACTAGGGTCCTCGTGGGGGAGGGGTACCCTGATGAGGAGCTGAATCAACATCATTTAGCTCTCATCAACGAGGCAGGCGAAGCCGAGATCTTCAAGATCGAGGCTGGACCGTTTCCCTCCTTCCGAGACTACTTCGTCAAGCTGGGGGCGGTCGTCGTAGTGGCGGAGAACGACTTCTCGAGGGACTGGCTGGAGGCAATTACCCCCAGTCTGTGACCTTGGGAAGGAGCTAGTCTGGCATTGACCGAGATGTCTGTGCTCAAGAAGCCTCACCGAGCCACCATTCGGATCCCTGGCAACAGGATCAGTCTGGAGGTGGGTCTGGGTTGGATTGGGCGGCAGGCACCCGGACCTTGCCGTCGAGAAATGGCGCATGCTAGCTGAGGAAATAAGGGAGGGACCAGTGTGTGGTACCTACATTGTCCTCAGCACCCCCGACGCGTGCCTGCGGGTCCTTAGGAGCCGTGGGTATAGGGTGCAATGGGGCCTGGGAACCATCCTCATGAGGGTGGGCGAAGGCCCCAGGGGACAGGGCACGGGTAGCGCCGCACCGACCTAACCTCCATGGCTACCGTCGGGGTGGCATTCACCCAGATAAACTTGTACCACAGCAAAAGCGCCTCGGCTGTTCTGGTCAGGCGCCTTGCGGAGGCGCAAACAGGCATATGCCTTATACAAGAACCTTGGGTAGTTGCCGGCCGTGTTAGGGGGCTAGCTGGAGTTGGTCGTCTCTTTAGAGACCCGACGAACAGCACCCCGAGGGCGTGCATCATCTTCAAGTGGCTGGAAGCCACGTTACTGCCGTTCTGGTGTGGCGGTGACCTCGCCGTCGTTAGGACTAGTTTCCCAATGGGAGACTCAGTAAAGGAAGTAGTCATTGCATCAGGGTATTTCCCCTACGACATCGATGACGAACCTCCAACGAGGGAGGTTCAAAAACTGGTGGAGTGGTGCCAGGAGGGAAACACTCCACTCCTACTATCGTGCGTTGCCAACGCGCATCACACATTATGGGGCAGGACAGATATTAACAGTAGAGGTGAATCTCTACTACCATATCTGGTCACAACAAACCTCTGCATTCTGAACAGGGGGAATGAACCCACATTCTTCATTGCTGTCAGACGAGAGGTTCTGGACATGGCTCTTTTTTCAGAGTCCATAGTCAGCTGTATCGGAAATTGGAGGGTTTCTACAGAACCTTCACTCTCAGATCACAGACATATCTGCTTTGACTGGAGAGCGGGGTCGCCAGAGAGGAAGATATATAGAAACCCAAAGAAAACCGATTGAGAACTGTATAGACAGTCTCTCAAAAGCCAACTCGCAGCCTTCAGACCAGATCTCGGCACTAGGGAAGGACTAGCCACTGGGCGCTCTGCCTAGAATGGTCTATAAAGACATTCTATGAGAGAAGCTGCCCTTTAACTTGCCACAAGGGAACCAATGGTACACCATGGTGGAACAAGGAATTGGAACGCCATTTAACAAAAAAACATACCCGCTTCGTGATTTTCGATCAGTGTGATTAACTCACCGAACCGCCTCGGCGCTTGTCTTGGACTGCAAAAAGGAATTCAACAAGCTGGCACTGCACAACAGGGTCAGGCTATTATGGGTGCCGGGACACACTGGTATCCAGTATCAGGGGCAATGAGGTCGCCGACAGACTAGCCGCTCTGGGAGCAGGAACCTGCCTTCCGGATCCAGAACCTGCGGTCGGGGCGCCTAGGTGCCTGGCCGTGGAGAGGATACTGGAATGGGTTAGGGACGAGCACACCGGAGGTTGGTGGGAAAGTCGCGACTGAAAACACTCCAGGACAGTGATTGGCCCGGTACTAAATAAAGAATGGAGCCTCTGTATGACTGGCAACAGTAGGAGGAACTCCAGATGTTTAGCCCAGATCATATCAGGTCATGGGCGACTCAGACATTTTGGTAAGAAAAATAGGTGGAGAGGAATTGGGAACGTGTTGGTGGTGCGGGTTGGATGAAGAAACTCCTGCTCACACCATGACACGATGCCCGGGCTTCTGCAACCTCAGGAACCAACTACTAGGGGACTGTTTCATAGACCCACAGGAGATAAGGCTCGTCAACTCGGGCGCCATTCTCTCGTTTTTGAGAAGGGCTGGCCTACCGGAGTAGTATGGCAACCTCAGGGGATGGTACAATGGACGCACAGCCTACGTGCCGGGGTCGTCAGGGGCCCCTCCCAGAGCAATAATAATAATAATAATAATCTTCCAGCGATTTACGCAGAGATTTGTACTATCGTTATGTCTAAATGTAAATGTTTTTTTGTCATGTGCCACATAGTAGAGTAGAAGGACTCGTTCGAATTTTCCGTGTGTCCGTCTAAGTTTGTATGTTTTATAATTATTCGTTATATGATTTGCAAACCACTATCAATCATAAAGGCTATAGCGGGATAAGCATGTAAATACTGCCCTAACCTGAATCTTAATTTGAACCTAGCTATTCAAAAGGACGCATTTAAAGACCTCTTGAGCCAAATTTTCAGACCTCTAAGTTTAAATCTAACGTCCTTAGACTTAAAAACGTGTCTTTTTGAAAAACATTTTTTCTGTTTGTCGGTTTGCTCCAAAAAATCTCAAAAAATTCATGGAAATGTATTTTTTTCAAATTTTAGAGACCAAAATTGGATCCAGGAAAAATATTTTAATTTTTCAATCATTTTTTAGGTTATGTAGATTATATTTGGCTAAGATTCAAATAACTTTATTTTATGTGTTTTTTCTCCCTCTTTCGAATGCTGCTTTCAGATATATCATTTTCAGACCGGAACATGTTCAAAAATCGAATAAACCATTTATTTCGCCTATTTTTTGCTTGTTTTCGGCACATGACCTGTGCAAATACGGATATTCTAAAGGCGTCAAGGAATGCAAAAGTATTCTAAGACTCCATCTTATATATAAAAAGCTTTTAGAAATAGGGACCATATCTCTAAAGCGCTAAAGGACATAATCCGAACAAATTAATCTACATGGAAAATTATTTATTCAAGTTATGGTAGATTATTTATCGTTAATGTTGAAATAAATTATATCGAATAAAATATTTTTTAATAGTTAGAGTTCCATCTTTGAACTTCTGAGATAGCCATGCTCAATTTTGTTACCGTATTCTGACTAATTGCGGGAGCAGCGCAAGATTTTTTTACAAACAGCGCCTCAATTTCTGTTAGAAATATGGTACTGGATTAACAATTAAAAAATATTTTATTCGAAATAATTTATTTCAACATTACTTATAACGATAAATAACTTACCATAACTTGAATAAATAATTTTCCATGTAGATTAATTTGATCGGATTAGGTTCTTTAGCGCTTTAGGGATATGGTACCTATTTCTAAAAACTTTTTATATATAAGATGGAGTCTTAGAATACTTTTGCATGCCTTGAAATAGAGTATGTCGGCATCGGCACGTGAGCGAGAATGACGTACGATTACTAGACGGCGACCAATAGGAGCGAAAACAATTCGGCGACGTAAATGAAACGGGCCTTGTTTAAAAAATTATTGTTCGCGACCGATATTCTTCTGCCCTGGTGACTTCCGAACAGACGTGTGTTGCGAGAAATCTTCGCCTGGTTTTCTGTGTCATTCGGCTCCCTGGTTGTCTATGGTTCTTGTGGAATATTAAGGTTAGTGAGACTGTATCATGTCTATATTATAAAACCTTTGCTCTCTGAGTAATATGTGGTCGCGGTTGCCTTGTCATTAGTTCGCGGATATCAACTCTCTTAGTTTTCTCCCCAAACGTCGTCCTTGAAAATAAAGGGGACGGTGTGATCTTGATACTAATAATTCGGTACAGGTGACAAGCGGCAAGTATAGCATGACAAATAAGCGCGTTGTGATCTCAATTAAAACATCATAAAGTATTATAAATAGTTAATATAAAAAATATAGTGTATAATTGATACATTTTTACATACTTTTATATATTTGTTTACCATATACTTTTCATTATATTTAATCAGTTTAAAAAAGAACATTCGCAGTATGTTAATCTCATACGGGGGCCCTATTTTTTGGTTTATCTCGGTAATCTCATTTTCTGAAAATTAGTACAGTAACGAATTTCACACCTTATTATTTTAAGAAAGATTTTGTCTTTATTTTATTTGATAAAGATTATAAATAATAAACCAAATAAATTACAATAAATAAATTATGAAAAATATACATTAGAAAAATATCTTAACTTTGTATTTGGGATAGACAGGATATAACTGTCTGTATAAGAGTATAAAAATTTAGTAACAAATAAAGCCCGTCGAACAAATGTTATACAAAGATAGATTTTTCTCTGATGCATACGTAAAAAACTATATTTATTATTAATCATATAATAGCATATAATGAAACTAATGGTAGATTATGCAATTGTAAGTGCAATTACATGTATATGATCTTATTTAATGGCAATGAAAAATAGAAATCGCCTTGGAAACGTTGTGCAAACAGAAATATTGTTTTCGATTGGTTACAATAAAGAAGAAAGGTGAGGCTTTGCAAATGAATACATTGTATCTTATCAGTCCATAATAGATTTGAAACCTGTGAAGAGCAAAGTAGGGATACCAGCTTCTGCAATGAATATACCTCTTATCGGTACTCCATTAGAGTACTCTCTAAAATTTTCAGGTTTGTGGCCTGGTCATTCTAACGTATTTGGTCCCATTTTAATGTGCTCGACTCTGGTAACTCACTTACCTTTTCAAATATGGGATACTGTAAATACGTCCAACGATTATATGATGTTAATGGATAAGTTGAGCCTGATCGTATCAGAACTTAATTTATATATCAAATTTATAATATTATTGTTACACAAGAGGTTTGAATATTTCATATATTATGTACTATTTTTATTTAAAATTTGAAACATCACGTAAGATATTTAATAATATTAGTTATCTCGACGACATATTACGCGAAATAGCGGACGATTATAAAGATAATATCGTGAAGAAAAGTTGGACAAAACTTGAGCAATATTCACGTCGATTCTGTAATTATGACTACGCATTGTATGCTGGCACAACATCAACGTTTTATTTGCAGTTTGCTGTGATGTATGCGCAAACGCCGATTCAAGACAGAATAATGTTGCTAAATGGAGTTTATCCATTCGATTACAAAAGTTCCCCGATATTTGAAATCATATTTTTTATTCACGTTATTCAAGGATTATTTATGTCCGCTATTCAAGCGCTAAGCGAATCCTTGTTAATCGCGGTGGTAAAAATATATTTACATATATTAACTCAAAGTAGATGAATCTTACTAACTATCTTTTATCCTGCACTGAACATAATTTTGCTATATTTATTTATTAGAAAATTGAGTTGTTTTTAAATCATTTATTTATTTGATATTAAAAATATTTCACATTAAACGTTATTTATTGTATTAAAATAATATTAAAACTAAATATTTGTATAGAACTCTAAAAGAAATTGTTTCTTGAAGTTAAATATTTTTTTTTATTTTACGAATTTGTTCTGTGTACTATTAATACAGCTGCGATGTTTATAGGTTTCACACATAAGCGGACATTTAGATTTAATGGATGAGCATATAAAGACTGTTTCCAAAGATTGTAAGAATGGACATTTAATTACACTGGAATACGTAATTAAGAGTCACTTAAAAGTTTTAAATTTGGTCGAAAAACTTGAATTTCTTTACACTTACATATCCTTTGTTCAGCTAGTTTTGAGTATCTTCGTTATATGCTCTACTGGATTCATTGTAGTTTCTGCAAATTCTGAAATAGTGCTCATTGCCAAATTTTTTATGTTTGATTTTGCTATATTGTGGCAATGTTTTGCTTTCTGTTTTACTGGTCAACATCTTATTAACAAGGTATGTTGAACAATTTCTATACATAAAGAATTAACTGTATTAAATAAAATGTATTAATTAAAAAATGGTTTTTTTGAATGAAGAAATTAGAAATAACTATTTGCTGAAAACACTATATAATTTTTTCAGTATCAAAATGTGCATTTACTTAAGTGTAATATGTAACAATTTCATTTATACATTTTATAATCTAAAATGTTCTTTTTTAGGCACGACTGTCATACGGAAGTGCCTTATTTAATTCTATAAATTTTTATTGATCGTAAGTGAATTTCAAATAAACAATGAGTTAGTACATTTAAATAAATAGAATGATTGTATTCAAGTAATTCTATATTCCTAGGACTATCATAAGAGATAAATTTTGGGAATCAAAGAATTTTTATTTTATTCTAACAATTATTTGCTTCAGTGTATAAGAATTTTAACCTAAAAACGCTATTTATTCAATTTTCAGAGTGAAATGATTCCTCAAAATGTTTATAATATTCCTTGGCATAAAGTGCATCCAAGCGAAATAAAGGCTATACTATTTATCATAAAAAAATCACAAACTCCGTTGTCGCTTAGCGCAGGGAAATTCATGTCCTTGTCTGCTCAAACTTTTACATTCGTAAGTGTATTCAAAGATTTTTTAGACTACAATTGGTTTATGCAACTAAAATTTTATGAGTTGTAGATACTAAAAACATCCTTTTCGTATTTATCCGTTTTGAGGGCTAGTTATGCATAACTAAGTATAATACAAAAAGGATTAAATTTCACAATAAAAATATCAGAATTAATTTAAACAATGTATCTAAAGATAACAATGTATCTAATGTACTGTTACGGATTCGTCATAGAGATGCTGCAACGTTAAACAGAAACGCTAATCAGGTAAATACTGATGTGAGGTGACAATTTTAACAGTATTGGTTTTCTAATACACCTTAATATAAAAAGATAGAATTACTAGGAGGAAATAATTGAATGTCGTGCTGTTCTGTATTACATCAATGATTTCTGAATTCCCAAATCAACGGCATTTATTTATATACGCAGAATGTGTACTGGAGCAATAGAATAAAGCGTAATTGATTCCACAGAATCTATCATATAATTGCGAAATCAATCTACTTTTCAATATTGAGCGAGAGTAAAAAATTAATAATTTTACTTTACTGAGAATATTTGTAGCGCCGATTGTCGTCCAGTCAACAGAGCAGTATTCTGATGTATCGAGGTTGGAGCACTGGAAGCGCGCAAACAGCTCCTCGTGGCAAGACCGAATTTCGGCTTTGTGGTTCCCTCTAATCCCACAAAGCTGGTGGTTTAGAGCTTTGTTGTATTTTACTTCTTTGTTACAATATATGAAATAAGACTACTGTTAGTGTACTTATTTTCTAACCTTATATAATTATTATTATGTATAAGATTGGACGTAGTGATTGTTAATTATTATAATTAAATACCTCTGAACTCCCCATAGTGGTGACCCCAACTAGTGAGAGCTCTTGTCAAGACACGTGCTAGCAGAACAATAGGCAGCGTACTCAGTACAATAGTCAGTGCTTGCAGAACAATTAATAGTGCGTTTAGGACAATAGACAGTGTTTGTTGTGTTTTAACGCGATAGACAGTGGATTAGGAGCAATGGTCAGTGGTAATATTTTAATCATTTCAGTCAATTTTTTTTTAACAGTGTCAGTGACTTTTTGGACAAAGAACGTGAGAAATGTCAGTAGACTGGTGCACCTCCGACAGTTTCGGTAAACGTCAACGCAAGTGTCTTTGTCTGCAGCATCGTCCTTGCCTGCCCTTATGGGGCACATGTCGTCAAATAGCGGTGCACCTTCGTGAAACATCTTCGCTAGTCGAGGTAGAAAGATAATTCGAACATCAGAAAGTTGTGGATGACGACGAAAAATTCAACCACCTGGCCCCTGCTCTTGATGCTAAAGATCTCACTAAGATTGCTAAAATATTAATAAGGTCTCCAGCACTCGCCAAGTATGATACTGTAAAAATACGGATTTTAGAACGTTTTTCTGAGACGTCGGAGCTACAGCTGGAGTAGGCACTTACTGAAGTAACACTGGGCGACAAGAAGCCGTGTCTGATCTACAGGCAAATGTAGTAGTTAGCGGACAACCAAGTTACGGATGACGTTCTCCGAATCAAGTAGTTGGCCCTTCTTCCGTCCAACGTCTAGGGTATTTTGATAATTATTGGAGCACTAATTATTCCAGAACTGTTTACAGCAGCTGATAAATTCATCGAAAATCCTATTCAGCTTCGAACCATGGCTACAGGATATTCTTCTAGCCCTCGAGAGGCTCTTGTAACCGTACAAAGAGACGAATTAAGATTAAGCTTATAATGACGTAATTAATTGATCTTTTCAGGGAAATTCTCTCAGCAGTGCTTGGGTGGTGGTCTTCGTCACATCAACAGCAGTAATGGCAGTGGTCAGAACTTCAGGCAGCGAGGTAGATCCAGCCGGTACTTCAGTGTCCAGCAATAGTAACTCGTCATTTACAACTCCGGGAAACCAATAAAGATGCCGTCAATCATGGCATCGCGTGATAGCACATCAGCAAACATCAACCACTGTGTAATGAAGTGACGTCTTTATATGTTCGACAGATCGTCAGGTATAACATTTTTAATCGATAAGGGGTGGATCGTATCTCTTCCTTCAATCGACTTCCTGTGTAGGAAATCTCCTCCAGGAAGCATTAAGCTCGCCGCAGTGAACCGGTCAAGTATAGAAATCTTTGCCGTAGAGTACTCAGTCTTGATTTGGCTATAAGAAGAAATTATTCATGGCCCTTTAATGTAACCATTGTCAAACAACCGATTATTGGAGCAGATATTGTTGCCTACTATGTCTTATTCATCGATGTCAGAAGAGGTCGACTCCAGGATATTATCGCCAACGCCCAAGTAGATGGGATTTTACATCGTTCATCTACATTAACCATTAATGTCGTGGCAGATACCACTAACCTCACTGATGACCCAGACACAGCCAGTTTAGCCCTGACACAGAGTGCATCATCATTGGTTAAGTCGTGAAAACTTGCAAGTAACGTTAAGTTAACTTTAAGTGTTGTTATCAATACACAGAAAATCTTCCTTATTTGTAGCCATTGTTATGCAATTGATGGAATAGGTAGTTTGTTTTTAGAAAGCCCATATTTACAGCATCTCTAACACATATTTAGGTTAAAGACATCATAAACATTATAACGATTATATCCAATATATTATATATACTTATATAGATACATCTATAGATATACATAATAAGATATGTATATATAAGGTTCCTTCTAAACATTATCCTTGCATATGCTTTACCATTAACCTCTGCTGCATAACTCATTACAATGTAGCTATTTTGTTTTCATCCTTTTCAAATTGGTTTCTTGCTTTTATCGTCTAATTGACAAGATCAAATGGCTCTTTCTTTCCTTCCAGATCTGTTCCGACTATTTGTATCCTTGGTGGATTTAGCGTTTGTGTTAATATTTTAACTGCATCTTCACACGATTCTTTTATAATGCTTTCTGTTTCTACAATATATTGTTTCTTGTGGGTTTCATTATTCATATCACGAGTTTATTAAACATTCATAAATGTTCGAAACTCTTATCACAAAAACTAGATCTACTATGGTATATTTTATTACAGAGTAAGCAGTAAGATTATTATTTTTTTTATTGCAACAACTAAAATTAATATCTTTCGGTTCAGCGACCTTGCCCGTCATATTGATTACTCTAGATTGATTGTAAACTCTTAATGCAATTCTTTTATAACATAATAACTTTACTTATATTCTTTGTACATGATTTAAAAATAGCCTAATCATACCAAATAATTGATAATAGATTTGTTATATCACGATATACTGAAAATATGTATGGTAATTATTATAAAATCAAAATTATTTTCACGCCTAATGTTGTTTTAATTTGTTCCTTAACTACAAATTATCATAACATAGGATCACACGAACATTGCTTATATATATATAGTTATGATGATCGGTTTTTTGTCATTAATCTAAGAGTTCCAGTGGTCTTTTCTCCGTAATCAATGAATCGTCTTACATTATTTTTAGAATCCTAATTAGATTCAACCTAAGTTCATCAATATTCATGAAATTCATTTATATATAATGCATTATATAAATAGATATACTGCACTGGAGACACTCTTAAATTGAAAGAAATATTTTTCATTATTAATAATCAAGCTTCGTCATTTTCATAGACATAGATCATAGATGCTACCTTTAAACGACTAAAATAATTATTCAAATGGATTCTAGTCTAGATTTCATACATTCGAGAATGATGATTACTTGAAGATAACATGCAGTTATTACAAACATATTTATGCAATGTTCAATTTACTAAGATGCGTTTCAAAAATGTTACACACGCGAATTACCTAGGATTTCAAACAGTAAAGCAATTAAACAAATACGCTGAGTACATCCGATTTACATCTGATGAAATTTTCAAAAAGATTCAGTGTTGTCAAACATGAAAATACTACAATGAAGATGATAAGAATGTGAATTGCATCGATCTATCCAAGTTATACATAAGAATATAAGTAAATAAACGCATCTAAACGTTCTGATTGTAAAATACTTTTGTATAATGATACAAGTTCTTGTGACTTTTTATTTCTCGCATAAAAAACGTTGTCTGGTCTAGTCGATACACCCTTGCAGATAATTTTTCGATTTCTCGGTACAAAGTTATTATATTTTATTGATTTATTTACGTTAAACAGAAAAGTTTTTCGGAAGATTCGCCTTTCGGAGCTTCGCGCTTTCATCAAAATATCAAAATATCAAGGCCTTCCTATATACGTATAGCTACGTGACGAAATATAATTCCTGCCTCACCGTTTTATAAAAGTGTTGTATCGAGGCATTTCATACCCTGCTAATAACACCAGATGAGTTTTACCTGGTGTTTGAACAAACGAATTGCTGAAGTGCAGACTTTTTGGAGCGCTCAGCAGCTTCTCCCGGCTGCTCAGCTGATGCGCGTACTTTAAGCACGCAAAAGGGCAATTTGACTATGCTGAAATGCCCGCAGAGACGGCGGCGGCGTTATTCGTGAGAGTCTCTAAGGATGAGGAATTCGTTGATTGAATAATCTAACGGTATTTATTCTGTAAAACCATTTATTTACTTTCATTTAATTAAAAGAAATTCGATTAGGTTTCAGAGAAGCTGAACGCGCACGCTAAAATCACAACGCGACGTTTGACGAGTAAGCTCTCGCGCGCGCACGACTTGCTATTCTGGTGCTGCAGCACCGTTGCGCTAGTGATCCACGCAAGGATTGGCTGTTGAAAAAAAAATATTGTTACAAAGTTCAAGGGCGTAGCCCTACTTACATTTAATAGACGAATTTCGGCCTCGCGCAGCAGTCTCTCTTGCACATACACACCACAGCACTTGACGTTCGTGCAACTCACAGTCGTCCTTCCTTCCTCTCTAACACGTTGTGGACCTGGGGGAGGTGGACTGCCCTCGTAGCTGGTGCTGGTAGTGAACTGGCTGATGCGGTGTCTCTCACTTTTTCTCGCTCGTCGCTCACCCTCGTGCACTCACCATCTATCCAACGCGATCGCCGGAAGCAATCTGGTCCGCGCGCGCGCTTTTCTCTATTTTGCGAACCCCGAGTTTTCACTCATTAGGCACAGCTGCGCACAGGCCCTTAAAGGTAGGCTTAAAACTCGTGCGCCTCGTTATTGTGTTTTTCATTTAAATTGTTTTAAATTATCTGTTATCGCTCTTCCGAGTAATACTGCTATACTTTTGGGTGACGTATTTGTCAATTCGCTCGTTGCTTAGAGCTTTTTTACGACATAGCCTTTCATTACAATTACTATAATGACTCGAAAAAGGTAGTTTATAGCAACGTAGTCACATTTAAAATGCTCGAACTTTATTTGCCTTTGTTTGAAAAAATGGTAAATGTGAAATTTACGTACATGTAATAGGTTCGTATTGTTTAATGTTTTAAAATTCCTAAGAAAGGAAATATTAATACTTTTTGTTGAGTTTATCTGTATATTGTGTACTCTATAAGTATGTGTAATAATAACAAAAGATAATCTTTATGTTGTGTTCACTATTGTTTGTACAGCGACGAATATATGAAAATATATTTCTGTGGTCAGTCGAATTTATGCCGTCGTGTATTCCAGACATCGTCGATGTGCTCTCACAATTATATCAAATACAATTATATATATATTAACACTAACTGATTGCTAACTTCTTAATTAGCCGATCCCAACACTTTTAAATTGAGAGCATTCAAAACGATACTAAATAGACGCCGACCTAAACATATTTCTTATTCATTTTCTATTTTTCAAAAACGAATATAGCTTTGTACCGATAAGTTCATATAATATTGTCAATACAAGCACGAGCGTTTGCAGTTTCGTATAATTATGATAATAATATCCGAGTAAGTTAACTAACAAAAGCATCTTTTAATTATTTTGTTTAATAACTTACATTATATTATTTATTTTTAATAATTAATGTTTTTGTAAATATACACACACAGGAATCTATTAAATAAACTTTATTATAATGAAATGCTTATACACATGTGAGTCCGCATGCTATGATGCCTCACAGATATCTGAACGGTCCCGTTGACGGTTGGCCCGTTGACCATGAACAGTTGCCTAGATGGCGCTGCCTTTGTTATAGGAAGCTATAGGAAGTGCGAGATTTCAAACTGATATCTTAACACTCCCACTAATTGAGCACTTTCTATTCTTTCTTTCTTTAAATCAATAATAGAGAAACAGAATAATTATCGGACGTACAACTTATATTGATGAATATTATAGAATATGATAGGTAATTGCTGGTAATTATAAGTTATACGTTTACAATAAAAAAACTTACATTTTTCTTATACCTAGTTCGGTTCGCAATATTTCAAATTGATAACAAGGTAGCGCTTTCGTTAAAATATCCGCAATTTGTTCTTTACTCGGTACATACTTTGTATCAATCTCACCGTTTACATATTTTTCACGAATATAATGATATTTAATATCTATATGCTTTGTTCTTTTGTGATATTCCGCGTTGCGTACCAATTTGATTGCGCTCTGATTATCCATACAAATAGTGATTGGTCCTATGATAGGTTCACTTATATCATGTAATAATTGACGTATCCATGCTGCTTCTTTTGCTGCAGACGATGCGGCAATATACTCAGCCTCTGTTGTTGATAAGGAGACTGTTGTCTGGCGTTGACTAGTCCATGTAACTGCTCCATTGCTCAACTTGAATACATAACCACCAGTAGATTTTCTTGTATCTATGTCATTCGCAAAATCTGAGTCAGAGAATCCATGTATTGTTTCTGATTCTTGAGTTCTTGTATACAGTATTCCATAGTCTTCAGTGTCCTTGAGATATCGAATGATTCTCTTGACAGCTGACCAGTGTGAATCATCATACTTATCTAAGAAACGACTTACAACTCCCACTGCAAATGCAATGTCTGGCCTAGTGACTATAGCAGCAAAAATTAAACTACCGACAGCCTCTCTATATTTTACATTTGGCTTGATGTCACCTTCTTTTCTTGAGCATAGTTTCACATTAGTATCGGCTGGTGTTTTAACTCCATTGGCATCTGCCATATTAAATTTCATAATCATTTTATTAATGTAATTTTTCTGGTGAATAAATATAGTTCCTTGTTTTTCATCATACAAAATTTCCATGCCAACGAAACATCTCACTTTATCACATGTCATGATTTCAAAGTTCTCCTTTAATTGGGAAATCACCAATCGAATTTCGGCTTCACAGTCGCCTATGAGCAGACCATCATCTACGTATAATGCAAGAAATATTGTTGAATTGTTGACATACTTTTGATAAACGCATTTGTCTACATTACTTTGAGTAAAACCTATAGATTTTAGAAATTGATCGAATCGTTCGTTCCATTGACGAGATGCTTGTTTCAAGCCATATAACGCCTTTTTTAATTTGCATACCATACCGGGTTCTATTTCTACTCCTTCCGGAGGAAGCATATACACTTCTTCTCGCAAATATCCATTAAGGAACGCAGTTTTAACATCAAATTGCTTTATCTTGAATTTTCTTTGTACTGCTATTGCAAGTAAAATTCTTACAGAATCATATCGTACAGTTGGGGAAAAGGTATCAGTATTAGTCTATACCTTCTTCTTGAGTATATCCCTTTGCACATAATCTCGCTTTAAATCGCGGAGAATTTCCAGTTACATTAGGTTTCAGACTAAAAACCCACCTGGAACCTATTGCGTTTTTGTCTTTTGGTAGAGGTGAAATCTTCCATGTATCATTTTTAATGAGTGCATTGATTTCATCCGATATTGCAGCCTTCCATTTATTTTGGTCATCACATTGCACTGCTTGTTTGTATGTTTCAGGTATATACACTTCAGTCAAATTTGCGGCTTGATAAGGTTTTACTAATTTTCTTGTTTCTCTTGGTCGTAAAAAATAACCTTTATCATTTTTATCGCTACTTAAATCATCGTTACAATCATTATTTTGAGTACCCGTAACATTTTTATTAACTTGTTTTTTACAGATTTCATCGCCGTCTTCATGCAATATCTCATTTAAGTTATTTTCATCTGTTTCAACAAATATTTTGGCAATATTTTTGCGTTGTTGCAAAATTGTACTATCTTCATTGAATGAGACATTACGTGAAACGTTGATTTTTCGTGTTATAGGATCGAATAAACGATAATTAGTCGAGTTTCCTTCGTATCCAACAAAAATAAGTTTTTTACTTTTACTCGCTAGTTTATTTCGCAGCTCTTTAGGAATATGCATAAACGCATCACAACCGAATGTTTTAATATGACCTAGTTCGGGACGTTTTCCCGACCACATTTCATACGGAGTCGAATTCGGAGCTTGTGTTGTCGACGTACGATTTAAAATGTAAACAGCTGTGTTTACAGCCTCAGCCCACAAATACATTGGTATGTCTTTAGCATATAACATAGACCGAGCGCTTTCTACAATCGTTCGCATGTCGCGCTCCGCTCTTGCGTTCTGCTCAGGAGTATAGGGGGCAGTTGTTTGTAACTCGATACCTTTCTCAGAAAGATAGCTTTTAAATTTCTCATTGCAGTATTCTCTTCCATTATCAACATGTAAAATTTTTACCACATTACCGAATTTGTTATTAGATAAATTACAAAATTGTTTGAAGCAATCTAACGCATTATCTTTATGCTTTATGTCAGCTTATGTTGTTTCCCATACATACACGCTTCGCAAAAGAAATTGTCAATATTAGTTAACTCTATACCACGAATCAGATTTTTCGAAATCATATCTCTAATATATTTAATGTTTACATGCCCTAAGCGTTCATGCCATTTCTGCAAGCTATCCCTTACAGCAACATTCGCCTCTTGCGACAAAACAGTTTTGAACTTCATATGATATAAATTACTGTCTACGCGTTCTGCTCTTGCTATTTCTATATTATTTTCGTATAAACTGGCAATTTTACCTTCTTTAACTATTTTCATACCTTTCTTTGTAACTATTCCTTCTGAGAACAGATTTTTATCTAGATTTGGTACATATAGAACGTCAGTGATTACTGAGTCATACATTTTGTTATTTAATAGTTTTTTAATTTTAACATTGCCTTTTCCTTTTACAGGTAATTTTTGACCATTTCCTAAAATAACCGACGTACCATCGTCTATTTTTTGAAGATCGATTAGAAAATCCTGACGATAAGTCATGTGCGACGTAGCACCACTATCAAGTATCCAAACTTCATTATCTAAATTTACAATCAAATCAGAATTTCCTGATACACTAAAAGCAGAATAATAGCCTTGATGAGAGTTCTGTTGCTCTTTATCGTTTTTAGCTTGTCCACGCTGATTTCTACGACATTCTTTAGCAAAATGACCCTTCCCCTTACATTTGAAGCATGTGACTTTCGATTTGTCGAACTTAGTTCGTGGTTTGTTTTCTTCACGATTCCAAGTCTTATTTACATTTGACGATGCTACCAGGGCTTTCTCAGAATTTTCTACCGCGCTAAGGCTTATGTCTTCGTCAATCAACCGCGACGTTAGATTTTTGATCGTTTGTTTTGACTCGTCTAATGATAACCACGCTTGACGAATGCTTCGAAATTTCGCGGGTAAACTTCCTAGAATCTTTGTCATAATTGCCGTGTCGCTAATTGTTTCTCCCGAATCTTTTATTTGTTGTGCAAGATTTTCGACTTTTGCAATATGTTGCGCTATGGAATCGTTTACTTCCATTTTATATTGTGAAAATCTTTCGTGCGCTAACATTTTATTAAGTTCCGTTTTTTGAGCATAAATCGCATTGAACTTATCTATAATTTCCTTCGAAGAAGTGCAGTTCTCGATGAGCGTAATTTGAGACAAATCCATCGCCGTTGTCAAAAGGAACATGGCTGACGCGTCATTCTTCTCCCACTTCTTGAATTCCGTTTTCTCTGCCTCTGTCGATGCATCGGTTATTGCTGCTGGTTTTGCTTCAGCGCCATTTACAATTCCATGTAAACCCTTTGCTCTAAGTGCACAGATCAGTTGAAACTTCCATTGATGGTAATTGTTTCCATCAAACTTATTTATAGATGCTGTGTCAATCTTGCTTTCCGCCATCTTGTAGAAGCAATGTATCTCGCGACGCAAAGAATTAATTTTGCTCGTCGCCAAGTTATGTCAGAGATTTTATTGAATATCTCACTACGCCTCAGAAACTTCCTGGGCCCATAACCTTTTAATAATTAATGTTTTTGTAAATATACACACACAGGAATCTATTAAATAAACTTTATTATAATGAAATGCTTATACACATGTGAGTCCGCATGCTATGATGCCTCACAGATATCTGAACGGTCCCGTTGACGGTTGGCCCGTTGACCATGAACAGTTGCCTAGATGGCGCTGCCTTTGTTATAGGAAGCTATAGGAAGTGCGAGATTTCAAACTGATATCTTAACATTTATATATAATTTTTATATAATCAGCAGCAATGAATTACAGTTTATTCTTACAGTTAACTCTGCTCACATGCTCTGACTGCGCGAAATCGCAAACAATAATAGTAGTCGGAGACGTCTAAATGTGCATACTTTAGCGATACAGCTTCTGCAGAAATCTTGACATGATAACCTGAGACAATAGATTGTTAAAGACCTTCTTTTATTGATATTGAAAATTTTGCCAGATCTAGTGATTAAGATATTGAATAGTCGAAAGGAGGGTTTATCTTGCTTTTTTGAAAAATACTTATCACTTCATGTAAATGAATTGCGATTGCGTTTGAAGGATCTGAAAAATTGCATATAATAATATTGTACTCTTTAAAATTTTCTCAATCGAAATTCATTTAATGTTATTCATTGAATTAGCAGAATCAGATTCTTCAAGATTAAATACTCTACCTTCAATGCCATCCTAATCTTGTAGTAATCTCTGATAAAGAAACAGTGATAATATTAAATTAATCAACAATTCTAGAATGATATAGCTTCCATAGAGGAAGTAACTTTTCAGGTAAAGTTTGAACTTCGGGATTTGTAAGAAAATAATTAAAAAATATTTTAATTTTAACCATTAATACGAATAGTAAAGAAAATAAAAAAGTGGTATATTAGAACTAGTGCTCACTTGCTGCAACTCGTGAGTTAATAAAGAATAATTTCTATTTATAAAATATAATTTCTCTGGAAAATAATTGAGATGTTAACAGATTTGTTCGACACTGCGTATAGCAAGACGTATAATGACGTCTTTGGATCATTATAATGTTGTTATAGGATTTTGCATAACGTAGTTAGCCAATTTTCACTATATTATGCTTAAAATGATCTTTAAAGTTGCTACTTTAGAATCATAGACTCTGTATTTTCTAAAGTGCGAAATGTGCGAAAGGCTTTTTAGCTTAGTTGAGAGACCTAGCATCTAGGTCATTTTCTATTTTCTATAGTTTTTATCTTCTAGCTTAAACTAATTCGTGGTCCATGGCAACTTTTAAACACAAACTGCTCTACTTTACCCACGTGGAAGCGGCATAATGTGCAATGACTTACTACGGATTCATTAAGAATGTACATTTACGCACATTTCGCTAAAACTAATAATATAATACCGTCTCGACTAGCTTAATGCTAAAAAATGTAAAAAATTACGAACAATGAATTAATCTCACTGATGAATAGTGAGAGGGCGTGTCATTGAAATGGACTTCACTTTATTTTGTTTTCTACACTTATTAGTATTGAATGAATAATATAGAAAAATATTTGCAGTATGTATAGCGAACATTCGTCTTCAAAGTTTTGCTCAAACTAGACGAACTTCACGTATATCTAGACATATGTCACGTATATCTCTACATATGCGTAAAATGATAGTTCTGTGAAAATGATAGTATGTCTCGGCATTGTCTCGACAATGGTATTATATCAGCATGCGGTTTTAAACCGATGATAATGCTTCGCTAGCTCGATGTATGAATTTTACATTAGATTCGCAAGCCTGCAAATACTATGTTTCTATTTCGAATCTTGTTGGGCGTAAGATTCATGGATATTAGCCTGGAAACGTCAAGAAAATACTCGCATTGTGCTTGTTGCAAGTGAAACACGCATCTCAGTATATTACGTTTACAGTTTGGAAGAAGAAATTTGTGTTTGAAAATGTTTTTTCGACAACTAGAATAATGATACTAATATTTAATAAACCTCTAGAGTGTGGATTAAGACTCACGGGGTTTTGGCCGTTTAATATTAATATTATCGGTACAATGGTGATGGGTTCGGCACTAATTACAACAATTCCATTTCAATGCTGGCACGCATATTGTTTCACCGATAATTTTAATGCTTTCATCGACGATCTCAGTAGTATTGTTACCGAAGTATTAATAGTCATCAAAATGACGATACTCTACAAACATAGGAAGTATAAAAACCAATTATTCATTTGATTCACCTTATATTTTACTAGAATCTTAATAATAAAAGACGATATTATAAGAAGTATGAGGGAGATTCGAGAAGTCTTGCAGAGTGGTTTCTTGATATAATACATTGTGCTTTTGCAGCAATCCTATATTTTAAACAAATTCATAATAGGAAAAAGTAAGGAAAAAAGGAGCTCCGCGTATGGAAGATGGAAATAAAAGAAACATTTTATTTTTTGATTGAAATAGAATTACTTTGCTAAACTTTACATATTGATATAAATATTTGTTGAAATATCTTAATATTAATTCTAAAAATAGTTACCGCGTCAAGTAAATATTTCTTTTAAAAGCAAAAGATTGTTTTTAATGCAAGTAAATATTTTGTTCTTTGAAAAAAAATCTTGATTATACCAACAAAAAGAACTATACATATTATTATAGCAAACTTGATTTCAGTACCGAAGAAACTGTTTCTGCAATGAAGTTTCAGTTCTTTCGATTCGTTAATATGTTAAGCGACTATTTTAATTGCTGTTATAGTGAAATACTAAAGCTCTTGAGAGAAATCGGCGACGAGTGGAGCAGAAAAATCATACCAATAGAATGGAAAAGCATTGCCGAGTATTGTCGCATTATATGTAAAATCGACTTAATTGTGTACTCTGTTGCTGCGTGCTTCTATTATCCAAATATGTTAATGGCGTATTTCGCCGACTCCGATATCAGTGCGAGAGTTTTGATATTTCCAGCGTATTTTCCATTTGAATACCGTCGTTCTCCTATCTATGAAATGCTAAATGTTCTACAAATTATCCAAGGACTATTTCTCATTTCTGGCGATTACATAACGAAAGCCCTCTTTGTTACAATGGTGAGTAACGATAATCGAACAACAAATGTTTCATAATATACTCAATCAAATTTTATCGAATTAATTGTTTAACAGGTTCTGCACGTCTGTTCTCAGATATGTGTATTGAAAAATTGCATAAATCATTATTCACAACATTGTAATGATCACGTCCGTAGCTATGAATGCGAACGTGTGAGAAAATTAAAGCTTATTATAAGACAGCATCAAAAAATATTAAATTTAGTCCAAAGAATCGATCATATTTATTCTTTCATTTTGCTTTTTCAAGTAATAACTAGCAGCATGATTATTTGTTTTTCGGGTTTCGTCATTATCACTGTACGTTACCATATTAAATACGAGAATAAGTACACTGAAAAAAAAGTTTGCTAAATTTCAGATAATTTACTTATTAAAAAACAACTCTGTAAAAAATATTAATTTGAAATATATATAACCACTGAATAATGAATTTGTGTTGTTTAAAATAACGAAACGTATACATTGTTTTCATTCAATGCAATGATTAGATTGAAATAAATATTTTGTTAGGGCTGCGATAAAAATATCGTTTTGTCGAGTGAAACAATTTTTTTTTCAGTGTTATAATAAATTAGTGTCCCTGGTAGAATATTCAGCATAGATTATGGTCGTTGCTTATAATTCCGATCGTATCCTTAAGCACAAATAAGAGTAGAGATCGGAGCATTATTATGAGAATTATATTATGCTGAAAAATGAAGTATATAATGTATATTTAAAGAGATTCAATTGATACGAAATTTGTTTAGATCGGGTAAGCATATGAAAGCTATACAGTAAGCTATACAGCTTATACGTGTCATTATGTATTTATCTATTTATGCTTACGAAAAGTTTCAAACAAAAACAGTTTTCATATGATGAAAAGACCAAATTCTTCCAATTCTTTTAAAATGTTCATTATTCTCTTTCTAGATAGCAGGATTTATAAGTATATTTATAGAGCATAAAATGATCTACAAGCTTCAAATTCAGCAAATTCTTTTTATGCTCAAATTTTATGCTCAATAATTCTACCAGGGATTATAAACC
This sequence comes from Apocrypta bakeri, assembly GCA_018906985.1. Taxonomy (NCBI): domain Eukaryota; kingdom Metazoa; phylum Arthropoda; class Insecta; order Hymenoptera; family Pteromalidae; genus Apocrypta; species Apocrypta bakeri. The sequence continues at coordinate 996,264 of JACCIA010000008.1, read as the reverse complement.
TGAAACTATCCTATGCAATAATGTTATAACAATTTAGGCACTTGAATCTGCTAATTTAATGCTGTTATTCAAATTTATATCTTTTATTATTGCAATGTTAGTACAAGGTTCTTACTTCTGTTTTGCTGCACAATACCTTCTGAATAAGGTAAGAATAGAAAAAAGTCATAAACCTATTTTTTGTGAATCATATTTTATTCGGCCATTTGTCTACATAGGGAGAATCGATAGTTATAATGATAAATGAATCTTACTGGTATAAAGCTCCAGGCAAAGACTTTAAATTGTTAATAATATTATTGACTAATGCTCAAAAACCGATGGGCATTAGTGGTGCAAGTTTATTTAAACTGTCGAATGCAACTTTTACTATGGTAAAATCTATAATATTACATCATTGCAAACGAATTGAGATTTAGAAATTAAATTTTCGCATTTTTTTCTAGATGATCAAAACTTCGGCTTCGTATTTATCCGTTCTTCGTGCTATCAACGCTAAATAATGTTAATGACAAGATTTGTCTAAATCTGTATCCATAATTGGATTGCGTATTTGGTATAATTGAGATTAAAAGTAACGTAACCTACTCAGTAGTTTAGTTGTATTTTATTCCTAAAGATTTGTATACTATTGTAAACATGTATATATTTAGTAATACTAATATACTTTAGGTATTAGAAAGCTGTTTTAGGACTGATTTAAAATGCTGTCAAGTTTTCTAATATAGTAGTTCAATTCAGTCGAAAATTAGATATATATATATATATATATATATATATATATATAAAGAATATGCGATTCTTCAATTTTTTAAACCGATTTCACTTTTAAATTTATGCTATTACTTTCAACCTATACAGTTTAAGTATCAGTTTAAGCCAAATACTAATGTCACCGGTGTCATACTAATGGCTACTCCTTGGTGTGCTACTTGGTGTGCACTTAAAGAATGTTTATATATTATTAAAATTTATAATATACTATTCCATTCAACGAGACAATAATTGTGAGAATCATTTATTTATTAATCTATTAATACAAATACACTAAATTATTTAATACTATCTGTAAAATGGGTGGTAGGCGCAAATAAATTTTTCTTCTACTTTCTTATTATTTTCAGTAAATACATCCATCATATATGTGCCACAAAAGCACTAACCCCAGGATGAAACAAAATAATCTATCGAATAAAAAATATTTTATTCATCTATGTTTCTTCTACACGAAGACATCAATATTAATAATAGTAAAAGTAATATTTTAATTTTTAATATTGAATACATTATTAAAATCTAAATATTATATCAACTAAAATACACAGCATACATAGGATATATATACTTTTTTACATACTCTTACAAATCTGTTTACATGTACATTTAAATAATTCAATGAGATTCAAAGAAGAATATTTGCAAGTTGTTAATCCCAAATGGGGATTAGATGTTTTTGTTTATCTCAGTAACATTTCATTTATTGAAAATTAAAACTGCAATCAATGTCACTACTTATTATTCTAATAAACATTTTATATTTATTGTACTTGATAAAAATTACAAATAATAAACTAAACATATTAGAATAAATAAATTATTAAAAATATAAACGTTTACGTGACAAGTTTATACCTTGTAAAGGGCTTTTAAAGAAGATTTACTAATTACATTAGAAAAATATCTTAACTTTGTATTTGGGACAGACAGGATATAACTGTCTGTATAAGAGTATAAAAATTTAGTAACAAATAAAAGCCCGTCGAACAAATGTTATACAAAGATAGATTTTTCTCTGATGCATACGTAAAAAACTATATTTATTATTAATCATATAATAGCATATAATGAAACTAATGGTAGATTATGCAATTGTAAGTGCAATTACATGTATATGATCTTATTTAATGGCAATGAAAAATAGAAATCGCCTTGGAAACGTTGTGCAAACAGAAATATTGTTTTCGATTGGTTACAATAAAGAAGAAAGGTGAGGCTTTGCAAATGAATACATTGTATCTTATCATTCCATAATAGATTTGAAACCTGTGAAGAGCAACGTAGGGGTACTAGCTTCTGCAATGAATATACCTCTTATCGGTACTCCATTAGAGTACTCTCTAAAATTTTCAGGTTTGTGGCCTGGTCATTCTAACGTATTTGGTCCCATTTTAATGTGCTCGACTCTGGTAACTCACTTACCTTTTCAAATATGGGATACTGTAAATACGTCCAACGATTATATGATGTTAATGGATAAGTTGAGCCTGATCGTATCAGAACTTAATTTATATATCAAATTTATAATATTATTGTTACACAAGAGGTTTGAATATTTCATATATTATGTACTATTTTTATTTAAAATTTGAAACATCACGTAAGATATTTAATAATATTAGTTATCTCGACGACATATTACGCGAAATAGCGGACGATTATAAAGATAATATCGTGAAGAAAAGTTGGACAAAACTTGAGCAATATTCACGTCGATTCTGTAATTATGACTACGCATTGTATGCTGGCACAACATCAACGTTTTATTTGCAGTTTGCTGTGATGTATGCGCAAACGCCGATTCAAGACAGAATAATGTTGCTAAATGGAGTTTATCCATTCGATTACAAAAGTTCCCCGATATTTGAAATCATATTTTTTATTCACGTTATTCAAGGATTATTTATGTCCGCTATTCAAGCACTAAATGAATCCTTGTTAATCGCATTGGTAAAAATAAGTTCACATATGTTAACTCAAAGTAGATGAATCTTACTAACTAACTTTTATCCTGCACTGAACATAATTTTGCTATATTTATTTATTAGGAAATTGAGTTGTTTTTAAATCATTTATTTATTTGATACTAAAAATATTTCACATTAAACGTTATTTATTGTTTTACGTAGACATAGCTTTTAGTAATTATCTTTTATACTGCACCAGACCAAATTTTACCATATTTATTTATTACTGTTTTAATGGTATTAAAACTATATTTACGCACAATTACATTTAATAAGAATAAAAATGAAAATATTTGTATAGTACTATAAAAGAATTCGTTTCTTGAAGTTAAATATATTCTTTTTATTTGACAAATTTTTTCAGTGCACTATTAATACAGCTTCGATGTTTATAGGTTTCACACATAAGCGGACATTTAGATTTAATGGATGAGCATATAAAGACTGTTTCCAAAGATTGTAAGAGTGGACATTTAATTACACTGGAATACATAATTAAGAGTCACTTAAAAGTTTTAAATTTGGTCGAAAAACTTGAATTTCTTTACACTTACATATCCTTTGTTCAGCTAGTTTTGAGTACCTTCGTTATATGCTGTACTGGATTTATTGTAGTTTCTGCGAATTCTGAAATAGTGCTCATTGCCAAATATTTTATGTTTGATTTTACTATATTGTGGCAATGTTTTGCTTTATGTTTCACTGGTCAACATCTTATTAACAAGGTCTGTTTGATTTATGCACTAAAACATTAACTATATTAAAGAAAACACATTTATTAAAAAATGGTTTTTTTTTTCAAAGAAGAAAATACAAATGAAAATTCGCTTGAAAACGGTAAAATGTTCAATTTAATTCTATAAATTGTTATTGATCGTAACTGAATTTCAAATACACAATGAGTTAGTACATTTAAATAAATAGAACGATTGTATTCAAGTAAATCTATATTCCTAGGACTATCGTAAAGAGATAAATTTTGGGAATCAAAGAATTTTTATTTTATTCTAACGATTATTTGTTTCAGTGTATAAGATTTTCAACATAAAAATGCTATTTATTCAATTTTCAGAGTGAAATGATTCCTCGGAATGTTTATAATATTCCTTGGCATAAAGTTCATCCAAGCGAAATAAAATCTATACTATTTATAATAAAAAAATCACAAACTCCGCTGTCGCTTAGCGCAGGGAAATTTATGGTCTTGTCTGCTCAAACTTTTACATTCGTAAGTATCTTTATAGATTCTTTGAAATATAATTAATTTGTGCTAAAAAAAAATAAAATCGTATGGGTTGTAGATAATAAAAACATCCTTTTCGTATTTGTCTGTTTTGAGGGCTAGTTATAATAACTAGCCAAATGAATTTAAAAAGAGTATTAAATTTCACAATAGAAGTATGAATTCTGTATGCATCAGTACTCATATAACAAAGTATCTAAAGTACACCGATACGGATTTTTCACAAGGATGCTGCAACTTTTAACGCAAACGGTAATCGGGTATTTTACTGACGTGGCAATTTTAACAGTATTGCTATTCTGTGTTACGTGAACGATTTCTGATTTCTGAAATCAACGCCTATGAAAAACAATACACATATTTATAAGCCGCATTTATTTATATACTCAAAAGATGTACTGGTAACTGGTAACTTGGAAGCATGAATTTAAAAAAAATATACGAGCAATGCAATAAATAGTAATTTATTATATATTGTGAATACTTAATGCAGCTGTTGAATTCAGAGTCATTTTACAGATATTACAATTAGCTGTTTTCGTATTACGTTTCATGAATAACTAATTGTTAATAATAATGAATAATCAATAAGATCAGATAGTTGAATTTCATTCTGTACGATTCTGCAGTAAGTTTGCCGTGGTTGCTGATCTACACTGAACTGGGAAAAGTGCTCTCATTCTCGTTCTCGTAGCTGTATCTAAAACTATTATTATTTCGAATTTTCACAATAGAAAAATAAGAATATGATCGATATTTTGTCAATTTGAACTCCATTGGTCAGAAATTGAGTAAATCGATTTAGTAATATTTTTGGACCCAATGAAACAGTGTAAATCCATAATAGTGATATTTCTGATAAGTCTGCACGAAAATTGTAATTTTGTTAGCGTAATTTTGTGGACTTTTTGTGGATTTTAATCCTTTCATATGAATATTATGCAAGTTATCATTATACACGGTAAAATTATTGCTTACAAAGTCTTTCAAATCTTACATACAACCATGGTAAACATTTGTAGCTATTACGGTATGTGGGGATCCAGTAGGTCACCATCTGTACCCAGCGCGCAAGCACGAGTTTGTCCCGTGGTATATTCTAGTCGCCTGTCTCGAGCGCCACGGGGCAATACGCCTTGGTCGAGGTGTGAGATAATAGACTTTAAGATTACTTATTGAATCTGTTATAAAGGTCAGATTCAGAAGTGACTTAACTGTTAAAGATGTTAGTCGTCTCTCGACTATTGGCCTTATTTGGACCAAGTTAATAAAGCTCTTGTTAACAACCAAGTCTACCTGTATCGCCTCTCCCCGTATCTTCTTCAGAGACTTAATAAAGTTGTGGGAGGTTAACCCGAGCAATCGAGCTTATAATTTCTAACAGTATGCCAACATTGAGGGGACAAGATACCGTTTGAATGCAAATTACCAAATTACCAAACTAAAAATTTTAAATATTTATAACAATGCAGTTATAATCTACAGTTATCTCGATAAGATAAGAAAGTTTTAGCCTCGATTTGAAAGGTCTAGCTCTTGTTCAAGTCCCTTCGATAGGATTCAAAGCCAACCGACGGATGGATTGAGCTCAAAATTAGTAGTTAAACTCTTTGTCGTAGTCCTTTCAATATGAATATAGGATTTACATTAATACTGAAAGGAGGCTATCAAAGAGCATTACTACCATGTTTGTGCTCAATCTATCCATTGGTTGACTGTGAATCCTACGGTGAGTGAATTTTCAACTTTCTGTTGTAACTACTTTCTGTGTCTTGACCCCTTAATGATAAAACTTTCAACGCGCATACTCGTGTCAATTACGGTTTATGTGCTCAGTGCGACTAGAATTGACGGTAAATCGAGTATGGTGCACTGCCAAAGTCTGCCGTTATCGCCAAAGTGTAAATAAACAATTGTAAGTTTACTTTTTTATACAATCATTCAATTAGATCGAGTCATGTATAAGTCTGTTAATTATTGATAAAAAAGGCTAGACCAAAGTAATGAACAAAAATGATAACCTCTGACAAAGTGAGATCATGTTCTATTTAGAGATATTCATATACAAAATTATTATTTGCTAATAACTATTACTTTTTCTACATTCTTATTCTAAATAATTAAATATTTGTAAGTATTTTTTATAAATAATCGTATATGAATAATATATTGTTCTAAATAATAATGATTAATAGATTTTTTTTAGACTTTTTAAGAAAAATGTCCTTGAAACTTGTGCCGTGGCTTACCCATATAAGCTTATACTTAGCTTATTAAGGAAATAACGAGGAAAAAACAGAATTTTTGAACAGATTATTGCATTCAAGACTTGTGCAGCTTATAATTAGTAGAGAAAGGGAGACAAAACTCCGTTACGATCTGGTTCAGTGAGTTTATAATATATATTCTAAGCTTAGCACCTTTTTGAATCGGCGCGCGCAAAAGAAGATCTATAAAATAATATTTTATAGACTTTTTTATATTCATGGCATATTCAATATTTATTAGTAAATGTGTGTAGTTACATAATTCATCTGTTTAAGGGTGAAATTGAAAGTTCGTACTGTACACCTTCTGCTACGGATTCGGAAAGTCCAAAACAAATTCAAAAATTCTCGTGACAGAAAGTCTCGTGACTCAACATTTACATATGTATTATACAAGTAAGTACTAAAATCAATATTATATTATCCCGAAAGACGTTTTTAGGTGTATTTTTAATAATATGGAATTATGAAAATTCTCTCATTAATTTTAAATATATTTTTGGACTGCGTCCGGTTTGGAACCACTATAAAAAATCTAAAAGAATATTTAAAACTAAATGGTCAAACATTCCAACCTTTAATAGTTATTATCAGTGGTTTGTACAATCCCAAATCTTTCCATGTCATTCTAAACGACATAAAATATGATTTCACGTTCTATTTAGGAGCTTTAGATTCTGCGTTCAAATTATTTTTCTCTGTTAATTGTAAAAATATCCTGAAGGATCAAACACGATTTGGCTATTTCTGCAAAAGTCTATGTAGAATATAGGGGACCGTGTCAAAGCGCCCAATGAGTCAAAGCGCCCAATACCAAAAAATAGGTCTTTTCCCAGCGATTTTAGCCGATATAAAGTGCCGATAATACGGTGAAAAGTCAGACTCTGGATGTTCGCACTTTATATCGACCAAAATCGCTGGGAAAAGACCTATTTCTTGGTATTGGGCGCTTTGACTCATTGGGCGCTTTGACACCGTCCCGAATATAGAATTTTATATAGATATTACTGGAGATAAACTAATGACTTCAGTTAATATATTATTAGATCAAACAGAAAGAGCTTTAAAGAACGAAAATGTTGTCATGTAAGACATGTGCAGTTTGAAAGAAATGAAGAACCGATGCTTCATATTCAGTATTTACATCTATATTTCACAGACCTCTTAATAGGTTTAAGTTTTCTTTGTAAAACATTGCGATAGGGTTTATTCGATTATATCGTCGCCTTGGAGGAAAAATCCGCCAATTCAAAAGAAGATTTCAAGAACCAGTATCAATTAAAAGAAAGCCTTCGGAAACTAGGGGTTTCAATATATATATTATCATATTATATTATCGCACAGATGCATTATCGATAACAACATTGACAAATATGATTTTATAGGGAATGGAGGACGTCTATCATATTATTTTAAGTAGCAGGACATTTGTTACCAACGCTATGTATCGAGTGCTATAGAGTACGATGTATTCTGCTGTATACACAAAACTGCGAATGCTTTTTACATATTTAAAAGTTTTTTTTTTGAGAACCATGCATTTGCTAATTCAACGAATTACTTTCGATCTAAATACCATAAAAAGACTGAAAATGCTACAGTTATTAATGTAATGTGATCGTCCTTAAAATAACGTTATTTTTCATGAGATGTTCGATCTGAATTGAGTTATTTTGTTCAATGGAAGCTCTGAGTTTGCACCCAGCAGTGTTTACAGTTTATCGACATTCTGTATGCTCTGATATTTTGTATTATTGATTTTCAACAAATTGTTTACATATTCGTAAACCAAAATCTTATTTATGATCCTCTGTTATTAGAAGTACTTCTTTCTGCAGAATTCTCATATATAAATCGAATATCTCAAGCTTTGTTTCGTGTCTACCAAAATATGCAATACTAATAGTACATGTCTCTTTTGTAATTATGATTTGTTCTCTAATAGGCTATAATATATATGTATAGTCTATTGAATATGTACGTACATAAGATAATGCCGAAGACAGCAAAGTAAATTTATGGATCAAAATGGATATTCACTGTCAGATTAAAACTATAATATTAATATTATGTTGCAGTTCCGAACAGAGCTAGCAGCTACGCGTAGTGCTATAAGAAAGAGGATTTGTGACGTGTGTGATCAGTGACGCTCGATTCTTAGCACAAGCATTGATTTACATATTTCTATTGCATTTCTTCTTGAAATTATATTCATAAAAGCGCTTATATCACAGCCTATACCCAAGTCTCGCAGAAAACTACGAGACACGTCTACTGCAATCTTCTTAACTTCTTATATAGTAAGTACTGCATAGAATACATTCAATTAAATTATATACGTAAGTTCAGTACTTCTATAGGAAAATTTGGTTGCTACGCAAATGCGAACATAACATTGTAACGACTGAATATACGGTTACAAGTCTACGTATGCTAACACATTAACGATATTTCTTAAGTGAGAATACGTTGATATAAGACTAAACATCGAGCGTCAGTTGTATCACACAAGTTTTATATTATTCTACTTATTTGTTGATCATTTCTATATAATAAAAATATGTTTTTTAAGTCGAATTAACTATTTAATAAAAGCTCATCGACTATTGAAAAAAACCATTTTGTATAAATACATCACAAATGGATCAATAGCGCAGCTTTCAGAACAACTAATTTATCTCTCAGATATTTCAGAATAATCTTGAGATCAACTTTTAATTTCTATGGTTTAATATATTTATCATTGTTGTTGAAAATACGTTTGACACTGTTTGAGCAAATTTATTTGTTTTGCCCATCTCTGGCAGTATCTACTGGCGAAAACTTCTGCTTGATTACATATGTGCTTTCTTGTCAGTGGGCTGGTGAAACTAACAATCTTGAGAAAGCGTATTAAACCTGCTCTTTTCTTTAATGATATATTATTTTAATAACTGATATGATGATGATCTATTGTACATTTTTTTACAGAGGTGATGAGGTAATTTTGATAAATATAAAATTACGTTATTTAAACGCACGCAGCGCATAACCTCACTTATTCATATACATGCAAACATACATATATAGTAATAAAGCGCATGTTTTGCGCACGTTTTACAGTGTGCCTTTCCTTGTCTAAAATATAAATAGATCGACCAGTCATATGGGATCTTGCTGGCATATCCACGGCTAACGATAGAATCAGTCGCTACCAAATAATGTTGGTCAGCGCTCGAGGAACCGACCATAACAGTTGGCTTGACTTTGATTTGATCAAGTTCGATTCACTCCAAGTTGATGCTCGGAAACTATGAACTTGCACAACGACTCTTCAGAATACTCGTTTTTAATCTGTCAGTTAGACAGGACCAAAGGAAGATCGACTTTAGTATCATTCAAATAACGGAAGTCAGAAATAAGCTAAAGAACATTAACACGATCTTGGTATACAAGTGTGAATCAATGAAAATGAAGTGTATATTCGTAAATACGACTTCATTAATACACTTCATTAATACTGTATGCATTTCAAATATATTGTATACACCAAAACAAATTAAATAAATAACCAATATTATTTTATTATTTTTTTCTTATAAAGCATCATAAAGAATTGAGATGGCCATAATTTTAACTGAAAGACTTGTTTGGATTTTGATCGGAAGACGCAAGGAAGAGACAATACGGCAAGAGATAAATGAACAAATATAATAAATAAAAGAACACTATGGCAATTAAATTAAAAAAAAGTCACTATTAGTAATTTATTATTATATAAATGTCGACTGGTTTATAATCAGATAAATAGCACTTTTATTTTTTACTCAACTCGCTTGGAGATTTGAGTCTCGTTGATTAGTTCGTGAGCAGAACGAAGACAAAAAAGAAAGAGTCGGTTCTTCTTTGGTTCTTTAATTGAAAAACAAGGGAGGATGTGGGGGAAAGGATGAGAGTTTGTCTCTAGCGTGAACTTCCCACCCGCAAGGCTCTGTTTACCATGGGAGCGATTTGGCGTGCGATTTAAAAAATCCCAAACGGCTTCGACAGACTATTGGCTTATTAAGGTGGAATTTTTTATTCGAAAAGTCAGTCGGAAATATACTCAAGAATACGTACTTAAAATTTCAGAGCAATATTCGATTATTCCATGACGCACCCCAAATTTCAAAATTCGCACGTCCAGAAAAGAAAAGATGGAGAGTCCGCCCTATTCGAATTCTCCAACAAATAGAACTTGTGATATAACTGAAGGGTTGCATGCATGTGCTAACCATTAGCTTGGTGTTCTATGAGCTCGAAGATTTTCTGTTACGTCAGTTGAACTTGACGGACATAACGAAAGTTCGAAGTTATTTCTACTCATCGTAAGTAATAATACGTACGTAATTGCTTGAAAAATTTCTTTTAATTATTACTATTTTTCAGAATGCTGCTGGACGGTTGATCTCGAAAACGAAGCTTTTCATAATGGGATCGTGCGTGCGTAAGAATGAAAGCAATCACATCTTTGAGGGAAACTATAATATTTCTGCACGAAGCAGGCGAGCTGAAAATAGAAAACATGTGCTGAAAATAAACAACTGACATTTGTAGTATCAATTATTCTAATGTAAAAAATGTTTCTACTTATGTATCGTCTTGTAAAATGATGGATAAGTAATATTATTGCTTTTAGGTTCGTCTGTATTGAAGTGTAATTGATCGTTACAAACTACACAGGCTCTCTTGGGCCTTTAGATATTATACGGATGTGGCGACGTGCCCTCTTGGCTGCTCGTCCTCACCAGTGGCAGAATTTAGTTTGCGATGGGACACTCCGAATGCGGGATATGGCTTCTTGTGTCCTTGGCCGGAGGATATCCTCTTTTGGAGTTCGGAGACGATGTTCCTCTGTCTTGTGCTCCCTGTCGGCTAGTCGAGGCTGAGTTCTGACTCGTTCATCGGGCGTCGCTTGCCTGATAACTCTCTACTCTTCACCTTCGCACTCCCAATATATATATATATATATCGCTCGGCGTCCCGTGTCACGGGTGGGGATTTCATTTATATACAATATACTTCTGTTGTTATAACATAACACTCGTTACAGTCTATAGGTAACTTGTAGATGAACAATTAAGAATGTTGCTATATGCCTAAGCAAGCAGCTTCCTAACACGGGCACTGATACACTTATATAATTTATGATTTGAGAGAATTTATTAGATTTTTATAAGTATGTATGATTTGAGTATATCTGTATGTAAAGTGAGGTAAAATAGTGTAGGAAAAAAAAGTGCCGACTAGACTATTGGGATTGGATGTGTGCAGCTGATTTGGCTACTAGTTATATTATTACAATAGTCTAATGCGCTAGTCTCTTTAGCTTTGATGGTATAGAAAGGGGAGGTAGTCTGACAACTCTCTCTCTCTCTCTCTCTCTCTCTCTCTCTCTCTCTCTCTCTCTCTCTATTTTCCGACTTTTTCAATATATATTTGTACGGTACATGTATTTTTATGTTTTAAATACTTCTAAATTAACAATTTTAAATTTATATTCTTTATAAAGGGAAATGTAATACGTTTACTTTTAATGCATTAATTTGTGACTGAATTTATATGATGTCTTTAAGTTGACATAGTTGCATTTGAGTTTCATTCTTAACAATTCTTTAATGTTATAGTTTTAAAACGGATCACTAAAACTTTTTTTTATTATGATTAATGAAATTCTCCACTGTATGTAACTGTTCTTTAGTGGTATTGTCTAGAATTTTCTGGCAATACTTTGGCGTGTGCCTTCTTCTTTACAGATGAAGTTTATCCGTAGAAAAGTAAATCCAGCATGCTGGATCTACTTATATTGTATATATATATATATATATATATATATATATATATATATATGTATACACTCGTCAACAAAATTATCGAAACACCTACGTTTGCGACAAATTTCAGTCGGCATTAGGTTAATGTGATAATTTTATATATTAGCTTCTACAATATAGATATAAAAATATATACTTAAAGAATCAAACTGTTCAACTAATAAGTAGAACGGTTCGAATTTAACTTACCATTCATAAATCGTACTTAGCGACTTTTCATCAATAAAATTGCAATTTGTTTGTATGCACTCGAGTAAGCTCAATTCCAATAGGTCTATGCCAAGTACAAACGTGTGCTGATGATAATGATGAGAACTCGAAAGTCTGTAACTCTGATTGTATTGCATTCTTTGGAGATAAGTTATATATATCTATACCTATACCATATGTCGGTCGACCTCTACCATCAGGTCTTAGAAGTCAAATCCACTTTCTCAATCTAATTTTCAAATGTCACTCTGGATTCGAAGTAATATTCAGCTAGGTGACGAGTACATGGTTTTTGAATTAGCGATTTACATCATGAATAAATAGTTTATCAAACAAATGTTTGTTTTCAATTGAACAATGTGTTATGTATCATGTATTTGTTATGTTAGTTTTTTTAATTGTATTTTGTTAGATTCTAAAAATTAATGCGAGCTTTTAATGAATATATAATAAATACTTCTGGCGTTGGTATGTTTAAAAGAGCACTATTCTCCAGGTTTAAGGTAAAGTTGAAAGTTGTAGTATGTACTGAGGGGTGGCGTGGAAAATGATTTAAAGCTGTTTTTTGATCAAATGTTCACAGCAATGATCTAGCATTTACAAGGCTATCCTTGTACGTGCGCCAGGCTTCGCTCACACACGGCAACTAACTACAGCGATGAATTCGCCAACACTTTTTTCGAGGCCTAGTCAGGTGTAAACACCGCGAAATAAATACGAGGATATACATCAATGGTATGCACTTGCTATTTATACATTTTTCAAAAATATACTAAAAATTGTACATAAAATTGTATATAAATCATGAATTATTTTTCAGAAGACTACCTATACCTATTATATATATATACGTAATTGGGTTCAGTCTGGACTGAACTCTGAAAACAATACAAAACGATTTTCAAAGTTCAGTTCCTTGGTTAAGTAAAAAAGGAATGACAAGTGAAACATAAAAGTGTGAAATAATGAATATTTATTCATTATTATCAACGGCGAAATGAAGACACGACAAAGAGCATGAGAACTTCGAGCACATTAGCGTGAAAGGCGAGCAGCAGAGCAGACTGCATTTGTAAGAACTCTTGGAGCTATCATTGCTATTCATAAGTTATATTAATTGAATCAAGTATTAGTTTTGGATACCTTCAATGCTGTTGACTGATATCAGTCGATGATAACTCTGAAAATAGAATTTTTGATCAATTAATAGTAGCTTGATTTATACATTTATTACTTATTATTGTAATACATCCTATTAAAATATCAGAGTGTATATTTTAACTTTGTCTTTGAAATGATCAGCGAAAAACCATTTCCATCTGTATGCGATACAATAAATTCTAGCAGAAAAAATCTTTATGAAAACATCGTGATAAATTATACAACACAGTTGTAAAACATAATAACAAACTATTTATTATTTATAGTAAGAACATTGATTATTAAGATTATTAAGTATTTAATAATTTATAATAAACGTAATGATGAAACTTAGGATTGCAAGTACAATTTTGTCAAATTACAATGAAAAATAAAAGTTTCCTTAAAAAATCTCGAGTAAATAAAATTATTGTTTTGAGATTTTGTTTTTCATTGAACACTATAAATAAAAGAGCCGGAGATTTACAAATAGATGTATCCATTTTAATCGATAAATATTTTGTAATCGCATTAAATGTTCAATATTGTAAAGATTGAATGAATTTGTGTCAAAATAAACATTGAAAATCTGCGGTTTTAACTATCTTTACATTCGCAACTCTTGTTATCCGTATTTTTTTTCTAAATATATTGTCGAGGCCATTCGAACGTGTGAATAGCGTGTTAAGTTTGACTCTTACCCCTTTTTCTTCCTTCTCCTCCCTCATTTTTTTCAACTTTTTCAGAACTCCCTCTTTTTCCTCGCGGATCAACTAAGCGGAGAAGAAATTTAACGTTCATTAGTTGATTCTAATAGTTAATAAGTTAACTGTTAAAATTTAATAAAAAACATAGTACTTTTGCGTGCTTTTTTTCTAAAATTCACTGTAAATACAAAAGTGTTTTTATTTATTTTTTCCTTCTCCCTTATTTCAACTTAATTAAACTTAACAAAATCTAGAAAATAGTAAGACTTGTACCTTTTCTCGTGGGATATCCAATTCCCATGCGTTCAAATCCTCTAACATTTCTCTCTACTTTAAAAAAGGCGACATCAGTATTTTTCGCAACTGAATAAGGGGGGAAATTGTTAATATCATAGATCATGAGCTATTATATTGTGCTAACATATGCGCTTTAAAAAGTTACGTATATAAATATTCGCAATACTGTCATGATTATGTCGATAACTGTGGATACGAAGGTGTAAAGAAATTAAAGGTGATTATAAAATAGCATAAGCAAGCTTGGATTAAGAAAAATACTGAAGTTACTTTTTTAAAGTTGAGAGAAATGTTCTTCTCTAACGAGTCTAAATGTATGCTGTATTTCTATTTCTATTTTTGTTTAATATTTATCGTTTTTTTTTATTAATTGTTTAATTAATCAAATAGGAGATTGGAATTGTAGACGATAAAAAAATTTACATTCTTCTTCTTCTTCTTATTATTATTATTAAATACATTCAGCTTATGAAGTTGGGTCTCCTTCTAGCTACAGGTGGTTTTGGATTAGAGGCAACTTATTTTTGTCAATGTATATTATATTCAATATCGTTTACGTATAAGTGAAGATTTTATATCGTAGTGCATCAGTAAGTAAACTTCGGGATAAGCGCTATACCTGAAAAGGTCTAATATACTATATATAATCTATAAATAAAATATTATGGTGTCGGAAAAATTGTCTGCACTTGTAAGCAAAATAAATAGACGATACATTACGCACGAAAACATGTTTCGAGCATCGAGCTTTTTTACAAACCATGAATAACGTCCGCGGCTGCGAAAACTTTTCACGGATTATTTTCGTACTCGAAATGTTCTCTTTTCGGAATACCCATTATATTTTCATATAATTTTCGGCGCTGATGTTATCGAATAGTTTTATTATAATTTTAGGGAAGCTCGATAATGTTGTTATTTTACCAATGTGTACACTTTGAGAAAATGTCTTCAGAGTAAACTTTTGTTAAAACCTGAACCAAAGCAAAAAAAAAGTAGTTTCTGCATCATTATGTCGCATGTTAGTTTCATTACATAGACTATTATTAATATTTATGATTTCATAGTTTAGTATTTCACGAATCAGTCTCGAATTTGCATACTTACGAAGGTCATTGAAGAAAAAAATACAGTGTACTGAATTAGAAATATTGCATTGCTTACTTATATTATCGAATATCAAAATGATTATTACATTCCAAAAGTAAGAATACTATCTATACCTTTAATTTTCTACTTTATCTTCTGGAAGAAACGTTTGATCCATCGTAATAAAGTTTCTGGCCACACCTTGTAGATGTCGCAACACGAATATCATAGAAGAAATTGCATACAAAAATGATTCTTCTTTATTATTTCGGCGTTTGGAAGAACAATTGTGGACAAACAATTGTCTTATATATTTTGTCGCTGACTTTAGTTTTCAAAAATCGGATTTATTATTTGAGATCATTCATAAGTCATCATTCATAAAACATGGCAATCAATGCGTGCAATAAATTAGCGGGTGAACACGCAGCAACACGCAGTGAAAACTTCATCAATAACATGCACAAACTGTGTGACTTTTCTAATAAAAAATTTAATACCAAATAAATGAATATACAGAAATGACGGACTATCCAATTCAACCTACGATCCAATCCAATCAGGGATACTTTGATAAAATAGATCGCCCGAGGTTTCCAAGGTCGATAACAACAAAAAGATTCGAAGCAAGCAAATGATAATAAATTCATAATTATTTAATAATCAACATAATAGTGACAACGCAGAATCTCGAAATAAATAATTCAATAGTTAAGAGAAAACGAATTATATGAACAAATAAAGTTGAAATTACACAATCGACAATCGTAATTATCAATTATAGCAATATTTACGCCTCGCTCATATACAGAATGCACAATCTACTTAAACAAGAATTAGTATAATAATTTTAAAAGAATTATTAAAAAATAAGAAACTCGACAATAAAATTATTTTTAGAGACTTTACTGTAACAATTCCTTGTAAGTTCCCTAAAATCAAAATTCAAGAATTTTTCTAAGTAATTTTGGAACATCGATGCTGCCCAGAAATAAATAACATGACTAGACCAGCAGATAATAAAAGTAACAGTGGCACCATAGATCAACCACTTTTTCATTTAGTTAAACAATGTAAACATCAAATCCTACATTATATATTATCATCAATAGACCATTCAATAATCACTACATATCACTGCTCAAATTATCGCTAAAAAAGCACACGAGTGCGCTTACTCTCCTTCTAATGTGCCAGTAAGTTGACGGGGCTCCTCCTACTCTCTACATATACATAGGTATAGGGCTCAACATAGAACGAGCAGGTAGACAAGACAGAGCGATTTCATTCTTTTCGGTAACAACGAATTGCTTCTCTTACAGACCTAAAAAATAGTAGCTGAAAAAATCAATTGAGAAGAAAATTAACAAACAAAAAAATCCAAATGCAGCCACTACTGCGCTAATAAATAAAACCCTAATGTTGATTTTTACCGTAAATTAGCCAATTTGCATACCAGGCCATTATTACAATTAAAGTGAAATACCAAAGCTACTTCAGAAGTCGGCAATGCCTGGATCAGAAAGCTTATACCAATGGAATAGAATACGCAGTTAAAAGGCATTGACAGGTATAATTGGATTATTTGTAAAATTGACCTGATTCTTTACATTCCTTCTATGCGTTTGAGTTATCTATATCTAGATCTGTTATGTTATATTTTGGCGATTCTAATATTAGTGCGAGAGTTATGATATTTCCAACGATATTTCCAATCATAGAGTCATTTATAGAATATTTTAAATATTCTATAATTTAGGCGTGTACTATCCACTGGTATACTTACGTCAATAAAACCCACTTTATTACAATGGTGAGTGAGTATATAGCAGGGGACAAATTTTTAATATACTCAAACATTTTATTGAATGAGTCATTGAATAGATTCTACGGGTCAGTTCGGATATATGCATTTTAAAAAATAACGTAGATGAATATTCGCAATACTGTAATGTTGCGTTGATAATGATTGCGTTGATAACTGAGGATAAGAGTATGCCAAGAAATTAAATTATAAATTAAACGTCATTAAAAAATAGCATAAACAAATTGTAAGTTTAGTCCCGAGAATCGATTTTTTTTATTCATTAATTATGTTTTTTTTTATACAATAAGTAGCACTATTCTAATAATTTAATTATAATAATTTTAGGCACTTGAACCTTCTAACTTAATGCTGTTTCTCGAGTTTAGGGTTTTTGAATAAAAAACGATAATTTACGATGTCAGAGCAAGGTTCCTAGTTCTATTTCACTGCACAATGCCCTCTGAATAAGATAAGAATAAAATAAAAACAAGTCATAATCATATTTTTTGTACATCATAATTTATTGGAATCAAGGTAGTTCATATGACACATATCTTACTTATTAAAAATATTGATCAACGTAATTATTGGTCTACGTTAAAAAATCTCATTCGCAAATGAATATTGACAGATTTTTTCTAGACGTATTGTGTATTTGATACCGTTGAGATTAAATGTCATATTTAATACGTATTTTTGGACTTAAATAGAAATTGATGTATTTTAGTGATTTAATTGAGCTTTATTTCTTAACGCTTGTTTACCATTATAGAATAGATTTTAATGATACCCAAGGTACGAGTTAAAATGTTGTAATACAATACTTTGGGTGGATAGTTGTTTAGAAATAAGAGGACTAGAATAGGACTGATGCGAAGAAGAAGTTAAAGTTGCAGAACTGTACTTTATCTATGTATAGATGATTACAGAGCTCTTGCGCAAAAACTCATATTTTTCTGTTGCGCACTAATGCTTAGTGCAGCTCGTAAGATTACAGTGTTTTCTGCTCTTATGAATGGTAAAAGATTTATTATATATTACCCAGGAAACATGATCAAAACAATGCACAAGGTTGCTTCATTGGTCGAGGCAAGTAAATCCAGATATATTAAGTCGTGGATTTCTCATTTACTGCAGTTCAACCGAGTCGAAAATTAGATATGTTTATATCGCGAGAAAGAAGATTTGATTCTTAAATTTTTAAAATCGTTTTAGCATTTAAATGCACGTTTCATTGAACTTCGATATGATACTGTTAATTAACAAAGCATTCGAGTATAGTTTGAAAGTAACTGGTTTTTGGCCATACGAAAATAACATACTTGGTTCTGTAGCATTAATTTCCACCTTGGTGACAACATTGCCTTTTCAATGTTGGCAAGCATTACATTTTATCGACGATTTTTTACTATTGATGTACAGTTTGAGCCATGTATTTGCCGAAGTATTAATACTTCTTAAGTTCTTCGTAATGTGGAAAAATAAAAGGTTCGCATGCCTCAGGATTAAATAAAATTTTATGTAAATAAATGGCATACACTCAATGCGAAGTCCTTGTATAATTATTCTAGTCTTGTTATTTCATTCTAGTCGAATTATCTTAATATTGCGAGAAATATTTAACGACTGGAATAGCAAAATAATACCCGAGGAATGGAAATGTCTTGCACATTATTCTCGAATGTTTTGCAATATCGATACGTTAGTGTATTGTAGCGCAGCTGTGACGTATTATCCAGATTTCTTAATGTGCTACTTTGGAAAACCCGTGACAAATAGGAAAATGATGCTTCAGACTTATTATCCATTTGATTATTTGAATTCACCAATATATGAACTCATAAATCTTATACAAATCATTCAATCAATATCAATGATGGTGGCCGATTCTCTAAGTAAAACTTTGTTAGTAGCACTGGTAAGAAATATTTTACATGTATACATATATAGAATAATGGCTTTCAATAAGGCTCTATTACTTCTGACATAGATTTTACACGTTGTTGCTCAAATAGACATGTTGAAACGTGAAATTAAAATGTATTCTAACAATATTATTAATATGAAGAACAAGAGTGAAAATGGAGAGAGTTTTGTTGATTTAAAAGTCATTGTAAATCAACATAGAAAAATTTTGTATTTGGTTCAAAGTATTGATTACACGTACTCGTATGTATCACTTTTTCAATTATTATTTAGCACCATCATCATTTGCGTAACTGGATTTGTCATAATCACGGTATGTTACTTAGTTATCTTTCAAATAGTTCCAAGATCATCGAAATAAAAACATATTTTCTTTGTGCATAGGCTGTTGAATCGGCGAATATCTATCTTTTGTTAAAATTTATTTTATACATAATAGTTATGTTATCTCAAGCTTTGACATTTTGTTTGGCTGGACAATATCTTAGAAATGAAGTATGTGCTCAATGAATTCTCTTTTGATCACTCTTCGTTCTAAAATTTACAATCTTTTTATCAGGGGGAATCTATTGTACACGAAATTTATAACTGCTTGTGGTACTATACAGAACCAAAGGAAATAAAATCGTTAATGTTTGTTTTGACAAGTGCTCAGATTCCTTTGACCTTAAACGGCGGGAGAATTATTGAGCTCTCGACAAATAGCTTTACGTCGGTAAGATAAGAAACATTGAAAGCTTCCGTTATCCGCCACTACGAACGATTAAAAAAAAAATATATATTTTTTAGATAGTACGAACATCTGTATCATACTTATCGGTACTCAGAGCAGTGTGCATTTAAAATAATTCTGAACAAATAATACGTTAAATCTACTGATCTAAGTCCTAATATTTTATACAATGAGGTATTGATCATGAAAGTTGATGACTACAACAATTAAGGAAATGAATTATAGAACTAAATGTGCAATAAATATATTTTAACAATACCTACTGTTAATGTCGAACTACTATAAAACAATATTTTTTACTTTGCATTTGTGTAAAAGAATTGATTTATAAATCTTTTAATTATTATTTGTAGATATTCTGTAAATTTAAAACTGATTACTGTTGGCGGTGAATACGGTGAATACCTTTAAAGCTAATTTATAGAATATTTATAATAATAATTTCACGGTTGTGAGAACGTAGTCACGGTAGTGATCCTCAATTTTTGCAACATATTATGTATTTAAATATAGTTTTATTTCTGCATCAAGGGAAGCGATTGCATACCGAAGGCAAGCATATTCTACATTCGGTCGGCAAGTTTAAACTTTCTATGCTTTCATATTATTTTAAACAAACGTATCTAATGAAATTTGTTTGTTTCCGAAAAATTATCGGTAAAAATCTTTGGATAGTCCAAATAATGTTACTACGTACATGATACACGCCACGATTGCAATTAAATCCCGTATTGCTTTTTTATTTCTTGTAAATCGAAACATTTTTTTCTTCCTGGTTCTTCCGACAAGTCGCCGAACGTTTAACTGAAAATAATTTTAATTTCAAATAAATGAATTATCTTAAATATATCAAAATCCTTTTTCAGTGCATATATTCAATCAGATATGTTTCATGCATATACTTTACGTCTACAAGGGGAAAACATTGGTGTATGTATTTTGAAAATTATTATATTCATATTGTATGTCTACGTCAAATTTATCTTTCAATTCGTAAATTAAATTTAAAATAGACTCATTGTTATTCATGAAAGACGATTTGAAGTTTCAAAATGTGTATCTAATAGTAGCGCGGAGAATATAATAATGATATAAAGTAGTATTTCACAGCTCTCTAGAGAGTGCTAAGAAAATAAGAAAAAATGAATTTTGCGGAAAACGGAGATCGAGGATTCGGATTCAAAATAATATTCTAATACAATAAAGTAGTCCAATATATGTGCGGTAATTGTTGAATACTGGATATGAAATAAATGAAACCTTATTATTGGTCGGAAGTGAAAACATGTCCTGAGTTATGGGCGGAAATGGCCGTACATCCATTTCGAGTAATGGTGCAAGAAAATTGCAAGCCATGGACTAGCACAAGCTTTTTCAGGTAGAGGAAAGACTATGCTGGATAGTCCCGCGGCATAGTACTGGTGCAGGACTTGCAGATTAGCATAAAATCACTGTAAGTACTCGAAAACTTTAAAGCGCATTCTTTTCGATTTCTACTAAACTATGCCAGTGATTAGAGAAAAACTATACGTCTGATCGGAATGAATCGAAACGTTATAGATTAATTTCTGTCTCTTCGTGTGCCTTTTAAAATTATCTTCTATATAAACTAAAAACGCTCATGGAAATTACTGTTTAAACTATTATTTTCCCTACTTAAAATGAATTTTTTTTCAAACATCGAAAAAGTCGAAACTTTGACAAGATTCGCGGAATTCTTCTAGTTATCAATGTCAAATAATTCTTTTTAAAATTACGACCTGCATCCTGTACGGCATGTATCAATTGTGTACAGATGGCGCCTCAGTTAAATGCTTCGCAATCACGGGCTTTCAATATTCGTAAATCAAATTAATTTGCCTTTAATGCTGCTTTGCTTAAAAATATACATTAATAATTTATAAAAAAAATTTGCTTTAATCCATTAATGTTTTCTTTCCGAAAAATTTATCGAAAATCCCGTTTTATGGGCCTACTAAATCAGGCTCCCAACTAAACTTCCAACAATGAGCTTTTTTGGAAAAATGATAGTTATGTGTTACATTATTCAGTGTTCAGTTAAATTGTTATCTGAAAGGACTGATAATTACTATTTCAGTTTGTTTAGTATATTTATCATAACGTATGAATGGAATGGAGCAGAATCTTTGAGTTTTTTTATTTCTTTGTACCGATGACCAAGGTGCATAATTTTGACGCTAACTAAGGATGTTTACAGAACTATATTAATAAAAAAATGAAAACTATACACTCCAAATGTAGATCGACATCAAACCAATAATAACCACGAGGCTAGTGTAAGTATTTTCAACTGTTTAAATAAAACAAAAATGCTAATATTGAAAAATATTTTAAAATTGCTATTGGCTCTTATCTTAAAATATAATACTCTCAGTGACTCGATTTACAGAACATTTCCATCGTATAAATCCGAAGATTGCTTTCAAGTGAACATTATGGAATGGGAGAAAAATCCGCCAATTCAAAACAAGAATTCAAGAACCAGAAAAATAAAAAAAAACTTTAGAAACCGCAACCAATTCCAAATGAGATTTGATAAACGAGTATGTAAACAAATTGGTTATCAATTATGTATTCATTTCGTTGTATTTATATTCGTTGAGATTCAAACGAGCATTTAGAATTGGTTAATATGAGATGTGGCTAATCGATTATTCATTCGATCTCGGGCATTTCGTTAACCGAAAATAATTAAAAGTTCCTTCGAAAGGTCTATTAGAGAAGGTTTATATAAAATGTGTCTATATAACAATATAATCTAGTAACTGAATCGGATTATACAAAAGTGCATTTTTCTCTAAGGCATTTGTAAATAAAACTAATGGTATAGATTGCATGATGGTAGATCATACTATTGTAATAATAAATGCATTGGTGGTTATACTATGATCTTATTCAATGGCTTATTCAATATGAAAAATAAATATCGCCTTGGAAACGTTGTTTTTGATCGATTATAGTAAAAAAAGAAAGTTGCAATTTTATAAACGCAGCTACACTGTACCATGGCAGTGGTACAGAAAACAATTGATATCTTTGAAAAGCAGCATCCCACCTTTCTTCGAAAACTGAAATTTTAATATTTTCCGACATATACTTATTATCAGTACTCCTCTTTACAGTATAGCAATAAATATCAAGATTTATAACCCGACAAACCCTGACATGTGTGCTCTCATTGCAGAGTGCTCTAAATGTGGTCAATGATTTCATCATTGACATATACTTTTAATGTTTAATTATATTTTTACATACAAGAAGTTTCATCGTTTTTTTATGTTGCGTACTATTTTTATACAGTACCTGAATTATTACGTTAGATGTATTAGTTATAGTATTGATATTAATTACATCATTAATTGTTATAATATTAATTGGTGTATCATCCATATTTGATCTATAGTTTGCTTTGGTGTATACATAGCCTGTATAATTAGTCTATGCCTCTAACGCCAACTGACGATAGCGTGGTATAAAAAAAAATATGTGTACTGAGTAAATGTGATAATAGCAAAGTTAATGTTGCTTGCATCGGAACTCACATAAGACTGGTATTATCGTTGCATTAAATGAAGGGTATTTTTACATGCACTGCAATACAAATTTTTTACCATGTATCGCGATGAATTTATTATGCAAATTATATAGAACCAAAAAATTCGAAAATCATGACATCGCTTTTAAAAGATTTTCATTGAAACCCTTGGCATTAAATGCCTATTTTCTAATCCTCGTATCTCAAATCCATTGGCAAGTCGACGTTTATCAAACCTAAAGAGTAATGTTATTTATTGATTGTTATTTAAATTATTTTCACTTAACGAAGCAGTAAATATAAAAAAACAACACTTTATTGAGAAATATTGTAAAAATAAAATTAAAAAATTTACAGAATTATTTTTTGAAATTAAAAGTCAGTTTGTTGGTTTAACGATGGTCGGTATGCTGTATTAAACTGTATTATAAGTATAAACGTGCTAACCGAAAATCAGCTCAGTCGTCTACACGAGAGGCTTGCTTGATTTTATAGACTTGAATAGATTTGCAAGCCTTAGAGAGCATACGTGAGAATCATTGGGTTTCGTAGCGCAGGCGCTGTTTATTTGCTCAACTCCAGACTGATATTTAGTCTTAATATTCCTTTATTTGCATAAAGCCGGGGAAAATATAGCATTCATTTGTAGTGATTATTGAGTAAAAGATGCATATGCATTACACGAGCATCCCCTTGGATACCCATTGAAAACAAAATGATTTGTGAATGATTTAGAATTGCAGTGCAACTTGCAACCTGCAGTTCTACAAGGCAATGCAATCTACAAGTTTAGCTATCTTGCCTTCAATTCTCAACTTTCGCAAGTGTTTTTATTTTATTGTTAAGATGAGTATTCCAATAGTCTACTGGCCGTTGGAGTATACTTTAAGAGTAAATGGCTTGTGGCCAGAAAAAACTCACATTTTAGGACCAATTGCAACAGCCTCTGGTTTAGTCGTAATTCTACCGTTTCAACTTTGGAATGCTTTATCATTAACCGATAAGCCAGCATTATTCTTCGATAGTTTGAGCGATATTACGACTGAAATGGTTTTGTATATCAAACTCATTATAATGTGGTTCAACAAACGGTTCGTAATGCATTCCTACGCATAACATTATGCTTTTTCACCAGAATCTTCATAAATTATATAAACATTAGCAGATATATCATAGCTGTTTTACGTGAAATATCAAATGATTATTATCGCAACAAGATGACTGGAAATTGGTTACTGCATACGAATAATGCTAGGCGTTTTTGTAAATATGATTATAGTTTATACGTTAGCGCCACCATACTGTACTATGTTCAGATTGTCAGTGTGTATGCGAAAACTCCAGTAGGCGAGAGAGTAATGGTATTAAAATCTTATTATCCATTTGATTACCAAAGTTCTCCAAATTATGAAATCCTGACACTTGTGCAAGTTTTCATAGCAGTCTTAATGGCCACTGCTAATGCAATGACCGAATGTTTTTTCGTTGTGCTGGTATGTTACAGAATTTACGTAATATCTTCGTTATTTCACGTACAAGACATTATTTTTCCTTACTATTTCTTTATTAGATTTTACATACTTGTCACCGTGTTGATGTTCTATTAGATGAAGTAAACTTATTTTCTCTCAAGCATGAAAAGAAATCTCGAGATAATTCTGAAACAAATGTTAATATACGTATTTGTTTACGAAGAGTTTTAAAAAAACATCATCGAGTTTTGGATTTTGTGAAAAAAATTGAGCTTATATACGCTTATGTTTCGCTTGTGCAAATATTTTTTAGCGTTATATCGATCTGTATTACAGGATTTGTCGTGATTACGGTAATTTATATGCAAACAGCACTCTTTAATGAAAACTTTCACGTAAAACCATCGTTATATTATGTTCACAAAATGGCATTATAGAACGATAATAATATATATTTAAATACATTTTGTATAAATTTTTGGCAATATAATAAATAGATATAACCTTTTAACATATTGCAGGCCTTAAAGTCAAAAGAAATAGTACTTCTCATCAAATTTGCAACGTTTATTTGGTCTTTATTGTGGCAAATACTTTCAATTTGTTTTGGTGCGCAATATCTTCTCAATAAGGTAAGTAATTATGCTGAATTTCGATATATTGATAGATTAAAACTTTGATTTTATCGCAACTTAGTAGAACTATTCACTAGGGCGACTCTATTTCCGAAGCAGTGTACAATTCTTATTGGTACAAAGTTGACCTGCACAATATGAAAGCTATTGTATTTATCATGAAAAAAGCTCAATATCCGCTATCGATAACTGCTGGTAAACTAATGCCTTTATCAGTGCCTACTTTCACAGCGGTAAAGTAACTTATTTACTAAACGTGTTAATTTATTATAATTATATATATGCGTATTAATAGTAATGCATTTGAAAAATTCAATTTATACCTATTCATTTACTTGGTCTTAATTCATACAATCTCTAATAATATGCATAATTATTCAAATGTACTTCTTTCTCAGTGAACATTTAAACTTTTACGTACATAGCATTATTTCATTGCAGGTAATCAAAACATCGTTTACATATTTATCGGTACTTCGTGCTACTTACGTATAATAGAGTATTTTTAATTATAGCATTATAGTAATAGTAAATACAAAATGTAATGCAATACACATAAAAGTTACAGATTCTCTTAATCATGAAATTATCTTAAATTCGTATAATCGTGTTAATATTTTACTATAACAAGTATATTTTTAAAATATCTTTGTAAAAAGGTCAATTGGAAAAAAATAATTTTTCATAGTATTTAGCTTTATGAGACATAAATAGTAAAGGAAACATTTTGACGCGTTAATGTTAAAATGAAGAATCCGCATCAACGTTCATACAAATGTTCAATCGGAATGTATATATGTATGCGGAAAAAATCAGAGACATCGAGGTGTTATTATTTTCCTATCGCTGATACTGAGTGTTTATAAAAAATCTCATTTATAAATGGTATACATGAACATAAGCCCAGATGAAGATTTTATTGTCACGTGTAAATCAATATATTTCGAATTCGCGGGTTTGAAGATAATCGCAGATTACACCCCAGATAATCTTTTTTATGTCCTCTGCCACGTTTTGTAGGGTAGTCCGAAATAAAATAATATACCAATCTTTGATAAGGTATTCAATCTGAAATGACAATAATTTCAGCAATTTTGCTTAGAGTCAGCTCCAAGTCCAAAAATGGCAGTGATCATTTTTCTCGGTGTATCACACACTCTCTGTGCATTGAATTTTAATATATTGCACTAGGAATTTATTGAGGAGCATGTTTCGTGAGGCGGAAAAAATCGTAAAAAAAGGCGCAAATGTGCTGGTATGGCTGCTTTGAATACAGATATACGTAAATCGAAGTTTTATTAATGTTCCCCTATTATTAATAATGATTCTTTTTGTAGATATCCCACATAGATTGAATTTCTGAAGCTTTGTTTCACATCTACTAAAACGTGTGAAAATAATAATAATACGATTTGGTTCTCTAGCTGATGTTAATGTAACATGTGATTTACACATAGTTTTGAATATGATCTATGTCCGATCAGTGTACGAGTGGTCTGCGATTTGTAGTCTCTGCTTTCTTGAGGCAGTCCACAAGAAAGCAGAGCACATTGGAATGAATATATATTCTCTGCAAGATTAATATTGTATAATATGAAAATTATGTAGTAGATCTTGTCAGAGCTGCGCGTAGCACTATAAAGAACGAGCATATTGCTCGTGTGCGATCATTGACGCTCGCGATTCTTAGCATAAGCATTGATTTATATTTTTCGATGCTCGTCTCCATGAAATTATATATCAAATCTCGCATAAAAACTACGAAACGTGTCTACTGCAATCTTCTTACCTTCTTATATAGCAAGCACTGCATGAAATGTATTTCATTAAATTATATGCCTAAGTTGAGTAAGGTATCATATATAAATAAGTAAATTTCGTTGCTATGCATATGCGAACATAACATTGTAACGAATGAATACACAAATATAAGTATATCCACGTTTGCAGATTTCCCTTAAGTTAGAATACGTAGACGTAACGCGAAACAGCGAGCGACAGTTATGTTACATACATATGTTTAATATCAGTCTAATTTTTTAATAGCCATCACTATACAAAATATATATTTTTAAATCTATTTATATACATAATATAGATGCATAGAGAAATATTGAAAAAAAAACACGAAAATAACAGTAAATAAATCATAAATCTGTCAATACCTCCGCTTTAAATATATAGAACTCGGCTCTTAAATATTTGAGAATAATCTTGAGACTAACTTCTAAACTCTCTGGTTTAATCATATAATTAGTGAGATCGAAAATACAACCAGAATCTCGTCTACAAGTTGTGAGTACAACTATACAAATTTTATTGAGAATGTATTTATAATATGTATATCTTTCTCAATGCATTATGTATTAAGCTGATCCTGGGAAACTATGAACGCACAGAAAAGATCGAGAGACTGTGAGATGTTTCACTCCGGACTGGACTGCTCGTCTCTAATCTGTCGGTCTCTAATCAGACAGGAAGAAAGGGAAATCCACTTGAGTATCACTCGGATATCGGCAGTTTACATTTGTCAATAAATACTAACATTTCAAGAGTCAAATCAAATAATTGATAGTTCTAAATGTGGATAAATTAGGATGGCAAAGAAAATATTTAGGCAATGATTATTTTCAAATATCCTCCTTATTCTTCACATTCTACGGTAAATACATTTTTTACAACTTCATATTAAACATGTTAAGAGTAATTATAATTTCTATTCCAACAATTCAAATCTTATTCTAATATAGGGGGTTACAATTTATTTTCTTTCGAGATTCGAAAAGATCTAAATATTTAACATGATAAAGACGTTTCGATATTTTTCCAATAATTATGCACGCTTTAATGTATTCCCCACGCAAGTCGAGATCCATAAAAAAATATTTTTAATTCATATATGCATTCGTTAATAGGATTATTTTTTACAGCAGTTTCATTTGTCGAATATAGATCACTTTTCAATAGAATAAGATCTACAATTGTGAATAATCATCATATGAATATCATTGAATAGAATTATTGCAATCAATACTTCATTACGCAGACGTTTTAGTTTCAATTAAACCGTTCATAGGCTAGACCGGATACCCTAGGCTCAGTTTGGACTTCAGCTCCAATTGGCTACTAGACGAGAGTTGTGCCCACGGATACTATACCTGTCGTGACGACGAAATCGTAGGGAATCGGTTAAGTACTGCCACTTATCCAAAGATGGCACTACGCGCGATTGCCGTGGCTTCTTTTTGGAGCTTCGAAGAGACACAAGTTCCGGTGGGACCTATTGAGCATTTTGTAGTCTGCCACGCGATTACCATTTATTATGTTAAAACAAGTGCATTAAAGTGTTCATCGAACAATCTTCTCTGCGGACACCGAGACTTAACGGCATTTGCAAGAAAAGTGAAAACCTGCAGTGAAAAGTGCTTTGTGATGTCTTCAGCAATGTGATATCGAACGGCAACGTACTCGACCAAATAATGTACGACCGCCGAAATAGTTCGAGTATTTCGGCTCGCAGGCATCGTCGGAAACAAGATGGCCGTCATGCCGGGCTGCATGACGTCGCAACCAGAGGCTCGCCTCCCTCAAAACTACCTTCCCTCAAAAGTTTAAGCATTCACTACGCTTTTATCCGATATGATCGATTGCTTTGATTGATTTCGTCCATGATTGAGCTAACCTTGCCGTTACCTTGTGCAGTGTCAATGAAGCTCTAGTCTTTTTAGCAGTTTTTGTGAATAAAGACCAATAGAGTCGTCGAATTTGAGTCTTTTCTGTTTCTATCACGCGCGCCGTCCCATCCCCTCGTACAGTGAACGAATTTCTGTAGTTATTTTGGTTACCGCTCGATTTCAGGTACGATCTCGCTCATTACGTTACTGCATCACCGCAGTGCTCCGTGATTCGAGCTTATTCGAGCACCAACAAGTCGTTACCAAAGAGCGGCTTTGCTGTTAAACTAATTATTGGAATTTGACATAACATAGCTCATTTTATAGGTTTTGAAAATATCTATATTTTTTGTCTAGACGTTTTTTCGCTAGCCCTAATAGTTTTTCCGCTAAAGTTAAAAAACCACGTTTTCATAACTTTACACCGTTGTTTAAACAATTTTCCCAACTTCTTAGCTGTTTCATTTATGGTATTTTATATCCTTACATGCTTCCGAACAACTTCGCGCAAAAATCTCATCGGTGGCAGATTGTTCAAAAAATAAACGTATAGTGACAGGACTAATAAAGAGGATCGCGAACGCATTTTTCGAGAGCACCACCGGGACAAGAAGAACGCTATATTTTACGGCTCTCTATCAGACCTGAAGCGCTGACTATATTCGAAACTGTCTACCAGGAGTCCTCGTTGGTCTTCGGTCTATATCAGCGACTGGTTCGGTACCCTAAACTGGCTAAGGAATACACCGTAGTATCTGACGCTCAGCCACATGAGAAAGATAAATCCTGATTTGGCGATGAGAAGACAGCGGTGGTGCAAGTGGTTTTCGATGCGTTGAAATTCTGTACACCGGCCTCAAACTTTAAAATGACGTTTGATGCGTACTCACTTGGTGAAGGCAGCATCAAATCGTATTTTGTACTGCCGTCCGCATCATGTATTGATAAGCTTGACGTCGACCCGTAGCGCATTTTTTGGAGCGCCAAATCGGACATCCTGCTAGAGAACTTCTAATTATTAACTATGACTTACGTTGAAACTTGTGCTCCTCATATGTCTCTGTGAACTCTCCAGCAGCTGTGCGAGGATGAAGGCGCCCTCTTTCCCGACGCCGTTCGAGCAATGCTCTACATTCGGTATGTTTATCATATCCTCACGGACGATAGACGTAGTTAGAATGTTGAGAGACCTTGAATTACGTTGCTGATGGCGGGCGTCTTCCCTCTCGGCAAATGGGTCGCTAATGCCCGAGAATTGCTTGAAGATTTACTACCCGAGGATTGTCTTCGTCCAATCTGGATCCACCTCGTCGTAGACGGCCTGGACAGGAACTTGGTATTGAAGGAAACCCAATGGAGGATACGATTCGTTTAATTCTCCTTGCTAGCAGAATTCCTGCTGCAAAATTTGTGGAGAGTCACTTGGATTCAGAGGAGGAGATCTCGAGTGTGATAAGGTATCGTTGAGAATCGATCAAAAACGGTTTTTAACC
The DNA here is from genome assembly GCA_018906985.1 of Apocrypta bakeri. Lineage (NCBI taxonomy): Eukaryota > Metazoa > Arthropoda > Insecta > Hymenoptera > Pteromalidae > Apocrypta > Apocrypta bakeri. The sequence continues at coordinate 965,419 of JACCIA010000008.1, read as the reverse complement.
TTCCCGAATTTCACTCTGCCACGCTGGATTCAACTCGGCATTTTCCTATGCAAGTCGCCAAGCCATGGCAACAGTGGTCTATGCTCGAGTCGGGAATCTTCAAACTGCAGCGTCGGTCAACTTAATCATGGCCAGAATTAAATTAGCTCCCATATGAAACTTGAAACCCCCGGGAATCCCGAGTCCGCATACAACCATCCCTCGTTTGATGTTAAGGACAGTGTTTCGTCGTCAAACCGACACTTATATTTAAATAAAATTAACAATAATTCTCTATGTATGATCTAAAACATCCTACGGTCCTTCCGTTCTGGCGAATCTCCTCATTTCCTGGATGCACACTCGCTCTCTTCATGGAGGATTCGAGTCCACCTACGTGTATATGGTGCAACGAGCCGAGATCGTCAGGGGCAATCGGCGAGTTCGCACCTTCATACAGCGATGCGTGATCTACATACGTACGAGAACCCGTCCCCTTCAACAGACGATAGCCTCTCATCTCGGGGAACGGATCACTCCGAATCGTCCATTTTCTCGCATTGGTCTCCCCTATGCGGCCCCATTGCAAATATTGGCAAGTCGAAGACGAGGAAAGTGCACCACGAAGGCCTACGTGGCTGTTCACTAAAGAAATTTATTTGGAGCTAGTGGGCAACCTGACAACCGAGTCTCTCCGCGTCAAATCATTCAAGACGCACCTAAAAAGAACAATGGAGTCAAGACACTTGACTTATGAGGATTTATCTACTATCCTAGTCAGTATAGAAGCGATGTTGAATTGCCGACCGATCTCCCCGTTGACCGGTCATCCCGACGATCTCCAAGTGTTGACTCCATTCCACTTTGTCGTGGCAGACCTCTGAATGTAGTCCCTTACCTGTGTCCTGATCCAGAACGGATGGATAATTCGTTCTATTGGAAGTTGGTCAACGGATAACGAACTCGATTTTGTTACCTATGGAGTCGAGAATACCTTTGTGTTCTATAACAACGCTCTAAATGGATCAAGGAACGGCGAAACATTGCCGTGAATGACCTCGTCATCGTCCTCGATGCTTCTCTCCTCAGATGCTATGGTCACTGGTCTCTTGGTCGAGTGATCCGCGTTCACCCAAGTGCAAACGAATTGGTGAGAACAGTGTCCGTCAAGACGATTACGGGAGTATGCCTCATTCATAAGTTGGCACTCCTTCCAATCGCTAACTAAGTGACTATTGTGAGTCCGAAGACAAAACTGCAACCCCACCGCCTTTGGCGGGCGGAGTCTGTGAAAATCGTTTTAGGAATGAGGCAAGCAGGATGTCGCTGACCTAGAGGTGACATGACGCTAGATGACAATTAAAACAAGTGTATTAAAGTTATCGAGCAATCAAACCATGTTGTAGTGTGTCTTGAATTTTGGACTATCGAACATGTTAGTACCGAACCTTTTGCATCAGAGCAAATATAATCAACATTAGTATATAATTATGTTTTACTTCCGAAGATCTTTTAATTAAGTGCACTCTTTTTACAACTGCAACCGATTTCATTTTTTCCATTCTTACGTATAATTTAATAAGGAGACAGACTTAGTGAAAAAGTTAGATGAAAATCTCGAACCCGAGACGTTCTCGCGGAACTAAAATCGACGGTGCATTTATGTTACTGCCGATTCTGCTCAAATTTTCGGACGGTACGAACGTTACGGACGAATACGTTCGTGACGCTATAAATATTCTTCTACTTTATATTTGATTAGTCGTCTGGCATTTGTTAGCATATCACTGGCTAACGGAAGCATTAGTCGCTACAAAATAATAATGGACAGCTCTCTTGAGGAACCGACCATAACAGTTGTTTTAGTTTTTACCAGAGATGTTATTGGTAAGAAATGTTCATTACTGATTAAGTTAGTCATGTTTTGCTTACTCTAGTTCACTGATTATCAATCCACAGTTTCTTCTAACAAAGTCATTAAAATCATAAAAGCCTACATAAACAAACAACTGATTCGAACTATTTCACGGTGTCTTCATGCCTTAAATCGCTACGCGATATCGTGAATATACAATTATTCCATTCATTAAATAATAATTATCATTAAAATCTCATTTTATCCTATTATTATAATTATAGGTGGAGCAAAGGTTGTAAGTAGAACCAAATTGTGTCCAAGTTTATCTGCATCAAACTACGAATAGTTAGTAAAATCTTTTGAAGATTTCAAGTTGATACATTGATAAAAAACGGTATACGTGGTTTGGCGATGATAAAACTATAAGGCTTCCGTATGACGGTCGTACCTAAAAAGTACTTTTTTGTTTTTTAATATTGTTTTTTATTTTTTCCATGTTAAATAAACAGATTTTTTGATACCACGATTAACTCAATAAGATTAGAACCGATCATAAAAAATTTGAATCAGTACATTCTTCAATCGAATACGTAGAAACAAAATGGGATTTTATTGAAAAATCGCTAAAACCCATTTTTGTATGATATATCAAATTCTAATCATCTTACATAAAAGAGATAAATGGAAAAGCTGTAGATAATTAGAAAATATAGCTTTTTCTCATTTACATGTATAAAATAATGCTGAGAAAACAAGTTGACCCTAGAAAAACATGTATTTAGCTATAAAACATGTTTTTATACAAAATCTTAACAATTCTATGTTTTACATAAAAGTGTTCAACGAAAAAGATGTACATCTATTAATTACAAACCTCTTCCTCCTAATAATACATTTTTAGCAGGCATTTAGCGCACGTTATACTATTAAACGCAATGTTTAGCATAAAAAACTCATTGTAGCCAGAATAACTGTTGTTGAAATCTTATTGACGTCTTCATCACAAAGGCATAATATCTATTATATATATATGTTGTTACATTCAGTTTCAACACAACTAATCATACATAAACAATCATAACTTCTTCATGTCATTGCCAAAAATCTTTTCTTAAATTGCACTAAATATCTATTTAGTATTTATTATATTATACTTGCATATTGTCTTTCTCACTTGAACAAAAAATATATAATAAATTGTACAGTTTTAGTTGATGTCGTTTGTCTTAGTCTTTGTTGCGATAAAAAAGAAATTTTATTTACAATTATTACTACGGAATGGAATGATGGTATTAAATTGTTATTAAACTATAATGTTCTTCTTTACAGAAATAGCAAAAAACTTTTACAGATCCGGAATACCTGCAATATTATTGTTTAAAATAATTAATGTACATAATTATATATATATACTTAAAACAAAAATTAATATATATACTTCATCTGTGTATTTGTTGTTATCTGTCTCAATATTTTTGTATACGTTAATAAACATGTGGTATGCGAGTGCGAAGCACGTGCTTCATCTTGACAGGCGAGAGCACATTTCGAAAGTCGACGGCCGTGCCTTAAACGCGAAACGCCTCGCGTGTTGCGCGCTAGTTTGTATTTACGAGAAGCACATCTGTGTAAAATCTAGCTTGAATCTTCGATAATTGTATAAGAGACGGCATGCATAGTTTTGCAATGATATATCTCAAAACTATGTATGAGCTGCTCTCTCCTGCACGATGGTCGTGCCTGAAAATTGTCCAGTTTTTCTAGTTTTTGTTCAAATACATATAACTTTGCGGCGAATTGCCGTCTTCAATGAATCTCTGCACGCATCTGAATTATTGTGTAATTAACAATTAATATATTGACGCCTGAAGGAAGAACCAGTCAATAAAAAGACTTAAAAGAGAAGACAATTAAAATTTGTTTTAAAACCCGACTATTCAAATATAATTAAAAAACAGGTAACATAATAAATAAAAAAGCTTATAGTTAGAAAGGTAGAGCTAGTTATAATAATTTTTATTCACCGGTTCAGCGGTACATCAAACGATTTCTTTTAAATGTTCCTATAAACACAATATATACAATTTATTCTCTGTCGGATTGACCGAACAATAAAATTTTTTTTTAATTATTTTTAACTTTAGTTTGGTACTGTATCTATCTTCACTGAATACACAAACGACACTTCTCTTCTAAAATAAGTTAAACTTTTCAAATAAAATATTTTCAAACCTGAATTTGAAGACTTTGGTAGCTTAGGAGATTCTTATGATGTATATCTACTGATTTTAAAGTATTTTATTTGTAAAGTTTGACTAATTTTATAAGAACAGTCTGGTGGTTCAGAACTTTCTTTTAAATAGCTGCTTGCTAAATACTTAATTTTAATTATCCAGTTCTCCAGATTTTTTAAATGAACTATTTCTCCTCTTAAGCCTACAATGTCAGTGTTACTGCAAAATAATATAGTCAGAAAAAAAATAGGTGAGATAAGCTGCTCGCATTACAAATCGCGACATATGGAGATTTATCGTTATTATCGATATGCCAGCATAACGTATATACCTTAACACTAGTCAGCTATTCTCATAAATTTCAAGGCTCTTCACTGTACTCGGCTAAGGTTGTTCGACATGAGGTTTATGAGGGAGGATAAAAACTCATTCAGAGCTCCGATGAAAAATGTTCAGATAGATTTTGGCATGGCTTAATCGTGGCTCAACGCCCTCAGTGATTTAGAATGGGCAATAATAAATAGATAGGCAGTAGACAATGTACCAGGGTACCTGCAAATCAGTGAATCATCATTAATTCTTTACTGTATATTAAATATTTAAGCAGAAATTTTGTCAAAAGGTTGATCCGATAGAAAACAAACCTGGTAACCGCGCTTAGTATTAATTATTAACTGGAGCGCGTTTCCCTGTCCGATACATACGCGAACTCAGTCACTCACATTCCAAAGAGATTGCACATAAAAAATTCAAGTGTACATTTCTAAATTGACCGCGATTCATATTTTATTTTGAGTTCAAAAAGCTTTGCTATCTTTATCTATAGTCAAACTGTAACTCGCAGAATGCCCTAATGTTAAATCCAAGGTTATCCTTCGAATAAAAAAATCATGTATACAAATTTTGATTCCATAAGAAATTATTAATTACAAAACATTTCTCTTAAACAAAAAGACTTTTTCGACCAATTATTCATCTTCATCCGGCCACTCGCATTTTTAGCACTAACGTCTTGAAATGATGAAATTTCAATTGTAAGAAATCATCTCGACTTTGTGACTTATCGTGTTAAAATTCCTTACAAGTATGAAATATATGTTCATAAACCAACCTGCAGTTTAGAAACAGATTTCAAGAACCAGCCGATACAATTAAGAGGAAACCCCATTCAATATAAATAAAGAATGAAAAACCAGATATTTAAATAAATAAAAAGTACGAGCATTTGTATTTTATTATAGATCAAGAGACACTGCTTTACAATTCACAACGTAAATAATAGTTCAAAATACTCGAGCTTTATTTACACTTTAATATTTTTCATATAAACAATTCATGATTTAATACAATATTAATAACTATTAATATTGTATTAATTTATAAAAAAGAGTAGTTATTTAAGAACTAAATTTGGATATTCTATTCATTGAAAAGAATTATTCTGTAATTCGTGTAATTTTTGTTTTTGAAAAGTTGCTGTATCGGCGGGACATGCAAAAGTCTACACTTTTTGACACACTTTCACACTTTTTGTTACTTCAATCAGATTTTTTATAGAATTTAGATGTAAGAATCAATGTAATAAGTGAAAGTTTTTCTTATAAATTATGTGGATGACTTTCATATATTTCTTTTGAGCATGCAACCTTCTTCTCTTTTTGAAAAAAAAAAAAACAGAGATAAAAGTTGGAACTCGTCCAGCTTAAATTTAACTATAGATAGCTCGAATCCCATGAACGAGCTATAATTGAACCTTGCATTTAAGAGGGGATTCTGGTTTCGATTCTAAAACTATTCGAGAATATATGTGACAAATTTCAGAGGAGTATGTATTACTTCCAAAGTTAGAAATTTAGTGACCGAACGTCAAGCAGACTCGAGCTCGCGCACTTCGCCCGACAATAGTATGTGTACCTATGAAGGTCCAACTGCTCTATCAAAGACAATTTGGAGTTTCAAAAGGTGTATCTAGTAGGAGTGGGAAGATTATAATAGTATTTTACTCTTAGTAGTGTTTTTGCAAACAGAAAATGAATTTTTCAGAAAGCGGACATTGAGGTCTCGGATTTAAAATCATTGCCCAATGCATGTGCGGCAAGTATTGGATATTGGATATGAAATAAATGAAATCTTATTATTAGCCAGTGGTGCAAAAATTTTGCTAGAACAGCGAGAAGATTGTAAGCTTTGGGCCAGAACGAGCTTTATGAGGAAGACGAAGGACTACTGTAAGGCGCAGGAATTGCAGATGAGGATACAATTACTTTAAGTACTTGAAATCTTATATTTCTACTTTTTGTAATTAGCAGTCTTTTTCTTCCCTTCTCAAAAAATGCTGAAAACAGTGCTTTCTTGGCCTCTTAGACCAGACTCCCCCCTTAACCCTTTAACGATCAAATGGTCAAAATTTAAACGTCAATTTCAAGCTCGGACCTTTCAATTACGTAACCCAGGTGAACAAAATAATGGGATACACATATCTTTGCGTAAAAAAAATTTTTTAAGACATTTTTTTAACTTTGTTCTCGGTACACTAAAACTTTCTAACCCATCAGGAAACGCAGTACCCGAAAGTTGCACTTAAAAAATATATTTTTAATTACTTTGATTTTTATTGTTAATCAGTCCAATATGGTGCCCGAATACCCACAATTAAAGGGGAAATAGAGATACTTTCAAAGCGGAGGGGGACTGTACAGCAAAACAGTTCAGCAAAACGATTAGTGGTCGCGTGTTGTCGGAATCGCTACCTTTATTCTGTGTCATTCTTACGTACTTCCCCCAAAAAGCGTGACATCCAAACCCTTTGTTGTACTAATTACTAGCAAAACCGCAACGTGAGCTGATCAATAGTGCGTAAGACCGTTTAGTCCGTTTTAAACGTAAGTGCATATGTACCGCGCATATGTAGTGTGTGTGTCCACGGTGAAACACTCGATAGGACTATTACGGTTAGAAAAAATTTTGGCCTATGGAAAATCATTATGAATAAATTGGAGTTCTTTTCTAAAATTTGATAACTTATCTATGAAAATAAAAAATATCTCACGAATATATTATTAAAATCATTGCAAAATAAATATTTAAATGAGCAAAATCGGATAAAATTGTTATAAAATATTTATCGAAAGTTCTGATAATTATATGGTAGATTTTTCAAGCTTTAGGTAACGTACATATGGTCCGATTTCTACCGTATGCATTCGAATAGGAGGAAGTGTAAAAACGTATCAGACAGAGTGAGCGATTTGGGCTTATAATATGGGCTGGAACTTATAAAGAGAGGCCCGAACTTTTCTTTAATGAATCGACCGTATACAGATACGAATAATATTTTTTAAAATAAATATACAAAAAAGTTTTCATGTAGTTATAATTAAGATGCACGTTATAATTTTGAACTATTTTTTATGAGTTTTGTGATCACTGAGCTTTATTAATTAGTTAGTAACTATTAATTAGTAGAAATTATTTTTAAAATACCTATCTAATCTAATGCATATTTTCCACTACATAATAAAGATATGCGTCCACGAGGAATTTTATCATAACTTCGATTCCGTTGAAGATTTTTCATTTCTATTATTACGTAACGATATTTTGCCAAGTACTGTCTATTCAATCTCTTTCCCTGTTTGCATTTAAGGACCTTTCCAGGATTTTGAATACAAACTTTAGACGTTTACTTACATTGGGAACCTTATCCTTACCAAATTGAAGTATTAATTTATTACATTGTAGAATCGAACTACATATTTATTCAAAATTAAAAAAAGTCTTTATCGAATCACTTATAGAAATCAAACACGTATAAATAAATCGTATTAATAAAATAAGAGGTATAAAAAGTTGCGTGTAAAGTTTATAGCAGAGGTATAGAAGGGATTGGAATTGAAAGAGGTAGATTTTTAATAATGCGCGTAGACTGGTATTGTCTACTATATATAATTATGCAAAAACTTTCAAATCAAGCTTGATTCATCGATATGATATGATTATTAATAATACTACGTTCAAGAATAAATTACAATTATTATTTGTAAATTATTGGTATCACTTACAAAAATAGATAAAAAATTAATAATGGTTGTTACGGAAATTAAAGTGAAGAGACAGAGTCGCGAGAAAAAGGGAGATGACGAGACTCGAATCCGGGATGTCCCGAATCAAAGGCAAGTGCTCTAACCACGGAGATAACGTCTACGATGCACGTAGTTGCAATGCATTGTAATACGGCTCGGCAGCCGTCTTATCGCTGACTCTGTTCATATGCTCGGACTGCGCGAGCATTGCCGACGAGTACGTCCATGACAATGGTATTATTTTAATGTTAATATTATTAGGAAAGGATATCGATCAATTCCCTTTAAAGGTAAGGAACAATATTAATTGGCAAAAGTTCGTAATAATATAAAATTGAACTGATTTATATTATTTTCAATACAAATATATATATATTACCTACTAGGTACTGAACGTACACTTTTTAATTCACTACTACTTTCGTAGTTACGTCATTCCGACACTTACAATTATGGAGTTAGTCAAAGCCGGGATTTTCTTCATTTTTCAAATTTCAATGTAATATTGATATTTATATTTTAATTTAAAAACGTGTCCATTCGCAAAAAGGCTTCTGAATTGCAACGTTCACTTTTCCAGTGATACATGATACCTTTCTGAAAAATTTAATGGTGTAGTCAAGATTATGATTTTTCGTTGAAACGAATTTTAGACATAATTTAAGATGATTTCATTGATATACTTAGTTTTAGGTATAGTAACAGAGCTTGTTTCACAAGCTACTTCCGGTGACCAATAGATACATTTTTAGCCAATACGGCATGAACATATTTCATGATTTCTTTTCATGCTGTTTTCAGGCAACAAAACTATTTCAAAAATATTAATAATTTGATTTTAAGACTTTTTTAAGGTATTCATGAAGGTAGATCGAGTGGCAAAGAAGAATCTAAAATTATTTAGAAGGACAAATAATGTTCTGCCGGGGAATCTGTGAGAGAATTATCCGTGTGTGGAGGAAATAAGCTGATGAAGAAGATATAATAGAAAATACAATATGAAAGAGAGGAAGGAAAAAGCAATTGCAATAGCCAGACTCTGATATAAGGAATATAAGAGAAATAGTTTATGAATTGTGGTACCTCTGTGAATTCGACGAGCGCTTATAGTCATTAAGAAGCGAGACTCGTCGGGTCGTCGTCGTTCGTCGTCGATACACCAGGTACGAGGTAGTAGCGCAGGCGAGAAAAAAAGAGGAACGCGCACGCGTACGACACACGGCAGCCGTAAGTAGCGGCAGATGGCATGGCATGAGTGCCGAGCTGCTGAACCCCCTAGCCAGAGGAGCAGCTGCAACTAATATATAAACCGAAACCGAACGTGCGTGGACGCGTGCCAGAGGAACTGCGGCATGTAAGCCCCCATCTACGGTATATAACGGCTGATTCGTAACTCGACAACTTTGCAGGTGCTGCTTGCCTTTGCTTGCCTTTGCTTGCCTTTGCTTTGCTTTTCCGATTGTCATTGCTGATTCGATCGAAATTTCCCTTACAAGTAGAGGGAAATAATCTTGATTAGCATGTCAAGAGGAAGAATTGCACTCAAGGTATGGTTACCGAGCAGTTCCTTTATTATTCAGCAATTATCGTTGTACTCCAATTTTTTCTTATTCATATATAAACGTTTCTATAATAAATAATTAAAAGTCAGACTTCATTTAATCTTTTATTTAATCGATCATTCATCTTATTCGAATGCTAGTCAATCACAATTCAAGTGTGTTTTTAAGAATTTTTTTAAGATAATTTTTTACAATTTATATACACCGTAATATTATGTATATTATATACAGTTGAAAATTATACTTATTATTAAGATGCGGTATATACAGTACTAAACAGTACTGTACAGTAGTGTACTGAACAGTAGGTAGGTACCAATTATGTCAAGGATTATTTTGTACGTATCGTAGGAAAGTACAAACCGATTCATTTAGCATAACTATACTTTATACGTATGGGTTATACGTATGGGTTCAAAAATTTAAAGAGCGCATATATGTAATATACACTGTATAATATGATGAACGATTTCGATATCTATTAATATTTTATATAAATAATCTCGCGATTTTCCTTTTTACGCTTATTCAAAAGTTTCTTTCGTGAACGCTACGAAGCCGTTCTGCTTACTCGATGGTGTACAATGCAGCATCAGCTAAAATGTCGTCATGTCAGCTTTCAGAGCTCGAACAATTAACGAGATAATTAACAAGTAATGCCGAGTAGAGACCGAATAAAAACATTTGTCTAACGTCCCCGGAACAAAAAATCCTCTCGTATACGAAATAATACGAAATTTATGTTATAATTATAGTATATAACTTATAATACAATATAGTTTCAGTTTAAAACTATTCATATAATATAATATTCAACTCATACTATACGTATATACACGTTGATCACAGCTGTTGAATCGCGCAGCTGCGTTATGGCTGCGGTATATGTTTCTCCTTCTCCTTCATTCTCGACTTTTGATCTTGAAAGGTTTTCTAACGTTCACGTGTCGCCATATGGATGCTGGTAATGATGAATCTCGATTGATGAATTCACATACGCGAATGACTGAGCACATTCAATGTGGGCATTATTATTTCAAATTTTTGGCCCAATTTAGAAGTATATTTTAACCGATTAATCCAAAACGGCAATTAACAAATATAATGGAATGATAGATGATAGTTGAACATGGAACTTCTGTGTTGTAAAGTGGAAATTGTATGCAGATTTATGAGGACAATAGGAGCTCAATAAAGGAGTGTCAAAAAATGTTTTTCCGCCAATCTTCGCCTGTGGTCTAGCGACAAATGACCATGCGCAAACGAGCTATCTTTGGCAGGTAAAATACCGAGAGCCTTTGAAATACGATGAAAATTTGGAGAAGGGCCAAAATCAATTTACTAAAACCCTTGTTTCGTGGCGCATTGATGACCGGAATAACGCTTCCGAAATAGGAGTCTTGTCATATTCATGTCTACACGTATGTTTGTATCTAGCTTTTATTTTGTAACTGTATTTTGAGATTTTTTTACAAACACGATTGTGTTTTGTTTTTTCAAATCCTAAAGTTAGACTGAAAAAAATGTTAAATCCCCAAAAAACATATTTTACTTCAAGAAATACTACATTTTTTTAACTCTAAAAACAGAAGTTTTTTTATAAGATTTTATTTTACATTACGTTTAAATAAATATCCATTCTTTCATTTTCACAAACTGACTCGAGTCAGTTTGTCATTTTTAATAAATGTTCAAAAAACGGTTTTTATTGAAGTTTTATAAAAGAAATAGCTTCTTCTTTGAAAAAAGAATTTTTTTACTTTAGAAATAGTAAATTATTCGGCGTATATCAGCGTAGCTTAGAAAGTTTTCTACAGAACAATTAAGGTTATAATAATGTTAAAAGAGTTTAAAAATAAATCCATCCTAGAGATAATATAGCAGCCGGTACCATGGCGGATACAGTGAGACGGGGAGGAGACATATTTTGATACACATGAATGAAAACGACCGAGTGGAGATAAAAATTGTTTCTATATGCAAACATTTTTGCTGAGTGTATTTCTATGTAGAGGCAATAAAAAGTACGGCGGCCGTAGCTGCACGCCTAGAAAGCTTTCTCGCTTTTTCTTCGTTTTTTTATGCATCGCTATTTTTCGAACGTATAGCGAACACGATAACTGAGGAATGACTTTAAAATCTGGGTATCGATGTTTACGAATATACCCTGAAATGTGTATGCAGAAGATCGAATGGTATCAATTCAAGTTCTGTGTGACTTTTGACGATATACAAGCTTTGAGTGCAAAGCTGAATGTTTGCCGGAGTCTAGTATTGCAGAATATTGAAGCAAAACATACCAAATGAACTGTCGTAATTGGGTTAATTGGGATCTATGATATTTCGTAGTCAATGTATAATAAGTAATATTCTTGTATTTTTGTTCATTAAGCGAAAATGAAATTATTTACATTTTATGTACATATCTATACAATCTGAAATAATGTTTTTCTATATGCGATTATTCGCTCTATATATTCACTTGAATACGTTTATACTGCAACCCTGCAAGAATTGGTTCGATATCGGGATAATAAGAACGGGCCAAATTTGCTATAAACCAGACCTAAAATATGCTCCCAAAAGAGCAATATTACAAATCATTAGTGATAAATCTAGAAGAAGTAATTAAATAAAATCCCGTACTAGAAGTTGACCACTGCTGCTCCAATGCTGGGCGAGTCATGGCTTACAGTACCGCTGATAGAATATCGTTCTGGCCCAGCAGTACACGGTTTGAATTGATGACCGTTGCAAATTCAGCTAGCGCGAAAGCTCATTTTACAGTGGTATACTATTCTCTTGTCTCAGAGCGTACTGTTAAAAAATACTCGTATATCTCGATGTATGCATCACACCGCGCCGTTAAATCGTCATTGTATAGTTATATAACTCGTCAACGCTCGCGGAGCCGGAGCATTCGTGCAGAGTCAGCCATAAGACGAGCGCAGAGCCGTATTACAATGAATTGCAACTAAATGCATCGAAGAAGTTAGCTTTGTGGTGAAAGCACTTGTTTTTAATTCTGGACGTGCCGGGTTCGATATTCGTCGCCTCCCTCGTTCGTTCACACTGTCTCCTCGTTAAATAATCCGTAACACTACATACTTTATGCTTGGGCACAGAGTGAAAGAGATGACGATCTTAAGTCAGCGATGGTGAACTGTATTGGTTTATTCTGTATAGCTAATGATACGGTCGATCCAATTATATGAGGTTGAGAAAGATGGACGCTCACGATGCGCGATTTTGAATGAAAGAATTTGATTGAGTTACAAAAAGCATAAAGTACGTTAATTACATGTCGAGATTATTGAACAGAGCGACAGAGAGATATAGAGCTTACATCGTGAAATATAATTAGAACGCATTAGTATTGAAACGATGTGACCGTGTATCTTCACGTTTGCTGATATTCGTTCGCGTCGTAAATAGGGATGACGCAGATTTCAATTTAACCTTAATATCTGTCTATCCCCGCAACAGCACCCGACCATATTATTTCTCAAGGTTATATAACGGTATTCGGACTGACACCATTGCGAAAATTCAACTGAATAAACATATCGTATACGATGAGCATTCGAAAGTACGGAGAGGATCGATAACCGTTTTACACCTGTCATCCATATCCCAAATAGCTCACTATAAAATTTCGCTCGGGAATATACGGTGTTCTGTAGCTATTCCTGAATGCAACGTGTATCGTTCGAAAATCATCAAATATATATCTTTCAATAAATATAAATTCATTTTTTACTATTCTTTATTATGCTAAGAAATTAAATAGATCATTGGACTACACGAGAGGTAGATTGAAAAAACCAATCGTTATTCAGTAGCTCCAATAAATTCATTGAAATCCTCTGTACATTTGCCTACTTCATGAAAATGAATTCGCCATTTTTGTAATCACCCTATCCATGAAATTCAAACAAATTGCTTTGCCAAATACGCAGCTGCAGATGCACTCGACAAAGGAATCATCAACACGTTTCGAACTCCGCCCTAGCGCATCTGCGAATATAGCGATTCAATGCGTGTATATGCTTAGAGCACACAATAAAGTATTGCAAAAAGAGAGAAAAAGAGAGAGAGAGAGAGAGAGAGAAGGGGTGGGGAAAAACTATAAGGGTCGTACGACAAAAGTTTCATGTATAAAGCACGTGCACGCGTACTCTTTGGGGTAGCAGGGCGCACGTGTCCGCCGAGTCGCGTTCATTATCGCGCGCGCGCTTTGGATTTCAAAAGGGTGAATGATCCTGAAGGAGGATCCTAAATCTACGGATTAGTTCTCTTTGCGTTACGCACCTGGATGGGGATCTCATTAATGATTATCTATCATAAGTTATTATACAAGTTATTATTATAAGAGTTAGTTATTATTATTATGCTCTCGCGATGATTTTAAGAGACGTAACTGGTTATGCTTCAAATTCGTTGCCGAAATTCATGATGAAAAGTGACCGGCAACTTATTATTATGTATTTGCATTTTTTTACATGTAAAGCACAAGCACAGAGGAATCTCAATGTGAGGATGTGATCGATAAATGTTTGCCTGCCTAACAAATCTTTAAACAACATAGGACCAGCTACGATACAATAAAATCTTTTCATCGCAAGAGCGATGTGCAAATTAATAAAAACGCTGCAACCCGCCTATCATAGATGTATACCCCCCGAAACGAACGGAAAGGGGCCCACCGACGTAGTCGGAAATTACAGAAGCGTGAACAATGTATATAATGTGATCGGGCAGGCAATGCGTTCAAAAGAAGCTGAAGTAGAGCGCCGACCCTCTCAGCTCTATCCCCCCGAGGGATATACATCCCTATACTACGTAGACTGTGGATGCGGATCAGGTCAGCCGGCAAAATGAACCGCATTATTTCTATCGCGACGCGATCGTATCGTGTTACGAAAGAGAGAAAGAGAGCGAGAGAGTTAGAGACTATTCGATCGATCTTGTCAGATAGCATGCGGGCATTCGAAATTTGCATTTTTTTTCCACGAATACATGCGTCTTTTTACACGCACACGAGATATTCGATATTGCGTCGGTGAATTTACGAGACGATGAGCGATTAGTGAAAACGTGTTCTGGTACGGGTGGTCCGATACAGTAAAGGCTCTACAGTCATTACTAATTGGTCGCGGACAACATTTGATTTGATGTAGAAACCGTGTAAATTAGTTCTATTGATTTTTCGAAATTACACAGCGAAATTTAATCATTAGATGTATACTTACACGCGACTGACTATTAATTGTTAAATTACTAATTGTTAAATTACTCATGTATCTCTTATAACCGCGAAAAAAAGTTTTTATATAGATTATTGCTATAAAACACATACTACCTGAGCCTTTTTCTTTTAATTTTATTTTATTTGATAGGTTAGACTTTAGACCATAGTTTAAACTGCATTACGCATATGTATTAAAGAATGCGTATTACATAATGTTCCAAATATTCGTACTAACCTTGTTTTTGTTTCGACTATTAATATCGACAATAAAACTAGATAGTATTATAGTATATGTATAATACTTACAATGAATTACAAATAATTACAGACGCTAATAAAATAATGAGCTATAAAACGTATTAATTAAAAGTTATTGAAATTATGCGATGAAAATAGTGGTTAAAAAAATTCAAAACCCAGAGACACTATGTAGATTACTTTAGGATGCAAAGAGCATGAATTAGCGCTATATTTGAAGTGTTAAAAGTCGTCTTATCTCAGTATATAATAGATCAATATATAAATATATAAATATAATAAATCGTTGCATATGAATTCAATTTAGACGTACCCCTTTAACTGGTTTTTACCTTTACCCCTCCATTTTCTCGTCCACTATAATACTCTACATAGTCCTTCAATATTACGGGGACATTCTAATGTGACGAATATGAAAAATCGATTTTTTTACATTTTCGGTGATATCTTAAAGTCAGTTTCAGTGGTTCTCAACTAGTTGACAAAGTATATTGCAAATACCGGGCAACGCTACAATCTATCTAAACATTCGATAAGCTATCCTTGTTTCAATCGACGTATTTACATATAACAAAGGTGTCTAGTTTCTTAATTAAAAGTAACGCTTAATTCAAACGGCCAATATTTTTGCAAATTTTATCGAGAAATGAGCTTTGTACGCGAAAGCGTGTTTTTTGTTTTCATTCGTCTTAATATTCTTTTTATTATAAGATAACAAAACATCAGTTCAATTACATGTAATAGTTCCGGAGAAAAAAAATTTTTAAGAATATGTTACTTTTCGTGCGTTTACATTAGAATGTTCCCTTAAGACCGCAAGCAAGTAGTGGGAATACTACAAACCTATATATATTAAAATACTCTTCAATTTATGAAAGACGAATTAGAACTTGTCTCGGTAGAGGATTAAGTAACTCTTTTTTAATATAGAACATATATATCGCGAGAGGCAATTAACGAGTTATTTCTAAATCAATTAACATTCGCAGAATCAGTGCAAAAATCTTGTTAAGATAAGACAATATGAAAGTCCTATCTCTTGGTTTCTATACGATAGTAAATTCGACATAATGTGACTTCGATTAAGTCTGGGGGAGTCTGGTGTACAAACTTCCAAAAATCGATTTTTTTCTGCGATTACATTGATTCTGAAACTTTTTAACAATATGTGTGAAAAATTTCAAGGCCGAATTTTATGTATTTCCTTTAATTGTATGTAGATCATCGACAGTCTGTATACCTTAGAAGATCCAACCGTCCTATGAAAGACAATTCGGGATCTCAAAAAGTGTATCTTGTAGTAGTGGGGATAAAATAATAATATTTTACAACTCTCTATATTTTTTTTACTATTTCTGAAATGGCCATTTCAGAAAATAACAGACATAATAATTATTTATAAATAACGATTAATTCTGCTTGGATAATTATTGATTAATTTTTAAATGTCGATCAAGAACGATTAGAACAGTTGAAAAGTTATCGCAAAGTACAAAAAAAATGATCAGCTCCCAGAAGCGGCAACTGCAGCGATAGTAGAGGAGGTGTCAGTCGGATCTATTGCTTACTTGTTTAGATTGTTCGAGGGTTTTTTTACATATATATGCTCTAGTACTGAAGTGTAGAGTCGACTAATAAGCTTAATAATAAAAACAAAAGTTATTGTTTCGTCATGCTTGGATCGTGCTATCACTGAACTCGTGAGCTTGTGTGCGAAGACGTTTACCAACAAGTGAAAGTCTTCTTCACTCTTCGAGACAATAGAATGATTGAGAGGGACAGAGAGATAAATTATCCCTGTTCAATGATAGATCGATCTTGGCTCCATATTGATTATTCCGTATATCCATCAAAGAGCCAAACAGAGTCCTTTGGTAATTGGTAATTACCAAATTACTTAACTTCGGTTTTTGACAGATTGGTCGAAAGATACATTGACCGTAGCTGACTAGTAATGTTATAAAGCTCGACAAATAACGAGTAATATATTATACTGGTGGATATTTGAAATATTATTTATACTAACAAAGTAGTCCTATTATAACGCGACTGATGTACTCGGATGTAATCGCTAATTCAACGCCTATTTCGGTCTAATTCGAGCGAAAATTATGTTTAATTAAATGTCAAGCTTAATTCTACAGTTTCTCGAAAGTCTGCAAATGAAATTTGCATATTTATAAACTTTGTACAAATGAATGACGCAAAGGCAATAATGAGTTTTTAAGATAGATTTTAAAAATTAGTTTATATACACTCAATGCAATTGATACTGACAAAGAATCATTACGGCTGATATTGAAGTTACAAATATTCTAGTACACACGATTTTTGTCCAACGTGGAAAAACACCAGCGCTGCGTCGAAAGCTTGAAAAGTAACAGAACGAGTGTATAAATCACAGGAAGTATTTGCATATTTACGACACTGTCAGTTTTTACTTGGTAAACAGTTATAGAGCGGGTCGCGTCTGGCATATTTTTGCTCGAGCATATTTTTGTTCTCTCGAGTTTGCTCCTTTTTTCGTATCTCGTAAAACGCAAATAATTACGAGTGCTATACTAAATTATTATATTCTCGCGACGCAGCTGTTTCGACGCACTTATAAGAGTAAATAACGATGGAACCGAGAATTGTTTGGAACTTGACAAGGACGAGGATGAGCTTGCGATCTGGCCTACTCGACATTCCCTTCCCAGTGCCAAATCGTTCCTTTACACTTTAATAAAGTTATTCAATAGTGAAAAAAGCGTTCTTGACTAAACATTTCGCTTTATCCACTAATTAACTAAGCCTGAGATACGTAAAAAAAGACAATCGGTCCGAAACAATTGTGGTTATGTAATAAACGTGGGAGGCAACCCTGGATATGAACAACGCCAATAAACAACTCATAGTTTAATCATTCAGAAAAAAACATGATGAACAGTGGTTGAAAAATTAAAAATTAAAGACAATCAAAACATAAGAGATGGTAAATGTCTTAACTGAAGTATATATATTATGTAGATATAACAGCAACCTGAATATCAACGAAGAAAGCAAAACTCGCTTGTTCACATATACACATTGAAATAACCGCTGTATGGGAAAATCTCAAAAAAAGAAAGATTTATATTATTTTAAATACGTAATACGACTAAGAAAAATTATCTTGGTGAAATAGTTATTGGTATTATTACCATTTATTGATTACCTTTCTGAAGTTAGAATCCCTTAAACCATTTTATTTCTTTTTTTAGTTCTTAAAACAAGAATTAAAAAAAGAATTATTGCTGATGCGATATTTAGTTTTTTGCTATCGTGTACGATTATTTATAAAAAAATAGAAAATTATATAAATAATGGTACAAGTACCTCAAACTCAAACCTCAAACTCTTCAAAAAACTGATTTTGGCTCAGTAGTTCTAGTTTTCTTCGCGGTGTTCGAGCCTCTTTGCTGGAAAATGAAGCGCACCTGTAATTTCTACTGATCCGCTTAGCGTCGTCGTTATCTGGAAAATTCTTGCATTAGCTGAGCAATCTTCTAGTCCAGCAACTACACTTTTTTAAAACTGCACTATTTACATTATTGAACAATCCTCCAGCGATGTACGCAAGAATTTTTACCATTTTGATGCCCGAATGAAGATGATTTGGTGTGATGCGCCACACAGTACAGTTGAAGCGCTCGCTAGAATTTTGCGTATGTCCGTCAAATTTTGTAAGTTTTGCAAATATTTATTTGTATGACTTGCAAATCATGATCAATAGTAATAGTAGGACTGATATATAACAATATCTTCCGTGGTCGCTATCGTCAATTTTAGTTTACTGCGACTCTTTCTCGCTTCCTCCTCGATCGTCGAAACACTTTTACGTCTATTGTCGAGGAATTTGCGTTTCCACGGCCTTCAAATATGCTCGTATGTTGACTTAATTCCTTTTGGATAGTTCGACATGATTTGATAATTAAATTTGGCTCACTAGCCAAAAGAAGCTATCGTATACCCTTATGATATGGACCTACATACCTATACCTTTTATTATAAGCAAATAATATTTTTTGAAGAACTATTAAACCCCTTAAAACCCATAGATCAAGGGTAGAAGAGCATGCGTTCCAGCCTGTCTAAGGGTTAAGGCACGTTCAACGCTTTACTACTATTTATTATCTATAGCACCGAAAGTATTTCAAAGAAGCAGCATCTAAAACATTGACGGAACTTTTTTGGATTATTTTGGAAGACATCCAAGCAAAAACAAAACTTTCTGTGCACAGCAAATCGTTGCATAGGAATTTCGGAATGCTTATACCCAGGCTAAATGACCCGACGCTCAATAGACCGAGTCGTTTATCAAAACATATTTATATATGAATCTGAATACATATATGGACGCTTGCACACCTTTGCTCATCGTAATCGATCAGACACTCGCACGCACAATACTAACTCGCGCGAGCGTAAATCCATGCGCTGTCAGGCTCACTTTAAAGCAAGTGCGTAGATACGTGACTATCAATTAGTTGCTATCGTTCATCTATAGAGTTAACACTGCTTGCCAATCTTCGTTTACGTCGATGAATTGCACTATAACAGAGTAGAAGTTTTTTTTCTTCAATCATGCAGAATCACCACAGAGCCTTTCTTTTCCCTTCGGTAACAACAAATTCAGTAACAAACTGTCCTTGCTATCTTTCTTCTTATCAATTGCATATATTAGTGCCGATTTGATGATGTCCGTCTAAAAATATCCGCTACATCGAAATGCATTGTCTAGAAGAATTGTTTACTTATTATCTAGAGATTCATATATTTGAACGAGGTCTTTCTGTCGCGTCGAAAAGATAGTTAAAAAGATAGTTAAAAAGTAAATTCACTAGCCGTAAAGAAAGCTCTATAGCAGAAGTTAATATGCGTGTGCTTTAATATACGTATCGGACTCAGTAATAGAGAAGTATTATTCGTGCATGCGATTGAATGTTCGTTTACTGACAAACTAATTCTCCCTTTAACGTAGACAACTCGAGGCTTTTGACAAAATCAACAGCACTGAACTGAAAAAAGGCTGAAAATATGGCTATAAAATGTAACACCGGCCACCAGATACTTGTTCAAGTTGATAGCACGTCCTATTGGTCTTTGTGCGATAGTCAGTGGTAATACTCAGAATTTTGCTAAGTCGATCCCTGCGTTTTTTTTCGTTACTTTAATCTCCGCCTCCCTTTTAGTATTGACCCCCTGCGTGCTCTCACAGTCACTGTTCGTTCACGCGGGAAGCAAAAATAAAGCAACTCAGGAAAGCAGAGGCACTCTCTCAGACTAAATGAAATTTTCCTGGTTTGCGGCGAGGCAGCTCAGAATCACCTACCCATACACTAAATAGTCTTATATAATACTAAACAGTCTTTTCTCTCATTTTTATTTGATACGCGGTGATTTTACAAAAAGTAAACGTAACGCGTAAAATAAAAATGAAAGTGCACGATTGAAATTGGCATTTAATCAAGTCTACCTCATTAGAAATCGATTACTTATGCCAATATTTGTATATTACACAATTGCCTCAAGGGAGTGTCATACTCAATTTTTGCGAACCGAGTCAATAAGGCAGTAGATCGACAAAAAACGCTCGAATCCTTTCAATAAGTCCACTGAGTTATTCAAAGCCAAGAGTTAGTTGCCCTCCAACTTGGCACTATGAATCTCTTATGTTATATTTGAAACGAAGATATTTAAACAATATACAAATAATAACCGTTACAAGATAAAAAATGTAAAGAAAAATCTCAGTTTTTCGCTCAAATTTTTTTTCAAAATAATTTTTGCATTGCCGTGAATTTGTCTGCGATTATTTTTGCGCGGAAAACCTGGTGAATTGAGGACTTCGAAAACTTGTTCTGGATGCCTCATTTTTGTCTCAATATCAGTTAGTCTAAATTCATGAATTAGTACACTAGGAAATCAATAAGCTAAATGCAAGGAACGAAAGAGAAATAAAATTGGAACCCTTTGAGCTTGACGCACTCTAATAAAGCTTTTAATAATGACAATCTAGGCAAAGCGAGATTTAGATCTAGAGAAAGAAATTAGTAATAAAAAGAATATTATAATAATGGAGAGAGCAAAATCGCTTCGAAAGATCTGGGGAAGAGTAATAATAGGATTAGTAGTTTATCGCGTAGGATAGGCTAGGGGGAGAGTTTCTTGGTACTTTTACTAAGTCACAAAGTCTCGAGAGAATGGAAAATGAATTGGTACTGTTTTACAGTACAGTATTTGCTGCAAGAAGCTTATTAAGTTTTTCCGTGCTATAAATTCAAGACGATTTTTTTAGGTATAAAATTGAGGATTCTTATAATATTCGGATTTGGAGAACTATTCTTGGATTGATTCTCTTATCTTTTCGCCTATCTACGCGAGTTATTTAAGCTAAAAAATCTAAAGATATTTTAATAGAAATACACAAGCCGCGCGTAAACTTAGGCGGAAAGCCGAGTGCGCTTCTTCTTTCACGATCCCCTCTTATATTCAAGACCAGACACACTGTGCAGGCTGATTCAGCCTGTAGGGAGTATGCGAGTGCGCAAAACTCAGAACAAAGAGAACGCTGGGCAAATAATTTTCGGAGGGTGTTCACTGTCTGTAAGGGAGAGAAACGAATGACGGGAGAGAGATATGCCGCTGAATACAATAAAAGTATTATTATGTTTTTTGATTACACGCGATGAGAGATCGGGGACGGCTCTAGCTGTTGCTGTTGAGAAAATATAGTATATAAATATATACGCAAAAGAGAATATCGGAATGGAATAGAGCGTATAATATCACTATAGATAATTATCCGCGGCACTAAAATTGTACAGCAAGCACTTATACAATTTTAGTTGCGTTTCGTGGAAAAGTTGTCTCGAGGAGCGGAGGAACTAATTTTGGATAAACGCGCGTAAGCGTCTCTAAGTGCAATCAAAACTTTGACGTGTACTGCATTATAGGAAAACGTTTGAAAGCTCGAGTGTGTTCACAGGTGCAGTACCTATTGTACATTACGTAATAAGCGTAATTTAACACTATTTCCTGCGACGAGTTTGTATAGAGCGTAGATATTCAAATAGTTCTCGGAACAGCAAATATTTTTCATTCGGATGAACTTTGCTATCAAAATCTTGATAATGACGCACGTTATACAAAACGGTTAAAAACAGTATGCCGCCTTTTTCCCATTTTACAAGGCAGTAATCTTAGGCAGTAATCTTCGAGTTTAACTTGGCTGATCTATTTTATTAACTCTTCGAAACTAATGGTCGGATTCGAGAAGGCTATCAATTTTCAATACGTATTTATGATTCTTTACGATCTGAAAATAGAAAGATCCCAATAAAATTCCAAGTTTCCTGAGAAGCAACTTTTTTAATTACACCAACTTGCACATAGTGAAAATAGAAAAGAAAGAAAACCCATCATGAAATCGTGCGTGATATCCCAAGTAGCTTACAACAAAGAATACGAAGGAAAAAGATCGCGAGCATCAGCGTGGCCTCTTTGTTGGCGCCTCGCTACATTTTCCTTTGTTCGCGTAGGATGCGCTTTCAAAACTCGTCGGGGGGTGGCTCTGCGGGCTACCAGCGACCGATCGATACAGCTCTCTCTTTCTCTTGCTCACCTACGGCAGCTTTATGGTGGAGGCTGGCTCGGCTTGCACATGGGAATTCCGGATGTTCTACGCATCGATGCGACTAGATCTTCATTTCTACTTTATTTCAAGATTCTTACGTGTGTTGTGGCTTTATTTTGTTTGAGCTTCGAGACGAGTGCTCGACGAACGATGTGGTGCTTGCCTGCAGCTCAATACGAATCGACATGCCGTGTTGCACGCGTGCGTGAACGTGTATACCTGTGAACGTATAAAAGGATAGAGATAACACAAAATATTCGAAGGATCTTTTCATTATTTTGTGCGATACTGTAGGTGGTACACACGGAGCGATAGGTAAATCAAATGGTGCCGACTGAGAGTTAATTCGTCAAAGCATTCATCTTGCGTCTTGCTGCTAAACTTTTAAATGTTATTTTCTTCAGTTTTTTACTTTTCTTGGGAGATATTGTAATTCGAAAATCGATTCAACTTAGCTTTACAACATTCCACGCTATTGTTTGTTTGCTTCGAGACAAAAAGAGAGTCTAAAAAATAATGGGAATATTTCGAAGTGCGAAAAGTAGAGACGGGAATACGGAGAAACAGAGAAATAAAATGGAGCGCACTATCAGTATATAATACGCTACGCTAAATTTATTGTCTGTTTAACTACCACATCTTAAAGTAACAAAACGAGTCCATCAATTTGACAGAATCAGTCTCAGATGGTGAGAATCATTTTTCTTCAAAAACCAATTGACACACACTTTACTCCACTTTGTCGAAACACTTACCACTATGGCAAGTTACCCTCATAGATACGTGTACTTAAATTTTCCCTATTCTGCCCTTCTGTCATTTTGATCGATTACTCGTTGAATCTCGCCCGCACAAAAACGTTTACTCCTGCGCTCGCTTCTTTTTCATAGAGTGCCATGAGTGGCGAACCGGCTTCTCGCTTATCTCTTCTTATTCAGACGTTCATGTATGCCATAAAACGGCTACTACGTATAATAAATATACTGATCGGAGAGACTTGATTTAAGTAAAACGACCAGACCCTCTTATAAATATCAAAACGTTCTGATCGGTGAATTAATCAGAAACAATGAAGTAAAACATTTTTCCGTATCAATCAAGAATCAAGAATCAGTAGCGAACTCGAGCATTAGTCAGGCATAGAGTATCAAGCCTCATGTCGTAAAGTATTCGTTTCTATTTCTCTTCAAGCGACGATTTAAGTTTTAAAAAGAATATTTTCCCAAATCGTTCACCTACTGTGCTTACTAATCCGATACATGGCATTTCAAGAGCATCTGTTCTGCTTAGATACAGCACGGGCTCTCGAGAAACTCTTGTTTGATAATAGCGACCACCATTCAAAATTCATTTCAAATTACTCGTCCTGTTTGTACCTTTGTTATCCTTGATCTCGATACATTATTCTTTCATGAAACTTTTCCGATGCACTTGAGTCTTGTTTATTTCGTAAGATGAATCAACCCTTTAGCTCCAACGTGTCACAAATTTTTCTACAAAACTATTTATAATGCTGTCGATCTTTCGTTTCGGATGATATCAACAGCAAATTTTTACATATTAAATCCCGACACCTGGACAGATAAGACAGACAGACAGATAAGAGAATTTGAATTAGCGATCCCGAAAAACTCAGTATCAGCGTTTTTCTACATTTTCACAACTATTTCAAAGAACTGGTAGCAATTTCACGATTTATTGCTGAAATGGAATTTAAAAGGTTTTTCGTACCCAAACAATCTTTGAAAAACAAACTGAAGAAGTATATTTGGTACGGTAATAATACTGAAAAATGCTACTATGAATTTTAATTTACCCAATATTTACACTTCTTGGCTATTCTTCTTAGCTTACAATCGTTTCGCATGGGATATCCAACAATTTTAGTATCGGTTGTCGTGAATTTTGGATCATTTTATGGCGGGTTTAATAATCTGTTGATAAATTAACGTATAACAGAAGCAATAATCCAATTATTGCTTCCTCAAAAAGGTACTTTTTTATGATTGTTAATTTTTTCTGCGTTTTTGATCGTGAATATTAATTCACTAATGTATCTTGTTTTGCCTTTGTAAAATATGGTTTTCATAATACTTTGATTTGTAATAAAGGTGGAATAAAAAAAGTGTTTCAAATTTTTTTATTCGTTTTTTTTCATAACTATATATATATAATGGATTTATAGAATAAACACGTCTTAAAATAGAGTAAAACTTCGTTGAATTTTTTGCCAGAATTTTTTATTTGAATATGTTGTTAAAATTCATTTTAAAATTTGAAGAATTGTATGACAATGAATGGGCAGATTTTGATTCCTATAAAATTCATTAAGATAATAACTTTGAAATGTGAAATTTTCTTCTTTGTTAACAAGTTAATATGAATATTTACTTAAGCGTTCCTCAGTATTCTAATATTGCTGGAAAATGTTTGCGGGAGATTAAATGTATTCGTAGAAATGTCAGAAACAAGGCAAATGAATTTGTGTAAACTCGTGCAATAACATATTGAAAAAGTGAAAAATGGCAGAAATAAGGTCGTTGCAGAATTGTTGAAGGAGCAAGAAAAAGGAAGAAGTGATGTCGATGCTAGTCTATAAATCTGGATACGGCAGTCGGTAAATCAGGTTTATTGGTCGTCCAAGTTCCTATCGCCCAAGGCGGCTTTGCTCCTTTGCACAGCTGGGTTGTATTTCTCCGTAGCTTGCGCAGGAAAGAAGCTTCAGATATATATTCGTAGGATGTTTTAGACGAATCGATATCTCTCGCGCTGCGCTGTGACGGAAACGCACGCTCGGGTATATGGAAAAACTTTTTGGATTTCACGATAGGTTCGCCAATTTATTGAAATTCATCTGCAGTAAATCGAGAGAGGTCAAAATCGAGAGGTCAAAATCGAGAGGTCAAAATCGTACAGGCAAGTCTCAAAGTCTCGATTAAATTGACATATTCACATCTGAACAAAATAATTTGACGCACATAAGTTTATGCGCTTTAATGCTTTAAGGAAACAAATAAATGAGAAAAAGTTGGACATTATAAGATGTAATTATTTGTTTGAATAATTGTTTATTCAATTTAAAATACCTGCATTCTTACCGTAAGCAGACTATCAAAGAACATTCTCATAAAATATGAGCTCCGTCTCCACATTGGTTCTTTGTCGACGTTGTGGGCAGTGAGTTGGATATCTATCCAAGACCTCTTCAATTCGAATTTTCAAATCATTATTTCAAAGGTGTTTTGTCCCCTTAAAGAATCCATTACTAATATCTTAATAATGTAAGGTATGGAAACGTAGGCTAATAAAAAGCTAGAACTGTCGTATATTTGTATGGGATTGATCAAAACTGCGAGAGCGCGAAGGCACAAAAAATTCCCCACGTTCTATCATGAATAGCATGCGAACGATGCGATAGTTATGAAACATCTGCATAGTCGATTTCCAGAGCGTGAAAAACAAAACTTGAAAAGATAAAAACGCAGCTTCGCATTAGGTTCAATTGATAAATCATGAGGGCATCATAATCCACGCCGTCCCGTCAGACAAGCTGGAAAAATAAGCAGCTTGTGCAGTAGGGTATATAATCCGACTGGCGTATTGATAATAAATGTGAGAGGCACAATGGAGCAATACTTTGAGAATCGAACTGTTGCGCGTTATATTCACAGTTGCACTGAATGATTTAACGGGCGGTGCATTGCGGCGAGTCGAAATGCCGCAACGCGGTTCTACAGTCTCTCGTGCAAGCCACTGGGAGGAGGATAAAAGAGATCTCTCTTGTTTGAGAAGGGCCAAAATTCGTGAGGAATATCGATGTAGTCAATTTTCTGCAATAATTTAAATTGCACTGTCTAGAGGAGTTTCAATTTTGTTTTTTAGGCACGACCGTCATACAGGAGTGCCTTATTTTACATTCTAAATAATAAGAATATGGTTGCTTTCAATCTGGTTGCTAATGAAAATATATTCTGTGCATAATATATTGTATAACGGGGGAGCATTCTCTTTCATTACCATATTGCCTCTTAGGAGTTGCCTCTTTGAGTCGTGTATACACAAGTGGTGAGATTCTTATAATTCGGATAAATTAGGAGACAAAGTTGATTTTAATTAAGGTATTCGCGTGTAAAAACTACTTTGACATGTATTAAATACTGAAACTGAGTACAGTCGTGTTCAGGCGACAAGCGTCGGGAAAATATTCTACTCCTGGGAAAGAATAGCTTGCACGCTGACAAAGGAATGTTGAGAGAGGTACTCACAACCCTTTATATAATACTCGCAAATGTTGATTGGCATGGGCGACGATGTAAACATCTGAGTCATGGAGACGAGGTGCAACCCGAGTTGTTTCAACGATAGATATAATAAAGGTTCCTGAGTGTTGTTGTTTGCGCGTGTTTTACAAATCCAAATTAGAAACGTGTGATACCCTCTATCTTCATTTCTTTCTATTTCTGACTGGTCGCGACCTCCTCAGTCTGTTACTGTACGTGATTAGGAGAAAAGGAAAGAAAAAAAGGAAATTTTGCAGTATATATAGAATAGTTTATCTTCTACACTACTAATATAATTATATAATTATCTAGTCTAAACAACACTGAAACTGAAACTAATGTCGCTCTTCAATTCGGCGATCAACTGTGCTGTCTATACTCTACCTATATGCGTATAAAGGTGTATTGTATATGTATATATTTATACTTGCTACTAGGCAACGGTACAATTTATATATATTTTCGCAAAATTCTACAATTAAATATAGACAACTGTTGATTTGTATTTATTTTGCTGTTATTACAAAGAACGTGAATCTGTAGTGACTTGTCTGCATAATATATATATATATATATATATATATATATATATATATATATATATATAGTATATATATATAGGTATATATATATATATTCAAAGAATGAGATGTTATTTCTAGTGTTATTTCTAGAATTACTACGTGAAATAATATTAAGTAATTCATATTGACGCCTTTGGAGAAAAAGCTGCCAATTAGAAGAATAAATTTGTGAAATATTTCATAATTCAACAACCAACAGATATGAAGAACCAGCCAACTTAGAAATAGCCTTCATTCGCGTATTTTCTAATTCGTAAACAATAATTACCATTGAATTAATTATACTAAAAGTGGCGATTAATCTATATTGCGTAAATAGGATTTTACTACTGATAGTTACAAAATATATTTCTTTCTAAAAAACTTTAAATCGACTTTTTTGTAAAAGCTTTATAAATAACCGAAATTAGTGTTCACAGCATTTTTGGTTGATTACACCTATTTAGCTCCTCGAATAAGTCTTGCTCGCAACAAATATATGATTATAAGCTTGTAGTTTGATTATTTAACGAATCGAAGATTATGATGTACTTCAGGAATCGTGAATGTTCATTACTTGTAATAGTAAATTTTTACTGTTCGGAATAGTTAAACGTTAACTGATTCAGAAGCGAAAATCACTTTACTGCTAATAATAATAGTGCAACATTCAATCTGCACTCGAAATAGCCACGTAAATTTAATTATATTTTTTTTTACTTTACTGGCAGATTACAAGTAAACAAAATAAGCTTTTAAAAAGCAAGTTTCTCCGTGATTGCACGACAAGACCATTGTTTTTCCGATTCGCTTGAAAGTTAGTATTTTACCAGTATTGTCATGATGGTTAATTTTATTTCTTTGTTTTTATTTCAATTAGCTTTTCCGACAAAACTCACAACTTTGTTTTATACAAAATTTCTTCAACATTTTCCGCCTACCGCAACGATTATTTGGAGAATTTAATAACCTATCTCAAGAATCAGATATGTTGCAAACAGTTAAGATCAATGAAATGAAAGTTGCTTTTTTATCAAAATCAAGTAAAAATGCTAAAAAGGGACTTTTTTCCGAAGTCAGTTGCGTAGTTCCGATGAAATAAACATCGACGACGACAAAGACAGTGCGCAGTTGCGTCGTCACGACTTTATCATCGCCAGAATACATTGAAGTGACTCTGAGGTGCTTTTCGCAACGGTCGTCGGCACGACGCTTACTTTTATTCTTCAAGCCAACTATGATAGCCAGTGCTGTTTCGAGGGAAAAGATTCGCGTAGTAACCGTAAACATGTTGTTGCGCGAGTTTTTGCTGCGAGACTCGTTGAGTTAACGGACAAGTCAAACCACGCACTATTATTCAGTGTTACACACTATAAATTATGGCCAACCGACCAATTAATTGGTAGTCTAAAATGTTCTCAATACGATTACACAAATAAAAACGAATGTTATTACTTGAATTTTTCTGTTGTTACTGCTAGGTTAATTTCCTCGTAGGTTTCTTAGCGAGCCAGTAGTGCAAAATCAGAAGGTTTCGGTAATGCTTCGATGGAAGCTCTGTAATAATCATCAAAGCACTTTGCGTTTCTGTATTACAAAGGAACGGTTAATTTATCGAGTATACAAACGATTTTCAAATTACCCAAATCGTTCGAGACCCCTACTCAATTTCCGGTCAAAATGTCCTACGCGAGACTTGTTTATATAGAAATTATATAGTTTATATATAGTTACGAACTGCAGCATAAGCAAGTCTCTTCGTTCTAAAAGAAATTGACTTTTAAGATATGTGAATAGCTATTATTTTCTTTCATATGTTGCTACATAGTACAATGGGAACATGCAAAATCTAGTCTAGTAAGAGAGTCTTTGTTTGTTTCCTGGGGCGACACTTTCCAACAGTACGTGCTCACAATACGCGAAAAGCTTGATCTGCAAGTACATTACAGACGTGTAGGGGCTTACAAACGAGAATCTACAACTAAAGCTCTCTCTGTTTTTCTATCTCTTTACATATATAAGTCGTGCTCCGACAGATTGATTGATCAGTCATGATCAAACAAATTTTTCTTTTTAAATATTTTTAAACTTTAGTTTGGTAATGTATCTTTTATCCACCTTCATCCACCTGAGTATTTGAAATTAAAATTTTTTTTTTATCGAATATTGTTCACAAAGCTATTTAAAGTATATAAAAGTTTATAACATCGAAATACCCCTCCATACACCTTATTACCTTGATGAATTGAATTAACGAAAAAAATGATACATTAAAAAATTGATAACTCGTTCGATTTTCGATCTGATCTCAAGCGTATGTAGCTGAAAAATTTAGTAAAATTACAAAAAAATATCCTTCTGTCGTTTTTTGAATAATGCTTTCTCAATGAGATGCAAAAAGTGAAAATACCAAATTTGACTTTATGTACCTTAGAAAAGTTTAGTGCAAACACAGTACAAAGTATGCGTA
This sequence comes from Apocrypta bakeri, assembly GCA_018906985.1. Classification (NCBI taxonomy): domain Eukaryota; kingdom Metazoa; phylum Arthropoda; class Insecta; order Hymenoptera; family Pteromalidae; genus Apocrypta; species Apocrypta bakeri. The sequence continues at coordinate 935,225 of JACCIA010000008.1, read as the reverse complement.
AATATTGTTTTTAATAAAAAGTTTGTTAAAAGTTATTAAAAAGATCTGTTACGTGGTTAAAATGATTAATTTGACGAGATTCTACCTCAGTTATCAATAAGTGTCGTCGTATCGATGTAACGCCCATGACAGTTATCTCCCAGCGGTATAAAAAATAGAAGCAGCAAAAGGTTAGTATTTTAACGAAAATGAAAATGAACATCAAGGGCTTCTAGGACGAATGCAGCTTGTTAGTACGTGGCAATCCCCGAGACGAGCAAAAGCCCCGCAAGAGATGCAATTTTCATCTGCCCCGAGTACAAGTATTGTACGCGCAGAGACGCACTTATGTGTGTACGAATTTCAAGAGCTTAGCTACGCGATTCACGAGACTCTGAATTTTCTCGGAAGAAGCTAATGTTACGGATTACATACAGTTTATGACTGGGCTTTACTCATTTAAATTACTATATTAATGCATAATAGATTTTCTGCGGGTGATTTCTATTACAATTCATCCGAGAAGGATCTTCCTCTACACTTGTAACTCTACATATTAATTGACATAATTATTTTTTTGCATAGCTATTATTAAAATCTCGGGCTGACCTGCATGTCACTAGGCCTGACTCCTTACAAACTATATGGTTACAAACTATATGATTCGTTAGGGATGAATGATTAAGCTAAAACAGAGTCAAACGCAAAAAAGATTTTAGTGACTGTACATTCGTCATTTTATTTTCCCCATTCACAATCATCACAATCATTCTTAGTAGAATTTGCAATGTAATTACGCTCCACAATATATATAATATGTAGATCGAACATTCGGCCAACGTATTATTATATGAACAATTTGAGCATTGATATTTTAATTGTAATGGTGATCGGTTTAGTACATTTGTTATTATCTAAAAGACAAATGATGATTTAGATAGAATTCAAAGAATAACAAGATTAATGATTATCTCCTACTAAGCTAAAAATTATGCTTAAAGAGAACACTGCAATAGGTTCGATAATACTTAATATCGCATACTTAATATAATATCGCAGTCGAGACAAATATTATATCCGCTGAACGCCGAGTACGTTGGAGCGATCCGATGTCTTGCGAATGACTTTGTGGCTTAATATAACAGCGCCTTGTAATCAAGACAATTTGCAAACAAAATCAAGGTCGAATCGTACGCCGTCGGAAGAAAAAATAATACATTCGGAAAATGTTGTTAAACCAGGCAAAAGAGCCAGTTCGACATTTTTCTTGCTTCGTAGATATCCACGAATGAAGAAAATAGAAAAACATTTCTTGTATTCACATCATAACATATACTGCTTATTATTGAGAAATAAAGCGAATGTTTCGGGGCCCTTTCTCGCTGCTCAGTATAACAGTGAGTGTTTCGAGCTCGAAAGATAGCTATCTCTCTACGCCTTCATCTGATTCCCGGATTTCAATCACGGCCGCTAGCGCGTATCTGAACAATTATCCTACCGCGGCGTATTTATTGGTTCCGATAACGGCGAGCCGCTCCCTGGAGGCGCGCGAACCCTCCGCGGAGTTTCGGCTACTGCCACTACGATTTATGGCTACCGTCGAGGCTAACCGCGGGCGTGCTAACACACGCCGCACTGCAGTTGGACGATAGTAAATGAAATTTTGCGGCCTCGGGAAAGTTGTATGTGTGCCATTCGGTACTGGGACTGGACGATCATTCCAGTTACTCGAAATGATAAAGGAACAATAGCTCGGATTTTATTATTTTTAACATTTCAATTTCATTTTAAATCTATCTCTTCGTAAAGGATTATAATAATATTTCCAGAGTATAAAACATTGCATTATATGTAATCCAGCAGGGAAAACAACTCTGATCGTAAACTGAAACTTCTAAGCATTACTTAAATATTAACAATAATCGATTTGTTTAAGCCTAAACGTTTTGTTTCTTTTTATCCGGTGCTCTATTTAAGTAATGCATTTTCGAGTTTGCAGTATTGTCATCTTATAGACCTGGTAATAAATTAAGGCAGTAAATGGTGTAAGCAAGGGTAAGCTAATGATATACCGGACGCATGGCGATGAAAACAGATCTGTCTCTAATCTGGCATCCCAGCATTGGGCCAGTACAGCATTATTACAACTCTTGCCCGTTCTTATCATCCTAACATATTTCACTATACATTTTATAGATTCAATGTATCGTATTTAAAAAATCAATTTCCCTTGCATTTTTCAAATAGTGTTTCGTTTCGTGATAAAAAATAACGCTTTCTTGAAACGACCCATGCTATTCGAAATTTTATCGACGAAAGAGCATTGAGCGCAATATCTCTGAAAAATGAAATTATTTGGAAGCCAAAGGGAACTTTTAGTTACTACTTATCCTACAATTTAGATATTTAACAAATGGGCAAAAGCATTTACTGGGCATTTACTTTAATATCCACTCGAATCGATAGGAGAGAGGGTAAAGCTGCTGTAGAGGAGCTCTTGGAACTCTAGGAGGAAGGAATTTTGCATTGTCCCGGTATTGCTGACTAACCAAAAAGGTACGTTTTTCATGGTTTATCTTTAAATGTCTTTTTCGTAAAATTACATTTTACGCTTGATCTACGCTTGTAGATGTTATCCGAACCTCCAAGTTGTTGATATTTCAAGAAACGCCGGCATTTTATTCATTTCCGATCAAATAAAAAAGTACATTTCTTAAATAACGAATAATGGAACCAATAGTTCTTTGATTATGCAACGTTGACGTATCCGCCGGACATGTGCGTCAAGAAATATATTTTCTTACTTCACTCAGAGTATACATAAAATGTTATTATTTTTATTACAAATAATAACATTTTTTCTTCGGTATAAACACGATAAGTGACCACTTCGTGCAGTGGTGTATATTTTTACAACGAAGTTTACTTAATTTATTAAAGGATTTCGTAAGAATCGATGTAAAGTCTAAGAGTTTATCTTACAATATTGAAATTATATTCTAGATATTTTCAAGGGTTATTCGAAAATAATATCTATGGTTTTATTACAAGTCGGTGGAGCCACATTAACGTTGAAAATCGACTTATTAAGAATTGAAAATAATGTCACTTATCATGCATAGTAAGCTTTGCGTCATGCAAGTTTTCATATTCTTTTATTATCATCTTCTTGTAGAAAATCGATAAACTTGTCCGGACTTAAGCTTCTTTTCAACCTTTTTCTTTACACACTTATGATGATCGATTGTGCGGATATTTTTAAGAAATGTATTAAATTACAGATTGAACGTGAATTTTTTGTTATTGTGCTTCATGCTTTAACTGAAATTGAATAACTATAACAATTATTCCCATACATATTTTATTAGTTTGTAACGTGGGCTTGAATACTTTTTCTATACAGTAGCTTTGTATAGCTTTGTTCGGAATAACAGTTCTAACCGCAAATACTGGGCCGTTCTTCTATTTTTTTTTTTCTAGAGTAAGCCAAGTAACCGAATTTATTCAATTCATCGAAAGTGGAGCTTTAATGAATTTATCAAGTGATTTGTGAACAGTTTTCCTAGAATTCTTTGGAGGATAGCGCGGACACGCGTGATATCGAGGCGAAATTAGAAAGCGCCGAAAAAATACGAATTGAATCAGGCTTAAATCCGAAGTACTCGAAACCATCGTAATATTCTTCATTCTGAGTTTTTTCGTGATTACACTGTGCATACAACCATATACACGTATGCATTGAAGAAGTGAATTTTTCCTCGTAAACATCGGGATGACTCTGGCAGATGCGTTTTTACGAGGATCTGCGCTGTCAAATATTTTTTGTTCCACGGCTTTTGACGATTATTCTGCATCGCGTTGTTCTCTTCACTCCAGGTTTTAATAAAGTTTAGGAGGAAAGCCGCGTTGTTGTTGTTGCTCACTTTTAGATAGCTTGCCAACGCAGTTATATTTTTACGCGCGCTATAATGTGTTTTATAAAAAAGGGGACTTTGGTACTCACTCTTGCCCATGGCGTGTGATTTTTATGTTTTGTAACGTTAATCCGAAATTATATTTTAGATTTATATGCGGGTAATAAATAACCTAAACGACAGTACGCTGACGCCTATATTGAATATATACGGTTTCGTGTTATGTGGGTGATTTATTAGAAATTTTATAGACTCAGTGCGAATGAGAAAAACTCCGATAGTACAAAAGCGTTACAGGTTTGATTGCTACAAAGACCGGAAGAGACGCATCGAATAATTAAAAGGTCCAGGCTCCAGTCCTGCTACTGAATACATGGAATGAATATAAATTAGTCGCACATGTGGCAAGTTGTAAAATTCAATTCTCCGGCAAATTCCAAGTGATTTCGAGATCCGATAATGAACTTCTGCTTTTCAATATTGCATCTGCTTTTATATACAACTATTGAATTAACTGTAATGTTTTCTCATTGCAGCGACAGTGAGTTAAATAATACTTCAATTACAGAGATAATATATTAGAGATTCTTTCTATTCAGTGAATAAGAATCTTTTATGGGGGAAAGCGAGAACTAAAAAATGAACCTAATTGAATCTAGGTACTTATCATTTTTATACTTTATATAAATGCACATGTAAAGCAATATATTTGACTTTGGTAAAGAATCCATTGTTTTTTGTACACAGTTAACCGAATTTCATCAGACTGTGTTTAAAAAAAAATTCTACTATAATATTATAATAATTCTATTTCGTTTTGTCAAAGGAATCCCCTACAAGACCCTACTAGCCCCCCTCCCTCCCCATGCGATTCTTTCTGGAACATTTATCTCATCTAGGCTTTTCGAATTCCCAACTTTAATGAACATTTCATTTGGAAAATCGAATCTCAAACCGATGTGATGAAAAAAATTTGTTTGAAAAAAATTTCAAACGGACTAGTTTTTAAGACTTTTTAACTGATGTATCTATGTAATAATTTGGGTAAGATCTTTAATTTCGTATACATACACAATTATTTATAAAAAGCTACTGCACGAAATTTCATGGCTTATACCTTGAGAGAAAAATCTAATAATAGTTAGAAAAAACGGTAAGTTGATTTCAAAAGAATAATATGAAAAACTGAAAAAATGTACTAGTAAGGTTATATTATTATTATTATTATTATTATTATTATTATTATTATTATTATTATTATTATTATTATTATCAGTCTGTTAAGATATTAGCAGAATGATAGTTATAAGAAACTACTTCAACAATTTCTCATATTTAAACGATAAAGAAGCACTATGATAAAGTTATACCTTGGATGTTGAATGTCCGATCAGAGCTACTTGCGAAATTGATTTAATTAGCTCTGGTCAGTGATGCTGCAATTCAATTAGTCCCGATCATGACGTGAATACAAGCGGTGACTACATCTTCGTACGATACGATATATTCGCGCCAGCGAGAGCTTAATGTAAAATCGATGTGCACAGCCACGCTAATCAGGTAATTAAAGCTTATAAAAAAATACTACTTGCTTTGACATAGTTGCCAGTATGAATTATGCGTGGATGAGCTTGGCCGATTCAATTCCAACCTCTATTTCCTCCGTTTCCTCTATTTCCCGCATATGAAAGTTAAATCTGCAAACTATCGGCGCAGATTCAATTTAAAAGCTCTCATCATCTACGAAGCGAAAAATCTCGATGTCATGTAGCTCAAGTATAGGGTTCAATACGACTTTGTTAAAGTTGCGTGGTTCTTCGTGGCAACAGCATGCACACCGTAGTTACCGACAACAAAACCTCCATTGCTTATTATTATTTTTCTTACACGAGACTTGTTTTACTCTAGCTATGTAGTTATAGGACGGACTTTTTACCCGCAAATACTAGAAAAGTCTGCTTATCTTGTTCTTATTAGCGACCTTCGCAAATGATTTATTATCACCTTACTTTTTTAACAACACATATTAACAAGTAATTGTGCATAAGCATCAATAAAACTACCATTTTTTCTCGATTGTAAACTTTATTTTCAATTTTATTATTTATGAACATAATCCGTTTTCTGAACCGCACCAGGAACGCATGAAAAATATATTAAAAAATTAAGTCTTTTTTTCCTAAAACCTTAAAACTCTCTAACCTAAAAAATGATTGAAAAATTAAAATATTTTTCCTGGATCCAATTTTGGTCTCTAAAAATTGAAAAAATCAGGGTAGTTCCTCACTAGAAAATACATTTTCATGAATATTTTTAGGATTTTTTGGAGCAAACCGACAAACAGAAAAAATGTGTTTCAAAAAGACATGTTTTTAAGTCTATGAACGTTAGATTTAAACCTAGAGGTCTGAAAATTTGGCTCAAGAGGTCTTTAAATGCGTCCTTTTGAATAGCTAGGTTCAAATTAAGATTCAGGTTAGGGCAGTTTTTACATGCTTATCCCGCTATAGCCTTTAGTGACCGCATATGGATTGAACTCGAGCTCGCGCGCTTCGCTTCCCTATGTACCGTCCTATGAAGGAGAATTTGAAGTTTCAAAAGGTATATCTAGTAGTATTGTGGAGATTATAACAGGGAGTATTTTAGAGCTCTCTACAGTGTCTTTACTATTTCTGAAATGGCGATATGCAAAACTTGCAAACAGAAAATGAGTTTGGCAGAAAGCGGACATTGAGGATTCGGATTTAAAATCATTGCCCAATGTATGTGCGGCAAGTATTGGATATTGGATATAAAATAAATGAAATCTTATTATTGGCCAGTAGTACAAAATTTTGCTAGAACAGCGAAGATTGTAAGCCGTGGGCCAGAACGAACTTTTTGAGACAGAGGAAGTACTGCTGTAAGTACTCGAAAACTTATAGTTTTTTATATTAAAACTATGCCGGTGATCAGAGAAAACTATACGTCCGATCGAAATGTATCGCAGTGTTCTAAGATTCCTTATGAAAATTATCTTCTGTATGAACTAAAATCCTTCAGGGTAATTAGTATGTAAATTATTATTTTGTATACGTAAAATAATTTTTTTTGCAGCAGCAGCAAATTAATATTTTTTCAAACATTGAGAAAATATTAATTTTCACATTTTAATGTTAATCATTTAACTTTTTCAAATACCTTGTTCGACCATTACTGGCATAGATTGGCAACTACACACCTGGGGCACTCCGGCAAATAGACCATAAAGTTAACATGTATTTTAATTTTTTAATAAAAAAAAATTGTTTTATAAAGGTGAAAGTATAGTAGAATATGTGGTAAGATTCGATTATGAGCCAGAGAAACAAGATAAGATACGTACTTTGTTAAGGTGGGTTTTCGAATGTCTGTAATAAAACCACTATAAGTTCATGTTATAAGTTCATCCTATGCATTCATATTTATATTTTGAATGAGTCTAAGAATGGAAAAAACAAATTATTCGCCTTTTGCACTCAGTTTGAGGGTGTAAAAAGATGTCTCAAAATTTTTTGACCTACAGAGTCTGCTTCGAACTGTCATTTAAAAAAATGTTAATATTTCACTTGACAGCTACATTTTGAAAGAGCATATACATTATACAATGTTTTCAAAGTATTTTTATTATGATTTAATTAAGAATTATTTAATTAAGTAATTCTATAAAAAAAATCTACCCTGAGAAGCTACAAATTAATGAAAAGGGGTATAAAACAGTTAAAAAATTCAGTTCTTATTTCGTGTATATAGAGGAGCTTTGCAACGAATTTGTTGTAAAATTAGGTAATAGAACCAATTGATTTTGTGACTGCTTAAGCGGCCCTGAATGATGAAAGTTTCCTATTCTTTACCAACCAATTATTATTTTAGCAATATATTGTCCATATACGGATTCCCATATATTGCCAACTCATTACCAAGAGCTCATGTGGAATTTTATTCTAGTTCATGTTTATTCAAGTTCAGTTATTCAGTTCATTCAGCGTGATATGGCTGTGCAACTTCTAATAGGTCTTATTAAATGATGTTTTTTTCATTAATTGTACGAATAAAAGTTTAGCTTTGGAATAATATTAAATTTGAGATCTTAAACGTAGAAAGTTCAGGACGGAAATACAATTGTAACCCCCATTAAGGCTGAGGAGTAAGGAAAGCGGACTGCAGCTTCTCTCCTGAAACGTCCTTGTCGCCTTGATCATTGATGCGCTAAAGAAATACGTTGTGCGATGCTGATCAAAGATAGTAACTACACATCCACGACAACACATCAGCGGGTTTGAATTTGACTGCAGAATATACGCACTACACTATTCCATTCTCCTTTCTCTCTGAAAAAGTCAAACAAGAAAAATCAAATTATTGTAACCTCGATATAGGATTTCACTATAAGAGAGAAAACGACTGAAGCTACTTTCACGAGATAAATTTCGATTTTCACCCTTTGTATACAATGACTTATTTATCTTACTCTCGGTGGAATTCCGCCGAGGAAATAAAGAGCCAGCACCACTGCTGGAGGAGCAAAAGCGAGATAAACAAAAAGCTCCGGCTCATAAATACACGTCAGCAAAGCTACGCGATAGCCAGGCTCTTTTTAAAACGTAATAGGTCGATGCCAAAATAAACTTGGACTTCATATTTTCATCGGATATTCTCGCGAAATTCATACTCAAGTTTTCGTACTTGAGAATTTCTCATATAATACGTTTTTATTTTGATTATTGAGCTAAAAAGCTAACTTTTCATTACATTCAATTAGTTATTACCAATAAATATGATAAAAATTTCATTGTAATCCTCTTTGTTATTTACTTATAAGTTGATAAATCAATTCTCGCAGACTTGTGGACGTACATGCACTGCCGTCTCATTGCTTCCCAGTATATATTTAAAAAATGGCTGGGATTTTTCAATTTTTTGGGAAATTATCTGGTTATTCGGTTTGAACAATTAAAATTTATATTTTCAACCAAATGATTTTTTCAAAATTAAAGAATGAGAAAGACCGAATGTCAGTAATTTAACGATGTTAATTATACATAGATCTAATTAAACGCCCTAAAAGAAACTTGAAGTTGCCATAACCTTTTAGTAGTTTAGCATAAATAAGTGCCTTTCCCTTGAAATAATCATTTTCACTGACGAAACTGCTTGATATTTTTAGAAAAAATACGATTCTTCAAGCTCAATGTGTTATATTGTATATAGAGTTATATCATCAGTTGACACGAAACAGAAAAAAAACAAAAATTCTAACGAATCGTTCGGTCTGATCAATCGTTACTATTATTGCAATTGCTGGGTTGAAAGTTGTCAAATCGAGAAATCGTGATACAAAACCGGCCGTATTAGAAAATGCACCGAGCACTGATCGAAGAGAATTAGTGCGATAAATGCCGTAATTAACGAAACGAATCAAATGGTCAGGACGGAAAAAAATCTAAAAAGATGTCTTTTTTTTTCAAAAATGTCAGTTTTTTGGCTTTAGTTCAAATGCTTTCCTTTCCGACCAAGAGGTCTTTTTTAATGATACTTTTGCATATCAAAGCTTTTAGTATTTTATACTAACATTTTATTGTGTAATTTTACATCAAAATAATCAAAAATCAGTTTCCGCCGATAACCATATGTAGTTGATGTCGTTTTCAAATATTCATAAAGAGTTACATAAGGTTTAAAAAGGTTCTTTTTCACTGAAAATTAAACTTTTGCTACAGAATGAAAAATCGAAATTTGAGCATACTCGCAAAGAAAAGAATGTAAATGAATTTAGCTCTCATAAGAGAAAAGGCCATGTCCAAAGCGATGTCGATGGAAACGAGGAACGAAGAAAAAAAAGGAAATTTATAAACAAAATCGAAATCTGCAGCGCACAAGCTTCATCAGATTCGAATCCGTCCTATACTTAAAAAATATATTATTTCTACACTTATTTATAATGGGCAAACTTTTGAAAACAAGTTGCAAGACTCGGAAAAAAAACTCTCGAGACCTTGGAATCTTTCGCAAAGATAAAATGTAAATTAGTCAAGGGAACCAGCAGTAGAGAGACAGTATTCATTTAGTTTACTGCTTTCTTATACGCGACTCTACGTGTTACAGATTCTGAATTTGTTGTATAAAACATGCGGACATTCTGATTATATCTGGAGCTTGTTGAACCTTCCTTATCTCGAAAAGATTCCTATAGATGACTTTGTCCCGGAAAAGTTTAGAGTGTAAACGAACATTAACCGAATGGAAGCAAATTTAAACGAAAGATAATACGTTTAGGGGGGTCTTATATTATTCAAATATATTATATTTCATTGATGGATGAATTTTGAGGTCTTATGATTTTAAGAGGTCGATGACTCAAATTCGTAACCTCTTCTAAATATAATTCGTTAATAGTAATTTGATGAAAATGCACGAATAACGGAGAACAAATTCACGGGTTACATTTATGAAATTTACATGTGCCTTAATAGTTAACGGTAAACTTGTATAAATTGAGAAGTCACGAGTTGCTAGCCGTTATCCTTTGTACGAACATGTAGACATCGCGGTTTTAAGACAGCTTCTGCGTAAATAGTTGACTAGATTCCATCGGGGAACGATTTCCATTTGAATTCAAGGGGAAGACCGGCGCACTACCGTCATACTATCACCGGTGAACTCAGTAGAGCCGCGTATACTTGCATTTCTGTAGAAAGACGTCGCGGCGTGATTCGCAATGAAACTTGGAGTTATTCCTGTTATTTTTCTTCCGACACTTCATCTGACTGAAAATGCGGTTTAGATATACATAGTTAACATTGACTTATCCTGAAAGTTAATCTCCCATTTCGTTTGGCTTCGGTATCCCATCAATAAGGCCTCAGCCCGAGGGAACGACTCTGACCTAATGACCTGCGAGGATCTATGAGCACTGGCATATATAATATTATATTTGCCTCTGTTGTCCGTAAAACCATATTTATAATAAGAGGACTGTTATCCGAGCGGAAGGAAAGGGACGTCTCAATAATTAATATGGCACGGGGTGGAGGAGGAGAAAATATAGATCAAGGCGTGAGCGAGATTATTCATCCGTCTCCGATCCCTTGGCTCATACCCAATTACGGCAAGAGAGTTTGAATCGTGCGCGAAAGGTGAGGTCGAGTCTAATCAAGCGAGCAAACTTGCCTAGCGCAGCGTAGTCGCGCCCGATTTCACCACCATCCTCACGCTCCCGATCTGTGTATCTATGTATTATGTACACCTATGCTAATCCGATTTTCCTTTAGAATCTTGAACGTAGGATAAATGGCATTAGTTTTCGAACTGTGCTGATCTTAATCTTCAATTCAATTAAAAAATCACGCATTTTTCTTTAACTTTTATAAAGATCAAATTACACTTAATTCAAAGCTCAAATGAAGTTATCACTATATTGATTTCGCCTACCGAATTGAAAATTGATTATACATATCATAATAGAAAAATAATCGAATTTGTTTGCAAAAAGAAGATAACAACATTTTAATCTTAAAAGTCTAAAATCAAGTCAAGCTATGAATTGACTTTCGAAAGTTCAAGGAGAGATTAAGTGTAAACCCACATTAATTCATTTTGTTAAGACATAATGGTGAATCATTTAATTGTCGCAAAAACGACCAATTCATTCGGAATGTATGAATGCGTCGGTACACAATTAAACATTAGACGTGTATGACACCACATCCCCACAATGTACCTATATCGAAATACCTCTTTGCATTATATATATATATATATATATATACATTGTACACGTTATATGCGTAGTGACGAACTCGAATGAAAGAGTGAAAGTCTGCTAGTTGCCGACGTGCGATAGCGAAGTTAATACGATTATATTTACGAAATATTAAAAAATCTTACCTGTGTAATGACATTATTTTAGTATTTATTACACGAGAAATCTATCTCTTTCATTTATCATCGAGGAACAATACACATAATTAATTAATAAAACAACTTTAATTTCTAGATCTTTGAATTTGCGGTTGCTGAGATATATAACGATACACGTTTGTGACACATACACAGGAAAAAACAACTGGACCGTCAAGCATTTTGAATATATATATTGCACCTTTGACTAAAATATTTACGTATTAAATAACATAAATTTACCTTTTGCACATGATACGCTCTGAAATTGTAGCGACGCGAGCTTCTAAGAGCATTATTTAGACTAAAGCTACAGAATATATATATATAAATATATATATGTCATTCTCTGACAGATTGGACGAACAAAAAAAAATTTTTTTTTTAACATTTTTACACTATATTTTGGCACTGTATCTGTTTTCATGAATTTCTTTAGACTTTTTCATCGAAATTTTCAAAGTTACAGTATGCCAAAGTTGGCATTTTAAGCTAATTTTCAAAAAATTCTAATTTGAAACTAATGTTATGAAATAGTGAAGTGACTATTAAGTTTGGTTCATTGTTAATCTGGACTAACTTACAAGAGTCTTATTAGTGTATTGAGTGCAGTTAAAGTCATTAAGTTGAAAATTGGCTTAAAATGCCAACTTTGACATACTGTAACTTTGAAAACCTTGTTGAAAAAATCCGAAGAAATTCATGAAAATAGATACAGTGTGAAATTATAGTGCAAAATTGTTTAAAAAAAATGTTTATAAAAATTTGTTTTTTGGTCAATCTGTCAGAGAATAACTTACATGTGACAAACCACGACATGAAATCATCTCGATTAAATTCTCAGAATATAACGATAAACTCGTAGGTCCTTAACTCGCATTTCCATAAATTTAGTTGGACTCAGCGATGGAACCAGTTGAGCGCAGTTTATTCGAATATCGCAAATCAACGGCCAATCAACGAGGATGTAACGCGTTTACATCGACTATCGACACGATAACGTTTCACACAACGCAATTTTGCAACAGTGCCCGTTTACTAGACTAATAAGTTTCGTGACAAATGACAATTTGAGGTGCGGTGATTTGTGCCGTTTCGTAACTGGAAATGTGATAGCTAATCTCTTCCTATAAATAAATCATTTAGCACTAAAAGCCGTAGTTATATGATCGTTGTGGGCGTTTGTTCTGCAAACTTTTGTTGCGCGGGTGCTCTCGCAGTGAAAGCCGTTCATCGAAACCAGTGTACACGCAAGTATATTACATACCTTTATCTATAAATACCTATGAGGATAAACAAGCGTAGGTCGCATCGAGGTACAAGCAGTAGCCCACGCTCCAACTTTTCATTCGATCAATCCATTTCATCACATAACGTTCGTCGACTAGAAATATCAGATATCTATGATATACGCATAGAGCATACGCATAAACCGTGGAAAATCATTAAAACCAAATCAATGTACATTTGGCGCACCTATCCTAAGCATAATTGGGGGTGCTCCGAACAAGAATTTGTTTACTGCACTGCGAGAAGAGAATCGTGGTTTATAGCTGTATAAAGTATGAAGAGGCAGGGGTTTCCCCGAGGGAATTCCCACCAAGCAACGGCGCTTTCGGCGCAGCTTTGGGGAAGCCCAAACATTCATATACATATACGTAGGACCCATTTCGACCTGACTATTGTTAAAGGGCGGAGAAGGTGGCTGTACTGTTATCCCCTATTTCTGTGGTGCTGTAAAAGGGGCTAACAGAAGTCTCCGAGTTCCATGTTCGATCTTTTAAGAAAGGTTCTCGACACTTTGCTTCTAATCGTTTTACAGTAGCGCCGAGAATATATTGATTACTCGATCGGCTCATCTCTTTCCAAGAAGGCTAGACTTTGCATTAGCCCTGAGTAACCGCACGTTCCTATATATGTACAGGAGCCAACGATACATAATTATCATACGCACAGTCAATATTAAAGAATACTACTTATACATTTTAGTTGAATATTTTCAATAATTAAACAGTGATATATTGACAATTATTCAGATATTTGTGAACCTCCCACCTCTCATTTCTTGAACGGTTTATTGATCTTACCAAGAAAATTAGGATACCTACTAATAGTATAATGGGGACATAGTATTTCAAATATTAAAAGTGTCGATAAATAAGTTTGTCCGAGTCATCTGTCATGTGTACTCAAATGGACTTCTTTTTTTATAATAATATCCACTTACAAGTATAGGAGCCAACTGCACATTATTATCTTGTGCGCAGTGAATATTAATGATTAAAATAATGTGTTTAATATATTCCTTTATATTTGCAGTTTGTTTCTGTTTAACCAATGTACGCAGCGGAAAAAACTACTGCACACCTGTTGGCCACGTTGAAGTGAACGTGTAACGTCACCAACCTGATAATCTATAATCAAGATTCACACATTCATATAATGGTCACGTTATTGAATGGAAAGTCAAAAAATCTGTAACTCGCGTGTAAAATTATTAATAAAAATTATCCGCGATTCACGGAATTGAAAATATGCATATATACATGCCACGGAAAAGTTGACTGGACCATTATCAGCGACGCGCATGAGAATTTCGCGTGCACTCGATCCATTAGCATTATTTAAGAATAAACCGGTAAAATCAATTCAGTTGATTTGCAAGATTTCAGTGTCAGTAGATCAAAGCGTTATTTCCGTAGGAGAAATGCTTTATGACATAAGAAGCGCATTAACGCGTGTCATGCGAGAATGGAAAATTTGGACCTTCTTGTATTTTCAATCTTTCGTTATAACGACCCGTTTAGAGATGCAAGCCTTTTCCTTAAAAGTTCAAGTTGATAGTTGCATATAATTACATAACTATATAATTATTTAAAATTATCAGACCACTTTCGTTTCGTTTTCCAAAACAAGTCCAATAGATTACTCTGAAAGGATTTAATTAATTTTGAGGTGACACGCGTTTCGCAACATATGTTCCCTCCAAACAATGCACCGAAATAAGAGCAGGTAACAAACGCATAGTTCTTGAAAAGGAAGAAATTCTGAGAAAAAAGCTCATGACAGAGAAAGAGTGGAGAATACACAACGACACCTCTAGTCGTGATCTCCGGCCTCTATAGCAACAAGTGGTTCGCCATTTGGAGATCTGCGTTCTTTTTTCGAGCTAACAGTGCGCGTGCACCTGGCGAAGCCGCATGCTTTTTCAATCGATTGCTTTGAGATATTGGCGTGAAAAATAAGTAGCTTTTTACACTTGGAAAGTAAGAGCTATTTGTCGAACAACTCACGAATCACTTTTTTTATCGTCGACGCTTTCGCTTGTCTTTACTGTAGTCGAAGGGCTTCCTAATCTTTCCAAGAGTTTAGCTTTGTATGTATATACATGCAGATTCGACCAGTCTTAAATCCGTTTACCTATAAATGACAGCGAACCCTTGTCGCAACATTTTGAATGCGTGATAAACTTTCAGCGATATCGTTACCGGATGCTACATAAAATTTATGCAGTTATTCGTTCGCTCAGATAACTTATCAATACGACGCACGAATTGTATTATCGGTTATTCAAGTTTATAGGAAAATATGAAATATAGTAATTGGCGTTATGAACTTTGGGCACGACGGGCGGTGTCAGATCTGAAGGTCAGAGTAGGAGGATTCAGGAGAGGTAGGAAAAGTATATTGGACCCAAGAGAGTAGGGGAAGCCCAAACGCAGAAGAAAAATCTAATTGTCAAAGAAAGGCATGAAGGATGTTAATTGACTAGGTCGGATCAGGTATATAGAAATACAATCGGGGGGGGGGGGGGGTTGTGTTTGTGCTTAATCTATTTAAGGAATGTCACAGTTGAGATAACCTCAGTTTGCTCCTCGCACTGAATACTGTAGCTGTTATTTTCATACGAGATTTTAATGATTTTAATACTAAATTCTAACGTATATTTGATCAGTACGTCTCTGCGAGCGTCAGTGTGAATCATCATCCACATAAAAATGGAAGAAAGTGAAGGAATCCAGTATTTCAAGCAATATCCTGATCAAATCGATTTTGTCGATTGCGAAGGCGATAGTCATCTTCATCTAGCAACGAAGGCAGGCGATAGCGAAGTCGTTGAATTTTTGTTAAATAATGGCGTCGAAGTTAATGCGCCGAACAAATTCGGCGACACGCCCCTGTTAATGGTGACACCGAACGACGAACGGATGAGAAAAGTCGTGAGCCTTCTAATATACGAAGGAGCAGATGTCACTCATAAGAATCAGCGAGGAGTGAATGCTTTAATTCTATTCAGAAAGAAATTCATGCCAAGAAGCAAAAAATGGTTTGGTAGAGAAGTTTGCAGAGGTCTGAGATATCTCGATCTTAGTGACCAGCAGATGGCGGATTTACTTTACGAAGCTAAGTGGCCCATCCGTTCTGCCGTCTGGACAAGAAGACCAACCGTTACGAAATTACTCATCGACATGGGTGAAGACATCAATGCGACGAGCGAGGAAGGTTTGTCAGCTCTAACCGAAGCTGCATCCATTCGCGACTATGCCCACGTTGCCCTTCTACTCAGCCGAGGTGCGAATTTACATCAGAAGTCCAACCGCTGGGGCAACGCCTTGTCTATCTCTGTGATGTCCGGTATCAAAGGGAGTAGCAATCTCAAGGTCATGAGTTTATTAATGGAGAATGGGCTGGATCCTAACGAACTCATCAAACACGAAGATTACGACGCTGAAAGCCCTTTTCAGCTAGCACTGCTCTACGGAAACGAGAAAACTGTCAAGCTTATGGTGAATCACGGAGGCGATTTGAATTTCATCGATTTGAAAGGTAGAACTGCCGTACACTTGGTAGCGTGTAATCCACATGTAGACGTAATGAAGATGCTGGAAAGCAGCAAAACAATCATTAACTGGGACGTCAGAAATTTTAACGGACAAAACGCCCTTCATCTCGCCGCTTGGAGTGGCAATTCTGAGGTGGCGAAAATTCTTTACAAAAACGGAACGAGCGTTGACGGCGAGAGTGATATGGGCGTCACACCATTAATGTACGCTTTGATTAGTTACACCAGCCCGCATTATTGGAAAGGCGCCCATCATGCTACAATAAAAAAGAATTTAATCATTATGATTGAGTTACTACTCAGTTATGGAGCTAAAGTAGATGCAGTAACTCCCGAGGGACATACGCCACTGAGCATTGCATATCCAAAAATCCGAGTTGCGAGCATTATCATTCGAAGAATAGCTCAAAATGAAATGTTCGGAATTCCAATAAGCCCAAAGAACATGGAATTGATAAATTCAAAGTACGAGTTGCGCAATTACTACCATAGGTGCAAAGAAGAACTTAGAAGGATGGAATTTTGCGTGGTACATAGCGGAATCAATATGTTAAATATACTGAACGTAGGAGCCTGGGAATTTAGTAGCTGGACAAGAAACGACGATGCATCTCGGACTTTTGCTCAAAAGATTGCTGAATTCTCTAACTATCGAGAAATACTAGAGAAGAAATTTTGTGATACTCTACATGGAGCTGCAGCTTCGTGAAAGATAACTTCAAAGTGGTTTATAATCCCTGTCATTGTTAAATAATTTCTAAGTCAAACTTGTTATATATTTTCGAATTAAATAAATATGTAAATATATATTTTTATAATTGAAAAAATCGATTTATTCTTTACTTCCCTCGTTGTACTGGCAAATTTTAATCATTTGTATTATTAGCTAACAAATATCTGTAGGCAAATCTGACATATAATTGTACTATCTTGTGCAAGTAGCTAAGCATTATTCATCGAAAATAACTTTAAGCAAAGTGAAGTCATTATAGTTTATAATTGTTCAATTAATAATTTCTATTCTTTGACCATACTATACCGAAGCAATGATATTTTATATGAAAAACCATATTCTGTCTTTAAAAACTATTAATTTGAAAATAAAAACTTTTTTACTAAAACATTTCTTACTAATATTCAATGAAAATTAACTAGATGTAAATATAATTTACTCCAGTATATTAGTTATAAAAATAACTGCTTATAGAACGTATAATAGAAAGGAGTAATATTTTAAAAAGATTATTGTGCTGTTGTGCTGGATTTGTCAAATAAGATAACGCATTGACGATGCTCGTAGAAGTACTCTAACTCGGCTTTAGGGCCTCACGGGCCAATAAAAACAGTATAAATACAGACGGCGATTCGTATGTATATATCTTCCGTTGCGAACAGGAACAAGTCACTTACACGCCACACAGACACGAGGTATACCTATAGGGCAGGATGCACGTTTGCGGAGCCAGC
The DNA here is from genome assembly GCA_018906985.1 of Apocrypta bakeri. NCBI lineage: Eukaryota > Metazoa > Arthropoda > Insecta > Hymenoptera > Pteromalidae > Apocrypta > Apocrypta bakeri. Next base: position 917,105 of record JACCIA010000008.1, on the reverse strand, counting down.
TGTAGCCACGGAGCACCCGGGCGCACTAGCAGTCCTCATTTCCCCAAAGGAGATGGCCTTCGCAATTGCGCGAATAATATATCGCCCCACAGCGCAAGCGCGCGATACGTTATGGGCTAATGATCTTATAGCTATTTTTCTTATATTACACACGTATCGTATCCGGTTCGATTGATCCATATCCTACATGTAACTTTTTTTCTGAACGCATCAAGTCGCCCTTAATCAATCACCGTCGTAATCAACTGAGTCATTTTTATAATTGCGAATTATAGTTATTTATCTCGAACAAGTATAAATATGCTTCATTGAACCCTATGATATTTTTCTACACTAACGATATTTTCCGGTGGTCGACTCATGTCCTCGAGAACATCGGAGCTGACAACGACTGGAGACTTCATCTATACATAGCAGATATTCTTTTTTGCTTTCAAACGCGCGCGCGCGCTGCTATTGTTACATGAAAATCCATTCGTAATCGCGCTTGGCCAAACCTGCAGCACTCAAAAGGGAAATTGACATAATTCTGCGTCTCGACATCTTCTACCTCTACATTTCTGAATCTGATTTCTGAATCTGATTTAAAGAACGTTGCATTCTGATAGCACTGTGCCAATATCGTACCAATATTGTGCCAACCTCGTTTTCTATGTACATATTTTCGTTTTTTTTTATTATTATCTGGCTACTTATATATTTTTATTCTATTATAATAGTATACGTATTGTAAAATTTACGTATAGAACTTATATCATTGAAATTATATGATTTATTTGATAACCTGAATGAGATGGACTAAATTGCAATGTTGCTCTTTTGAAATTATACCTTTATCTCTTGCTTGTTCTTATCATTCCGGCATCATACCAAGGTTCGGCCAGTATTAACAACCAACGTACTGGCTCACTGTTTCAGTGCCAGAAAATCTTACCAGGGAAAGAGATAAATAATTTCGATCTTTTATAGGGGCGAGTGAAACATAAGCGAAAGAAGAGGAAAAAAAGTAGAAATAGCGAGTACTCAAAATTCTCAAGACAAGCACCACGCGAGTACTTTAGCATATAAGAGGAAGGATTTTTCAGTCAAGTCCTTTAAACTCGAGAATCCCTCGAGATTCTATTGTAGAGATTTTCCAAAAAGCAACTGCAATGAGACACATCATTTTCTTACCTTTACTTTCTTCGCTTCCATTGTATGCTACGCATCAGAACGTATATAGCAAATATCTATGGATACTATATATAAATAGAAAATCCATATAAATAAACCAACTGCAATAAAAAAAAACTTGAGCGGTTTAGCTTTGTACAAAGGCGAGGTCGTATTTGCAGAGAGCCTTAATTTCGCGTGACTGCCCGAATAGAAAGACCCGTCATTTTAGCGTTCACGCGGAGTAATCATTCTTTCGTACGAATGCGCAAAGAAGAGTTAGGAATGGAAAGGCCCCCCTTCTATGTATGCATGAGCGAGAAAGGTCTAAGAATTTCGGCGTTGATTAAGCCGACGTTTCACTGTACATGTATGGTATGTCGTTTAAAACATCCTGAGATTGAAAGGAACTTATGCATCGCTCAATGAAAATAAAATACCCGTGACATTGACTAAAATTTCTTATATTGATTCGTGTACATATTCAACATATTTGCAATAATGACGATAGATTAAAATATTCATAGTTACGAATGTAATAAATGAATTTCCAACCCTCGTTAGAATCATCGACAGAATCGTCAATATTCTATCGGGTAAAAACGTAATTTTCCCATTGACAAACCTCCCAAATAATCTAGTAAAATCTTTACTTCCTGCATGTACATAGGTATAGGCATAATAGGTATATTCCTAGAGCTCGCACACGTGGCAGCCATCGAGATAAATATATCGGTCGTTGTCACGGGCGCGGGTACTTCGTTAACGAAAAATACGGAAATGATTAGACCCTCGAAAAAAATCACATAAGGTTCACGATAGACTTCACTCAACTACGTCCCACTATCCCTTATCTCCGGAAAAATATATAAATACACTTACAGCCAAGTATTATGCTCCCTGGTGAGCAGATTTATGTCTACTGATATTATCGCACATGAAAAAGACTTTTCTTTATATCAAAGAGAATCTATAGTTGCTATTTCAATGTGAATGCATATTTTTAGTAACGAAGTTTACATTGATGTATAATTCATTTTAAAAAAAATGCTCTACTGACGGAAATGTAGTAATGGAAAAATTGTTTTTCTATACACGACCGTCATACGAGAGTATTACAGTTTTATCCCTTATTAAAGTATAAAGACAAAGTACTTTTTTCAAAGTACTCGATTACATCTTCTGTACTAGCAAGCTGTAAATGTAATTTTACCTATCAATATTGAAAAATGATTCCGTATTACTGAAATACCTAAGACGATCTTGTTGGCCTTAGTAGTCATGTTACTAATATAATGATACACGATAAGGGGCTCTGTCAATGACACTATCACTAATTAGATTCAAATTTTGTCATTAATTTTCTATTGTGCAGAACCAGACAAACAAACAAGAATTATTTCCTCAGTTGGCTTACTATGAAGGTAATATTTTATGTATAATAATTAACTTTATAATAATTGTATTTACTCTGGTTTAATAAATAAAAATAATTTTTTCAGTTAGAAATGGTTAGAAATTCTATTAGAAATTGTATATTAAAACGAAATTCAATTTTCTCCATGAAAAACCATTGTTTTTTTTTTGTTTTCTTCAAGGATGTTCATTGCCTTGTGACTGTTACATTTATTATAAAAAACATATAATAGAAAAAATTATGAATTAACGAGAGAAAAATGTAATTTAGGTGCACACTATATTAACAGAGTGCTGTATTCACATCTCGATTATGCGTGATCGAGTGCGTAATGATTGCGTTACCGTTAGCTCACCGATATATGCCAGTAGACTTGTAATCATAATCACTCGCGATCAAAATTAGAGAGAAGAGAACTGTGGCGAGCCATTGTTGTCATGCGGCAATTCGATTGAGCTAGAATTTCAATGTAGGAAGCAAGTTACTGATGTGACAATAGGATCGCATGGGATAATCAGTCGTCGAATGCAGATGTACTTGCGTTTTCGTTAGTAGCCTTTGAAAAGAAGCGGAAAACGAAGTTACAAAACCGAAGTTCGCGTAAGAATTGTTTGAAGAGGGAAGCGGCTACGCGCAAGAGCTTGCCGATGAAAACGAGATAGTTTCACACCTGAACTCTTGTGTCCAGAGGAAAGTTAGCGATTGCATGAGAACATTTTTTTTTGCTCATCCCACCCGAGATTGCTGCAATCCAGTATAATGCCTCCTTTTGCGAGAACTTTCTCAACTATATTGATTTAATAAAAGTAGTAGCCTGGTAAGAATTGCTGGTGCTGAACAGGTCAGTACTGATGTATAATATTGGTAAAACATTAGTTCGATATCGGAATGATAAGAAATCATGTTTCTTTTAAAGTTCAAATTTTGTAGTATTCGAATAATGTATGACAATACAGACTCAATAAACATTATCGAACTAGAGCCGATTATAAACCTTTCGACTAATATTCAAGCTCCTTACCATAGCACACCGATTATCCGACCAGTTGTTGGTTCTTGGGTATCTTCTGAATAAAAGTAAACCAAACATGTAAACTATGATTTTCAACAAATCGCGTTTTTGTTTTTCTTCTACGTTCTTTGCAAATTACCAAATATCATGAAATTGTATAATCTTATACGATTTTATTTTTTTATTATTTAATTTTTTAAATGTTAATTAATTAAATGTTTTATCTATTTTATATTGGATATCGTTGTATAGTTGTCTAATAAATATACGTTTTGAAATAAAAAAGAACATTTGTATTAATTTGCATATGTAGCTACAGACAAGCGAATAATGAATCCTAACATTTATAACGTTTATAAAATTAAAATAGGAATAAAGAGCGTTCAGTTTAAAAAATATGTATTTAAAAAGTTTCTCGAGTTCTGAAAAAAATATCTGTAAGTTATTGGCTTTTGAAAAAAGACCTTTTCGAAGTCTAAATATCCTAAAAAGCTCAAAATCATTTAAACGCTACGTCTTTTTTCAACTTCTTTCTGAGTCAATCATTTTTAAGTTTAGTATGAATTTACTGTAGATATTAGTGTCTGAACATCTTTTGATAATGATACAAATCAAGTTGTAAGAAGTTAAAAATCAAAGATTTTTTTTATTCCGAACTTCAAATAAAACTTGATATAAATATTATGTACATAGAAAATTGACAGAGTACTAATTTAATGTACTGTACAAGTATCTTTGTATAATTAATATAATTAAAAATATACCGAATTTCGGAACGAATATTAGCAGTTCGAATTTTTTAGCATGGATAGATATCCATTCCGATGAAACCCTAGAGAGAGATAGAGAGAGCGAGAGAGAGAGAGAGAGAGAGAGCGAGAGAGAGAGAGAGAGAGAGAGAGCGAGAGAGAGAGAGAGAGAGAGCGAGAGAGAGAGAGAGAGAGAGAGAGCGAGAGAGAGAGAGAGAGAGAGAGAGAGAGAGAGAGAGAGAGAGCGAGAGAGAGATAGAGAGAGCATCGACAAGCGGAGTACGGTCAGTCCCCAAACAATCGCCTGTATAGTGCCTAGTATGTGAGTACCTAATTGAGACTGTACCGTAGCTGTGAGCTGGGAAAATTAATGTCTACGAGACGATCCTTTTATATAACAAATAGATTTGACAGCAAACTAATAAACATTTAAAGTTGAAATTTTTACCAGCTATTCCAAACATGGATGCCTTTACAAAGTGCTTTGTTGCAATCATCTACGACGAAAATTACATTAGTTTTGACAATTGTAAAAATGGACAATATCCGGTTTTCACACCGCTTTGCTTTTAAACTAATTATTGGAATTTGACATAACATAGCTCATTTTATAGGTTTTGAAAATATCTATATTTTTTGTCTAGACGTTTTTTCGCTAGCACTAATAGTTTTTCCGCAAAAGTTAAATAACCATGTTTTCATAACTTTACACCGTTGTTTAAACAATTTTCCCAACTTCTTAGCTGTTTCATTTATGGTATTTTATATCCTTACATGCTTCTGAACAACTTCGCGCAAAAATCTCAGTGGTGGCAGATTGTTCCAAAAAAAAAACGTATAGTGACTGGACTATACACAGCATTGTAGGTTCTAGAGACATTCCGATATCCAACATCCAACGATTATCAACGTCGATTATAACAACATATTCCTCTTGCAAGCAAATTTACCATAATCGAACTGCACTCGTTAATCTTCATTTTCTAGAGCACACAATTTATTTAGCATTTATAAGTAAAGACACCACGATATGATTATGTCTACTTTTTACCATTAAGTAAAGTGAAAAGTAATTTTTACAGATATTGCGTTTGGCTATTTTGTTAAGCCAATATTCGCTATTTAACAGTCGTATATATGTATGTGTTGTCATCGTTGTATTTAGCTGCCGTTCAGCTTAGTCCTACAAACGTTAGCAAATGGTTCCCTAAACACAAACCAACTAAAATAAAGAGAAACTTCACTCCACTGTAGTTTTTCGCTGAATAGCTTTTGGAACATGATACTGAATAGATTCGTGAATACGACACTAAGCTGAAATAAAACTCGAACCCTCGACGTTACTTTTCACTAATTCGAATATATTTTGCCCCCCCCCCCCTCCAACCCATCCACCCCATCCCTTTCTACATACGGCTTGAAAATGCTGATATTGCTAATGCTGATTTGGTTTACGTAATGTTTGCGCGATTTGGTGCACATACTCCATGAAATATCGAGTCCCTTACTGATTTACTTAAAATCCTTCTTTCATATTCAGCGATTTTTTTCCACCGTCAAATGCATTGGTAATTTTACACTATTTTAGATTTAGGGATTAGAAATATTGTGATTAATTGAATTGTAAAGAGCCTAAAACTAATATTATATAATAGAATAAATATTCCTTCGACAAACGTAATGAAATGAGATATAGCAGACAAAAATATTCTTCGAACCTTGCTACTTTCCCTAAGAATGCTAGAAGCAAAACTATCGTAACCGCCACAGCTCTACGTGCGCCATATTATCGGTTATTTTCAATTAAGAAACTTGCAACAAGGAATACTCATTTGTTATCCTGGACTTTCGCCATTGACTCGCATACATCTGCTTAATTACTATGCAATAATTCAGGCGTACACGCTACAATATGACGAGATACAGGGTTCACACTCGGTATGTGGTCTGGCAGTTAACTATCGATTAAATCGATGCTTCTAACGCCATCAGATGCTAAATTTTCTTGTAACTACCAAGATCAAATAAACGTTTCTTAAAAAATGAAAAATATTTTACAAATATTGTAAAATCTTTTTAATCGGCATATAGTAACGAATAAACTCTCAACAAATATGTTTTAAAGTGATCTCAATTCAGATTTAACCTTCCAATTTACTAATACGTTTATGTTTACATTAATTTAAAAGCCGTGCTTTTGCAAAACATCCATTATCATCAAGCTGAATGTTAAATCTAAATAAAAACAGTATCACGACTAAAATAAATGTAGCTTTTCTTTGTCAAAACATTCTATAAATTAATTAGCAGTCAGAGCATAATAAATGTTTGTAAATAATAGGAAATTATATCGAAAACTCTTGTTACAATAACCGCTCAATAATACGGTATAAGTTAGACTTATGGAGGACACAAAGTGACCGATCATGTAAATGTCAACATTAGACGAAAACCTGGTGAAACCTCGCATGCAGACGGCGTGTCTTGTACGATTGCTTTTATAGGCGACGGTACTATTTACATGTAGACGAGTAAGTATTGCGTTTCGAACGTATTACGTTTCCCGAAGGAGCTCGAGAGAAAAGCGAAGCATTTTTCGTAAAGCGTGTCAGTTGATGCAGGAAGAAGTAAACGAGAAGTTCTAGGAAGGAATATTAGCGGCTTCAGTTAGTTTCGTCGTGATCCGACAGTAAATGTTCTTCGAGGAGAATTGTGATACTCTTACATTTATAGACTGAAATATACTCTTTAAGAGTGAATTTCCACTATCGGTAAAAGCAATGGTCAACAACTCTAAATATAACAAGCATATAAAAATAGATAAACTACAATATTAAGTTAATTCTTTTTCACTCTAATTTAAATAACAAATCTACTGTTTAAAATGTTTCGTTTTCAATTTTATATGGTTAATAAAACATAACCTTTGACGATTTTAATAAATTATGTAATAAATTATGTTCTACACTCTTAAAATTTTAGACCGATCAACAGCAGACCGATCATATATATATATATATCGAATTTACTTATAAAAATAACATATGTCCCTTACGAAAACTAGGAACCCTAGGAATTGTAATTTTTGGACAAGTAGGGTGGCTTTTTTACAAAGAATGCTCCATATGTGAGTCATTCTCTGACAGATTGACCGATCAAAAAAATTTTCTTTTTTAAAATATTTCCAATCTTTTGTTTGGTACATCTACCTTCATGATTTTTTACACAAGTTTTTTTTCATTTACAAGACGTCAAAGTTCTTATATTTACCAATTTTTGCATTTTATGCCTATTTATTAAAAATTGTAACTCATCGGAAAAACAATTCTTATTAAAAATGCAAAAGGGACATTTGCTGTAAAATTAGTTTATCTATAAAACACTTTGCAGTGTGACATACAAATTAGCAAAAGAACTGAGTGAGCGAAACAAATATAGGCGACGAGCCCCGAACCCAGAAGTTTAGAATAAAATATTCTCCAAGCTGTACCCTGGTGAAAATTAAACCAACTGTTATGGTTGGTTCCTCAAGCGTTGTCCAATATTATTTGATAGCGACTGGTGTTTCGGTTAGCCAGTGATATGCCAGCAAATGCGAGATGACTGGTCGAGCTATATATATTTCGACAAATGAACGGGCACTGTAAGCTCAAAACATTTGCTTTATTACTATATATGTATGTTTACATATACCTACCTACCTCACTTATGAAAAAATGCACGATAGAGCATATCAATTATTATAATAATACATTATAATAGGTTTTAATAGGTTTTCTCGAGATTTGTTAGTTTCACCAGCCCACTGACAACAAACCGCAAGTAGTCAAGCAGAAGTTTTGGCCAGTAGATACTGTCACAATTAGCCAAGAAAAAATTTATTATAATTTGCCCAGCCAATGTCAAGTGGATGGTATCAATTTTTACCAGTGTAAATACATGTCATAATAATCTCCTAAACCATCATTGTCTTCAAAACTTAGTTGTAAGAAGGTTCAATTATGATTCTCAACATCTAACAATTTATAGCTCATATGATAGCTTTACGTCTAACTAGAAAGGTATAAATACCAAAATGTGGTCAATTATTTGATTTATTAGACTAAAAGAATATTCTTGAAAACCACTAAAAGTTACTTTATTATTTACATTAGAGTTGAAAGGAATTGTAATATAGATTGATGTGTCGCATGTTGTTGTTAATCTAATATTAATTGTAGCCTTGTACGCCGAGAAACTTGTAGGAAATTTTAGTAAACATGTAGTAAAAATTACCATATTATATAAGAACGATGTAAGTAATTTTTATCAGAATATTTATGTAACAAAAGTTACTGCTATAGTATAGTAATACAAAAAAAAAGAATTTATGCTATTTCGATAGAGAAATTTTGCTATATGTTGTTCTGAAAATTGATACTCTATCTAGTAAAAACTCTTTAACGTATAATTTAGAGCTGATTTAAAAACATGCAGATAATAATTTTTACGATAAGTGTGATGGATCGTAAATGTTATTTTAAACAAGAAAAAGAAAAGACAATTAGCTTTGCGGGCTTTGATATTAAATCACGTTTTTGTAAAAGTAAAAAAAAAATTGTTTTCCGTAAACAACAAATCACCATATACAGTATACTACGTAAGTACGAGAAAACAAAAAAGCTCAGCCGTTAAGAAAAGAAGAAAGAAAATCTACTGCAAAACGACCGCTCCTTATTATCGCGCTAAGAGAGAATAAGCGACGAAACAGCAACCGTATGCTGCGAAGTCAGTATACGCGAATCGGTAAAAACAAGCTTATGGTACCGCTTAATGTCCACCCGCGTTTCCACAAGAAAATCCCTTATTCTACAGGTATATTCTTTAAGAAACTGTGGTACGACGGAATCGTGAGGAAGCCATAAAATATCGCGAGGTTAAAAGTCGCGTGAAGAAATGCAGGTATAGTATCGAACGTAATGCAGTCTTTTCACTGCTGCGCAACTTGCTGTGCGCGTGTTCGCATGTGTGTGTGTGTGTGTGTGTATGGAGAGAGAGAGAGAGAGAGAGAGAGAGAGAGGGAGACAGTCTGAGCAAATCGAGCTTATATCCTGAGCACAAACTATATGTAAATTCTTCCGCGACAGGTATCTCTCGTTGTGCCAAATGCTTATTGTGTTTTCAAAAATACTGAAGAAATTCAAACGCTTTACGTTGATGTTAGATGATATTGGAGACTAGAGAGAAATTCAATACAATGAACTTCTAAGCACTTGTAACATAATCTCTCGATCTCTTTTATGTGTTCTCAGTAATTATAAACGATTTCAACTGTTTGTTTTCGTTTCATAAAAATGTTCAACAGTGTAACTAGCTATAAAGTCACCTTAGGCATTCGAATGTATAGCCACAGCAACATTATATTGTATCCGTAGAAATTAAAGCCAACTACCGTAGCACAACCTCCCTTATTTCAACCGCATTCGCGTATACGTATTATAAGTGAGAGAATTTCACCCTCGGCGTCGCAGTGCGGCGCGCGCAATGCCGAAGAAAAATTCGAACATAACGACTGGTATACGAGCGGTACCTCGTCGCTTATTCAGCTGCAGCGACCGCACGCGTGCGCCCGGCAGCTTTTGTTAAAGGAAATTATGAAAGTGGCTACGCATAACGCGCCTTTCGGTTATAACTTTCGATATGTCTGTAATTAGTCGTCTTGATTGTACGACGTATTCCAACGACGTATTCCAACGATGTATTCCAACGATGTATTCCAACGATGTATTCCAACGAGTTATTCCACCGACAGCATCCCTTTTCTACATATACTTCATCGAGGAGCAAAGTTCTGCAGGCTCGATAAAACAATACGCGTCTAGGTCGTCCATTGTTCTCTCTCCGGGTGCGTCAATTGCTATACGAGACGCAAAGCCGCTGGCTCGGTATTTTTTTACTTCTCATTCGACGGGGAAAATGAAAAATTCGAAATAGCCTTTTTTGTCTTTTATATTCGTCGGCCTTGTTTTTGCCGATCGACGCCGTTTTTTCAGAGCCGCGAGTATTTCTCTCTCTCCAACTCTGTTTATTTTCATTTTCAAAGGGAGTCGTTTCGAGCACGCGGCGACCGTTGACAAACTTTGGATAACGATCGTCGATTTTTCATTCATTTCGAATTCGCGCGACGCCGATTGATATAGTGCCCCGATCTCGGGCTCGACTCAATAGGGTCTATTTTGTGGCGCAGAATTTTATTACGAGATTTTTTCTCTTCTGCGCGTTAGAGTATTTATCGTTTTATGCCATTCGAGATATTGACAGCTGCTTTTCATAAATATCGAAAGAAATTCTCAATTTTAAAGAATGTATAACAAACGAAAATAAAAATCAATTTCACCACCAAGCCAATGTAATCGTAATAATTGTATGGATATATCTATATATAGAGTTAGGAGACAGAACGTTGGACGAGTAAGCTCTACACCGTTGAATTTGAAAAAAATCTTCGCAATATTGGAAAAAACCAAGATCTCAATCGCACAAAATGTCGTGAACTCAACTGGAAGCTACGGCTGCAGATCATTATCCAAGAGTACACGATTGGAACACATTTTCTAATATTAAAGTTTGCGAAACGTAAGCTATAGGTCATGTAGCAGTAACAGAATCCATTGAAATGATCAAAAAGTTGAATTCGAGCACTGATGAATTCATCGAAGCGGATACATGCGAAAAGTTACTCTAACGTCGGTTTACTGCGGTAGGCACAGGAAAGCGAAAAGCGCAGGAAATCCCAGGACGCCCAACTCTGCAACTGTTTCGGAAAATATCCTGCGGGAGACAACTTTGAGCTTACGTTCTGCGCTTATTCTCCTGCGATTTCTCTGCTTTCTCCCTTTTCTTCGAAATCTCAAAATCGAAGAAACGAAAGTATTTTGCATCGGTGTACATCGATCGGTATTAATTATTGAATTCGATTTATGTCATCGATGAATTGAAACGCTAAAGTTTATATTCCTCGCCGTAATCCCTTGTTCTTCAAGAAGCTTAGCTTCATCTTGTCGGTACTTCTGCTACATACTATTCGCGGATGCAGCTCCCACGAATATATAAATTTTAATTTCTTCGCGTAATTAAGTAGTCGTTGAGGGAGATATATTAAATGTAGGTTTGAAATCTCACGCCCTGCCATCTTAGCTAGTCGAGGAAACGGATAAGAGAGAAAGAGGGAAGACGAGAAATGGATAAATCAGGCCACACACTCGTTTCGCCGCAATTTCGTGCACTTAGCGTCATTTGTAAACCACCGGCGTTAATTTTAAGGCGAATCGGTTGACTTCGAGAATAAGCCTGCTTTTGCAATACATGTATTTTGCATTATACATATACCATAACTAATAGTTCAAGTTCTTTTTCAAAAATAAAACTACGTTACAGCGACTGATTAAAAATTAAAAGCATTTTCTGATACATGACAGTAATTTCTATTTTAGACATACTGCAACATTACAGGATAGTTAATTAAAAATTGACGGAATCAAGTTAGAGTTATCAACATAAGAGTTTTCAAAGTTTGTATTTATTAATATTATTTCCAGAAGAAAAATAAAGTTTTAAAAAAGAAGCCTAAATAAGCGCCTTGCATGCAAACTAAGATTATTCTCCTGCATATACAATATGAATGATTTACAAGACTTTTATATAAAAAGAACATAAAGTTTTTTCAGCTATTCTCTAGTAATGCACCTTGGTACGCAAGGTATTTAACGACATTATTTCTCCATGACGCTAGACTATATTTTGGACTTTTTTACTTATATTTCATTCAGGTTTACAATTCACCGAACTGAAATGCAGTCCGTGATATCTCACTTGCAGATACGTATACGTTTTTCGCAAGAATCAACTAATTTCGTAATTTATTTGCATTCTTTTATAACTCCGCTGCTCTCTTCGAAAAACCGCTGGTTGTTGCGCAAAACTTTAATTATCAAATGTCCCGCGACATTTTCTAGCCGCACTGTTGCCACTGTGCGAAAATGAAAATCATAAATTTGACGAGAAAGCTCGTCGAAGCTTTACAAGGAAGTGCTCAGCTGGTCGCTTCTCTTTTTCCCGGCACACAACTTCGCGCGGTTATTACTGCAGCTCCTTGTGTTCGTGGACGCGTAGCGCGGCGTATCTAGTCATTTTCACCGCCTTCTCCTTCTTCCTCTTCTTCTTCTTCTTCTTCTTCTTCTTCTTCTTCTTCTTCACGCTTTTACGCTAGATGCGCTTCTGTAAATGTGGGTAGTTTATTTATTTCGGGTTTCTGCGCGTAAATAAGCACCCGGCAATATACTGCTGTACCGACTGCTGTACCGACTGCTGTACCGGCTGCCTTTTTCTAGCACGATATCCTCGTTTTTCAGGCTATGGCTGTTCTTTTAATTTGCTCAATTTATTCTGGTTATATCCCGAATTAATAATGTAACGATGATTTTGGTAAAAAGGCCTGTTTGCATATTCCTTATTTCAAAACATTTCGCTGTATATATTAGCTTGGCCAGTAAACGATTGACTTAATGAAAATTCCGCCGATAAAAACTACAAATACCGAATTACTCGACTATCTGGTGTATTGATTCATATACGAAACATAATTAGCATTCATCTCTTTAAAGCATGTCCTTTTAGTAGCTCATCTCAAACTAACTAATCTTTAATCATTTTGAGCTTAGTATTCGTCAGCCAAATGAAGCGTTGAGGGGGCAAAACACCTTTGAAATGCACATTACCAAATTAAAAATTTAAAATGTTTATAACAATGCAGTTATAATCTACACTTATTTTAATTAGAGAAGATAGTTTTACCTTGAATAAGAAAGACTAGCTAGTTCTTCTATAGGGCCCTTCGATAGCTAGTTACAATTGAAAGTTGAAAATTCACTCACGGTAGGATTGAAGCTCAAAATTGCTAGTTAAACTCTTTGTTGCGATCCTTTCAATATGAATTTAGGGATTTAAAAATAAATGTACCGAAAATGATTAAAAATAAAAAACTGGGTTGTTGAGCAATTATTAAAAAAAATTAACTCATTTTACAATATCAAATTTCTTCTAATCATTCAATAGAAAAAATCCCTACATTCATACTGAAAGGTGTATATCAAAGAGTATTACTACCTAAGTTTGAGTTCAATCTATCCATTAATTTGATACATTCTTTAAAGTTAAAATACAATTTTTTTTTAAATTTTAAATACATTTCATATTTCGTACTTTATTCTGCCCAGAAGTCCAATATTAAATATATAATGAACGCAATTAATACAACTAATTATAATTTACAATTTCAGGAAGCCTCACGTCAATGTGGTTTATCCCCCTTAAATCACGTAATCTACATAAATAGTAAAAGCTCCGTATGAGTAAAGTAAGATATGAAAATCAAATGCGAAAAGTTGCGTCAACCATTATCGCACGACTATTCTAAAAAACGCAAAATCTACTCTGCACTTGAGTATGTCAAGTAATATGTACATAGAGAAGAGAAAGAGACGAGGGAAGCATTTATCGCTATCGGCGCTTTGAATATACCTATGTATAAACTTTGACCAAGAGAATTTATTTTTGTTCAACGTGAAACGGAGGAGAATGTACGTGGATTTATGTTTACACAGGCGCGAGTTTATTTTGTTTCTGTGTTTCACCGGTTTCCGATTCAAATAGTATAGTTTCCCTTTTTCTTTTTATATGCATCGAATGCGCTAGGAGAAAAAGTATTTTTCTGCGGGCAACTTTGGCCAAAGTATAGTTTCGAGTATTTCGATGAATACATTGAGTTTGATATTTCAACGCATCTTTCCTTAACTTTATCTTCTTTCAGTACACCTTAAATAATTATTTCATCATCGCTTTTCTCTCTAGACTGACTGTATGCGACTAACGAAAGAAAGAGAATAACTTGATCATTTGAGATTTCTTTTATATATGCATATATGCAATTGTTCTTTACAGGAGCTGCTCTTCAAATATTGGTAAATCTCGTTAATTCGAGCTGTTCATCGTGTCTTCTGATGATCGATGCTGCTAGGTATCTAATTATTCTTTTACACTTCTATATCATTTTTTTAGTAAGTATTCTTTCTCGTTTTTATCAACTTGAAGACGAAGACCAGCCAATAATGTGTTATTCAAATCAGTTTAATAAAAAAATTAATAACACAAGCCAGAAGTAATAACAAACATGATCAAGGATAATTTTTGTTGGGTTTCAAGATAGGGCATCTGATATTAGACAATATATTGTTTAACTTTTTATTCCTAATAGAAGTTTTCATAACACCATTCTTACTCTCTCTCTCTCTCTCTCTCTCTCTCTCTCTCTTCCTAATAAATCGATTACGAGGACTCTGACTAGTTTTCTCTACTGCTCAATTTCGTTCTCCTCTCTTTTTTCCTTTTGCCCTTGGCTTCTCGCTTCCATTCTCTCCATCGTCCTCTCTTGGTTCGGACACTTTTTCCAGGTTTACTGTGCCAAAGTTAAGAGCTGGACGTATTTCCTCAATTCCAAGGAAGCACAAGGCAGACCACCCGAGAGTAAAAGGAAAAGGTGAAGCAGGAGTTAGCGTTAATTTTATGGGCATTCCAGAGGGATGAGAAAATGCTCGCCGGATTTAAAAGTGTCGTCTCAATGTCTATTTTAGGCGACACTTTTCGGAGGCGATAAAAAATTATACATCTACAATTTTTTCGACCGGGTTATGAAACTTTATAGTGAATGTTGATCGAAAATATAAACTTCGAATAAAGCTTAAAGAAGACAGATTATATATCAAATCGTAGAATACAAAACTTTTTTAAAGCAGTGAGTGGTGAACGTCATAGTGACTGTAAATTTTGTATGCACACAGACATACTTGCCGAGTGCTTAAGCCTATATAAGCTTAGCTTTTACCTGCGGATAAAAGTCCACTAAGGGTAATCCGATGCGATGCCTGTGTAACCAAAAGAGAGATAAAATAAGTCAAACAGGCGACCCAACAAATTTATTTCACTTTCTACGTTGTCTTGTGGAAAAGCGACTAGGCTACGTCTAATGAATAAACGCGTCTTTTATCAAAAAGAAATATCACCGAGTGAACGAACGAACGCGTGATGTATGCTCAATAAATTCTAATGCACGCATTGCTACAAAGATTCTATTAAGACCATTTTGAATGATATTGCGCGAGCTAGCGCGCCCCTTTATTATTGTGCTAGAAAGGGAGACTGAAAAATGAATAGGTAAGAAGCCAGGGGGGATGAAATTTAGTGGATGAAATTTAGCGGATGAAATTTTTATTATTCGGTATTGTACAAAAACAGGTCATTTTTCACTTTTGGAACTTGCATTTGAATCTTATCTTGAGATAATTTGTGAAGAAAAAAAAACAAGACCGTGGTCTTGAGATTTTATGAACCGTGTTAAACAACGATTTCGCGTTTTCCTTGTGTTAGAACTGACCATTTCTGCAAATGACATTTCATTAAGACGCTTCGACAGTAAACTAGACGAATATAGAATATAATATAACGAGGAGAAAAAGGGTTGCTTTTAATAAAGCTCTGTGAGTGTGACGTACTGGTTTGAAAGGTTCGATTAAGCGATTTCACTGTTTCGCACGTTAATTAATTATTTGGTAGTTAGTTGGAATTGCTGCAGCAAACGAATTTAATATAAACGTGTCTAATGGTCTAGGTCAAGAGAAATTAGATTTATATTCGGCGATTTCCAGAACTGTGCGTGTTCAATAGATCAAAATAAGTCAGTGGCTAAGAAAGTTATCTACATCACTTAGCCAGCAAATTTGGAAAATTTCCAACTTTTCTGACGACGTAAACTCAAATGAGAGACGCTCCGATAACCTGTTAAGAATATATAATTAACTTAGAATGGCTCTAAAGTAAATGAATCCGGTAAAAAAAGGTCTTGGCAATATCATTTGAATTGAATCAAAACTATTGTCATGGAGTTGGCAGAAATTTTAATTGATTATTGGAACTTTCTTCATATTTTTATTATATAAATTATAGTTGAAGCTTTCGATTTTTAAAAGGAATTAACTACAATTAGTCAGCTTAATAAATAAACCCTGATATAAATGTAAGTTTAAATTGAATAAAAGCATTGTTCATTCTGATACTGTTTTGTGCTGTAAATTTAATAAATAATAGCAATAACTATTAGCTAAAGTACTGAGCTGCTCTAGGGTATAAAAAACTCTTAAACTTTCGTAAAACCTAAAACAAACAATGAACTAACCATCGATATCGTTCGCCAATAAAGGCGAAAAAAATCTCATAATCCAGCGCAATAAAGCAGCTAATCCTGTGAGCATTATCGGCCTTGGCGCATCTGAAGCTCACTAGATTTAATAACGTCACTGATAAATGTCCACCCAGTCTCGCTCTAATCGCCACTATTAACTCGGTCGAGCTTGCACTACCTCCTTTTCTTGCGCGATACGAATCTCGTGCAACTGCATCCTCTCTCTCTCTCTCTCTCTCTCTCTCTCTCTCTCTCTCTCTCTCTCTCTAACATACGCGACAATCTCTCCGAACACGCAGCCCGAATAAATGGCAACACGTTCTCCGGAAGTCACACGAGCACACACATACATACACGGGTATATACGCAGATTGAGAAACTGACGATTATCCTAACCTCGGTCAACCAGTGAGAGGTTCTTAATCGCGAGGTAATTGGATCGCAGGGAAAGTCGCTTTCGCGTTGACGACGCATCCTGCAGGTGGTGCGCTCTTATCGTCAGGGGCTATTCGAAGTTTCCGTCGTCGTCAGACGGGAGAGAATGTCGAAGGGTCGAGATAAGGGATGGCTAATGGAGAGGAGGCACTCCTCCTCTCCATTGCACTATGCTAGCAGGTTCAAGAGCTGGTGTCTGGGATATCAATTGCGAGAATGGCTTCATTTTTCGTCCGATCAACGGAGATTAGAACGAGTGCGAGTGTGCGGGGTTGTTTCTCCTTGATAGGAGAAAATCAGTCACTGGTTGAATTCACACTTGAGACTTTTTTAACTCCGAAAATTGTTTTTTTTTTTTTTTTTTTTTTTTTTTTTTTTTTTTTTTATTAGAATAGTTTTAATTGTAGAAACGAAAAGGAGATAAACCAAAAGAAGTTTAAGTTATATCCAATTGAAGATTTGAAGCAGAGAATAAATCCGTAAATTCGTAGTAGACTACGAGCACAAATTCCAGTTGATTTTTATTTAGCCTTCGCTCCACAGGTCCTCGCATATTTGTAGCCTTCACCCGTCCCACCCATATACAGATATAGGTATAGCTGTAAGCAGACAAGGTAATATAACTGTCTCTCGCGTGTCGCTATGCAGCAGCTGCGCACTGCATTACTCTACGCGACCAGCGTCAGACAGCCCTGGACTCGATGCAGAAGGAGCCTAGACGCCACCTTGCGTACCGGCTTGCCTGCCCCCTCTGATGCGCGATACGTCAATATATTCCAACAGTGCCTCCCGCATGCGCGAATCCCTTTACGAGGCATCCCCGGGCTTCGACGCTACAAATGGCCTTCGCTGCCTCCCCAAGAACGGAGATGACGAGTTTGGCTTAACAGCCCATGGAAAAGCAGGATTATCTATTTGGCTTTGGTGCCGTTCTTGTTTTTATCCTTCTCTTTCAACTTTAAACGGTCAGCTTTCTTTGTAAATTCATACTTTTTAAAAGGTTCATTTTTTAGCTCTATCAAGAATACAAGGCTACTTTTTAGATGTTTTCCCATAAAATTCTTTCCCATAAAATTAACAATTTTTCGAGTATTAAACTTTCAGTGCTTTGCTCGGGTGCGTTAATAATTGCAAAAAGACACTGTTTTCAGTCTGATTTTAATTGAGAAATTGGTCGGTATTAATGTAAAGGGAGAGGTTTTCAATTAAATAAATCCCTTGATCTCCGGCTAGCCCTTTTCAAGTGATAAATGCGAAAACCAATATATATAAAGCTAACCTATTAAGCTTGTAAATGTGTTCGGAAATCCTGGATAAATAAACTATTCGTAGATTTCACAATGGAACTCAAATAGTTTATTTGAATCTTATGACTATAGTGCATACTTCAGTTTAGAGTGTGCGCGTGTAAAAATTAAAGCCTACAGCATTATTTCCATAAATATCATAAAATGATACTTTTTATTATAGAAATGTACCACTATAACTATTCGCAAAAGTACTAACTCGACAAATAGAAAGATTACGCAAAAAAATTCGAATTCGCTACTCCTTGCGCTACTAATTGCTATTACTTTATTATTATGAGAAAAAGTATCGCACACGCAATGAGTGCAAAACAGACTGTTGCGATAAAAAAGGATCGACAAAACTTGTAGATTAAACTAATTAAACTTAGTGTGTGGGGATCACGTGTTATCAAATAGTTGCTTCGTCATTGCCGTTACAAGAGCGTATACATCTCTTTGTGTGCGTTGCCGTAGCTGACTCTCGAGAACGTCAACAGTAAACTCACTTCGTTTTCATAACAGGAGGAGGGAAAAAAAGCAAGCAAGTTCAAGACAATTGATCAAATCGACTTTACCCTTTACCAATCCTCTGTGATTGCATTTTCGACAAAATATTTCCAACTTAAAATTTAGAAAAATACAACTTTTATTCATAAGATATCCTGGCCTCGACCTGTTTACTCGAGGAAAGTAAGAAATAAACGTAACGAAAATAAACGCATTCAGCTGCCTAATTTCATTAATTATTATATGACAAAGTTTCGTAGCAATGTATCATATATATAATATATACTATATACATTATAACATTATTTTTTTTAAAGAATCGTCAAATCGTTTGAAATCATCCAAAGATGAAAGTGCCATATCCTTGCAAGTGTTAAGTTTAAGAGACTCCTGTTCATTCGTTGTTGAGATGTTACTAAACCAACAGCTACGTAAGATGGACTTGAAGTTCGAATGTCACGGCAGCATTGACATTCTTATTATTCCGATACCGAACCAATACTGGCCCTTTACTAGCAACCAGTATTGGTCCACTGTTCCAGTATCGGCAATTCCTACTACTCGTACTGTAGCTTTGGAAATTTACATAAAATTTGCCTCTGAAATTTTCCGCACATTTTCTTGGATAGTTTTAAAATCAATCGAAGCACAAAACATTGATTTTTTGCATTTTGTAAATCAGACTTCCCCTTAATCTATTTATATTTCTATTTTATTTCGAATTAATAATCAAAGAGACTTGGGACAAAAGACACGGGAATGATCGTGTCAATTGTTGAGTTTGGCTCTTTGAAGCAATTAAATAAATGAAGTTAAAAATTTTTGACGCAAAGATATTGCGAAGAATAAGACTGGCAACAGCGGAAAAACATGGAGAATTCAGCAAAAGGAGTGGGAAAAAGTATTATGCACAGTTTGCGTAAGCGACTACGCTGCCACGGGCCAGAGAGAAACGCATTTGCGCGCATTACATATTCTGTGGAGTTACAAAGGCATGCGAGTGCACATTTGGTGAAAAAGAGAGAGGCAAACTTTTCTCTCTCCGCTCTCTTTGCTTGCATCGGCTTTTTTGCTTTTCAATCCTCCGCAGATATAACCGTGCGAGATTCCGTACGTATAATGCAGTTTATTTATTTTGTTCTTCTGAACAGTATTCACAATGGTACTAGGAAGTTTCACAGTTGTGCCGAGAGGTAGCTTTAAGACTCGTATCGATTTTTCAAAACATTGTATCTTTATGTATGCGGCCAGGTGTCGCGGAAATATATAATACGAGAGCGAATTCATTAAATAATACATAAGTAATCATCCCGCGCGAAACTGTTTTACGACGTTGAGCAGTGTGCGTGACAAACTTAAGCTTTGCCGTATCACGTCATCGCGAGCAGTGACGACTTAAACTTCTTGCAAGAGTGCTCGCGAGAGTTCCCGAGAGAATTTTTGCGATTTCATTGAAATATTATGCAAAATACTAAAGTACTACTACTCTACTATACTGACTCGTGTTCATTCGTTTATAAAACTCCATGTTACTTGAATTTCCTTTCTAAAAGGACCATCGTAATCCACGTCGTGTTTGCATACGTGTCTAAGGAAAAAGAAGAAATAACAAGATAACTCAAGCTTTCTTCTACCTATACTCTGGAAAGTTCTTTTAAGCCCAGCGTTGCAGCTAAGAGCAGCAGATGTTCCGCCATGCTATATAGTTTATACTCCGAAGCGAAGTTAGCGTGTGCGCGCCCGCGCTATTAATATGTAGATCCTATTTCTGTCCCCGCGAGTGTTTACAAGTTCGAGAGCTGCAGTGCGGCCGCAGTTAGCGGAAGTGCGGTGAATCATTGAGAAGCACGGTATACCGCCTTGGGCGCTCGTGCGACGAGCGAAAAATATTACGCGAGCTTACAGGACTCTACGTATTGATAAGCCGATAGAGATGACCTGTTGCATTCGTCGAAAATTTCAGTTTTTCTCGCCGTCTTTGAGAAGAAATAGTTATCTAATTACCATCTCATTATTGTAAATGAACACTTCAGCATGTAGGTTGGGCACTTTGGAGTTAGTGAACCTCCCAGGAAAATCAAACATTTATCTTCATCCATCTCCACGCTTTCCATGCACGATTCAAACGACAAACCGCTTGCTTTGAACTAGCGCACGCAGCGGCTTCGTTTCCGTTTAGTTCTCAGTTCTACAAATTAGCGCTGAGTGATTGACACTTTTGTCGACCCCCCGCATTTCCTTCTCCTGACTGAACATACACATGTATACCGCTCATCGATTCTTTTTTTTTTCTTGCAACATCGTCTGTGGTAGAAACCCTGTCTGAAGCCTGTTTGGAAAACCGTTTTTTCCTTTTAAAAGATGATTAGCCTTCAAATTATCTAATGAAAACAAAAGGGCGTGTTGCATTTTAGAATTTTGTCGAAATTAAAATTCAATTTGTTGGATAATGTTCAATTCTCAAATCATCGGCGCATGCGTGTCTATTTCGCTATAATGAGATTACTTCTCGAAACTTATTATAATATATAAATTTCAATGCAGCTTGCAATAACGCATTGAAAATATCCATTATTTCGAATAATTTCAAATGATAGTACACATTGTCTATCAATACAAAGATCAAAAGTTTGTATTAACCTCGAGTTAACCCGAACAATTTCTTATGCCAGCACTTGACTAGTCGAAAAACTCGTCCATTGGGCATATGATCCTGGCTTGGCCTCGCTTCGCCGCCTGCTAGATGTGGCTCGTTAACCCGCATAATTACTCCATTTTCCTTTCTTTCCCCTCTTCCATTTTCTCGTTTCTTTGAAGGAGTTCGCACAGTTGCGCGAAGCATAGAAGATCCTTGTCAATTTCTCTCTCTCTTTCTTTCTAGTACAAGTTTCGCATGATGTATATTACAATACACAATCGCGAAGTTCCGTCTGCACGCTCCGATGAATTTATGGCTCTTGCGTCTATTTCTCGGTGCGTTTTGTAACCAAGAAAAAGAGAAAGAGAGAGAGAGAGAGAGAGAGAAGGTGAACATCATCGTTGCAGACAAGTGGAGCAAGCAACCTTTTTAGGCTTGCTGCTGTGGTGTTGTCTCGTATAACTGACACTATTACGCCGATGAAAATTTTTGCCTTTCAAGTACTGATTCATGAAAATGGGCCATTCTTTGAAACCAGCTCTGAGCCAATTATTTTAAGTTCAGAATCAAATACTATTATTGCTTAGAGATCAGTTTCAAATGATGTTGCTATGCTAATGACTGCAGAAAACAGATGCTCCATTGATGACATTCTTTCTACGTGTACAAATAATCAAAATTCTTTTAACAGTTAAATAGGTAAAGGATTGAAAGGTCAGAATAATAGGACCATGTGAGCCAGTATTGGTACACATAGTCCACCTCGCTACACAGTTTGAACTATGATTGAAAACTGACCCGCCAGCATTTGGATGATTCGTTAATACGATTTTGGCCCATTTTTATCTTTCGGTTATCCAACTATGGTCTTACCAATGCCGATAACCAGTACATGATTCTATAAAGTGCATCGATTTTTTCTTAAGATGTTCAAAATAATGCCTGATTATGGAGTCTCAGGATCGAGCGAATATAGATTTATCCTGATGTAGCAGTGTATAGTTTTCTACAGCAACTATAATAACTATTGCGTAAATACAACCGACCATATATCATATTGCACGACAACGGAGAAAGTCCGAAGACTCGTATGGGAGGGGGGGTCACAAGCTACGCGTGATTTTATCACCCGCCGTCGTACACCTTTCGCGCACGCAGCGGCGCGTTCAAAACCGTGATTCACCGCGATATTCCAATGGATAATATATCCCAACTTGAAATACCTCATTAGAACTAATATGTTGGAACGATCGAAAACTACGTAGTTTTCGATAGTAAACGACTACGCGACCAGCCGAACAATCAGTAGATAGCATCTTCGATTGGAACAATGCCGAAACTCTCCAATACAGGATCTGTATCCTGAAAGAAAGAGCGAGAGACATGAAAGATTACCTCGGGAAAACTTTTTTACGACACGTCGCGCTGACTACTCTAGGCTTTACGACTAAATAAAAGTTGTTGAAAAGTATATTAAACGACAACAATGCGCTACTGGCTGTTGTAAAACACGACAACAGATAGTCTACGAGGTTTTACTATATCGTTGAGCACTATGATGATTATGTGTTTCAGCGCATTTTCATTATGGAATAGGAATTTTCATTAATCACAAATTTCGATTGCTTATTCGTAATAATAAGCTTTATTATGCGTGTTCATTTTCTTGTTAGCCTTGTATTATTCTAGAGTGAAAATCTTACCGTTTAGACACATTGATAGAAATATAAGATAGCGTCGAGGAAAGTCGAAGCAGGTCCAAATGATAAATCGAGAGTATTTACATAAGATTGGTCAATAGCGCACATGTGAGAGAGAGTCTTCGAGAGTAATTTGTCTGGCTAAAGTGTATGTGCTTTGAGAAGCGTGTACCATTCGAAAGGGGAAAATGAGCATTACTTACGCTTACTACGAGTGCACTTCCGTCATCTAGGCTTTTGCATATCTGCGCCGTCGCGGCGTCGTCATGCGTAAAAACGAATCTCGCGCTGTTTACTAGCATCGAATAAAACGCTCGCCGCGATGTGTCACTGTCATTTAGGGCTTCGGATATGTCTGAAGAGGTTTAAGCAAGACGCTTTGCAATTTTTCAACGCCTCGTCGTCATTTCGACTCGATACGCCAACGGCACCAACGCCGGGAAAAATCCTCGTTTTGCTCTTATAGCGAATCTATCGCGAGATCGCGCGGATTTTTGCGAGGACTAAGAAATTCTCGTTCTACCAGAAGAGCTCTTTAAGCGTCGTATAGCCATACCTATGAGTTGTAAGTATCATATAGCTAACGAGGCGCGCGTGCGCGAATAACAAAGACACCAATCGAAACTTAATGCAGTAGCAGTATATTAACTTGGAAAAAATTATCTATTGATGAAAGAGAGGGAAAATAAAGGCGCAGTTCATCGGACCGATGTATACATGTGTAATGACGTTGCTCTGATTCAACAATTCTATTATAGCCAATCTATGCAACTGATCCCGTAAAGCCATATTAAATAAGGACATATTTTCGAAAGAAAAGGTTACGAACACAAATTACTCCCCTGCACTCGATAATAAATCAAGTTATGATTTCACGCACAACGCATACAATCTGTGTGTTTGCGTCAGATGTTATTCTTATCAACAACGCTAAACTTGCTGTACAGAAATAAAATCCTGCTGACACACTAAGTTTATATTGCAACTATAATTGCAAAACACAATTGAGTTACAATTGAAAATTTTCAATTTGAACTTAGAATTATAGAGACTCGTGCGAAATCGATCCATTTAACCACGTACATTTCGTTAGCGTTGTCTTCATCGTCGTTCTTATCTGGATATGCCCCGCAGCGTCTCGAGGAAAGAAAGCATTTGCACGCCTTTGCTGTTAAAGTGTACTGATCGAACCTAGAGATCGAACAACGAGCTTCTGGGTTAAAGGGCTGGCACAGAATAAATGCCGCATGTTGTGTTGCGCCAAATGACGTAATTCGGATTTATGGAAGAACGCAAGAGAGCAAATGTGGTTTGGCATACAGTATATAACACCGCGAAACATCCACCGCCAGGAATGTATATACATGTGTGTGTATATATATATATATATATATGTATATATGTATATAATATACGAAGCCATATCTGCGTGTTTAGTGAGATTACTGAATTTACGGCCGACATCAAGTGGTTGTCGTAAAAGTTGAATAAAAATTCATGCGGAATTTCTCTCTTTCTCTATCGTCTTTTTTTTAATTTTATGTCAAGTGAACAATTCCCTCGGCAGCAAAAATCGTTGCCTTGATGCTTTTTTACACACATGCGTTAAACAATAATCTGCAAAGTTTTCACATTACAACGGTACCGGTTGGAAGTAAAGCTAGCGCGAAAAAGTTTGTTGGGAAAATCGGATTACAAGTACTGATGCGAATATAAGAATCTACGCGTATTATTTCGATCGGATTGCACTCCGGTGGAATAAACACACTGCGCTTTTTCCCTCAAAGAGTTTCTCGTTATGCTAATTCCTGACTTAAAAAGCTGCTCGTTGTAACGTCACCTAAGCTTATCGGATTATTAACATGCTTGTATATGTGAATACTACATATGGCAAAATCAGCTTATGTACACTTTTAACGTAAACTCCAAATGTCGAAAAAGCGGCTTTTGAAATTTTTAATTATCTCACTCTGCATTCAATTGATGGACGAAAAATAAAGTATATTTAGTATACATTCGATACGTTTACACTGTAACGACAAGAACTGTTAGCCTTCGCTGCATTAACGATACTTTGCGGTAATTGCGTGTCTTGCAAAGTTGACCAGTAGTCAGAGATCGTCTTCGTCGATGAAACATCAGCAAACAACTTATTCCAGATTAAGAGAACTTATTCCGATTGAGTTGGCTATACATAGGTGTTTGCTGCTTTGAGATTATACGGGACAGATGGCCACTGTTTAATGCGTCAAAATTTGGCTTAGTTCTGATTATCGTTTCGAAAAATTACTTTTTATTTCCTATATAAATATCTATGTCTATTTTTACAGTACGAGATCCAATATCAAATCCATGTGCGACGCGCAGAATAAAATATACGTGTATCGTCTCGCGATTGCGTGAAACTTCTTCATTTGAAAGAAAAAGGAAGTTTATAAAAGTGTTTGGCTAGCTTTTTAGATTATAACGAGAAAGGCACGCCTTGATGACGATGTCACGCAGCTTTTTTTATAGCTTGTCAGAATGATGAGCGTCTACTCAATTATGACGACGCCAAAGCGAGACATCCGTATTGCGCGAGCAACGCATCGATTAAAAGCAACACCCATTTTTCATTACAGCCTTTTCGACAATGTTATATGCCATGAACGGAATCCAGTCCGAAGAGAAAAATATCGCCTTAAGACAGAGCGTGGGTTAATCGTAAAAAGTCAGCCTCTCATCCGGGCGTCCGCTTATTTAAAAATATCTCTCACTGCTATTCAGCTCTGGTAAAATTTTCTCCAGATCCCACATTCGGTTCGTGTACAAAGTAAATACCGACGTAGAACAAATGTTTCTCTCTCAAACGCAAAGCACGTTTTGTAACATCTACGCGCATCTACACGCTGCGATATTTTCGAGCAAACAGAGCTCCGACTTTTGACGGAACGAAGTTTATACACAACCAGTCAATTTTATTGAAATTCAATTTGAACAATTGATAAAGACCTTTGGCAACTTTACCTTGCTTCTTGCAGCAAAATTACATTAGATCGAAGTGACAAATGTCGATTATAGACGGCAGGTTTTAACGAGCAACTGCATGTATATTATATTCTATTCTTTATTGTTATATATAGACTGAAAGAATAAAGAAAAAAAGCCAATTTTGTTATTTGTTAATTCAACTCCAAGCTCTTTCTTCGTAGAAAATATTTGAATTTCAGTCGAACTCATGAGGTAATTTCACTTAGATAACGAGTGTTTAACGTACGATATTAATAAGATTGCACTCTAATGTTGAAAGTAAAAAATATACTCACTCGTAAAAGTTGTAAATTTTAGCATTGACTCGAGTCTACGAACGCTCGAGATATTGCAGAAAAATGAGAAAAGCTCGCTTTGGCCAAAAGTAAGAGTAGAATAGAATTGATATCTTTATTCCTTGTGTATTTCTCGTTGATTGAGTGACTCGAAAAGATGTCGAGCAAGAGTACAACAGCGAGTGTATGATTAATGCGGCCTCTCCTTCCCCCGCAGTACATAGTAGCCGTCGCTCGTCGCTGCCATTATACTTTCCCCGATCCCCGACGGATTTCACGATCGTTGCGTATGCGCACATATGATTTATGGGAGCGTCACGTGTCACGTCTTATTTGTACTCGCTGTGTACGACGTTCGGTAAAGACCTATGGATATCGGTGGATCGCGAAAGAGACCGGATTTTCTCAATGTAATATTTGTATTTAATGAAAGGCAGCCGGAGGATGACGGCAAGACTAAAGACGTAACTGAACGGCAACGTTTTTGCATCTCGATGATCAGGAAGATCAATAAAAGGAGAGTCGCGGTAAATATGAGTTTTCTTAATAGTTATTATTGCCTTCGACGATTGTACTAAAATGCTTTTCTTGACGTTAACTTTTTAATTGTATACCCTCGTAAAACTTCGCAAACCCCGCGATTCTCTCGCCTAGAAAATCCATATAAAACAGAAAACCCTCATAAAATAGAGCAGTTATATTTTACATTATTAATACAAAAGGCAGTTAAGTCGCCATTCAACGCAATTCTTCTGGTTGCTAATTTTATTGTCTATTCTAAAAGTATATAAACTTTGATAAATGATAATTTCACACGAATAGTATTCTGCGTACTAAATTGATAGTACGCTAATTCATTCATATAAGGATTATGTTATGGCACCATAACGCTGCCCATCAAAAGTCACCTCGTCATTTTCTTATTCGGCTTAAAACAATATTTTATAAACACCTGTACAAAAATGAAAAAGTATACAGAGCAAATAATCTCTACTTGTTATGTATAATACATAATACAAATAAACGTTGTTTGCATTGATTTAAAACATATTTAAAAAATTTTAAATCGCTATTCTTATTATATTAAGGGGGTTTACACTTAATTTCTTAAAAGCGTACAAAAACAATTGTTCAGAAGGACCCGACAGAAGCTGATGTTATCATCATGTGTAAAGATCTCATTGTATTCATTTTGCCTTTGGTGTACACTACAGCTTCAACACATTCAAAACTCAAATTATGTTTTAACTACCATTTTGAACATCGAGCTATCGATATTAATATTTTGTAAATTTATTACAATTTACATTTTTAATGAATCTCGGAATGAAAATAGCGTAATATATATTATGTAAATACTGTTTATTTCGATAGCTTAAAATAATATAGAAATGGCATCTGCGAAGTATTGGCCTTGCATGGGTTATGAGGATAAGGTAGGGTTAATAACGCTTCATCAGGCTCCGTACACTATCTTTATTTTGACTCGTGTTAGCGTCGTGTGTGGCGTTCGGCGGTCGCAACTACAATGTACCTCGCGTCGCGGCTTCGGTAGCCGCGTGTGTGCCGCGACTCACTCACACCGTGTTCACCACAGACATTACAGCATCGTTTGAATTTTAAAAATCCATCAAACTATTCAAGCTATATCCTCTGCCAAAGGCAAAATTAAAAAAAGAAGCTGTGTCCCTGCATAAGATGATATCCTATGGCGAATATGATCATCCTATGGCGAATCTTATTCACGACCGCCATACGGGCGAGCCTTCAAACTTTACCATTGAAAAACGTAGAGTTGTGATATCCTGCAAATTTTAATCAATTAAGTTGAAATTTTGCACAATTGTGCCTATCGTTAATACCAAAAAAGTAATCCTTTGTTTTTTGATATTTTTTTATTATTAAAAAATGCGAGTTTTTTTTTCATTTTCCCCGTGTTAAATGAACAAACGTTCTGCTGGCAAGATTATTTCCATGAAATTAGTATAAAAGTTAATAAAATTTATTTACAACATTCTCCTCGTCCTAACAACGTGACCTATTGAAGATTAAACAATCGCTGAAGAAAGCAAGTTTAGCTTTGTAATAATACTAAATTGGTTCGCCTGACATTTAAAGTTCAGAAAGTGAATATAAAAATATATAAATAAGTCCTTAATTAATGAACCCTAATTGATAAAATTGCCGAGAGAAATTTGTTGTAAAGTTTGGAAAATGTAAATATTTGACGATGGTGTACAATGGAATTAAGGTATCAAAGCAATGTTTTCAAAAGAACACCAAATTAATATACAATGTAGTGCTCTCAGTCAGTCGACCCAAGGATACTAGCATAATATAGAATTGAACCCTAGACTACGCGGCACATATGTGAACGTCAGAATGAACGCATCAGATATATAAGGCGGAACGCGGTAATTCTTGGAACCAAGGTCGTTTTTCTCCAGGTGCGATGTCACTTCGCAAACGATTCTTTCGAGCATTGACTACTGAACTCGTCTCGGCGTTGTTCATTAGAAAACAACAGCGGTAGTCTAGCGGTATATATAGCGGTAGTATAATAATTATTATTCCCCTCTCCTATACGAGATTTTTTATACATTGTCCTCTATATATTGTGTATATACTTTGGAATTACGGAGAAGTGGCCTTCAAATTGATAGAGCGATTGTTAATCAATTTTCGAAGAATAATGCTTTAATTAGCTAAAAGCGATTGTAGGCTATATGAGTGGCTGTAAATAATCGTAATTGAGCTGCGACGACTGTTTTGTATGAGTAATACGTGAATGATGATGAAATTGCGCTATTGGCACAACCAAACTTGGCGAACAACCAGTTAATTTGAGGATCGCATAACGCCGTGTTGTGTGTTGCAACTTGTAATTATTACTATTTATTTAATTATCCTATTTAATATTTTACATATCCATACATTAACTAAACGACTGGATTTACATATATATATATATATATATATATATATAATAATAAGATGATAAAAAGGCGAAATAAAGTGGGGAGAATTACGAAACCAAATATCTGTCGAACTAGCGGGCATAATCTTCTGAAGAAAGCTGCGCTCTTATTGCATACATATCTGTGTATGTCTTTCCAGTGATTATTATCACTCTCACTCTTTGTTTCAGTGGCAGAACAGCATTGCTTCCGGAGTCGCATGCTGTAGAATGTTGTATAGGTGTGCGTATAATTAGTCTCACCACTACACATATTTTCGTCTCGACATTTTTCTCTTGACATTTTCCTTTTGACGATCGACACATGGAAGATACTATATATATTTATACATTGTATTCTCGTGCGAATAAGCGGAGATGGGCAAGCTTTTCCTGCTCTCAGTGGTCTCGTCGGTGGGGGCTAATGTGTTGACGCTTACTAGTAGCTTTTTAATTATTTGCATTATTTAGTAAACCGAACTGATTCCAATCTCTTTGTCTAAAATATGCGCTGCTTTTTATTTCTTACCTGAACATTTTTCTCCAGTTTAGAAATCGAGCAGAAGTAGTAGCTCTAGGTATGTAGCTCGCGAGTTTATCTCGTCAATTGAAGTAATGCTACTACCTGCAAGCACGCAGTGGAAACAAACGTTGGCGTATACTTTCTCTTTTACTCACACGTATATTTGAAATATTCAGAGTCGATAAAACGGAAATCTGTTCACCCAGCCTACATACGTATTATAACACATGTCTAATATTTATTTCATGATAAAACTAAATTTAATGTCATAATATTCATCATTTTCTTACTTATTTTTTATTACTTTACATATGCTTGATGAAAATTTTGCTATTTTGTTGATGGACGTATTAAATTGAATTATATGTATTAATTCGAAAATTCGAAAATTTCTTCTCAAATTATTTCTTTTTTTAGAAATATTAATTAAATAAATATAACGTAAAACTTTATTATTTAAATTTGGAAACGAACATTAAACATTATCATTTAATCGGAAAAGTTTATGCCACTGATAAATTATTTTCAAATACTATTAAAATTTGTATTATTGTAAGAGTTTCGAATATACTTTGAAAAAGGTATTATGCATATGATGTGTGTAAAATTGTTACTCAGCAACTTTTGATGTAAAAATAAAGAATTTTTATTAAACGGTAAAACTCTAGCAGACACGCAACGATGTTAATATTACTAAGAATAAAAAAGTGGGTTCAGCCGGGATTTGAACCCGGGACCTCTCGCACCCTAAGCGAGAATCATACCCCTAGACCACTGAACCGCTTATAGTAATACGTGTCATTTAGTTATACCTATTTTAACAGCGTATTTATTTTAAGCTAAGAGTAATTACATATAAAAGAATGTCCATATTTACGAAATATGGAATACAAAATAGGAATTATCTAAAATAAAAAATGGGTTCAGCCGGGATTTGAACCCGGGACCTCTCGCACCCTAAGCGAGAATCATACCCCTAGACCACTGAACCACATATCGTTATAATGACTAGTTTAACTTTTACTGATTTTCAAGAGCCCTCCTCTTATTTTAACTGGACAACGAGTGGGGACTTCGTACCTTTCTCTCCACTATTAGCATTTTCCTTTTAGACACAACGCTGATCGACTACTGCAGCGGACCACCAATTTCTTCCATTGACTAAGTTGAAGCGAACGATTCGTCAATTACTTTTATTAAAATATGCATAGATTAGCATTCATTGTCGAAATAAAATGTAATGAAAGCTAAATTTTTTTTTATTTCTCTGGGAGATCTTATTATATACATACGCGATTAGTCGCTTATCTCTTCACTCGCGAGAATCGCTATCACTTGAATTCGCTCAACTTAAACAAAAAAAACATGAGACAGAGCGGCAGATGACAGGGTTATATAGTCGGGAACCGATATTTCCGTATCCGCATCGAAAAAAAAAACAGGAGAGCCACTTGCTCGGTCTTATCGCGGTCCGATACGAATGCGACCGCCGAGTTCGCGCGCGCCAAGAATTTAGATTGGTCGCTTATAGGAGAATGACTGCCGAACAAAGCGTATACAGATTAAATTCTATGCAATTTCGCGAAGTTCCATTCCTCTCACTATGCCACAGGTCACCATCAAAGGGATTACTTGATTGGAAGGTCGAACTTGGGCTGATATTATTGACCTCGATTTATCTTGATTGTAATTTTGAATATTAAAGCTGTAGATTGGCTAAGTTTTATTAGTGTTAGTTTAACACTTAAATATAAACATGGACTTATGAATGATGTATTATAAAAATGAATTTATATCTCGCAATTAACTTTTAACAATAACGTGCTTATTCATTTATCGTGCGTATTGCATTTATGTAAATATATAAACATAGAGCTGATATATTAATAGAGATTTATAGAGTTGATTCTCAAGAATCTCTAGAATTCAGATAAACGACTCTCTTTGCGAAGCTTTTCCTTCTAGATAAGCGTCTCTTTAAAAGCAAGCAAACGCAGCAGAATAATAATTGATCAGTACGCTTACGCGACAAAAAGAAACACGCAATGAACCCGATGAAGTAAATTATAATATAACATGCTGTGTATAGACATAGAATTTCTTTAGCTCGGAAACTATAATAGGCTACTTTTGCGTAAGAATTGGTAACAAGAGTCTGAGAAAAAACGAACGAAAGAATTGGTTCACCGAACGGCCTTGGGACACATCGATATGTGAAAACATATATCGTGAAAAATAGCCCGCGGAAAGTCAAGTTTTTTGCGCGGTCACGTATCGGTGATCGTTTGTAAAGCTCGATGTATCGGTAACACTACAAAACATCGAATAATCGCTCCTCCAATAAGCCAACGAAGTACACTTGTTTTAGCTTAGTTCTAAAAAACAATAGCAATTAACCACGCTAAATCAAACCTTCTCCACTTCTCTATTACTATTAAGTAAATGAAAAAAAGAATAAAACTTATCGTATCGCATCTTTTAAGAAGAGAGTGAGTGATTCATTTTCCTTCCAGCATTTATAGTCAGTATGTCAGTGTGACATGCTCTCGGGTCAACCACTTGTAGAGCGAATACACTGTGTGCACTGTAACGGTGCCAAAAATGCGATAAGCAATTTCAGGCAAACGCTTTTGTGATGTTTATCGAGTGACTTTTCCTAGTGGCGATTCGATTTGCCGGCATTTGTAGCACAGGCTAATGTTTGCCGATATGTTTTACGTACTGAATGACGTATATGCGTGCTTCAATTTTACTCAATTCTTCATTCGCTAGTTCACAACGCGGTACTTTTGTCGGTTCCGAAATAAGTGTAATATGATTTACATTGATGCATTACCTTTGAAAATTCCAGCTGAAACGTTAGATTCGACACTGATAGCGTTGCTCTTATAGAAATCTGATTCTTTTTGAACAATTATCTCTCTCTCTCTCTCTCTCTCTCTCTCTCTCTCTCTCTGATGGCGTATAAAAAAATCAGACTTCATTGTAAAACGAAATAAACTTCTCTAAGATTCAAGATTTACTAACAGAAAGTATAAGCTCAAATTAGAATTCATATTATATATATTCCGATTTGGGAAAAACTGCAGAATGGAAAATTGAAGACCTTATTATGGTAAGGCGTGCTTCGTTTAAAGATCGCTTGACATGAGTATATTAGATTGAATCAAATAAGAACAAACTGCAAGTTGTCATGCTAGCAAAATTATTCCTACTGCATTAGAATGTTTTATGAAATTGAATACACAATAATACGGCAATAATTGATTTATATTATTTTAAACTAAAAGAAAAGAATTTTCGTTCGATATATCGAATACGTATAGAGTCGATTAAAAAAAATGGAACAAGCAGAGAATATCAGCGAACAACATCTTGCGTAGCTAACTACATTCATGCTCTTGTATCATAATGCATTGTAGCATGAATTTGACGGTAAAGCTTGAATCATGGCAGTTCCGCGACGAAATATCTGCGGGAAGGCAATGCACAGAGATGATGCTCACGACTATATTAACAGTCCATAACGGGATATCGCATTGCGGGAATTCGCGGCCTTGCATGATACTAATTTCATACGAAAACTATAAGAGTAGCTCAAGAGTATTCTCGACCAGTATGTACGAGAGTAAGATAAGTGCGTTTCGAAGAGTCTCTACATAGTAAGTCTAAGCTTTCATGAATGTTTAAGCGCGGTGCGCATTTTTTCAAGTGCTTCGCTGCTTGGTTATCGATGAAGATTAACGGAACAAGATGAAGGAATAAAATGTGAGACGCAGCATTTGACCATCAATCTGGTGCAGTAGAACAGATCAAGAAGAACAGCCCAAGTAGAAGAATTAACGCTTGAAACTTTTGAAAATCGATATACGCGAAGCAAATGTAAAAAGTAAAATTTGAAAAAAACGAAATAACCGTATCGAATTTGCATCAGTAGGAAATTCGACTATTGGTATACGGGACCCTGATGCGTTGCAACTCGAACTACACGAGTCTTCTGTTTCAAATTCGTGTTAGCTGTAAAATTATGGTAAAGAAAAAGGTCCAGTCCGCGCGAAACTCATGATCGATAGCAAAATTCAGCGTAAAAGAATCTGAACAGCTCCGCATCTCGTATTGCATATTTCGGCAGCAGAAATTCGAATCTCAAATCGTGCGCTCGACGTATGGTCGCCCCCTTTTTCGCTAAAAAGAAAATAAAGGAAAGATCGTCGAGGACGCGTGTCAGCTGGCGCAAAAATTATGAACTGCGGAGGTCGCAGCTGAGGAATTTTAAGGGGTCAAGTAGAAGCATGAGAGGTAGGTGGGCTACTTTGAATTATTGTAGGTAACGAGCTCGGCTAATGGTCGTACAATTTCCTCAAACTTGTTGATAATTTTTAAGCGCGTCCGCGCTCTGCCAGCGCTTTTATATTCTAACTGAAAAGAAAAATATGATGGCGATCATTAAATCGGTCAATTTCAGAGGACAACTTTTATGTAACAATTTAACATTAATCTATAACGTATAATAAAATAAAAGAAGGTCAGTCCCGGGAAAAAAATAAATTCGCAGAGCCGTGATCTTGTTAGTGCGTCGTTCGTCACTTGAAAGCCCGCCACTGATTGAATTTTAAAAGCGAGGAATAAGTACTAATTGCCGTGGAAAATGGGATTTTCGGTATAACTTTGATTCGAGCGCAGTGCTACATC
Organism: Apocrypta bakeri; assembly: GCA_018906985.1. Classification (NCBI taxonomy): domain Eukaryota; kingdom Metazoa; phylum Arthropoda; class Insecta; order Hymenoptera; family Pteromalidae; genus Apocrypta; species Apocrypta bakeri. The sequence continues at coordinate 882,459 of JACCIA010000008.1, read as the reverse complement.
TGTAGCCTTTTATAGCCTCTTTTGTCGAGAGTCAGGATCTGGTTAGCGTGAATTCGCTCAATGATGTAATTAAAAATTTGTTCACAGTCGATCTCGCGGTACACGTCACTCGACTGCTGTCCATCAATTTTTTTTACGTGTCTAGCGAAATTGGTGATTGGCTCTTGAAAAATAACCGCAATCACTCGTTTAATTAGAATTCATAGAATATTTCTATTATTTTATATCTTCTGTTTTTCTTCGGGTTTACGAGTGACAAAACGAGAGAAACGCGAGATTCTTACCGAAATAGCGGTTACAAGCCTTGGCACGTATAGCGACTAGAAGCGAAATATGCACACAAGCACCGCGGGCGCGAGTCGTTTTCCTCATGTCGTTTTCGTAAAACCTCATGATAACTTGATTATTCATATAGGTTGAAAACTTGTCCCGTCAATCCTATCATCAGAAATGTCTCCCGCTATCTGCAAAACTTGAGCGACATAACCCGAACCGCGGAAATTAGCCTAATAAAGCCAGCTCTTATAGCGGTACAGTCTCAAATGCACTAGCTAGAGGAGAATCTGTAGACTGAAACACCTGCCAATACAGGCTATACAAAGCTGAGCGGCTAGAGCGATCAAGATTTTCGCCCGTTAACTTATCAGTAAGTTTTTTCTGTCAGCAAGAAGATTTTTCATTTTTTTTACTTGCAGATTTACAGAAGTGCCTTGATTTAGTCCAATAATCGTTTTTAAGATTCGCTTTCAAGCAACAGATAATAATATACAGTTGTAGGTGAGACACATAAATAACACATAAAATATCTAAGAAAATTGATGTAATAAGTGGGAAAATTACCGGCTTTCACAGTCGCTCGCCTCACGCGACAAGAGCCACAGCGATAATTAGATAGCAAAGCGGAGATTGAATTGGATTACGTAGCGAGTGCACGTTATAACGCAGGATGAATTGCGATTTACTGCACGAACGTTTAATTCCTCGCCTTCTCTCTTCCGACCTGAAAAACAATTTTTTCGCGTGAAACGGGCGTATTTACTTTCGCACCTAATGTCCCTTATAATTTATTAGCAGCGAAATTAATCGAAAGCATACGGTAGCGGTAGCGGGCCTTAATAGCAATTGTCTCAAGCGTTTAATCACACTTTACTAAGATCTGCTATTTACATAGCTTTATTAACTTCCTTGAATATGATTTGCCGTTTATTCGCAGTATTCAATGGAATATCCCCTACAGCATTTTCCTAAACTATAGGAAAAGATAACTTACTTATCAGAAGTAAGATTGGCTCTGAAAATCGAGACCTACAAGTCCTTCGTAGCAAGAAAAAAATCGGACACCACACCGTCCTTTCAATTTAGAACCATCCGGTCGATTCGCCACAAGATTGCCACTGTGTAGTTCGTTGTGCGACGTTTCCCCAACGGACCTTCCCTTTCGAGCTCTAGAATCTGCCGTTTCCAATAACGGCCCCAAGGGTGCATTTTTTTCACGCGGAGATAACGAGGATGGGTGTTAACGATGCCAAAGAGTCTCAAGCGAAATAGCCTCGAAGTAGGTGGCTTTGTCTCGTGCAGAGACACGAACTAGCTGTTTATCGAGCCGGTTCTCAATATATATCAGCTTGATTACTGAGAGAGACAGATAGAGAGAGAGAGAAATCAATTTTAAAAAAAGTCCATCGGTCAGCTGACTTTAAGCTTTTATGTATGAGCTTGAAAAGTTTTTTAAATTAGTTATAAAGTGTACAACTTTGGATTTTTAACTATTTTTAATTAATTCAAATTTTGAAATGAAGAATAAAAATGACAACGATTAACTCACTCTATCCGTTATATTGCAGCAACGTCTGAAATGAACTAAATCTCAGAGAAAGTAGCAAGCAACATGACAGTAAGAATACATAGTGAGCCAAAAAATATCCTACGGAAAATGACATTATTTCGAGTAGACAATTTCGGAAATAGCTCATTAAAGTGCATTCTTTCGTACAGGTATAACTCCTTTTCTCCTCTATTTGTTAAACGATAAATTTTCCCTCTGAGCAGTGATGAAATCTCACTCGCTTAACCTGACAAGCAGAAAATGCAGGCCAGAATTCCAAGAAAATTACAACTCTTCAGGTAAACTGCAGCCCCGCAAATGCAATGGAACAATACAGGATAGCAGCATCGGTGTACGTATCTCGTTCCTTCGTTGTTGCCAGGGCACATTTACCCGGGCGCGTACACACGCTCTCACTACACCAAGAGATCCATAAACGCAAAGCTAAGGGGGAGAAATAGTATTGTGTGTGTGCGTGCACAGCAGTCGTGTCGTGGATCCGATGTTCGTGCAAGGCATTCTTTTACCTCTTATTTCTCCACCTCCTCCTCCTCATTCTCCTCCTTCTCATTCTCCTCCTTCTCATTCTCCTACTCCTCCTTATTCTTCTTCTTCATTTCTTTTTCTTCTTCTTCTTCATCTTCTTCTTCTTCTTCTTCTTCTTCTTCTTCTTCTTCTTCTTCTTCTTCTTCTTCTTCTTCTTCTTCTTCGAGACAGAGAGAGAGAGAGAGAGAAAGTAAACCTGTTTTCTCTCTCCTTTGTCTTTCCTCCCTTGGGTTTTAGCTGGTTCTTCTATACTCTTTTGTGCCTTTTTCGATAAGAGAGCAGCGCTACAGGCTTTCTCTCTCACTTCTCCATTTCTTGCTTTATTTCTCACGTTTTTACACGAGGTAATCGTGTTCAATCCATTATTGATTTTACTTGTCGCAACGACGAATTGAGATATTGCTCGAGAACACTGCCAAGTAGTTTTTCAAAAAAGATCGAGAAATGGTTTTATGGCCAACTAGAACTTGAACATATTTCTACCAGTTTATTGTAAATTAATATACGACTGTCAGTTAAGTAAAAAACAATTACATTAGAAATACATTTGTGTTAGATAAAAGAATAAAGTCGTTTTACTAGTCGCATTGTTCTAGATCTCAAAGATTTTTATTCATCTTCAAGAGATATATTATCATTGATTGTTGTTGATCTGGACCGATGTTGTAGGCGGTTAGATAGTTCTTGGAGATCATTTTTAGAGAGTTTTGTAGGAAAACCTGGACATTTTACAAGACAATGAATTTTGCCGCTTCTCGAATTTTCAGGTAATTTTTTAGGTAACTTGTATCAATAATATTAATACATTTAGGTGTTTTTCTAAATTTTGCGGATAAAAACAATTGAATTATGGTCAGTGAAAAAAGTGTCAATTCGAAACTCTCGGCAGTGTGCACAGAGATTCAATGATGACTTTTCCCATGGCATTGAGAGGAGTCGAGATCTAACGGTCCTGGGACTACTACCCAGGCGGTCTCGCGAATCCGACATACCCGTAGCGACTTGTACTCTTCCTCTTTCGCCCCTGTTTTTTGCGTTTTCGAAGTCACGACTGGTATATCGGCCCCACGAAAGCGAGCAATGGTTACACCGAGGGGGAGACACGTCGCTGCTGTGCTCTCGGTTTGATTGGGATTTTATGGGCTTGGAGAGAGGCGATGATAATCTTCCGGCTTTTCTCAGCTGCAGAGCTGCTTCAGGTCGGTTATGCTCTTTTTCCCTTGTTAATCGCGACCGAGCATGTTTTGCGATATAACTATTAGTTTAATCAATAGTTTAACTGTACAGATTTACATGGAACATCTTTTTTCCGGTAAAGATGATAAAGAAACATTGAAGATGTCGCTTTTATAGTCATACACAAATGCAGCTATATTTTTTTAATTAATCTTTATGATCATACACATCTATAGTAAATATAAAGTTTCATCAATAATCATTGTTTCTAAACTGTTGACGATTATTAATTATGAACATTGTTCTATATGCATAAACGGTTGATATCGCATTAACGGGATTCATGATAAATGAGTATTAATCTATGCGAGGAAAAAGCACCGTACTTTGCATTATTCAAAACAATAGACTTAGAACGAGTTTCACAAAACCATATGCATAAGCCAAATATAATAGTAACTTTGTATAGATCAATGAGTGTGTTTTTCGGTGTATTACGATTCATTGGAAAAGTCCCAGAGTGTATAGAGCTCCGCGTAATTTTTTTCTTTTTCGCATCGTACACGAGGTGGCATGGATGCGCACATTCCCGAGAAACGCCGCTAAGGGAAATGCAATCTCACGATCCTGATGGATCTCTCTCTCTCTCTCTCTCTCTCTCTCTCCTTCCCTCACACACGAACGCACACACACACACACACACACACGATGAACGGTAGGGGCAAGGCCGAAGGGAAACAAAGAAGAGAAAGAAAGAGAGAGGGGAGGGACTGGAAGGTGCGTCCCTACGTTGGGTACTGGAGAGAAGCTGCGCAGAATTGATTACGAAATACGATTAAATCAATCGAAATGCATTTGTGATCGGAAGCTTGGAACGAGAGATTTGTGGATGGGTTTTCTAAACTTGAAAATTGTTTACTGTGGTTTACGAGCAAATTGATAGCAAATGAATGGATAGACGTTTAAACTTTAATTCGCAACTTTACCCGATTGTCGAGAAATACATGTAGCGAAAGAAAAGTACATTTTATTTCTTTTCTGGTTAATCGGATTTTCATGGATTCTAATACAAATTCAAATATTAAGAAAGATATTTTGCAAAAATACCTACTTTAACGGGTATATTCGTAACAGTACTAGTGAGAAACTAAACGATAAGAAGAAATATTTTAAAAAGACTTTTACATTACTCTCAATACATCCATACCCTTCCAATCCTGAAAGTCAATTTGTCACGCTTTTTTCTTTACTCTAATATAGACGGCAATATACAGTGGCGCGTAAAACGCGCAAAAATGCCGAAGGGCACATGGTGCTGCAACAATAAGTTGCTACGTATAAATATTTACATTTCTTGTTTTTGCGATTTTCCAAAATTCGAAATCATACCTATAATTAGTTCAGCAAGAAGACAAATTGTCTCGATAACATAACTAGAATGAAGCACCCAAAGCAAACCTGCACACAGTACTTCCCACTACATGCCGCACTCGTTAACAGTCCCCGATATAATAGACGCATTTGCCCGCCCCATTTGAGCGAAACACGCAGATTGATTCCCATTGATGTCCTCTTTTTATAAGGCAATATCGATTACGCTTGTTCTGTTAAGAATGACCTTTACTAGCAAGCGGTACTGATAAAACCTTGGCGCAATACAGCGATGGCGAGAACGGGCCAGAATAATTGCAGTAATACTTTGGTGCGATTCTGTCATGTGAAATTATACAACAAGTACATGTTGCACTAAATTGACCGAGGGAAGTTTACCGAAATCTGACGATAGAACAGTACCTCTTAGTATAAAGATATATGAATCAAGTACTCAGGTCAAGACCAGTACTGGTTTCAAAGTATAGGTCTTTCTTATCATTCCAAGTAAATAGCTTTGTGTGGAACTGTTGCTTTCTAGAACTATAGTGTGCACTCTGCGAATGGTGTAGCGATCGAATAACAGAATTGACAAAACGTTGAATCAGAGACCGCCTACATCGCACTGAATGAATCAAGGAGGAGACGCCGCAGTGAATTCATAGCCGTATAGTCGCTGCGGTGGATGTAGCATGATTTCGGGGTTTGCTCAGTTAGACGGTTTGCGGTATCGAGGCGGGAGCACTAGCGCTATGAAGGAGTATACCGCACACAGGTTCCTGCTTCTCATTGGATTATCCACGTCTCGCTGTACATAATGGCTTTCGTGTATTTAATATGTGATATATGTGATATTTGCGCTTTATCTTTATACGTAATCTCTATCTTTATCTAAGTACTTATTATTGTAATCTTCATAAACTTTTATTCCCCCGATGCGCCTCCGCTTTACCCGAAGACATGTGCCATTCGGTTAAACTTCTATACATATATCATTTTAACTCATCAAATTACTGTCATGTGCGTGTGTAATATTTGCCGCATACGATATTATTGATGTGCAATTATGGAGATCGAAAGTACACGCATCATTTCTCCTACACATATGTGTGTAGGATATACCCAGAAAGAAGTTTGCTTACTCTCTACGTTTCTCCGTAAACGGAAAAATAAAAAGTAAAACTACGGCTTCCACTCTCCTGTACAAGAGCGCCCCTTTCAGTGCACGATTTCGCGATCCCCCAAAGCTTTCCATCCGATCAACGCCTGTCTCGAGCGTTGCACTGCAACGAAGGAGAAGAAAGATACGATTGCAGGTCTATACAACTATTTGTACGTGTGTTTGCGTGTACGTATGTCTGTGCGTGTGTGTGCGTGTGTGTGCGTGCGTGTGCCTGCGTGTGCGTGCGTGTGCGTGCGTGTGCGTGCGAGAGCGAGTGTGTGCACCTATGTTCGTAGCTACGTGGCTGTTGGACAGGTCAAAAGAAAGGAATAAAGCGATGCGATGGCGAAGGAGAAAATGAGGAAATAAAGACTATAGATTCAGTGCGGGCGAAGAAGAAACCGTGTTGTTGCCAGAGTAATTGGACGTCCGAGAGTTGGAATTTACCTGTGGCTTATTCGCGGTATAATTATAATGCTCGTCTATTTTGTTATACCGTCATTTTAACTCTACGAAAACTGTGCTCGTCATGCAACGAACTCTGCAGAGGTATGTGCCATGTGCATGTGCAATTCTGCATGTATATGTATATAATGTCGAGACTTAAAACGAGCCGAACTCGAAACTAGAATTACAATTTTCCATCTTGCATAGAGGTTTGCTTAGAGGTTTATATACTATATGTATATCGCACTGCTTATTCACAACTCCGTGGAAAGTAAAACCTATATCCGAGCGAACTGTTCTTGTTCTGCAGCATTGCACTCGCACTGAAGGAGAGCAAGACAGAATAAACAACGAATAAACAGCGAAAAGATGAAAAAGGTAAAAAAATGACATAAGCTTGGAATTGTTCGAAAGAACTACGTCGTAAGCTACAAATGCAACGTCGAGTGGATGAACACTCCAACCAGTCGTATAGCTCTGCAAAAGCTTGTTGCGAGAAGAAATGGGATTTTTCGAGTGAGGTTTCGAGTGAGTGAGGCTGGTCGCTGATTGAAATTTCTTTCATGGCATCCGTTGTCCAATGGGATGCAAAGAGATGGTTATTATGAAAAAAATTACACTAAGAGCATAGCGCGAGTGCAAATCGAAGGACTATCCCAGGGTAGTTGGCTTTTTGCGCCTCATCCGTGCACTAGTGGAGTCAACGAAAGTTGACAACAACAAAGTTAAGCCTCGAAGATGTGAGTATATATATATATATATATATATATTAATTTGAAAAGCGGAAATTGTTATTACGATTTTATGGAGCGCGAGAAAAGTGATCGCGCTGCGAAAGCAAGGATACCCTTTTTGTCGTCTTCGCTACTGCTGAGCTGTTCGCTCAAATTTCGAGAAAAATTCTTATATACGCTTTCGAAGAATTTATTTTTAAGGGTTACTCTTTCTTCCACACTTTTCTCCTACTTAATTTGAATATTCGATTTGAATATTCGATTTTAATTGAAGTATGAAAAAGGTGCTTTTCTTTAGAACGAAACAGTCCCATTAAACATACAAGATACTGCGATTCTCCGACAAGGACAAAGCTCTGGTAGCACATCGTGCACCAGAGAGAGAGAGAGAGAGAGAGAGAGAGAGAGAGAGAGGGGGGGGGGAGAGAGAATAGAAACAGAAGCAGAAGAAACGATTGAAAAAGCTTGTGCCGGCAACCTGGAGAGAAGAAGCTAAACGATGAAAAAGCGAAATGCGAAAAGCAGAGAGAGGCAACGAGGCGAGATTTATCGCCCCCGGGCGATGCGCGGGCGGCGAAAGAGAACGCGAGTGGGAAAGAGATAGGAGAGAAACTTCCACGAACAGAATCAGCTCTCCCCACGAGTTTCTTACTCTCCGGCGATGTTGCTGCACCTTCTTTTCTGTATTTCTATTTCTTCCTGTGTGAGAGAGAAAGATAGAGAAAGACAGAGAAAGACAGAGAAACGAGGGACTCTTTGTGTCGCAAGAGTTAGAGCTAGTGAGATAGTGAGCTAGTGAGCTGTGAATAGCCGATTATATTCCAACTTTGAATTTCCAAAGTTGACAAGAGAGCAACAGCATATTTGAATTGTCGGATTTTTAAATTTAAGTCTCAGTAGAATTAGACTCTGTAATTACTGCTATGTAATACTATATGTACACTAGTATAAATCGACGTAGCATAGTAGTAATCGAAATCCATACTTGATAAAATTCAATTCAAACTATAATCTCAGGCGTAAAAATCTCGTCGCACAAAAAGAGACCCTTTTGACCTCATAGTCCTTCCTTCATCTCAGTCGATTCCATTCACTTCTCAGTCGGCAGAGTAAGAGAGAGAGAGAGAGAGAGAGAGAGAGAGAGAACCGGCTGAGTCGCGCACGATATTACCAACCTAACTCTCATATTATTGTGGCCCTTATATGGAAGGAGGGCCGTATATCACGTTGCGCGGCGCTTAATCTTGTCAGGGCCAAGCAGCAGGAAGACTCCGGGCGAGCATACGAGAATGAAGAAGAAGAAGAGGAGGAAGGGTGTCAGTGGCCGGTGGTCGTCGTTGCCACTGCATCCTTTATGTCCTTTTCTATCTTTTTCTCGTCTGTGTTATGAACTTGACTTTTTCTCGACTCATCAGAGTCTATAGTCGAGTCCTTGTTCCTTTGGCACACTACTTGTATCTTTTTTAGAGAAAGACAGAAACGCAGTGAAACTCTGATAATTCTTTCGAGCTGAAACTCGTTTGATACAAGTAATTTGTTTTCTCAGTGTGTGTAGTACGTATCGCAGTGATATAGATAGCCTACATAAGAATCATTTCCATGAACCCTGAATGCCTTCTATTCCAATAGAAAGCAAACACAATAGCTTGTCTACGTTGAGCTTTGAATACTTCTTCTCAGCTCGTTCACACTTCAGAAATGACCAAGCCCTAAATAGACCGTCCACTGGAAAGTTGTGGATATCGTCAGGTACGGCTGGATACCAGTTTATCATCAACCTAATATGAAACCGTTTCGATAACTGGGCCCTCGTGATTTTTTATTATATGTGTATAAATGTGTGTTGATCTTCGAGACACTATACCGATTAGTTACTCATCGAGGAAAATCGGTGTTCATCAATGTCGCAGTAGCTTGCGTGAATAGAGAACATTATTAGCGATCATTCTCGATGGAATCGCATTTTCGTCCATCAGATTCACTAACTGTCAACTTCCAGAATTACCAGTACTTCACTAGCAGAGCCATTATAAATATACGTGTATGAAGTACATATAAGAATCTGAGTCTATTGAATTTCAAAAACCAGAAAATTAGAAAATCAAAAAAAAATTATTTTTTACCATTTCATTTGTGTATAAAGTTTTAGTAAGTTTTACTTGGGTAGCTTATTAATCATTGCTACAAAGACTCTTATTTTTTTCTTTTCTTCCAGAAAGAGTGGGTCAACTCGAATGCTAACATAGTTGAGCAATTTAGTTAAAAAAAAAATTGGCCAGCTAAAGCTTCAATCAATCTCATAAACAACTATGTATATTCTAATAAAAACATTTTCAGCGTAAAAAGCCGTTCGCCTCATCCGAAAATTGAAGACGATGACTGATCGGTATTACGAACTGGAGTGCTTGGAAGGGGCTCGGACTTTACGTCCGCGCGTCATCGCGTCATCACGGTCTCACACTGTTGAAGAAATTAAGCGCTCAGCACAGTCGTCTGCTCTTTGAACTGCTCGAAAGCAAAAACTTGTCCGCTATCAGTGGAAACCGGAGCAAAATAGAAAACGACTGCTCGAACAACTACTGCTAAGCGATAAAAAATATTGCAATTATATTTAGTAAATTGCGTTGAATCGAATAATAGTTACGTAAAGTATACGTAACTATTATAAAAAGTAGAATATGTCCTAACGACTTTTAAGACTGAAAATGAAGCTCTGAAAGCGCAATATCTGAAGTGGCGATTCGGTTGGTTGTCACTAGAGCCACTTATTGCACTCGCTAGAGCTTTGGTCTCCGTCATACTAGTGTGTGTGGGGCTTTCGCGTCGTCGTTACCGCCACAGTCGTGACGTCTATACTCTATACGTATAATACCTTCTCGGCGAGAATTTCGCTTAATACAGCTACATATGACACCACTCGTTATTACGCTGTAAATGGGAAAGGCTTCTCTCGGCTTTCTTTATAGAACGAACGTACGAAAGCGGACAGTCCGCTGAGCAATGTCATTGGAGTAAGCGAGTATAGGGCCATATTCTCTTCTTTTGCATAAAAATAAAAATGCCTTAAGTTTTGTCCGTGTCGTCATGAGTTGAGGAAAGAGTTAGTCTCATTAGCGTGTCACGCACAGGAGACAAGGTCTTTACGTGGAATTCGTTATAGAAGTTATTTTAGAAATTCATACAAAAATCCTATTTCAATCACATCTTGGAAATCCACTTTTCTTTAACAAAAGAGTCTGTCGTACAAAATGTCTCGACGTTAAATCAGCAGGTGATTTGGCGCCAAACAAGGCGCGACGCTTCAGCTCCTAATCCGCTTCCAAAAGCTCATCTTTCTCGGTCTCTCCTTCATCCGTATCGTGTAGCGAAGCGTTGTTTATAAACGTCAAGCACGCGAATGAGACTAATTTCGACTGCAGAATGGCGCTCGCGACTTTTAATTAACTGTCAAAAAATCGAATGTTGTATTGTTCGGTCCATCGTCTAGAACAAGAGATGTTCTAGACGTTTTCAGTTATATTTACACGTCTGGAGAATAAAGAGCACGCCAATTGCCGCTCATAAAAGCGCTCGTTTGCACATAGGATGGAAAGATAAGAGGATTAAAGAAACGATCGATAGAAAAGAAACTCCTGGTAAGAATGAATTGCTGCTCACCTGAACTGTCCAAACCTTGGTTCGATATCGAAATCATAAGAACGGATCGGCACTCTTACAATATATTGTAAGAGTATTCGACTGGCCAGAAAGTTTTCAACCAAAGTTAAGTATGTTAAGTATGGCTTGTTTTTATTAATCCAGTTGTAATAACTCGAGAAGTAGGAAGTCAAATGCAGACAATGAAGTAGTTGATTCGAAATCAATGAAGTAGTTGATTCGATCTATTGAAATAAAATCATTAAATCGGCATCAAATCGAAGAATCGAACACTCTTGAACGAAGCGATAGTCCAAGATAATATTGAACTTTGCACACAAACATTCTGCTGATTTTTCCACCTGAGCGTAAACTTTTTCTCACTAGATGGATTTTCATTAATCGCTTTGTTGAAGCTCTATTACGCGGTAGCTCGCGACTCGACCTTAATAACTTTAATAACATTACAATTCTATATAAGCCTATATAAGCAATATATATATATATATATATATATATATATATATATATATATATAGTCACTCGCAATCACATAAATTACTTGCTGGGCTCTATCTATCACGGGCAAATTCATTCTCAGTCGTGCGGTAAGTATGTTCGGAATAACAGGATTTGACGTTAAAAAGTAAATAAATAAATAAACAAATAAATAAATAAATAATAATAAATAAATATAAAAATAAAAATTAGCGAATTAAGATCGACGAGGCAAAGTTACGATCACTGAGCGGTAATTCAGGTTACGGTTTACACGGGTGTAATGTACCTAGAGGCCGGTATTTATGACATCAGTGGAGAGTGAAGATAAACGAAAGTTGCAAGATAACTCTTACTCTCAGCAGCAGCAACGGCGGCTTCTCCAAGTGCGAAGGGGGAAACCTGTTTGTTATGTGATGGATCTCGCGACACGTCCGGTTCAACGGTCCTTTTTCCCAAAGTGCTTATAGGTGCGCATATAGCTATACCTATGTATAATGAATATGTACTAACAGGCTTTTTTGTCCAGCTCAAAGTTTATGATCTTCATAATCGCCACTTTCATTTTGCAACGAGTTTTCGTCGGCTCGTACTCTGCGTGGGACGGACTTCATTTGCTTTACTCAAAATTATGATTCGGTCGGCGTTAATTTTCCTATTTCCTAGTCCTGCAATGTCGATTTTATCAATAGCTATTCCATGCAATACGTCGCAGCACATAAAACATTCGAGTGCTGTAGTTAACAACCCCAGTAGGAATCGCCGGTACTGGAACCGCGGGCCAGTATTGGTTCACTATCGGAATAATAAGAATGCCAATGCTGGCGTGACATTCGAACGAGAGTTCATCTTTCAACTAACTTTAAGTCCATCTTACGTTGCTGTAGGTTTAGTAACATCTCAACAACGAATGAAGAGGAGTCTCTTAAACTTAACACTTGCAAGGATATGGCACTTTCATCTTTGGATGATTTCAAACGATTTGACGATTCTTTAAAAAAATAATGTTATAATGTATATAGTATATATTATATATATTTATACAATGCTGGCACAATGCTAGCACCGTACTGGTTTTCAAGTATGACCCGATCTTATCAGTCCAATACCGGTTCTATACTGGGCCAGTACTGGAGTGATAAGTCGCTTACAGTACTGTTGGCCGTACAGTGGAAATCAGTACTGGCCCAGTACTGGGCTAATGGCCAATTCCTACTAGGGAATATATGTATGATTAATTGACTGTATAATATTTGCTTACAAAAATTAGTCGCTTGACGCAGATTTTCCTGCAACGTTGTTAACCAATTGTCACCAGATTATTTTTAAAATATTTTCTAAGAATAGTACCATGTATATACCAAGAATAGTAGCATTTTATACTTGTATTAGAGATATGTTGACGATTTATTAAAAGTATTAATCACAATATATATATATATATATATATATATATATATGTACTTAATAAGACAGTGCGTATGTGCAACTTTAAGGCTAATGATATGTTAAAATGGAAAAGTATTCATAGATATATACTGGCACGATAGAAATTACACGTTACCAGATTATTTTTACCAAAATAGGTTGCCCATTGTAGTTGTTTTATGACTTTTAAAATGTTATAATATTACATACTTGGATATACCGATAGTTACATATTGAATTCTAAATTTACTTATATGTTTGGTATTGTGAAATCATTTATTGTAAGTAACGTTGAATTGGAAGTGGAAGTAGACTTCTAAGGTTCAATAATTGAAAAAGCAGCGAAGAGCCACATTTCGACGGAAGGATGCGGTGAAAATTTGATCTTTCCGGAAACCACAGGTCTCGTGTTAGTTAAATCGTGAAGAGAATCGGATTACCACAACGCAGGCTATCGATTCTCCGATCAATTCTTTGGTGCAGAATTCTTCAGCTTCGTCGTTTTTCTCGTAATGAATAATTCTCTCTTCAGATTAGGTTTCAGATTCTTTCTAGTAAATTCTGGGCTTTCAGTTTCAAAGTCAGGTACTTTGAAGGGGGCTTTGAAACCGAAAGCTTTTATAAGCATTAGCTATCTAATAGACGGGTCGGTGTACTTTGATATTCATCATTATTCTGTAAGCGAGGCTATTAAGCACAACTGCGCATATAGAAATGTGCATGGTTGAGACGACGGTTAAAGTTGAAAGCGTCGTCGGTGCAGTAGCTATGCGAGGGATCGAGTGGCACTTTGCAAACTCTGCATCTAGAGTCGATTATAACCACCGGTTGCTGAGGTGCATTCTTGACTTTCAGAGTTTTATGCCGCGAGGGCTTCGAGCTTCGGACTTCGGGTTTCGTGCTTCGGTTCACACACTGAGTCCTCCTTCAAAGTCCTCATTACCGAAGCTGTCTCTTTTTCCGAGCTTCAGTAGTTTTAGACTTTTTTCAGAAGATACTTGGGGAACTTTTATGAGATCGATAAATTCTTCAGACGTCGACGTTGAATAAAGCTAGAACTTAGAGGAAACTTACTTCGAGAATTTTTATATTTGTAAAAAGTCCATGGTTAATATAGCGAGAGTCTTTCCATAATGAGTTAAGCACGCGCCTAGGCGATAACGTTGACATTTTTTCCCCCTTGTACTTATTATTCCTTATTATTCCTTTATCAGTCTAATCTAAGTATAGAGACAACTACTACTGGAGGTAAAATCGAATTCGATATTAGATCGACGGAAGATATTTTGTAAGAAATTTAGAGTTATTTAACTCTCATCTAATCTAGTTACATTCGTAACTTTTTAGAGTTCATTTTTATTCTTACACTTAGATGATGCGATGATTTAATTTTCCTCAAGATTTGAAACTACATTTTACTCAGACATCGAGTGATTTAAGATATAGTACTCTAAGCTAGCTCCGTAGTGAAAAAAACGCTTATAATTACAAGAGTGCAGAGCACGCAAAAGCTACGTTAAACTAGGTGTTTAAGGAGTAAGCCTCGGTTGAGTTCCGAAAAGGATGCTCAAATATTTGTTGGCCTCCAAAACAGGAGAACTTAAAACTTGGTTAAATTAACGCTAGCTAGCGGATTGTTACTTTTTGCACTTCAAGTACACTATCAATACACATATTGACAAAAGTTCGCTGCCATGGGCTTTTGAGCTACCTTTTTACCTTTTTACAAAATAATTTTATGAAAATTAACAAAGCCCAGAAGTACCATCCGGTTTACTTTAGATTACAAAGATGATCTATTGATAGTTTACTTATGCTATGACAATCAGCTAGATTAACTTACCTTTTATCCGTGACAAATAAACAAATAAGCACAGGCTAATTCGCATAAAAACATTTTTATCAAGTTTTATTAATTCTATTGAAATGTTTTGCTTGGGCTCGCTCTGGCGATATTTTCCCAATATTTTGCCTAGAATCCCCTTATATACTTATACCATCGCATATTTCCTCGCTCGTCAAACTCGACCTTGGTGGTAAAAAAGAGGAACGTCCCGCAGATCGAAAAGAGAGTCGCTTGACCGATCATACGGAACTGCGAACGATGAACGGAGACATAGGGACACGCAAAAGCCGGGACGAATCGTTTCACTTCAACAAACTTGTCGAATCTAGACGGCCAACTGAAGGAAAGAAGTGGGTGCGTATCGCACGGCTCTCTATGATATCGATATATAGCGATAAATTACTGATCTGATTTTACAATTAGGAATTGAGGTGTCAAAATTCTCAGCTTTACCACGCAGAGCAAGATGCGAAGTGGTACACACGCGATATACATTGTCCAGATGGCTCGCACTTTTAGACATCTGCCGAGAGGTGCGTAACGTTCGTCGATAACCAGAAGGTTCGGCAAAAACTTACACATGTTGTGTGTCTTTCGTGTGCCACCGACCTTCAACTCAACGACCAGTATCTTCGACTGAAAGGAACCTCGGATAACGAGGCAAACGTGACTCTGCTGGGATCATACGTTACGAAAATTTCATGCGCATTTTAACGAGGAAGGATTTAAACATTTCTAAGTTTTACCAATTTGTAAGAAGATTTAGAATGTAAAATAAAAAGCTCTTTTACGCAGTGAGCTCGAGTGGATCATTAAAGCGTTTAGTGTGCAACACAAGCTAATAAAATGTGTAAATTTTCTTGAAATCTGCTTAAACCAGCATAACAGAGTTTAGCGCTTCTTAATGTGCTTCGACGAGTGAATTGTGCATTTATACCCCGAAGCATTGTTCAAACTAAAGCAGCTATATAATCAATGAATTACGCCATTATTGTATGAATGAATGCACTGCGCAAAATACGATTCTCTGCACACAATTATAGCAATACTATGATTTAGTTTGTCCGAAAGAGATTTTACGAAGAAATTCTGAACGGTAAACCACGTCGGATTCGAGTGAATTCCATTGCAATTGCAGTGTAATTATATATATGTCGCCTGAAAAATTCTCCATATAAAACCAGATTTACAGACGAAATCGTATCTGCGCAAATATTCCGCTATATTTCATATTTTAATACAAGCTCACGCGGCGCAAGTTTAATCGTCGACACTAAAGTTTTACGAGCTTTAAAAACTTTTTGCCAGACTCGTAAAATTTTCGAGCTTCGAGTGTGTAATGCATCTTTTACGGGCTCGCGCGCACACGCATATGTATACAATACATGTGTATACATGTATGCTAGCGAGACGAAAAGACGTAGTCACTTCTCTTGTGGCTGTAGCCCTGATGACGAGATGAATGGAGATTCGCAATGACTCGATATCAATGATTCATCGATGCGATCGCATGAAATGCCGGATTTCGCAATTTCGAATCAATTATACGAGAAATTATATACGATGACGATATATTCTGCGTATACCGTCGCATTAAATAAACTTTCTTCCGAATTGCTCTGACGTCATTGTTGCAAGGTCATTGTTGCAAGGTCATTGTTGCAAGGTCATTGTTGCAAGGTCATTGTTGCAAGGTCATTGTTGACTTGATATAAGGAAGAAATACATATAATGAGAAATGCGAAACAGCGAGTGCAACAAGTTGCTGGATGTACATAATAAAACTTGCATGTCGCCCTACTGGGCGTAGAGTCAAACGAAAAATAGCCACTCGACGTTTCATCCTCCGGTTCACGCATAAATTCACCTACGCGTAGTACAGTGCACTGTAGCCTAGAAAAAGGCTGGATTGCGCGTTCCTCGTAAATTTCATTTTCCATATATTCATTTTCCATGAAGAGAAAAGACAGGTGATTTAAAGAAACAATTCATTGTAATTAATCAAAATAAAAGGTGAGAAGATGGGGTAAGCAGATGCCGTGAAATTGATCAAGCATAATTTTCGCACGAGTCTCTCTCTAAACGGACCAAACAGTCGAGCCATCAATCCAACCAGGGCCTTTCCCAAGAGAACACCCTCGACTGCTTCCCTACTGCGCGACGACCACAGGACTCTCGTAAACTCGTTATTCTGACCCGCGGAAATTCATCCTCGTTGGACAGTTTCTCGATCGTAAATCGCGAGGCGCGAAACTGCAGTTCGATGGCGATTTTGCGACCGCTCGGGGAATTACTTGAAGACTAATGCTGTACCAGGTGCGTCAACCGCGACGGACGTTGATTTTGCGCCCAATGGGTCCCATCATTTATACATATACAATATACATATACATGCAATCATCCTCTCACATTCACGGTTGCACACACGTGTAAGAACACATCGTAGGAACGATACGAGTGAAAATACAAATAACGAGTGGAAAATGTAATTTATTGCTAGCGTGATGCGTTATCGCCTCGAGCTAAAAGCTCTGTTATATCAATATTTTCCCGTCTAAATGAAAGATTTCGGAAGCATTCAACGAAGTGATGATTAATACTTTTCAATTTTCACTTTGACACGCACTGTGTTTAAAATACTAAATGCGTCCCATATCAGGACGATCAGAATCCAAGTGATAGTTATTCACACTAATGAGCATAGTTCATCATAATATTGGAAAAAAATCTGTTCCATATATACTAATCTCTTCGCAATTCTAATAGACGCAAAGAATGTCGCAACTTTACAAAAGCACACGATTTAGACAATAGCGAATACGTGCTTAGCCTATATTATCATTACTCCTCGTTAAAACTACTCGTTAAAACAGAGTGAAAACATCGGCGAATTCACGCTAAATCCGTTGAACATAATACATAGGCATGCGTGTACAAGACAGTCAAAAGGATCTGTTGGATAACATGTCAAGTATTGCATCATACGTAGAATTTCGCGTTTTTCACAAGGACGACAGTCCATTCTAAAGCGAGTACGAGAAATTCGCGAGTGTTTCCGAGCTGGATTTCCGACGCGCGCGAAACTCTCGAAATTTGCGAAATGCCGTGAAACAGACACGAAGGTAAATGTACTCTTTGTAGAACGATTTTTTTGTCTTTCTCGATTTTCATCTACTCCGATGAAAATCTATCATTTTCTTTAATTTTCATTTTTTGCAGGTGAATTCAGATTGTATAAATAACATTTCGTATGCTTTAGTTTTTGCAAAGTAAGTCTGAAAAAAGAGCGTGAAAGCGCCGCTAACAACTAATTCTACAATTTTTGCTAAAATCCTCTCTCAAAAGCCAATTTACTCCCAATTTACCCAATATGTCACCTCCAGCGGTGTGAACATACAGAAAACGAGAACACGAGCACCACAAGCATCCTCGCCTTTTTATTTTTCTCTGTATTCTCTCTTGATAAATTTTTCTCAACTGACAAATATAGCTATATGCATGAACGTTAAGTTTAACAGTAAGGATTAAGCAATGGGGTGACATAGAGTACGAAGACTACATTTATGATGTGACGGGCTATGGTCTCTCGTATGGGACAAGCATTGAAAAAGGAAAGGATTGATCGACTACCGATTCGAAGAACACTTGCTCGCGATTGCTGGCTTTGTTCCGCTCGAATAATGTCATATTGACGGGCTGTTTTGGGAAACAATAATGAACGGGATAAGTATACGTTGCCGTTGGCCCACAGGAGAGAATATTCTCAACGTCAAGATTCAATTGGACGCGAGTAAATCTGACGTGCTCGTAAAGAGAAGCAAAGGTTATAATAATTGGACGTGTCTTATAACTTCTTCATTTTCCCTGATTCTTCCGAATAAAATATAGGTGTACTTAAAATTGAACGTTTCCACTGGTCGCATTTGCATTTTATACACTCAAAATACATTCTATCGGTATTCGCAGCTTTCGCAGATCATCGTCCGTTAATCATCTCTCTCTCTCTCTCTCTCTCTCTCTCTCTCTCTCTCTCTCTCTCTCTCTCTCTGTGTCAATATTATACAAAAACATTTACAACCGAATTCATACCGAACTTTCGGGTAGCACTCCATAACCTACACGTATATGAAAACCATCTACAATCTCCATTCTCGCACCTAATCAGATTCTGACTCTTCTTTGCACCTAATCAGATTCTAATTCGTCGTGTGCTAAGGCTTTGATCAATTAATCGTTATTCAACATCACTGAATGTACGACGTCTTTCGAGTGGCGCTTACACGTGCCGTGTAAACCAGATGTGAAGAAGAACTTATTATCGACAGAGCTCAGAGGGCTGTGGATGCGTGAGGAGATCGAATGGGGAAATGTGGGTCATGAACAAAAATGGCTATTGCGTTCATCGTAGAGATTCATCGTTCGAGGGTGCAGATGTAAGAGAACGCGTTAATATCGTTAAATTATACAGCTCTACATGTATCAATTTAAAGAAAGGAGACTATCGAAAAATATCATGAATTTTATAAACATGCTAGGCATCAAAATGTATAAAAACTATTTAGAAAAATTCCTTCTCTTGTTAAAATTTTGCAATCTCAATACTAACGGTTAGACGAGTTCAGTGCAAAGGTACATTTGAACTTCTCGGTTTTTTATAGCCAACCCTGATCTCTATTAAACTAAAGGCTTACGCACATTCCCTGCATGCTTTACTTTCTTTGTATCGTTTTATTAGAAAGCCTTATTATATCACGGAATAATTAGCTTTCTAGAGCACGCGATTAAATGAAACTAATTTGATCGAAGTATTAATAATCATTTCTGTCAGGGTATCAGTCTTTCAAATCTAACGTTATTTTATGTTTATAGCGACCAATGTATTGGTATCCTATTTTTAATACATTTCCTTTATTATGTTACTTAACCTCGCAAAGTAGTTAAATTTTATTTTTTCTATCCGTCGAAACTAACAAGAATAAAGCTCTTTAGCTTTAAGTCCAGTCACGGGAGAATGAGAAATATACTCATTTCAATTTTATACATTTCATTCTTTTCAAATCTATTAGAAATACAATGTTTATCGTTGTTTGACATTTATTTGAGAATTATAAGAAATAAAAACTCTTATTAAAATTGAAAATTTCGATAAAGCTCGCGGAAACGTCATGTATGTTCTCGCAACAAGGCTGATCGATACTTCCGCGTAGTATTGAACTATGCGCGACGGATGAATGAATAAAGCCAAAAACTCCCATGGTCAGGCTATATGAGCGACATTCAGCTCTCGAGCTGTTATATGCTTTACGTGCATTGGAAATTTATCGAAAAAAGAAGAAGGAACTTACATAAGTGTATTCGAGTAGGACATTTTTAAAGAGTTTCGCGGAGTTTATGTTTTACGAAACGCCTCTTACAATGCTGTAATTACGAGTCGAGTGTAATTCTATCGTTTAAATTCGTGCGAGGGTTTAAAATCCAATTTGACGATGAACGACGGTCTTCATCCAACTTCCGTTGTTGAAACAACGATAAACTGCTGGCAATAAAAATCTCGAATTTTTTGCTCTTGCTTCGAAGTCTCAAGAGTGTGATATACGAAAAGCTGAAATTTAACAGAGTCGTAAAAAGACTGAATATATACCTTTGCACAAATAGATAGCCTTTTCGATGAGTTCAGTAGTGAAGAAAACGAAAACTTCTTACTCGAAAACGTACTAGATTTACTTGTTTAGTTATGAAGCAAACTACACGAAACTCAAACTTTTAGCAAAATCGTCGCAACGAATTCGAAAGAAGAGAAAAGTTATCACGGTTTTCGAGCTTCGGTGAAATAAGTATAAAATATATATAATATACGTATATTAAAAAAAATCAGTCGTTATTAAATTCTACGAGGCTTTCATTTTAATCTCAAAGTCGCAAACGAACGATTCAAATCTTGCTGAAGGAGTGTGGGATGGAGGGAAATTAATTAAATTGGAAGGCTAAAAAGTTTGTCGGAAAAGCTGAACCGCCAACGAATTGATTGCATTATCCTCGGAAGTGTAGAATTAAAAACAACCGTGAAACACAGTTAACTCTGAGTCTACCCTCAATGCGACTGGCCCGCGAAAGATCATCCGTAAGAAAAGTAGTGATATACCTGGTATAAGAGCTTCCGAGTACCTGGCTCGAATTTCCATAACATAATAGAATACAATAATAGAGGGAAATGAAGAAAAACCACGGGTAGAAGTATAAAGAAGAATGAAGTGCGTTATAGAAACATCTTTATTGTTTGGAATAATTGAAAAACGCCGTTATATCGCAATAGTTTTTCGCTATGCATCAAGTGGGACTTCGATACTAGCGTTACATGTGTTGTCAAATAAGACTGTAAACAACACGAGTTGCTACATCATTTGAGAGAGAAAGAGAGAGACACTAGTCAGCTGTTTCTGGCAAACGGTGCCGAGTAAAACGAGCGAAAGTCTCGCGGGGAACGCCGCTCTAGAAGTAAATAACGATTACGTTGACTGGTGTAGAACTCATTTCCATCGACTATTCAACGTACAATCAAATAAAATATTCACTTGGGTCAAAGTTTCGCATATTTAACGATGGCATTCATTTAATCTTATCCACTGAGAGCAACTTATATAAGAAAAGCAAAGAGTATTAATATGCAGGAAAAAACTGTAAAAGGACAATCGTTTTCCCATTCCTGCATCTTTATCTGTACACTTCCAAGACAATGCAGGATGAAGTGTCAGAAAAATAGTAAGAGCTCCGACATCGCTATATTGTATATCCTTGGTCGAATGCGTTTCAGCAATTTTATTTTTTAGTCGTCTAATGAAATGCTCATGCTCTATAAGATTTCCCAAACATATAGAGTTGTGAAAATAACGTGGAATAAAGTCTCTTTGGCATAAAGTAAGTCATGAAGCACGAGAAGAATTGAAAAAAGCTGAACACTTAAGGAATTAAAAGAGAGAGGATGAAAACGAAAAGAGCTATGAAAGTTGCAGCTAGTTTTGAAGCCAATGGTTACACCAGACAAAGACTGCTAACCGCAGGTAAGAGCAAAATCAAACAAAAGGCAAAAGCTAGGGTAACAGTGAACTAAACAACCAAAATCTGAATAAAGACAAAGTATATAATGACAAGGTAGAACCGAGAATTATAGAGTCAGCAAAAAAGTCCACAACTGCTTTTCGCGAATGGAAATTAACGTAAAATACACGTTAACAACTTGCGAGAGAAACTTAAAGTCGAGAGAGTGAGAGAGACAGAAAAAGCTAAAGTCGCTGATTTGTCCATTTTCTAACGAATAACATGGTGATGTACAGATTTTCAACTGTTAACGAATACAATTATTTTTCATCTCATTGAAGTTTATTCGCATTTGCTAGCAGTTGCTACTGTAACAGAAAATACAGTAGAAGAAAAAGTCGCAGTTGCAAGTGGGCCACGATCAACTCCTGCCGAGTCTTTTAAAACATTGCGAAAGCGCAAGTATGTATTTATATGCCACGCCAAGGTAGCGGAGCAATTACTGTCGGGTAAGTAATGTGGGTGTGGGCCGGCCGTCAAAATAAAGTTTTGCTTTATGGACGCCAATCGCTCACTCGCGCCATCGATAATTAGCTGAGAGGGTAATTTGAACGTCGAATAATGGCCACTACACTGCATCGAGAGGTCACAACGCAATAAGTGTCATCACGCTCGCCTACACTGTGTATCGGCTCATCATCCGATAAAAGAAATTGCATTGGTTCACAAATGTTTTACGCATTTTCGAGTAGGTGTATGTGTTTTATCATGAACTATGCAAATGTATAGCTGGCCAACTAGGGACGGCAAACAACGGAACTCGCCCTAGGGAGTGCACTAAGAGGGTCACAAACAAATAGTTCAATCCACTAGCTCTCATTGAAAAGTTGTGTGCAGCTGCAAAAAGAATGTAGAGATGAATTTCCTTTTGGGCGCGCGCAAGAGAGAGAGAGAGAGACTGAGAGAGAGACTGAGAGAGAGAGACTGAGAGAGAGAGACTGAGAGAGAGAGACTGAGAGAGAGAGACTGAGAGAGAGAGAGAGAACATGTCGTATGTATGTGTCTCTCGTAGCTCGGAATTTGAACTCTGTCGAAACGATTTGTTGCTCTATGTACTTGCAGTGCCTGACTACAATGCAACAACGACAAACCGAAAAAGATAACAATTATTTTCCGCATGACAACTACGTTCGAGTACAATGTTGTACAAGCTTCCGAAAATCTGAGAACAACTCTAAAAATGATGTTTAAACCGTGAAAATGGACCGCACAGGACTAGGTGTTACGTCTTATTTGGCTACATATTGGAATTCGGTTGGGTTAATGTTTATGAAAATATTTATAGTTTCGAAAGAGAAATTTCACTTTCGTTGTAAAAAAACTTGCATTTACCCAGGTACAATGATCACGCTGTTCTGGCTTTGGAAAAGATTGAATCTATACTGATCCCTGATGAGCTCTTTAAGTATATCGGCTTAGAGAACAGTTTACCTTTTCCGACGATCAACTGTTTATTGCCTTTACCCTTTTACAAGAGATTAATCTTGGAAGAGCGAGATACAACCTCGACGAAGAGCAAAGCCCTCAGTATAGTTATCGTTGGCAAAGAATGTGCGCCGGTACGGAAGGCCATCGCACGAGTGTTACAACGCGAGCAAAAAGACAGTTCCCCTCGTTCGCAGGCAAGTGAGAACCGCTGCTGGCAGGCATTGTGTTCGGCTGGCCGGAACGGAGAATCGACAGCAAATTGGCCTAAGCGCGAGAGAAACGTGGGTAGTAGGTACGTGTACAGGACACGTGTCCCCAGCACCTTTTGAGCACGCGATCAGAAAAAGTGAATGGAATGGAAGCTTTACACTGAACCACTGTGCGTATGTGCACAATGAAACAGAAGTTATTTCAAGAGAAACGATTTGATAGTCTATGATACGCGAAACGTATTAACCGAAAACGAGTCAGTTCAGTCACGTTATTCGGCTCTTTATTCTTTGGACAATCGATATTTTATATCCTAGAAAATACTTACTTCTCAAGCCGTTCCTGCGCTTTTCCAACAAAATAAGTATACGTTCGCGTATATACGTTCGACTACGATCGCACGCGCATCGCGGCTATTATATTATTATTATATTACGAAAGAGAGCTGGTGCCACGCGTAGTGTTTCACCATACTCTACTTTTTACGTCTTGTCATTCAGTCGACAAGAATCCTATACTCGAAACCCGAAAAATTCCGCATTTCAAATCGATTCACGAACCCCATCGAGTGCCCAAATATTACCCTTTTCAGACTACGTTACTTTGGGAAGCGAGCGTTTGTCAAATGATATACATATTCTTTATTCCCTAGCATATCATAAAATACCTCATTTACATTGCGTAAATGCGTTATGTTACTCGCGATATCGCCTTTTTATTCTAGAAAAGTGATATTCGCATTCGCGCTCTCTCGAGTCTTCATACATCATATTCATACAACATAAGCACTCTTTCGTGTCTATGAAAAAATCCACACTCAATTGTAAACAATAATACCTTGTGTATTGAACCTACTTTCTCGGGTTTCCCAACAAGAAAATGCGGAGTTCATTTTCTACATTTGAATCTGCGAAATTTTCACGGATTCTGCTGGTGACTCGTTTTTCATTTCAAAATAATCAATCTTAAATTTGCCTTCATTTTATAAAAAGAACGGAATACTCACTATTTCCCTGTTATAGATACACTAGGAAATAGTGAAATTTCACTATTTGCTAGTGTATCTATATTAAAGAGAGCGCGCAGCTTATAGTTTGCCAAAAAATGTGTAGTTTGAAAAAAAAAAGATTTAGATTATATACGCATGGAGTTCAGAAAGAGCCTTTGAGAATAATAATTCACTTATGAACATTTGAAAAAATACTTTTTAGAAGCACTAAGATTTGTTAATGCAGACGCTCACGATCGTTGACTAAGAGGATTTTTTAAATTTTAAAAATAGTTTCAAAGTGTCAATTAAACTTATTGTAAGCTCCGCGTACGTTTCTATCGTCTGTTACGTTTTGAAGTGAGAAATGTTTCGATTTCTAGGTACTGAGTTGTTCCCGGTTAGGCGTGGATTTGCTCGTGTACATAGCATTTTCTTCGGTACGTTTCATATTCACTTCCGCATGTCATTATAGAAAGCATTTTCTCATATAGCCGCAACTGACATATATATATATATATATATATATATATATATATATATATATCTATTATATATATGCACACACGACCTACCCGCCTCCACAATGTTTTGGAGAGTTTGGGAGCACAGGTCCTCCAGCTCAGGCACGCTATGCGTATAGACTGGAGTAGCAAAAAGAGCCTTTGGAATCGATTCGAACGAAAATGGCTTCCATTTGCGATAAAGGAAGATTTCGATTGTATAAAAAAATAAAATGCTTCCGCAGTCTGATGTCGTGCAGCGCAAAATTTCTTGGAAATTTAATTGCAACAGTCGATTAACTACCAGACGCAATTGCTCCTTTGTAAACGCTTTCTTTCACTCTTTCTCTTCATGCCCGCGTGAAGCTATATTACATGCACGCGGACGCAGGAAAAAGCAGAGAGTCTCGAGAAGCAGACGCACGTCGCGAAGCCTTGTTTCGCGGCAATATGGAGAAGGATCGTAAAAAGCCAGGGAATGGGAAGGGGAGGGGAAACTTTTAGGCGCGCGCCAGCTGCGAGCGCTGGTTTTACGGCTTGCAGCAGTGCACGAGATAACTTCGTTAAGAGATATTTTAATTTCTCGATATAGCCGCATATACTGCATTCTTCTGCTTAGCCTTTTCCTCTCCAATACCCATAGGCACTGTCATAATACATGCATATGCGTCTATTTTATCTACATAATTATCAGCAATTGATCGATAGAAATCCATGAAGATTGCAGTTGTACCGTGTCAACCAGATAATCCTGAAAATTGTAGTCTTAGAAAATGGAAAATTCAGCAGCTCTCTAGGCCAGAATTCATATACACTCTTATAAACGCGATACCTCTTAAATCTACGTGGCTAAAGTTACTAAAAATACTATTAGAGCGCTTAGAGTCGAATAATCTGGTTTGATTTTCGACTTTTACGAGTGACTTTTACTCCAGTCATTAACTCATTACATTGCGTTTATATTTTATTTAATATTGATTAATTTTACAATTAAAATAATATTCCGAAAATAATATTCCAGTATAACGACTATAAGTCGGGCAAATAAGTCTTTATCTTATTTCTGTTCAAAATATTATTATAACATTATATTTGCTTGACTGTGCATATTTCCATCACAACGATTGATTTAAATGGCAATTATCCGAAGAAATGGTTTTTTTGAAATGAAACAAGTTTTCATTAATGAAAAGTTCAAAGGGAAAACTGCAGTATGAGATAGCTGCCTCTTCGAGGAAGCAGATACGACTAACCGAAAACTCACAATACAAAGCTCAGTGCACCAGATAAGTTGCACCGACGAAAGTCGGTTGGGTCTTCATTTTAGGGACTTACAAGAGTAGTCTTCGTAAAGGCTGGGACTGTGGAAACAAGCTGAAAAAGGAGTATGGAATTCGATCTGCGCTTTCCCGCTTACGCTCACCGGCAAAAGAGCAGAAGAAGGTTTTTCCCTTCGCGGCTTTAAAGGGGCCTTTAAGAATACGTAAGTGGGATTTTCCAAAAGCCTTGACAGCCGTTTTTACGCCGACCAGTCTCATCCTCGCCAAGCATACCTAGTAGATCGCGCGGTTTTTCTTCGACTCGTCTTTTCTTCGAAAAACCTATTTCCTGCAAAAGAAGATTACCGAATTACTGAAACTTCCAGAGCTGGATTATTCTCTTTGCGCAGTGGTAAATAAAAAGTTTTTTCAAACCTAAGTGTATTCGTTAATTGAGATTTTTTTCGAGAGAAATGTTCGAAATCAACCTCGCGAAGCTTTCTTTTATTTGCGAAAAAACACACGATTCTCGAACTGGGCTAATGATCTTCCGGGCATGAACGATCTCGAAGATGACCGAGCCGGAAATAGCTCTGTAATCAATAAAGTAAAGCAGGAAAATCTGGAGGAGATTACAAAGCACAGTGTGGAAAAATTCGGGGGAAGAGCAATTATTTTCAGCCTCAGTTCTCAAACCTACCGACTATTACGGAATTAAGGATAAACCTGCTCTGTATGTCTCCTTCACAGATATGCGCACTTTGTTTGTTTAATTCGTTGTATTGTTCAACATCGAATACAACGATAATCCTAATTCCTAATAATTCGACTAAATGTGCTAAACGGTAAAATGATTCACTTTACGTACGCGATAGACAGTTAAGGTGGAAACAAAATATTCAGAAGAGCCGTTGCATTCAACAGAAGCGTTTTCTTTGGCAGCCCTCGTACTCTTCCAACTCGTCAACAGGTAGAGAGCAAAAGTTCTCTGTAATAACGCGCACATGCACATACGAGGCAACCGCTCATTAAGGAAAAAAACAGATAAACCGACAAACGCGCCTGCAGTCTAATGACTGAGTACGTACGTTTACAGTTGTCCTTTTTTCACGTGAAATACAAGAAGAAAAATGCATACAGAATCATTCAAAGTTGAATTGACAATTGACAATTGACAATTGACAATTGACAATTGACAATTTATTACAATTTACAATTTACAATTTACAATTTACAATTTACAATTTACAATTTACAATTTACAATTTACAATTTGTGTTCAAGCTCGGAATTCTACCATTACTCTTATTCCACCGAAATGAAAAGTCATTTATTTTCTCGGTCGACACAATCATCGCGAAGCGTTCTCTCCACCCGCTATTAACATTTGCAAATGGTCGTCGCATCGGACGTCGTATAACCCACGCACGCGCATACTTGCGTATGCTCGTTAGACGAAACCCTACTGTCCCTCTATCTTTCGCTCTCTCACTCTTCTCATTTTCCTTTTCATGGTCATCATCCCACGTCGTTCTATACCGAACGCTTCCACGTTCTTTGACTGCTTTTATTTGACAATTTGCGGCGACTGTTTTTTCATCGTAGTCGTTATTATTCTGAACTTGTAAACGTCCTAGACGGAATCGAGAGAGAAGACTGTGAGCGAACTGTAGACGATACTCAAAGTCGAACGACACTCCTAGGGGTTGCAACTGCACATTGCAATAATGAAAGTTGACATTGAATTTTGGAATCGGTACTACGAGACTTAACATTCCGATATTGCGAAACCGAATTAATAGCGAGTTCCGTATTCTATGTATAGCATTCTCATGCGCGTATCAAGACACGTGCTATTCTTTTTGCGCTTTAGTTTTGCGCCCTTTCCACTTTTTTTCGCTATCCCTTGTTTCTGTAATGCTCTTCCGTATGGTTTGAATTTCGATACGCTTTTGTCTCCTTTCAGATGATCAGCCTGTTCCCTCTCGTAATTCACAACAATAACATTTGCGCTCGAGTGAAATACTCAGGCCTACAATGAAGTATGCAGGAATTTGATATATTATATATTCTGAAAGAACACGACGATTGGAGAGTAAATAACAAATAATCTGTAGGATTTCTGTATCTGAAAATATTGCAAGATCAATAGTAAATGTGAAAGAGAATGACAGAAGAATCATAGGGAACGGGTATATATTCTATAGAAATAGAAGGTGTATCTCTGGGTGTACACAGTTCTAATGAGATAGGCGCGAGTATTTTTGCTGGATTATTATTAGGTTAGTTTTACGCGACGTTTAATGAGGCGTTAATGCGAGCTGGAGCATGAACGCTCGCGAACATTGAATAAAACTCTTTATGATGAATAGTAATTACTCTCGCGCTCGCGCCAACTTCTGTAGCATAATGGAGATGACGTTATTACTATAATGAAAAAGCATTAGTTTTGACTGCGTAAAGGAAAAAATCGAGGTCGATTGTAGAATACTTAGTCCGTGCTAAAGACAGAGCTAGATAGAGTAAAAGGCTTGATATTTCAAAACGTCAATTTCCATATACTTCGTGTGCAGTAGACTGCTACTGGCATCAGCAGCCGCAGCAGGTCGGTTCATTAGTATGGAGATATGGAGATATGACGTGCGATACTTTTTTTCCTGGAGCTGTCGCCGTCTCCCTCGCTCTCGCTTCCGCAACGCATAAATAGGATCTCAATTTTTCATTACGAGCTGCTGCAAACAAAAAGTTTCCTTTCTTCCTTTCGCTGCTTACATTTTTCTTTGTAAACGAGAATTCAAATTACCAAAATAATAATAATCGACAAAAATTTGTCCTTCTTCCTTTGGGCCTGGGCTACTAAAACACATAGAGTCGTGAAATTCTACACTTTTGTGCGACGTTACTAGCGCGTGACCTCTATACTTATATCTATAGGTATATAAATATAGACCATCACTTTCTCTCACTCGGCGGCACGGCGCAGTCGCGCAGTCGCGCAGACGCGAATTTGCGCAGACGCGAATTTGCGCTTGCACGTACACTAGATATGTCGGTATGTGCACACTCTACCATAATATAATGCAGTCACTCAAAGCAAAATTTTTCCAAAACCTTCACTAATCCCCTTGTCAACTATTCAACATCTTAGACCAATGTTGCATTTAAATCCGGAAAATATATTTTGGACAAGGGGTCAATTTTACGCCCTCCTCATCGAGCACGTAGCTCTTGCAGCTCATGAACATATAACAGTTTCGACGCCGTTCACGACAGAAGGCCCAAGTCTCTAAATTCCACATCTAACGAGCTTATACAATAAAAGCAAATACATTTAACGTTCTGCGATAACCTCAAATTCAAATGAAAGCGATCACTATCATATTTATGTACTCTATTATTAGAATTGTCAATGGTTTCGAATTTCAGTATTAATACTTTTGATAGGAAATTCATCTACATTATTAGTAAAAAACTTTGTATCAAAGTCGACGATCTCTCCCAAGCATCGCCCTCGAGCCATTCGCCATAAAAAAAATTCATTTTATCCTGTGTCGTAACCTCAAAGCACTTTCTCAACCGCTAACGTCGAAAAAAGTCTTGTCGCCCCCGCGAAATTTCCCCCTCTTTCCTTCGAGAAAACTCCACGCCAAGCGAACAAAGGAAGGCTCTCGTCTCTTTTAGCAACGCGCCGATCGACGAACCCCCGTTAACCGCCCGTCTCGCTCTTTCTCTCTCTCTATCTCTCTCTCTCTCTCTCTCTCTCTCTCTCTCTCTCTCGCTCTTTCTCTGGCAACGGTTGCCCCCTCCTCGCGTCCTTCGCCGAGAGGAAGCGCCGCCGTCGCTACAGTCGGATACTTGATGTATCTGTGAGTATATCTATATTTATACACACACGCGCGTGTGTGTGTATGTGTGTGTGTATATATAGGTATAGGTATATATATATATACATGAATAGATCCCAAAGGTAGCGAACAAGCGAACGAACGAACAAAGAGACTGGTAAGTGCACGGGTAAAACAAATCACAAGATCAAGGTTATATGTTATAGTTTAGAGAAAATTTAGCTTTGAATCGCGAAGAAGCAGTATTCCTGTTCAGTAGCGTAGGCGATTGGGACAGCCGTGGACAGAGAGAATGAGAGAGACAAATGAACATTTTGTACATGTGGAGAAGCGAAACTCCTTTGTTCCGGCTATCCTACTGCTCTCTTCCCGCCGATTTTTGCCGCGTTTTCTCTCTCCCTCCCCCCACGCTTTCTTTATGCTATTACTACTACCTTATCCTCGTTTAGCTATGGACTCGCGTAGCTTACGTATACACATATTTACATTAAAAACTCACTAGCTACGCGTCCTCGCAATATAATATGATACCTCTGGACATAAGAAAAATATTCTCTCGTATGAATTGAGAGAGAATAACCCGTGCTCAACTTTACCCGTCTACCGGCAAACCAACCTAACCTTTCTCGAGAAGAAATAATGTAAAGAGAGATGAAGGTATATAGTGTGTGTGTGTGTGTGTGTGTGTATGTGGCAAAGCCGCGCGCGCGCGCACCAGCGGCGCTGCGGCAGCGGAGGCAACAGCAACGAGTGAGAGAGAGTGTGTGAGAGAGAGAAAGAGACTATCGCGACAGCTCCTGGTAGCCAGCCAGAGCTCGGCAGTTCAGTCGAGGTACGACGAGTGTCCGGTGTGCAGTTTTTCTCAAGCTAGTGCAAACCTCGCAGATCTACGAGTATCATTTGTAAAAGTCGAGCAACGCTCGCTGCACTACAACTACTTACATGTTCATTTGAGTTGATATTATTTTTCTGTGTGGAAGAAAGAAAGAAAGAAAAAGAGGAAGAAATCTGAAAGTTATTAGTGTGTAGTTATTGGTGTGTACCTGTCGGCCCAGAAGAAGAGGATACAACGCTTCGGACGCCCGAGCTTTTACGATCACGGTGAGTTATATACGCTTATACTTTTTTTCCTTCTTTCTCATTCTCCATCTTTCTTATTCCTGAGCGGTGTCTGCAACGTACTTTTGTTCTCCTCCAAGCGGGAGAGTCGAATTCCTCGAAGGACGAGAAAGAGAGAGAAAGAGAGAAGCGAGTGCGTGTCTGCGTGTCTGTGTGTCTGCGGTCGATTCGCTAAATTCGAATGAGACTCACTGTACGCTGTACGCTGATCCTTTGCTCGGCTAGTCGGATGTGTTCTAGAGGCTCGAATTTAAATCGAACGGAAGTCGACGTTACGACTTTGATAGTGTACAACTGTAACACAAAGATATATAAACAGCACGCGCCGGTTCGATTCGGAGTTATCGTTGTTTTCTTGTTAAGAACGCGGCGACACGACAGCTGTAGAGTCTATCAGTTTTCAAATTACCGCGAAAAAGACGCGCATAATAAGAAGAATATCAACAGTCTCTTATAAACCTTCTCAAAGACTTTTGAAAACCTAAGCGCCGGCGATTCGAGTATCGCTCATTCCTGTGCATATATAATTCCTATTTTACCTAATACAATCATTTATTATTATATCTACGAATAATTAAGCAGTTGTTAAAAATATTTGGACTGATCCTGCATTGTCAATAATAGAAGAAAGAGCTTCTAATGGTGTAGCTTGAATTTCTTAAATCTACCGCAATTGCAATCATATTGTTTATTTGCCATTTTGCCTCAGATCTGTTCTATCTGTCTAGTGTTTATACCGAGTTATAGTTGAAAATCGAATTATACAGCAAGCAGGAAAAGTATTTGCTTCGGAAATAAGCCGAAATCGCATTTCAAAGTGAAATAACACAATAAAATAAAATTGCAATAACATTGGATTATATCGTCGAACACAGCAAAGAAACTATATGAAGAAGTGTTGGTTTGGTGTGGTTTTGTGAAAATAGATTTCTGAATAATTGAATTCGAAGTTGGCTGTGTATTTCTAAATATTATTTTATAGTGTACCTAGTATTAACGTATCGTCGAGAGGTAGAAGACTTGGAGGTCAGATGGTTTTTGAATCGATTATTGAAAACGAAATCACTCCGGATGTTGTGTGTGAAGCGAGCGGTAAGAAGCTCGCAAATTAATCTGCGCTGAAAGTGTAAACAAAGTTCTTGGTTTATTTAAATTCGCCATCGTAAATTCTAATATCGCGTTTCAACCTTGAATTAAAAAAACATTTCATGAGCGTGTTGTGCGATTAAACTAATGCCAGTACTTGACTGCGTTTTATCGTTTTAAAAGACAAGAGCGGGAGAAAAACGAAGCGTACACCGAGATACATCGCGTACGTACACCGAATCAAACAAGACCGTCATCAAAACAGCGATCGGCGGATAAATCTCAGCACCGAAATGAATAAGCAGCCGATTATAAATAGGCCCTTGGAAATAGAAACCGCGCGAACCAGAGATAGAGTGAGAGTGAGAGAGAGAGAGAGAGAGAGAGAGAGAGAGAGAGAGAGAGAGACTACATATATAAGTACGCAGGAACGAGCTCGCGTAAACTCGCGTGAACTCGCAATCAAGCTGACGCTGTTCTACGAAAAGCGCGCGTGGCACAAAAGTGAGGTTAACATCGCTAAAATGTCTGGGAATTTGGAGGAAAAAAGGATACGGATATAGCATTCCGCGAATTGGAAATCGAATTTTTTCTCAATAAAATGAAGGGCATTCTACCTCAGAGGCAGCATCGAATGGAAAGTTGGAATTCCCGTTAATGTACGGAGAGCTTCAAGGTCTGATATTCGGCCAAGTGTGTCCCATTGTCGACGAACTGCTCTCGCACGCGAGCACTAGCGAGCTTTTGTTTGTCAGATCCGACTCTTTCCTTTTTCTCTTTCTCTTTCTCCTCTATACGCTATTACGTGTCTGCCGACATCGTGTAGTCAGTGAGTTTGTACGGCTGGTGCTGCTCTGGCTGCTCCGCTATAGTTTGGCATCTCGAGAGGAAGGGAGGGGACGTTTTCGCGAGCCAGTTTTTCGAGCTCTCGCTTCACTTTTATTTCTTTCCGACAAGAAAATATTATTCGAAAGGGAAACGCTGTAGGTTCATCTGAATGCGTCGTAATGTAGCATTGAAATTCATAATAAAATTAATAATAGTCTCTCGATCAAGTTACTAATACAATCTTGTATATGACCAGTGCAAGCTTTTCTCCTCAAGGGCCAAAGTAATCTGCTTTCTTTTGAAACTATGTACTCGCTTGGTCTTCGCTCACTTTTCAAACAACCTTCTCAAGAAGTTAACTTTGACTTATACCAACTCCAGGCTTTCAGCAGCAGAGTGATTTCAAAATCTTAATGACATAATAAGATTTTCAACACTTAACTCACTGTTAGTTGAATATCTTTCATTCGAATCTCACATACACATATTGCAAAATCGAAACTCGAGCTTTATTTGATGAGCGCTTCTGCTCGTTCTCTTTCTATATGAATTCCATTCTAAATGTGCTGAGAGATATGGGGGCGGGGAGTGGTGGGGGTGGGCTTTTTCAAGGACCCATTTTTCTTGCGAAATTCCAATCTGAATTTGAGTTTATGTATTTATTAAGTTTACAAAGAAGTGATCAAAGGTAGTCCTTTGATCACTTCTTTGTAAACTTAATAAATAATGTGCATTTAAACACCTAATTGAATTAAATTTTAAAATTCAAACTAAGTGTATGGGAACAATCTAAGGGCTACATTTCACAAGTCAAGAAGTTATTTCATTCAGAGTCGAGCTTGCAAATGGGCTAAAATGAAAAATAAAAGAATTAAAAAAAAATATACAGTTAATAGAAAAAGTTAAAGGTATGTGCTGGCGCTTTGATGAAATAAAATCTGCGCGACGAATAATAAAACAGTCAACGCGTATAGTCAAAGTGTAATTGGACAACTCTAACTTTCTTTTTCCCGGATTATTCGCGCGTGTGTTGTCACTTTTTGCGCGAGCAAATTTATGTCGCTTCGTTCAGTTCACTGTCTATCGTCGCATTATTCTTGTTTCTTCGTATCGCGTGATGTGCTACTGCGGCAAATTCCACGGCGCTGAGACACGAAATCAAAATGCGCTATTTTTAAAAGACCTTTGCAACCCTCTTTTGCTCACTCAATCTTCTATCAATGAGAAGCAGCTGTATTTTGTTCTCTCCTCGTACATACGTTAATTTATTACAAATTACAAGTTGTGTCTGCGTATGAGTAGGCAAAGTGAATCACGCAGTTATTTCACGAGAATGAAAAGTTTCGGATTCTTTCATTTTACTATTTAATCGAATCTGTGGTGAAACATAAACGCTCTCTGTCAATTTGATAAAATAAAAGTTTGATATTTTGCATGAATATGTAAAAATAATTCGCAAATATTCAAAAGAGGATTTCTCATTCTATCGGACTTATATTATTCATAATTATCAGCAGCATATGCACATACTTATTTCACTCATTTCCCTCAAATCTCCTTTTGCTTTCGTTAAGCGTGCCTTAAAACGCACTTTCGTATAGAGCTACTGCGCGTTATATTCATTTTCTCTTTCTCTTGCCGCCCACATCTCGAGAAATTAATTTATTCTATTCGCGCTCCGACCGTTGAAATTTCGTTTATTAGTGCGTTGATCTCTTACATAATGACCGCAATGATTGTCGACTCTTTGTCAAGTTGATGAGCTATTGAGCGAACAATCGGAGAACTATGTTGATTGTTGATTATTACCATGAAATTCCGTATATAATTGTTTTGTCTATATTATATTTACATTTTTTCGTATATACGGTATAGTAATTCAAGTAAATAGCTAAGTTGAATTTTACTACAAAGCACCAGCTCGGCAATTAACACAAATTAGTTTGTCGGCGAATAAATATATACGAGAAGTAGACGAAGCAAGTTATTTTCATCGCAAGTGAAAAATTCGCATCGTGTCGTTTGTTCAATTATAATTTTTTGTGTAAAGGCAGAATAACAGCAAAGTAGACTCAGCTGGAAAAGTGCGAAATACTGCACCGTGAAATGAAATGCTCTTGTCCCTCGGAAACTCGTAATTAATTGTGGGCCGTTGTCCTAAACGTGTTTTGTCCAGGTTAACTATTTATACGGATGTTATTTTCATCAAGGTCTTGTTGAATCGAGTAAACGATTTTGGAGTAGGTGGCACTAATGTATTTCCACGTACTATACTAAAAGATCATGAGATACCATATCCGAAATATTGTCGTCATTGTCGGTGCGCGTAACTAGTAAAAATTTTAGAGCGTTTTTTATACTTTCTTTTACAATGTCTATGTAACAAGCTTGGTATTTTCAAATCAAGCGAGTAACTAATATGCGCTATTATACTAAATAGAAAGTTCACTCTTTCAAAAAATACAAAATTATTTGTTTACGATTCAAAAATTAAATTTGCACTTCTTTTTAAAAAGTGTCAAAAATGCGTTTCTAGTCGCTATTAAATTTGATCGTTGCACGAGATCAGTATGAATTTTAATTAATTTAAGATCGAAGGCGCAAATACTACCTCTCTAGAAAACAGATTTTCTAATCCGTCGATCTATACATATATGAACCGGACGTTTTGAAATAGAACTTTCCTTAACGACAATCTCAAAACGCTTACGTAAATATATTCGCGAATTCCCCATGGCAAATTATCCGATTCCAGAAAAAGAACCACCTCCGCGCACTAATCAATTCAAATCCCCAACATAATTTATATCGTCACTAGGAGGAGCAAAAAATCTCGTAGTCACGTAACCGCGCGCGCGCGCGGAATCCAGTTCACACGGTCGAAAGAACCGCACATACAAGTACATGCGCACGCGCCCTTGTGGAGCCTAATATCGCTCAACGCGAGATTTCTCAGGAGAAGGCGCATTGTTCTTTCACCCCAGGAGAATGTGAGCGAGAGAGAGAGAGAGAGAGAGAGAGAGAGAGAGAGAGAGAGAGAGAGAGAGAGAGAGAGAGATCATCGAACCGATTCCCTTTGTCGTTGTATATATAGCCGTATTGCCGTTATGCAATTCGCGGCGCGATGCACCCGTGTGAAAGAGAGACTATAGAGTAATTTGCAGAGCTACTTGCTCGTACGGATTGTAGCCACAATAATTCGAATGTTGAGTTAAAGATGAAGGTCGGAGAGTCTTCTCGTAAACACGGAAGAGTGTTAATCTCCTTTTTTTAATCTTCTCCCAATGCCTTTTCTTTTCTTTTCTTATCTATAACGCATAATCTATTTTTTCTCTCTTTGAAATATTTCTATAGTAAGACTATATTAACCAGCTTTATCTCTTAAATATTGAGTAAATATAAAAAAGGAGTTCGACAAATATTGATCTATAGTCATTTATTACTTATTACAAACTACATCGAGGTAAAGTTATTTTTCATTACAAGGATACTATTGTTAAATAATATAAGGATATCATTGTTAAATATTATATAGTTATTATTAAAATTAATGTTCTATTTTTGTTGTGTTGCAGGTAAGCGTCATCCATACTCAAGATTATGTTTTCCACGCGTGAAAGAGCATTATCTTCAAAACGTACGATATATATTTCTTTCAATTTCATACTTCCGCTTATTTAATGTAAACAACATACACCATTGAAATTAAGACTCTGACTCGCTCTCGTTGGCTTTCGTAACCATTCAATAACAAGCATTAGAATTGGACAAGAAAAACGCGTGCAAAGACATTGTTCAAACTAACTAGTCTAAAATATATAACGAAATATTATCGATGTTAAACTCCCCAGCAAATGTATTATGGAAACTTTCGGAGTATTTCATTTGAATATCCGTACGAACAACAATTTTTTCTCGTGCGCCAGCCAGTTTCAATGGAGATGAAATAGCAAATACGTTAGATGCTAGACCATTTTAAAAAAGATAGACGGAGACGATGATAGCTCTCACCTTGAGGAAAATCGCCGACATTCTTTCGTAGCCTAATGTACCTGTATAATGTTTATTTTGTGTGTGTATGTGTGTGTGTGTGTGTGTGTGTGTGTGTGTGTGTGTGTGTACACATATAAAGATTTATTTTT
Source organism: Apocrypta bakeri (assembly GCA_018906985.1). NCBI lineage: Eukaryota > Metazoa > Arthropoda > Insecta > Hymenoptera > Pteromalidae > Apocrypta > Apocrypta bakeri. The sequence continues at coordinate 845,287 of JACCIA010000008.1, read as the reverse complement.
AAGTAGATTTTTACAAACGCAGTACATCTGTACACATACGCTGTTCATCATTCACGTGTATGTTTATGCTGCAATGGAACGCAATTAATGCCTAAAACGTTATACGTAGCCTTGTAAAATTATACTGAATTTATTTTATTCTCGCAGTGTATTATGTATTCTAAGGAAGTTTAGTCTATAATCAATTAATGTTTTCTGAAGTTCAATTATTGTCTTATAAAAGTGCAATCTTTTTATTTACAATTCAATTGACTACAGACTGAAATATTAATTACTTTAACATTTACGTTAGATGTACACTTAACTCGTTTTGTGCAATAATAATGTCTCACAATCACCTTATAACAATTGCTAATTAGCGTTATTAATTTAAATATGAAATATGTTTTTAATAAACCTTTTTTATTTGTACTAATTGAATCTTTAATTATTCATTAAATGCTATATCTACAATGCATAGTTTCAGTAAATTTAACTTAAAATATTCATGTGTAATACCGCTGACACTTCCGAATAATTTGAAAAGAACGTAACAAATAAGCTAGTTATCCGAATAACCAAAGATGAACAATAAAATTATCAGAGCTAATCATACGGGACAGTGTAGATACAGGATATGTATGTAGCTAATCCATATCTCTATACCTTCGTATAAAAGAAAAAACACATGCCCATATTCACTTACAAAAAGCACATGTACAAGAGAATTCCAGTCCAGAGAACGAAAAATAAACAGATTGAAACTCGCTCACTCGAGTCTGTAGATGTCGTCGACCCACCAAAATTGATATAGCTGTATGGGTATTGGACTCTATTTTCTCGAAGACGACGAAGACGACGAAGACGACGACGACGATGGTAAAGATTTTAAATAGACTAGCGTGTTCTTGTGTAAATAAAAAGAAGATAGCGACAAGGGTTGATAGGTCCGACAAAGATTTAAAAATGAGATAAGGACGGGAGCGGGGGGAGTATTGAACAATTTTGAGGATATTTGAATTTTTCAAAGTTTACGGAACACGATCGGCTGTACTCTCGAAATATTTTAGTGGATTTTCAAAGTTGGCTCCACTTTGATGATGAATAGAAGGGCAGTTTGTAAAAAGGGAGTGGATGAATTTTATTAAACTCGATTTGGAATTCGGAGGAAATTCGTTCTTGTCCGTTATTTACGGTAGAATATACTTGATTTATTTTCCAGAGTATTGCATTTGAGGAAAAGTTTTCTTACAAAACTATATTCAATAGTCAGTTACTTTAATTTTGTCCTATGGGGACAAATTAAAATAAAATTTCATCGATTCAAGCATTAATACAAAATAATGTCTCCGATTGCTTCGTCTATAATATTGTACATACAGTGTAGTATCGCGCCGAACAGCTCCTTAATCAAACTTCATGCGCACGTGAACAAATCATTTCACTAGAAAAATTACTTTGTCTGTTCTTATCCAAGAGGAGGAGAGAAACTTTGGCACTCTGAAAAGTTTGTTGAACAGTTGCGAATTGTGTAAAGCACTGCCTGAGAAGTTATCCGCTTTTCCTTGCTGATTACGCCCCGAGTATTTTTGTTTTCTAGCTCTCACCGTAATTTTCCTCTCCATCTACCTTTTTTCCATCAACCCAATCCGTCTTCATCTACTACTGCGGCTCTCTTTCTTTGATCCACATCGATGACAAGAGCGAGAGAAAGAGAAAAGTTCTAATCCCCTGCGTCGTCGTTGATGTCACAAAACCTGGGGAAAGTAAGGTCGAAGGATATTGACGACACGTTTATTTGTCTCGGGTGCTTTTTCCATTGACATGCCCTCAATAAATTCAGTGACGACGAATCTCGTTTAGCTTCTTATGCAACTCCTCGAATATGAGCTACTTATTTTGTACGAAGAACAAAAATATGAGAACTAACGATTTTCGACACTTGCACAGTTTCTCGGTTCTCACATTAGTGAATTACTATGAGTTTTTGGCGATGGAAACGGCAGACGTTGCAGGAGATCGGCTTATTCGATTGAATCGGTTGCAAAAGTTTTCATATTCCTTTGCATAAACCGGGTTATAGTACGCTTACGATCAAATAATTGATGTCGATACAAAAAATTTCTGTTAGTCATCGAGACACCTCGTTAACTAGATACAAACTTTATTATGGATATGGCTGACGAAACGGTAAAATAAAAAATTCATGAGTTTTATTAAAAGTCCGAAAAGACGATCAGGTGCTCCTTTTATACCGTTTTGGCCTGAAATGCCAGTTGCAGTACACCTTTTTGAGGATTTATTTCTAATCCAGCCAGACATATGTTTAAAGCTGAGCTCATGCCTTATTCGATGGTATTAATTACTTTTTTGTAAAAACTATATATATATATATATATATATATATATATATATATATATATATATAAACATGATTACTTCCGATTACTGTTTGAAAATCATAATTTCAAATACTTTTCAATTAGCTATGAAGCTGGAATCCCTCTAACCGATAGTATACGTGTCTAAACTTAAAGTGAACGCAGAAAAAATCATTTTTAGTAATTTTGTTGTCTTGGGAACTATATAGCATGTAATTGAATGGATATTTCTTTATCTGAAAAACATTATTAGACAAAATGAAAACGAATTTGGGTTAATGGTCGAAAATATTTTATTAATTGCTTATAAAAAAATGTATCTGTGCCACGAGGGTAGCGATTTCTAACACTTGTTACCGCATAAAACATACGCGGTACCACGTTTTCGTCCACAACATTAAAAAGATATTGGCGGGTTGAAGAAAGCGCTATACATTTCTTCAAGAACATAGATGCCTTTATTATATTTGTATACACCAGATGTAAACAAGGACAGCTAATCGAATGTTTAGATCGCATATCTACTTCAAAACCCGAACGCTCGCATTTAGGAGCGCTCTGTTGGAGCATTGTAATTGGTCAACAAGGTGAAAAACACTCAAACTGACTTTAAGTTATTAATTGTATAGATAATAATTATCAAAAAAAAAAAAAAAAAAATCGATTTTTCAAACCCGGTACATTTAAGTGCCCCTTAAAAGATTATCCAGTATGTAATCAAAATATATCTATATGAGTCATTCTCTGACAAATTGATCGAACAAAAAAATTTTGTTTTAATATTTTACAGAATGTCAAAGTTGCATTTCTAGTCTAAACTATCACGTCATATAATATGAGTTTCTCAGTATTGGTCCAGAGTTCCAGTTAGAAACATAATGATTCCCAACTTTAAACCTTCGCCGAAACTTTTGTATAAATAAAATGCTCTTCATCAATGTTTTCATCTTGATATCCATGATCGAACCTTTTCAAAACTGTATATAAGTATTTGGATAACTTTCAATGCAGGACTTTGGTGTTATTATTATGAAATAGTGAAGTGATTCATAAGTTTGGTTTATCGTTAACCTGTACTAACTTACAAGAGTCTTATTAGTGTATTTAGTGCAGTTTAAGTCATTACCTATACTATTATATAATAGTATGAGGGGAATACATATTTTATTATAAAAATTATGGAAATTGCTAGATAACTTTATTTCTTACTTGAAATTGATCTTCATTGACAACTTCTAATCTTCATGGGCACTTACGCACGCATCGAAGGCTTCTTCATGAATATTTTCATGTTAAAATTCATGATCAAACGTTCTCAACTCAATTTCAAGACTTTGATGACTTAGGAGATTGTTATGATCTATATCTCCAGGTTTGAAAATATTTTCTTTGTAAAGTTTTACTTACTTAAAGTGAAAAGTTTCTTTTGTGTTTTTGGTGAGAAATTATCAACACGTTAGCCTTTTCTCGGTGAGTTCTCGCTGAATTTCTCTCTTGAACAAATTTATTCAGCGGGAGAAGTGATTTAAGTGCGTGTAAGTTTGTGCGCATCTTATTTAAAACCGTTTCTTGCGCAGTGCAGCGTTTTGCATTTTAAATAGACTTCTTATTGGTTACACTTTACAGTTTGTTTATCAAATACGCGGCTGTAACGTTGTATTATTCGTTGCGAGAAATTGATAGTAACAACTTTCAAAGAGAGGGAGAAATACATTCTCGCACAGCGCATATATTACTAATATATGATAGCAATGTAACATTTGAAATTAGACCGTAAATTTAAATATACGTAACATGCATCAAATCGAGAAACGTGCTAGCATTATTCATTAAGTTCATTTGTGTTATTTTGATGTAATTTATGTGTGACTAAACGCATGGGTGCACTTGATAACAATAAAGGAGTTTTTACTCTTTAAAGACAAGATCGCAGGCGCAGCGTTAATCATCTCGTCGAAATAGAAAATTTTATACCCAAAACAGAGAAACAGTCGTAAAGTAGCGACAAGAAGAAAAAATTTCATCTTCGAGAATAACGGCAAACGAAGCAATAGTAATGTAAGAGAGCAATTCTTGATTCCCACGGTCTCGTTCTTTTTTCTTTTTAAGGACAATATGCAGGTATATAATAGAGAGAAGAAGCGCCGCACATTTCTAGCCGCAGAAAGTGAGAGGAGAGAGACGATGATGATTGTGCGGAATTTCGGAGCGTTTTCCTCTTTCTCCTGGCCTTTCCTTCGTAGAAGGTTACCTGCACTTTCTTACCGACTCGTCGTAGTCATTGCCATAGAAGTGGCTCGAACAAATGATCGTAACGCCGTTGAAAGACTTTTTTCGAGATGTATTTTCGAGAGGAATAAGAAGAAGAAAAGGAATAAACGAGAAGAAGAAGCCCTGGGTTGCTTCTGTATTAGCTATGAAGTTTATGTTGCGAGAAGTGCATTTTCCATTTATGGTTACGACTATGAAAAGGAAAATACGCGGAGATAAATTTGATATTCTCTCTACCTGCAATCTCGGTCATTTAAACGGCCACCGATATTCTCAACACCTGCTAATGGATCGTTGTCATATTCAATTGAAAGTTACAGAGCGACTCGCGGTAGCAATATTATGGCAGATCACAATTGAGTCACAGCAGTGTATACATGAAAAGCGATACAGTTATAATGAAGATGGCGATAAAGAATGTGAACCGAATGAAAATGAAATATTTAAAAGTATGTACTTGGCTTTCTCCGGTTCCTGCATATAGCTTGCGAGAGCGCGTACAGGATTCTGCTAACGCATGTACCATTATTTAGTATGCAACCTCGAGAGTAGTTGGTAAAAGGTGACTGCAGCTTATGTTACATACACCGTCCGCTATTTTCATTTATATTCGCATGGAGTTCTCTTGTATAGGGGCATAAACGAGCCGCCGTCACCGCCACCACTACCATCGCTACCGCCGCCTTGTAATATGTTCATTTCTATGTGTAATCCTGTATACATGTACACTTTCTGACATTTCACTGGAACCAGAAAACATTAATATCGAAGCGCGCTGTGCGCACGTTGTCGATTAGAATTTTGCAGGTCTGATAAATTTTTTTTCAGTACTTTGGTTTAGAAAATTCCGCTTCCTGATCGGGAAGACTTTTCGGCAAACTCTTCTTTTCTTCTTTGTAACTTCTGTTATTTTATTCAATCTTCCAAATGTACAGATATATATGGATATTCTATATCGAAGACTTTAGTCTGCCATCTCCTCGACACCCGGGAGTCACGTAATCTATATTCAATCAATCGCGGATATTGATGTATTGCGTATACGCGTGGATATACTGAAAGTGAGAAAGAACGATAGTTTCATAATGTACTATATCGGGTATTTATTTTATCCTTACTTCTATTTTCGAAGCTTTATCTCTCTGTTTTTGACGTCATACTAAGAGGGCCGTTTATGGACGGTCACCGACTCATTTTTGCAAAATAAATACACGCTGTCAGGATGTTAATCCCATTACAGATGGCAGTGGCAATAACTAAGAATTTTGCATTGATTTCAAAGCCGAGTGATCGATTACTGTGTCTCACATCGAAGACTCCAATGACATTTCTCTTCGTGATCGTAAAGCCCGAGTTTTCTTACGACACATACTGATTCAGTTAGCTCGAGTACACGATCGATCCTCTTTACTGATAGGACACGAGTTTACTGCAGATGCGGTGGCAGGAGAGGAAAATTCTTACATGTATATAATATGTACGTGAGCGCGGCGTATGTGTGAAAAGCCACGTCACCACCCGTGACTACAATACTAGAGAAGCGATAGGCAGAGACCGGAAATGGATTCTTCCCTCAGTGGATGTCTTATTTTTCCAACACATATATATATATGTTTATAAATATATTTGTTTTTTTACCTGTCAAAACTATTGGTGATTTACATTTTTCATTTTTGTGCTGTATTTACCATGAACTGGTCTTGTACAATCGTTCAAGACACCCACACAGTAAAATTGGTTGAGCGCGAGTCTCTCCTCGTATAGCCGCATAGCTATGGTTCCCACCTCCTTTTTCTCAAAAGAGTGAAAGTTGTGCGGTAGAGCGTTTTTGCCGTTCGTATATAATACGTGAGAACGTAAATGTTCGTGACCAAGCTTTCTGGACTGTTAACGCGTATATGAAATATAGTTTGAAAAAGAGTATATTTTAAAAACGAGCAATGTTTTATCATCCTCAAGGAGAAAAAAAATTTATTAGTAAATCGCCTTCGTTTTATTCTCTAATCGTTCTGAACTTTAGTGTTAATCAAAGTTTATCATACGGTGCGCAATCGGTTTTTCTCTTTTTTCTTTATTTTCGCAAATGACTACTGCAAACTCTTGACTCGACAATCGGGATTTTTTACGCGACCTCGATTAAAGTGCCAAGCTGAAAGAGAACTTTTATATTTTGCATGCGATTCGCTTATGCATCAACTGAAAAAACCGTCGTTGTCGTTTCGCCGTTACTACCAGTTACTTTCTCCTTTAATACTAATGATTCAATGTCGATGAACAGTGGAGTTAAAGGAATTTTTTCATTTTTTCACTTCCTTTTTTGTTCTTTGCATACATGCAACTGGAAAAAAATATTGTACTCTCTACCTGGCGATGAATCTTAATTCATAGCAGAAAGCTGAAAAAAAGTCTCAGCCACAACTTCCGCGTTACATAGCATTTATTGCTTTTCTTCTTTCCGCTATGTGCTCGCGATATAACCATATATATACCTGTATGCGCATGCTCCGTCGATAAGATACCTCTGCGGAGCAGCGTAATACTACACGTTGGCACGGGAGGAGAATGAGTGGGTGAGTGGGTGGATCGAACGTGAAGAGAACGTTGCGCATACGCACAGACGCGACAGCAAAGAGTTCTGACCCTGATCCGCTCCTCTAAAAGTCTTGCCGATCTCACGCGCGCACGACACACATCTCTCGCGAGAGTGAAATGCCAAAGTGAAAGGAGACTGTTGTTCACTGTTCTACAGAGCCGTATGCGCATGTGTATATACATATATAATTGCGCTGTATGCGAGTTAGTATTACCTCACAGTGCAGCAAGTCATGCGCGTAACTCAGACTCGCCAGTAGACGTATATGGCTGTGTTCTGTAGTAAAAAGTGTATAATACACTTTCTGCTTTTCTTTTTATTTTTCTTTCTCCGCCTAGTTCACCTTCTCCACTTATTGGATAGAGTCTATTGACAATCTGGATTGCGATAAATTTCTATCCTTTTTATGGGGGTTTCAGATTCCTTAAAACGGAGTAAGCTAACATTATAATTTCCAGAAGTCTGTAAAAAACTAACTAACACGTACAATGTTTCAATTTCGTTTATTTGAAACTCTACTTTTCTATTTCTGTTGTAGGTAATCATTGATATACACCGGTAGAGTAAATTGCTGTATAAACCATCCCTCGATCCACGAAACGTAATGTAGCTATATATAAATGAAAATTTAAAAAAGCTGATAGAACGAAGCTCTGCTATGTGCGTAGCAGAGCAACAGCTTTTCCGCATACATGTCAGGCCAGTCAGAAAAGAGGCGAGAGCATAAAGAAGCGCCGTTGGCGAGGTGTGCGCGCGCGCGCGATGCGTCACTGTAGGAGTCAAGTGAGCATCAGAAGGGGAGGGAGACTTCGCCGGTCGATCAATGACCGCTGTCGTAGCGCGTGACGAGAAAAGTGTTATACTCAACGTAAACTCAAATTACCAGAGTGCTCGCCAGCTCGTCATTATATACATACACGGATTCGTAAGTTCAAATCGTTTTCAACGCGCCCGTCATGTTACTTAACATATATCTTCTATCATTATAGGTATTCGTCGATTTCAATCTCATTTCATTGCACTATATTATTCGTGGTTTTCACTTTTGCACTTCGTATTTCTGACTCATGTCTGGATCAAGCAAACATTTCAAATTACTTACTAATTACTCACCAATATGTATACCACTCCTATATGTATATTCGATCGATGTTTCAGGATGTCGCAATCTCAAGTACACTTCAGTTTAATGATCCACTAGTACTGTCTACAACTAACACTGTATTTAATGCACATGTATGAACGATGGATTCGAACAAGATGCGTCTAAATATGTAATTAGCTCTCTATGTAAATAGTCATGCAATATCTGCAAGCAAATATAACGTCATGAATTCTAAAGAAGAATCAAATATTCACAAAGCAGAAATCGAAAGTTCGCCCGATGGGAGTTGCTTAATCGAAAGTCGAGAGTGTATCATATAGCAGGGCAAGAAGGAAAAAGAAAGCAAAAACTGGGCCTAACGGTGTGACGTAAAGTGGGTTAAGGGGATCGCTCCGCTGCCTGCTACATATATATAGATATCGTAACGACTAGCGCACCTCCTTAAACGGCTGCGCCGAAGCAGTTCTACCGATCGATTAATTGCGAACCGGTCTTTTTTAATCAAAGTTCGAACAGCAGCCGCAGCAGCAGCAGCAGCAGCAGCGACAGCGTCTCAGTTACTTCTTTTTTGCTTCGCCGGCGACAGGTTTCCCTTTCTCTTGACTCCGGCGCGTGCGCGGATCATCGGAAATAAAAGCTTTTGCTCTCGTGCGCGCGTGTGTGTTTTCCCTTTACAGTTACGTATTATATTTTATACAGCTCGTACTCAAAGTATGAGCAACAATCGTAAAATCTTTTCAAGCTACGAGTTAAACTTTCATTTCTTTTTTTGGCATTGTAATTAGACCGAGCTTCCGTTAGAAGGCAATCGTATATTCAACTCGTGTGTGATTACACTCTCTCGAAAATTAAGTTCTATCTTCATTCTGATCGTATACTAATACGCGTTAAATTATCCATTCTTGAAAAAAAGAATAAAAATACTGGACGATCCAGTGTATAGTCAAGTGCCGAGCTTCGCGATCGGAATATTTTGAGAACCTACTAGTCAGAGGTTTGCATGCAGTCTACGAGAATGGCAGTAGAAGGAGAGTCAGAGAGAGAGAGAGAGAGAGAGAGAGAGAGAGAGCGCGAGAGAGAGAGAGAGAGAGAGAGAGCGCGAGAGAGAGAATGAGAGAGGGGTGGGGGAAGGGCGATGGCCGGAGGCAGGAAGGAGCCGTGGCTAAGAGCTCTGAGAGATGTGAGACGCGTATAAAACCAGAGTGAAGAGGCTCTCTTGTCTGTATATGTTTCATACCTACGGTTGTAGACACAACCCGCGTGTTTGAAACTTTAATTCTTATTTATTTTTTCATTTTTTTCACTTTTGCGTCAGTAGTGATTACAAAATTTTAATTAATTTAATATTAGATTTACAATATATCAACAATCGTGTTTTACATAAACTATCAACAATGGTAATGTTCAGAAAATTAATTTAGACGAAATATTTCAATCCAAGTTAGTATGAGTCTAGCGCGCTGATCTCCTCTTTTCCTTCTTTTTTACTTTCGTTCTATATGTTCGTCATCAAGAATTAGAAAGAAAGAAAGAGACCCAACTGGTATTCCAAGAATTTATACACACACACGTGTTGCCAATAGCTTTCGTCGTCAACGCAATTTACGGGCGTAGACACGAAAATTTCATACAAGTAAGTGCTATAACGTTTTCGTCTGTCACGAGAAAATTTAGTAGTTTTACATGAAAACTACGAAGACTCAGATTTTACACCGTGTTCCCATTTTACTAGTTTCCCTCTCGTCCGCAGCAATTTCACTTTTCATGAATATGATAAATAGTGACATATACACATTACAACATACATAGATTCGATTTTTGTAACGTTATTGATTAAAAGCTAACTTGATTGATCGATTCATGTTAATGGAACTTTATATTATGCATTAGAAAGTGAAGGAATAATCAGGTAAACTGGTCTCCTTGTGTTACATAGGATGGGGAAAAAGTTTGTCGCCTCGGGTACATTGCTGTCAAACGACAAGAGCAACTCTTCTCTGGAGGTATAAAAGGGCTGGGAAATCTCGTAATAAAAAGACAACTTTCCGGAAAATACATGGATCTATGATTTCTTCCTCATGTACAGACTCTTTTGCGAATAGTCTTTCTGTCAAAAATGTCTTGAGTCACCGAAGTCATATTCACTCAGGACATACTCTTCGACCATGAAGCTAATACGTTGGATTATTTTCTTTCTTCACCAAACTAAAACATTAATGTGAGCTTTTGGATTTGTGGAATTTGCGAGAGCTATTTTGCTGCTTCTTCTGTGTACGATAGTGCGAATCTTTCTATAATATAATAGATTTATCGATAGAGAGAAGGGAGCTTCAGCATACTAGCTACGGAATTAGCCACATTGCGCTTAACAATTTTGACACTGTATTTAAATATATACTTGACATCTAGTTTCTTATTTAGTTGAACTTTGAGAAGGAATATTACAATAATATCACTTGCAAAATAGTAGTTAACAGAGCATACTTGCAGAAAGGCACTATCTCTTTAAAAAAAGTAAAAGTGCCGGCGATAGGAAACGCTTTTCGCGTATACCGCCTCCTTTCGATTAAGAAGTAGAGTGCAGTGCGCGCACTCTGCTCTCTTGATTACGCACACGCTTAGCCCTAACACATACATATGCAAATTCTGAGAGAATATTGCAATCATATTTTTGCTCTTATATTTTTTCTCTTATATTTTTTCTCGATGAAGACTCTTTTCGTTTGCTTGCTATAGCAAGTAAACGCAACTAACTCCGAAATAATTTAACGAAAACTTGCGTAAGGAGTTGTTTAAAGTTTTGCTCAAATCATGTCATCTGGAGAAAGTGAGAATTAACTGCGTTCATGGTAAAGCCCTGGTACGTGGGGCGAGTCTTCTGGTGAATGAAACGAAATCTAATTTTTAAAGCAAAACTTTTCGAGAGTTCAAAGTAACGATACCGTTTGACTGCCTGATTTTTACTAGTATATTATTAATCGATGGTGCTCTGAAAATCTGATTAGCAGTATGATGACAAAAGACTTCAGTGAAAGTCCGCAACGAAACCGTTGAGATCAGCTGATTATGGTTTTCGTATTGAATCCGTTAATTAGATAAAGAAAGAGGCTTAAGTATATAGCCTATCTGTATGTAGCTTCACGCATTGGACCGAAAAAGGACATAATCCATACACATAGAAAGCTCGGAATTAGCTTTCGCATAAAAGTAAAAGTCACGTTTAAAATACTGTAAAGGTGATTTACGCGTACTTATTATTAAGATAAAGTACTCGTTTTTATGATACTTTTTTCGTCAAAAACATCGAGTCTCGTAGTTTTTCTTAGAACGAGCTCTTTGATGTAGGCAATTTATAACTCTCAATTATCGCGCTAACTTGTCTTTAAAAAAGATTGTAAAGTCTTTTAGAACAAGAAGAATAAATGGCCTGCAATCAATCTAAGTTATTGTAAAGAAAAGTAATTAAAAAGTTATATCCATCCGAATTCGCACGATACGTCACCTCACCTGCGTCACCGTCATTTTCACTGAAGCTTCTCTGTCTCTTCAACTCGTCATCTTAATCAAGTACATACGTACCGTCGACTAAGCAAATTCCAATCATCCATTCTCATCATCGAAATCCCACGAGGGAAATCTGCAGCTCAGACTCCACGTCGATCGCCGTTTCAAGTCCTGCCGACACACAGGCACACACAACGCCATTCCTGACTTCGAAGGTCGGAGAGTCCCCGGCCTTGGCACGCTTTCCTTTTTCCAGCCGTCGCTGCCGCTCTATTCTCCTCCGCGACTAGATTCGTCAATTCGCGCGCAATATTGCGTTGAGAAACGCGTGAAAAATCGTCACTTCGCAAATTATATGTTCAGCTCTGACCTCACCTCTTCTTATTTAATGGTTAAGCATTTTTAAAATAGAAGAGAATAAAGTAAAGTAGATTAAGCTTTTTGCGAACGAGCTAATGTTCATAAAAGGAGAAATGTTATTGGTATGTAATTACTCAAAACAACTGCTCAAATAATAATCTTTTTTATTCATTCTCTGTTACAGGTAAGTAATTGGTATTGTTCAGAGTAACTTCGTGTTTCTTTGTCTACGACGAATTTGTAAGCATATATTGTTTGATTATCACACACGTAAATGTAATTGAGCCAAGTTGCCATATTAGACCGTATTATATTTGGGCGTTTAAAACGAAATAAACCCAGTGTTCTATTCCTATTGCTCTACTACTGATTAATCTAAATACACATCGCTAAGTCAAAAATGAGTAACGTTTTAGAAATGTGTAAAGCGAATATATGTTAAGAATTTGCATACTTTAGCGAGAGCACTGGCCCATTGCCTTGAAGTTCCTCGAACACTAGGCTGCTTAATCAATGAGGATCAACATCGTATTACAATTTTCTTTTCAAGTATCTCTAAATCCTGTGAAGTAATCAATTGTGTAGTTCAAGGCTTAGTAAAAAATATACAACAAATTTTAAATAATCTCATTCTATATGAGGAAAAACGCAATCCAGCGTGACGGAGTCCAGGGTGACCTCACGATAGAAATAAAAGGTAGCTGCGAGAGAAGATGCATACGATTCTACCAATAAAGTGCTTCTTTTCCATCAAAAGACGAGCTGCTGGAGAACAAAGAATGAAGGGAAAAATGAAAAACGAGCAGCAGTCAAATATCCTCTCATACATTCTTTAGAGAAGGAGATCCTGCACGGTATATAAGAAGCCGATTGTGCGACTTATCGGATTTTTCAAAGATCGCCCTCGGTACGTGTTTGTGTGTATTCATGAGACCCCACTCTTCGAAGGAGGAAATTCTTGCAGATCACGTTCAACTGGATATGTTGAAAATGGGGTAAAATTACACATGTAAATAACATAACACGTTGAAGACGAAATGTAAGATTATTTATTATTATATTGATATCAAATGAGATTTGTCTTCCTGATCGGAAACGTACAATTTATGTTTTATGAAGTTATATGAATCAAACTGACTGGTTAGGTTCAGTTGAGAAAGAGAGAAACAGAGGGAGATAACAGAATGTCTTTTACGCGCTCAGATGACGATTACCGCATTGTATAAAGTCAGACATTTCCCATTCCTACTGATCGCTTCACTCAATACGAATATGTCAAATCACACACACACACACACACGCGCACGCACGCACGCACACACACACACATATATATATGATTTTACATATTTACATTGTCTTTCAATAGAATCAAGCGACGCTCTTGCTGAGTACACAAAATAATTAAAATGTCGATGAAGTAAAAGTTCATAAGTGGCTTCGGACAAACGGTAAATTTCGGAAGCTACCTAGCGATCATCGCCCGAGGTCTCTGATTTGATGTTAAAATTGATCAAGAGCAGAAGGCTCGATGATTAGCTCGTCATTGTTAAATATTTTCTTTTTTCTACGTTCGACCTCGATTCCGTTACTCCTTTTTCACCGTTTTATTCTTCTACGCTGCCATACAGTCTCGTTGAAAGCTTTTTTAGACGAAGAGATAATCCGGCTTTTCGAAAATATTAAAACCTGCCGTTATTCATGATTTTTTCGTGCCCTAGAATCCGAAAACAATTACTCCGATAAAAATGCATATCTTATCCTCATTGTATAGAGATCTTAAGCGCACTGGGCTCGCGCATAAATGAATTGCCGAAACATAACCCATCAACTAATATTTGTTATGCTTCCAATGCATGCGTATGGATGATATGCAGTTGCTGTTGTACACTTTCTCTTATGCCCATGCCTTTTATTTTTCCGAGGTATTTTCGAAAGGCACTTACGTAGCTGTCACACGCGAAAGAGTGAAAAAGAAGTAATATGCTGGCACTATATACCTATAAGTATATATTGCTAGCATATACTAAATACATAAGGGAGGCAAGTTTTTTAGGGGATTTCGCGGTCATGGAAATAATAGCTCTTCGTTTAGATCTGTAAGCAATAAATCCGAAATTATATAAAAATATACATACAAATTTACCTTTAATATTTACTATCTTGCCGTTTTCGTGCTACTACTCGCTAATTGGCGCAAACTAACCCTTACTTACATTATATAACCAACGCTTGAATAAACACACATTAGACGGCTCCTTCTTCTCGTCGTGCAGTCGTAGTTTTTCAGTGTGTCAGCTTCCTCCTGTAAAGAAAAGAGGGAATGCTGATTACATTGCTGTTCTGTAAATTAATCGACAATCTCTACCGGCGATTCGAAAATAACTGCTCTCAATTTTCTAGATCTGAGAAGTGTGATGCCACATGGATGTTGCCATTATAGAATGCTGGTATAACGAATAAGAACAATTATTTTACACTGCGTTTTTTCTGGTCTTTCTTCTATTAGTATTACATTTTTTTAACTTTTTCCCCCAATTGTATAACTTTCAAGGTCATCTGAACTTATTTCAAAAAGCTATCTTTAGTTTAACGTTCAAAATGATGCCTCTGAATACGCTTCGCAATAAATTTCACATCCAGAGAGTCTAACCCCTGTTGCTGTACTCCATCTTATAATCCAGTTTTATTGGATTTCGTCGTATGTGTTCGCTTTCTCTATACTCCGTCGCTTTCTTGCTCGCTTTTCTTTTATCTAGCTCTATCGATATAACAATTTTAACGATTGGCTCGTTATTTCTTATAATTTAATGGGATTCGGAAAAGTCGTGACAAATATATAATAGAAATATTTTTCTATATATGAAGCGTTAGGAATGTTAGCGATTTCTCTCTCTCACTCTCTCACTCTCTCTTTCGATGTATTGTACTGAAGGAAGAGCATTAATTTTGTTTTTGAGAGCGTACCAAATTTTTCTAATGCTCTTGGTCTTCTTCTCTTCTAGCTAAGATTTTTACTTCTCATAATAGTCTATCCCAAGTTACATCTCATAGCCTGCACTCCTTCTTTCTTCACATAGGAAATAATTAATATCGAAAAGTTTCTTCAGAAATGATATTAATTCTTCCATACTTCGGCATTCTCTTTGTCTTCGAGAACCGAATCTTTCATATTCCAATGTTTACTCGCCAATGTTCTTCGTCAGGCGTTGATCAAGTACTCGTTAAAAAATAAATTATTCTTGTTACCTTTAGTAAGTATTTTTTTCGATATAAACTGATTATAACTTCATTACTAATAAAAAGATCCATCAATCTTACCTGATACGTACGCCCAAGGCAATGTCTACTTGTATGAAAATATTGTATATATATCTATCTGAGACGTCCTTTCGTTTTATCGACCACAGCTTCGGTTGTTTATACGGGTTTCTTTATAACATCCTTTTGTGATGTTGTTCTTTTTAAAAGCACATTTCCGAAGAGTACATCGATTTTAGATTCTATCTGTCATTTATCGCTCTTAAATTACGATCATACTATCGCTAATTTCATTTCACTTTTTATTTATTTCATCTACTAAAATACAACGAACGAAAGCATTTTGAACCACAGCAACGAATTTTTTTTCTACGAAAATTGTTTATTTTTTACTGTAGTTATTGTAAGGGTCAGAGAAAAAAATGTTTTTATAATTTAATTTCAAAGGAGCCATTTTTGCTCAAACTCAAATAAAATAATTTATTGAAAAAACAGGCATCGGAACGTAGATCATTACAATCATGGAGACAGGTGGAGGAGCATTAATTGAGCAAACCTCATCGCCGATGAATAAAAAGCGAGGAAAAGCCAAACGTATTGGTTTGAAGACAAAAACGGTTAGAAAGAGAGTATCGAAAGTTAAAAAAGAAGATGCAACGACAGGTAAGATCCCAGCTAAAATCGAAGAGAATTCGGATTCATTAATGTCAGAAGACGATAATGTAACGTCAATACCTAACAAGATGTCAATAGTGCCGAAAGAAAAGCGATCAATCGATACCCAAAAAGTAAACGATTTGATTAGCGAAGACGAAAGAAAGCAAATCGAGTCGTATTATTACGTTGATTTGAATATCGTTGATAAAAGAAAAGTTAAAAAGAGCATTTTCATCGGTGATAATGTTTACCGTTGCAAGCTTTGCCAAACGACTTATCCAAGACTGGACAAGTGTCAAGTAGGTTACAATTTATTTTACTTCTAGCTTCTCTAAAAAGTTACCTCTTGAGATCGCTAGTGTATTTTATGATAATTTGGAATTGCCTGTTTTAGGTCCACATTTGGCGTCACTTCAACATGTTGCCATACGTTTGTTACGCCTGCGACTTTAAAACATTAACCGTTACCAGTATTCGTGGACACATTAGAAAATTCCACCTCAAGCTGAAACCATTCAAGTGCGATGAATGTGATAAAAGTTATGCCGTCGCAGTTCTATTGAAAGAACATATGATTACACATAGAAATTCTAGCTCACAAGCTTATCGATGCGACTATTGCGATTTTGCGTGTCGGAATAAACGAGTACTCGTCGCTCACATGACTAAACACAAATCGGAAAAGGTACTGTGCTTATTTAACAATATCATTCGATTTTGGTCGATCAGGTATTTTTTTGAACAACGGAGGAGTTCCGATGAATCAGTCGGAATACGTCCCAAATTTCGCTTTTGCTAAAAATCGTTCTTTATGATAGGATGTCTTGTGCGACATTTGCGGCAAGGGCTTTTACTCTACCAAAAAAATGCGCGAGCATAGAAATACTCACGAAGAGTCGAATGCCATAAAGTGCGATATTTGTCAAGCGTATGTATCTACGGAAAAGGCTCTACGTCGGCACCACTCTAACGTTCATACGAAAGACTACGTTTGCAATATCTGCAACAAAAAGTGCACAACTAGGAAAGCGCTGCATAATCATGTATACGTAAGTCGAGGATACAAAGAGTTGTAATTTTATCATGTTCGCTTATATAAATAACACATTGTTGTTCTATCGCAGCAAGTTCATTCAGAAGGAAGACACCAGTGTCCTTTATGCCCAAATGTCTATAAAAATGGTTCAATGTTACAAGACCATATTCTAAAACATCAGGGAATCAGAAAGTATAAATGTGAAATATGTGGCAAAGCCTTTGCTCAGAGGACTCATGTTACAACGCACATGGCTGTGCATGATAACAGAAGGTTCGTTTATTTTTGCAACTTTTTTTTTTTAACCTACAATTTGTTTCTATTTGTAGACACGAATGTCCAGGTTGTCACAGAGGATTTAACCGGCAAGATAATATGAAGGTTCACACGAAAAATTGTTCTTTGTTCTTAGCTAATCCAGATCTGGCTAAGTTTCTAGCGACTAGAAAATATAGGTCAGTAAAAAATCAGGAAACGCAACATCGGCAAACAGACTTTCAACCTGGCCTAAATGCCAGTAACGTTTTTAATTTAACTATAAAGGTCGAGCCGACACTCGATCCTGATATAACGATCAAAGTTGAACCCCAGGATGAATCTGAATAAAGGAATTTGTATTTGATACTATTACCTTATGAAATTCCAAAATAAGAAAGAGAAAAATAAGAAACAAGAATCGAGATCAGTTCATTTAGAAAAAGACTTTCAGATCGGTATACTTATATGTAATTCTTACATCGAGTATCTACAAATCAGAGAGCACTATATTTACACTCGAAATTGATAAATTTCCAATATCAACGCTTGCACCGGATCAATTGTTATTCCACGAATTCCTAGTATTGTAGTATACCAAATATTTTCTAAGTCGAACTTAGGAGTAATGTAATAACTTGAATCTTTAAACACGTCTCGGTTACTTCCCCAGTTTACGTTTTAAAATAGCACCATTCTTAGAAATGTATAAAGAAATTCATGGCCAATATGTTAATAAAAATGAAATGTTTTTTTTTTGGCTTTTTAATTTACGTAGTTTGGCTTTAACATTAATTAAACTATTATTATCTCGTGCAAGTGTATAAGCCTGATATTAATTTTTAATTGTATATAAATAATAATATATTACTAATCGAAATGCTGTTTTTAATGTTCAGTAAAGGGCTTAAAATATAACATAAGTACACGTGATAAGTAAATGTAAGACTCGCGAGTGGACATATGTATTCTTATGTAAAAGCAAGATATTTTTATAATCGGCATACTATAGTTTATAGTATAGAGAATATATATAGATCATCAGAAAGGTATTAACGAAATTTTCCAATATGATTGTGATATGAATTTTGGTTAAGGCTTATCTATAGTGCCTTTCTTGTGAACATACATAATATTACAATGTATTAGCCTATTTGTTAAAAAGTCTGTTTAATAAATGATTTGTGTCCATGCATTAGACAAGTATCATACTGTGTGAAATTTATTAATCTCAGAAGTAATAGCGATCTTGGAAATAAGTATTGTGCAAAGGCCCTTACACACAAAAGAAATGACTCCTAAAATTCGTTCTACTGGAATATACGAGAAGAGTAAAAAGCCAATGTGGAACGAGGCCGAAGAGAGCTTTCTTGCGTAACTTCTAGCAGCAATCGTCGTCGTTGGAAATAACGAATCTGCTCGATTATTATTCTCTTCCTCTGGCGAATCACAAAGAGCGCGTGATTCTGCCGGAACGAGTTTGCGACACACTCTATCAAATCTGTTCAACGGGGGACGCGTCCCGATTGCTGTACCCGGCATAGTACGCCTCGTTCGTTATTTATTGTAAAATTGCTATTCTAGAATGTAACCACTCCAAGATTTTTCGTTTCACTTCTTAAATAGTGCATTTATTTTCTACATTATTATTTGTACATACCTAATGTACGCACAAGTCTGTACCATTACAAGAGTGCATATATAATAGGTATACGCAACGCAATATGACTTCTATGATAGGAGCAAAAATCAAAACATACACCGACGAGGTAGCTATATTATAAATCAAGAGCGCATGAGTCACGCTGATTTATAAGCTCTGCGTGCGACTCGAAATGACTATCCCATTATATTTTCTTTCCTACTATATAAATCGAGAACGCGCAATTAAAAATGAAATAAACTATCGATACACTCGTTCTCGATTTGTCCAAGTTATCCGGAACTGCTTGTGCACGTACTTGTGTCAATTAACGAGAAGCAGTTGTCACGAAAAGTAAAATAAGAACACGATACGCCAAAGTGGGAATAGAGGGAGAGAGAGAGAGAGAGAGAGAGAGAGAGAGAGAGAATGAAAAAATGTAACGATAACGCACTGTCGTGTCAATGGCAGAGTTGAGACACTCACCCCATATTTTCTACAGCCTTTGGATTTCCAGGTCGTGAATTGTTCAACGTCTATATATATTTTTCTACAGTGGCTCGATTGGGAAACATGGTCTCGGCGCAATCTGTGAAAGGTGTGTGTGTGTGTGTGTGTGTGTGTGTGTGTGTGTTCTGAACTGAGCTGAGCTGAGTTGAGTTGAGTTGAGTTGAATTGAGAATGACATGCGTTACACACCCCGAATTAAGCAATTTTGTGTAGCCGCTGCCATATTATTTGTATTTTTCTTTATAGCTTTGTACGTACACGTATACCTCGCTGAATAAGAAGTATAAGTTTCATGCTATAAAAGACGATCGCAAAGATCTCTTACGCCTTCTGCCATTTCTTTCTTATTATTCATGCATTCATTTGAATACAAATAATAATAATTAAAGAGAAAAAAATGATGTAACGAGCGTGAAATTCGATAAAAACGTCTAGGATTTTATTTATATGTATTATTGTCGGTTTGACTGTTCACAACTTAATTGTTTAAGGAGGATTGGTAATTTAAATTTCTGTAAGGAAAAATTTTATATAATTACAAATAAGACAAAATGTTTTGCTCAAGTATATTAAAACACATGGTTTAAAAAATAGTTTTGTTCTTAAATTAGGAACCGCTGAGATAACATTATTAAAAAAATATCATATCTCGACACATGACATTTTTTAGCACACTCATTAAAGTTCTAACTTATTAATAATATTAATAATATTCATAATATTACGTCTTTAATTATTGTTCGTAGCATTAAAAACGGAGTTATTTTTATAAATGAATTTGATCGAATACTTTAGAAATTCTTAGAAAATCAAAATACAAATACCGGCTACGCATGTCCAACGGACGCTAATTAATAGAAAGTATATGGAGTAGACCTATGCAATCTGCAAACAAGCAGTCGTAGAAGGACAGGTATCTCTGGAAGTGACGAAAATCACTGCAAGCAAACTTCCGTAAACGCGATAACAAAATTACTAATTAGCGCTTATTTAATGTAATCAATTGCTTCTCGATTTTGTAATACCTACCGTTAAATTCCTGCTAGTCTACTACAATGCAAGGTAACTCGTGTGTATATTGATATTGAAATAGGACTTGTTTGCTTTATTTCGTGCATTAATCTATATATTACGATAAAACTGCACGATAATAATATTGACCTCACGGCGATATTATGTTTCCCTAGATATGAATTCTATAATATTATAATTTATAAAGTCGTGATTTAATTAGTATCACGGCGTCATGTGTGCTATGTTATTAAAGAAATAATAATGAAATACAAACGTTGGATCAAATGCGAGTGATATTATAACTGAAATTCGATTCGTAACAATAAGCCGGCTCGTATTTAAACTAACACAGGTAAAACTCAACCTCGTTTACATATATGCATACACAGCGATAAGTATGTCCTATACTGGTTCGAAACGCATTGTATGTCGAATCAGAAGCGCCGCCGTAACCATGTCAAAGAAATTTCAAGACCAAAGCGCCCAAGAAAGTTTCTTTCTTTTATCGCGCAATAATCAAAATTGCAATAATAATTTAATTCTTTTCACGACTAAAAAGCCTTCGCTTTAATATAATACTTGCGCGTGCACTACTGACCCCCGTTCATCAATGAAAATATATGTATGCGCATACTCTTGATTTACATCATTAGAATTCAACAATATAATTGTTCTAGTTCTCGCAGAGAAACTTGCTAGATTTACGTTCGAGCAAAATCGCCTGAAACCATGAATCTTTTATTACACTCCACCTATGCGTCTCGCCCTATATACCCCGACACCAGACTGATGCATCAAATCACGTTAAATCTGAAATTCAAATTAAAATACCTCGTACAGACAAACTGTAACGCTACAAACCGCTGAAAGAAGGGGGAAAAAGCTCGCGTACGCACGCACACCATCAACGAATCGTTGACCAAGTACTAAAAGCCCTGGGTAGCTAGCAAGACCGCTGCCGCGAAATAATACCTTTTGCACTCTACTATAGGGGCTGAAAAAATGAGAGCAACTAGCGCGCCACTAGCGTAATGTTTATGTGTGCGTGTGCGTGTGCGCATGTGTGCATACATTTATACGGTCAGCGCTAGCAGTTTTACGGCTTTAAAAGTGAAACGCCGTTTGAATTTTACGAGCCATTGCGATAATCTCAAGATTCTGCGCGCTTTCAATTTTCTTGCTCGCTCTCGCTCTCTTCCTTGTATACGTATATTCTTATATACGTTGATTTTTTTCTCTCCTCTCTTAAATTGTGCATTATCTTAGCTTTATTATTTTCAAGTGTGATAATGTAACGGTCCTGGTATACCTTCGTGATTCGCGTAATTGCTCTTCAAGGAAAATCGCTATAAAATTATGCGGAGTGGCTTAATGACTAATGGACACTGTGATAGACAAAATCAAAGGGATATTATTTTAATAAGATAAAAAAAAGTTACGGCTAAGAAGGAGGTGCAAAACGAAATATTTCGCTTAAATTCTTAAGTAAGTCTAGATGTATCCCTGTTGTACTGATTTGAGGAATTTGTTTTTGTGTTTCAGGTAAGCATGGGAGAGCAGCAATCTTTTGAATCTCTTTGATAAGACGAAAAGAGAAGGCTATAACGTAGTGTGCGCGCGGGTGCTTCCTTTCGCCTGCGCTTCTTGCGTAATGTAATACACTTATTAAGGCATGTTATGGGTGCACGTAACCGGTGAACATACATGTGCGCGAATGTGTTCAGATGAATCTCGAGGAGAAAGCTGCGGAGTCATAACGTGGAGAAAGAAACTTGTGTCCGCACTTTCAATTGCAATGTCCTGCATATCGAGACAAAGACTATATGCATACATGTATATGTATAGTCTGTGTGTGTGTGTGTGTGTGTGTGTGTGTGTGTGTGTATGCGTATAACAGGCAGAAATTTTTAAGGGATTTAACTCTAACAACAAATTACCCTATCCAGATAATTCAGGTGTGGTGTGGAGCTAAATAGCTAAATAGGCTCCGCACTATACTTGTCGTTCGCAGAATAAAAAACCGCAATCGCGATACTATACTCTTCTCGAAGGCTCTAATTAAATTCGCACTGAGCACACATTTGCGTCGATAGCTTCCTTAGTTTACATTTAACGACTTGCCCGACTAAAACTTTTCCCAGAGAGCTGTAAACGATCGCATGCTAGTCATCAGTTAAAAAACCTTCCTATGTACCTTACATTCTAATTTCAAATTGAATGGGAGCTAGAGCAACGGTAAAAAGACCAATGCTATATAAATATATTCTATATAAGTGTAAATTCGTCAGATTTTGCTCTGCAGTCTTAACTAAGTATACCATAGATTGAGATGCCCGCGTGTTGTGAGTAAGTATAAAACCAGTGCAATGAAATCCTTGATACCCTGATGTGCCACGACTATTAATAATTATATAATCGGGATAGAAGCTAATAACCGAGTATAGTATCTCTCTCTCTCTCGCATAGCTCCCTTCAACATATGAATGGGAAATAATTCATGCAAGTATTGCATGAATACCTTTTTTTTCGAACTCTAGACTAACTAGAGCCATATATGCGTATCAGTACGATACGCGAAATGCTATTCAACGAAAACAGTTAAATGGACCTTGCTCTTTTAGCAATTCATATGTTTTCTAAATTAAATTAGATTTAACCGCACTGTCTTGCAATTCTACCAAACAACTGTTAGTCGCACGGCCCATAGCATAAACTTTGAGAACGCGTGGTTGTCATTTTGATTTAAAGTATTTCTGCTTAGACAGTAAAGGAAATCTCATTCATTTCAGAACGATACCTGTGATTGTTTGTATTAAACAAGCATGATATTATCATTTTGACTCCTTATGTTTTACAGTGGCGACAGTTCCAATTCAGTTAATGATTATAATTTTCATTTAACAATCATTTGTGTTGTCTGGATATTAACTATAAATCTGACAAAAACTAAGAACAATTTAGTTCTATAAACAGAGTTCTAATAACAATGAAAATACGACTAAATGATACGACTGTGTTGATAGCCATTTAAAATAAAAAAATATATAAATATATTTTATTAAAGTTTTTCGTTTGTCCATATTTAAAACAATTTTTTATTTCCGAATAGTATTCCATTGTGTTTACACTCAAAAGTTTTCGTTTCGACTATAAATCGGTGAGTATAAAAGGAAAATGAAATCGAGAAGTTGAGGGGGGCTACATAGAGAAGCTCGCGAGAAAACTATCGAAGTTCACCACGATGTTTATCGAGAAGGAGACTCATTGAATATTTATCAGCGTTTACGAAAAACCAAAGTTTCTCACCCCTTTTTCAAAAAGTTTTAGCGGCTATGTTTGCCTATACACAACCATGGTTGTAAGCTTCATGAGCTGTTCTACAATATACCAAAACGTTTATTACTTTCTTCTCGGTAAAGATCAATCGGTATTCTTTATCGGACTTTTTAATATCCATTCCCGTACTGTTGATTCAGTTACCAGATGCGTTAATCTCTCTTTCTCTTTCACGTATAATCAAATAATTCATTATCTCTTGAAGAATATTAAAAATAAGATGGATATTTTCATAAAGTGCAAGATATATAAGGCTAATTGCTTAAGGCTGACGACATTAAGAGCGCGTTGTGCAAATGGTTTGGGGTTTCTCTCGCCATAAGGTTATCAGAAAATAATTTCCAATAACAGAACCATACATGATTCCTTCCTCTTGGTCATAGAAAGATAGAGTAGTTCTAGCCTTCCTCCTGGCGATTCTAGCGGATCTTGAGATAAATGAGGCGCGCCGTTTTGCTTCTATTATATACATTATATATTATACAATATAATAGTATGTATTATATAATAATACGCGGGCGTTATCGCAGTCGTTGACAAATATCAAACTTTCAGGTCCAAGTCAATATCCTATGCTCTCCAGAATTTTTATAATTGATTTCCAGTCTTGATGGCACTTTTTAACACTTTTTTTAACATACAACACATGCTTTCGCGTCCAACGCTATTTCCTCGACAAAATTTCCAATAAACATTGGCCGTTTGAGGAGAGAGTAACTTTTGATCAAGAAAATAGACACTTTCGTTGGTATATAAACACGTTGATTTAAACAAGGAAATCTTATTGAATGTTTAGATCGCATATCAGCTCCAAAGCCCGAGTACACACCCTTAGCGGTGCTCGGTTTTTGCAATATACTTTGTTAACCAATTGAGAATCACTCGAACTATCTTTCTGATATCAATTGTACGGATAATAACTACACAAAAATGTAAAAAGAAAAAAATCGATTTTTCAAAAGCGTCACATTGATGGGATGGATGGATGGATGTCCCCTTCATGTTATTTGAGTACAGGCCAATTTCGCTCGTATTCAATCTCGATAGCATATTAGTTCGAGAGTTTTGTATCGGGAAAGAAACGTCACAACCGCGAGAAACAGAGATCGACTAAAAGATAAAAAAAATAACTTTGGTTCGCTCTTCTAGACTGGCACAGGGGGGGCGGCATGCCTTTTTTCAGCTCGGCTAAAACCCTTAAACCCGAATCATCTTCCTCCTTCTGATATTAAGCGCTGGCAGTGTTATCGCAAAATCTACCCTGCGTCTATAAGCTTTTTCAAAAGCAGAGCATCAGCTTATTCCCATCATAATAACAGAAATATCCTCGAGACTTCATATTGTTTCTTCCAAATTGAATATGACTTCGTGTGGCTTTTACACCGAAACTGTGATGAAAATGTGTAAACACGCGTATCTCTTTAAAGCACAAAGAGAAAAACAGAATTTGCCTATTAGAAACGAATGGTTGAGTCCCAGCGTCAATTTTCTGGCCGTACTGTCGCGCCGTGTCACTCGTTGCACTTCCGGGGCGTCGTCATATAACAGTGGTAGTCGACTGCGACGCACCACGACACGCTTAGTTTTACCCACGCGTTGTGTATAATCTACTATCGATCGTCGTGCTTATACCGTTTCTCGTGAGAGCAAAGTGAAGCTTCATCGAGGTCTATTTAGCGGACTATTACGCGGCTAGACTGGGCGTGGAACTGACGCGCAAATTGATGATGATTGTTCTCTCTGTAAAGGAGTGAGTGCTGTACAGTTCATGAAAAAAGAAAAAGTTTTTTGGTAAGCTAATATTTATGAGTAAAATGTTACTGATCAATTATTACTCATGAGAGAATTCAAGAGACTGTAGTTTTTCGAAGTCGAATTAGCTACTTTATGTATATATGTATATACTATTTTATCTATTTATATGGCTTGTACACACAACGTTGCAGTATCTATGCTTAACTGAAGAGTAGGTTAATAAATAAAACAGTTTACTCATCGAGAGAATGTGTTAATCCAAGAAGTCTACATTAGCCCGATATTATGACTCGAAAACTACTAGTAAGCAATTATTAATATTTTCAGAAGCAGGATAATATTAGAAAAACGTAATAAATTTGGACGAGTAATTATAGAAGAAAAAACGTATATCCAACTAGGTTTAATCGAATTGAAAGTACTTTACTTTACCCTCCTCCCTCTTGCTTCCCTTATTTAAATGAACGCATTGCAGTGAAATTCCAGAACTGCTCGGCCTCGCTCTCCTCTTGCGCGCAGCTTAATAAATCACATTTGCGCTAAAGTTTTTCCATTTCGTACCGTCCTACTACAGGTACAGCTATAGTGCGATGTTAGAATTTTAAATCCAAGCTAGCTCTCACACTCGCGAACGATCCATTTCTTACGCATACATCAAAGCACAATGCACGCCTGCGTTTCCTCATCTCTCGACGTGTGTAAGGCACGGAACCTCTTGCCGCGGATATTTACCCAGAGAAGGTAAACAGTCAGAAGCGTGCGTATAGTTTATTATGCGCAACTCACATATGCGCTCGCTCTACTGCGCAATCTGACTAAACAAACCAGGACGTTTCGCCTTTGTCAGGTTCCCCCCCCCCCCTCCCCCCTCTCTTTCTCTCTCTTGCTTATACCTATGAGTTTCTGCTATGGGAAACGTGAATCTAATCGAAGCGGTTTCCTTATTACAGGTAAATTTATCCGAGCACATAGTTCGCACTATTCCATAGGAGATTCTGAGGTAAAATCAATTGCTTCAGATTTTCGTTTGTTTATATTTTTTTCTCATTTGGTTTACAATACTCTAGCGAATGAGTGTCGAATTTAAAGAAAAAAAAACAATAAAAATTAAACAGTATTGGATTTAAAATTTCTTTTCTAAATCGAGGAGACATCTAATACGATTGCAGACGACAGCACAATTAAAAATTTTAAGATCAGAATACCGCTAATCATCGTTTTGTCTTTTTTTAAGTTAATTCTATCAACAAACTTAGACTTTCCTCATGGCTGGAATTTTTTAGCGAATCCGAGAACGCGTGAAATTGCCAAGTATATAAACATTTGCATTTAATCTTCCCCTCATAGATCGCGTGTATTAATATCCATGAATAACATAGGTAAGACTAATAAATCTCAAATAATCACTGCAACGATCTCTGGTAGAAATTAGAAGAAAGAATGAAAAATTCAACATTAATTCACGGCTCTTTAGCTAACGCTACACACATGCGCTGTGGCGACACTGGGTATTTCTTATACTCGGGTTACCGCGATTGCTGGCTGCGTGTATGTGTATGTATCATGAGGTGAGGTCGCGGGTCACTGCACCTCACAAGCAACGACTGTACAAACGCGTCGTTTTGCGCGCAGTGCACAGCTCGGAAGCAGGATTTTTGTCGAGCTCGGAATTTATTCGCGTGATCAAAGAAGCTTCGCGTACGTGAGAATTTCCTGTTTTATCTCATGCCGCAGTTTTATTTATTTTGATCTTACAGAATACATGCACTGCGAGAAGTTATGTTAGCTGCGTTCTGCGGCATATCGGGATTTCATGTTCGCCAAACACTCTCGCGCGGGATAAGGCTTAGGTATTTCAGTTTCCAAGTAGTATTAGTAATAGCAGTACTAATAGTAGTACGCGCGAAGAATAGTATCAGCTAACTTGTGCTTTAAAGACTTCTTATTATTATTAGCTTAATTACTTAACATTGATTAGACTGGTGGATGTTGAGAGAAGAGTAATCTAACCGAATTTAACAAATTAAATTTCTCAAAATTACACTCTGTAATACTTCTATACTCTATTTAATACTCTACTAGACAATCCTAGTAAATATTAAATCAACTGTTATGGTCGGTTCCTCGAGCTCTGTCCAACTTTATTTGGTTGCGACTGGTGCTTCCGTTAGCCACTGATATGCCAGCAAACGCCTCACGACTGGTCGATTTATATATATTTTAGATAAATGAACGCGTACTGTAAGTGCATTACATGCGTTCTATTACTACTATTACTATATATGTTTGTTTACCTGTATATATATATATATATATATATATATATATATATATATATATAAGTGACGTAATACACTGCGTACATTTATATAACGTAACTTTAAATTTATCAAAAGTACCTCACTCATGTAAAAATTTAGGATAGAGCATATCAATTATTAAACGAATATATTATTGAAGAAAAGAGTAGTTGTAATACGTTTTCTCGCGATTTGTTAGTTTCACCAGCCAGCCCGCTGACAAAAAAATGAAAATACTCAAGTAGAAGTTTTCGCTAATAGATACTGCAACAATTGATAAAAAAAAATATTTGCCCAACTAATGGCTAACGGTTGGTATCAATTTTTACCATGGAATTTATATCATCTAATCAATATTCTTCTAATGATGAAAAAAAGTATATTAATTTGTACAACTACAGTTTTTATCTAATTTATGGCGACTGGAACATGAATTATATTAATGATAGATGTTTTTTTAACTCGCAAGCATGTTATTTCTACATTATTTCAATACACACCAGCTTTAGCTCTTTCGTTAATGGGTATAGTCATTGCATTATATCGCATTCGCGTTGTTACATCATACGAAAGTTCATAACTTAACAACGTAATCATTATAATAATATTTCATTATGAATTAAGATTAAATAAAGCTCACTGCAAAAACGATATTTTTCGGATTTTTTACAATCTAATATAAACAATTGTTTATGAATAATACAATGACGTTCAATGGTGCATGCATTTCGAATAATATGTAATTTAATATATTATATCATCATAATTTTAAATTCACGCAAAATTGCACCAACCTCAATGATTAAAGGTTGAAATGTAACGTGGTATCGCGAGTATTAAGTTTTTGAATCCAGAATTTTGGGTTGCATCATGAACAGACAATAAAAAATTTTCATTACGAATAAAATTCTCTTATACTACTTCCAATTTAACATTACACTAAATGTAGGGCTTATCCTAGAGAATGCGGTGTCTTCATGAGCAGTCGATGACGACAACAATCAGAATTTGTAGTTCGTCAGATAATAAATATTGCGTTTTAAAAAGAAGTAATAATATTCAAATTTTTATATGAATTTTGATTATTCAGAAAAAATCATATTATAAGGCGAAACAACCCAAGCGCGTCAAATTTATAAGATAACATAAACGGAGAAGATTAAAAGAAAAACTGGTATTAGATGTATTAGGTTGATCGATGAAAACAGATTTTAGCAAAAATCAAGGAAATAACGACAAAATATGCAGTCATAGTGTAGTGACCCTCCTTTTCCCCCAGTGTCTCGTATCAATGGAATAAAACATCATCGCTATGTATAGAGATAAAACACTGAGGTTTAGTTGGCGACTGGTGAGAACACAACTCACGTGTACACTCGAAAGCTCGCGAAAAAATTCCATGCATGTGGACTCGTAAATTTTCACGCTCCCTTTCATGTTTCCCTTTTCTTTTTCTTTTTCTCATCTTTTTTATGATATTCTCTCATCCAATTTGCTCACCCTCCCTACATATACGAGATCTATTTTTTCATTTCAACATTGGTTTTGACGAAATGTCGAGCGAATTGGAACGGAAGAACACGCATATATTTAGACGCCCCTGCATATTTTCCGACACGCTGATTTTTACGCGAGGCTGATCATTATATCATGAATATTTATGTGGAGGGAAATTTTTCCTCCTACGCCGATAATTGGCTGACAGAAAAAAACACCTAAATTCACTTTCAGTTTCAAAATCAGAAGTGTAATAATATTTATTTAAATTTGCAATGCCACTTTAACCCTCACTTATATTTTCACTATTTCAGTATATAATATTTATTTAATATACATGGTTAAATAAGATTTTTTTATAAATCGGTACATTCATTGGCATATGGGGAAAATTGCGTCGACACTATGTAGAAAAAGAAAGAAAGCAGCAGAGCGTATGCTTTAGTTACACACTTGATCTTCGTGTGTGCAGCTGTGGGGGACGACGAAGGCTAATGCGAGCGGATGTTTGCTCGACGGAACAAAACGTTTCTGCGCTACGCCGCTTTGCATCTCTACAAACGTATTCCTTTATTATTATTATTATTATTATTATTATTATTATTTGTAGTAGTAGTAGTAGTAGTAGTAGTAGTAGTAGTAGTAGTAATAGTAGTAGTAGTAACAATTATTATTCTTGATGTTGCTGCTGCTGCTGTTGTTGTTATTGTTACACGAGAATAAGAAAAAGAGGGAATATTAATTTATACGAACATAATATTGAATTTTTGATGGTTAATTTTTTTTTGTCAGATGAGTGTAGATTTGTGTTCCAATTATTCCACATCACTCCAGTCTATTTTATGTAACGCATGCAAAATAAGGATGAGATTTTAATCAACATGTCAGTAGACCAATAACCGTCTACGTGAGATGAGTCCAAATGACAGGAAGCAACGAGTCCGTTGGAAAAACGGACTGAGAGAAATTCGTCTCCAGTTTTCTGTATATTACTAATATAAATGGAACTAATTTACTGATATGATTTTAATTAGTTTTATTTTATTCTTGATCGTTCAACGTGTAATGAAAACGTTTTCGATTATTATTACGCTATTAATAAAGCGGCAGCTTTACTTTATTTGTGCATCGATTTAATAATCGGTAATTCACACAAGAATTATTTCGTTGGAATACTTAGTCGATAGCACCAGCTACAGTACACTTAGCATTTCTATACTTCAATTAGGGACTATCAACGAAAGAAAAAAAGGGGACTGTACAGGTATTTATAGGTATATAGTACACACTATATAATCGTCCACACCCATTGTCGTCGGCAGAATTATACAAATGCATAGAACGTGCGAGACACTCCCCTGATATAAAGACGATAATAGAATTACGTTCACCGAGTTTATCCTCTTCAGATGGTAAGATCAATTTTCAAAAAGTACTCGTAATGTATTATCCGTTCAACGATTGAATCCATAAAGTTCCAGTGTTAATAAACTTGCGCTTTGTATGAACGCTCAACGAGTGCCAAGCAATTTCCGTGCATTACTGCTAATTCAGCTTATTTACAAGAAGAGCACATACTGTACGCCACGCCTTTGCGCTTACAGCGATTCAGTAAATAAGAAACAAACGATTTGTCCTTGATTAAACATCATCTCGGGATGGCATTAATTATCGAGTTGAGTTGAATAATCACGTTGGCTTATCATTCGCGTAGACTTGTCATCGTTTCATTTTCAAAACTTCCTTGTGTAAATACACCGCGTTGAAATAATATATTATCTCTTCCGATAATCAAAAGCGCGATTCCGCGTTTTATTATTTTCATTAACCAAAAGTTTCGCTCGCATCGGGACGCAAGACTTTGTTTTACAAAGCAAGAAGCAGGCAATAACGCGCTAATTAGGCCTCGTTACGCTGAGAGTTTCAGAAGAACGTTAATTCCGAGAGAGTTTTCAGTTTTAACCCGAAGTCTGTTCTTTGTCTTATCTCGTTCAACTACGATTTGTTCTGGCAATTTTTTTTATCTCATTTATGCACTGAGAAACTTGTCGTAGGAAAATTTATATTATATAGGAATGGGGGGATATACTGAATGTGTATAGGAAAAATTATTATTTTAAGTAGTAAAAATTAAAATGATAATTTTTGTTTGGCGTCCGCAGTAAATTTTATTGCGTAATTTTACTTGCGTAAATAATTAAAAAAAACTTAATAAATTTTCTTATGTATGCTAGAATAATTTAGTTAATTGAATTATAACAAATTCTATTTTGCGTACCAATAATTTTTATATGCAGAGTTAGAGGTTCTTTAAATTGAAATTCATACGCTTGTTCAGTGATTTGATAGTCGGAAACACCAATAATTAACTTACTTAACCCTACATAATCTAGCCGTAACTTATTAGTTACGCGATCAATTATTATTGATCGCATTACCATTTGCTCGCATAATCGCTTGATCGCTTCGCTGAAAAATCCGATTAAATATTTTCTTATATATCAACGAAGCCAAAATTTTGGCACATGCCTAGATGTAATTGTGTAAACCTATACACGCGAGGACTGCAAATGACAGTTGTATGAGTCATTCTCTAAAAAATGGACCGAAAACATTTTTATTTAATTTTTTTATCAAGGTTTTCAAAGCTACAGTATGTCAAAGTTGGCATTTTTACCAATTTTCAATAAATTCTAACTTCAACGGGAAGCATTTGTCACCAATAATGCAAAAGGCACTTTTGTTGTATAATAAGTCAAATTTTACAGATAATATACCAAACAAACCTGTAAATATAAGTCAGAACAATCTCCTAAGTTATCAAAGTCTTGAAATTCAGTTTTGAGAAAGTTCGATGGTGATTTTTAAAATGAAAAAATTCCTGAAGATGCTTTCGATGAATACATAAGTACCCATGAAGATTAGAAGTTGGGAATCAAGCTCTAGTTCTAGTTAGAAATCAAGTTATCTAGCAATTTTCCTAATATTTATAATAAAATATGTATTCACCTCATACTATTATATAATAGTACAGGTAATGACTTAAACTGCACTAAATACACTCATAAGATTCTTGTAAGATAGTCCAGGTTGACGATGAATCAAATTTATCAAACACTTCACTATTTCATAACAATATCACCAAAGTCCTTCATTAAAAGTTATCCATATACTTATATACAGTTTTAAAAAGGTTCGATCATGGAAATCAAGATGAAAAAATTGATGATGATGCCTTACACTATTACAAAAGTGTCTATTAAAGTCTAAACTTGGGAATTAATAGTTTTTTAATAGAACGAAAAGACCTAAATGACCTAAAAGATTAAAATGTTTAGGGTAGGGATTTGCTATATAACCTTGAAAAAGTGACTGCTATGGTATAGCAATTAAAAAAAGAAGAATATCTACTTTGTCGGTAGATCAATGTTACTGCATGTTGTAGTAAAAATTGCTATTCTACGTCAAATTTAACGTTAATTCTCGAATTCTGAATTTCTGCTATGTACAATAACAATTTTTCGAGCACTTAGTTACATTTGTTCAATACTTGGATTGTTATTGATATTATTAATCTCATAGTAAAAATAATTATGCATATAATCATTAGTATTATAAATATAATAAAATTAACGCGAAACTGAGTATATCCCACTCTTACTATATAATATATAGTAGTGTTAACAACGTTTTTAGTAATTTTTTCTCTACGATAACTTTCTTAGTGTATATATCGAACTACTATAGTTGTGTATACACACACACACACACACACACACACAAAATAAACCAACGTGATTCGCCAAAAATGTATTACTCGGTATCCCTGAAATTAC
The DNA here is from genome assembly GCA_018906985.1 of Apocrypta bakeri. Lineage (NCBI taxonomy): Eukaryota > Metazoa > Arthropoda > Insecta > Hymenoptera > Pteromalidae > Apocrypta > Apocrypta bakeri. The sequence goes on along the minus strand of JACCIA010000008.1, from coordinate 811,995 downwards.
GCGCAATTACTTCAATTTGTCGCATCACAAGAGCAAAATGATAGGAGCGCTGCAGCTTTATCAATCGTTGTTTCTGTAAATTCAACGCGAAACTGTATTCTTATTCTGTACACGATATTTTTATCTGAATTAATTTTCAATGGGATAAAGAGACTCCGAGAGTTGAGACTTTTTATCTCTTCATATAGAGAATAGATATATCTAATATAATATTATTAGATATATTCTTATGAATGAAGATGAAATAATCGTCTCGCGATCATTGACTGATCTCGCTTTCTTGCGTTCCAAAGCATAATTTCCTAACATCGCTACGTGCAATAACGATTACAACTTAGTACTAGCAGGCTAGTATAGGAAACAAGCGAGTTTCGCTCACTATACTGTACACCTTCCTCGCGCGCTTCCTCTTCTTCGTAGTCGTTCTTTTATCCGCGCGTGCGAACTCGCCGAGAAGTGAGAGGGAGAGCGAGGTCTTTGCTGTCGGCTGCAGCAATAGCAGCAGCAGCAGCAGCAGCAAGAGAGGGAAAGAGAGAGAGAGAGAGAGAGAGAGAACCCTGCTCCTTTTTCAGCCTTTTGCATTCCGTGCTTGAGCCATGAGAACTCGAGGTGGTTCTTTCTCTCCTACACGTTACGTGGGTAGCCCCGAGCGACGACCGAGCGGTCAGTAACGCGAGAGAACGGACAAAGGATTGGAGATGCTGCTGCTGCTGCTGCGGCTGCTGCGGTTGCTGCTACTGTAGTTCAAGTCGTTGTCTGCGCAGAGCTTGTAGGAAAGATTTTCGAGAAAGTTTTGCGTACAATAATTTTTTATTCTATTCAATAGAAGAGTAGGAACTTATAATCATTCGTCTATTATTACAAAAAGACAAGTTCAATGGTGCCTATGGCACTGAGCTGCACGGGATCGATTTCTTTATAATGAACTGTATACCAATCTCACCGAAATCGTAAGATTACTTCGGCTAAAATGAGTTTCGCGTCAAATTAGAAAAAAGAAATCAAAAGAGATTACCGGTAAGAACTAGTCTTTGTTACACTGACAGACCTCTTGCAACGTAAATTTAGCTGATAAAGTAGATTATTCGCTATATTTAACACTGAGGATTATCGAAAGTGATAGAGACGATGTAATTAAGTGATACATCGGTGATTTTTGTCGTTGCAGTTAATCGATTATATTCGGAGAAAGTGAAAATACCTTGTTAAAGTTGCAAAAGCCTCCTCGTGTAAGCATTGATAATTCCTCGCTTCCTTTCGCTATTGAAAATTACGCCATGTAGTCCAGTTCGTCAGTTTTAAAAGCAAAGAGAAAAAGCCGATGCTATTGTAAGGAACCTCGTAAGTGTACAATAATAATCCGTAAATCTCTCCATCTCGCCACGATTATCGTGAAATTTCATACTCGTATATACCTATATGTATAAATGTATATATATATAGTATAATTTAAAATGTAAAGACTTAGACACACGTTCGAGTGAAAACCTGTTTCGCGGAAAGAAGACGCCCACATGCAGCGGCAGCCAAAACGGTGCATCCGGTCTTCTTCTCTCTGATGCCATTATGTGCCTCTTCCTCTTTCTGCCATCCGAACCTTTTGTGGACGGGGTATGAGCATGATGTGCTTATTACATAGGTGCACAATGCATGTGCAATGTTTGGGCGCGTGTATAGTCCCGAGGAAATTGCTTTTCTAGTTGAAAAGCCTCATGTGAATAGTTTAGTGGCTTGTGGATTTTTAAAAATCACTACAGAGTCGTACATTGGATCTTTGGTTGACAGGAATATTCAAACAACAGTTTCAACTGATGGTAGTTATAGTTATATGTACTCATATGCTCATGCTCATCTGCAATTTACATGTCTTTCGCGAGATAAAATGATGAACCATAAATCAGCGGAATCAATATAAAGAAAATAGTGTACTCTGAAGAAAATGTGTAGATAAAGCGCGAGCTCCACCTTAATAGAAATCGGCCTCACGATTCTCTATCTTTTTTTCTTCCATTCTTCTATATACGTGCTCCGACGATAAGGGATACCGCTGTGTAAGGTGAATATACCTTAATGTATATATCGGCGTTTGCGTACCGTCGCGTGCCAAAGTGAGCTGGAGAGGCGCGACTAAAAATATCCGCCGCCACAGACTCGATAAAAGCGATGGGGAACTCGCCAGACGGACACCATTCGCTTTTCTTTTTTAATTTACGGCCGTAGCTGGTTCAACCGTGTCAATTTTTCATTTTTCTAATTTTTCGAGAACGGTGAATAATTTAGTTCGACAATAAACGTCTCTTAATATAAGCAAGTCATACTTCCCATGAGAAGCCGCGCGGGTCTATATATTGAGCGAAAAAACACGTGTACCATGTTAATGAAATGGAAATATATTCGAGCGAGAGTCGCGTGTACCAAATCAAAATTTCCGGAAGCAATTTTTCTCTCCTCTCTTTCGTGTCAGGTGAGTTAATTAAACAATTTTTTTGCATGCTTGCAATATTTTTCTCAAAAAAAAACCGGCATTTTTATAGAATCATTATTTGAATCTTCTTGACGAAATTATTAAATTGTTACCACAGTGTTTATGGTCTCTCGATTCATTGATACGAAAAAAGTGCGTTAATTAATCGGAATTTTCAGTGTCTAAAGACCACACAAAGTAATTACATTTGAAATGTGAAATGAAATAAGCGCGGATAAACGAAAGTGTAGGCGTATGTTATGTGTTCTGCAGTGTGTTTGTGTAAATTGAGACTAATCCTGGAATTTGGTTCTACGATTAAGCATTCTTTGTAAAGGTACGCATAAATTTGTACAACAATCGTTATTATACTTACAACATTAGTTTCAGTCACTATATAGTACAAAAATATGTTATAATTAATTATACTTTTACTCTCAGTTTGCTTCGAATACGAATGGAGGAAAGGGTAATTGGATTCTCTCACGACGCACACTATGCTGGGAACGTTAATCGATAAGAGGCTTCAAAATTGGCATATAATTATTAGACAATTAAATGTATACTCAAAGAATTGAGCTCATCATAAACTACATTGTTTTTTTCCGAAAGAGAAGTAAATAAAAATATTAACCGAAGAGGTCAATGATTTCAAGTCGAAAAAGTGTTCATCGAATAATTCTGCAACTCTCCCGGCGTTTAAACAGCCAGGCAGCGCGTTCGCGTAGGCGTTGACCCTGTTTTTGCAAGATCCCCGGCCACAAGCCATATACTATGCATACGCATTCATTGTGTACAGTATACGAGAGTGGCTCTGTTGAATCTCTTCAAATTTTTTATCTGCAGTAATATCGAAAGTTTTTATATCCGGCAGCTTCCGGGATAGGGTGAAACGTACACGCACACGAACTGCGAATGTGAACGACTTGGAGCTGTTCGTTAGTGAGTGCAAGTTCCGCTTTTGAAATTATAATGTAGAGGACATCAAGATCGTAGTCTGTCCATCGACACTAATGATGGCGTTAATCAAATAATCTCCACCTCTCTTTTTCCTCCCCTCTCTTCCCCATCTTGATTTAGCTCGTTGTATAAACGCTCATTTTCATTTCATCATTTTGAATTATTCTCTCGATAACTGCTTCGAATATTCACCGAGATAAAGCCCTCGATTACATTGCGAGTTATAAACGCACTACGTTCACGCACTACGACATTCACGTTCGTTTTTTCAAGTACACAGGCGCTTATGCGTATAATTATTCTATAAACACAGTCAAGTCGAAGCAATCATTTCTCTTCGGCTAGTTTGGCAAAACTCGAATTCGGAGGATGCGAGGATCGATATGTATATGGTAAATATTGATATACAAGTAAACAGTCAGCGTCCGATTGCTTGTAAATAATTATCGACCCCTTGAGCTGCCCTTTCCCCACTGCTGCTCTTGAGCACGATTTTATAGAGGCGCGATCGATAACTGGCTCTAGACTTAAGTAAATTAGAGCCCCGATGAGAGTAGACTGTTAATAAGGAAAATTCAGTTTGCCCCGTCCTAGAAAAAATAGCTAGCTTTTATCGAGGAATTTTTATCTTCGTGCGCGGCTGTTGGCGAGGATCGAGATGCGAGGACGAAATAGCAGCACTGCCCGTGTAATAACTTCGAGGTTGCTTCGAGTTCGATCTTTATTCGAAATAGATCACTCATTAGTTTTTTCAGCGAGCTCATTTGTCTTGCTGAATTTTGTTCGCTTGCAAGACTTACTAAACAACAATTCAAAGGAACATATGAAAATGCACTTCCGATTCAACAATGTGGATGCCTCTATTGACGAATCATTAAACTTTTATTTTTCATTTTTTAATTCGTGCATGCTTACTGCCTAGCTGTATCCTTTCTACTATTTTATACATATGAACAAGTAAGGTCAATTTCTCCTTTCCTCCTCTTCGCGATCTTTTTCCCTACTGCCTTTTTCTAAATTTTCTTTCCAATATAATATTCGGCTGGTTACGCAAACGTTACAGTTTCTCAGTATTATACGTTCCTTCGACGTAAGATAATCTCCAGGACGATTATATTCCTACAACCGTAAACCTGGCATTGTCAGAGTGATTTACGAATGGGTAACTGAAAAAAAAATCGAATGCGGCTCTCCTACGCCCATTGTCCATGATTACCAGCTGTAAAACCGCGGCAGCACGTCATCGCACAATACGAACACGTGATGATCGTAAATCACAATCAGCCCAGTTTCGAGTCTTAGAATTGAGAAAAATTTTCCTCTCTCTCTCTCTCTCTCTCTCTCTCTCTCTCTCTCTCTCTCTCTCTCTCTCTCTCTCTCTCACACACACAAACACACACACACAGACGCTGTCGTGTGATAATGCGCTTGAATCTTACCTGCGGAAAATGACGGCTTTTTTCGAAGATTTTCTTATATAGGATACTGATGAATTATTTTAGTGTTTAAATACGACTTTCCATAGTGACTACTGTGGACTAATGGTATTTAATACGTTAATACGGTTAAACGCTCCGCGACATCATGCTATTGCACGTCGTTTAGACTTTTGCCTTTCCAACTCCAGCAACCGCTTTGCGCACCCGTATAATTTCACTAATTTGTATGCCACATGATCGAGTGAACACCGTAAAGTATGTTACAAACGCACTATACTCACGAGCAGCCACAACCCGTATTCAATTAAAATGAGAATCGTTTACATTGAAGACAATTTTGCAGCATCAGTGGATTTTTTCTCTCTTGATTTTGAATTACAAGTATACTCTACTTCTTCCAAATAAAAACGTTATTTGTCACCACAAGCTAATGTAATTATGATACTGATGTTTGTTGTTGTTTCAGGTACACTTCCGGCAACAGCAGAAAAACATTCATTCACTTTCCTGTCCATAATTAACGGTAACTATAATTTTATCCGATATTTCTATATTTATTGATTTAGTTTTTAAAACAAACATAGAAATATTAAAAATGATGTATTGTAATAATTAGTAAGAATAATCGAAGCGACATATTCCAAATGTATAAATGAGATGCGATAAACGACGGGAGAAGTTAAACCAGTTGAAGAAAGCATAAAGAAGGAAATGGACTTTACGATAAAATCGATCGTCGCGAGGCGTAAAAGTGCAAAGTGAAAAGTTTAAGCTTAAAGGGGGGAAAACTTTTCTCTTTCTCTCAGCCCTTTTTATTCCTCGCGCATGGAAGACGAGCAAGTTTCGAGATTTATGATTGAAGCTGCGGATGATGAAAGAAAAGAGAAAGGTCGCTGAATACGTCGGGAAACAGCACGTTCAACGATTCTTATACTCTCTGTGTATCTTCTGATTATTAGATTTCGTCAACAAATAAAAGTAATCTTTTACAAATAGATTCTGAAAGATCGTCAAAAGTTTTTGTCCGAAATACCAAATTTGAAAAACGAATTTCCTATTTCATATAATACACCGATAAAAATTATTTGCCTCAATGTCCTAATTCGTTTGAATCCTAAATCTTTTATGATATTTCAAGCAAGTTAACATTTTTTAACAGCAAGGTACGGGTCTGATACGTAACAGGTGTGACATGGCCGCAAAATTCAACTTTTTCTTAAATATTTTTTATATAAACGAAAAATAAATATTCATATTATGAATATATATAATACACATAATACATATAAATGGTTTATAATGTATTAAGATAAAAATGTTAGTTTTATAAAAATAGTAACTATCTACGTCCTGCATTAAGATTTTCTATTCATTAAAAAGAATTAGTTTTAAAATGAGGTTATTAGTTAATAATAGAATATTGCCGTATCTACCGGACATGTGCAAAGACAGAGTTTTTATTGAAAGTCACCGAAGCCACTTAAATGTAAATAAATATTCGTTAGTATTAAACACAAAAAGTCATCACCGCGTGCTACATGTCTCAACCCAAAATGTGCCGCCGCAGAGAATAATGTTTTTAATAAATTCTAAATGGATATTACCCAGGTCACAATCTTAATATATTGAAAATGTTATTAAGGAATTGTACAAGATATTCTAAACAGTATGCATATTAACCTCCTGAAATTGCAGTCAAGATAACAAAATTAATGTATATCATATAATATATGTACAGATAAATTCAATTGTTAATTAAGGGGTAACACTGGAAATGCTACTAAATTAAAATTCAATGTAAAATTACAGATAAAAGAAGACAGTTTTACCTTCAACTTGAAAGGTCTTGCTCTTGTATAAGTCCCTTCGATAACTAGTTACAACAGAAAGTTGAAAATTTACTCACCGTAGGATTCACAGTCAACCAATGGATAGATTGAGCTCAAACTTGCTAGTAATACTCTTCGATACACTCCTTTAAATATGAAAGTAGGGATTTTCAATTGAATGATTAGAAGAAATGTGACATTGTAAAATGTGTTAATTTTTTTTAATAATTGTTCAACAGCCCAGTTTTTTATTTTTAATCATTTTTCTAAGAGATTAATTACCAATTTTAAGCTCAATTCATCCATCGGTTGACTACGAATAATGTAGTAATAATGAGTGAATGTCAACTTTCTATCGTAACTAGCCATCGAAGGGACTTGCAGAAGAGCTTGACTCTTCTCAAATTCAAGGTAAAACTATCTTCTCCAATTAAACTAAGTATAGATTATAACTGCATTGTTATAAATATTTAAAATTTGTAATTTACTAATTTGCATTTCAAAGGTGTCTTGTTGCCCCTTAATACTATTAACACATATTCAGGAGTTCGTGTGAAATGATACAGTAACATTTTTGCACGGTAATTCTAGAATATTGGGAGATAGCGCAACTAATTTGTAATTGTACTGTATAATAAAACTATCCAGATTATGATTTCTGCATTAATAGAAGAAAACATTTTAATTCAAAATTTCCTGAGTTAAGCACTAATGCATTATGTCTTTGGTTCAGTGGTCATTAATGATTAATGTCATCGGGCATTACATCTGAACAGTTAAGAAGAAGTGTAGAAACGGTCAGTTTAAACTTGAATGAATCATTCGTTAACTATTAATACATATGTGCATTTGCTATTCAGAATTGCCAATTATGATCAAGCATAAGCAGCCTTGGTATTGCTATAAAAAAAATTACGAAGAAGAAGTAAGGATACTTGAAAAAAATTTGAATTCACCTTGAACTTTTTAGCTTGGCCGCGCGCGCATTTTCACGCGAACGTACATAGATAAGAATGAAGCGTTGTTAGAAAGTTGCTGTGTGTAAATAATGTAAATAAGCTGAAGAGTAAGAGAGAGAAGAAGTTTGTCCGTTTGACTGTCTTCTCGTCGCAATTAGCGTCGATGAGTTTCCGTATGCACTCGTTCTCTGTCGTAAAGTAAAACATTGCCTGGAATTTTTTTTCCGCGCCTTTTCTATTCCGTCAAATATGCACGTATATATATGTTCGGCTAATACTTCGAATAAAATCTTCAAACAAACATTTGATCGACTCTATATTGGCTCGATATATATGTAGACCGCTATACGAATGATGTAGGTATAGGAATTCTATTGGTATACCTATACCTACATCATATATGTATGCTCCAGCGAATGAAACGGCTTGTTTACGGCGAGAAGCAGTTCCGCACAGGCCAATGTTTCTGCTTTGGCTGACGGGGTTTATAATGTCATAACGATGCTGACGTTCTTTGTGTATATTATATTCAGTGAGCTTCTTGTTCTTTGTCTTTCAGCGAATTGCTTTAGAGATTCATTATTGCAGCCTATTACTATTTTCACTTTGTTATTCCATGGTCGGGAGATGAGCTCAAGATAAAAAGATTGATTAATTATTAGTGTATGCAGTGCAAAAAGGTATATCGTATAGGGTATGTATCCTATGTGGACGGAATGTGCCATAGAATTGTTCTAGGTACGGATGAGTTCGTGATTTATTCAGAGAAAAATGTCGAGCATACTGCGCGGCGTTACACTCGGGGCTATAAGGCAACGCTTGTTGTTATGTATATATATTGTGTATATATGTATAATATATACCTTGATAGAATATACATAGTGGAGTAATTATTTAAAACTTAGGTTTAACCGTAGGAAAGGAAAAGAGGAAGTTGCATTGAAAAGGATTTTTATTCTACTCTCCAATTCAGTTGTTTATGATTATGGATATGGTATAAAACTTCAAATGTGACACTGACGATTTCTGGCTTAAGTCTATTAATTTTTAATTTATTTCTTTCTTCTAAAATATATATAATTTTCTATTTTCCATAAACCTCTATGTTTAAATAGTGAAGTTCGTAAATAAGAGCGTTGGCTAGTTCAGATTATCCAATGTTATTAGAATTACTATACCGGTCTTTCATTAACAAGTCTTTCATTTTCCAACTCCTTAATTATAAACATTTTATAAACATATGAAAATTAAAACTTCTTCCAACTTCAATTCATTTTTTTTAATTTCACATTTAAATAATCAATATTTCAATTTAGATTAGCTAATGTTTTAAAATTCCAGCAGCGACTTCATATATTATTTTAATGTTGACTCTATTATTTACTGAATTAATATATTAATGGCTACATCTCAATTCCCTGTCGTAGGTGCTTACTTACGAGAGCTTTCGAGAGCGATAATACTTCGGCCATCGTTTACATTTTGATCTTTAATGGATGTTGGATTGTCCTGCACAGAGAAAATAACAAAATATCATTGGGCGGAAATAAGATAGGTTCCTTTCGTAGTGCATCATTTTTTTGCAGTCATTTTAAAATCAATGCAACTGGTAGAAACATATCAAATCTAAATGCATTCCAGTTAATCCTTTTCACATGTTGTATTTGTTTTCAGCATGCGCACTCTTGACTTGTAAATCACAAATTTCATGATAATGTTGTAGCCTATTATACTAATAAATATGATAAAAATAAAAAAACTCACCAAATAGCGAATAAGTCGAAATAATATATAATATTACCATTTGAAGTGTAACATCACTCTATTTTTTCTGCGATTTTGGAGAGAGGAATTTTGAATCCTTAAACGGAGGATGATAAGGTACATATCTATCAACGAAATGAGTGTGAAGTTCGCAACGTTGCAGTGCAACGAAAATAAAAAATTTTGAATTTTTTGTTAAATAAATTATAACTTACTCCAATACCCCCAATAGGTATTATAACATGTTAGAAACGAAAATTAGACTATATCAACCCCTAAAACACCCCCAAATAGGGGTTGAAAAATTTAGGGGTTGAAAATAAAACATTGCCTGGAATTTTTTTTCCGCGCCTTTTCTTAAATGTTATAAACAATGTTTATGCAAATTTTTAAGAAAATCGAAGCTAAGGAACCTTTTCAAAATTAACTTTAACTAGTCTCGAAACGCTCTCGAAGCATACGAGTACAGACGTCACGGGATTTTCCGGCATGAAAATAAAACATTGCCTGGAATTTTTTTTCCGCGCCTTTTTTTAAATCTTATAAACAATGTTTCTGCAAATTTTTATGAAAATCGAAGCTAAGGAACATTCTCAAAATCGAGATTGATTGTATGGTATTACGCGCAACGCGCAATATGTACACGTGCAAAGCGCTTGACGGATTTTCCGGCATGAAAATAAAACATTGCCTGGAATTTTTTTTCCGCGCCTTTTCTTAAATATTATAAACAATCTTTTTACAAATTTTAATCAAAATCGAAGCTAAGGAACCTTTTCATAACTAACTTTAACTGGTCGCGCAATGAAAAATGTACACACATGCAAAGCGCTTGACAGATTTTCCGACATGAAAATAAAACATTGCCTGGAATTTTTTTTCCGCGCATTTTCTTAAATGTTATAAACAATGTTTATGCAAATTTTAATCAAAATCGAAGCTAAGGAACCTTCTCAAAATTCACTTTAACTGGTCGCGCAACGCAAAATGTACACACATGCAAAGCGCTTGACGGATTTTCCGGCATGAAAATAAAACATTGCCTGGAATTTTTTTTCCGCGCCTTTTCTTAATTAATATAAACAATCTATATGCAAATTTTTAAGAAAATCGAAGCTAAGGAACCTTTTCAAAATTCACTTTAACTGGTCGCGAAACGCGAAATGTACACACATGCAAAGCGCTTGACGGATTTTCCGGCATGAAAATAAAACATTGCCTGGAATTTTTTTTCCGCGCCTTTTCTTAAATGTTATAAACAATGTTTATGCAAATTTTTAAGAAAATCGAAGCTAAGGAACCTTTTCAAAATTCACTTTAACTGGTCGCGCAACGCAATATGTACACACATGCAAAGCGCTTGACAGATTTTCCGACATGAAAATAAAACATTGCCTGGAATTTTTTTTCCGCGCATTTTCTTAAATGTTATAAACAATGTTTATGCAAATTTTTAAGAAAATCGAAGCTAAGGAACCTTTTCAAAATTAACTTTAACTAGTCTCGAAACGCTCTCGAAGCATACGAGTACAGACGTCACGGGATTTTCCGGCATGAAAATAAAACATTGCCTGGAATTTTTTTTCCGCGCCTTTTCTTAAATGTTATAAACAATGTTTATGCAAATTTTTAAGAAAATCGAAGCTAAGGAACCTTTTCAAAATTAACTTTAACTAGTCTCGAAACGCTCTCGAAGCATACGAGTACAGACGTCACGGGATTTTCCGGCATGAAAATAAAACATTGCCTGGAATTTTTTTTCCGCGCCTTTTTTTAAATCTTATAAACAATGTTTATGCAAATTTTTATGAAAATCGAAGCTAAGGAACATTCTCAAACAATTTTTGTTTCAAAATTCATTCACCATGGCGGCTCTATGACCGATCTACGAAAAGATTTTTCTTAACGAGGCCTCCATTGGTAGAAACTGTTCTCGTAGACTACTGCTTGGATCGTCTTGAAATTTTAACCGCATCTGTCTTGTATTTGGAAATGTAAAAGTACTCCCAAAGTCGATGAAACGGAGCGCGCCGCGTGAGCGACTCCAGCCGTCACACGACGAGATGTTCCGACTTGTTGCGGCAAAGGCGATAATTAGACATTTTCTAAGTTAAATATACATAATATATATTATACGCATTTTTATATTGACTTGAAATCCTAAAGTATTATTTTAGTAAAAAAAATTAATTTTTTTAAATCCTAGACTGATGTTACTCTTTAATAATAATACGCGGTGGCATTGTTAAGCTATTCCTTAAGGCGATTGTATATTAAACATTATTGCAGTTGTATAATATCACAAATTCTTCAACTAAAGATATATATACACTAATTATCTATACTAACTAAGAGGACACCCTAGAAAAGAATTATGCCACAAGGTAACTTATTATAAGGCTAGAAACTCTTGACATAAAGTATCGAACATGCTCCGTTCGTAATTCCAGTTTAAGTGACGATCTCTCACTCACCTCATTGATATTATTTTTCACAAATTTTTATAAACACATTTGTTGTCATAATTTGTTATGCAAATCAAGGTATCCGAGCGTCTACATCAGTATAGATTTTATTTAAAACCAAAAATTTACTTTTCATCATCTGCATATGTATCGTATCAAATAGTCTAAAAGGGGTTACACTGTTTTTTCATATTATTTAAGTTTAAGTATTGTAATTGACAATGATAATGTTACTCTAGTACCTGATGAAACTAAAATCTGAAGCCAAAGAGAGTGAAAACCACGATACCGCGACTATAGTGGAAGTCGTACCTTCGGTAGTTCTGGAAGTAGTGGCGCGTTCAGTAGCTCTCTAAAAACAGTGGTTCATTCGGTGGTTGTAAAAGTAGCGCTTTTGGTAGTTCTGTAAGTAGTACTGTAAGTGGCAGTTGTAAGGCTCATATTATCCGATCCTTAAAGTACCCGCGAGGAAGTTTAAAGAAGAAATGCCCGTAGAAGTGAGGCTGGAACCATGAAAAAATGTGTACCGAGCGTTATGACCTCTACAACCGATAATCAAAGCACTGGAGGCTTCAAAATAATTGTAAAGTCGGTAGATGTCAATAAGAATTTTTTTTATTAATCCAGTTACTATATTATAATATAACCCTGAATAATGTTGTTCGCCTAAGAAGTTATGAATAATAAAGGTACTTTTGAAAACAATATTCAATCTTGCAATATAATCGATAATAGATTTCTAATTGTGTTTAGGGCATTTCCAATAAGTTAATAGAACTTTTCAAAAAGAATTAAAGTTTCCTTTAATAATTTAACTTTAATTATGGTCTGCATATCGTCAAGTGCCTTTTAACGCCCATAATATGTGGTTATAAATATATTAAATTTATTTGAACCAAACGGTTTAAAAAGGCATTGGATATGTTTCATTAAACTAATTATTAAACAGAGTTTGTTTTAAGTACATCGTTCCAAGGTCTCTTTGTAATAAAACTAAACTAACATCTTATAAATAAATGAGATTTTCTAACCTGATAAGAACAAACAAGGAACTACATTTGACACAGATACTTTTGACTTCTTTAATAATGGTTTTAGGATCTGATTGTTTAGTTGTTGGATCACTGTTATCACAAACCATCAGTGTATGATCATCATTCTTCATTTCATCGAGTTTAAACCTATGCTAGCAAGAATAACACAATTTACAAATTAAAAGGTTTTGATTTTTAGAAAATAGTATATTGTTTACAAAAACAATTAGAATAATATAGTTGTTGTACTATAACCCGCTAAATAACTATTTTCAAATAATCTTTTCAAATAAATTGTTTATTTTTTAGGTTCCTTATAATTGTTTGTATATTTCTATTTTTAATATTAAACGCAAAAGGATGTTTTCTCTCTCTCTCTCTCTCTCTCTCTCTCTCTCTCTCTTTCTCAGCAGATTTACTCGGTGCTCCTAGTTTTGAAACCGGTCCCTTTTTGTGTGACTTGTTATATATGCTTTAACGGACCAACGCGAGAGAGACTAATAGAATTCCATAATACATTGATAACTGTACGAGATGTAGGAAGGAAGGAGCATATTGGATAGAGTAACAGAGAGATATAAGGGCGAGAGGGTCTGCTTATAATCGGAGATTCCTGCAGCCATCGTCAGTTGTTGCAGGAAATAAACTTCGGTTAACCCTCGTTTCGCCAACGAATCAATAACTTTACCTCTACCATTACTGTCTTGCCCACATATTCTTTTTAAATATACTACATTTATTTTCCTATCATCTATCGCTAAAACGAAACCACATTATCTCTTGCAGCAGACGTGATTACATCCACCCATGCGGTAAACCAAAAGTGGTTGTCGCATACATTGGGTATTTCTCGAATTTATAGCTTGTGGTGAGTAAACGTTTTCCTGTTTCTCCAAAAGGCCTTTGATCGTTTATTAAGTAGAGCTTGAATCATCAGCTCGCAAGATAAAACGCGAAAATTCAAAATGAAAAGATCTCTTTTTTTAAATATTAAAACTCAGCTGCAGCAACTTAGTCGCGTGGGCATAAGTAACGCAAAGTAATGGTCCAGCAAACTCCCCTTCTATCCCCCCTTCATATCCTCTTCTCATTTAATTATTATTATTATCCCACTCACTACGTAAATAGTGTTTATCTACATATCAAACACGCATGGAGCTAGCGACCTATGACCCAACCTGCAAATAAATTCCCTCTCTTCACGCATCTCGGCATTTTATTCTCCCTTCCTTACATGTTACGAACAGTATTTTCTTTATTCTTGAGTCATTAACAAGTCAATATAGAACGCACGCAATCGCGTTGTATTTTTCGTTCTACTCTTGGAGTTATTTCATACAATATGGAAAGTATGAAAAAATCGATACTGGAGACGTGTAGCGGAAATGATAAGTATGTGGGTAGGACAATGATCCCTCATCTCTCCTTGTCCCCTTCCTTCAGTTTTGCCTCGTGTGCAACGCGGCTGCTTTATCTCTCTCGTTTCTTCTCCGTTATCCTCTTTCATTTTTTCTCTTCTGAGATTTGCATCTACTTCCAGGAATGCTTCACTCTGCGCTGCAAATGCATTTTTTTAATCCAACATGGTAACACACACGTGGAGAAACAATTCTAAACTTTCATCCGTGTACGTGTAGAATAGCTTTGTTGTTTACCTTGAAACTATATCGTTGCTTTACCTAATAGAAACGCCCAGAAGGATTGTTATATATATAACACGTAAGGAGGGGTCTAGAGATCTTCATTTTCAGGAAAAATTTTCGTTTAAAAAAATAACATTATTATAGATTATAGTATTTATACTGAAGATACAAAGTGTAGCTTTTGCACATGTCAGCAAGATGCGACAACATTGTATTGTTAACAAATAACGGCAATTCCAAACTAATTCTTTTTAATGAATAGAAAATGTTAATGTACGGATTAAATACTTACTATCTTTAATAAATTAATATTTGTATTGTATTAAATTATACATCATTTGTATAAAAAACATAAAATAAAGCTCGAGTATATAGATTTGTTTAGGTTGTTATACATTGGGTCGGTATAGCAATATGACGCATTGAAATCCCGAAAGTTTTGAGATTGTAAGATAAGGATTGGAGACAAATTTATTAAAATTGATATATGCTTATGTACTGTCCCAAACTTCATATGGCACTCTCTATTCTTTTTATCAGTGATCAACGTGTAATATTATTATAATTCACATATAAAATTGAGCTCGATACATATCCACTTTAGTTGACCAAGAGTCTAAAACATATTAGAGTAGTGTTAGTAGAGTTCTCTAGTTAAGGTTGAGCGAATTACGCTACGTCTGTCGATCCATGTTCAAATAACCCATCAGCATCGCGCACTTTTTTCGAATTAGTGGTTTAAAAAACATTTTTTGAAGACCATTTGTGTAGCTCGATAAATTTGTTTGTGTAGCAAAGATAGAAACTCCCACACACGCATACACAGAGAGTATCTAATCGCCGAGAGCTGGTACTCTCAAATATTTACCGAATCCTAGTCGGTCGTAAATCGACAGTCGTTTTACGCGTTAACCTCCTCGATTGATGTGCCTCTTCTTCTATACCTATGTGATTATGTAGATATATAAACATATATGTATAGTTACTCTGCTTAATTTCCGTTACAAGCGCTTGGCTATAAAAAAGAAAATGATAATCTGCGGAAAGTGTGAATAACTTGAAAAAAGAGAGAGAGAGAGAGAGAGAGAGAGAAGAAGTTGCGGCGGTAAAAATTAACTATTGGCTCATTGTATTTTCAGAGAAAATCTCATATAATCTACTTGCTCTATCCGTTTAGATTTCGGTACCTCTTTTGTTATTTCAATCTAAACTCGCTTCTATTTGTGCGATTCTAATTAACTCTTGCAGGCGGTAGTTGGCACAGTCGGCTGTGCCTTGAGGGTGCAGTCCTTGTACTCGCTGTCAACGTTATTTTCCCCCATCTCTCTCTCTCTCTCTTTCTCAATGTATTGTACTGAGGAAAGAAGAGCATTAATTTTTTTTTTTTTTTTTTGAGAGCGTACCAAATTTTTCTTCTGATAATAGTCCATCCCAAGTGACATCTCATATCCTGTACTCCTTCTTTCTTCACTTAGGAAATAATTAATATCAAAAAGTTTCTTCAGAAATGATATTAGTTCTTCGATACTTCCGCAATCTCTTTGTCTTCGAGAACCGAATCTTTCATATTCCAATGTTTACTCGTCAATGTTCTTCGTCAGATGTTGATCAAGTACTCGTTAAAAAATAAATTATTCTTCTTTCCTTTAGTAAGTATTTTTTTCGATATAAACTGATATAAGTTCATTACTAATAAGAAGATCCATCAATCTGACCTGATACGTGCGCCCAAGGCAACGTCTACTTGTATGAAAATACTTTCCGCATCTGCGAGTATTAAATTCCTTGATATTTTTTGTTGTCCATATATGTTAAAGCTTCAAACTTGTGCAATTACGAAAGGGAAACGTGAAAGCTTTTTCGTCGCTGTTTGTAATGGATTATAACGTTATAGATAATTAAAACACAAATCATTTGCATATTTCTCTAACCTTACAATTAAGTTTCGGGTATAAGATGCATTTATTATTCCACATCAGTGAAGAAGCCTTGATTAAGTTCATTATTAATTTGGAAAAAAACCGATGAGAGATAGGCTGATAACGAAGAGTAGAAAATACACTGGATTAAAATTCACCTTAAAATAAGAGAATTGCCAGCACAATTTATAGTCTTATTTTGCTGTAAGGTGGCGATGTTATTCTCATTTAGTACTTGGAGTTGAACAAGATTTCAGTTATATGTGAAGAATCTCGATTACGAGGTCAAGATTTAAAAAAATAATTCGATCTCTTAATATAATAAAAATAAAATATTTTTTTGAAAATGATTGCAGTATAAGTTTATAACATTTATAGTGAGAGAGGGGAGAGTTTGTGTTTGCTTGAATTGGATATTAAGCGCGGGTTGTCGTGTAACATACGGTTCCGGATTGTCTGTAATAAGACGTGGCAAGTCAAGGTTACGAACTCTTCCGTCGGGTCAACGATCGTGTAATTGTAGTTATGATTGAGTTTGCTTACGTTCCTACATATACAAAAGTTGACCCGGAATTTCTGTATCAATGTTCACTAGAGTACGTGTTTGCTCTAGCACTACCCCCGAAGAAAATTTTAATACAGATGTATTTGTACATAAACGTATAGTATCAAAAAAGGCAAGGAGAATCATTTTTTAATTAACGAATTCTTGCAGCGCTGGTATAGTTTAACCACCAAATTTCTTTAATTCTTTCTTCTCTCTCCATACCTTCTCGAGGAAACATTAATTACTTTGATGAGCTTAATAGAAATCCGACCATCTCTACGCTCTCGTGGAGATGCTCTTTTCGGAATTGGCCATTTCCGGCTGACGATTTTACCGACGCCGCTAAGACTTCAATGTATTTTTTACGAGAGCAGTCCGCTCGAACAATGCGTTTAACGTTAATAACAAACTATGAAAAAACAATTGATTACGAAACAGCCAAAAGATAACAGAGATAGTGTGAATTATTATTGAAACTGAATATTTATTCGATAAAAAGAAAAAAAGCGAGACAATAACTAAATGACCCCCCCCCCCCCCCCAGTTCGTGCACGGAATTATGATCAGCATTTAGCCGAAGTGTAAGCCCGATCGTCAATGTCCCTTGAACGCATGCGAATTAAAATGCGAATTAATTCTCAAGAGCCCCCTACAATACATCAATACCTGTAATCATCTCTAGCAAACACTGGACCGAATTCCAAGCTACTGCTGTACGTTCGTGTGTGATTTCAAAGCAAATTTCAACAGCAGAAATAGTATAAAATAACCGTAAAAATTTACACCTCATCGCTATTTTTCACTCGAATGTTTTTTTTATCTATTATCTGTTACTGTAAGGATGTAAAACGAGGGAAAAAAGTTGCCAATTGTATTTTCCGATAAAGCTACTAATAATACGAACAGTAATTATAGTTATAGAATCTCGGGAACGTGGGAAGGCACTTCAAAAAATTGATTATGACTTGAAAGGATTAATTTTGGCGGATGGACGCGCGAGGAGAGAGTCAAGTTTCGGAAACAGATTGGAGAGAGCAGAAGTCAATGTTGCACACAAATTACATTATTGCTCATTTCTATTTCACAATTTGGAATAATACAAGTGAATCAGTTGAACAGTACTGGTAATTATATGTGTATATATATAAGTATACTCCCTACGATATACCTATGCCGTTGCAAAGCAGATGCTGATCAGTACAAGTATAGATACGCACATACATAGAGGGGAGGTGCGAAGAGCACTATTTGTTTATTCGTTAAATTGCACCACAGAAGCTAATGTTTTTTTCATTATGAGAGTCACCTCAAAGTCGTTCCTTCCAGAACGGACTACTGCCACAAGGTTGTTTGAATATTTGATGTGTCGAACTTGACCATTTTCAAAGAGAGTTCGTCTGTCGGTTTCTTAAAGCTCCTATGGCTACAAGTCACTCCACACATTCTGCCATTCTCGTTTTTTCCGAAAATTTCGTTCTACATTAGTCTTTGCGCTACTTTCCTTTCCTTCTGCGCAAACGATTTATTATTGCTCTTTTGAAAAATCAATAAGGTTGAAAGTCCCTAACGCACAGTGCGATCGAATGTCTAGCGTTGTCAGAACAAAAAGAAAGAAAGAGGTGTATGATTGATTTTGTAATTATCCTTTTGTTCCAGGAGCGAATATGATGTAGTTCAATGTAATGAAATCCATCAATCAAAGGTTCATCGATCTCTATTTAAACGCATGATTCATATGCGCAGCTTTTTATTACATTTTACTGTAGGCATAGCTTTCACTAGTGGAAAAGGCGTAACTAAAGTTGGATATAATTCTAATGTAAATAAATAAAAGGAATTAAGAATAATTACGGACAAAGCACCTCACATGACAGAGATATATAGATCTGGACTGGCGTACATTAAGAAAGAAGTAGAGAAAGACGCATAGAGCTTAAGATTTAAATTTAGATAGGTTTATTAATACCCCGGGCTTAATGTATCAAAACACAATGGATTCACGTGCACATATATACTGCAATCCAACGAGCTTACACAACGTCCAGCGTTTTATTTATAGCCCTGTTACACATTTACGATTGCAAAATCCGCAAGTAACTTGAAAGTACCCTCTAAAATTTCGAATCTTAAATAAACATAAAAACAAGCGAACATACGTACGTACAAACAAACGAATGAACAACAACGACAATAACAGTTCTAAAATCGGCCCTCACTCCCGAAATAAACACGTCTTCACCATAAGGGCTTAACCTTCCCAATCTAGCAACAGAGCGAGAGGAGTTCGCGCGCGCGCGCGCGCGCAGCCGATCAATATCATGCGGAGCCTAGAGAGAGGGAGAGAGAGAAGGGATGGTTATATTCTCCCCCTCCAACAGTGGCTCGGGCGGCGATCGATCCCGGCTGAATCGGCGACAGCCGCGGTGACCTTCCACGCCTGAAGTTCGCCCAAGTACACTGACCTCCCCGCTTGCGTGCGCGCGCGCGCGCACCACGAAGGAGAGGGGAGTCTGGAAAAGTTGTTGCATCGTTGGCTTATTTTTCCCCTATCCTAGCTCGTTACTTTCGAAACTTAAGTCTTATTTCTAACTTCAGTGTCTTAATTGATCTGAAATTGCAGGTGAGCCCAGATCCTCACGGACAACTTTGAGACCACGTGACGTCCAAGAACGGGCCCCCAAACACGGTAAATATACAAAATTCATTCGCATATTCTGAGAAGACTACTCTGGTATAGAAATTGATACCAACAGTTTGACATTGGTTGGGAAAATTGATTTTTTGCCCATCTTGATTACATATGTGCTTTCTTGTCAGTGGGCTGGTGAAATTAATAAATCTTGAGAAAACGTATTAAAACTAATCTTTTCTTCGATAATATATTAATACCTGAAACATGAACATTTAATAACTGAAACATGCTCTGTCGTGCATTTTTTTATATAAGTGCGGTAACTTTGATAAATATAAAGTAACGTTATATAAATATACGCAGCTCATAACCTTATATAATAAAGCACATTTTTTGCGCTACAGTGCGCGTTCATTTGTCTAAAATATATATATAGATCGACCAGTCGTCTGGCATTTGCTGGCATATCACTGGCTAACAGAAGCACCAGTCGCAACCAAATAATGTTGGACAGAGCTCGAGGAACCGACCACAATCGTTCGTTTAATTAATCAATTTTTACCAGGGTATGTTAGAAGACAATATAAGAGTCGAGCGTAAGCTATGGTATAGGATGCGTGTAGAATGCAGTGTTTAAAACTTTAAAAAGTGTAGCAGCGCATACCCATATTCCAATAAATTGATGACCGACTCTACGGAAAACTGTACTCATTTCATCGTCTAATAATATCAAATAAGCCGCCGATATATAATTTCACTTTGATTGAGAAAATGGATTTAACGTTTGAATGCATATTCCACGTGCATTGTGTAATAATAATAGTGCTATCGCTAATAATGCACATACAAATTTAGAAAATTGGACGAATTTTCATGAAAACAACAGCATCGCAGCTTCGAGAGAAAATGTCAACGTTTGTCACGGAAAACAATAAAAATAATTGCGGTTAACGGCTGCCGGGTGGCGGCAGCAGTGGTACATTCGCCCGCGTGTCTGCGCCGCTAGCGCTCGATCGATCGAGCGTCTAGCCGGCAGCTTCCCTTTCTCGCGCTTTCTCTCTCTCTCTTTCTCTCTTTCTCTCTTCCACCTAAACGCACACGCATACCTATAGGTATATACACATACATATAAACTGTATCTATAATCCGACTATCTTGCCTTCTTGATTTTCCTCGTTTTTGTCAGCGACTCATTCTTTCATATTGATTAGTATTTGTCGCTCCAGAAGTTCACAAACTCGAGTATCGTACCTCCATTTTCCTTCTACAGTTGCGTTCAGCGTTTTTTTTATAATTAAATTTTTAAGGTACTTGATAAAAAAATTTTTTATTTTATTATTATTTTACCTCCGCTGCGCTTTGACTTCGCTTTGCGATGCATATGCCGATATATTATATATAATATTTGTTTGACAGACAGCAAATCTATGATATGACTTCTTACAACAGGAAGAAGATAATCGATTGTGAAAAATTTAGTGGGTTTTATTAACGAATATAAAAATAGATGCTCAAAATCTTATCGTTCGTTGCTCGTAAACTGCAAGTGAGTTCAGTTAGCACAAACGTTTCAAGTACAAATGCGGTCAGCATACCTATAGTTATGGCCCACACAGTTAATTTGATATCTATGAAGTAATTCTCGTCCACCTCGTATACTGCGCCTTCGCCTTGGCGTTCTTAAGTGATACTTTTACCTCGAGCCAGTTGCAAATTGGTCTCTAATAACTTTAAATTCAGAATCAAAAGCGATTCTAGACTTGACTACTTTTTTAATTCATTGAAAAGGTTCAACGCTTTTTAGAACGTATTAGAAAAAACTGACTGGTTACGATGTTTTGGATACGGTGGAATAAATAATGAAGACGTTACGAGATTCTGAGCGCCTGTTTGAGTTGGAAAAAAGCCTCCACAGAGGCAAGAAACACGAGACAAAGTCGATCGTTTACGGGAGTAAATAACCTGGTTACAGTGCAATATGGTCATTCAAGCATGAACATCATCTAGTCGTCTTTATCTCCATTTGTAAGCGTGACTCCGTATACCAGCAGAAATGACTTTAACGATCTATGACATATTATTGATTTTGTTACTCATCGGGAACAACAGTTGTCCACACACATACACGACAGTTTTTATGAAGCCAAATTCTGCACGGAAGTCTGAAGAAAATAGTCAAATAATTCTGCAACATTTATGGGATAATGTGTTATTTTAATATCTAATATATATCTAATGAGTAGTGCACATTAAAAGACGCAACGTACATAATTTAATTTCTAGAACCGAGCAACTGATAGTTAAATAAATGAGAAACAAATCAAAGTTTTATATTCTTAATCTTTGTTGGGGTCAAGGTACGTTGACCGACTAATCGTATCTCCCGAACTGCCCTACCATGTTTTTTTCTTTTGGCCCTTCCTTATGTACCAGACTATGTACTAGCCCGTGCTATAACCAGTATAAAATACAGCCGATAATAAGGAACTCAACATTCGTCCTCGATCCACCCCAAAAAGCCAGTCAAGCTCGTCCAAATTCTCGTCACGCAATCATTCGCGCTATACATGCTAAATCATTCTACTGGTTGCCGATGAAGTTGGGGCTGCCAACAAGTTTCTTGCTCTAATGTAAATTTGAACCCCTGAGGCGTTATTATAAAAAAACAATTGTCGACAGTTTAAATATCGTTGTTATAGATTTTCTTCTAAGAGATAAAAAAGGCAATAATTAAAAAAAAAATTCAAATCTAAACTAAACCAAAAGAAACGACATTGAGAAAATACATCATTAATTCATATTGGGAGATGTGATATTTTTAAATCGTTGAAATTGATGGTATAATCGCAGCGGTCGATAAAGCAGGAATCCGAACTAAAAGTACAGAAACTTACATTCTTCCTTTGCCGGCATTGTAAGAGAAAGAAAAAGAGAAAGAAAAAGAGAAAGAAAAAGAGATAGAAAAAGAGAAAGAAAAAGAGAAAGAGAAAAGGTCGTTGCTGCTGCTGCAACAGTGTGCGGCAGATTGGTAGTGGCGTTGAATGTGACCCTGAACACGCGTGTAAGTCTCTTCCAAGGTCCGCGCTAGTGATGAATATGTATATATGCACACATTGTATATAAGTTCGACATACCCGGAAACAATTAGCGTGCATAATACATCATTCGTTGCTGTTCGGTTTGTCTCTGGCTATATGCACTATACCTATATTGTTGGTATGGTATAACAATACAAATAATAAACTTGATAAGGGGTGAATCTGTGATTTTTTCATCGGTCACTAGTCGTTCATCAGCTTAAAAAATATCTTCCTTCTTGAAACCATCAGGACTTTTCGATCAAACTAGACTTTCTGTGCAGAGGATCTCAACTACAACGAGGCTCGAGAGTCTGACGCTTTCCTTGACCAATAGAATCTATATAACCGTATCAATGGCATAGAGGCTTTTTTCTGTAAAACAAGCCTCGTATAAACTCTAAAGCATACGAGCGTATCGTTGTCGTTGTCGTTAGAATTCTAACAGCAGCGATGCAAAGGGCGATGCACCGCTGCCACGAGCGTTCCCTGGAGAACGCGCAAAAGAGCTCAATTCTCTTCCCTCCCCCAGTAGACGACGGCGGTCGATGTGCAGCGTCGTCATGGTAACGAGACGCTTGTACCCCGCGCACCCTGTTCGCGACGTGCAAAAAACGCCGCCGCCGACGCCACAGCCGCCACTCTCTCCCTCTATATATCCATTCGCCGGGCGGTGCATTCAACCAGGGGCTCTGCACAATCTGCCTGCCATTACTATGCTGCCTAAGGGATGATATCGCCACGGGTTATTTTATTTTTAATAGGATTCAGGTCTTTGTATAATTTGGAGCGACTACCGTTAAATATTTACTTACTAATGAAACAGTCGGTTCGTTTGGAGTCTGTAAGTAACATACCTATGATCAAAAGTATAGATCGATTGTTCATAATAGCGTAAGAGTACCAATTGGAATAATTTTATTCAGAATTCGGCGTCACATAATAATATCACATAATAATATCACATAATAATAGACAATACACCCGCCTAGCGTTGGGAAAATATATCTTTATCTCTGATAAAAAGAAATTCGCCGTCATATGAAATAGCCGAAAAAATTTTCATCTCCATAGTTGCCGTCTGCAGTCGTGCAGACGGCAACCTCCCTCGAGACGTCTCCCCCCACCCCAAGGGGTTGCGCCAGCCACTTTCAAGGTCTCTCTCCTTTCTATACCAGTCTTCCTCGAGAAGGGAGCGAAGCTATGCGTATAACTGCTGCTGCTGTAAATAGCGCTGTGTCTTTTTTCTAATGGCAACGAGCCCTTGTATTACGCTTATCATTAGTTCTTATCATTAGAACATGAATCTATGTGTACGCTGTATATTGAGAAATGTCCAATACCCTTTAAAAATCTCTGTACTTCTCTGGATTTTATTCGCACAGAAAAGCCTTTTCCAAACTTTGATATAAAAAAATGAATAAAAAAATGGAATAACCGCTGTACGCAGGAAAATGCGCGAGCGCGCGCCACTTCCCCTCTTCTCCGTGTATGCCCACTCGTCGGTAGAACTATATACACCTCGATCTTTCTTTCTCTCTCTCTCTCTCTCTCTCTCGGAGTAGAACCTTCCAGGCCCCTCTCCGTCTACTCTCTTTCTCTCTCGCTCGTCCAAGGTCGCTCGTGCGAACGAACTGCGCTCTATCTCTCTCAACCCCCCACCCCGACACCCGACAGTTGTTGCAAACGACTAAGGGGAGGGATATAGTAGACTCGTAGGGGTGACGAGTTCGAGTTCTATATACATATATACAATGGAACGTTGGAGCGAACGCTTTTTGAGGTAGGGGAGAGAAGTACGGCCACGCCGCCACTGTATAGATGAGAGGACAGAGATAGAGAGCGAGAGAGCGAGAGAGAGAGAGAGAGAGAGAGAGAGAGAGAGAGAGAGAGAGCGGGGTGAAGGTTTCGTAAGATCTCTCCGGCTCGGCAGTTTTCTACCGAACACGGACTGGCGCGCTCTGCCACCGACGCTCCGAGAAAGCAGTGTCTGTGCGTCGGCGTCGCAGCGCGCATTTTTTACCACATCACATATATATATACTACACTGAACAGTGCCAGTTATTCTCTTTCTATACGATTGATTGTCTTTCCTACGGATATGCTAGTATTATTGTGAATTATCATCGCGCGATATTGTAGGGAAAGGTCGTTGGTTACAGCAAGAAACGCATAGTTCTTGATTCGTTTGTTACTATGCAAGTGTGATATTATTATAGCATTACATAGGTACGTCGCTGGTTTGCTCGTTTGCTCGTTTGCTCGTTTTCTCGTTTTACGGTGGTGAAGTGTGATATACTGGCTTAACAACCGACGTCTCGTTCATTAAGCCAGCATCGTTACAGTGAATATTCGACGGACGAGTCGGTAAAGTGCGTTGCTCGACGCCGGATTAGTCTCGACACCTGCACAGGCTAACTGTCGGCTCGTTAAGGTGAGATTATATGAAGTTAGCCCTCAGTTAGCAGCCCAGAACTTTTGTTTCTTTATCTATGAATAATTGAAAAAAATCATTTACAAACATCTAACACAGGCACTTGGCTCTTGGCCACTTGTATGCGTAACCAAGCGCAGAAGTGTACATTAAGAAGTTGAGACAGAGAAGCGTCGCGCGCATCGATCGCGAGGGGTGCACGCACCCCGCTTATACCGAGACAGAGACAAGCCGACAAACGCACAGATGCTCGTGTGCGTGCGCATATGTCCGTTATTCCAGTTAGCTGCAGCCGGCGCGCGCCACCTCCGGCTTTTCAAAAGATCCGATTTTACGAGAGAGGGGCGAGGAGCGAGGGGCGAGGAGCGAGGGGCGATGGGCGCGGGGCTAGTAGCATCTGGTTTTTTTTACATTTTTTCAAAGAGGGAAACGTGTATGCCACTGCGGGCTACGTGAAGTTGATGATTTTCTTTTCCGAGGCTTTCTTCGGTAAAAGAGCATATTAGCTCGGCACTTATTAATAAACCTGCTTGAAATAAAGACGAATATCCGTAGATTTTCGACTGTTGCTTGTTCTCGCCGACCGTTCTTACGTTTACGATTCTATTTCGTGCAATAAGAATGGCAGAGACGTATAAGCATGTTTTTAAGCGGCATTCCTCGAAAATCGAGCCTCGCCACCACGCGCTTCGTCCGCTAAACCGGTTTGCCTCTTTCTCTCTCGCGGAAGTGAGTCCGGCATTTCGGGCTCTTCCTTCCTCTCTCGCGCGCCTCTCGCGCGCCTCTCGCGCGCTTCTCGCGCGCCTCTAGTCCGACTTTCTGCTCAAATTACGCTCAGCGGAAGTCGGCAAAACTCGTAAGACAGAAAGAATAATTTGCAAAACTGGCACGACCATTTCACGTTCGATTATACCGAGTAAAGTCACGGTGGAGAGCAAGAACTTACAGAAAGCCGTAAGCAAAGTGGAGTTCCCGTGGGAGGAGGAGGAGCATTAACCTCCCTTATCGTTCGCTCGCGATCGGAATTCCTGCACGAAGCAATATCCTGGATCATTTTCTTTCTCTCTATCTGCTCTTCCCTTCTCTTCCTCTACTGTTGGTGGCGGTGGCGGTGGCGTTGGTGGTGCTGCTGCCGCTGCTGCTACAGCAACGTCGCTCTTTGTCCTGTCGAGCGCTTCGAGCAGTGCCTCACTTTTCGCCTTTGTACTGCAGCTAAGTAGTCGGGAATACTGGTCACGGATATGTCTTTTCTGTATAGAGGGTCGATGCATTCTCATTATTTCTTCCGCATAAATAAGTTAGCGCGAATGCATATTCGAATAAATTTTTCGTTATAAGAGCGATAAAAAGATAATAGAGTCTCACAGAAGACGTGAATAAATCTAACGAATCTTGTCGTAGCAGAACCAGAGAAAGAGAGAAGTTTACGGTTCGCCGACGTTGCGCGTTTCCGCAAAGCACGCGCCATGCGGGTCCCCCCATTTTTTCTTCCGCTTATCGCTTGTACTTATCTCCGGACATTTGTGCGAGAGCGTAACGCCTGCGAATGCTAATTTCACGGGCGAACTTGACGCAAGAGAGGAGGTCCTCGACTCAAGCGAGGTTATAGTTGTCAATAGTTTATACGATACGCATTGAAACCGGAAGCTTTGTATTAGAGGTCATTGAACTATATATATTAAATTCTTTTACTGTTTTACGGTACGTGTTAATTAATTTAAGTCTTGTCACAAGTACCCGTTCATTTATAACGCATGAAAGTCAAGGCCACGCGTACTCGTCGATAATCCTATGTACAGGAGACTGGTATTTTTTCCAACGATACACATGCAGACGCAAACACACGCGTCGAGGTCGTTAACGATCGCTTATACATGGAGGGAAAAAAGACGGAACGAGCAAAAGAGAGAATAATTACCGCGTCACGATTTTCTTTGTTACGACACACATGAGACAGGCTGAGCTAGAGAGGTGTACAAAAAAATTGAATCTCGCGAGTTCGTCGACCTTTTAGCCAAGGCGATCATGACCTTGGCGATGAAAGAGAGAGAAAGATCTGACGTGCGGGCAGTCAGGTGAAACACAGCTATAGGAACTGGAGAAAAAGAGTTATCCAGAAAAAGATTTAATGAAATGCTGGCCGTAGAGACGACTGGCACTCCTCTAGTTGACTCTCCGCAAGAGAGTGTATCGAGAAAAGCAGATTGCGGTTGCTTTGTGTTATACCTACTTTTTAACTACGTATACGTACATATATACGTAGATGTGTACGCATAAACCCAAAGCACGTCTGTTCCCTTCGTAAAATAACTCAGGTTAAGACTAGCGTAATAGTAAACAAGATGAGCCTACAGCGATTACGTCCGTGGGAACCTAGTGATTCCCCCCCCCCCCCCTCTCTCTTTCTCTTTCTCTCGAGTGCCGCTATTACGTGCATGTACCGTGCATTACGCCGCGGCGGTGCTGTCGATTTCATCGACGTTGCTGCTTCTTCTCTTAAAAGCGCGTTTACTCGTCTATATTTAGACGATGCGTAACTTAAGCGAGTGAACGCTGATTGATGATGAGTCGATATCTCGATTTCTGTGACGCATGCTATGCGTAGGTTGGTCGCGACCTACATGCCTTTCTTAAGGTTCATGCTATTTTATTTTATTACTTTTCTGTTCTTGCGTCGTGATCGAGGATAATTATAGCGACATGTATTAATGCAAGCTATTGAAAAATCTGCTTCTATAAGTTAATGACGCATTAAAATTTAAATCGATTATTTAGGGTGTAAGATCGTTTAAAAAGATTTGTAAAATCTTTTTATTTGTTATGTTACAGGAATGCCGGTGGACTGAAGATGGCCTCACCGACACCATCGCTGGAATCGCGCGCGAATTCCCTCGGTTCCCTGGCCTCGCTCTCACCGTTGACAGTGAGCGGCAGCTCGCCGCCGGCGAGCGACTCGGCCATCTGCGACGTCGACAGCTGCGACCTGTGTTTGGACGCACCCTTAGCTAAGCCCGGCGACGCGCCTTGTCCGCGCTGTCGTCTTGGCGCCGGGGGTAGCAGTGTCTCCAGCGGTTCGACCACCGCCACGAACTCAAGCTCCTCATCGTCTAGCAACAACAACAACAGTACTCTCACAGCTACCAGCCAGCAACATCAACTTCAACAGCATCAGCAACAACAGCAGCAACAGACGAACAACAACAGCTGTTCTCAGCAACAGACTACTGTCAACGGAGGCGTTCGCTGCACCGGTTGCAAATCCACCGAGTCCGACGCCGTAGCTCGGTGCTTTGACTGTGCTAATTTTCTTTGTCCTAACTGCGTAATGGCTCATCAGTTTATGCACTGCTTCGAGGGCCACCGAGTCCTCAACCTCGGCGACTCCAAGCTCGGACAGTCAAACGTCGAGAGTAACAATGTCACCAACGGACTTGGTAATGAGCCCAAGCAACAGAGTCAGAACTCGGTGAACCAGGCGACGGCCAACAGTGTCGTTCAGAGCCTGGCCAGCAACTCGCTCGTGATCAACGGAGGAGGCGGCACCAACGGCGAGAAGGCCCTCTTTTGTCCGCGCCACAAGACCGAATTGCTCAAGTATTACTGTTGCAGCTGCAGCGTGCCTTGCTGCAAGGAGTGCACCGTCTCGGACCATCCAAGTCCACTGCACGATTGTGGACATATCTCGGAAGTCGGTCCTCAACAGCTGGAGTCGGTATCGCGCGCCGTGCAAGAGTGCCGAGCTAAGGCCTCAGAGATCCGAGCGGCTGTCAAGGCTGCCGATCACGGAGCAGCGAGGCTCCAGGTCCAGTACCACAAAGCACAGAACGAGATCAACGACACCTTCCAGTTCTACAGGTCGATGCTCGAGGAGCGTAAGCAGGAATTGCTCAAAGAGCTCGAGTCCATATTCTCTGCAAAACAGATATCCCTCAGCGTTGTGACGCAGAAGGCTAACGAGATAGCCGACAAAATCTCGCAGACCTGCGAGTTCGTTGAAAGGTTAACCAAGTACACAACTCTTACCGAAGTCCTCATGGTTAAGAAACTGCTCGATTCAAAGCTACAGCTGATGCTGAACTACGCGCCCGATATCGCCAGCCAGGCGGCGGATCTCGAGTTCGTCAGCAACTACCAGGCGATACAGGTCGGCGTGAGGAATACTTTCGGCTATGTGCGCACTAACAGTGAGAACAACAGCACGGGACCCAGCAAGCAGCCACCTATCGCGCGACCTACTGCTCTCAACAGCGCCAATGGCACTAACAACGGAAGCGGCGCCAACAGCAGCAGCAACGCCAGTAGTGGACCCGGCAGTGCCGGCTCCCTCGGCGGACTCCTCCTCGACAGACCCTACAGCAATGGCCTCATCTCGTCAGGTTCGAACTGCCCGAGCACCTCTCCATCGCCTTTCGAGAGTACCGGCAGTGTTATCAGCAAGCGGTTCTCTTCTGCCAACAGTCTTGGGCCCTTCTCTACGACTATAAGTGATCTCAATCTCAACGGCATGAACAACCCTTACGAGAAATGGAGCAACGGTGGATCGGATCCTTACCCTGTCAGCGTTGGCACGGGCGATCACTTCCCAATGCCCGCTGTAGCGGCAGCTCAGTCGGCACCTGGTGATGCTGTCCTCGATCTTACCTCGAAACTCATGCCGACCGCGGTCATATTCCCGCTCAAGTCTCAGATCAAACGTCAGAAAATGATCTACCATTGCAAGTTCGGTGAGTTCGGTGTAATGGAGGGACAGTTCACGGAGCCCTCGGGCGTGGCGGTGAACGCACAGAACGATATCATCGTTGCCGACACCAACAACCATCGTATTCAGATCTTCGACAAGGAAGGAAGATTCAAGTTCCAGTTTGGCGAGTGCGGTAAGCGCGACGGCCAACTGCTCTACCCTAACCGAGTGGCGGTTGTGCGCACTTCAGGCGACATAATTGTCACTGAGCGATCGCCCACTCATCAGATCCAGATCTACAATCAGTACGGTCAATTCGTACGCAAATTCGGCGCCAACATCCTGCAGCATCCTCGCGGTGTCACGGTCGATAGCAAGGGTCGCATCGTCGTCGTTGAGTGCAAAGTCATGAGGGTCATCATCTTCGACCAGGCCGGCAACGTACTTCAGAAATTCGGTTGTTCCAAGCACCTAGAGTTCCCCAACGGCGTTGTCGTCAACGACAAGCAGGAGATCTTCATCAGCGACAATCGTGCCCACTGCGTTAAGGTTTTCAACTATGAAGGAAGCTACCTGCGCCAGATCGGCGGCGAAGGCATCACCAACTACCCTATTGGCGTCGGTATTAACGCCGCCGGCGAAATCCTCATCGCTGACAACCACAACAACTTTAATCTGACGATCTTCACGCAGGACGGTCAGCTCGTCTCTGCCCTCGAGTCCAAGGTGAAACACGCCCAATGCTTCGACGTCGCTCTCATGGACGATGGCAGCGTTGTGCTCGCGAGCAAGGACTACCGCCTTTACATCTACCGCTACGTGCAAGTGCCGCCGATTGGTATATAGAGCCGCGTTCAGCGACAGCGATGACGCGCCCTCTTCTACGCCGCCAGGACCTCCTCGTTGACAACTTCCGCGTCGTCTTCGCTGTCGTCATCGGTAGCCGTCGCAGCCTCAGCAGCAGCAGCAGCAGTAGCAGTAGCAGAAACATCAGCAATAGTGCTGGTCAAGAAGGACTGAGGACTGTGCAAGAAAAAGAAACAAACATACACTCCTGCACAGCACCAACAGAAAAGAGTGTTTGTATTAAAACAGAAATGGAGTCCTCTCGTTTCATTGCTCTACGGAGAAGCGCTACACGCATACTTCGGCCCCTTTTTTGTTTTTCTTGTTGTGTATGCCTTTTCTTACACTTTCTTCTCACTTTGTCTCTCTCTCACGGATTACCTTTATATGTTCTATATCTTACCAATTATCTCTGTTTCTCCTCTGACTAGTTATTTCTTTAACTTCCCCATTCTCTCTCTCTCTCTCTCTCTCTCTCTCTCTCTCTCTCTCTCTCTCTCTCTCTCTTATTTTCTTTCACTGACTCTCTTATGTATGCGCAAGAAAAAGTCCAGGCTCCTCTCCTACTCACATAAGTCACGGGCATTCTCGCTGATGCAAGTGAGTATTTGGAGAACATTAGCCACAGATCGTTAGAACTACGCGCATTGTTATTCCTAGCATACACATGATTGTTTTGAATATACATATTGTGCGTGCGCTCAAGGGAGAAATGAGAGAGGAAGAAATAGAGAGAGAAAGAGAGAGAGAGAGAGAGAGAGCGCGCGCGAGGGAGAAAGAGAGAGAGTTACTTGATAGACGTATCAAGCTCATAAAACTGGCAAAGAGAGTAAAAAACAATGAAAATTTCGAAATATCGGCTAGTTTGACGGAAACTAATATTTGTATTGACTTTCGTTGTTTAGTTCAGGAAACTAACACAAAGAGAGGGAGAGGGAGAAAGAGAGAGAGAGAGAGAGAGAGAGAGAGAGAGAGAGAAAGTGAGAGTGAGATAGACGTGAGTTAGACATGAGTTAACTAAGAAACAAGGATCAATGATTAGACCTTATCTATATTGC
Source organism: Apocrypta bakeri (assembly GCA_018906985.1). Classification (NCBI taxonomy): domain Eukaryota; kingdom Metazoa; phylum Arthropoda; class Insecta; order Hymenoptera; family Pteromalidae; genus Apocrypta; species Apocrypta bakeri. The sequence goes on along the minus strand of JACCIA010000008.1, from coordinate 780,244 downwards.
GAGAATTAGAAATGGACGGGAAATAAGATAAGACAGATAGGAGATGTGAAGAGATGAAAATGAAACAGACGCGCGACAAAACTTACTTGTTAATGTTGTTATAAACTGAAAATACTGTTGTTGTTGTTTAGTTGTAGAGCTCGCCGCCGCTAGTCACTTCCCTCCCCCTCCTCTTCCCTATCTATCAGTCCACTTCGTGAATTTCTCAAACTCTCCTATGTCCTTTGTATTATCGTCATTATTTTGCCAACATCCAAACTGAAAAGAAAATTCATCCTTTTGGAATCTTTCCTTATTCAGTGTAATCTCTCTCTATTTTCCCATGTGTGTTTTTTTATATACTTTGTACGTTTTATTTTTTCTATGTTTTGTTGACAACTTGACTGTGTACTCCAGGCGCGTTCGATTCTCGAAATGCTTCGATTTATAAACTGATGAAAACGAACGTAAAGAAGGATGCGTGATTTTTTACTCTAAATGAAAAAAGAGAGCGAGATCGAGTGAAAGATGCAATTATTATAATGCGTTGTTTAGGTGGCGATTTTGTTGATAAATATTTTTTTTATTATTTTCCAATTCTCAATGCTTTGTCGAAGAATTCTCGATGAACTTGGGACTGACGGAAATATTCGCGTATCTCTTAGATTTGCGGAGAGTAATGAGAGAGAAACAAAAACCAGACCGAAGTGACGCGGTGTTGGCATTTATTGAAAGTGAGACCCGAATAAATAGCAAAAGAGATTATTCCTCCTATGTATAGACATGGGGTCTTCAGAACACATTTTTGCATTTGTAAGCATCGTCGTTGATTATCGAGCCCTTGTAACTGCAATCATTCGCACCACAGCTATTATTATTATTTTTATTATTAATACTATTATTTCTAACATTATTATTATTATTATTATTATTATTATTATTATTATTATTATTTTATTATTATTTTTATTATTATTATTATTATTACTCTTTTTTATTATACGACTTAGGTAGTGCTTTTGTGCGTACAATCGCATTTAATAGTTATTAGTTAGCTTGTACTTGTAGTACTTAGTCATAATCGACGATCGCTAATTTACGAGCGTAAAGCCGAGAAAGTAATGTGTGTAAGCATGTGTGAAAAACTACTCGCATTACGTCGTTATTATAGAAATGTGTTTTTTTTTTCGTTTTTTACTCTACAGCAACTATTTAGCTAATCAAAGGAAAACGTAATGGTCTCTCCTTGAATTCCACATACGGGGATATAGTCGTGTTAGAAACGCGAAATGTGCATATCTCGCATTTATAATGTAACTTGAACCAGCTACTCTGTCGTATTTTTATTATAACTAAACTAGATTTTTTTACGTAACGCGACGAAAGGCGTCGTTATCGATTGTTTGTTTTTTCTTCATCGGTCTGTATCTATTAGGTATATTTAGTTCTATTTGTGCTATAGTCGACCAAATGACGACTAGAAAGGCCCTCGTTTATCCCCCAATTTGTACAAAAATCGTTGTGTGAGTCGTAAAAAGATCCTCACCGTGACAAGCGTTTACATTAGGTATAGACGAATGAAATGATACTTGTTGCTGTTTATTCAGCGAATCTCGAAAAATTTTTGAAACGAGTTTTATATTATAAATACGAAGCAAAAGTGAAATTTCACTTCCAGCGCTTGACGACAATCGCAATTGAAAAACTATTCGTTGAAGTGAGCTTTATTTTGAATGAAAGATTACCGATAGTAGTTACACGTACGTGAACGAACGAATCGAGTAATAAGCGGCTCCGACACAACTTTGAATATACAATGAGATAGATCAGGAAAAAACAATTTTCTTCTATTTCTGATAAATGATCAAAGGCGGATGAGAAAGGAAGTAGGAAAGTATGTTGAACCCCCCAGTATTACGCGCTCGTTCGACGTTTTCTGAACCCTCCAAACTCTCTGTTTCTTTCGTAAGTTTTTTTTATTATTATTGATTATTAATTAATATTATTGAATAGTGTTATTAAAACGTAAAAGAAAAGAGAAAGAGAAAAACGATCGTGCGAGTTCGCGAACGTCGTGATTTCGTCACCATTATTATTACTTTTGTTATTGAATAGAGAAAAAAACGCAACACATTTAGAGAAATAGAACCGATCGTTCGAAACGTGTGTGATCATTATTCATTCTCGACGAAGCTCATTTTGTGTGCGATCCTCTTCCTCCGTGTCCGTTGTGTTTTTCATTAGTTATTACATTATGTATGATAATTAGAAGTATTTTTTAATAATATTTTTTCGTAGACCCGTAGTCAAGTAGAATTGTAACGAATTGTACATCTTTCACTAGCGAGAGTTTTCATCAATTTCTTGCGCCTCTTTATTATTATTTTGTCTGTTAACTAGGTTTTTCCTCTCTTTGTTCCATTTTGTGTTAATATTTTAGTTTTTTTTTTCTTTTCCGTTCGTGTTTCTCGAGGGAATTTTGTTTTCCAAAGCGAGTGCGAATGCGAAGCGACAAGAAAGTCAGAAATGCTCTCTCAGTAGTCGATTGAAGTTCTTGGATAGAAAGCTCAAAAGGAAAAGCGATATTACGAGTATTAATTACACAAGCATAAGATTCCTTTTCTTAGTTTTTTTTAACGATTATTGCTATTATTAATATTATTATACAATAGTATGCATTATTTCGCTAGTGTTGGATGAGTCTCGCGTTATTTTTGCCGGGCTCAAATCCCACGCGTCCACTTGATGCACATGTGTTATTTTCGTTTTATTTTCAATCGTGCGATTCAATGCCTTGTCTACATAATTACACTATTAACTATTGTATATTCAATGATCCGACTACTTTTGGTTAATTGCACACTTTCGCATCGATTATTGCCCAAGAATACACATAGACTTTTCTTTCGTTTTCTTTTCTACCTTTGATGATTTCCTTACCAATGGAGAAAATTGGTAAGAAATCGCAGAAAGAAGCAGAGGCGATTTCGCGATGATCTGTTCGTTCTGTTGTTTTAGTTTTTTTTATTCTTACCGATGGGGAGCTTACGGGTTTTAACGGTTCTCAGAATTTCAACTGCGCTGACGGAACTTTCGACAGTTCCGGTTCTTCGATCGTCGTCAGTCAGTCTTTTCAGTGGGCGCTTGCTGTCAATAAGCCGCGAGCAATGCCACAGCAAGACTTTGTTACGTAGATGTATAGGATCGTTTGAAAAGATTTAAAAAATCCAACGAAACATCATTCGCGTAAGCATGAGATTTCAGTTGCGATAATTGCAGATGAAATAATTGTTCAGAGAGTTGAGATTTTGATGTGGCAATGCGAGTGAGGGATCTCTAGCGTCCCCTGAAAATGCAACTTTCTGTATTTGCTTGCCAAACGCGCGCGCAGCCATGTACTTACCTTGACACCACCGTGCACTAGTTAATTGTTTAACGTAATGTAGCTAGCGATATTCGCGTCTTCGATTCGGCGAGGCAAGAAGAACGAAGCTTAACTGCGCAGATAGCGAAAGCCCGTGCGAGGCAGCGTTCCTCGCTGCTTAGCTCAGCTGACGAAAATCAAAAGATTAGAATTAATTTACTCTGCGATAAAGCGTGGAAGCGAAAGATCTCGCGCGACTCTTGCCGGCTTCTTTCCAGTTCACGACTTCCCGCCTCCCCACCTCTCAATTCCTTTTTTGCAATAACTTTTCAGGGCATAATAGTTGAAGTTACGACAAGATGTGCACACATAATGATAACATAACCAATCGCAACTTCTCTCCCCAACCCAACCCTATGCCGTCTTAGTTTCGTTTTTTATAACAGTGATAGATAGCTCAAATAAGTTTCGCCGAACTGATTTAATGTAACTATTATTACTATTAATATTACTTTAATTGTATCGAACGTCTCCTCTTTCGTTTTAGTGCTACTCTATTAAATACCGATTAAATGCGTTCATCGCACACTCATGATTTTGTACAAAAAAAGAAAAAAAAAACGAAACGAGAGAAGTTGAACGAAGCGGAATGCGCGATAAACGCCGTAAAAAGCCGAGATGCACAATTAAACTGCCTGACAAGCTGCAACGTTTAAGCACCAGATAAAGCAAGAAAAATTCTATTTTTTATTCATTAAGGACATTTCTCATTGACGCACCCATATCGACCATACGAGCAATCGAATGTACGACCGAGTTTCCGGTGTCGCATTGCAAATCACCAATAGAAACACAATGTAAAAGGGGCCGTTAAAAAGGAGGAACGATTTAAAAACGACTTTTCTTTTTTCATAACGATCCATTCCACTCTTGCCGAAGGTGAATTACAGATGTATAAATATATATTTTTTTACTTCTTAATTTCCTCCGCTTTTCGCGCCGTCAATCTCCTCGGAAGCACTGATTTTCTTCTTGGCGTTCAATCATCGCCTCCGTCTCGTATCTACTTTCATCAAGTTCACTGTTGCGAGTGAGTTTCGAGAGAAAGAAACAAACACTCCTGAGACGTATACTAATAATACATATGACGATAATTATGGACAAATATCATTGCTAACGCAATAAGACAAAGGGAAAATCAACGCGAAACACTACTGTCTTTCTTTTGTACGGTTTGTTATGTTATTATTTTAAATGATACAACCCAATTGTTCTTAATTTAAATGTAAAGCGTATTTTTGTTTGTTTTTTAGTTATTTTTTTGTTGTAAAATGCTTTTTAATAATATTTTCAGTTCACATTACTTTACCGACTGTGTTTTATTATTTTCATTTTTCTGCCTCATGTTTCTTATTATTTTTAGTTTGTAAATTTCGCCTGCTTGCTTGCATCCCGTATACCTACGTACATTTTATATATATATGTATGTATATCCATTATTTTTTCTTTTCTGTCTACATCATGCATCCTTCAACCATCCCAACGCCATCTGCCCTTTCAATTCCCATGGCTTACTTTTAGAAAAAGAATCAAGTAATGAAAGGAGCAACGAGAAAGTTCTACGAGCAAGTGCCGAGGATCTCGCTGCCAAACTGACGCGGACTTTTTGAAAATCAAAAATAAAAACGGAGAAGGAATGAATGTTTCTCAATTATAACGTATATAAGCTGCTATGAAATACATTCCACAGTAGAGCAGAGTGCAGTGCGTTGGCTTTGAGATCCTGGTGCCGTTTAAACAGTAAGTTGTTTAACAATAACAACTCAGTCGAGACGCTGTGCTTGACGAAAAAGTGAAAAAGTGGATATTCGTCGCTAAGCACACGAGAGATGAAATGAGATGAGAGCAAAAGGAAGAGAAACCTTCTTCGCCTTATTAGCGAGAGCAAAAAAGGTAAAACGTGTCTACACATTCCAGGTTCTATATAGTGATCGACGAGTAGCTGTGTTTTTCTATGTAAGCGTAAACAAATAATTATTGATAAATAATGATACTCAAGCGAATTTTTAAACTATAAAATTAACAATACACTGTGCGTCGTATATACATATATTCTTGAAGAGAACGAAAATGATGAAAAGAGTGTAAAGCGTCTCCCTTGAATGCGCACGTCCACTGGTTTTCATTCACCTGTTCCAGTAGAAATTCCGAGACGCTCCTATTGTGGACGAAAAGAAACAAACGTTCTCCAATCCAGAAAATTGTTTATCGCGTACATTGTTCCGACGGAGTGACAAAAGGAATATTTTAATTAAGGATACGAAGCGCGAGATAAGAATAAAGCGCGAAGCCGAGATGACTATAATTTTTATAATAAAATAACTGCGAGCGTCAACGAATTTCTGCTCGAAGATTTTTCATTATTTCCGAAAATACGCGCGAAATCCGAGCAAGGTTGCCGAGTACGTCATTGTCATTGTTACGAGGGTGAAAAGAGAAAGACCATTTTCCATTTCACCCTTGATTTCGCGAATTTCGTTAAGAAGAAAAAAAGAAGCTACTTTACTTTCTCACATATCACGGACGAATGAAAAAATACGCGCGTTTAAGACTGAACTCAAGGGAGAAGAAGGTCAGCCGAAGCAGGTGATCCTCATCGGATTTCGCGCGCGCAAGCTCGAGAGCTTTTCAATTCCCGATCGAACATCGAGTCGTTCGGCGACTGAAAAGTTTTTCAATGCAGTAACAAGTAAAAAATAGAGAAAAAACTCGGACGTCCATCCGCTGTGTACGAGAGTAAAGCTTCGCGGAATTCGAAGGCTTTTCACGTTTCACATATCACACGATTGTTAAAGCTTGCGGGGACGAAGAAAGCGAATTTCTTCGAAGCGAGAAAAAAATCTGCTCTCGAGATATTGGATGGAGGTCGGATGCAAAGAAAGGGAGATGCGAGCACGTCGTTCAGTCGTTTCAGTGGAGATATAGGGTTTATTATTTTGACACGGGGCTAGTGTGAGAGATGAAATAACCAAGTCGTGATACGAATATACTAGTCGTGCAGGAAAAATCGTTGTATCATCCGAGGTACTCACGTAATTAATTTACACACATTGAGATACACTCGTATAAACCCGACGATCAGTTGTAATTTCTAAGCGTGTAGTTCTTAAGTTCAATAAGCGGAGCTATGCTGAAAAAAAGTAAATTTAGAGGCTTGGGAAAAAATTAAGAGGAGAGGAAAAACGGCGCTCAGCATTTATAATTATAACTGGTTATTAAAAGTGGTTGAAAATGACAAAGCAAAAAAAAAACAGTTTTTAGGATTTAGCGTTCGGATAGATGACACATATATTTTTGTACGTTCGCAAAATGCGCGCCAAAATAAGAAAAAGAAACCAATGAGACCGAGCGTTCAGAGTTTTTCTCTCCGTTATGTATACACTCCTTTTCCCGTTTGAAGTTGAAATTTGTGTGCGTCTGTGACGTCAGTCAAATCCGCGATAGCGAGAGAGTGAAAAAATGCACACTATTCTTCCCGGGCCCAAATAATATTATTCTTATGAATAGCAAGGTGCGCTAAGTGAAACAAGAGACGAAACTGTGAAAAATTCGCGAGGAGGATTTGCATAGTTGATTAATATTTTTAATTATTATATTAATATTAATACTACTTCGTATAATGTATTGTTGCATGCCTAGTTAACGTATTAAAAGCATTGGTCGGGAATAAGAGACGCCAAAATCCGTGGTTAAGGTTTAAGGCGAATCGACTCGTATATAAGGTGTTAAGGATCTTATTAAGTATTAAGGAGATTAACAAAAGAAAAATGAACAAAAAACAAAGAAACCTCTTCGCTTGTAGCGCGAATAATCGTTTTCGTTATTTTCTAATAGTCACGTAAGCGTAAAAGAAATGAAAAATACTTAACGCCAAAGGAGACACCAACGTCTCGTGCGTTGACTCTCGTGCATGACGAGAGACCGGATTGACTATTCGAATAATAGAGATACAAACTAAATTCATACGTATATTCGCGAGGATTTAAACAATGAATAAACGAACAGTGGATTAAACGTCGTTTTCCGTTAAACGTCGAGTTGAAAAAATCAATTGAGATCAGACGAGACGACACCGTTACTCGAGAGAAAAATCCCGAGTGCTCAAGAGGATTATGTCCTTGGCGAGTCTTTGCTTAACCAACATTAAACCTTTGAATAATAGAAGCAAAGAGGGCGAAAAGTTGTGTGTCAAAAAGTTGCAAACGAATTCAATGATTATTGTTGTGCTCTTCAGAGCTACTGAATTAAATAATAATAAGGAAAAAAACATTTGAAGCATCGACATTTAATTAAAGCAAAAAGACAGGCACTTTCCTGCGTGCTTTAAACATTTTCTTTTCGGTAAGACTGACAAATCAAACTGTAAGAATAGTTGAGGAGGAGATGAAAAAAATAACCTGTGGAATGGTGGATGCCTTCCACAACCCGTCAATCAAACGCGATGGTATAGTCGTAGTCATTTAAGTCAGGGCAAGAGAAGTCAGAATGAGAGAGAAAGCTTCCGAAGAGATACGGCGCAATAGAAAAACATCGGAGCGATCAAATCGAGCTTGTCCTTCGAGCAAAAAGAGATTCGTGGCGATCGTGGGAGAATTTTCGTAAGAGCAAGATTACTTTTTTCTCTCAGACGAACGGCGCATTCGAGAAGCGGTCCGTCCATGGATGTGACTACCGAAAATTGCAAAAAAAAACGACGAAGTCTAGAACGAGAAAAAACAATTGCAAACTGTAGTAAGTGAATTTTTATTTTTTCGCGCGGAGATAAGTCGCGCTGATGCCGTTATTAAATATTATTGTATATCACACACATGTTGTTGCACAAATAATTCTGTTTTAACGGAAGGAAGCTGTGTTTCTCATCGCTTGATGTAACCTCAAAATATATAGTCAAAGATGAAATATGAAAAAAAGAAAGAAAACATAACGAGACGACAATATAATAAAAAAATAACATTAATAATATGTTCTCGCCGGACCCTTCAATACTTTAACGAGTGGCAACTTGATAAAAAGAATAAAGAAGTCTATCTTTAATCTTTTCGTCATTTCTAACATTGGCGGGAAATTGGTTACTATACAAGTATAGAGTAACGTAACAGATTGGATGTTATTTAAGAAAACGGAATACAACAACAATTAAATACTTGTAGTAAACTCCATAGAACATAGAAAAGATCTCGCTCGTACGTTCGAGATCTGAAGGCGTGTTATATCGTTTTTCGATTTATCGTATAGATGATCGTCACTTTTTTCCTGTTAAACATACACAACACGCGCGCACACACACACACACACACACACACACACACACACACACACACACACACACACAGACACACACTAACGTTATTTGTACATTCTATGCATTGAAAGTGAAACAGCATTTTTTGCGAGGATTTGTTGTAAAATTGTTGATTAAAATTTAGTGAAAAGAGCCGAGGCTCGGGAGGATTTAATAGAAAACTTATTCCCGTGCAAAAGAAAAAAGACAACAAAACACATACTCGTTTACTGAAAGTAAGAAAAACACAGTAGCCTGAGGTTTAAAACGTCGAGTGTTTTTTCGTCGGCCATTCCATGGTGCCGCCCGCCATCTTGTTATTAAATTTTAAGTGTATACTTATATACATACATATTATTATATATAACGATTGAATGTCTAGTCATGGCCTCTTGAAAACAAACCTTTGCTACTTTGTATTGTGTACGGCAAGTTACACGTAAATGATATATATATATATATATATATATATATATATATATATATATATATATATATATACTTAAAACTAACAAAATAAAACTAATTATTACTTATTCATTACGATAGTTCGTAGCTATAAATGGTAAAATGGTATATTCGATTATATCATCGTAACCATTTATTATATTCTAAGTTATTGATACTACTATATTATTACTATTTAAGGTGTATATTATATTATTGTCATTATTTTTTCTCATTAACAATGAAAAAGTCGAGAATTATTGTTTATGATCAAGTTGCGTCATATATGAGTCCTACGAAGATTGCAAATTTTATCGCCAAAGCCATTATATGAAGTATTTATTATAATCTTTATTATTATTGTCTAATATCATTATATTGACATGATTATTATTACTATTATTATTGCTATTATAGCGAGCTCTATTTTTTCATTGAAACGGTAGAGTTGATAGCGACGAAAAGAAGAAAAATGAAATGGATTGAAAAAAATAAGCGACAGGATGGACGCGAGAAGTTACATTTAAATAATTTATTTTTTATTACCACTTAAGCATCAACGTGATTTGTTCCGTCAAACCTAAACTCATATCTATAATTGCTAAATTTGTATACATGTATTTAGATATTTATTATTATATTCATAGCGTTTATTATTATTACCTATTATTAACTATTATTATTATTGCGTGATGTGTATGCAAGGTACACACATAATAACATTATTACTTATAAGATTAAGGAAGTTGACGAAGAAAAAAAAATTTAGCACTTTTAAATTGAAGAAATGAAAAAAAGAGAGAATACGTAAGGCGCGTTATTTGAGTGAATTTTGCATTTAAGGAGCGCGAGTGTGAACTAAGACTTAAGGAGATAAAAGTAAAAGAAAAAAAGAACCACAAAAAGTGCGCGCACATCATGGTGGGATTAAGATATGTATTTTTTTAAATTTTCAACATAAACAAAGAATTTACAACAACAAAAAATAATAATGATAGTGAGGTGTCGAAGAGATCGATAGCTCGTGGGCGTACAGCAAGTGGGAATAGCAAAGATAACAAGAAAAATGAAACAAAACTGGGAACAGATATAAAAAGTATTTATAAGTTTATAGATTTATCGCGTGTACCAAAAAGACTACTATGAGAAAACACACATAGACACACACATGAGAGGGATGTATGGAAGACGCGACGTATAAACGTGCATATATATATATATATATATATATATATATTTATATATTTATATATATGTGTGTATATGCATGTTTAAAGCTTATTGCGCGTAGAATATCGCGCGACGAAACGAAAGAGAGGCGAGGCTAATTGCATGAGAGAAAAAGCGAATGGAATCGACCGAGAAAGAAAGATGCGGACGGCCAGAAGAACGTGGGAACGATTGATTGGTCGAAGCCCGACGACGAGTCAGTCGTTTCATTTTATTTCATTCATATTTCTTTTCCCATTGGGTACACACTTCATCAGATAATAATATACTTACTAGTCTCTCATTTTCTGTACTTATATATACGTAGCCGAGAGCTGTGACGATCTCTAACCACCTTTTTTCCGCTGATTCTGTGCGATTCGTGTATATGAATTTTATTTTTGTAAACGAGACTTTGTGGTGAACAATAAACAGTTTTTAAAACATAACATGACCTTTTTTGTTGTACATCTTTTCTTTGATCATTATTCCAATCACACTATAATACATTAAAGACTTATGTTATTGGCTTCGACCAAATTCCGCCCAACGGAAAGAACTTCACTGCGACGCGGTGGTAATAGGATCTTTTCTTATTACTATTATGAAAGTATATCAATATTCACGTAACTGGACGGGCACAAAGTAAGGTGTCGAAAAGCACAAAGGCTTAAATAAATACGTCGCGCTGTAGACGCAGACACAACTATGATAAAGTAAAAATATATATTATACACACGCGCGCGCGCGCGCACACACACACACACACACACACACACACACACACACACACACACACACACACACATATATATATATATATATATATATATCTTCATGTCAATTACTCTAGGGAACATCAAATTGATAAAACTAAAAAAACTTAATAAATCTCGTAACTTTTTTCGGGTTAACCGGAATAGACGAGTTGAGAAGAAACGACTCGTTATATATTGAATCCATGCATACTACGCGGCCTCGTCGTCGTCTCGAAATATTACACTATATACCTATATAAAAGTTTTTAAAATTCAATGGCAACTCCAATATGCTTTTTGCATAGATGCATTTCAGCACGTCAAATCTAGAAAATAAGAGAAGCAATGGACCAAATCGAAAATTTTGCTACTTTTTAATTATCGCGCCCCCGGGAAATTCAAATGATCGGGACGACATTGGCCACGCTGCGCGAACAGGTCCACTCCTCTTCCCCCTCCTCCTCGATAAAAGCACGAAAAATCGAGAACACGTTCAAGATGAGAGAGTAAAGAAAAGTTCTATTTGAAAACTTTCTCTTTCGCATACTGCATTCTTTTTCATCCGGCTGATAAATAATAAGGAAAAAACATGTTAATCCTGTACGTAGTACATTTTTCTGACGCGAGGTGTTAGTTATTTTCGTAAAATCTCTCGTACATAATTTTTTCTTCATATCTGTAAGAATAATAAAAATAAATCATACGATCTTATGCAGGAGATCTCTTTAAGAAAGACACTTGGTATGGACAAGTCAATTATTCAACGGCTCAACTAATAACATTTCTTCCTGAATATTTCGCACACACAAGCATAATAAGAAGTTATAACTGGTACACATACAATATATCAGACGTAATGTACGATGACTTGTATATAAGAGAAGGAGATGATGATTCCATCGTATTACGCGAGCTCAGGTCGGTTTTTCGCTAGTTCACCGTCCGTGAAATGAGGGCAAGGAGTATATACGATTAGTATATACGGAGTAGTATATACGGAGTAGTATATACGGAGTAGTATATACGGAGTAGTATATATGGAGTAGTATACACGGAGTAGTATATAAGGAGTAGATATATACAGTTGCGCGCGGATTTGCACCTTCAGCGGGAAGTCATCGTTTCCGCGCAGGATATTATCGTGGAATTTGCGTCTGATTATATAGACTGCTTTTTTTGCACACGGAAATCTCCGAACTCAGAAGAAACTCGTTTTCAACGCGAAGAAAAACAAGTAGAGGAAGATAAAAGACATCGCGTATATACACGAGGAAGCGCGTGTAGCGGCGCATTTACGAGGGAGGTGCGAAGGCGGAAGAGAGTCCCGCATTGTTCGGGCCCACTGAGCGAAACTCGTTCGCACAGCTCGAAAGAAAAAAGTTATTCTCTAACTAAGTCCACGCCAAGAATCGAAAAACCGATAATCATCTCGCTCATATGCATTATAATGCGAATTACAAAGGAGCGAGGAGCGTGCCAAAAACGATTTTACAAATAGTATTCCGCTTCTTTGTTCTTGTCTATTTCTCATTTTTCCTATTAAATACAAACCATCCTTTCTCGCCGCTCTTGATAATGCGCCGAAATACACTTTTTTTCTCATTATCTCTTCAAAGTCTCGCGAAATTTCATTAGTTTCAATAACTGTACAGCTAAATTCCGTTTCTTTTCGTTTTCGTCGCGACGAGAGTAAAATAAGATGTCGAAGAAGAAGAAGAAGAATAAGAAGAAGAAGAAGAAGAAGAAGAAGAAGAAGAAGAAGAAGAAGATGATGATGATGATGGAGAGGATGAAGAAGTCTCTTTACGATAACGAATGAAGTATGTAACAAGATAGCGAAAAGCTTGTGCACAGCGACGAGAGACTTTCGAAACGTTTATTCTCAGGAAAGCAGTAGCGATCGTTCTTTTTACACACAACTTCACATATACTCTCTCCTCACTTTTGTAATAATAATAAATTTTAACACTAAATACGATATGTCACAGAGAACTGAAATCATATCGTTTTGATTGAGATTTTCGACATATATTTTATCTTTTTTACCATCGAACATGCATAAATAGCTGAGTTTTCTATAATAAGTTCACTTGAAAAAATTTAGAGTGTAACTGTACAGTGTCGAATTTTGTTTTTGTTGGCGATACGTCAGTAGCTGATTCTTAAAGATAAAAAAAATGTATAAACACAGAAACTTGCACATATTACACAGACACACACACACACACACACACACACACACACACACACACACACAACGATCGCTATACAGGTTTCGTTCAAAAATCAAATTCGTCTGTGTACAGAGAGAGAATGTTTTAATGAAACGGACTGTGATCATTGCAATCGTTTTCTACTCTCACGCAGATTAGAGCCGATAATCGGCTGCCGGACAAAAGAAAGACATTACTTGTTGCTCATTATATTAAAAAACAAAGAATAAGTAAATCAGCTACAGATTGAGGAAATACCTTTTATATTGTTAAAGTTATTAAACTGAGGTCAACGGAAACAAAAGGTTTATATTATTAGCGCGTATGTCAGGATCATCCGATTCAAAGAAAAGCACACGTATGCTATAGACGTAGATACATGTCGATTGGGAGAACGCGTAAAAAAGACGATGGCGAGCGTAAGGCGTTAAAAATGTAAGTGAGAGCTAAGAGCTAAGTTTATTTTAAAGAAAAATTAGCCACATCCCACTTTTATGATCGAACAAGTAGTATAAAGTCTATATTCTAGACTCTTCGTTCGCAACGATCACGATTTTGGATAATTACGTTAGTCCTCGTGTTATTACTTCATACCTTCGACGCTCTTGTAGTCCTTTGTCGGAATTATTCATACGTAACATATAAAAAAGTAAATGACAGTTCGAAAGTAGTCGCGCGACTGTTGGTCGGATCGACGACAATGCGTCAAACTAGACTAGGAAAAGTATTCGAGATTTCAAATAAGAGAAAACAAATAGCAAAGAATACGCAAGGATTTTAATAAGTTTTTTTCATGATGTTAAAAAAAAGATCAATCATTACGATGATGACATTATCATATACTGATAAATTTACTTGTTTCTCAAAGCATAAATGCGATTATATCAAATAACAAAGAGATAATCGGGTGTATAAGACGCGCGATTTTTCAAATCGCTCTGTTGTTTCACACCCACGCACACACACACACACACACACACACACACGCACGCGCACACACTTGTTTGTATAAATGATAATATCCTTTTTCAGGATACAATCAAATTCTTTCAGGTCTTACGACGAAAGATTTAAAATTAGTTAAATATTTTCTAAGTCGAACAATGCAATCAACGAAAAAGTCATAAAACGTTATTCGTATTGTGACGCACTTACATGTTTCTTCGATTTTCAAAAGATTACCATTCTATTTAACATCACAGGAGACGTCTTTTTCTTCCTAAGATGCTCTTCATGCATCGTAAGAAATGCTATTATTATCCAGATGAAAGAAACAAAAATGCAAAGGTACATATAGACGGAGGATAGCAGCACTAGCAGCAGCAGCGTCACGACTAATAAATAAAACCCGTAACAAAGTCATATTTTTCTTATAAGACTATTTAAAGAAATTAATAATAATAATAATAATAATAACAATAACAATAATAATAATAATAATAATAATAATAATAATAATAATAATAAAAATAACAACAATGATGATGATGATATTGATGATATTGATGATATTGATGATATTGATGATATTTATATAGTAAATAAAACGTTGAAAAGTGTAATCGCCTTCAAAAGTATTTTTCTTCGTATTAACGATAGCTTGACGAAAGCTTATTTTTCTTAAATATTAAAACACTGTTATATAACAGCATCGTTTATACATAAAAGACAATTCTAAAGGCAAGGTAAGAAAGACTATCTTTTTTACTTTATAAAACAAATATAAATTGACTCGATCTAATGTTTATTTTGAGAATTTAGACGTTGTCGTTGCTATACGAACATTGTCGTGAATATACGATCGAACTGACCAACAGTCATCCTTTAATTCATCCGTTAATCTTTTTTAATTGATATTATTAAAAAAAAAAAAAAAAAAACCGATTTTGCACACAGAGCGTTGCTCAGTTATGAAGTAGAAATACCGAGAGGTGGACAGTTGAAATTCCGAAGACGTTAATGACATTATTCGATTATTCCACCAAGGAATGATAATTATATAAACAATAAACGATGGTATGCTCCTGTGAAAATTTAACATTTGTGACGATGAGAAAAATTAAATTCCATAATGATATAACGAGGTAACGATGTTATTAAGCGACTTATTGCACGTAATCCATTAATGTCGTCTTTATAGGTAGATTTTTCTTCAATAATCGACGAGTTTCTGAGGAAAAGACGAGTATAAATAGAGAACAATTGAAGAGAACTGTAACTGAACACCAAAACTGTAATAATATATGAAGCCCTGCTGACAATTTAATCCGCGTATTTCTAATGATTAAAAAAAGTAATACAAAGATAAAACCTGCTAAACTATCAGTGTCCGTATTTAAACGAACTCGAAGCCGAGAGGAACTCGAATAAATATTAAGGAAAGAAATGGCAAGTTAAAGAGATTTGAGGGAAGAAAAGGATTTTGTTGAACGACTTTCGACGCGTTAATTGTTGTTCGATGCAAATCTTATTTTTTACTATACTTTTTTCCGCTTGCTTGCTTGAAAGTGTCAGATGACGAGTAAACAAAATTTAAAGTTTAAAGATCAAATAATTTTGCACGTCGTAGTTTGTTATAAACGAGCGATTTTTAACTAATGGCAATTAAAGAAAAGGGCGAAAATAAAAAATCAAATAAACAAAGAAAAAGCACGCTCCGATCGTTATTAATCAAATGTATTCGAGGAGAAAGTTGCACTTGTTTCACTATAGGTGTTGAAATTTCATTGGCAGTTGAAAACAAAAATTACAGAGGTTTTCCCTCGGACGATTTCGTCTTTATATATGCATATTGTAGCTTTAATGCTCATCGTATTCATATAGATAAAACGATATACACACATCGTCACACCGATGAAAAAATACGAGGCACGTGATAAAACGTGAGAATACGCGAGAGCGAGAGAGAGAGAGAGAGAGAGAGAGAGAGAGAGAGAGAGAGAGAGAGAGAGAGAGAGTGATGTGAGTTGAGCATAATTGAGAGAAGAAGATTTTTTCTACTTGTAGCGAGTAACTAATTAATCGAAGGCTAATGTTGTTTTGCACATATACATTATATACAATTCATTGTCAAAATGAGTACGATAATATGGAGAACAAGATTTAAAATAACAAGATTTACCAATTACCATCGCTTCCAATGATAATTAGTATATTAATATACTGTGTCAGTTGTATAATAAAAGATATAAAAGTGTATTTTCAATATCGAGCAGTCTTACCAATCCGAACTATTTCTACTGAAACACGTACAAAGATTAAACAATATTACAATTGATTTACACGATATCAGACTATTTACTTTAAGCTTCTATACGAATAATAAAATAGCGAGGACGGAAAGAGGCAGGTGGGACGGGGAAATGGGGGTGGGCGGGGAAGGGCGGGGGAGGGCGGGGGAGGGCGGGGAGGGGAGGCAACAACATTTAATACATATGGGAACTGGACAAAAAGGGAGAAAAATAAGCATTATACGAAAAATCATTGAAAAATGTTTTAAATATGTGTTAAATATTTTAAATATTGTCAAGACATTTTTTAAATAATAAAAGTATTTCAAACAAAATTATACAATACTCGGATATACAAATTCTTCTGTCTCTCATTCCCTAATTGCTTGCTCTTGTAGAAAATTACAAAAGCTCACCTTCGTTTGCTCGCTGTGCATCTTTTAGAAAGAAACTAGCTTTGTCATCGTCAGAAGTTTTCCGCCAATATACAAGTATATAGGAGTAACCGAATAATTTATAATTTTAATGGAATTTTATTAAAACTCAAATTTCCGTATTATATGATTGCTTTTCTAGTAGCATTGCGTAATGTAGTGTAGCTTTGCATAAAAGATATAGAGTTCATTAAAACAAATAGCACGCTGGCTTTTCTATTGCTTTTAAATAATATTTTTTCTCTTTGGAATAAAAGGGAGCGACGTGTTATTAAGTTTAAACTCTCTCGTTTGGTAAGTGTTGCGTTACGTATCTTCGACTTTCCGAGAGAGAGAGAGAGAGAGAGAGAGAGAGAGAGAGAGATACAAACAAAATCATAAGACACGCACTAATTATAATTTTCAAACAAATAACCAGGATCGATACTTTACAAATGTATCAATTGCCAAGGAAAAAGCGTTAGCTTTATTATACTAAAAGTTCCGACAGAGCCTTACCGGCAAACTATATCAATATCGATCGATAGCAGAGAGTTTCGAAAAAACGACTTGTTGTCACAGCTGCGTTTATTGACGTATTCGTAATATTAATAGGTAACTCGAGTGTCCGACTCTTTCTCTCTCTATGATTTATTGGAGTAAATTATTCCATTGCTCAGGAACGTTGTATGCCTCCACTTTGTATTTGTAGGCCGAACGTTGGAAGGTAATTGGTAAATATTATAGAGTCAAAATATGATTATTGAAAAATATGATAAATTATTCTCAAGCATCGCCTTGTGACGATTGCTTCGCAATTAAATCCCTCCACTTCTGTCGCTCGCACGCTTGCACAGCTGCACCTACAACCAACATTCTAAATATAAACAATTATTATGCCGATGTTTTTGTAAAGAAAAGATAAGAAGAGCAAAATTTGAGGTAGAAGCAAGTCTTTGGAAAATTAAAGATAGACTCAAAGCTCAAAACTTGTTGAATTAAAGTGTTCAATCGAGCTTTGCACGTACTTGTAGGCATACATTACTCAGCTTATACGTGTTTTTTAAAGGAGCCACGATCTATCCAGCAGGATAAGTGATAATAAGATTAAAAATATGAGAAAAGCGCATAGAAAATAAGAAGTTTTGGCTGATTTGTTATCGATAGGGCGCGATGTTGATTATGAATAAAAAGAGGCAGCGGTTGTAGCCCTTGGTATAATAATTTTATTTTTTCTATCGCCATAATCTCACTATATACATGGATATAATGTTTCGACGTAAATGTAGCATGGATGTCACCATAAACAATAATCGATTGTATTATTGTCTATATTACTATTATTGACGTACTATTAACTAATCTATGAGTACATAATTTTTCGTATACAAATATTACTATAGGCAGTAAAGCATAATTATATCTGTAAGGTAAGCATTGCATATATTAAACTTGTAAGAAAAGTTAAAAATCTCTTATAATAGGTACAGCAGTAGCTCGTTTGATATTTAAGGCGACATTAATAGCATAGTCCGTATATTATAATATACATGTGTGTGTGTGCGTGTGTGCGTGTGTATTTTTAACTACAATTGCTCGTTACCCATCGCCAACACCTACACGTGTCAGCTACTAACATTAAATAATTAGTATGATCACTGCGTATAGTTAGACACACAAATGTATATATATATATATATATATATATATATATATATATATATATATATATCCTTTGAATGATCCGTGATCGTTACGTAGTGAAAGACAAAAATATATTTATCATTTGCAATAGTCGCGGTAATTTTGAGCGATTTACTAGGTATACGCAAGTAGATGCACATGAACGTATATAGACACAACTTCCGTCAGAGATGATTATTTTTTTGTTCCGAAGACCTTCGGTTGATCGATTCTACGTCATCATCGATAAAAGTTAGGCGGCGATCGTTTCAAGCGTGCCGCGGACGACGACTCGTGTAGCTTAGCAATAGTGCTCTTAGACTAGATTGACAAAGGTAAAATAAACGAACTTGCTGTCGCGCGCATTTTATCATTCTCAAACCAAGCAAGTATAATAGATCTACATACAATGTGCATGTATATATTTTCCCTCAGAACGTATGACAAAAAAGAGAATCAAGTTGATGAAAAAGTGAAACGTAAAGTTTTAAAAGTACTATACTGTAGATCAGCAACGATGCATCTTATAATATATGACTCGCTATCGCATAACTCCATCAAACTTCTAGTTGATGTTTTAGGGAGGAAAGAATAATAAAAATAGAAAAATATTACAAATTAACAAATTATATATCAACTTCATTCTTTTACAGCGCCGTTCACCAATGCCTTTTCATTAGTTATATTTCCAGATTTCAGCTTTTATTACCATTTTTCGATTGCTTTTCAGTTGTTGAATCCAGTTGTTGAATGTCTATGGGGCACACATAGCGAACTGTTTTACAATGACCAATTCATCTTAACTCTAAACGTCGTTCGCAAGACCAAAAATCCGAAAAATAACAAAAAAAATCACTTCTATATAGATATTGTATTCATGTACGATTATTCACATCTTATGATTGTGAAGAGAGAAAGAAGCCCGTGCGCTTGCTTTAAAAAACGCCGATTCCGAGCGTAATTCACAGTATGTAGTATCGAAGCTGTATATATATATATATATATATATATATATAGCTTCGATACTAAAGTAAGTGTCTAAGCGCACAAGAGAACGAACTACTTTATTACTAATATACTCTCTTCCATATTACATGAAATCCACACACACGTATACACTCAATCCTCTAAGACTGACTGTTTCTTCTACATATTATACTGACGCGCGTCTCGTGTTTTCGCCAGTTCGAAAATCTAGCGGCTTTTCTGACAAATACTTATATAGTAAATCTATGAAATGAAAAAAAACTTTGTATACATCCCACAGACTCCTCTCGAGAAATAATAATAAGCATCTTCACTGTAGAAATCTGCAACTGTCTCGCGCGTCTTTCTTTCAATAACTGCATTTAACGTTAAATATCAAATAACATATAACAAATACACAAAAATACATAAGCTACTCGAAAACATTTTTCTAGTTTATTTAGTCATCTTTCCGAATGTTCATTATAATTTTCTCTGCTTTTTCTAAGCGAAATATTTTGATTCTCATTTGTGCGATAATTTAAAAGCCGGCGCGGACACACTTTCGAATTTAACGGCTATATTTAGAGTATTATGATTGATACATCCTGATCTCGACATTGTTGTCTCCTCTGCAGCAGGTTGACTCGTGTTCCAATTTGATTAAAAAAAAAGTAAGAATTGAAAAAAATAATTAAAGAGAGAGAGAGAGAAAATGAGAATGCACAATGAAACGGTTATAATATTATTCTGATAAGATAACATTTTTTAAGAGAGACGTGACGTCGGGATTTGAGAAAAAAATAAAAAGAAGAATATATACTAAACTGTTATGATTCAGCACAAGATAAACGTCGTCATGTACAATAAATACAAATAGTAGGCGCATAATACGAGTAGTGGTTGATCAAAGATTATGCTTTATTACTGTGGCGTACATAGAGGAAAACGGCTCTAAGAAAAGAAAATGAGATAAGAGAAAAAAAAATAATAATAAAATACAAACGAACGCCCTTACGCGGTCGAACTATTACACGTTTTTTATGAGGGATCATGCGTATAATAAACATTATATCCGCGAAACTTGTAGAACGGCTTGTGCGAAGAGTTGATTTTTCTACATCGTGTTACACTCGGCTCGAGCCTACTTCGATGTGCATGTAGTCGTTATACTATATATACAGACATGAAGTGTAGACATAAGGAACTTTTCAAAACTTAATATTATTCCAAAATGCGATATTGAAGAGAACAAAATTATAATAATTAATTGTATCTCTATTCTATCTCTATATTCTTCTACCGATTATATTTTTCTATTATATTTGTACGTTGAATTATAGACTTTACTAAAAAAAGGCTCATGTCGCGTTTCAGGAGATGAATTTCAGGATAAAATCGAAGAAATGTCGTTTCGATTTTACTTTCATCGTCATCTATTCTTACGTCTTATACTTACATAGAATGAGAGAGAGAGAGAGAGTAGTACTTACTCGTTTTTATCAGAGTCCAGGTAAGAATTGCCATCACTGGAATGACAGATCATAGTTGATTCTTTACAGTCAAACAGCATACGTACTGTTTATGAAAATACGAAGATGACAAGATTAGGTATTTCATGTTTGATAATTCTACCTAAAATTGCACAGTACTTAAATAATTGTCAACAGTGCTGAACCAACATAATGTGCGGTACTTAAGTTACATCTAAATAACATTGGTACATTACTGGCTTAAAAGTCAACCAATAGAGATTTGAAAGCGTGACATGATCTTTCGGACCTTTGATCCATTCTTACTAGGCAGTTCTCGGCCTGACTATGAAATTACTCTGCGTTACATTCGATATACGAGTAAAGCTTTGAACTTACAGCACACTATAATTCTATTAATTTCTAGCATTTGAGTTTGATCGATCGAAATTTGATCTCGTTTCGTAGACGTTTGTCCATTAAGAAAAACGATAATCAAGGCACAATTTCTCAAATACAGCCGAAAAAATAAGAAAGACGTCAGCGTCAAAAAAAAACGTTATTCTCGTATAGACTTTTCTCTATAGTAATTCAACTTTTAAGGCGCGATTAAGAAAACAAATAAAATGAACGACCCAAGTATTAGAAATGAAAAGTAAGAAGAGAGTGAAAAATATCCAATACACATGGACACGTGTGTAACAATAGAAGGCATTGGGGGTTGAGACATTTTTCCTCAAATCAAAGTTGTTAAAAAATTCTCTTTCGTCTTGTGCGCCGGAAGAAAGATAGAATGACCAAGACGAATATTCAAATGAAAGAATAATAGAACCGCAGCTCTCAATTGTTGGTTCGCGTCGTTCGTTTGCTTTTTTATTCTCAGAAGTTTCTATTTTTCCATGTATAATATTACATATTATAATAAGATATGAATCTTTACAATATTGAATAATTAATGTGTAACGATATATGCGAGATAAATAAGGAGAGTGATTTTATCAGAAACAGTACGATGCATCGCGCGCTATGCGAAAAATGGTAATGTTATGCGAATTCGATGATAAAAAAAACTCTTGAATAGAATGAAAAAAAGACGGTGTATTGTATGATATGTTAATGAAAATAACGCAAGAAAGTCATGTGCGAGCGAATCAAATGTCTGCGAATGAACAATTAATATTATACACGTATAAATGTATCATGCATCGGAGAGAAAAAGACAATTTTTTTCTTGTTATGAACTAAGTGTGCCTAGTCAATAGAATATATCTGGTCAATTTTAATATTATATATGTGTATGCGTGCGTGTGTGCGTGTGTGCGTGTGTGTGCGCGCGCGCGTATATATATATACGCAACCAAGGAAAAATGGAAACAATAACTCCAATCAGTCCAACGTGTGTGAGGTGAAAAAAATGATATGACAATGAATGTGCCATGTTGTACTGGCACATTGAAAATATTGGCCTGTGACTTATATTTGAGCTATACGTATCCATAGAATGTATCACAGGTTGGCATTGCAGAAAAAAGACTTACGGACAAAAGACTACAGCCCCATATTCTAGGAATGCTGTCAGTTTTGAATTGCTTCGAGTCGAGGCTTATCGACTGAACCTGTTGCACGCGGAAAAATCAAAGGATCTTGTAATGTCTAATCTTGTCTTGTAATGTTAAGAGCTTTTTAAAGCGGGATTAAAGTTTTGCCATTGTCATATCACGAGTTGACGTTATTATGTACACGATATTGATGATATGATGAGTACGGATATTGAAAGGGTTATGTTTCAATGTATCACGGGCTACGCGTACTGTACTATAATATCTGTATACAATAAAATATTTTGTTTGCTTCAATTGCGTATGTTCCGATGGCTTGATTTTCTCCTTTGCCCTTCCTTTGCCTCGTTCGCTCATTTCAATTCGGCTGATTAAATAGGGTAACGCGATTCCACATGCAATAGATAAAGCTAGCTATATACTATACTATTTGGTGGTACTATACTACTATAGTAGTATATCGATATATCGCTCCCCGCTCTGCAAAATCAATAAAGCCCTTTTTCCATTCACTCTATAGCATCTGTAAGGCAATTCAATGAATATTTCACCGACTGCTACACTCGCTCCCCATAGTTATCTATTTATCTGATGAAGGAGGAGAAGGAAAAAGAAAACGAGTCGAAGTACGTGTGTATTATATATATGATTACATATAATATATATATGATATAGATTATATATAATATATAGGTGCGTAGATACCTTCTAAGTAGGTAGGGTGAGAAAGTCGCAAATAGATAGTCTATAATAGAGTCCTCCCATACAGCTATCGTGATCGTGATACCGTGAACTGCGTGCTCGGGACTGAGAGGAGAATAAGGGGATGCACACGACCCTCGCATGAAAGACGAGGAGAATAAATCGACGTTTCTGATCCTATAGGTCAATGGCATCGTCGCTTCGTTCGACGCAGGGAGTGTGAATTGTCTACATGAATTGTCTACATGAATTGTCTACATGAATTGTCTACATGAATTGTCTACATGAATTGTCTCGCCGAGGTTCTCAACTGTTACGTACATCAAATTGTTACTCCTTTAGACGTATGTCTCAATATATATATCTCAATCCATCGCATTTGATTTTTCTTTTTCGCGCAACGGCATAACTTCAACTTCACGGCTAAAGCAAGCGCCCGACTACTCGTTGACTCGCGCTACTGGACTACGTACTACTGCTCAAGCATTACTTTTACACGCGCACGCGTGTCCTTTTTGATGAAATGTCATTCAACGATTATTATCGAATAACGTACAACGAGGAAGGATTCATTTCAGACTTAGCTGGCAAATCGATCGACTATCCAAACGTTATCTACGCAACGAAACAATAATCTCCTGTTTCTCCAGCCTCTATCGTTCAAACGGAAATTCGATTAGCATACACCGATAAAGCTTATTATGCACATGGCTATAACCCCTTACATTTACACAAGGCGATAACCTCATTAATGCAGAAATAAATTTCAATTGTAGAACCAGAGACAATTGTAGTATAATAAATGTAGTATAATTATAAATTAATCTCCCGATGATTTTTAACTATCATTCTAAATAAACAAATAAGGCTTACTATTTAGCTTACTATATAGCAATTTATTAGATTTATTAATGTATACACTCATCTCTCCGTCAATCTCTCCTCCACATTTTCTGGCTGTTCTTATTCATTAATCTCTCTCGGGAGTCGATCGCCACAGACGACTGAAGTATACAAGGCACTAAGAGAGACACTAAAATATACGAAATTCTTCCAAAAGCTACAAGTAAATTCATACTAATTTTATTTTAATATTTAACTCGAGAATTTCAAAGCTCGTAACATAATATTATAATCTATTCGAAGTATGAAATAATACAAAAATCACTGTTAAGCAGAATGAACAAAATTAATTTTATAATTATTAAGTCTAATTTCGCAGTACGACAATGCATCGTACGCCTCCGCGTAGTTCGACTCAGCGGCCTTCTTATCGTTGAGCACGTCCGTGACACAATCTAGTAATATACGCCATTTCTCTTCATACTTTTTAGCCGGGACAACAAACTCTCTCAAATATTATTAAAATGATTTGATACAATTTTTAATTATTCAAAAAGTTCTCATTTTCTCGTCATAAATTTTCCTGTTACATACATATAATTTGCATCAAAATTTGCAAGTATTCATTTTTGTTCTTCGGTCATTTTGACGAATACCGCTGTTTTATTCCTTTCACACGAACATAAATTGGGATAGTTATTTAGTCACTGTATTTTTCAATAACAATGAACTTTATTCAAATTTTCCTTCGCGCATAAACGCCTTGGAATTTATCATAAAATCCTTAAAAATTTTCTCCAAATTTACAAATACCACTGACTCTTGGTTATTTTCGTTTTTTGTATATTTTTATCAAAGTCTTTATTATATTTCTAGAATAAAATATGTGAAATTAAACATTTTTTCGCCAACTCCAGACATCAAAGACACTTTTTTAAAAAGTTTTTGGTCGATAGAACAAATTTGAGTGAAAAAATAATTTTTTTATTATTTATTTTTCATCGACAAGTATTCACTTGATGATCTTTCAAATAGCGGAAGATGTACACGGATATCCCGTCAAATTGGGGCATTGAAAAAGTATCCTGATAATGCCAAAGGCTTGTAAGAGAATTTATTTTTACAAATATTGCAATTCGCGATTTTCGCTATTAAAATTAAATGTGCAGAAAAATTATGAAAAATATATAATAAATGTCAAATTACTTCTAATCATTCAATTCAAAATGCTTACATTCATACTGAAAGGAGTGTATCAAAGAATTTAAATAGCAATTTTGAGCTCAATCCATCCATCGGTTGACATTCAATCCTATGGTGAGTGAATTTTCAACATTCTATTGCAACTAGCTGTCGAAGGGACATATGGAAGAGCAAAACCTTTCAAATTCAATGTAAAACTGTCTTCTATTATCAGAACAAGTGTAAATAATATTTATACATGTAAATAATAGTTATAATTACATTGTTACCTATATTTTAAATTTTTAATTTAGTAATTTGCATTTGAAAGGTGTCTTCTCCCCTTAAGTTAACATCAACTGCTTAATACAATTGATATCTTAAATATAATATAATTTTTGTATTTTAATAAAAATTTGTATTTGATTTTTACAAATAGTTAATCGCCGCGAAGTATATAGCGATGCTACACACATCGCTATACTATTCATGTGGCTACGCTTTATAATATGCATTATATTAGTAGTACACAATATATTTAATATTTTTTTTCTTACCGCGCGCTTGAATAAAAAAACGAAAAGCACGTTGACATTTCGAAGAAAAGCCGAAGAGCAGCATTGAAACGTATGAAGTTGAAAAGAACTTGAGTCGACCGCCACTATGCGTACACTTCATTCAATACGGAAGTGTGAGGACTCTCTCTCTCTCTCTCTCTCTCTCTCTCTCTCTCTCTCTCTCTCTCTCTCTCTTTCTCTCTCTCTCTCTCTCAAAATTAAAAGTAATAAAATCTCATTTTAAAAAATATCTTTTTTCCGTTGGTCGTTTAAAAACCGACAAATTCAACAAAACAAATTTGTAAACTCGAATTACTATAATCTGTATCTATACATTTGTAAGTATTTTATTTATAAAATTTAACTTATTTCACAATAAAAGTGCCTTTTGTGTTTTTAGTGACAATTCTTCCCTGAGAAATTAGAATTTCTTGAAAATTGGCTTGAAATACCAAAATTGAAAATATAAAAATCCTTGATGAAAAAAATCTAAAAAAATTCATAAAGGTAGATTGATACAGTGCCAAACTATAGTTTAAAAATGTTTTTCTTCGGTCAATCTGTCAAATACTGATATTATTCCAGTCAATTCATAATAATATGCATTTAAAACGATGCCTTATAAATAAATGTATAAAAGTTAAATCATAATACATTCTGTTGATCCATTTTTAGTTTACGGCTTTATTAAAGCGATTATCGTAACAAAATGTGGTGTACACACGTTATTATTCATTTGACAACAAAATTATTGGATATCCTACATCCTCATAAATAATAATCTTAATAATAATGTTATTATTAATAATTAATATTTACATCCAGTTACCTTAATTAAATGAAATTGGTTATGTTTAGATTAAAGGATCTCTAAATCACAATGCCGAATTTCTGGATGCTTTTTCTAGAAGAATATATGGCATTTAATATAAGAAAATCTAAATCTAAAATTGAAAATAATGTAATAACATATTAGATTACTTTTAATTTTAATTCGATCCTGTCGATTTCACCACCAAGCATGTCAACAATATTTTCTCCGTGTTTGAGTAAAAACGATTCAAGCTCATCGATATTGTTCATTTGTTTGACCTCCTAAATATGAATAAAAAATATGTAGTATTTAGGAACGGTAATAGTGAAATAAGAATGTCGTACCTCAAGCATAGCATTAAGATCATGTTTGTCTAAATAGCATCTTGTTAACTCGCGACCATCAAAGTCGAGCTCGGCTTTGTATCTTACAAGGCTGTTGCCCATGTCGATGCCTTTTACATCATGGATCGCTCGAACCTGTTGCAATCATTAAATTGTATGTAGACTTTTCCTGAATCCTCATTGAATATTAATTCAAATAAAAATAACAATAGTACCATAATGTCGGACTCTATTTCAGCATTGATTTTGTCAAGATTTTCCTGTAGTATGCTTTGACCAACCAAAGCAGCAACATTTGTGTAAATAATGAACGAAGCCACACCACCAAGAAGTCCCCCAACAAGTAGAGAACCTATAGCGTCAAACATAGGGTTACCTAAATATGAAGTTAATCCCATGCAGCAGGCAGCGCACGCAACACCAATTACCTACGTTCAACAATCGTCTTACAATAAATTATCAGTAAAATAATAAAAATTAGTATTCTAAAACCATTAATACTTGCAGCAGCAAAATCTTCCATTAAAACAACGTTAACTGAAGGATCATGACCGTTCATAACGTATTCGCGAAAACTCTTTCGCTTTTCGATTGCACCCTTTCTTATTGAATTGATAGCGACTAAAAGTGTAGCTCCTTCTGAAACCAATGAACCACCTAGTATAAAATAAGCCCAATAAAATGATTCCACTGGATTAGGAAATAAAAGTCCATGAATTCCGTGATACACAGATAAGCCAGTTCCAACGCAAAAAATTCCAACACCGGATATTAATGAAGAAACGTACTTCATATTTGTGTAGCCATATGGATGATCAGGATCTGGAGTCTAAAGAATAAGTAGAAAACTTTCTTGCGTCTTATATTGTAAATTTATATATTAAAAGCTGTAAAATGAAATTTACCTGAACAGATTTATGTATTCCATAAGCCAAAATCAACTGATTGAAAGTATCTGCAGCTGAGTGAATACATTCTGAAAACATGCTATGAGAACCTGTGTAGATCCATGCAAATAGTTTGAAAAGAAAATTACTTCCGTTTCTGAAAAATTTAAGCCGTTGCATTCTTTTATTGGTAAACGAAATTGAATGCAAATATGTGCAACAAAAATGTATTGTAAACTCACATAACAACAGCTGTTAAAACAACTTTACCAGATCGCCCAAATAGACCTTCTTTTTCGTATGTTTGGGCTTGACTACCAACTTCGCGTCTATAGTCCCTTAATCTTTTTTTCACGGTAAATACATCTTTTAGAACAAAATAAAGATCCACATTACTTATTTTTATGTATTGCAAATTAGAAAAAAAAATAAAAAAACCTACTTTGTTGGTAAGTTTTTCGCTCTAATTCTTTTTTCAATAATTCTTTTAATAATGCTTCTTGAGACCCCCAAACTTCAATTGCTCTAAAAATAAGATTTTCTTTGTCATTATCTCCAATATTCATCAATATATATTTCAAATCAGTTTTCTTACTTGGCTTCAACATCTTTCCTCCAATATACTGTGATAGGTGGTTCAAATTCGTAAGGAGATCTTCTTTTTGTTTTTGGTAGAGATTCTAAGTCAGCTTGCTTTAGTAAAAAATCAGACATTGCTCTAATTGGTGTAATGAAATTTCTTTCTAATGATGATGCTGATAGATCTACTCTTATCTTTTTTTTTGGAGGAATAGCATTTACTGGAAATTTGAATATCGCGTAATACGTGAATTTAAATCAATATAAAATTAAAGGTTAATGAAATGACAAAAATTACATTTTGTTGCTGCTGTTTTATCTGCTACTACAGTCTTTTCTTGCTTTTTAGATTTATCCTTTTTTAAGACTTTGACCTCATCCTTTTCTATGCTCACAGGAACAGACGCACCTTCAATGTTCAGAACGCGCTCTTTTAATTTTCCTAAATTTTCTTCATTCAATTCAACTATCCTATGAGTCATTGAAGTATCTATTTTTGATGCTACCTTTACTTCAATCGCTTTTTCCACTGCTTCAGATTTGCTCTTTGTATCGTTGGAGGCCAATCTGTAGGTAGCATACACCCACCTTGTATTGACGTGTTTAACATGGCAAAATTTTGGAGAATTTGAGAAGACTCGAATAAATTTTTGTTTTATAAAAGTACTTGTGTACCTCTTGGCTATTCCAATCTGGTACAAATAAAACTGCTCTGTGCAACATCCATTAGCATTTCGTAGAAGATAGTTCAAGAAACTATAAGAGCGATGGAGCATTGTTAACAGCTTACCTTTATCTGTAAAAGAGAATTTTAGTTTTGGTTATTGTTTGCAATAAACAATTTTTCAAATACAATTAAGGATCATGTGCTATTTTGATTGTATTAAGTTTTGTTACGGATTAATGCATTGCATATAACCTATAATTTTACTTGATAAGTAATATATTTCCGCAACATACGCAGTATAGGATACATTAGGTAAAACGTTTGCATATTTATCATTAAAATATATATATATATATATATATTGTTGAAGTGTACGGATAAAATCATTATTAAAATTGGCTATTTTTCACTTAAGAAGCTGTAAAAATTGTGATTGCCTTAGAATAATAATAATAATGTTACCTTGAAAAATGTTATCACGGCCTTACATTCATTGTAAATTTAAATTATTACAGTATTGTCAATTATATTATAACTTCTAAATCATATTAATGAATACAAAGCGTTAATAAAATAATTATTTGTCATACTCTCTGACAGAAACCATGTTGATAATCGCTCTCTTATAAAGCACTGTTAATAAAACAGACTTCCTTCTTGACCATCAAAATGTCTCTCACAACTCACAACTCGCGATTGCAAACCTATACTTGTTCGGCACTTCGACACTTTGGTAGGCCCAGCAAAACATTTATCAATAGATGTCTCTGATTTAGCGGCGCGTAACTTTCAATAGAATTAGCAATATGGGGAAAAAGATTTTTTTCGTAAAAACTTTGGTATTTCCAGTAGGAATGCTGAGAAAAGAGTGATAATATATTCGATATTTGATAAATAAAAATCAACAATATAAAAAAACCATTGTTTTTGCTTCTTTATTTACTGAACAATTTGATATTTTTTTCGGCTATACACGAAAAATATAAAATTTAAATTTCTTTATGGAAAAAAAATCCTTTACATAGTAAAATTGTAAAAATTACATATTTTAAAAGCACATGTAAAATTTGATTTTTTAATTTAATTATAACTTAAGCTCCGTATTTACAAGTCGGTATTTGTACATATTTAAAGCTTGGCGATTAGTATTTTAAAATTGTTTTCTTATGACAATGTAAGCCTATCGATTCTGCTTATTGGCGCAAGCCTGCTTGTCTGTAAGCAGTACAGTCATGATACTTCGCAATTCTTTCAGTTCATTCAGCAGTATCACTTTCTGGTCATCGTCGTGCTTTCTCTGTATTTCGAATTGTTTCTCCATCCAAGCGTGATGCTTTTTTTGCATCAATTCATCGTGTTTCATCATAGTTTGAATAGCTTGTCTAAAACATATATACATTTGGTCAAATTAATAATTCGTAACGTAACTTTACTATGGAAATAGTTTTTTTTTTTGTACTTACTGAATCGTTTTTGAAAATTTTTCTTCGACGTTATTATCGGGTTTCTGGATAGATGAACTGCCAACCACTCCATTGTACTGGTATTCTTTTTTCGTAGCAGTTGCATCGGCCTCGTTCTCAAGTTTGTGCATGTCAAAGTCCTCCTTCGCCAGAACTTTCTCAGTGGCCAACTTGAGAATGTCGGCTCGCTCGACCGGCGAGCTCATTCCCGAACTCACGGAACTTGCTGTATTGATATTCATTGGCTCTATGTGGGCCGTAATGTGATTGACTCTACTTTTATTCGGTTCATTCGCAACGATTAATCTTACGAACTTAGTATTCGTGGTGTTTGCCATACTGGTCAACGACGATGGATTCATATCGACGGGTCGTAGTAAAAACTTATTCTTACCAGCGATCTTCTCGTCCTCGATGATCTTTGGTTTTTTAGGAGGAGGTCCCTCGTCATCCCCGGATGAAGCAAGAGGTCTACAAAAAAATAGAATATAGAATATGTTCGAGATGTGCATTTTGAATATAATTTTGTTATCGGTAATAATTCGAAACTTACGTAGTATTTACAGGCCTATCAATATCTTCATGATTCAAGATTGAATTCATACAATCTACATTTTTTTCGTCGCACGTTGTTGTAACTTCTTGGTCAAGAGCTACGTTATTAATCACGGTCAGAACGCGCTCTCCTGCAACAGCGATGACTTTATTATGAAAAGTATCATTATCTTCTGATATCGTGCGATTTTCATCCTTTTGCACATTACTACTCGGCAATGTCGCCAAAATAGCATCCTCGATAACTTGTTCTTGCTCTTTATTAGAAACACTACTTAAATTACCGAAATTCAAAGTTGATGAAGTATTTATACCATCCTCATCTAAAAAATTATGTTGTAATATTATTCAAAGAAGCAAGATTTATTTACGTAATTCTTCTTCTTACTTACCAATAATACTTTCAACAGGAAACCAAGTTCCTATACATTTATTAGGTATCACAGTAACCTTGTCATTTACTCTACTCTCACTAGTGTTGCCAAATTTTATGCTCGTATAACTATGATCGGAGAAATTTGATATATTCAAATCACAATTTTCCGTTAAGAGATTTTGTATAAATTCGTACCTTTCATCAGAAATGGGTGTATGAAAAATATCATGTAGTTCATTATAAAATGGACATTCAAGAATATCTTTCTCACAACTATCATCTTGGTTGCATCTTTGATAAGAAATTTTGAGCAGTGTTAATTCTTGCTTTATCTGCTCACCAGTCTTATGAAAACCAGCTTCATTTAAAACTTGAATTAGTCGTTGGAGCTTTTCATCTTCCAAACTCTCATTAGCATGGTTTTTAGAAGTCAACTCCTTGACTGTTTTTAGAAGAAGTTTTACTTCATCTTTTATCCAAATGACACCTAAAATTATAAAATTATCACTCAACTTCTCAAAAGCTTGCAAGTTATTTTAAAACGGTATATTCTAACTTTAAGATTATATTTGAGCATTATTAAATAAGAATACCTTCTTATATGTATTGCTCTATATTTTTATACCTTTATTATGGCTATTAGGTGATTGATTAGTGTTGAGTTCCATAAATTCATGCGAATCCTTTTCCACAGCTGATGATACACTTGACTGGTTCATCATTTCACGGGTATACTGTCTTTCAAATAATTTTTTGTACAAATTATAAAAGGGAAATTGTCGAACAGCCTCTGATTCTGCATGTGTTTGGTGTACACTAACAAACTCTGACTTCATTTGATCTAGTCTACTCATAATCTGCAGTTTAGATCTACAATAACCATTTTCTGCCAAACTCTGTCTCAGATCTTCAGCAGCTTGTTCAGTATTAATGTAAGCTTCTTCGGCTATATTTAAATCCTGTATCAATGTTAAAAGCACAATAGTCTCTTCGGTTGACCAGGAATCATCGGACCTTATTTTTCTTTTTTCCTTTAATCTGCACTTTTTATACTCTCTACCCCAAAATAAATCCAAGCATGAATAAAACATACATTCTGTAGGATTTTCATTATTATCAAAACCTATTTTATAATCTATGTACATAGTCCTTAAATTTATCAATGCATTTTTTACTTGCTCTGTACTTCTGTCAAAGCCAGCACTTTGCATTGCCTCTGCAATCATTCTCACAGCAACAGGAGAGAAAAAGGTAAGGGTCAGTTCATTTTTTAATTTCATGGACTTAATAATATTGAGCATTTTTTGAACTTCTCCCTTGGACCAGTCAATCGGATCACTAGGAAACTTTATTAGACATTCGTCTTGGCTACTAGTGTCATAGTCTTCTGAATCAATGCCATTTGAAGTATTGGCATCTCTATAAATTTCTCGAAGTTCTTTATAAAATGGACATTCTTTTAGAATACCTGTCACCAATTTCTGACGTTCACTAGCTAAAAAATTTTTTCTAAGCGTTGTTAGTTTGAGATGTATTTGTCTTTCAGTGCGATTCCAACCTTTTTGAATCATCAACTGACAGAGCAAACTGGACATTTTATTAACAGAGTACCTGCTAACAAAATTGTTCTCCTTTATCATGGATAGCATGCAAATTACTTCTTCTGGATCCCAACGAGTCACGCGCCTCTTAGAGTCATCCTTTGGATCATAGTCAATGGTCATTGTACCAACATCTGTTGGTTCCAGCAGCCCATAATCATCCATTGTTAATAATGGTATGTTTACCATTGATAAAATGTCTGAAATATAATGAAATAGAGTAAATGCTTTAATTTGGAATTGAAAAACAGAACTTTTTCTTAAATGATTAGATAGTCGTAATGCTAAGTATCAATATTTTGTAAGAATAAGCATTCTCCAGGCTCACAGAATATTAAGAAAAAATTTGCCATTGTTGCAGTGGCACAAGAATGCCAGTAAACAGCTGTAATATAATTATAAGATTGAGACTTACAGTAATGAAAAAACAATTGGTTTGATAATGTGAGATCTGTGTTGACCATAAGATAAGCTAAAGCCAGCGTAAACAAGACAGATCGAAAAATGACATTCTATTTACTATTTCCGAGCTCCGTTGTGAAGTAGCCGAGAACTCATGGTAACAGTATTTTTTTCTCAAACTTCAGGTATATCGATCTTATTCGCGCATACACTGTAGACACATACTTGACGTTTATCGATAAAAAAGAAGTAGGATAAATTATTAATTGTATGTAAAGGGCCAAAGGGCGTGCATCAGCCGTTGTTTCACTCTTTTAGCGTAGTATGTACGTCGTTCATGGCGTAGTGCAATCTCGCAAACTCCCCGTGCCAAGAGCCAACCAGCGACAATGAGAAGAATAGCCAGCTTACACTGCGTAGCTACACACCCAGAAACGATGGACGATTGTCCAACAGTTTGTCAAACAGTCATTGCACTACCAAATATACGTGAAATAGAGACATAAATCACTTGTGCGACGAAGTCTATAGCGAAATTTAGGTTAGAACGTTGTTGCCCAGCCGAAGCAACAAGCATTCAGCATTCAGCATTCAGCATTCAGCACTCAGCATTGTGCACTGAGCACTGAGCACTGAGGATTGAACATTGAGGATTGAACATTGAGCACTAGCAATCGTTTTGCACGGAAGCGTCACATACAACATTCAGCGTAAACAGTACGCTGCTCCATGCATCGTAATTGCCGCTTCCTTTGCGCTCCAAATACGGCTCCAAAGACGTCGATGACTTCCTTACTTCCTCGTACCTCGACGGTCTATGTATCTCACGCGCGGCTCTCTACAATGTAGATTCTACATATTATATAGCTACTTAGTTTACAACCTACAGCTATAGCTATGTATGCGTTAAAAGGTCGCGCACAATTTGTTATTTTGTTAAGCTGATACGGCAATACGACTCGTATCACCCTGTCTTCTATCTTTTGACATAAGGACTGATTATATATACAATGCACTCTTGACTCCGCGTCTGCGGACTGCGGTCTGCGGAGTGCGAAATGTGATTCAACTTGAATCCAATGTGCGCTCTATAGCTGTATACAGACACACACAGCACAGAAGAGGATGCAAGATTTAACATGCTAGCGGATCCAAACTGACACAGGTATATGTACAATTTGAATTTATGACAGCTGTCATTTTGTAGTCTTTGCGTTAATGCCGTATCCAATGCTTTCAGGAACCATGCTTCAGTTTACTGAATATCCCTTAACAAAAACATTCAATATTATTTTTACAGACAGCTGGCTTTATCGCAACTTCTTCGTATGTACATGTTCATTATGCTGAATAGCTCACACAGCTAATGCAGCGTATTTAGTTCGTAGTCGTATTTCGTATTAATTCTGGTGTGTTAGTGCGTTAGTGGGGCAAAAAATGAGAGCGACATCTAGTTATTAACTCTACAAACTACTCATTAGTCACAATAGATGTAGGCCACTGTCTATCGACTGTTGGTAACAAGTTGTATAGGCTGATTCGTGCGTTTACATTTTTAGATTATCATTCGAGATATATCGTTCTGTAGATAAGTAATTGAATTTCTCAATTTTTTGCCCCAGATTTGCGCCAGATGGTTATTTATTCATTATCGACATTTTAAAAGGGTTTATTACAACGTTTGAAAATAGTCGCTTTCAATACAGTCAAATCATTGTGAATGAATAAAACAAAGTTATTTTTCTCTTTAGACAGATTACTAATACAATTATAATATACCTTCATATGATAATAGATGCCTGTTTCTTATAATTCAATGAAATCGGTAGCTCTTTTTCTTGAATTCCAATCGCTTGACACTGATTGGCTGATTGTATCCACATCGTCTAATAATAATGTAATTTATCGAATCAATTACTGACCAAATGGATCGAGAGTAATAAAATAACAAGTGCATAAAACGAATTCTTATTGCGAAACTCTTTGCGAAAATATCACGAAAATATCACGAAAATATCACGAAAATATCACGAAAATATCACGAAAATATCTCGAAAACATCTGAATGATTTGTTACTGAACATGTTTTATATTTAAAGTATTTCTTCTTACTAGCATCATCAATATCATCTTTCGGATTTCTGTCTCATGACATGCGTATTCCAATGCTGCATTTGCGTTTAATTTTATCTGCTTAATTTCAAAGTAAATAAAAAAATATTTTTAACAAGTTTTCGGTAAATACAAAAATTATTAGGTAACGAAAAATAAGCTTTTATTTATTTATTTATTTATTCATTTAGTAAACCAATGTTATCTTTTTTTCACAATCGCAAGGAAATATAAAGCTAAAGTCAAGTTGGATATTATCTGTAAAAAAGAACTTTATCGGGCTTTTGAGACAAAACAGCAACTCTGAATTCGAAATGAAGAAACGCCACAATCAATATGTAAATGGAGAATGATTACATAAAACATCATCATAGTTTATGGAATTTAAATACTTAAATGAATTATTTTACTTCGAATTATTCGATTTGGCAGAAAAATGAGTTAATTTAATTTTGAGAAATTGAACATGATCATGTTCAGAGATAATTTTTCATCGAATATGACGCATAAATCTTCGATATGCTACTAATTTTATGTAAAATAGAATTGTTTAAGTAATAATCTATTACTGGAAACTGTGATTTACCGTAGCTATACGCAGGAAAGCATTGCTTAGCATTACATTCTCATTCATTTAAGTCATGTTGAATTTCAACTAAAACATTTTTACTTTTTAATTGTGTGAGAATTTTATCAAACTGTAAATTAAAACAAATTCGAAAATCCTATGTACAATTACTTTGAATTGATGAAGATAAGAAAAAACAGGAAGACTTGAATGAGTATCAGAGCACGCTTTCGGAATCCTTTATTTCTGTTATACACCTAAAATAAGATCAATAGCATCAGATTTTACTTTGTTTATACCGACTATTTCTTTGTTATTTTGAAGAAATGGTTCAATCTGAGTTATTAAGTTGCTATTGTATAATTGTATAATTGTATATACAGTTAATTTTCTATATATAAATACAATTCTCGGTCTACCATATGTATAACTCTAAATCAAATCAATAAAATTACTAGATTCTATTTCATTTAAAATGTTAAAACTGAATGAAAATATTAAAGATATAGATCTATTTATTTATTTATTTTATTTACTAAAATATTATAATTATAATCTGCATTTTAAAACGGGTTTAAATATATTAATATAATAGAAATTATTTTTCGAAAATAGAATACCCGTTAGAAAAGCAACGCATTAGCGAAGTCGCGAATTTTGTTTGTCTAATAAAAATCGAAATTGTATAGTTTGAAGATAAATAAGTATACGTGAAAGCTCTATTACTCGAGTTTAATTGTTCATAATTTTGTCTTTAATCTTATAATTGTATACATTGCACTCATACTTGTAAACGTTCTGTTTACAGTTGGGCATTACGAAAATATGCTTCCTCCCTTTTTTTGATAAACGATATTCGGCCAAATCCCCAGATACAATGTGATTAAGGGGGTATCATACTTAAGTTTTACCGACTGAGTCATACAGGAAAGTTAGTTTCCTTCCACCTTGACACTATATATCATTTCTATCACTACGCCAAGTTTGAAACAATAATATTCACATGTTTTGACATTTCGTTATTGAAAATTTCCTTTAAACTTTTTTCGAACACGATTAAATAGAATCATTAGAAACTTCGCATTCAGGTTGATGATTATAAACTGAGGAGTAACTAACTCTTGATCAAGCATTTTTCTGTTGTTATACCTCCGTATCGACTCAGTCGGTAAAAGTTGAGTATGTAACCTCCTAAAAAGATCGTTTCAAACTTTTTTGTTGATGTAGTCACAAAAACCGAGTGACTTACTTGTAACTTATGAGTTCAGGTTAATTTCATATGCAAACACACAGAAAGCAATAAGAGATAGATATCGAGAAAAATTCGATTGTATGCGACTTATCATTTTTAGATTTTGTTAAATTGGCATTATGTACATTTACTTCAAGCCTAAACGGGCATATTTCACAGATGTATGTTGGTGTAGCGGGGGTATCAATAGTACCCTATTATTTTGCAACCATTGACAAAGTTATAGATTAAAGTATAGACACAGTTATAGATTAATAAAGAATTTGTTCAGCACTCTGGGGCATAAAAATGAAGCACATAATAATGAAAAGTAAGGGTACAATAATTGTGTTTAACATTTACTACTATACTATGGTACCTTTTATAGTATTTGTATTAATTGAATAATTGCAAAAATGTAATATTTTGTTTTGCCCTATAAGTAATACTTTTGAATGG
The DNA here is from genome assembly GCA_018906985.1 of Apocrypta bakeri. Lineage (NCBI taxonomy): Eukaryota > Metazoa > Arthropoda > Insecta > Hymenoptera > Pteromalidae > Apocrypta > Apocrypta bakeri. Next base: position 742,268 of record JACCIA010000008.1, on the reverse strand, counting down.
AGTAAATGAGTTGCAGCAGGAGCAGCAACAACAGAGGGGCAATAGAAGCTGATCTATGAGCCGGCGCACTGCGTGCATAAAAGGAAAAAAGATGGTAGAGTGAGACAGAGAAAGACAGTGAGAGTAAGAGCGCGCGAGAGAGAGAGAGAGAGAGAGAGAGAGAGAGAGAGAGAGAGAGAGAGAGAGAGAGAGAGAGAGAGTAAACGAGGGCGAGAGGGTGAGAGGAAGAGAGAGAAGGTGATCTCAGGAAGGGAGGGTTGCCATGGAAGCCACCCGGCCGGGCACTAGCTACTGAGCTGCTAGTCTTGCCGCGACTTTCACCAAGTGTGTAATTATTAACATTTTTTTAATCCGTGATACCATTTTATGGGAATAATATTAATGATAAGTGAATCAATTGGTATGCTATAAATTTTATATATAGCGAATATATATATATATATATATATATATATATATATATATATATATATATATTTGAATTATGTATAGATGACTTATTTACTTGAATTTTTTTTTATCTCTACAACTTTTCTCTGTATTAAATTGTAGTTTATCACCATGCATTGTAGAATTTTTGACTTATCGATACGATGGTACATGATAAAGCCCGCATATTCCACCAGAGTAGGTGAAGAATTATTCTATATAACTGTATTCGAAATGTAGATGTCAACTCTTAGCAATACTGCAAATCTACTAAATAATTACAATTTTTTCAAGTAATCATCTTCAGTATATTTTTACTAACAACCACATCGTATTTCATTTATTGTTGTAGAAATATTTGAAACCTAAAATTCAGATGAAACAATCTAGCTTAATCTACTTATGGAATTTTACTAATATGTTATGTATATTAATAGCATTAGTATTTACGTAATAAGACGTTCTAGTACAAATAACTTGTTTAAAATGAAATATATAAAATCAATATATATATACACGTATACACGTATAGACGTATACTTGACAATTTTTGTTCTTTAAATATAAAATGCAGTATGCAAATATCCTCAAATAAATATGACGAAAATCTTATAGATGTGTTAATGTATTGATATTATTAAAGCTAACTTTTAAAGCATAGCATAAATAATACATGTGTTTACATGTATGAATGTGCGCGCGCATGTATATAGATTTTGAAAAAGTAATAATTCAAAGAACGCGAAAGTAATTCAATAATCAAAATACGAGATTTTCAAATCTTGGCTTCACGGCCTGTTGTTACACCACTGTTTTAAATAAGTTTTAAAATATCAGACATAGTTTTGGAAATAAAGCATTACATTAAAAAAGCAGATTACAGTCGAAATTTAGCTCAGCATCGTGTATTTATTTATATATATATATAGCATTCTTATTGTTTTTTCACCTTAAAGTATATCTGGAACAAAGTATCGTTTCGAGAATAGCTTGTAAAACGCTTTTAAAATTTCGATTTTAATATTTTTTAATTGCGTTAAATCTCCTTTTAATAAAACTTCTTAGAAAGTTGTTTTTCATACTGAACCGAAATATCTATATCTAACATTATGCATTCAAGCTTATTGCATTTAAACATTTTTAACTTTCATTCCAGTATTTTTAATAAAAAATAAAATAAGTTTGTATTGTTTTTTATTTTGGCGTTCGAAAATAATAATACAGATCGACAATTACAGTTTTCTTTTAATTTTTTTATATGTGGATTACTTATTAATACGATAAAATGTAATTAATAATTTTTTAACGATTTAAAAAAAAATCATGCACCCAGTATGGTAGACCAAGGGACATTAGAGCGTATCGAATGCAAGCAGAAGTGCATGTATTATATTATACGTTATCAACGTATTACTAATATGGATTTTTAGTATTAAGTTAATAATATTTAAAGTATAGATAATTATCCTATAGTACTAGAAAACATGAATAATAAAATAAAAAAATATCATATTTATACTTGCCATTGATGAGCTGTTGCGATTCTTTAATATAATGATTTGTATTGAAAAAATGAACGAAATTCTTCTTTACAAAAGAGGATAATTTTGTTTTTAAAAAAATTATCATCAACACCATCTTACTGACCTACTTAGCTGTGATACATCGGCGATTAAATAAAAAAAAAGCTAGTTCAAAAAGTCCTGTAGGATTAGTCAGTTTACATTTCGAGTCAAGTATGTGTATAAACACTTGTAAAAGACGGGCCATGGTTTTGAACTATAAGTGTATTAAAGACTAATAATATTTTATTTGTGTTGAATATCCTTTGTATCGAGGAGCGTGATAGTGCCATGATGCAAAGTACAAGAAAAACACTATCCTATACCTGGTAAAAATTGATACCAACCGTTTGACATTGATTGGTCACTGTAATAGAGCAAATGTTTTGAGCTTACAGTTTGCGATCATTTGTCTAAAATATATATAGATCGACCAGTCGCCTGGCATTTGCTAACATATCTCTAGCTAACCGAAGCACTAGTCGCTACCAAATAATATTGGACAGCACTTGAAGAACTGACCTTAACAGTTGGTTTAACCTTTACCAGGGATTTCATGTGACTATTTAATTTCATAATGTCTATCTTTTAAGTGTAGACATAACGTTTTATATATTTACGGTTTATATTATGTGATTCATTTTCATAAACATCCAATACTAAGATGTCGCTAATGTAATAGAAGACTTGCGTTTTCTAGCAACATTATAATACATTGGTAAGAATTCATTGTGATCTCTAACTAACCGTCATTCGTGTAAGTTATTAAGTCATGTAAGTACTTATTCAATATTCCGTAAAATTTATTTTTACTCTTTTCAATGTTATTTTATCAAGACGAAAGTTTGCCTTTGATATTAACGTGAAATAGTTTCATATCCGTGTCTTTCTTTTCTAAAATTCTATGAAAGAGGGAATTCCACATACGATTACTTTTACGGAGCCTACGGAGTTAATATTTCGATAAAAATAGTTTATTTACTGTGCTTAAACTGTTTTTGATAACGCATCTACTTTCATGAATTTTTTTTAGATTTTTTTTATCAAGAATTTTTAAGTCACAGGATGTTAAAGCTGAAATTTTTATGAATTTTGGCATTTTAGTATTGTTTCCAAAAAATTGTGGCTTCTCAGGGAAGCATGTCCCACTAAAAACATTAAAGGGTCTTTAATAATAAAATTGTTCATGAGAGTTTTTTTATGTTGAGATACGTAACATTCAACCTTCTTAAAACTAAATGTGAATACTTAGATGACTTTCAGTGCACATAACCTAAGTGTCAGAGTTCAGCGCCTCTCCCATACTTTAATAATAATAATAATAATAATAATAACAACTTTGAAGATTATTATAATATTTACTATCTAGAGCTTTAACATTATTTTCTTTGTAAAGTTCGTGAAGATAGATACAGTGCCAAAGAACAGTTTAGAAATATTTAAAAGAAAACATAATTTTTGATGAGTCAATATATTAGGGAAGGATCCATATAATAATGTTACTAACAATTAAAAATAAATAGATCTTTTAATGTTCTTTCGTCGGTTGTTGAATCGTCGATGTAGCCCATTGTTGAAATCTACAGAATGTTCCACAACAACATTTAAAATAAAACTATTTTTACATTTTATAATACTTAAATATATTACTTTTGTATTATTCTTGGGGTTCGAATGGGACCGTTGCGCTTCTGTAAGTTCTGTGAAACTGTTTCTGAGTATACAGTCCTTTCTGAAGGCAAAGGAGATCCAAATCAAATGCGCCCTGCATTTCCTTTAATGGTATGCAATCGACTTGGTTCAACGACACATCCAAGCCCTCGCTCCTCAAAAATAATATTAATAGTATTATAAGAATAATATTAATATTAATAATAATAAGACAAAACAGAGTTATGCCCATTCTTATGCCAGTCATGAGTTTGGTTTATCATCACAAAGATATTGCTATGATCACAGGTAATCACCTATGATCATAGCAATATTTTAGCATCTTTTCCAATAGTCGATGTGCTTTGTCCATGACCCAGCGCCTATCTATTCTTTGAGTAGACTCTAAAGGTAGTCAAATCCCACCTTCGATTTTGGTTAAATCAGGCCATTTACGGTCCGGAGTACTAAGTCTAGTGCTAGGTCGTCCGTTATCATGTTCCTTTTGATACTACAGTGTCCCGTCGCTTTATTTACCATCTCTGCCACCTAGTGTAAGCTCGATAACTCAGCTTATTTTAATGTGGTATATTTTGCCTGCAGTACACCTCAGCACCTAATCGCTTCCTTCTTTTTGATCCATCCGTGTACAAAATGTAACCATAGTTGAAAATGTGATTCTTTTTCGTATCCCATCCTTCTCGAGTTAAAATGTTGATTCTGAAATTCTTGACAAACGTGAAGTTAATGTACATGGCGTTGTTCATCATAAGCATATTTTTTTCATCGAATTCTGTGTGGAGCTTAGGTATACATCATACTTCCTTCCTTTAAGAGTTTGTGGCTTAGTTCACGGTTTCTGTAGCCGTCGCGAATAGGGTTACCTCAAAACGATTTGCGTCTAAGAGAGTGCCGTCGTCTGGCTTTAAGTACAGACTCTTCTATTTATAGAATTTTTCTAAAAACACATAATACAAATTAGTAAGTTCACAAAAAAAATTAAAGACGGATGAATAAGATTCGACTTTAACGCTAATGTAAAAAAACTTTTATTTTATCTACAACAATAATAGTAATATATTGCAACGACCATGGTATACGTGTTTTTTCCTTCTCTTGCATTATTCGTAAACACAGGTAACATTTTTCACCTCGTGTGGTTTGGTCTGTTTGTGGGCGCTAGATAATGCGATGCACTGGCACACTAACATACCAAACCACATTGGCCGTATGGGCGTTGCCTATCTGACCGCACGTCGCAGATTCGACGCAAAAACATTACAGGAGTACTAGTCCAGTCATTATAAGTTTTTTTTTTTGGAACAATCGGCCACCACTGAAATTTTGCCACGAAATTGTTCAGAAACATGTAAGGATATAAAATAATATTAATGAAACAGCTAAAAAGTTGAGGACATTGTTTAAACTATGATATAAAGTTATTAGAACATGGTTTTTTTACTTTTGCGGAGAAACTATTAATGGTAGCGAAAAAAAGTTTCGACAAAAAATATAGATATTTTGAAAATCTATAAAGTAAGCTATGTTATGTATAATAGAAAAAAATCGTTTACATTTTCAGGTTGATATAATTATAGAGTTGTTACAGTTCTAGGGCAGATGCTCATACATTTTTAGACTATTTCGAATTAAAAAAAATTATCTCGATATCTTTGTAATTGGTCAAGATATTCATATTTTTTCACTCTCTGTAGATTAAAAATGTTCTATTAGATTCCGATTCGTCTTCGTAGTGAGTAGCGCGTATGCGCATCCCCATTTTTTCTTTGCATTTTGCTTCGAGAAACAACACACATTGCCGCCATCTACATTTTTACGATGAATAGTAATACGAATACTTAATTAATTATATGCATAATATTAAACATTAACTCTTTGTAGATATTATCCTAAAGTATCAACTTTTAATATTAATAATTGACTTAACAATAAATTGTTAAAAAAAAGTTTTTTCTATTTCTAACTAATATAGATTAATATTTTTGATGGGTAAATGTTTATGAAGATTCCACTAATTAATCTCCTAACCTTAGGATTACATGTTTTCAGAATTTAAGGTTGAAAATGAATTAAACAAGTCAATTTTACCGACCTCCAATTCGAAGCCTTTTCTAAATAAATAAAATTGTTAAAACGATTTTGGTAATAATTGTACATAAACATAAAACTCTCAAGGAGCAAAATCAGTACTTAATTGAGGCGATGCCATAGCTGTGAGGTGGGCAAATTAATGTCTAAGAGATGGTTTTTTTTATTAACAAATAGATTTTACAACAATTTAATAAAGATTTAAAGTTAAACTAATTATTGGAATTTGACATAACATAGATCACTTTATAGGTTTTCTAAATATCTATATTTTTTGTCTGAACTTTTTTTCATTAAACCACTAATAGTTTCTCCGCAAAAGTAACAAAACCATTTTTTCATAACTTTAGACTGTGTAAATTGTTTAAACAATTTTCCTAACTTTTTATCTGTTTCATTTACGTTTTTTATATCCTTACATGATCCCGAACAAATTCGGGCAAAAATTTAAGTGGTGACAGATTGTCGCAAAAATGGTCTGCTTTGAAGCTATAGTGACTGGACTATACATGCAAATGAGTCGGTGCGTACTTTTATTTTTTTTGTAGATTTCAAGCCGCCTGTTTCTTACCACCTTGAGACAAGCGCGAACAGAGTCAGTCTTATTCTTCTTCTTCATATTGTCGGACCTTTCCCCTCTACTATATTATACACTTCGCGTGTTAGATCAGTGCATACCTACAGGACTGTCTCCAACGAGTACAAGAGTTCGACACGAGCAAAAACATTTCGTGTTCCACATAGATCCCCAGGATTAGTGCGTTTAGCCGAAACTGGGTAGAGAATAATTCATGTTATTCTCTCTTGATCTCGCGTAATATTTCTTGTTTTCGTTTGATGGTAACGCCGTAAAAGTACAAAGGACAGGCCCCTTTGCCCTATCTGCCTGGCATAGCCAGAAGTACCTAGGTTGGTTTATCATTCACTTGAGAACGCCATTATATGTTTACGAACTGACCACTCTTTTTTATTACGGTCTTGTGTATTGTGTTTTTGGAAAGAACGTCTTGCGACTGCAAGGATATTGAGGGCACGAACTCTGTCTCTTGTCAAAGATCGTGTTTTAAAATAAGGCGCGTCGCGTACGCGCATCCATTATAGGCATTCTATACGTGTAGCGTGATAGTTTCCATAAACATCAGGTATCGATTAATTGTGAACTAACATAGACCATTAATTATTTGAATCATACAGCACAGTTTTTGGCTATTGAGGTACGATCATACATTACTGGTCTAAGTCACACTTAGTCTCTATATTTTCTTTCTTTTTATACTCTATCTTTTTCAGGTTCTACCATCCTTGAGACTCGTTCATTTCTAAGAAGATTTTTTACTTTACTTTAAAATAAAGGCTTTCTACGTAATAATTCAATAATCTGTTTTTGTTATAAATTATTTTCATCCATTTACCTTTACAGACCTTTTCAATGTCTCTGCTCACGGTTCTTTGAAGTTTTATTAATATTTAGTTGTTTCTAAAGAAAAATAAAACTACAAAGCATCAAATTATAGATGTCGCAATTATATTGTGCAAATATATTGTGTACATTGCTTGAATTACAATTAAAACTAACTTAAGTTTCCGTGAAAATTTTAAGGTGTACACGGTGTAATGTATTAGACCACAATTTAGCCTAACACGAATATACGGCTTCGGTCAATGTTACCAATTTTCGAGTGAGAATTTTGTTAAGGCAAAGTGCCTCTCTGGTATTCTATTCCACAGATACTAAATTACTAAGTTATGATACCGGAAATCATTAAAGCAAAATCCTAAAAAGAGACCAATCACTTGAAACTGCTAAGTGTCAAAGACTGCATCCGAAAAATAATCCTAAAAACAGAAGAGCTATAAAGTTTAAATGTACTTTAATAGAGTGTCTATTGTCGGGAATCTTAATAATGTAATGCAAACTAAAAAGAAATATAGTGTAACAACTCAACGAAAATACTAAAGTAGTAACAAAAATTAGTGTTTTAGACTTTTTTTAAAAAGTGAAGAATTTTTTAAATTTTCATTGAATTCTCTGCTTAATTACAATTATGCTTTGCTTACTTACTATTACTTACTATTCACTGTGTAAGAATTCGATTAAAAAAAACCATTAAAGAACGATGTTTTCAAAATTTTTTAAAAATATTTGCTTGCGGAATTGATTTTAATCGCGGTTTGTTAAAAACTGGGTGGTATTTAAGGGCCTAGATGCGAATGTTATAAGGTCCAAAGGCAAGTTCCTTTTTTGATAATTCAATGATTTTACCAGGTTTATTGATATAATGAATAGTTTCTCTTAGGTTCATAGATATTCAAAACATCTACAGGCTATTTGTCGCTTTACCTTTTAAATGAAATAATATAATATTAGAGATTAACATTTTGATATAGACTGTCTATATACATATATTATACACAAGAATTTTAATAAAGTATAATTTTTTTATTTGCAGATCTAATTATATAACAACATAAGCAATTTTTTGATCTTACAAATAGAAGAATTTGTTTTCAAGTTTATATATCAAATTTCACTCTGATATGTAAATTAATAGTTAAATTATTTACAATATACTTACAAGAATTATACTAGTAATAGTAATTATACATATATATAGTAATTATATGTAGACTTTTATATTAAAATATAGATAGTGCACTTCCGTAATAAACGAATACTAATGTTTTCTGCAATATTTCAAAAGTTAAAGATTATTGTTCAGCTTGGGCAATATCAATATAAACTATGCATCAAGGATCAAGTTTTAATGAAGGTCCACAAGAAAGAGTTCATCAACAAATACAACCAACAAATCGTATCACTAGTATAGGATTATCTGAGAAGTGCCCTTACGAATCTTATTCTTCACAAATACCGGATTGTTGTGCTGCTGCTGCTGCCGCCGTACAAGATTCTTATACAAGAGCTCCAATTGATTATGATTCAAGATGTTTTAATGAATGTCACCAAACTACGCCTTACCACGATGATTCTTTTACGCAGGTAATCATTGTTTATGCATTTAAATTAAAATATTGATTTTTTTCGTACGAACGCTATACCGGAGAGCCTTATATATTCATTGTCAAAAAATTGCGAGATGCGAAATATCGCACAATTTTTTACTGATACAACTAAAATTTTGGTCATATTTTCCTTTCACAGTTGCTAAAACAACACTTTTTCTAGTTTTAATACATAAAAGGGTAAAACAAGTACTTTACGCGAGGCTACCAAGAATTAAATATTATAATTAGTTGTATCATTTGTATAGGCATCCCATATACTGTCGTAATCGAGATGAAAAACTGAGCGTCAATTTTTTTGTTCGAAGTCATTCCGATGATTTTCCATGGAGTTATTATATGGAGTTCTTGTGTCCTTATCAATTGTATATATATATATATATATATATATATATATATATATATATATATACAATTGATAAGGACACAAGAAAAATATATAAAATTATTTTAAATGGTATGATAATTCTAATTTCAACTAGTGCATGAGAGAATCTTAAGGGATCGTGTTGAGTGAAACTCCAAAAATAACAAGTAATGTAGGTAACTGTAATTTTTCTATTTTTCACACATAGATGGCCTTGGTACAAAAAAAGTAATCTATCTATAACTCTCTCTTGTCTTTCTCTTATAAGTATAAAATAGCAAAATCAAGTGGTTTCCAGTCGTTCATCCGTGATGAGTGAGTTCATCAGAAAGAAACAAGAAGAACCGTCAACGCTTCTATACACCATCAAGGATCTTAAAGATTTTTTAAATCTAGAGTTATTGCTTATCATATTATTCGTCTTATATCATCTCTACATCTACTTCCAATTCTGCTTATTCATCTACACCAATACCCTTCACACTTTTCTTGTTCATACTCACTTTCATTTTCAACTAATCTCACCAGGGGTTTAACAGTCTGACATTTCTGAGCGAACTCCATCAACGGTCACATTGAGATAGTTAGACTCTTTCTTTTGCTTGTTCTTTCCTCTACGCAAAAGCTGTTATCAAGACCTAGTTTGACGAGCAAATCTGTGATATCATAAATTTCCATGGACATACATTACATAGACGTGACAGAAATAATGATGATGAAGAAATGCCCTTCTATCTTTACAATTCTTTGACGTATAATTTCTTCTTCTGATTGTTTCTGGGCCATGAGACCGCAAAAGCCCAAATACTTGTTTTGCGAGATCACAGCACGTAGCATAATACTAATCTTTACAGCGTGTATATGCCACCCCATGATCCCTTTTTGAGTAGTGCTAATAAGGATTTCATAGAACAGCTCAGCAAAATTATACTAAGTGATTTCGGTATGTATCAACTGCCGTTGAATGATAATTTGGAATGGAAACTTGTTGAATGAAAAAATTGGAGGAGATCTTAAACCGAAGATGGAATTTAATTTTCCGTATGTTGTATACAAAATTATCTTATCAAAATTGTAAAATTATGTTGATGTTTTCAAAAAATGTTAAGGTCATTCTAGTAGTAAATTTTGATGAAGAATTTCAAGGCAACGATATGTTTGACCTTTGATGACTTTGAATATTATCATTCAATATTACCTCAATTTTTTAAATGGAAAATCCTTTTTTGGAATTAACAATTGAAAGTCAGTGTAAAAATCTTGTGAAGCCTAAAAGTTGTGGAATCGATGATCTGTCTATAATTGTTAGTGGTATAGCTTTATTTTCAAACGAATTGTCTGTTCTCTTTTAGGAACCATTTTATTTCAAACGCTTATACTATAATTTACAAATCATATAAAATTTATATTTCCTTCTCAGGAAGCTACTCTACAACCTGATGTTTACCAACAGCGTTCACAATCTCGTCTTGGTTACAATGATCCGCAATCGCAACCAAGATCACAATCACATATCGGATATAATTCGGATTCACGATGTGCAAGTAGACTGGGAAACAGTGTCATGGGAAGTGGATACAATGAAACAAATATCGGTTATTTGGATCATCCGGAATCTCGGATGTATTGCACAAGCAACTATTGCATGGCTGATACGATGATGGCGACTGCAATGACACATGGTATTTGCAGTGAAGAGCTCGAACTAGATATGCGCCGACATATACAAACATGTGCTTGTACGTGTAATCATATGGGTTACGGAAATTACATGGATTATCAGGTTAATACGTATTTTTTAGGTAACTAGAAATTAAGTTAATGCATCATTGTTAAACACTTTAGTTCAAGCTTAAAGTTAAATATTACCTAAGTGAAAAGAGTTATTTTCCGCACACCGCGAAACTGTATATGTATGTAGAATAACTTCTGAAAATTATTCTTTCATAAATCTTTATTGATAGATATTTATTTTCGGAATAGCGAAATCAAGGTTACCTTCAGGAAAGGTATCCTTTTATTATGTTCAAGTCATTTTAACCATTTTATTTGACAAGGACCTTTTTTCCTTATTCATAAATTATTTATGATGAGAATGTCGGCACTAAAATGGGGATATGATTTACCATTAGAGTTATGAAATTGAAGAAAAATTACAGAAATATTAAGATATAAGAGAAATAATACCTTTTGACTAGAAGAAGCGTGCTAAGGTTTCTATAATTATTTTCGTTGTTTAATAATCATAATCTTGAACATAAAGTAAGTAAAAACATGGATTGCAAATTTTTATTAATAATTGCAAATCATTTTCACCAAATAAATATTTCTAAATTTTTAGAAAAATAAATATTTCTAAATTTTTAGAAAAATTTGTTTAATAAAATTCAAAATGTTGTGAAATCCATATCTACATTTATTCATTCAAATATGCGTAGTGATTACTATTTATCACCATAATATCTACCGTATTTTCTGCGTGAAATATACTATGAGAGTTATTATTTCGTTTATCAATTTCAATCTTCTGTATTTAAAGTATCATCTGTAGTGACTTTAAAAATAAGGACTGGTCTTTTTTCAGCCTTTGTTCTTCAATCAATCTTCGACCGTAATGCACCACCGTCAGGTGGTAGCACTTAGCAGTAAAACCCATCACTGCTATTCCATCTCTTGTTCTGCAGTGATAGGTGCACATAGTTAAACAAAAATTAAGAAACAATTAAAATCACGCAGCAAAGTGTGTATTTTAAATTTTCCTTAAGTTAGAGTATTTAAATATCAAAAGTTTAAGTTTCGATAATAAAGCTAAAAACCGTTATGTTTACTTATTTAAAATACTAAATACTGAATAGACATAAAGCTGAGTTGTTATTATATTCCTCGTAATAATAATTTTATTCTATTTATTTTTTTGTAGACCACGTGCCTAACAGAACTGCCAGATGTTGCACCTTGCAATGGTACAATTCGTTTACCGCCTTCATGCAGCGAGGAGTCGCCAAGTAGTGGCAGCAGTGGTGCGAACGGTATTACGCATAAGGATCACCATCATGATATCTCTCGACGCAAATATCGTATTCTGGCTCCGATTATCTTAGTGATGACATCGCTATTTTTGGGTGGCCTGTGTTTACCAATACTTCTTAAGACTTCGCCAGCGACGCACCAGCAAAGGTTAGATATAATAAGAAGAATTCTTTCTGAAGTGCCTCTAATTGACGGGTTAGTAATTATTTAAAAAAAATGTACTAATAACTTTTTACTTATATTAAAAAGAACTAACTAATAAGAAAATATGCTCTCGTGATATGCTAATCTCAGTAACTACCATATTGAAAATAGTCAGTATTAAAGCGAGCATTGTTGACACTGTGAGACTGTAATACATAAAAATTTGACAGGCAAAATACATGCATTTAATTATGGGAAAGGATTTTTAACATTAATTTTATATTTTCATAGGTATATATCATTAGTATTTTACATTACGTGGATAGTCGAACTATTGCATCAAAAACTTTGCTAATACATTCTTTTCTTGTATAGCATGGTACATACACATTACAGAATTCTTATTATATCTTAAATGTTAATTTTTTCTGATTTTTAACCTACTTTGTTTATGGTATTATTATAATAACAAAGTTTATTCAAAATATGTAGTTAGAATGTCTGATACCATTGCGACGACTTTTTGATCGTCGTGAAGAAAAGAATCCATTTCCTATTTGCATCGTATCCATATCGCGAAATGGATACGAAGGATCGCGAAGCAGCAGCACATGATCGAGGCGATGCGTGCGGGCTTCCGAGAATCTCGCCACATGGAAACATAGACTTCGTGCGCGCCAGGAGTGACGAAATTCTTTTGTTCGGCATCGTTTCAACCAAGATGGCCACCGAGCTCGTTCGGCGGAAACGTATCGTCGAAATCGCGACCGGTGGAATCGTTGGGCTCGTGAAGCTGAGTCAATGAAGTCATTAGCTCTGCCTCTCTGATCGGGTGACGACGTGGAGATGCGAGTGGAATTGAGTCGCGAGTGTGTGCCTCACGCTCCGTCTCTCTCTCTCTCTCTCTCTTTCGCTCACTCGCAGTTTCTCGCTTCGCCGGAATGGTTCGGCCGGTCGGGTTTGAGTCGAGTGTGAGCCTTTCGGGATCGCACAGTCATTCCGCCGCTCAAGTGTCCTCTCGCGGTTGGTCAAGTCTGACCCTCGCTGTCGTCTGTTGGATACTCCGACGGTTCGAGGCTCGCGGCGCATGCAACATTCTTCACCCGGTGTCTACACTTAGCGTGGTTCAATATCCAATTCGAGCTCCCGCGACCGTCGCTCACAGCGGCGGTGCATCAGATCGCCGGTCTGACGGATCTCCGCTCTCCCTGGGTGTCGAGCTGATTTTCTCTTGTGACTTCAGATATGACGGAGAAGGTACTCGCCACTCAGCGTGCCCTCGTCGAGGTCATCACGGGAATTTCCTAGACCGTGATCGGAACCAGCATCACTGACTGGACGGGAGGTCTAGTGAGAGCTCGAATGGAAACTCTTCAGGCTTACTGGCGGGATTTCCAAGCCAACCATCTGGGCTTGGTCTCGGCGCTTCCAGGGGAGAGTTCGCCCTACGACACCATCGGGTTGTACACCGAAGTCGAGCATGCTTTCATCGCGACACAATCCAGACTCTATGATGTCCAAACTTAACTTGAGGGACCTCCCCCGGGTCGCTCCTCGGATCTAGTTACCCGCCACGACCTGCCCTCTTGCCTCCAATTGACATGGTCCCCTTTTCCGGACCTCGAGAGGATTCGGAATCTTTCCTGGACCTCTTTTGGGCCCTCATTCACGAGGATGGTCGATTAAGCAACGTCGCCAAATTCTTCTACCTGAAGACTCTCGTGCAGGGTGAGGCCAAGGCCACGTTGGACGCCTTGCTGTTAACTGACGCCAATTACCCGGCTGCCTGGCGGTTACTGCAGTTCCGTTACGAGCACCGCCGTTTGCTCGTGCATGATAACATAGCCGCTTTGCGTGCACTGCGGCGCATGCGTGAGGAGACCGCGACAGGGCTTCGCAAGCTCCTGGACACCCTGAGTCGTGATCGAGACCAGTTGCAGGCTCTGGACCGCCCTGTTGAGGCTTGGGATGATTGGTTCATCACCATCGCGGCGTCCTATATGGACCCTTCGACTCGTCGAGCTTCGGAAGACGAACTGGAAAGGCTCAACCCCAACAGGTTTGACGCTACAGCTCCATTGGCGGCTTTCAGTTAGATCATCGAAAGTCCGGCCACGTATTCGCGGCTCATCGACTTTCTACAACGGAGGTGCAATCAGGTGAGCTGTGTCGAAGCCTCTCCATCCGTTCAAGCTTCCAGCCGATAGTCGAGCAACACCACCAGCAGCCTATTAATAACTATTAATAACGCACGCAGCCTAGCCACGCGGGCCCTCGCTGCGCCATGCGCCCAGTGTCAGGGAGCCCACTTCATCGGTCATTGCGAGCGTTTCCTGGCTTTTGGCCCGGCCGATTGTCGAGACCTTGCCAATCACCAACGGCTTTGTTATAATTGTCTGCATCCTGGTCATGCCGCACGCGCCTACCTCTCCAGATCGATTTGACAACACTGCCAGGCGCTTCACCATTCTTTGTTGCATGTGGAGGACCACAAGCGACCTACCGCGGAGCCCGTGGACGAGGCTGTTCCACCGACGTTGCTGCCAATCGTGGTCCTCACCATCGAATCGGCGCACTCCAGGGCAGTCCACGTGAGAGCTCTGTTGGACTCCTGCTCCGAAGTATCCTTGGTCGCCATGCGTGTCGTCAATCGACTCCGGATACCACTCGAGCGTGGCGAAAGGGTCATCTGCGGCATCGGAGGTCATGTGGAGAAAACCTTAACGAAAGTGCTACTTTTGATTCGTTTGTCCGCCTCCAAGCCCCCGTTCTGGTCGATGGTCTCTGCGTGCGCCATCTCGGCTTGAGGACTCCAGCTGCCCGCCTCCCCGGGATACGAGCGGTGTAGGCTGACTTGGACCTCGCGGACATATACTTCGACAAGCCTGAGAACGTCGATCTGTTGTTGGGCGTTGATGTGCTCCCCAGCCTCCTGTAGCCAGGATTGATACAACTCGCGAAATTGATGGCCCAGCAGACAGCTGCGGGCTGGGTAATTTCCAGGCTGGCCGACTCAGAGGCGAGTCGATGTGTGCTGCCGATCAGTCTCTGCCTTTCCCCACAACCCACTCTCGAGCCCCAATGGCTCCAGCCTCTGATTTCCTCACTGCAACATTTCTGGGAGATCGCAGAGTTGCCCCGATCCGCTCGCATCACACCGGATCACGAAGCGTTTGAGCGCCTGTTTAGGGAGCATTGTCGAGACGCTGGGGGAAGATAAATTTTGCGTTATATTTTACCACTCAGGCCTGGAGCCGTGGAAGCGTTAAGAGATGGACCAGCTGGTGCGCTCGCTAGCCTTCGAATGCTGCTTCAGCGAATGCGTCAAGCTCCAGACGGATGTTTGGTGCGTTCTGACTCGCTGGCAAAGACACCAGTTCGCCTTTTGCACAGACATTCGAATGATGTACCGACAAATCCGGATCGACGACCGCGACGTCGACCTTTAGTGAATCCTTTGAAATGCTCTCTCTCTCTGCGCACCATCCAGCAACTCTGCATTGACGAGGGTGCTCGCTGCCCGGAGGTTGCACGGGCCTTGCTGGAAGATCGGTATGTTGACGATATTTTATTGGCCGCCCACACCCTGGCTGCCGCTCGGACTTTGTGAGTCCAAATCATCAGACTCTTGGAGGCCGGACGCTTCCCTCTCGGCAAGTGGGTAGCGAACACACCGTACTGTTGGATGATCTCCCGGCTGAGGACTGCCTTCGTCCGACCTGGATCCGCCTTGTGGCCGATGGCCCTGTCAAGGAGCTCGGCATCAGCTGGAACCCGACAGACGACACTCTCCGCCTTATCTCGCCTCAACTTTTGACCCCACATTGGACTAAACACGCGGCTCTGTCGGCCGTCGCGAGCATTTTCGACCTTTGTGGCTAGCTGGCACCCGCCACCCTGCTGGCCAAACTTTTGCTGCAAGATCTTTCGAGAGCTCAGATCGAGTGGGATAGAGAACTGCCGACGGTGTTTGTGAGATGGCTTTTGCTGATGCCAGTCGCCGCTCCATGGCCACGGTAGTCTATCTTCGAGTCAACGGTGATACGAAGCCCGGGACATTGTAGCTCCTCGTCGCCAAGACCAAGCTGGCACCCCTTCACAGTCTGAAACTCCTCCCGAGTTAAACTCCACGAATAACCAATCCCCGTCTGGAACTACGTGCTGCTTTGATGGCCGCCAAGTTGCTGAGATCACTTTCAGAAGAGCTCTCAGCATTCCGATCTCGCGGTGCTGTGCCTGGAGCGATTCTCAGATCGCATTGATGTGGCTGCAGGCTGCTGAGGTCATCAGCAATTCCGTCGTCGAGAACTATGTCCGCCCACATCAACAAACTCCTGCCGCCGAGCACTTGGCGACACGTGCCTACGGCTTCAAATCCAGCTGATGTGGTGAGTCGGGGGATGGATCTGCCTCAGCTGCGTCATCAGCCCGCGTGGCTCTCAGGGCCCCTCTAGCTTTCCGGCCTTGCAGAGGACTGGCCCAGAAGTGGCCCTGGTCAGTTGACGACCCCTCTTCGTCTGGCGCCCATGCAGTATTGGCATGCACGAATGCATCTCCACCTGCGGATCACTGCGGGAAATTTTCGTGCCTGAACACACTGCTCCGCTTTCTTGTGTATCTTCGACGACTTCTTCGTCGGCGATTGTCCCGCTTACCCCTCGCATATCCGTCACAGCTCATCAGCACTCAGGAACTGGCGATTGCTTTTGCTACTTGCGTCAAGGTGACCCAGGCGAGGTCCTTCGCGAAGGAAATCCGCTTGCTCAATCGGGGGCAGGAGCTGCCGAGCCGAAGAGCACTGCGCTCGCTCGACGTATTTGTCGACTCTGAAGATATTTTGCGAGTAGGCGGCAGACTCGCCTACAACATTCGGCACCCACCGGTCCTCGCCGGCCATAGACCTCTTGCGGGTTTGCTCATCGCTTGGACCCATTCACGCTGTTTGCATGGAGGATTTAGAGTGACATACGTCCGAGTCGTACAACGCGCATGCATCATTCTCATCAACCGACGTATCCTGGCCTTCATCCACCACTGCGTGGTCTCGAGCTCGACCCCTTCAGCAGAAAATGGCGTCGCTTCCTCCAGTCAGAGTGAACCCCAGCCGCCCCTTTGCCAGGACTGGCCTCGACTACTCGCGAGACCATTCCAAGTGTTAGCCACCCGAGGTCGTGGCATCCGATGACCTGTCGACGGCCAGCTTGATGGGTGTTCTCACTCGCTTTAGCAGTCGCTGGGGTCGCCCCGCTGAGATTTGAAGCGACAACGCCACCCATTTTCACCGTGCTGACTTGGAATTTCGGTTGGCATTTAGCCAGCACACACCGGACTTGTCTCGGATCTCAGACGAGGGGGTGACATGGTTATTCATTCCTCCAGCTGCACCGCACTTTGGCGGCTTGTGGGAAGCCGGTGTGAAGGCTTTCAAATCCCACCTCAAGTTAGTTGTAAGTCCTAGACACCTCACCTACGAGGAGCTGAGCACTCTGATGGTGAGCATCGAGGCAGTCCTCAATAGACGGCCACTCACCCCACTCTCAGGTGAGCCTGAGGATCTCCCGGTGCTCACTCCATCGCATTTTTTGGTGGGGGACTTTCTACACCTGAGCCCAGATCTGCCCCTCGTGTCGGCGCCGTTGGATCACGCTACCCATTGGAAGCTGGTGGAAGGTCTCCGAGCCCAATTTTGGCAGCATTGGAGTCAGGAGTGCTTGAACGTGCTCCAACAACATGCGAAGTGGACGCGGGCGCGCCCGAACATGGCGGTAAACGATCTGGTTGTGGTGCTTGACGCTTCGTTTCTCCTACCTAATGGTAAATGGCCTCTCGGGCGCGTTCTTCGAGTGCATCCCGGATCTGATGGTCTCATTCGGACTACGACAGTGCGGACGGCCTCCGGTGAATATTTTCGGCTAGTGACCAAGCTTGTTGTTATCCCGATTCGCGAGCCTAACAGCGAAGCCGCGCCACTTCTTTCAACGGTTTAAACGATGGCGGGCGGCGTCTTGATACCGATCTTCGTCTCGGACTGGACTTGGTTCCCCCCCTCGGGGGGTTTTGTTTTGCTATTTTGTTATGTCCCCGGAACAAGGCGGGCGGGATTGTCGGAGTTCGAAGTTATGGTAGTGTCGCGCTGCGCCCATATATGGTGCCACCCGCCTGGCTCGAGTCGAACCGAGTGGCCCGATGCGCGGCACGGACTAATTAGACTTTCGGGCCGGCATAGACAACACCTCTCCGGAACTATTACCTAATATCTCTACACATTATAAAATGGAACCTGCGAAAATAAAGACATTAATCAGAAAGAAAACGACTAGGCGAGTGTTTTCACTTGATCTCGATCTTCCTTCCCGAGGATTTCGAACAGAGATGGTGAAGACTGTCAATTGAATGAAGGTTCGGGGTTAATGGAGGACACACCTGGTAATTGGATGGAAGAGTAAACCTTAAAACAACTAGTGTCTGCTAGGATAATTATATTTTCAGGGGATATTAAAATGAGTGATTAACCGAAGTGCCAGGGCTTAGGTCCTCCATTCAATAATAGTACCAATGCCTAAAATAAATTTGACTTCAATTGTTATATGTAACTGGTAATATTAAAACATTGTTGAGAGTTCTGCTGAAAAGTATTTTAAAGCTATAAGTTTGAAGATAGATAAGCCTTAGAATAAATGATTCATAATGGACATTATTTAAATAAATACAACTTTTTTTAAAGAGAATCTACAATGATGATATTTCAAGGTTCTGGGAATCAAAAAAAAATTCCAGAAGCAGTAAAAGTTGAATAAGGCTTTTGGATAATTGACGATGGATCGTGATGACAAATGTATCATAAAGATTCCGTTCAACCAGAAAATGTTCCAGCTTAAAATAACTACTCATTAGCCCTAGAGCAATTTTACAACATCGGATGTAACATTAAGTAGGACCTTACATTACAAACGATAATAAAGTAATTTAACAGTTTAATGAACGATCCAATGATATAAGACGATACGTTTTCTATTTGTACGAAAGTATAGATTCATAAAATTCTTTTAGTTATCCACATGATTAAAATGTATAGGCAAAAACTAGTTAGTATATACAATACTAAAATTCAAGCTGCGTGCTGCTTTTTTAGTAACTATGTATTTCACCTCCAAAGACTATAGCGGGATAAGCATGTAAAAACTGCCCTAACCTGAATCTTAATTTGAACCTAGCTATTCAAAACGACGCATTTAAAGACCTCTTGAGCCAAATTTTCAGACCTCTAGGTTTAAATCTAACGTCCCTAGACTTAAAAACGTGTCTTTTTGAAAAACATTTTTTCTGTTTGACGGTTTGCTCCAAAAAATCTGAAAAAATTCATGAAAATGTATTTCCTAGTAAGGAACTATCCAGTTTTTTTTAGTTTTTAGAGACCAAAATTAGATGCAGGAAAAATATTTTAATTTTTCAATCATTTTTTAGGTTATGTAGATTATATTTGGCTAAGATTCAACTAACTTTATTTTATGTGTTTTCCCCCCTCTTTCGAATGCTGCTTTCAGATATATCATTTTCAGACCGGAACATGCTCAAAAATCGAATAAACCATTTATTTCGCCTATTTTTTACTTGTTTTAGGCACATGACCTGCAAATACGGATATTCTAAGGGCGTCAAGGCATTCAAAAGTATTCTAAGACTCCATCTTATATATATAAAGCTTTTAGAAATATGCACTATATCCCTGAAGCGCTAAAGAACCTAAGCAGCAGAGCAAGATAGTAAAAAAAATTTTTTATAAACAGCGCCTCAATTTCTGTTCGAAATATGATACTGGATTAACTATTAAAAAATATTATATTCGATATAATTTATTTCAACATTACATATAACGATAAATAACTTACCATAACTTGAATAAATAATTTTCCATTTAGATAAATTTGATCGGATTAGGTCCTTTAGCGCTTCAGGGATATAGTCCATATTTCTAAAAGCTTTATATATATAAGATGGAGTCTTAGGATACTTTTGAATGCCTTGACGCTCTTAGAATATCCGTATTTGCAGGTCATGTGCCAAAAACAAGCAAAAAATAAGCGAAATAAATGGTTTATTCGATTTTTGAGCATGTTCCGGTCTGAAAATGATATATCTGAAAGCAGCATTCGAAAGAGGGGGGAAACACATAAAGTAAAGTTATTTGAATCTTAGCCAAATATAATCTACATAACCTAAAAAATGATTGAAAAATTAAAATATTTTTCCTGCATCCAATTTTGTTCTCTAAAAACTAAAAAAAATCAGGGTAGTTCCTCAATAGAAAATACATTTTCATGAATTTTTCAGATTTTTTGGAGCAAACCGTCAAACAGAAAAAATGTTTTTCAAAAAGACACGTTTTAAAGTCTAGGGACGTTAGATTTAAACCTAGAGGTCTGAAAATTTGGCCAAGAGGTCTTTAAATGCGTCCTTTTGAATAGCTAGGTTCAAATTAAGATTCAGGTTAGGGCAGTTTTTACATGCTTATCCCGCTATAGCCTTTGTTTCTTCGTTAAATAGTTCATTACTAATTGTGTATCAAGTTATTTAATTTTATTTCTCATTCTATCAAGTGAACTGATTGTTGTAGTAGGAATATTCTCTACTTAGCTCTCAAGCACATATCTATAGGTACCTTATTAGACCTCGGTCGACGTAACTTTTCAACTACCATCATGGTGCTTCTGCAGTCCTGCCTTTTGAAACTGACGCTGTACTTTCGTTTCTGGGGCGCATCGTCTTGCCTGCCTCACCTAAAATTGCCTTATATTAACCACTTGCCATTTTACGTATTTGTGACATTAAACATAACCTCAAATCAACGAATTACTTTGCTCTCAATTTGACGCTTTGGAGGAAAAACCCATCAATTAAAAAATAATCAACAATCAGCCAGTTCAGATAAAGAATTGAAAAACCACGCACTTAAAAAATAAAAGATATTTATGAATTAATAGATATATTGATATAATATATATATATATTCATATACTATCATGCAGACGTTTTTGCGTTTATACGAAAAAACAAGTGCACTATACTAATGATATACGTATATTTTTATATATTCTTGAATATATTTATTTGTTTAATTCTTTATTTGAATTGGCGGGATTTTCCTCGAAAGCGTCGAATAATTTTGAAGAGAGCTTGAGTTGTGATTCTTGTCCAAGATACTTGAATATTAAATTCACCAGCCAATATCTTAATACAGTGCGCGCTCGTTTGCTTGCTTTTACGTTGCATGCTTGTCAGATGAGCCTATTTTTCTATACACCGATCCTTACGCACATTAAAGCGAATCTCCCCATTACCGTGCGTGGACCAACAGAGTACTATAGGGTGGTTGGGACCGAGCATATGTATAGATATACATTTATGTACATAGTAGAAAAGTGAGGACGTTTTCATCCTTGCCAAATCCAAGAAATTTTCTCTCCGATAGCCCCAAAAACTAGCAAGCGATCGAGCGCGTACTGTATCTCGATTCCAGACTCATTCTCGATCTCTTTTAAATTCGTTTTCGGACTGGCCATCGTACTAAATCAGATTGGCTGATTAAAGCACCATCTATGGACTGTATAAATTTCATTATTGACTACCCGTTGGTTTACGAATAAACCAGACATTCAATAAAAAAGATTGATTAACATTGACGACGTGGTCAGTATACAAAATATGAAGAATCTTTTCTATTGCATGGTATGATTGTTGGATAGTACAGATTATCTATTATTTTAGAACCTATTAATGGAATAATGGGTATATTTAAGTTACAGCCTCTGGAAAAAGATGTTTGGTAGTATAGCAAAGTTATTCATAATGTCGTTAATATTAATATACCTTCAATATTTATATGTGGTTGGGTATATGCTGATCTACGGATTGGGTGATAGCCTGAATTCCTATACAAATAGTATTTTTGCTATCCAACGAGTAGTTATCCTTGCATTAATAATGTATTGCAATATTGCCAAGATATTTCATTCGAATATCAAATTGAAAAAATGTATAGTAATATTATGAATTCTGCGTATCGTAAATATCGCAATACGATAAAGAATTGTCAATTATATGTATGAACGTTAATAATTTAGACTAAGGGTGTGCCAGTTTGAGAATGAAATTAGTCATTCTTGTTTTCATGTTAAGGAAATATTATGGTTCAGAATTTATTTCAATTAAAAGATTTTACTTTCTTTAGTAAAGTAATAATAGGAGACATCTATAGAATTAAATATGATCAACATTGGAAAATTCTTTAATTGTATATTAATAAGTGTTTATTCCGAAAATGATTTTTTGGAACCAAGCATAAAATAATTCTCAATTTTTTATTCGATCTTTAAAATCTTGGCAGTAAAGTTTTGCTGCATTTAGTTTTTACTGATAAAGTCGAATTGTAAGGACATTATCAAATAAGAATGAATAAGAATATAGGTATTTCACCTAATATTATGACTAATGTATAAACATTTTGACACCTTTTCGTTAATGCAGGCACAACGATTTGCCCTGGAATGTTAGAAAATTCGTACATAATCAACTTGGAGAAGTAAATTTAAGCAGTGACTTAGGCAGAATCGATCCTTGGGCTAAGTCGGATTGGAGTCATACTGATATTCCAAGGCTACGAGCTGGACTCGTTGGAGCTCAGGTCAGTTGATTATTTGCTGTATTTGTGTATAATCTTAAAATATTTTAATTACTTTTCTGTATAAATCTTGTTTCACAAAAAGGTTCATTATTGGTAATAATTTAGCGGAAGGGATAGAGAGTTGTTAGGGTAATCGGGAAGCGTAAAAGGACATGCACGTTAGTTGAGCACAAATTAATACAATATTTATACAATAATAAAAAGGATGACGCTCTGTTACTGCAATGATTGCACATCGAGCGTAAATAGTTATTTAGCATTCTAAGGGCGTACCCAGTCGGATTGATGGAAGGACTATTTAGTTGGGCAACCATCTGCGAATGCGCGCTGTTTCACGCAGGAGCTTCGTTCAGGATGAAAACCTTCGTGTGATCGACACGCAAGATTGTTGTTGTTGGTGGATGAGCACTGCGAGGAAGAACAAAATTTTGTATTTCTCTTCCTCGTTCGTGGAAGAGAAAATTGAAAAGTTCGCCACGAATATAAATAATTCCAATTGCGGATTGCTGACGATTTTAATTGGGGCTGTTCTGGTCCTGACTATGAATAGAGTTGAATGTGGAAGGCTGTATACCATTGATGATACATTCGTGAATCCGTGCAGAAAGAATCTTGATGCTTTTCTGGTATCGGTCCTTCGAAGTATACTGACCTATTAGTGTTTAGGAAGCTGCTCTCGTCAGTTAAGCCAAATTGCTTGAATGTATGCTGGATCCTCCTGGTCAGAATAGTGTCCAGAAATTCAGAGTTTTAGATTAGGATCGTGCCAATGATGGGAGCTGGCGCGAGCCAGCTCATTGGTTTGAATAGCCTAACAATTTCTGAAAGGTTTCTTCTCTTGGTAATCGTTTATGTAGTATATGGTAGTAAAAATCGATAAGCGAATTCATCTTGATTGGGTTACCACTGGAGTCTGAGTGTGGATGCGAAGCCGTACTCGTCGAATGCATGTACAGAGTTTTTCCGGCGAATGCAAGGCAATCGATTGATTCATCACGAGTGTAGAGAGCTTCCTAAGCCCTTTCAGAGGCCGATCAAGTTGCAACAGTTTTGGAGTCGCCCAGTTGCAGATTTTCAGAAAACGAGAGTTAAAAAATGTATGATACATCCAGTGCTCTTCTCTGTGTTGTAATAGTTAAGTTTACAAGTGGCGTGTTCTGTAGAGTACCATGAAGTAACTAGGACGTCTTCAACTTTCTAGAAGCGTCATAACTCATTGGCGAGGCAGAAGTCATTGTGTTCTTTACACGATAACGTATTTATCTACCGAGCCAGTTACAACCCATCCCAGTATGGTTTGCTGGGCGGCTAGTTGCCCGTGATTTTCTAAACGAGTTCGTGGCTGAAGTAAGAGATAGCGGACATCTCCCCAAGTATGCAGTTTACTTTACCAGGCTCATAATCTTTCAATATAACTTCTGCGTTGGTGTTGGAAGACATATTCGGTTGTATACCACCGCCCATTACAAGATAGAGCTTCTACGTCCTGAAAGCTACAACATTTGAGTAACTGTATCCGATTCAAAGGAGCCCTGCGATGTCTGGTCGAGTAATGTTCTTTTGAAGTACACCTTGCTACTAGGTGCTTTTTTGATAAGCAATTGAAACATAGGTTAGAGGTGGAAACGAGTTGGCAGTTGCTTTTCATCGGCCGTTGTAGAACCCTGACTACGGTTCTACAGGAAACGTTGCCAGGGTTGTACTGCTATTGAGGAAATTCACCAGTTGTTGATAGATTTATTCTACAGCATCTTCTCACAATCCTCTCTGATTTTCCAGTCCAACCTCGACAAGACGATCTCGATGAGCCAGTCGTTCCATGCATCTATGAGATGACCCAGAGTTTCCATAGATCTTATGGACTCGTGTACATTGTCAAGCCTTGAAGTTATCACACTGGCCGACTTGATCGAAGTGGTAGAGAGATTGATGATTTTTGATAAGTGAATAATCTAATCAATTGAGCGCACCTCCATAGAACGCGATAAACGAAATCTTTATGCTTCTCGGCACTAGCTCAATTATAAATTAAATCGGTAAATCTGGATCGCAGGATCAACATGTGAGCGCTCTGGCTTCAATTTTCAAGTAAAACCTTAAGTTAATTTTATTTACATAGGAATTTCATGGAACACGTGGTAAATTAATTTATGCGCAAGCGAGCTACTGTTGCTCTAGAGTAAGGCTGCTAATAGAGTGGCAGAGATCGTTTTTACCGAGATTTGACACTTTTATTTAGATGCCTACAATTTACCAGTGGGGTAGGGGTGATTGCAAGCTGCTATCCTAATAGGTAGGACCCCTTGCGAGCAATTAGTTAATCTAAGCGGCGTCATTCCACTAGCGTGCCAAATTCGAATGCCCTATCGGCCGTGACAAACAATTATTAAGACAACTTATCACAAGTGTACAGATGTTAAAATTTTTGCTATTATATTATTATTATATAATTGTGTTAGAAATATACAATACATGTGTGTTTATATAGTACATATTCGGTGCTACACTCTGTCGTGTAGCATAAGTATTATTAGCGCCTCCACCAGATGGCACTGCCCAACTGGTGCCACCAGCTTAGTTGCTACGATTACCGTTATTGATTTTGTATTGATCACTCGATCCAGACGGACGTTTCGTCCCTTATAATAAACCTTTACTTCCAAGAACCCTGTGTCTGCATTTATTCAACAAATTGTAATCATTGACGTATATCGTGATAAATTACAATCAAAGACTCGGCAGCTCATTGAAGACAAATCAGGAAAACAGATGAAACTATTGAGTCGAAAATTCAGAACTTCCAAAAAGTAAAGAAAACCAGTGTAATGTCGCATAATCTGGTGTGAACCAGTGTAGATAGAAATTTCATTGCGTAAGCTGTAGCAGAGATTTTAAAAACCTACTAACTTGGATAAGAGATATTTTAAACAACAGAAATTTCAGTTCGCAGGTTCATTTTTTGACAAAATTGCAAATGATCTTTTGTCAGCAATAGGGATGAATCTCGACGAAAACACAATGAGCCATAATTTTTAGATTTGCTGGGTTTACTGCATCTAACATACCTCTTTTATGGATCGTTAGTAACTTAATTTTTCATGACAGACGATAAGTGAATTACTGGGTTGTTTTCGCAACTGATCGTATTGACACGATTCTCCACTGTCGACGGATGCATTCTTGACGACTTTGCATCACCTAAGCAATGATACTATACTGTTCTTACATATTCTTACCGAATAGTGTATCGCAAGAGCTTCATAACAAATAAACTATTTGGCTTATTGCACGCACTCTCTTCTACACTTCTTTATCAGTTTTCTTCTCATTTTCTTGTGCCGTAAAACAGAATTTAGAAAATACGCGTTAAATTTTAACAAAAAATAAAAGTAAAAGGTAAATAACAAGAAATAATACATTAAAATTACACAAAAACATTTCTATAATTTTCCCGAAGATGTACATACTACCATTTGTAGAAATCTGAAACTTTTCTTGTTTCTCAACGTGTAGTAATCTGTTATGTGCCAATGGTGAGAGTCACGGCACTTCAAGAACACAAAAGTATCCTGTGTCAGAACTTCCACGGCTATCAGCGTCTTCCTCTAACGCGTGTTTACGAAACAATCATTAATTGAATCAATAAATCGAATTTCGTTCAGGAAGTGAATTACATTTAATAAATGCTGAATTCCGCCCGATTCGTGAGTGTTCACAAACAAATAAGAATGGAACCACCATTATCACCAATATAAGGAAAATAAATAAACTTCCTAGCACAAAGCATGAGAATATGGATAATAAACTTCTTTCGCTGTGGTAGGTATGAACCTAACTCAAAATAACACATTACTGGACTACGTCCAATTCAAAAGCCTAATGGAAAATATCCAAGAATCAAAAACCTAGGTGAGATAGCACGACGAATACATATGACCTAGTAGCCCTAAAATGGTTAGAAGAAGAAATCTACCCTAACATTAGGGACAGAACGATTAAAATTATATATGCAGCATCAATAAAAAGTATTAATAAAAAACGGTCAGTACATCACGCAGTTACTCGCCAACTACATCCAACAACGAGAATTAAGTAATATGAATGCACAACTTACTTCGATGGAACATAAACGGCCTTAAAAGCCAATACGAATTCTTACAAAGACTCATAAACGAACAAAATATTGAAATAATATGTTTACAAGAAACCAACTTTAAGACTCTAATAAAATTAAAATGAAAAACTACGCATGCTATAATAAAAATATAGTGGATTGTAAGTCTGCAAGTAGAGGAGTATCCTCCTCAATTCATCAAGACATATACTCCAAAGAAATACAAATGCAAACAGATCTAGAAGCCATAGCTGTATCCATACTATTAAAAAATAAAATGAGAACCATATGTAATATACACTTAAGCAACCCATACAAATTAAATCCCGAAAAAATGAACCAGCTAATCAAACAACTACCGGAACCATTCTTAATAGTGGGAGACTTCAATAGTCACAGTTATACATGGGGATTTTATAAAACAGATCAAAGAGGTAAGTTAATAGAAAATCTCATAAACAGCAAAGATCTAGTTCTCTTAAACGATCTATCCCCCACTTACTTTAACTCTGCATAGAGGAAAAATAGCGCAATAGATATATTTATATACAGCAGTAACATAACAACCCTTCTAAATTTGGAAGCTCTAGAAAACCTAATGGGTAGTGACCACTACCTAATAATTACACAAATAGATAAGTATACCAACAATAAAACAAAACCCTTCATATATCATGTTGCAAGTTGCTAATAAAAGCATTCCAAGAACCTACAAAACTTACGAATGTAAAATAACCCTATAGTGGAATGCAAACTGCGAGGATGCAATAAAAAAGTATAAAAAAGCACTAATAATATTCAAAAAATCAAACTTAGAAAACAAGATCGAATTTAAAAAACTTGAAGCAGTAGCTAAAAATACAGTTAACACTAACATCAATAAATAATTTAATCCCAGTTAATGAAGTATGGCAGAAAATTAAAGCAATAGAAGGACGCTACCATTCAACAAAATATAAGTTAATAGTAAATTATGAAATCGTAACTGACGAATAAAAAATAGCCAACATCTTAGCTGAAAATTTTGCGGAGAACTCCAGGGACAGTAACAACAATCTTGAATTCCAAAAACATAAAAAAGAAGAAGAAAAAGCACTAGAACTCAAAGCTATAGAAAGAAACACTAATATCTGAACTAATGCTACATCCTTTATATACCTTTATATACCTTTAAGTTACAATATTACAATTGAAGAGTTATTAGAAGTAATATAGACGATAGTAAAAATATAAGCCTGGGTCGAGATGTGATTCCGAATATTCTCCTCAAGAAATTACTACGAGAAGCCTTCTCCACTATACTAAACATCTTTCATATAATTTAGACGGATCAAATCTTCCCTCACGTCTGGAGGCAAGCAACAGTAATACCAATTCCAAAACCTTGAAAATCGAAACTGGTTAAACGTAACTATCGACTAATCTCCTTAACATGTTGCATCTGCAAAATATACGAAAAAATTGTAAATAAAAGATTACTATGGTTCCTTGAAAATAATAACATTATCTCCAACTCTCAAAATGGCTTTCGCCAAAATCGTCCCACAACAGATTGTCTGGTACCGCTGGAAACAAATATACATGATGCATTTCACAAAAAAAAAATATTCGATCCTAACAGTTTGTCTAGATTTAGAGAAAGCCTAGGTACGACCTTGTCTGGAGAAAGAAAATACTTGAAATCGTAGTAAAACACAAAATAATGGGCAATATGTGGAATTTCATTAAAAACTTTTTGACTAACAGGAAAATAAAGTAAGAACAAATGAAACACTCTCAGAAGAAATAAATATTATGAACGAGGTACCGCAAGGCTCTGTTACAAGCGTAACATTATTCTTACTAGACATCAATGAAGCCGAGTCATACATAGATAAACCAGTACTTACAATGTTCGCCGACGACATCACATTATTCATAAAAGGTAAACACTCCAAAACAAACCAAAATATCATGCAGAAAACTATCAACAAGCTGGAAGATTTCACTAAAACATCAGGATTCAAATTTAGTAAATCCAAAACAATAACGATCGTATTTAACAGATCTATATATAAAAAAGAAAAAGTAAGATTAACACTGGGAAAAGAAAATATTCAAGTTGTAAAGGAGTAATAGCATTAGGACTCCTCTTCGATCAGAAGCTCACATGGAAAAATCACATAAAGTATCTAAAGAAAGAATGCCTACTAAGAATGAATATATTAAAAACGTTAGCTTGCAGAAACTGGGGAACCAATAACGATATAATCAAAAATACGTATAAAACACTAATCCAATCAAAACTTGACTAAAGATGCATATATATCAGCAAAACAAAATATCCTAAATACTGGATCCCATTCTCCACACCAGCATGAGAATCGCCATAGGAGCATTCATCACTAGAACCATATTCAGCATTTTAAGTGAGAGTCAAATGTTTCCACTAGAATTTTGACGTAAAAAATTAGCCCTAAAATATGCTATCAAAATAACAAACGACCCAAGAAACTAAGTCTCCAACCTCCTAAATGGAGTTATTAATCACCCAAATAGTAATAATAATATCGTAATTACGCATTTCCCCAATAGAATAAAATCCTACCTACTTGAACTAAAAACTTATTTACAGAAATGTAAAGCGGTTGACTACACAAACTGCTTCTGGATCAATGAAAATAGAAATTAATTGATCATATTAAAGAAAAAGGCCACAACTAAAGAAATCGCTGAAGCTTATCCATCCTACTTCCACAGTTATACATCTATTAAGAAACTAGGAAAATATATTGGAGCAATGGCCACGTTACAAAAAGAAATCATTTTACTTAAGCTAACCGGAGAAAATGGCAAAGATCACAGTCTACTTAAATAATTATAAAAAACAATAGATTACTTATACGAAATAAAGCTAAACATAGTAATTCATATAAATAACTACAAACTTATAAAAGAACTCCAAATGACATCTCGACTTTCACTGATACAAGATATCCATGCAAAGTTAACGAACTCCAACGGGAAAATAATCTTAAGCTACTCATCGTATAACTCCAATAAAGTAGAAGCTATCAAAGAAGAAATAAATAAAGCCTTCTCACTAACATTTAATGATTAGGAATACCCTTCCGAACCAGAATTTATCAAGTCACTACAAAAGAAATTACGTGACACTTGGAACACAAAATGGACAAACTCCTCCAAAACATCACATCTTAATAAAATTAAAACATCCGTCTTCGAAGCAAATCTAGCATTTTCCTTTAAAAGAAGAGACCAGTATTAAAAAAAATTATTAACGGGAATTTCGGCAACACAGCACGTTCAGACGAGCGGTACGCAGACACCATACGGAACAGAACGGCGCGAAGCTAGTGAGAGAGAGAGAGAGAGACAAAGAGCTGGTACTTACAATCGAATCGCTCAAGCAGATTAACGTTGAGGAGGCATCGCCTCCTCAACGTTAGATCTCCTTCTCTCTCTCTTTAGGTGCATTAGTCTCGTTAGTTCTCTTGCTGTGTCTGTTACAGCGTATATCTGTCACTGACGGTATAAGCTGGGGAATGACAGTTCGCATACCGTATAAGAGTTGACTTCAATACTCTGCTTATAATGCTTTAATAGCAATAATATTTCGATAAAAAATAAAATTTATGTTACCCTTAGTTTTTTCATCGAAGCCTTGTTTAACTGATTTCATCGCCAATCACACCCGCTATCTCACTTTAATCAGTCAATGATAAAACATGAAATCATAATTTTATAATATATTAACAAACTGAATGCTGAAAATTACATTCACGTTAATAACTAAATTAATTAGGAATTATAAGAATTATTTACTAATTTCACGTAAGTGATTATATAGCCCCGTAAGCCCAGATATATCGCTTCGGGATTTTCAGTATTAATCTTTAGATCAATGTTTCTTGATGAGTGTGAGATGTTATAGGAATCATGATATAAGCCACTTTAAATTAAAATGGCGCCAGCTCTAATAAATTTACCCTACGTACGTCCGCTACCGTATTTCTGAGTTTTGATGAGTCGTTTCTGATTTCAAATTTTTTCTTTCAAAAGGGCGAATCCATTTATGAAACGCTTAACGGCGCTGAGATTTACGACAACAAGATGGTTCTAACTTTTTCAAACACTTTGAAGAAGTCGTATCCAATAATATATGTTATCAGCTCCTTGATATTCTCGGGTATATCATTATCAACTACATTTGTCAATGTATATGGACACAAAGAGTATGTTTATTGTCAACAATTATTCCCTAACTGCAAATGTTTATGACGTTCAAATACTTTCTTGTACATACAAATAATACTTATAGGTATACAAAATTCGAGGCAGAAGTTGTTTTGAATAAAGACAGTACATACGCCTCCTTTCATCTCGATAGTAAAACACTCGACTGTAATAAAAACATAACACGTGTTCAGAACCATTTGTTTCGCCAATTTTTATCATAAAGATCAGTTCAACCGGAACTTATTACAAAATACTTATTAAAAGTGTTGAAATCTGTTAGCAACAGAATCATAAATGACGAATTCGAGATTCATCCATGATACTAAATTTGCACATACAATTGAAAGAATATCATTAAATTTACAACTAACTGTTATAGTTTTGGTCAGCCTAC
Organism: Apocrypta bakeri; assembly: GCA_018906985.1. Classification (NCBI taxonomy): domain Eukaryota; kingdom Metazoa; phylum Arthropoda; class Insecta; order Hymenoptera; family Pteromalidae; genus Apocrypta; species Apocrypta bakeri. Next base: position 710,525 of record JACCIA010000008.1, on the reverse strand, counting down.
GTTCCTTGTGGTGCAGCTCAATTGAATGCGGTTCAGCTATCATTGGAACAGATAGATGTTATACGAAGGCTTGCGGAAATGAATGCCCAGCACTTGACCTTGGTAACATCAGTTAAAGGTAACTGTTTTTTGTAAATGCATAAAGAATATCAAGGACCTTGAAATTGGCCATCATTCTAAATAATATCCGAATCAATTTGTTATTTTCTCGTGAAAATAACTTTGATCGACTAATTAAAGGAAGCATTATTTGAGTATAATTCTCTTATAATGTAAAAAAGTGGCACTATCTTAAGCAAGGTTTATTTCGAAATTTATATGCAAGATTAATTAATACAGCTTATTTTGTCTTTAGTAGTAATTAGGGATTAGATTACTTAATAATTTATCTGACGTTAAATGATCCTAAAAACCGACTTCAAGATTATATGAACACTTACAATGATAGAAATTAATCTTCACATTGGTTTTTACACAATCTATTAAATGTATAAAAATTAATTTATATAATAGTTACGAATAAATAGATATATTGTTATATCAATGTATATATTTTCATGCAGACTTTTTTGTACATATTGTTACGTCCCAAATCGGCAGAAATATACCAACCGTTGAGCAACAGGAGTATGGCTATGTTAATGTGGAAAAACACGAGCGATGCTAGACGCGACTGTCGAACGCGCCATTATCACCGGTGTTTTGTCGAAACGATTCTGGAGAGGAACTTCTCGGTACTGATGGAAAAGCGATAGACATGCAGGTTTGCCGATTGCTTGGTTGGTGAAACAAACTTACATGAATTGGTGTAAAGGCTGCGGTACATGTAGCTCAGCTACGGTCACGCTACGGCGGCTCGTTTTGAAAAACGTTAATGCTCGATTGAATATAAGTTGGAATATAAGAATGAATACGCGAATAATTTGTATTTCGACTAATGACATTAAACATATTTATTAATTTATAAAGTTACAAAGATACTTTTAAGTCTTTAGATGTTACTCGGAATTATGCAAAAATATACATTGCTGCTCAGATTCGTGAAGATGAGTCTGGTGTAAGTGCTCACCTAAGACTAAGACTGAGTATACTTGAAGTTAAGTAAAAGTATATTACGTCATTGTTAACCAGATTCACGGAAATGTGTCTCGCGTAGATGATCGCCAAAGACTAACTATTTGTATCTTGCATTTGGATTTTTGTATGCTCGGGTGACATAGGTTTTTTAGATGGAAATGAGAGTATTGCCCTCGTTTTCATATGCCCATTTATGATCAATATTTCGATTGAAGTTTAATGTCTCGACCCTTCCCCCGCTCCAGCCTGCAAATATAAAAATATAAGAAAAGTAAATACCGGGATATAGATAATTAATTTGCCCTTTCAAACTATGTACAAATTTTAATTTGCCCGCTTTTAGTTTTTTTAGGAAAAATAAATTAGTAGTTCAGATTTAGCTCAAACTTTAATTAGCTTTATTTTTTAATTGAAACTTTTAGGAATATCTAATAAACGCGAAAAAATTGCTCTTAGGTCTATTCAATTTGCGCTCTACGAAAACACGACAAAAATTAATGAATTATTATTTAAATTAATAATTTATAGCTACACTGAGAAACTTGTCGTATGAAAATTTATAAAAAACGTAGGTAAAATTACTATATTATGTAGTAAGAGTGGGATATACTCAATTTCGCGTGGATGTTATTATATTTATAATAAAAATTATTATCTACATAATTATTGTTACTATGAGATTAATAATATTTACAATCCAAGTATTCAACAAATGTAACTGAGTGTACGAAAAATTACTATTTTACATAGCAGAAATTCTGAGTTCGAAAATAAACTCGAAATTTTACTATATAGAATAGCAATTTTGACTACAAAATATAGTAACATGTGCCTACCGATATGGTAGATATTCTTCCTTTTTGAAACAGCTATACCGTAGCAGTCACTTTTTCTAAGCTATATAGCAAAGTCCCTATACAAAACATAACCGTGTCGCGTCGCTCAATGTTTACAATGTGCGTGAGTGCATTCATAATCCACGCGTTTATTAGTTACCAAAATTACAACAAGGCGGCGTCGCGATTTTGTAACAAGAAAGTGTAAAAATTTTGACTTTGTTAATATATAAAGAAATTTTTAAGCGGATATTTCATCGAAGCGAGCGTGCGATTATGAGAACAATTTGTAATGCGATAAATTATTATTTACGGCTAGATTAGGTAGGGTTAAGAAAGTTCATACATTAAATTGATGTTTCCGACTATATGCATTAATAGGTATGTTAATAGGATAGCTATTGAAAATAACTGATAAGCATTTGAATTTCTATTTTAATATACAAGTTCAAGTAACAAAAATTATTTATCATACAAAGAAAATTTATTAAAGTTTTATAAAATTTACTTGCGCAAGTAATAAAATTTCGTACGGGCGTCTAACAAAAATTACTATTTTAAATAGTAAAATTTATTCATAGCTTATGTAGCAAAATTTACTATTTAAAATAGTAATTTTTCCTATACATTCAGTATATCCCTCCGTTCCTTTATAAGATAGTAATTTTTTCTACCTTTTTAATAAATTTTCCTACGACAAGTTTCTCAGTGTACGGAAAATGAGCCTGCAATTTAAATGATTTGTGCGCATATGTGGTGCCGTATATACGACTGTAGTACTTGCAATCAGTGCGTCTATAATGTCTATAATCGATAATCGAGCGCTCACTAGCTCTTCCTACCGCGCGCCCTTTGAATAGTATTATGAACGGATGATGCTATATTGTTTTTGGACTCACTGATTGCAAGTACTGCAGTCGTATATACGAGATCTGACAATACCACACATGCGCACGAATCATTCAAATTGCAGGTTCATTTCCGTAGCAATAAATTATTAATTTAAATAATAATTCATTAGTTTTTGTTGGGATAATGTCTCGTTGCTTTTTGTCATACGGCAGGTTGACAGTTCTGTTGAATATAGAGGTGTCTTCTTTTTCCATAAATGGATTTAATCTTTTTATAGGTTTCTTGTATAATTATATGTACTCTTTCCCTCCTTGTTGGTTGCATGATGTATATATATGGAAATGAAGGATTCGCCTTTTAGGTGTGTACGAAACGACAAATTTCCGTCTGGACTTCACACGGATGCCTATTGAGCTGGCCCGGTGAGGTGAGGTTGGGTTTGGGGTGTTTGGTGGCCCTTCGCCTCATATATGGTTATTACCGTCCGTGCCTGCAATTTGGCATTTCGTGACCTCTTTAGTACGGTGTCGATGATTTACCATAAGTGTCTCCGTTTGACTCTCTATGCATTTAATGCGGACTTTACTTTCGATTTGCTTGTGCGTGTTCTAATCTTTCTCAGCGTTTTATTATACAATACATGAAGTGAACTATATATTTATTGGTCTTTAAAATTGTTTTCTAAATTGGCTTATTTCTGAAAAATTTTTTTAATCTGGCTGGTTTTTTCACTAAGACGTTGATAGGTGTATTCTCATGCACACACCCAATTAATACGCACATCCACATAATATTATGGTTTATACGTACATTTATTAAAAAACGTATGTGGTGTCAAACATCCCCGCAGGCGTAGGTATAAGTACAACGTAGTAGTAAAATTTAAAATTTAATTGTACCCTTCGGGTTATTATTTATACTATTAACTGCTTCAAAGCTGAATGGTATTTAGTATTGAAGTTTAGTAATGTTATTTGTTTCAATTTATGAATTCATTAATATGTATATTGAAATTTTGTTAGATTACTAAACTAAATGTTTTTTTATTTTATCGAAGGACTGGTTGAGGCTCATAGAGAGGGCAAGATTGCTAGTTTGATTGGGATCGAGGGGGGACATTCCCTTGGAAATTCTCTTGGCGTACTCAGAACATTTTATGGCCTCGGTGCACGTTATCTTACTCTTACACATGCCTGTGATACTTCATGGTAAGTACTAATACATTATCGTTTGAAGGTATTTGACATTCTTTTATATCTAATGTCTGGCACAATGTGCGCATCAAAGTTGTAACGGTGTGCGTGCAGATTTCACACGTTGCAAAATTAGAGTAGCATACTCTAAATTAACGCGGCTAACAGAGGATGATCGCTGCTAGACAGGCAGCCTGCGAGAGGCGGTGGGGTCCTTATAGTAAGAAGGGCACGCGTAAGGAAAAAGGTTAGAGTATAAGAAATTAAAAAGAGTTGAGCAAATAATAAAAACATTAAGGTGTACGTGTATTTAAGTATAGAAGTTACAGTGCATTCCTCTGTGACACAGAATTCGCACGTATGTGCAGTTACGCAATTTGATAAATCAGTTAAGATGAGGCGACGAGGCTATGAGACGATACGGGCAGTCACAGTGCTCTTAACTGCCTGGGAGATAATCGGTGAGTCAGTCCACGTCTCACAGATAACGTATCGTGGAAGAGCATTAGACAGTCAAAATCAATCTGCATTTGTCTTTTGATTTTCGACTGTCAGTAGCCGTGCAATTTTTTCTCTTGCTCTCTCCCATCTTAACCCTCTCCCCGTTAACGCATAGAGAAGGGCCGAGCATTCACGGACATGCTGTTGTGACAAGGTACTCCTCGTCACATAGCCCCCTTCTATGCGGTGGGTAGCCGTAAGGTTTACCAGCCGAAGCAGGTTTTGGCCGCTTGCTGCTCCAACATGCGCTTTTCGTAGTCATCCCTAGCCAGTATGCTGGTAGCTTCGGCCTCGGTTTTGGCGATTCGCTTTTGCTTTGGCTGTTTTTTAAGGCAGCTATTGATGCTTCTGCATCCCGCTCGACGGCCACCATGCGTGGATATTCGTGAGTGAGTGGAGGAGTATTAGAGGAAATTTCATGAGTCGTTGCTATTCTTATGATCTTTCGGGGCCGGTTCGCTGGTAAATGCCTCAATGTCCTCCTGGGCGGGTGGCTCGGTCCACGATAGTTCGAGATAGAGTCGACGTAGGGTCATCATATGCGCTGGTAGAACGATGTGGCCAAAGACCTCAATCAGACATTGATCCTAGATTCGTTTCTCTAGTTCTTCCGATTCGCATAATCAGCTTCTTCGCTGGTACAATTTGAGCAATTGTCTGTTTTATTATTATTATTATTTTATTATTTTAATTATTTGAGCATTAATTGAAGTTTCCTTAGGATACACATATAATCCCTTTTCTTAGGAACTAGCTTCTGCCGAAGCTAGTGGGCCATGTTCCTAAGGAAAGGGATTAATGTGAGAGAAAGTATCCCGGGGAAATCAAACGTTTCCTATCCCATCTAAGTGCGTTCGCGGTCCGCGTACGCCGCTGAGATCGTTTGGTTCACGGCGCTGTTGGATCAGTACGAGTTTCGAACGCTTGCGTAGTATTGTCTTTCATAATAGGTCGGTGCGTGTCGCGATAGGAAGTCAGTTTCGTTTTACATGGCCTACCCCTTGCAAGCATCGTTTTCACGTTTTTTTCAATATCTGCGCAACGGTTACGCTTCTAGACCAAGTCATCGATTTAGAAATCTTAGCTTGTCTTTCCGTAGCACGCTATGCACGTCTTGCTGTTTGATCGATAAGGAGGATAGGGAAGTCTTTCCATGTTCAGAAATGCCGGACTCACCTTTATGGATTCTTGAGTAGCCGTATTGTACACGAAGGTTAATTCTGGTAGGTATTTGTCCCACGTCTTGTGCTCTGCCGCAATGAACGAGATGATAATGGTCTTGAATGTGCGGTTGACTTGTTCGACCGGATTGGCTTGGGCATGGTACGGAGGTATCCAATGATGCTGTATGAATGAATGAACGCCATGCTCTTTGAGAAACACATCTATAAGCTTGTTTCGAAATTCTGTGCCGTTGTTTGGCAGAAGGAATACTCGTTCTTTCAAAGCATTCTTAATATCTTCCAGAACCCTTGAGCATTTTTCTACATACCACTTGTCATTAATTTGATTTTCAAGAATCTTGAGAGTCGTAATAGATTGTTCGTTATCTTCCTTCTCAAACATCCGTGAGAGAGCGTCTGGGACACAGTTCAGTAACACTTTCCTGTGAATTATTTCGAAGTCGAGTGCCCATCTGGCTAAGCGTCCATTCGGATGCGTCTGTCGTTCGGTGAGAGTCGCAAAATTGATCAGGAATTTCCTGAACACTTGACACTTGATCTTCAACACTTGAGCGTGCATCTCTTCCTCAATCTTCTTTGACACAACGGATAAGAGCGCTGTTTAATAGATCTTGCGGATCCCACATCTATAGCTTGCTGGATAAGTTGACATAAGTTGAGCGGTATGATCGCTCGATCAGCGGCTTGTCCTTTCGGCGATAGCATTATGATTCCAGTTGCGTGGAGTGCAGATACTGTTCACACCCCTTCATATTGACTCTGGTGCAAGTCTGGACGCTTGTTCCGAATAACGGGTGTAGGTAGATTTTTAAATTCTATCCCTGAGGATGGGCCCTCGCAAAATGTGGGTACCGAGCGCACCCGTGTTAAGTTAATGGTAACAGAGGTCGATTTGATCTTTTGAGTCTTGGGCAGGCGACGGAGTTGTGAGTAATCGTTCAACCTTGGTTCGGGGCAGTGGTGGCTGTATCTCCTCCGTCTTTGTTACCCTGGAAAGTTGTCTCGGAGCCAGCGATCGAGCGGGCCGCGTCTCCTTCCGCTTCGTCAGTAAGCAGAAGCTCACCTTTGTTGGAGTCGGGCGAGTGGCGTTCTTTGCCTTTACTTGGGCTACGACCTCGGCCAGAGGTCGCTTGATCAACCCAGGTTTCACCGGCAGTAGCGTGCGGCTGTTGGTCTGCCGCACTGGACGTACGTTCTCCACCGTTGCCAAAGAAGTAGATAGCTGCGCTTCTGCTGCTATAGTTGTTGTTATCTGATGAGTAGTTGCTGTTGTCCTTATCCTGATGATTTCACCTTTACGGGCGATCACTTGCTTCTTTAGAATTACTTCTGGTCGAAGTGCCTGGCCCAAACATCCATAGACTAGTTCGAGCCTGGCCTTGATTGTTGGATCAGCTTGCGCAATCTGGTACTTGTAAGACTAGGATGAGAAGGTTAGAAATGATCCTCCAATCATGTTCCAACATCTAAGAGTTTTTTTTGGTGAAGTCAGATCCGTCTTAACAATCGGATGTTTTGATGTAGAGGAGAATGATGCATCGCCTATCGATCGGTCTTTATATTTGCTTTACGCGCCAACCTAATAATAGGTTGCTTATTTCGTCGCGCCGCCGCCTGACGGCTGGCGGCCAAAGCTGCAGCCCTTACTAGTATTGGCGCTTACTTCCAAAGCGAGTTCCCGACCACAGACCAATGCTCTTGATGCGATCAAGATTTTTAGCTCGAAAGATCGCAGTATACTTTTAATTTATTAGAGGGCGTAATTGCTGCCCTATCTTAAATTTCAATCATTATTTCTTCAAGACGTTCGCGTAAAATTTGCCTTTATGTTTTTATCTAACGCGAGTATCAAATAGTAAATAATCAATGTAGCGCACGACTTCTCGGAAATGCACAGTCAGTGCATTTCAGAGTCTAGAAGTCAGCGTATAAACGCGTTTCGCTGTATATATATATTGCAATGGTATGAGTTCGTAAGAGGGGTTCCTCTTTCGGACGCTGAACGAGTGGAAACTCTAGGGAATGCACTGGATGCTTCTTGAAGGGACCTGGAATTTCCCTAGAGAGAAGGCATGGACACCGATGGACGGAACTCAATAAAGGGAACAATGGGTTCCCTTTATTCCTAAAAACGAGTAAGCTGACAACAGCTATACTTGAACCTCGAAGAAAGGTAGAGAGGGGGAGGGGAGTCTCGGCTCGTAGACGAAACTCGACAGAGGACCGATCTAGTATCGAGGTCCGAGTTATAACGTCATATGAAATAGATGCGCAGGTGGCAAGATTGGGCGAAATATTTCATTTTTAATTCGGGTTTTCAAGATATTGTAGAACAGATGAGTGCAGCAGAGCTTCGGGAAACACGGTTTCCAGTATTGACTTCTCCTACTGGACACGAGGACCTCAACGGCAGCTAGTATAGTAGTCTCAACTCCTGTGTACAAGTTATAATTATAATTGCAGAATATATTCGAATCAGTGAATAGATATTATTGTTTTTCGAGTTTTATTTTTGTTTAATTCCGTTCCGAGATTTAAGTTTAGTGTCGTATTGGCGAAGTCACTTAACTTCGTGCTCCAGAAATTATTCAGTGTGAGAATACATTAAAGTGGAGTGTGTCTATCTTTCATTTGGGTTGTGTTAGGGGATTATTTTTAGTGTTTGTAGGCCCAAGCTGGAGGGCAGCTCCAGTATACATAAATACAACGTTACAATATATATATAGCTTGGCGCTAAACTGATTATATACAATGTGTACTTGTGCGATTACTCTGTAAATTCTTGTATGACAAATATGGTGGAAAATTATATAAAAAGAGAAAAACATATGTATAGTATGTCTTATGAGCTATGTGCTAGTGTGTGTCTTCTGTGCTGCGCGTGGCAGAGCTACAATAGATAAATGTAAGTAGGGCTAAGCCGTTTGCTTTTGTAATAAAACAGTGAATCCTTGCGTTGATCATTGATGTTATGTTGCAGTGGCATCAGAGAACTAGTTCGCGATAATCCTGCCTTCTCGCGTGCACCCACGCTGGCTTGTTTATTAAATGCCGTGTTCAGATATTTGTGTACGCCCTTAGCTTCTATGAGACCAGATTCCATTTTTAACCGAGTGAACAGCCTTATTTTCTGAAATAACTATCGCGCACTTAATAATTTATAATACTTATATAGTTGTTCAATTAATCATTCCCTATTTTTAACAAACTCCCGCGAATACCGTTGCCTCTACGGCCATTTTAGTATAAGATAATTACTGATAGCGCATCATCTGAGCAGTTGCGAGAAGCTGCTGAACGGTCTAACAGTAGACTTGAGCAATTCGTTTGTTCAAACACCAGGTTAAGCTTGCCTGGTGTTGTAAACGAGGTAAGGTACACTCCGTGACAATATAAATTGAATTATTTACTAATATATTCATGGATATTTTAATATGCTCATATATTATAGTGTAGATATTTTTGGCTGGATTCTTTTGAATCGGCGACATGTATGTGTCTGTTCGTACTATTACTGTTTAAATAGCCAGAATCAATTATTTGCAATAAATTATATTTTAAAAGACATTTAACATTCAAAATATTAATGAAATATTAAGAAAATACGAATAATCGTTCTTACAGGGCAACATGCTCAGTTGGAGAAACAAACGCTACTCAGGGTTCTTCTCAAGGTCTTAGCGAATTCGGAAAAGTGAGTAAATGTAATTGCATTGTCAGTAATAATGCCACTTTTTTATAACTCTTGTTTTGTACTTACTAATATATATAATATATATATATTTAAGATTCCCCTTCATTAATTTTAGGCTGTAGTAAGAGAGCTTAACAGATTAGGGATGCTAGTGGACCTTTCACACGTTTCTACACAAACAATGAATGCTGCATTGCAAACAACAAAGGCCCCCGTAATATTTTCGCACAGTGCAGCTCGTACGTTATGCAATGCTAGTAGAAACGTACCCGATGATGTTCTTCGAACTTTGGTAAGTTCAGCATGTTTTAATTAAAGCAATATGCACGACTAAAATAAGAAAATTAACGAAATGGAAAACAATTTCGACTAACAATTAACTAATTGCTGATAAATATAGTATCATTAGAAACACTGTCAATATCTAAATTCTTTTACATATGTTATCAAGTCTCAAAGTGGATAACAGTGAAAAAAGCAATCTTAAAATATTTTATTTTTTAGTTTTTCCAGCTCTTTTACGTCCAGTTTACTTATTTTTTTTATTAAATTATGAAATTTAAAATCAAATTCATTATTATTTAAGCATTGAAATAGTGGTATATTTTATAGAGACAGGCAATATGCTTTAAATAGATCCAATTTTATATGGTAACTATAATAAATAAACCATGCTTCAAGTAATACCTTGTAAACGATGAAAAATTTATATTTATTAGGTTTACGATTGTTTTTACTTAAATAGCAGAGTATAAGTGACACGTATTTTTTATCATGGTTAAATGCTGTTTTATTATATAGACTAATCATAGATTAACAGTTAAATTCATTTTAAAATTTTTGCAGGCCAAAAATGGTGGTGTAGCCATGATTCCATTTTATACCTACTTCATTACTTGTAATAGTACTGCAACAATTCAAGATGTGATCGGTAAGTAAAATTTTATTAAAACTTTATAAGGTACTTTTATTTCGAGTAAGCAGTCCACGTCTGCGGTTTTAGCTCTCATGTATTTTTACAGCGAAGCATCAAGATCATTACCTGAAGTACAATCTATATCTTCGTTATCTATTACAGCAATTTCTTGTTATTGAAAGATGCGCGGCTGAATATTTTTTGTCGTTTTTAATAGAAAGTTCCGGTAAGAATAGTAAAAAACTTTCTTGCTGATCGTTCTTGAACTCCAATGGCGTGGTGTTGCCAGATACGATCATAATATTTTTCAGAGTTATCCACGTCATAAAATGTATGGTCCCTTCTGTACAATCTTGATCCCTTGACAGTTTTACGTGCGGCACCTGCCTTTCGGCTCATCCACACGGCCTCCTCAGCATAAAGCCTTGGGCAGGGCCGGAATAACGTCCGACCGGCGCCGACTTCATGAGCAATAACTCAACAAAGCCTACCAATGTCCCGCAACCGATATGGGCAGTTGCAGTCCGCTTGGTGTGCGGCGGGATCCCATCCATTCCCTTGCGACTAAGCAGGTCGCCACCCGAGATTGCAGTGCAACTCACACATCGCAGTAACCGAGGACCTAAACCCCAGGGGGGGAATCCCAGGGCATCGGACCACCGACTCCGCTACCCAGCCCGCGGGCAACCTCTGCCACCACGAGACCATGCCCCTGTCAGGGACAGAGCTTTGCTCTGCGGCCCCCTGACCCCGTGGTACTGAGTTTATTACTCCCCAGTAGAGAGCTCGAGGGGATGTTGGGCCGAAGCTTACTATTTCCACCTCTACCAATTTCGTCCTAGCCCATATTGCTTCATGATTTGGTCTGTCCTTATGTTACGCCGAAGCGCCCTGGCTAACTCCTCTCTCCGTCCTGGAACCCAGGCAGGACTGAGAGGACCAGATTTCTATTTTTGCTACCAGCACTCGAATAGTCACAGCTCGACAGCCGCAGCTGCCTCCTTCCTCTGTCCGGGGGAAGTCACCCGAGCCTACGAACCAAGTGGCTTCAGCCATCTTGCCAAGTCGAATTAAGGGATTAATTACCCCTAATCTAGTTCGCTAGATGGTCCCTTCTGTACAGAAGAAAATCCGCCTCGTCTCCATCTTCCACCTATATCGCCACAAATAATTTTATTGCCTACTTAAATAAACGTTTACCATGTATAAGGGTAACCTTTATTGATATAAAACTGCAAATCTACATTATCATAAACGCCATCTTATTTTCCTGTAGATTAAGGTATCAAATAATCAAATCAGTATTATGGAAATATTATTCCGAAATATTATCCGTTTGTCTCAAAATTTGAATATATTTTTGTCTTCGGCAGTTTATAAGATGCTTTATTCGAAAAGTCAATAAAGATTGAAATATTGATTTTAGTATTTTACAAAAAAAAATTAAAGTTCTCTTATTGGCAGACGCCCAGTGAAGGAGCGCGTTTTAGCTGAGATAGTAGGTCTCTCAAAAAACCATTTCGATAATATCTTGTGATATTCAAGAACAATGTTTGATGCAGTTTAAGCGCAATCCACAGGAGTATCCTCGTTGTTTCTTGGTCGTTTGCAACATCTAATCGCTTTTGCTACAAAAATAACCGTTCGAAATCGTTTTTATTTTTGTTTAAATATAAAGAAATACTCATTTCTACGACCGTTCATAAAAACTCCGATTCGGCTGAACATTTTATAGTGGCCGTCGACGACAATGTACTAGATGATCATAACTTATTTTTTGCGGTAATATTACCATAGACACTCAAACTAATTACTTATCGGATTATCCTCGTATATTGCATTAAGTTGCACGGACATATACTTGATCGAAAACATCATTAAGGCGGCGGAGAAATAAGGGAGGTCGTAGTAATTGCATTATTTTTATATACGGCTCTTGTCAGTATATAATTATTCGATGACAAAATCATCCCAATTAAACCCCGTAAAAGAGTGTTGGGTAATAACTCAAGTTCAAAGAGTGGTATTTGAAATTGCGTTGTCACAAATTTTAAATCAAGTTCCAAAATAGATAGATCACTAACCTGACAAGAAGATACATCTTTCAGCATGTTACTGACACACAAATAATTTATTGTGTTGTGAGAATACAGCTGTGCAAGTTTAATCGAATTAAAGAAGTTAAAATTCATAGATTTGAACCGAACTAAGTAGAATTAAGAACTAACTAGTTTTATTAGTACTGGAAACATCTAAGTAAATATTTACATTTCCTATTAGGTAGTGACAATCATAATTGAAACTGGAATTCAAAAGCGCCTCTTCTCTGACACCGCAGACACCGGCCTTAGGAGGTTTTCAAATTACGATGCGGTCAGTAGCGTTTGCATGATTACAAAAATGATTGAGTTTCTATAATTTACAGAATTGATTTATTAATCAGAGACTCCTGGCTCATCGAGTAGCTTTTCAGACTCGTTATGAAATTGATTTTGATCCAGTTGTTCCAATTTTTAAGATGTTCGAGCCTCTTTTGTGGAAAACAATGTGTGCCTATTTTTTTAACTATTTATTCCACTTTGGCATTGACTACATAATCTTTGTTTTGTTGGCTATCTTCTTATCAAGAAACTTGTAAAACTGCAATCATTATGAAAACTGCACTGCATTCTTCTCTAACCATTTCTCCCTCAGATGTAGGCAACAATTTAGATGATTTGTATCCCCGAATGGAAGTGTTTTGGAGTTATGAATAATAAGAGATACATACGCCACTCAATAAAGATGAAGAACTCATTTGAATCTTGCGTACGCTTGCTTAAATATCTCGTTAGCAACTCTATGTTGAGCAATTCTTCGTAATACGGAGAATTATTTCATTCCAAGGAATATCAGATTTTAGTTAGGATTGCGATATACCGATTAAGTGAATTTTGATATCAAATATGGTTACCTGATGGAATTTCAACACGCGAGTGCTCATAAAAAGAAATCGTGACAAAAAATTAGCGTATGCCAAATGTAAGCATTTGGCGTTTTTAAAGTTATATGTTTTGATTAAATATTTTTTGTAGAATTAAAGAATAAGGGCCGGGCAAATTTAAATAATGTTGATACTATAAATTAATTCTAAATACGTTTCTATAAATAATATTTGTTTGCATTGGAAAATTTTTTATTTCCTCTCAAAATTTTACCCTCCTGGATTTGAGTATTTCCTTATTCTTTACTGCTTCGAAGATGCTATCCATTAAAATTGTTCCTGTATGTGTCTATCTACCAGTCGCTCGAGGGCCTTTGTTAACTGCTTCTTTTAGCTGATGATGTAAATAACTTTGATCGCCTGTCAATATTCCCTACCTTATATTTCTGTTACCTTAAAAATGATCTAGTTCTACATGTTTTCCAGCTGGTTATCCCTTCTTAGTATTTCAAATCGGTTTCTGCTCTTATGTACACGATGACTTTCTGTCCGGAATGTTTGTGGGTTGAATGATGAATTATGATAAATTCCATCTCAATTTTGTATTTCACATCATTTCTTATTTGTTTCTTTTACTATTTTTATGCACAACCTCAAAATAAATCACTGTGTGACGAAATTTATTAATTTACTCTGTGAGGACTTCTTTGGCTTAGGAAAGATACGCTGAGACAATAATAATAACACTTTATCTGATCATGCTCTTTCAGACTTCTATGTTTTGGTGTTTGTATGTATGTATGAGATGTGATATTTCAAATGCATGGAGAAGAAGGAAACATGCTTAGTTTTCCGTGCCTTCAAATATCGTTTATTCAAGTTCAAACAGGCATTACAAGCGAATGATCCGATGTTGTTAAGAAAGCGTTATCCGGTAAACGAAGATTTTCTTGGATGGAAAGGTTGTCTTGACGAACATAGGTTTGCGCCGATGAAGGGGGCTGTACCACACGAACGGGCACGCGCAAAGAGACTTAGCAATACTGTGCTAAGTCAAAAAGGGTAATAAATTTTGTTAGAACTGGATTCTTGGAGAAACACCAACAACAGAAATTTGCATATTTTGGATTTTGGTTCAGTGTTTCCTCAGCCTTTGGAGCTTCCATTTGCGTTCTGACGAGAGAGCATTTCGGTTTCATCTAAGTCGTCAAGAAGGTCATCTTCAATGGTTTTGGCGTTGCTGCACCGTAAAAACGACCATGGCTAGAGGACATTTGATTAGTATTGATCTCGATTCCGACATTGGTATTATCGGTGCTGATACTGTCAGTGCTGCTTCTTTGACTGCCCGGAGATGGTGATTGGCTCAATGAGCCTGTCTCAAGTAGATATATACCTGCTTTAACTGCACCTTGAGCTCTGCGACTGCCCTCGACATGCTAAAAATGCTGTGAACATTCGGATAATGATAGCGAAGGGTTATCAAAAAATTATTCCAATCAAAGCGGAATTGTCTGAAACACAAAAATAAGTTTTATTCTATAATAACACTCTTAAGAATACTCGGCCAAGTCCATACTCCCAGCCTAATAATCAGTCTGAACAACACAAAGGAAGTTTTGAATTCCTATCATACAGCCATTATATCCTATTCAAACATCGTATTGATAAAGGGTTTATCTTTTTGGGTGCGACGCTGAACAGACCGTCTAATACGGTAGTATTAGACGGCGGCTCTAGTACACACCTTACGGTTAGATAACGGGAGTGACAATAGTTACTGTTTTATTACTCTAAAATCCATTGTCTTTATTAACTACATTAACTAATATATTATCAACTTGTAAATTTCAACGACTCTCTTTGCATAAAGATAATCAATATCCAGTTTTTCAATTGAATACCACAAAGTTCGGTGTCTTCGTAACATGTATCATGCAATCCAGAGTACACTCAAAACAAAGGGACAAAGTGTAGAATAAACATATGTAATTTGAATAATATACAATGTAATATCAAAATAAATGTGGTAACGTTAGCACTGTAAAAACGTTACAATTAAGTAATAGAAATAATTGTGATAAAGTTAGATAAAGATTAGTTTTAAGTGATATTACTATAACCGCGGATTGTACAAGTGAATCATCTCTGGCCATAAATAATTAGCTTCAAATCTGTAAAATTCGTTTAGTGCATTATTTTCGTAAATATTAACATTACTTCCTAATTGCAGTGCAACATCAAATAAGTTAAAACCCCATTCCATATATAATCGTAATTACCTTATCCTAAATGTATCTGCTCACCGATCTTTCCCATGCTTTGTTCACAAAAAAAGTAAAATTCACTGCGGGTGTTGGAGTCCTTTGCGTAATTATAGTTTATCATATTTATATCATATTTATAACTAAGAGGTCATTTTACCTCCGTTGGTAAGGCAGATAGAAAAAAGTAGTAAAGATTATAAAATAATTACAATTAAATATTAAGCAAATGTTCGAAGTTGCCTTCCTTAGTTTTGATACATAAATATAGTCACATCTGTAAATATTGTACTGTTCTTAGCAACGTTTTTTTTGGAATCGCAGCGCATGTTTTCTAGAGGCAATTATATGTATGCATCGAAATCAATGAAAGTAACTTCAAACACTTGTGGTTAAATTGTGATAATCAAATGTGAGAAGCAATGGGAGATCCAAAACCTGAGATACGTATAGGAAACTTCACAATGAAACCGAAAAAGTAAAATAAAAATAAAAATAAATTTAAAATATCATTTTTAACATAAAATTTGCCGGGATTTTGAATTTTGGTATTACGAGTAATTAGTAATATTTAAAAAATAAGCTTAGAAATTGACCTTAAGGTTAAATTTATTAAATTAAAAAGTTGAATTGACTATTATTGTTTAATTCAAATATTTTTCTCTATCTACTTTGTCGATGGAGATACTTTGGTAAGTCCTGTAGAATGGCTCACTTTATATGTATAGAAACAACAAAAATGTTATTATTTTTCAGCTCATATTAATCACATACGTAAAGTGGCTGGCATAGATCATGTTGGAATCGGCGCAGGATTTGATGGAATAAATTTGTAAGTATAAAAACTTTACAATTACATTATTCATGTTACATTTATAAAACTTTTGAAATTAAACTTTATTACAAAAATAGTTTGGATCATCATACTTTCTATGATAGAAATGTATCCTTATGAGAACAAATGAAAAAATAAAAAAAATGTTGACTCATTGTCAAAAATCGTGTAAATTAATTAGGAAAATAAGTCACGTTAAATGTATTTGTCAAAATTAATATTAACCCAAACGAAGGATGGATGGAACTCAAACCATATAACATGATACTCTTTAACATACGACATGTAGTATCCATACAGACATTTAAAATTGCGTATACAGATTATAACATTTTTATTAAGAAATACTTTTTAAATATTTTTTATAGTGAAAACACAGCGGTCATTTTTCCATGATAAATAGACAATTTTTTTTGTCACGATCATCTCAATTATTTCCGATTTACTTCCGATCTTATAAAGATTGTTTAGAACACTGTTCTTATTCGAACATTGCAAGCTATTGAAATTCGACTTGATCGAGTTCTTACAAACAAATTGGGATTTTATTAAAGAATTGCTAAACACAATTTTTATATGATATATTAAATTCTAAGAATTCAACATGCAAAACTTTAATGCCTTAACAGTTTCCAAGCATTCAGGCAATATAAATAAATAATGTACATATATGCACTATTAATTATTAAGAACTGGGGTATTGAAATCCTTGCTTGCTGACCGTTCTATATACCAGATAGAGTCAGTAATTTTTTTGGAAACAGCTTTGCTCTTTGAGTTACTTTGCATTAACATATATTGTATTCTAACTATAATTAATTTGTTAATAATCACTTTGTACTCTAAAATTGAATGAATTTATTTAACTAAATTTGATAAGTTCTAGACCTAGCAGCGTTTACAATACGTGACAAACCCACTAGCTGAAGTGAACTATATGTAAAAATTATGTAACTATATATTGTAAAGCAACTCTCTGCAATGGAAGTTTAAAATAATAGTTGTATTAAAAGAGAAAGTAAGCAGTAAATCGACGCCATGGGGAAAAGGGGCTAATTCAAAATAACATTTTAAAAATCAGCCAACTCAGAAATTTTTCGAAATAAAAATATTGTTATATAAGGACAACAAAGTGTTTAAAATGGCATTAAAACCTAAAACAAGTCTATATTATTTATGAGTTTGACTAATTTGTATAGACAAATAATAATCATATATTTTGTAGCTTTGCGGGAGATCTTCATGAATTTTATCGAGACAGTCCATATTTTATTTACAAAAATAAAACAAAAATTATTTTTTTATAAGAAACAACAAGAATTATAACAAAATCTCTTTATCTATTTTAAAAAGCAGTAGCAGGATGTTTCTTGAAAGTTCGACATGGACTAAATTCTATAAACTTCATAGCTCCAAAGTGAATGATGCATTCCCTAATATTTGTATAGTGCATTTCAATAAACACTAATCCATCTATACGATAATATATGATAACATATGAATTTATTTGTAAATATATCAATTTATAATTAATATAATTTTATACAAATATTGTTTTTAAAACGGCTGGTTTCTGAAGCTTTACTCTCAATTGACTGATTGTTGATTTTCTTTTTGAATTCTCGGATGTTTACACTAAGCATCGAAACAGTAAACAAAAACGTAGAAGGTACGAACCAATAACCAGAAGTCGGAAAACGACTAACTGCTAGTGTACAATAAATTATTATGTCTAGATGAAAGAATAATATTATGTTTGATTGCTATAAACGTACAAAGTAATCTAATCAGTTTGCATCAACAAAAAAATGAGGCAAAATTTATCTAAACTGCATGCAAATATCAGAACAGATGCAAAACAAACTATTTAGAAACATTGTTACCCTTTGTGCGTCACTGAATACGACTATACAGTTGGAGCGATTTTAGAGCATTCTGAAAGAGATTAGTGATGTTGAAGTAAAACTATCTTAGGAGGCCGTAGAGTCAAAATAGTTACCTGTCTGCCAGAAAATTTTAAACTTTTCATTGTAACTTGGGAGTGTATACCAAAAGTTGAAAGGACTCAAATGACAATCATAGCCAGACTAATTAAGGCAGATAATCGGCCCATAGAGAATGGATAAAAGGATGATAAAAGGACGCTAAACGAGTGACGTGATGAAGGGTAAATACACAAAACAAGAAATTAAACAATAAACAAAGATAACTCGATAAACAGTGTACAACGAAAAGGGCCACTGGGCACGGTAGTGACCGTAGAAAAACGTTCATAGTAAAACGACAGTGTTGTGGAGTTATAAGTGTTATACTCCGAATAATTAATGGTAGACAGTTTTTTGTAATGGATCTTTAATTTATTTAAATTCAAGAAATCTTTAACTATGCTTTGTGAGAGCGTATGATTTCGATGCTCTCTGTTTGAGTTTTTGTTAGAATCTAGTTACAAAATTGGAGTTACTTATAAATATAAGCTCGGTTTACTACAAAAGAGGGAGTTTCAAAATTAAGACATTATACTATTGGTTCGTTTTTAGAGTAGGCGGGAACTAAGAAAGTGATTATAATAACGATGAAAAAAGGTAGAAAATCAATATATATATATACCCTTACTTGGGCGTGCAGACAGAAATAGACGAAATAACACGCGCTAGGATTGAAACCCTTGAATAGATGCGCATATTCAGGTAGAGTCATAATATATATCGACATGATTTCGAACCGGAATTATCGCGGATGGGTTTTTCCCATCCTTAAAGGCTCTAAAATATAGTTAGTGTATTGTAAAGGAAAATATCAGAGATATATACACTGAATAGAGCAAAGAATTTTACAATACAAGAAGGTAGACATAATATACTTTTATACATTTATGTTAGACGCGCACTTACAATATCTACAAATACGTTAGTTATTCATGCATGCAGCTACAGACAGTAAAATCAGCGATTGCATTTATGTGTGTGACTGCATCGTCGATATGATCAAGAAATCATATAATGTTTCCAAAAAAATTTTTCTCAAAGTATCAAAACAGATTAGATTTTCTACTGCTAAAAATATAAGGTTGTCAAATATCTCCCTTCCGCCTTTTTGTCTTTTGAATTTCGCGGCTATGTACAAAGCCCTACGGAGCATGTCGGGATGAGGCGATGTAAGGTTAGAAGTGAGGTTATAAGCACGTGTTCAATTATATGCTTTATTAGCTATCTTCTCGTAGTGTCTACACTGCTCGACTCTCGGCGAGTATCTGACGCTCGTACCGGCACGCCGCTGCGTGGGTACTTCAGCTTCTCTCTCTATCTCTCTCTAGTTGGGAGCGCCGCCTGGCGGCTGGTCCCTACAGTACTCCCCCCCAAGGTTGAAAAAGTTTATAGGACTTTTTACAGGAAGGAAGGTAGGTTTCCATAATTATTTATTTTGACTATTATTTATATATTAAGATTGCGAGAGAGATCACATTTCTTACGAATTCATTTTAGTCGAGCTTTTCATTTCAGTCTTAAAATGGCACTGGAGATAATACATAGTTTTTGATCTTTCCAGTATTCAATAATACTCATGGTACATACACTTTTTATTCCTTAATCTAAATGTTAACATAACATTTTACAATTTATTATTGCATTCCAGGGTTATTTATAACTTTATTATCACATGTAGGAACTTTCTTTTATTAATACATATCTGACTCCATTTTTAGGTTCTTACATAAATAAATTTGACTAGTTATATTACATGTTATTATCTTTATTTTATTTACAATGTCCAGAGATCTATTTGGAATATATACAAGGAAGGTAAGGTGTGGTTGTGGTGTTTAATGTCTGTATGTTAGTGTAAGTGTACCGTTGTCGAATCTGTAAAATGTGTTGAATCGTTTGCAAATTGTCTCCAAATTCCTGTTTTTGTTTATTTTTGCTTTGAAGAATACCATGGTCACCGCTGGGCTATCCGTGAGACACGGAGCTAGTTGCGATATTTGTCCAGCGTCTATCGCCCGTGTTCGGTTTTTTCCATATGCGTTGAATATTTTAATGTTTAATGGCTCTGTGGAGCGTATAGTAGCTAGACTGTTAATGACAGAGGGTGAATTTTGCACGATCAAGCTTTTTAGATGCCTTAGGCTCGTGAAATTGACCTCAGGAGGCAGCTCGAGTCCCTCCGTATCCAGGACGACAAGGCTTGGCAACTTTTCTACGAGACGCGCGAGCCATTGCCTCATATCAACCGTGTTTTTGATATGGAGCTCGCGGATGGCTTCATTACGCGCGAACTCTAGCGAAGTTAAGCCTCTTTCAGGGAACTCCCTCGGCTCCGCGTAGTCTAACGTAAGTGCTTCTAAAATATTTTGTGAATTTACAGCTGCCGCAATTAATTGTAGTGTGTGAGCCTGCCCCTTGAAGCGTGAGTTGCGGATTTTTAAGGATCTCAATGCCGTGTTGTTGGCTAAAAATTCAATAAGGCCATCAATCGGCAACTCCCGGCTGTTTTCAATGGTTAGCTCACACAAGCTGTCTTTTACCGGCGAAGTTAAGCAACGGAGGGAGGCCTAGAAAGTGTTGCGGTACGTCAGGGTGGTAAGGTGAGCGATGTCTAAACATGCATTAAATGTTTCGCCCGAATGTTTCGCGTTATCAACGAGAGAGTTTTCGCGGTCGCGATTGCCCCTGAAAGGTCAATTTTATTAAAATTGAATTTTGAGTCCGTGTCGGCCCTCTGATTCAAACGTTTTTCGACTATCACCTTTGTAAGTACTGCAGTGCAGTCTATGTGAGCCTGATCGTTGAGGATCAGAGAGTTGGCACGGAAGTTTTCTAAATCTGCAAGAAATTTCCGTTCTCCTTCGTGCGCGTATCGGTTGTGAGACGCGTCGAGGGCAACATGTAGGCCATGTAGCAACGAGGACTCATGGCATGCCATGTAGAGGTTCATGAAGTCCTCGGGGTGCAAGTAACGGATTACTAACTCTGTGACGTGCTGGAGCTGCAACAACTGAACGAGCCGGTCCGGTTTGAGGACGCCAGGCTTCTGTGCTGGCTGACACTCTTTATCAAATGCACATGACAGAGTGGCAGGTTGAACTTTAATAAAGGACACAATTCCCCGTGGGTCTGTGAACTTTAGTTCCTTCCTAATTGCCTGCGCTTGCAAATAAACTGAAGTTTCCAAATCTTCACAGACAATTACGGCTGTGGTTCCGTTTTGTCTGCCAGGCCCCTCAGTGGGTCGAGAGGTCTTGCAGACAACAATATCAAACTTACTGCACCCGTTGTCCTCGAGGCACCTTCGGAGTGCGGGTCTCTTTAACCGGTAGGAGATATTAAAGATATTAAGACGGAGCGCCGGACGACCGTTTAAAATCGCGATTGGAACTTTAACCGGATAAAGCTCTGGGACGTCTTTCGGAAATCGTGAAGTTAATAGCCGTGCTTCGCGTCTTGCAAGTGAGTCGCGATAGTAAGGGGTGAGCTGCTCGAGAATTATGTCGGCCTTAAAGCAGTCGGACCTGACATCTTGATTGGCTTGATGCCTTTTGAAAACCTCGAGGAGGTCTCGATGTTTCTGTAGTTCCTCCATACCTGCGTAAACGAGGAATGATTCTTACATGTTCTAAATGTTTTGCGAACCGTACTCGACTCGTACTCGGTTTGCTGTTTTGGCAAAATTCGTCAACTCTTTTACCGCGTTTTAGTATGTTTGGGACGAATTTTTTTCGTGCAGGATGGTTTTGCGTAGGAACACTGCAGGAGTTATAGTGAGGCGTGCTTCTAACGTCAGTTGCTTGGGGATCAGGCTGTTGATTGCCCAGGATCTCTGGTTGTCGAGGAATGACAGGAGAAACGGGTGGAGGTGCCTGATTCTGCGAACTGGGGACGTGAGCATGCTGGCCTCTAGAAACGGTCTCCGGAGCCTGTGGCTGTGTGGGGAGAGCGTCCTCAGCGCTAGGCCACCACTGCCAAGTCTCAGGAGATGCCTCTTGAGAAGCTTGAGCTCCCTCGGACGCTGTTCTCGTTGACGGAGTACTGGCTCGACTGGGACTGGGTGGGGACGGCTGGCAAATGGTTTGTGTAGGAACAAGGTTCTCGTCAGTGAGAGAACGAGGAAGAGACGGAGGAGGCTCGAGCGAGGAAGTAGTTCTCGCCGAGTTTTGTGTGTCGTCTTCCCCAGCGGCGTTGTCTTCTTCGTGAAGCAAGAAGGCTGGTTTGAGCCGCTCTATGTTTATAGTTTTACGCGTGCCATGTTTATCTATCTCAAACGTATGGTCGGCAAAATTCTTTGTAAGAACTAAGTGTGGGCCGGTATACGGAGGTGTGAGCACGGGTCTGATGGGCTTTTCGCGAGCCCAGACGTGTGAGCACGTTTGTAAGCCTTTATGAACAAACGGCTGCGTCGCGGATTTATGGTCTACCGGGACGGGACGGACTTTCTGCATGAAGTCTCTAAAATCGTTATAAAAAGCGCGCACGTCTGGTTCTTCTCCTATAAACGGGGAGAAATCACCTGGGATTCGTAGCGTTTTGCCGTAGACTAATTGAGCGGGACTCGTGTTGGAGTCTAGGCGGATTCTGTTTCGTAAACCGAGCATGATGTTCGGTAAAATTCGTGTCCAGTCTCTGTTATCTGCGTAGCACGCCAGAGCTGTCTTTATTTCTCGATGGAGTCTCTCCACCATTCCGTTAGAGGCTGGGTGATAAGGAGACGTCCTTATACGGTGTATACCTACAATTTGGAGCAGTTGAGTGAACAAACGAGATTCGAATTGCGTGCCCTGATCCGTAGAGATTTTAACAGGAGTACCATAACGACTGATCCATTGATCAAAAAATGCGCGGGCAACTGTTTCCGCGGTCGTGTCCGGAATCGGAATGGCTTCTGGCCATCGCGTATATCGATCTATGATGCTGAGGATGTGAGTGCATCCGTTAGACTGAGGGAAAGGTCCTACGATGTCTAGATGAACGTGATCGAATCTACCGTCCGGAATTTCGAAATGATTAGTCTATGGATCTTTGCTTGTTGGCAGGCCAGGCACGACTTGCACCATTTTGCAATGTCTTTGTGCATATCCGGTCAGATGTACTGTTGACGGATAAGCCTGCTAGTCACTCTAACCCCTGAGTGGGTTGGAGCGTGAAAGGTGTCGAAGATTGACCTTCTAAGGGCTTCCGGGATGTACGGGCGGATAAAGTCATTCGATAAATCGCAGTAGAATTCTGCGTGTTGCGCCCCCCAGGAAAGTTTCCTGAGTTTCATTGGATGAGACGGGTCGCTTAGTATTCGAGCAAGTTGCTCGTCGTTTGCCTGCTCTAAGCTAAGTTCTAGCGCGGTGAATTTAGTGGGAAGTTTAAGAGCATGAATATCGATCCGTGCTTTACGTGAGAGTTCACCGGGAAAAGCTTCTTCGTCTTCAACCTGAACGGGAGACGGAATGATTACTGAGTTAATACGGGACAACGCGTCCGCGACGTCGTTGTCTTTGCCAAGGAGGTAGTGAATCTCGGTATTGTACTGCGAGATATATGAGAGTCTTCGCGATCTAAGTGGCGGCATCTTCTCAGCGTTTTGATGCAGTGCATAAACTAGCGGTTTGTGGTCGGTGAAGGTATCGAACTCGACCCCTTCGAGAAGATGTTGGAAGTGCCTGATAGTCTCGTAGATTGCGGATAATTCCCTGTCATAAGTGGCATATTTCTTTTCGGCGTTCGTAAATTTGCGGGAGAAGAAGGCAATTGGTTGCCATTTGTCTTTGGCGCTCTGTTCCAGGGCTGCGCCCATGGCTGTGTGAGAGGCGTCGCAAATGAGCCGAAGTTTTGCATTTTCGTTAGGATAGGCAGTGAGGATGAGTTTAGCCAAGTCGGCTTTGCATTTGTCAAACGATTGCTGTGCCTCGTCCGACCAAGAGACTGGTCTCTTGTCTTTCTTTTTGCACCCTATGACTTGAGCATGCAGGGGAATCTGTGACTCTGCTGCATGTGGTAACAGCATACGATAGCTGTTAACCAGCCCTAAGAAACGTCTCAGTTCCTCGATGGTATTAGGCCGAGGAAAATCCAATATCGCTTGCACTTTCTCGGGAGAAGGTTTAAAACCGTGAGGAGTGATTAAATGTCCGAGAAAAACTAATTCTTTTACGCCTAAATTGCATTTTTCCAAGTTCGCTTGGAGTTCGTACTCTGCGAGTCGTTGGAGTACTAGGTCGAGGTGTTCCTTATGCTCAGACTCTGAGGTGGAAGCGATTAGTATATCGTCTATGTAGACGAATACAAAATCTAAATCGCCGAGTGCTGAGTGAATATAACGCTGGAATGTTTGTGCAGCGTTGCGGAAACCGAATGTCATGACCGGAAACTCGTATAAACTGAACGGTGTGATAACCGCTGTTTTCGGTATGTCCTCTGGCGCGACCGGTATTTGGTGGAAAGCTTGACGGAGATCTATTGCGGAAAAGATGTTTTTACCGTGCAGAAAAGACATGCAGTCTAGCAGTCTAGGAACAGGGTACCTATCCGGAATGGTAACCATATTCAGCTTTCTAAAGTCTCCGCAAGGGCGCCAGGAGCCGTCTTTCTTAGGAGCTAGATGGAAGGGGCTTGCCCATGGGCTGTTTGAGGGTCTGCAGATCCCTAATTCAACCCATCTCCTGAATTCTTTCTTTGCGGCTTTGAGTTTCGCGGCTGAGAGCGGTCTGGCACGTTGCCAAACCGGTGGACCTTTAGTGAGTATATGATGGTATACCCCTCGCTTCTTGGCGGAGCGAAATTGATCTGGACCGAATACTTGGGGAAATTTGCCTAGAATATCACTATATTTGTGTGTAGGATCTACTAACGAAATGTGAGCGGGATCGGCCTCCAGTAGGATAGCACGAGCTCGGGCGTATTGGTTGCCGTCAACCAGAAGTCCTTTTTTAAGGTCCGGAAGAAGGTGGTGGGCCGCGAGCAGATCCGCGCCTATAATCGCGTGGGGAACGTCAGCGACGGTAAAGTTCCACGGAATTTTGTACGGTAAGCCGATGTCGAGAATGCGTCTCGCGGTACCGTATGTATTTATCGCAATGCCATTGACCGCGTACAGTTTAAGAGCGGCTGGCTGTGCCTTCTCAGACCGGGAGCACGGGACAATAGATATGTCGGCTCTGGTATCTATGAGTAATAATTGTTGTGTTCGCGAGTCGCGTACGTGGAGGCGCAGGGATTTTCGGGACCGACTGCCTGCCTCGTCGGCAGCGGGTTTTGTTAGTTTTCCTGCGCTTTTGGGTTTCTCGCGTTTCTGACTACGTACGAGTCTTGGGGCCGCGGACCCAATCACACGGTAGTATGCAGTTATGTGCTGCATTCGCGTACTTCCGGTGGTAGTAACACGTTGTGTGATCGCGAGACGGTGAATTGAAAACCGCGCGAAGATGAGCGTCTCCGAGCTCTTGGAAAATTATGACGGTTGTCATCTGAATCGCGGCGCGAGCTATGGTTCCTCGACGGCTGGTTTCGCGGAGCAAGTGCTCTTTCTATTGCCTCGAGTCTTCGCTCAAGCGGCAGCGCGACCTCTGAACTCTCAGGATAATTTACCGCGTAAGTGTTATGTTGTTGCGACATCTCGAAGGCCATGTCGGCCCGAGTGATCATGTCGCGTTCGTCCGAGTAGGTTAGTACATGTAACCTGATGTGTGTGGGTAATCTATACTTCCACATTTCTATTGTTGTTTCGCGTGGAACCCTGTCACCCGCTAGACTTAGGAGTTCGGCTAGGAAATCGGAAGGTTTTCTGTTACCTAGCGACGCGCCGCGGCACCACCTCTCAAGCCGAAGCTGAGGGCTTGCTGAATAGCGCTCTACCAGTACGTCTTTCAACTGGGAGTATTTGTTACCGCGGTCTAGAGTACTAAGCTGATACTGGATGTCTCTCTGCACATCCTCCTGGAGGTATCGGCATGTGAAGTTAAACCTAGCTTCGTCGTCCGTGACTCTAACAGTGTTAAAGAGGTCATCTAATTGGCGGACCCAGCCGGCTGGGTCGTATTTATGGAAAAACCAAAATGATAAGCTCTTAGTCTTTGAGAACTGTGATTCATCGTTTGCCGGAGGCTCACTGTGCCTTACGGACGGTTGTGTCGCTAGTTGATCTGAAGAGATCAGTGGTAGCAAAGTGTTGCTCGGAGCAGGTTGCTCTGGAGCTGTTACGCGAGCGGGAGGGCGGGCCAGCAGCTGTGTAATGTAATCCAGCTGTTGCTGGATGCTAGTCTGAGTTTGTTGTTGCTCAGTGAGCTTAGAAACGAACTCTTGCCTTTGAGCGACCAATTCCGCGTGAAGGGTTTCTACCTCTAGTGGAGGGTCCCTAGATTCCGTTAAGGAAGACTCCATCGTCAGGTGACGAGAAATGTTTGGGCGGCTGGGGTCTGCTGGAAGGCTAGGCTGGTTAAGCCCCGCGTATTCTGCTAGGAGGGCAGAAGGCTGTGTGCCTATATCTAATGCCCCTGCACTGTGTGCGTTGTGAGTTAAAATATGTGTTCCCTGTACTGTTTCGTTTGACGAGATTGAAAGATTATCTGGCACTAACTGGATTGGAGTAGCTTCCTGTTGCTGTTCCGCGTTCGCGTTAGGTTTGACGGGAGAATGGCTTAAAACCATCTTTGTAGTTTTCTTGTTATGGGAACGAGGAGGAGGTTGGATAGGTTCAGGGAGTAGTTTCCCGGAACGTAGTGTGGTACAAGTATTTACCGGATCTGACATTCGCCGCGAACTGTGTCGCCAGCAGGACGCCGCGAACGAGTCGAGTGTTCGGTTGACCAGTGAAAATGAAAATTGAAAATGGATACCTCGTTCTTACGCTGACGGTCGGTAAGCGGAGTCCGCCTCAGTGATCAGAACTGGCTCTTCCAAATGGGTCCACAGCCCAGGGGACAGAGTCGAACTTTCACACGTAGAGGTTTATTCCAAACCGTAACCGGGCGTTCCGAAGTCGTACAGGTGACGCACTGGCTCGTTGTACCTTGGCTTAGGCGCTTTCGAAAGGGTCAGCGGCCCAGGGAACAGCGTCTAAAGCCTTGGAAGTAGAAGCCAAGTGCTTGATGAACGGCTGGAGGCAGCCGACTGAGTATGACCTGTGAATGACTTGAAAAAGGAACGTATGAAACCGACTGTCCGAAAGTTAATCGCGAGATTGAGAAAAGAAAAAATAATGTAAATAAAAATAATGTAAATAAGAATAATCGCGACGCGGAATGAGACACTAGTTGTGTTATTGTTAGTGAAGCAGACACGTTAGGTCTGGTGTGTATTAATGTGTACAAGGAGAACAATATTTATAGACTAAGTTATATTATAGTGTAATATAAGAGAGATTGCATTGGATCTCTTCACGTCTCGAACCCTGGAAATGCCGTAATTAAAGACTAATTTTTCGCACTTAAATGTAATAAAAATAATTTAAGCTCACCAGGCTAGTGCTTGCAGACTGGCAGTGCCAGGAGATACTCGAGCCTTGTAGGCTGATTGCAGAAGGAGCACAGCAAAGTGAGGTTACCTTACTTTGTACAAGTTTTTTTACTTAAATAAATATCGTATCAATCTATCGCACTTATTCATAACGAGGGGGTTATAAAGAACTTCGTCTATTCTAATAACCCGGGCGTCTAAAATCCGCACAATAATATCACGTGAATTTAAGAAAAAGATAAGTTTTTGAAAAATTGCTTCAACACGGTTGAGTGTGGTTTCGAGGAAAACCCGAATGGCGCACGTACTGTAGGGTTATTACACGTGTAGGCAGTTCTGAAATTCCAAATGTAGCCGGTGCCACGTGTTTCTGAAAAATCGCGAAAACAAGACGGTGCCCTGTTGCCAGGCACCAGTGGCGCGGACAAAATTTCGCTACTTTACCGATGCGTTAACGGCGTAGTTACCGTAACGACCGCATGGTGGCGCTGCCTAAAACGGTGAAGTCATCGCTGTGCCGGGAGGCGGCGCTGCTTTGCTGACGGCGGTGTTGCCGTTGTTACCGCTAGTTGCGGCGGAAGCGCGGGGTGGCGCTGCTGTGCTAACGGCGCTGTTGCCGTTAAGACCGCGTGTTGCGGCGGAAACGCGGCTAAAAAGAAAATGGCGTCGCGAACACATGGCGAAAATGGAATTTTTTTGAAAAACGGTATTTCGGCGGACAAATTTATGCATGCTAATCAATGTTCGAGAGCGCGCGAAATATGCAATAAACTGCGTTTTTTATTTTTCCGGTTAAACCTCCTACTTACAGGTGCGGAGTAGATGCGCTGGGGACGCGATGTCGCGTCGCTGAAGCTGCCGTTGACCGGATCTCTGGAGGAGCTGGTGCCGGGTCTGGAACCTCCCTGTGGGAATATGTTGGTTCGCCGGGCTTCCTGGGGCTGCGTCTCCAGGCGGTGGTCGTTGCTGTGTTGCGACGATCCCCGAAGTTGGTCCGAATGGCTCCGCGTCACAGCGTGAAGCGGGATGGCGGCTTGGGAAGCAGCGCTTCCTTGTAGAATTTTTTAAAGGCTCGGGTGGGCCCTCGAGAGGAGTACGCGTAAGAGGATTAGCGTGCGAACCGTGGTTCGCAAAAGCTCACTCTTTAAGCGTTGATGCCTCTATATGTAGAAATCCCTTTTGCATGTTCAACGGCGTGGCGTGGGTTGCGACTTCCTGTCTGCAGAATTTTGCCTCGTGGCGTGGAGAATTCTCGAAGCTTGAGGAATTCCCGTTTCAGGCCGTCGGATGAATAGTCCAGAAGGCCGATAAAACTGCCGATGGCTAATCTTTCTTGAATTAATCACGTCGGGGTCACCAATGTCGGGATGAGGCGATGTAAGGTTAGAAGTGAGGTTATAAGCACGTGTTCAATTATATGCTTTATTAGCTATCTTCTCGTAGTGTCTGCACTGCTCGACTCTCGGCGAGTATCTGACGCTCGTACCGGCACGCCGCTGCGTGGGTACTTCAGCTTCTCTCTCTATCTCTCTCTAGTTGGGAGCGCCGCCTGGCGGCTGGTCCCTACAAGCACATATCTGGCAATACTATACATAATTTTAAAGGTCTTGACATAATCTATAAAATGACGATTTACATGATTAGTTTGGATTGTCCATTCAACTGTTATAAACGTATAAACGTGGAGTTCACTAACGCCAAAATTCGCGCTATTTTAAAGCTTTCCTTCGTTAGAGGCAAATCCGCTAGAGAAACGTTCCGTGAGATTAATACTGTTTTGTGGTATGGTACTCTATCACTTCGAATCGCGGAGGAATGGTTTCGACAATTCAGAGCCGGTGAAAACGACACCATGGATAAGCCAGTCGGCGGAAGACCTATGACGATGAATACCGATCAAATCCTAGAAAAAATCGAGTTAGACCGGCATGTGGCATCTCGTGACATCGCCCAGGAGATGGGAGTTAGTTACCAAACCATTTTAAACCATCTGCAGAAGGCTGGATACAAGAAAAAGCTTGATGTTTGGGTGCCGCATGATTTGACTAAAAAAAAACTACTAGACCGAATCAACGCCTGCGATATGCTGCTGAAATGAAAGTTACTCGACTCATTTTTAAAGCGGATGGTGACTGGCGACGAAAAATGAATCACATACGACAATATAATGCGAAAACGGTCGCGGTCGAGGGCTGGTGAATTGTCCCAAACAGTGGCCAAGCCGAGATTGACGGCCAGGAACGTTTTGCTGTATGTTTGGTGGGATTGGAAAGGAATCATCCACTATGAGCTGCTTCCATATGGCCAGAAGCTTAATTCTACCATCTACTGCAAACAACTGGACCGCTTGAAGCAGGTGATCGACCAGAAACATCCAGAATTGGCCAACAGGAAGGGTATCGTGTTTCACCAGGACAACACCAGACCACACACTTCGTTGATGACTCGTCAGAAGCTACGGGAGCTCGGATGGAAGGTTTTATTGCATCCACCATACAGCCCGGACATAGCGCTAAGTGTGTGCTTGGTGGTGTAAAGTTGAACTCAAACGAGGCTTGTGAAAAGTGGCTGTCCGAGTTCGTCGCAAAAAGGAGGGGGGCTTCTTCGAGGGGGGTATTGTGAAGTTGCTGTCTAGATGGCAAGAGATTATCGAACAAAACGGTGCATATTTAAACTAAGTCCGATCATTGTAACACTTTTTATAACGCATTGAATAAAGAGCAAAAACATGGAAGGGATATATTTGACTTATATTATTCAAATGGTTTTTCGTTTTGATAAACATATATATTAACATTACTTTATATTACTTGAAAGCTACAATTTTACTTTATAATTAAAAAATTTGTTTACAGTACTCCAACAGGGTTAGAAGATGTTTCACGTTATCCACAACTGTTAGCTACGTTGCTTGAAGATCCAACATGGAATGAAGATGACATAAAAAAATTAGCTGGACTTAATCTATTACGAGTTTTCGGTAAAGTAGAACAGGTATTGATTAAATTATAGTAATATTACTCTTTACGACATTTTTATTATCAACAACCTTTAGAATTGATAAGAATATTATATTTTGCGATAAAATTTTAATGCTTCATATAATACAATATAATATAATTAATATCATTTGCAAATAAAAACTAATAAGGAACGCTGAGATAACATTTTGTTTGTTTCTGCTTAGCATAAAATATTTTAATTGTATCAATGATTTAATCCTACCATTGTCAAATAAACAAATAGTTAACAAAACAAATTAATTAGAAAAGATAGTCTATACATAGAACTTTTACAATTTTTTAATACTAAGATTCTCTGTTTTTTTATCCGCTGTATAGTAAAGTTGAGGAGATTGTACTAAGTTTTTATTACCTATGTCTCGCTTCTTAATAGATCCTAATACGATCCGTAAAAAACCAAGAAACCTTGAAGTACACACAACAGTATCCGGGTGCATGAAAGCAAATCTTGCAATCATCATTATGCTGTACAAATTGTGATTAAGCTAAGTTTATGAACTCCTATGTACAAAAAAGGTATCTGATACCGTGGATGGCAGTTGAGATAAATATCTCATTTGTAATTTCACTTTAAGAAATCAAGACGCGCAAACGACAATACAGTGCACAAGTTTCTCCAAATTATAGTTGAGATTAAGATAAGGATCAGTATTAGTGCTTATCGTCGAAATAAATTGGCCAAATGTGAAGATGTCAAAAAATCCTAAATTTAAATCAACCATCTGGTGATTAAAATGAAGTCTTCAAAAGCCGTTGCACTCCCAATCCTGCTTAATGATAATGAGCTGAACCAACACTGTTCGTAGACTTTGTTGTTGCCCCCGATAATTGCATTTATTTTAAAACAACTCAAGCTACCGTACTTAAAGTGCTTCACACAACTTACTTTAATGTTAAGAGATATCCCGTTGAACTTCTGTTAGGAAATGATACTTGTCTCCTTCTTCGTGTCTTGTGAATATTTTCAACTACTCGTTGCAATTGAATGTTTTTCTATGAATTGGAAATATGCACCGGTGCCCCTTATTCAAAAGTGCAGTTAACTTAGGTGGACTTAGGGTCAGACTTAGGTGATTTTAAGACAATTAGCATTTTCTGTTCTTTACCAAACTTTTTGCAGCAATGATCTGTTAATAAATTAATATGCATACTAAATAGAGTGACTTATTAATGTGATATTATTACGCACTATAATCGAGTCTTTCAAAAAGAACATGGTGCGGACACATCTCGTATCAGTGTACTAGATGAAATTAAGGAAGGTATGGCATTTCCAAAATAATCCTAATTGTGACCATCCAATTTCAATGTCCGTTTGATTTGATCAATATCAATCTACTCGTCGATAAAATGAAATATCTGAAGTTTTCAGACGATATATGTAAGTAAATTTTCTCTTTTCTTACTGATCGTTCACAGGTTGTTGTCAAGTAGCAAAGTGCTATATATTCTTATCTCATAGACTTTGCCGGACTATCTCAGGGTAACCTTTTGTGACCTGTCTTTATTTTAAAAAAATTGTTCTAATTGTCAAAACCTTCCAAAAAAATAAGGTGTACTCTTTTACTAATTCTAAGAACTATTAGTCTTTGATATTTTCTTTATAAGATTTTTTTGTTGAGATAAAATTAATCACTATCAAAACATTTATGAATAATCATAAAAGTATTTTTTAAAACAATGATTATTATGGGGTCGATATTTTATTCTCCGTTCATGCAATTGCATCTACTATCAATTTCAATGCCACCATGAAGACACAGCTTAACTCTCCGATGGCTATTCAAGAAGAATGAAATATTATGGGGACTTTTCAACGTCTAACATAGATTTTTTTGTAAATAGATTTGATTTGATTGATCATGCAGCAATTGAACTCCTATCTCTTCTTAGGGGGGGCTTCTATACCGGGAAATGCTTATCTCTTCT
This sequence comes from Apocrypta bakeri, assembly GCA_018906985.1. Taxonomy (NCBI): domain Eukaryota; kingdom Metazoa; phylum Arthropoda; class Insecta; order Hymenoptera; family Pteromalidae; genus Apocrypta; species Apocrypta bakeri. The sequence goes on along the minus strand of JACCIA010000008.1, from coordinate 677,863 downwards.
GTCGAATTGAAAGGTTTGTGAGCGGATCGCTTCTGCTTTAAGAGAGATTAAGTCCTTACGGGAAATTTTACAGGTTACGTTTAACAAGGTCGATGTAGTAATTAATGACGAGGTTCTTGAGACATTCCGCGATATAAATAAGGTAGCGAATATTCTTGACAAAAATAATCATAATAATAATAATTTTAAGGATATAGGTAGTGCGATGTAGGCACGCCTCTTTAGTGATATTAATGATGGGTTGTTGGGCTACTAATTCTGGGGAAGAGGGTGTGGAGGGGCTCTCTTTATCTAGTCTTGACAATAATAGTAATAGTTTAACCTCTTAAATCTAAAAAGATGTTTAATAATAACGGCAATAACATTACAGTAATACCAATAAAAAACATAATAATAAAAACAACAGTTTCAATACTAGGGTCTCTGTTTTTCTGAGCGTCATCCCTGTTCCTCTTTGCATGCTCGGTGGGAAGAAGCCTCGACTATGGATTACAGGGTTGAGCTTGTTGTCACGGCGGTTTTGGACAGCACTAATGCAAGTTCAGCTTCGGGTGTCGTGCTTGGCATTTTCACTTCGGTATGCCCTTCCTTTGAGACTGTGGACCTGCTTACTGCTAAGCAACTGCTTTTCAATCTTGGTAGTACTATAAGAGGGTCTGGTACTGTCGCATCTTTTTCTTCTTTCAGGATGATTCTCGGCTTTGCAACTATCGCAGATCTTATCTTAGAGGTAAGGCACTGCTTTACAGCCTTCTCCACAAAGTCTCTCGGATGGGTATTGTTTTTCCTTGTTAGGTGGTCTAAGGGTAGTCATGCCGTATCATCTGAACATGGGATCATTAATCTGTTTTTAAGCATCTAATCGTCGGGTGGTGCACTGCAATTTGTCACCTAATTGTTAATGGGGTAAATGGTTTGAAAGATCCGGATAGTGTATTCTCTAACAATATTTCTAACGGTAACAGTCAGCATAATATCATCAATGTCGCGGTTGAGCTACCTACTCCCGTATCGATCTGTGACTCTTTTTAGTATCGGGGACTATAAGGGCATTAATGGAGAACAACTAATGAGAGTTCCGGCAGGCTGCAAGTGGGCCATTGAATCTAATGAAAGCTGTATATAAGTTAGCGCCAGCAAAGAAAGTTCATTTTCCTTGGGTTGGTGCTTGGCGCAGATCCGTCAAAGTAGATGCGCTAACGTCGGTGTGCATGGACGGGACAGATACGATTTCTTGAAGACTTTTCTCGGATATCGATATCAACCTCTGACGAAGTCGGTAAAATAGATGCCATTCTTGAGACTGCTTACGATGAAGATTGCTCTTTTAAAACTTTACGTTTTGACTTCAGCAAGGAGGTCAATACTCTGATTATACTATAAAAACATTGACTAACTGCGATTAACTATAAATTAAAAATAGTGTGCAATCATTATATTATATACAAATAACAAATAAAAAACTATCTATCTGTCACACACACGCACTCTCTCTCTCTCTACTATTACCCATTATCTCAATAACAAATCGGGTAATACTAACTTGAATAACTAATTACTGTAAACCAAACTAATCTATCCATAAATATTGAACTTGATGAATGACCTTTTTCGATGTAGTTAGTTTGTTTTATGTTAAACAATATGCTGTATTTGACAAAGTTATATATTATATTAAGAATGCAATATAAATGTGTATTATATGTATTACAATATAATTTTATACATATCTTATATAAAATTGTTTTTATGAAATTCTTTGTAAGGAAAAATCGGTAATATTAACTACTTTTACAGGTAAGAGATGAATGGCAAAAGGCTGCTATTCTACCAGTTGAAAAAATAAGCCCACCTGATAACTCCGCTTGCGCCTATGGTGTCACTTAATTGTATTAACATACTAAATAAAAAGATTGAAAGCATTCGAAACATAGGAAAAATACTATACAATTAAAAAAAAAAGCGTTATTGGAACCGCTTTGAAATAAAAGCAATGGGTAGAAATGAAGTATAAAAGGAGAATCGTAAGAAGTTCCTCTATAATCAGTAATCATAATGAAGAAATAAAATTCGACCAAATATTATAAACAATACGATAGCACCATGCAAGGTTAGATACATGTGTAACCTGTTGCGAAAAACTGATTAGATGTACTGTAGATAATGGATTTGAAACGTTATGTTTTCTGTGTGTTTATGCAGAATATGTAAAGCTGATTGAACAACAGATTTAATAACATTAGTAATGTTGTAATACATTCATAATACTAATTGTAGATTTTGAAAGTAAGAACTTCTTTCGAAAATATAATTCAACTTTATATAGTAAACTACATAAGCTCGCACATTAACTAATTTTACCTTTTAGGTTTACTTTATTTTTTTATGCCGATACAGAAAGTAAAAGATTTAGTGACTTTATCTGTTTCCCTTGCTAAAATGGCATGCTCATAAATTTAGAAAATACAATAAAATACAAAAATATTTACAGAGTTTCAGGTATTATATAATGGTCTTTTATTAATTACATAATTTTTAATAAACTGACTCAACTTTTAGAAAGTACGGAGAATGGAATTAATTCTCATGTATTGACAAATAGTATTGTTAATAAAAATATCTAATTTATCAGATAAGCAATTACAATATATTTTCTGTATAATAAATACCCATACTCCTATCCAAATTTGAAACCTTCATTATTGACATACTATTATGTATTGTGTACATGCATTTAGATTCAACAATAATGCTTATTCTTATAGAATGTTTTAGCGTTACAATAAATATGGTACACGAATCAAGTGAATGTGAAATGGTGCGTAGCACTCAATGTATGAATTAATAGAGAGAAGACAGAACATTATAGTATCGAACATTTATGAATTGAACACCTTTTTAAAAAAGTGGTGAATAAAGTTTTGCGAAATTGTTCGTGCTGTAGTTAAAAAGCTGTAATTAATACCTTTATACGGTAGGATACTATCATACTTATTTTATGAGTTATAAGATTAGTTAGAAAGTGGGCGGAGTAGGTTAAATAATAAAAGAGTCGAGATTACATTAGAAGCTAGAATACTCCCTCTACTGCATCTATAAAAACAATACCATCAGTAACATCTTGGAGGGATATCACCGTGTATTCGTCGTACCTCCCCCGTTCCAGCCTGCAAGTATAACAATTTAAAAAAAGTAAATATATCGGGTTATAGATATTAAATTGCCCTTTAAAACTATGTAAAAATTTTAATTTGCCCGTTTTTAGTTTTTTTAGGAAAAATAAATTAGTAGTTAAGACTTAGCTCAAACATCAATTAGCTGTATTTTTTTAATTAAACCTTTTTGGAATATCCAATTAACGCGAAAAAATTGCCCTTCGGCTGATTTAATTTGCCCGCTATGAAAACACAACAAAAACTAATTAATAATACTTTAAATTAATAATTTTATTGCTATGAAAAATTAACCTGCAATTTGAACGATTCGTGCGCATATGCGGTGTTGCCAGTTCTCGAGTCAGCGCAGTAGCGCATTAGATTGTGGTGCACTCATTGACACTGTATAATCGCGCGCTATCTGAACAGTAGAGAAAAAAACATTGCATACCGTTTGTTATTTGCAGTTTTCACATTTCAAATAAATAATTATTTTATGATTTAAATACTTTTTTTGTTATCATAGCATTATTAACGTGTAATACTAACATTTTATATCTAAAAACAGCGTGAAAAACTCGTAATAACAAAGAATGAAGCATCATCCGTTCGTGATACTATTGAAAAGCCGCGCGGTAGGGAGAGCAAATGAGCGCTCGATTATCGATCGATAATCGCTCATTGGTTAATAATTTGACAAACTTGCTCCTCAGTTATAACCTTAATAAAATAAAATAATTAGATTAACTAATAATATCTATAAAGAGGATATTAGATAAATTCATTAAATTTAGATGCTTTTCAGAATACAATAGAATAATACTATAAACAGTTTTAAAAACATGAAACTAAATTATATTATTTAACATAAAAATATCTTTTTAATAATAAAAATTTAATAATGATGAAAAATTACGTTATATTCGAGTAAATGACGATTCTAAATTCATTAGAGGCAAATTTTTCGATGTAAAGATTATGAAGACTTGCATACTGTTGTAACATGTTGCTTCGAATGTTAACATTAGAAGCAACATGTTACACAGACTTTTTAAGTCATACACTTTATGTATTCCATGAAATTTAATACATTAATTTAAAATTCATACTAATCTAGATTAAATTAGAAACACATTTGAGACTATTTGCGAGTTATTTTATTTCTAAGAATGTGGCATCCCATTTCTAAGCGTGTTGCTCTTGTACCGCGCGGCTTTTCAATAGTATCACGAACGGATGATGCTTCATTCTTTGTTATTACGAGTTTTTCACGCTGTTTTTAGATATATAATGTTAGTATTACACGTTAATAATGCTTTGATAACTAAACAAGTATTTAAATCATAAAATAATTAATTATTTGAAATGTGAAAACTGCAAATAACAAACGGTATGCAATGTTTTTTTCTCTACTGTTCAGATAGCGCGCGATTATACAGTGTCAATGAGTGCACCACAATCTAATGCGCTACTGCGCAGACTCGAGAATTGGGAATACCGCATATGCGCACGAATCATTCAAATTGCAGGTTAATTTTTCATAGCAATAAAATTATTAATTTAAAGTATTATTAATTAGTTTTTGTTGTGTTTTCATAGCGGGCAAATTAAATCAGCCGAAGGGCAATTTTTTCGCGTTAATTGGATATTCCAAAAAGGTTTAATTAAAAAAATACAGCTAATTGATGTTTGAGCTAAGTCTTAACTACTAATTTATTTTTCCTAAAAAAACTAAAAACGGGCAAATTAAAATTTTTACATAGTTTGAAAGGGCAATTTAATATCTATAACCCGATATATTTACTTTTTTTAAATTGTTATACTTGCAGGCTGGAACGGGGGGGGGGTATTCGTCGTAACATCGAAGGAACGCGTAACTAGTCATTCAGAAAAACATCGGTTCAGGTGAATAACGTGTTGCGCGAGCAACTTATGCATGTATATATGTTGAAAGCCATCGCACCCAGCGTTGGGTTTAAAATTATGTCAACATGGCGTCGATTTTGGCTTACTCCTAGATTTGATATATATATGTTGAAAGCCATCGCACCGATACACCGATTTGCCGAAATTATGTATCTAGAACTATTCATATTTCGTGGTTGAGCAGAAACTGTACACTACTGGAATACAAGTTTTGGCGACGTCTGCTACTGTGTTCGTATACGAAAAGGAAAATAAAACGTAATTTCGAGTTACGATTAATCTGAAAGTACTGATTAGCAGACTTGTACGAACAATAAACAAAACATTTGACAACTCGTGTCAATGGATATGCTTTAAAAGACCACTTAGAAAATGTTTGCGCTGTGAATTTTGTTGGTTAGTTTTGTTTTGTAGCGTTTAATTATGGTGTTTAAAATTGATTTTCATTATTGAAGTGCATAATTTAGATGATTTACTCTCTTCTAAAAAAAATTGAATTTTATCTACCAACTCGTAGCAATGCTTTAAATCATCTAAATTCTTGAGTCGATTTATTTTTTCTTGCACTTCAATAATGAAAATCAATTTTAAACACCATAATTAAACGCTACAAAACAAAACTAACCAACAGAATTCACAGCGCAAACATTTTCTAAGATATCTTTTAAAGCATATCCATTGTCACGAGTTGTCAAATGTTTTGTTTATTGTTCGTACAAGTCTGCTATCAGTACTTTAAGATTAATCGTAACTCGAAATTACGTTTTATTTTCCTTTTCGTATACGAACACAGTAGCAGACGTCGCCAAAACTTGTATTCCAGTAGTGTACAGTTTCTGCTCAACCACGAAATATGAATAGTTCTAGATACATAATTTCGGCAAATCGGCGATGGCTTTCAACATATATACATGCATCTAGTTCCAAATCGGTGTATCGGTGCGATGGCTTTCAACATATATCTATCAAATCTAGGAGTAAGCCAAAATCGACGCCATGTTGACATAATTCTATACCCAACGCTGATCGCACCGATACGCCGATTTGCCGAAATCAAGTATCTAGAACTGTTCATATTTCGTGGTTGAGCAGAAACTGTACACTACTGGAATTCAAGTTTTGGCGACTTCTGCTACTGTGTTGGTGTACGGTAAGCCTCGATAAGGAGAATAAAACGTAATTTTAAATCAATACTTTAAGATTAATTAACTCAAAATTACGTTTTATTCTCCTTTTTGTACACCAACACAGTAGCAGACATCGCCAAAACTTGAATTCCAGTAGTGTACAGTTTCTGCTCAACCACGAAATATGAACAGTTCTAGATACAGGATTTCGGCAAATCGGCGTATCGGTGCGATGGCTTTCAACATATATACATGCATCTAGATCCAAAATCTAGGGATGCGCCATGTTGACATAATTCTCGACCCAACGCTGCCGATGAGCCTATTCTCCTACACACCAACGCTTACGCACACTAATGCGAGTCTACCCACTACTGTACGTGGGCCAACAGAGAAGTATAGGGTGGTTGGGACCGAGCATATATATTAATATACATTTGTGTACTGAGCAGGTTGAAGTGAGGTTGTTTTCACGCTGACCATTTCCAAAAAATTTCCTCTCCTATAGTCCCAAAAGCTGGCAAGCAATCGAGCGCCTATTGTAGCTTACATTCTTTATTGGGTACCAGGCTAATCACTGACCTGGAGTGTTTGCAGTCACGACTATCTCGGCAGACCCTGGTATGTTTGTTCCTTACCTATTCCAGTATCGTGTTCATGGCTAGTCACTTTGGAGCCTCGTCCACGGGTTCCAGTCCCGGAGGGAACGACCCTATTCCCAGGAAGGCAAATCGGTCTGCGACCTCATTACCCCTGTTGACAATGCGCCCCAGCACGTAAAATATAATATCCTGACCCTGCTATTAGAGGCCAATTCATTTAATATTCCTTTATGTTCAGCAAGGAGGTACCGGAGGTGGTTTTGTGGGCGCTCGGCGCCTTTAGTGCCGCCTGACTGTCTGAAAAAATGCTGATTTATCTATCCCGTTCTCTAAGTTCTGAGATTCTCTAAGCACAATCTATAATGGCAAGGACATCGGTCTCGAATACCGTAGTAGTACCTTTGGGGCAGTAGCCCCAAACGGAAAAAGGTGCCCCTTCCGTCCTTGCGACAGTAGGCGCTGCCCAGCAGGTTGTCCTTTTTTCAATTTCATTCATTCCTGCTGGGTATTTCCACAGAGTATTTTCTACCAAAGACGAATCTCGGAATAATTGTATCCGTCCTCGTGATTTACGCTTCCCGCGTAGCCGAGTATGCCATGTTCCTGGCCTCCATTTATCCTGAGTTCTCAGTCTGCAGACCGTCTTCGCGGCTTCGCTTGTCATAGTAAGGGGTACGGGTTCCACCCCTATTAATAAGTCTTACTCACTCGCGCTACAGGTATTCGCTTGCCAGCAGACGTCGCCCAGCAGGTACCCGCCTCTTCATCTGCAGTAACGTCAGCTCTACCGTCAGCAGCGTCATCGGGCTATCTACAACTCCCTTGTCGGTTAACCCAGGTGAGTCAGTGTTGACGGCCGAGAGGCTAGAAGACATGGAGCTGATGGAAACCCCTCCACCTTCGCAACCGTCCAGCAGCTGTGCACGATGCCCGACAAGACCGGCCTTGGCTGGACAGCCTCTAGCGGAAAATGTGGCCAAGGTCGAAAGGACGAAAGCTGCCCTGCTGCCAGCACGTAAGGTGCGCTTCTGCTCGTCAACGAAGCGGAAACCCGACTCGCTCGACCTCCGGTACCGAAGCGCTAACCCCGCCGAATGGTTAAGCAAGAGACGCTGCATCCACCCCTACCCCGGACGGAGCTGGAAAGGCTGCTCACAGCGGCAACACCAGCGCCAGCTGCCAGTATCCTTCGACGAGGTCAACCCGACATTCACGACTCCACCTTTAGGGACTTGCGTTAAGACTATTTTCGCGCGGGCCGTCCTTCGGGATTGGCCCCATAAACTGACCCCACAAGACCTCAGGGATGTCCTAACCCTTTTACAGGGAGGGTGGTGACCGACACTGAGTTGGGTGGGCTCACTTTCGTCCAGATCTGCACTGGAGTCGACGTAGAGGGGTTCGAGCAGTGTCCGCCCTCCACACATCTGGAAGCCGAACGAGAGAGGATCCCGTCAACCGGAATCACCAACAACGAAGCCCTTGCTTCGTCCAACAGAGCTGCCGCACACGCAGCACGGAAACCCGACCTTGCCACTTACACCTTCAAGTAAGGAAGGACGAGCCGCTGAGCGACGTATCTAGCCCATCGCTAACCGCGGCATCAACCACACTGAGCAGCGCGCTTACCTCATCCTCTAAAGATCCATCTATTCATCCCAAAGTTCATTATGATCTTATTACATTGGGTTCTGAGGTATTCCTTCCAGTGGATTTTCTTATCTAGGTTCACCCGTGAATATTTGGCCGAGTTCTTCACCTCCAGTATCTTCACTGGAGTTTCGGAGGTCTGTAGTGGTGAATTTTGTACTTACGTCTAAATATGACTAGCTCAATCTTGTTCGGATTGACTGAGAGGCCAGTTGCCCAGCCAGTTAATGGATGTGGGTTGTACCCCTTGCCTTGCCGCTTCTGTTGGGACCGTTCTTATGGAGGTACTGCTAAAAGAGCCCTCTACGTTCAAAAAAATTCCCACCATTTTCTCTTTTCTATTCAGTTACTCTTCGATCTGATATACTGCCGAGAACAGAGGGGTTTGCATAGAGTCTTCCGCTCTATATGCATGCTGATTAGAGTTTTAGAAGTGTATTTGATAAGATCTCGTCTTGTATGTATCTATCTATTAGTATTTCCAGTGTCTTAAATATAAAGGTCGTCAGGGTCATAGGTCTAAAGTCTTTCACTATTATCTGGTTAGATTTCCCCGGCTTAGGTATGAAGAATACCCTTGTGGTTTTCCATACTTCAGGTATATGTGCCATGATTAGCTGGCTTCTCCGGAGTCGACGATAAGGCCTGTAGAGGCTTCCTGGCGTCTCGCTACTCTTCGTCGGTGCGCGTTTCAAGTGGGCGCTAGCACGTGGTCAAATTTGCGAAAGAATGGCGTTTCGCGGTACAAGATCGCGTAGTTATCTATCACTCGATCTTCCAAAACCACACCCGAATACAATCAAAGTTCTAGCGTGACTGACACGTAGTCCCTTAATCGCGGCTGCTCTCTCTCTCGTTCTCCCCCACTACTCACCTATCCGGCGGTCCTCCTGGCTGCTCATCGCTACCTCTGCAATCTATGTAACAAAACATTATAAATATAAATATATAGCCAGGGCTGCTAGCCTCGCTGGCTTATGACGGGACGACCGTCATAATACATAGATTATAAAATCGACAAGAAAGGAACAGTACACCTTATTATGCAAGAAAACCTATAAAAGGTTGAATCCCAGAGAAAAAAGAGGGAGACAATTGAGAATTAACGCGCTGTCGTAGTGAGACCATAGCTGAGCTGCATGTGCCGCAGCCTTTACATAATAAGTTCATATAAGTATCTCGCACCAACTAAACAAACTAAACTAGGCAAAGTTGCATATCTCTACCGCGTTTCCCATCTATACGGAGTTCCTCTTTACGATCGCCCAACTAAACGCAAAAGACAACGGCTCATTTGACGGTCGCGCCAAGCATCGCCCATGTTCCCCCATATTTAAATAGCCACATTCGTATTGCACAACGGTTGGTATAGTTCTGCCCATTCGGGACGTGCCAGGTTATTTTATATTTTTTTTTTATTTTAAATTCCAGAAAATGCGTTAGAAAGTCTATTAGAAAAACAGGGAGGATAACGCATTAGCCAGCGACAATGAGTTAGAGAATAAAGATACTCACCGCCATGAACAAATTAATAAAGAAAGCAGTATTCAAAACGATTTTACGAAAGAGAAATAAATATGAGAAGGATAAACAAGAAAACAGTGTATACGCGTTCAGAGAAGTGTCGATCAAGAAGTAATGGGAGAAATTATCACAATGAAACGTGACAAACTCACGAAATTGCCGAGGAACTCGGAGAATCTTGCAAGGTCTGCGTGCAAGTAGAGCAGGTACAGAAGTTTAGCGAAGGAGAAGTAAGTGAATGTATAACAGATATTCTTTACAAATACAATTTTCCTCGGTACCGTACTTCCATTAGAAAATCGCTCGGCTTCCAGTTGCGTGAAGGACGGACACAGTTCGGACCCCTCCACGTTGACTTATGTTTGAGAGACATTATGGAGCCTATCCCGAACGACGGGCTCGCGCAAAAATAAAAACTTAGCATAAAATGCACTAGGTCGAAGTGGCTATTGGTCGAGGTGACCTAACAACGAGGTGAAAGAAGTGAAGCTGTCAGCCACCGTTTTAATTCCGTACGTGGAATTGGTTGTGACAGGGCCTTATTCTTCACTATCCTTGGCTAGTGATCTAGAAGTCGCCGATACTATTCTGGTTGCTGGTGGTGCAGGAATTGTTGCTATCTGTTACGTCGCAACAGCGTGGAAAAAATATTTTATCCACATTTTGTATTCTACATATACATTCACATTGTACTCTAGTTCTAAGACCTATACATTTTATCATTTTATTGTAAGCGTAGTGAATTCGAGTCCTCGAGTTCACTGTAAAACAATTTATGCGCGTTTTTTCCCTAGATTTTATTGTTATCCTTTACAACGCGAAGTGTTTACCCAAAACGTGCTTCATCACCGCGTTGGCGGATATAGTAAATGTACATCGTATTTGCGAGACGGCCGAAAGGTCATTTATGGCTCCTGATCCTTTTTTACAACCCTTACTAATACCTACTGTCGCATGTGCCTAAAATGCATATTGTCTGTTAATACAATAGACATTTTTTCCTCCAATAGAAACTGAAATCATCTTAAGGTACAACCTCTTTTCCCTCCCATTTGTCCCCACTGTCTTTCCCCGAACCTTCTTCTTTTTGCGAATCCTTTTTAAAAATCAGATACAATCCAAACACCGCGCTAAGCACACAAAACTCTCTCTCAATGTATGCATTTTCACCTTGTATGAAGTTAACTGCATTCTCTCAATAAACACTAGTAATTAAAGTTGTTCACATTTGTTATTACTTTAACAAATTTATCTCAACCAGCTGTGCAAAGGTACTCTGACCACAGCAGAAGTTTTTACGCAATTTTGCATAAGCTTCAACATTTGGTCCTTCGAGCCGGATTTTGCAGCGGACTTCAACCATTGTGCCAAAGTGTAAATTCAATTTCGGTGTGCTTCGTGACTACAATTCCAAGATACTTGAGGCGACATTTTCAACCTCACCTGTATCAAAAGACGACTGCATCTCACTACAAGACATTCCATATACTGAAGGAAGCTGATTGGTCAAATACAGAACAAGGACATTAACTGCATCAACTCAGCTGCCATCCATTCGATTCAAATCGCAGACAGGTCAACAGCAAGTCTGGTAAGTCGTTAACTAATTACACTGATTTCCTCGTACTCCTACGTCCTCAACAATCCAACAAAAAATACTATTTCGAGATGGATGATCGTAGCCTAAAGGAATTAAAGCTTAAGCGCGGAAATCTAAAACGTCATCTCACGGTTTTCAAAACGTTTTTAGAATCAGCAGCTTCAGCTGACAATCTCGACGAAATAAAGACGCGTTTACAAAAAATCGAAGATAATTTTGAAAAGTTTGAAGACATTCACACGGGCATTGTCTTAATCGAAGACAAGGAGGAACATGAAAAATACAGAGATGAATTTGAAGAGTTACATTACACAACTGCGAGAAAGGCGCGAAACATTCTTAGGGATCATGCTACGCCTTCTCCAAATATGAGCGAATCCTCGAATACGGCCGCTAGTAACTCAACTGACGCGAACTCGAACATACGACTACCAAAAAATAAATTTGCCTTCATTCAGTGGAACATATGACACGTGGATGTGTTTTTTCGACTCCTTTCAAAATATGGTAAACCAGAAAGCGAAAATCGCTACAATCGAGAAATTCTACTATTTGCGATCATGCTTGAAGGGTGAAGCCGCTACGGTAATTCAATCCCTAGAAACTTCGGCGGATAACTATGAAATTGCGTGGGAATTATTAATCGAACGATATCACAATAAACGCGTCATAGTCAACAAACATTTAAAGGCCTTATTAGAGCAGCCCGCGTTCACAAGGGAAAGCGCCGCTAACGTTAGGCTAATTCTTAGCAACATAAACACTCATACGAGAGCATTAACCGCTTTAAAATTACCAGTCGACACTTGGGACGCCATTCTCATATATTGCATGACCTCGAAACTAGATAAGATTAGTCACCAGGAATGGGAAAAATCTATTAATTCTACCGAACTACCAACCCTCAATCAATTTACGGATTTTCTTAAGAATAGATGTCAAATACTAGAAGCTACCTCTACTCAAAATGATTCATCAAATCTGAAAAATAATTTAAATTCAACAAAGAGAAACGTCCTCAGCATCACCTCGTCTAAACTTTATTGTAATCTTTGCAAAGGAGAGCATCGAATTAATACTTGCGAAGAATATTTGAAAATGTCAATAGATGATCGTCGGGAACTAGTGAAACGTGAAAAAATGTGTTACAATTGCTTAAGAAAGGGACACGCACTAATTAAATGTCTATGCGGACCATGCAAAAAATGCGGCAAGAAGCACCATACTTCATTGCACAACGATAATTTCGCCACATCCGATACAGCATTGACGACACCCGTGTCCGTTAACAAGGTTCAAACGCACTCGAATCAAGTATTACTAGCTACAGCTAAAATACATTTTTACGACAAATTTAACAATAAGGTCATTGCTAGAGTCCTCCTAGACGGCGGTTCCCAAGCTCACTTCATCACCGAGAAATTCGCGAAATTACGGCAGTTAAAGCAAAATAAGGTTAATATTCCTGTTTCGGCTTTGAATCAACTAGAAACGAATATTAAGCAAAGCGTTTCGACAAAAATATCATCTACTCTCGGCAATTACGAGGCAAATATTTCGTTTTTAGTCGTGCCAAGAATTACTACCCCGCTGCCCTCCCAATGCGTGAATGTTAAAGAATTGCATATCCCGCAGAACATTCCGTTAGCCGATCCGACGTTCCATAAGACCGCTGAAATCGACGCGTTAATAGGCGCAGAAGTTTTTTACAAAATAGGATGCGTAGGGCAAATAAACATAAAAAATCAGGATGCTGTTCTACTAAAAACTAAATTTGGATGGGTAATCGGCGGCGCTATTCACGAGCAAGCTAAACCAAGTCGCTTGTCTTGCCATATAGCGCTTAGTCAGGATTTATCAAAATTCTGGGAATTAGAAGAAGTCCCGGATAAAAAATTCATTTCCGAAGAGGAAGCTCAAGTCGAAAAACATTTCTTAGAAAACACTACTCGAGATTTACACGGTAGATACTCTGTTAGACTTCCTTTCAAAGACAATATCAGTAAACTGGGTGATTCATACGCAATGGCTTTAAAGCGCTTCTACGCTCTAGAGCGAAAATTCGACAAAAGCCCAAACATCAAAAAACAATATATCGATTTTATGAAAGAATATGAAGAACTGAATCACATGACAATTTGCAATCGCGATGAAAACGAGTACTTCTTACCTCATCACGCCGTTTTCAAAGATTCTAGCGCTACAAGCAAGATTCGCGTAGTTTTCGACGGCTCAGCAAAGTCAAGCACGGGTATATCATTAAACGATACATTAAATATCGGACCTACAATTCAAAATGATATTTTTTCCATACTTCTTAGATCGCGAATACCAAGATACGTTCTTATAGCAGACATAAAAAAAATGTATCGACAAGTATTGGTTTCCGAAGATGACAGTAAATATCAAAAAATTATATGGCGAGAAGATCCAAGTCATGCGCTAAAATTGTACAAACTAAATACTGTCACTTACGGTTCTGCTTCAGCCTCCTTTTCAGCTATTCGCGCGCTTCATAAACTTGCTGAAGACGAGAGAGATAATTTTCCATTAGCAGCTGAAATCGTAAAACGAGACTTCTATGTCGATGATTTAATGACGGGCAGCAACTCTTTCACGAATGCTCTTAAATTAAGAGACGAGATAAATAAATTGTTGAAATTAGGTGGTTTTGAATTAAGACAGTGGTCGTCAAATGATCCTCGGTTAATTGAATCTTTGCCGGACGAAATAACAAACATAGAATTATTTAAGGAACCCGAAAAATCAATTAAGGCTCTAGGCATTAACTGGAATTTGCAAAAGGACAAATTATTCTACTTCGCGAACTTCAAATTTAACGACAAGGATAAGGTCACTAAAAGAACAATCTCTTCAAGCATCGCACAGCTATTCGATCCTATCGGGTTATTATGTCCAATAATATTAAAGGCCAAATTAATTTTACAAAGTCTATGGAAAATGAAGGCAGATTGGGGCGAATCAACACCGCTGGATATTCGCACAGAGTGGGATAGACATAAATCAGAATTTCCTCTTTTAACGAAAATTTCATTTGATCGACGCGTCGTAGTAGACGATGCAACAAATATCCAATTGCACGGTTTCTGTGACGCGAGTAAAAAGGCTTACGGAGCCTGTATATATGTAAGATCACTTAATAAAAATGGAGCATGTTTTTCAAGGCTACTCTGTGCAAAGTCCAAGGTAGCCCCTTTAAATTCAAAATTAACAATCCCAAAGGCAGAACTTTGTGCGGCTTTGTTGTTAGCAAAACTATACAAGGCCTCACTATCAGTATTACATACCACTTTCGATGATATTTTCTTTTGGTCAGACTCCACCATAACTCTAAATTGGATAAACACACAACCGAGCAATTTAATTACATTTATAGCTAATAGAGTCTCTGATATCCGAGTCATTACAAGTCCGTCACAGTGGAAACACGTTAGATCCGAGGATAATCCAGCCGATTTTGCCTCCAGAGGTCAATCAATCGCTAATTTCGTAAACAATGAATTGTGGAAACATGGTCCACCATGGCTAGTCAAGGATATCAGTGAATGGCCCATCCTTTCAATACCCGATGAACCATTGATCGGAGTGCGTAAACGAGTTGTTTTAAAAAATACAGTAACAGTTTACAGTAACTTATTAACTAAATTCTCGTCTATGTCAAAATTAACTCGTGTTATTGCTTATTGCCTCCGATTTGTGAAAAATTGCACAAGGAGCAGTGAGAAATACAAAGGATTTCTTGCAGTAAATGAACTACAAGACGCGACAAATAGCATTATAAGATCAATTCAAAGACAAGCATTCGCGAGCGAGCTGAATGACTTAAAAGGAGATCATGCAATAAACAGTAAGAGTCCTTTATTATCGCTCGCGCCCTTTCTAGACAAAAATCAAATAATTCGAGTAGGGGGTAGACTAAAACATGCGAATATATCATACAATCAAAAGCATCCCATATTGTTACCAAAAAATAATCATGTGACCGATTTAATAATCAGGCGCGAGCATCTTAATCTATATCACGCGGGAATACAAGCCACACTGTATCAAGTGCGCAATCAGTATTGGCCATTAAATGGCAAAGGAGCAGTGCGCCGAATAATTCACTCTTGCGTCAAATGTCTTCGATTTGCTAAATCTGAGCAAAATCACATCATGGGTGATTTACCTAAAGACAGATTTCACTCTTCAAGGAGTTTCGCAAACACAGGAATCGACTATTGTGGTCCGTTTTATATTAAAGAAAAAATACATCGAAATCGCGCGAAAATAAAGGTTTACGTCGCGATATTCATATGTTTAACTACGAAGGCAATTCATTTGGAAATCGTGAGCGATTTAACGACAGAAGCGTTTCTTAGCAGCCTAAATCGATTCTTTTCGCGCAGAGGCAAGAGTATAAATATTTACTCTGACAATGCAACAAACTTTACCGGAGCCAATAATGAGCTGAAAAAATTATATTCATTAGTTCAATCAAACGATTTTAATATCACTATCGGTAATGCACTAACAAATGAAGGTATTCATTGGCATTTCATTCCTCCAAGATCACCTCACTTCGGGGGATTGTGGGAAGCAGCCGAAAAATCTTTTAAAAAACATTTTTTCAGAACAGTAGGCAACGCATTATTAAGCTACGAGGAATTTAATACTCATGTGATTGAAATAGAGGCCATCCTCAACTCTCGCCCTTTAACACCAATTTCATCTGATCCCAATGATCTCCTTGCTCTAACTCCCGCTCACTTCCTAATCAGTGATTTGTTAACGACAATTCCGGATCCAGATGTTTCCATGATATCAAGCAACAGATTAAATAACTGGGAACGCTTGAAACAGCTAAAACAACACTTTTGGAAAAGATGGCAAGCCGAGTACTTGAATCACTTAAATCCCAGGAATAAATGGAAATCTACGAATGATCAAGCCAAAATAGCTATTGGAGCAATGGTATTTTTAAAGGAAGACAACCTGCCTCCACTAAGCTGGTCACTTGGGCGCATCGTCGAAGTACATCCAGGAGAAGATGGAGTTATTCGTGTTGTTAGTGTCAAAACAATAAATGGGACCTACAAACGATCTATCAAAAAAATAGCTGTGCTTCCAACATAGACACTAACATAATTTTAATTATTAGAATATGTACATCATAATATTAATCAATGAATCGTGTTATTTTTATTTATTATTGATCGCAAGCAATCAATGGCGGGCGGTATGTTACGTCGCAACAGCGTGGAAAAAATATTTTATCCACATTTTGTATTCTACATATACATTCACATTGTACTCTAGTTCTAAGACCTATACATTTTATCATTTTATTGTAAGCGTAGAGAATTCGAGTCCTCGAGTTCACTGTAAAACAATTTATGCGCGTTTTTTCCCTAGATTTTATTGTTATCCTTTACAACGCGAAGTGTTTACCCAAAACGTGCTTCATCACCGCGTTGGCGGATATAGTAAATGTACATCGTATTTGCGAGACGGCCGAAAGGTCATTTATGGCTCCTGATCCTTTTTTACAACCCTTACTAATACCTACTGTCGCATGTGCCTAAAATGCATATTGTCTGTTAATACAATAGACATTTTTTCCTCCAATAGAAACTGAAATCATCTTAAGGTACAACCTCTTTTCCCACCCACTTGTCCCCACTGTCTTTCCCCGAACCTTCTTCTTTTTGCGAATCCTTTTTAAAAATCAGATACATTCCAAACACCGCGCTAAGCACACAAAACTCTCTCTCAATGTATGCATTTTCACCTTGTATGAAGTTAACTGCATTCTCTCAATAAACACTAGTAATTAAAGTTGTTCACATTTGTTATTACTTTAACAAATTTATCTCAACCAGCTGTGCAAAGGTACTCTGACCACAGCAGAAGTTTTTACGCAATTTTGCATAAGCTTCAACACTATCACTGCGGCTGCTGCTGTCTCGGAAGCCTCGAGCTTCTTGCAAAGGATGACTTCTCCACGGAGAGACTGGCCGAGGTAAAGGTAAACCAGCTGTAACTCTGACTTTAATTTTCGAACTTCTTCTCGCATTGATGAAGAGATAAAGAAGAGAGGAAAGGTTTCTACAAAAATGAGCTTACTCTGTTTGAATCTTAAATATAGAGTTTACTAAACTCTATGGATTCAGACCCATCTTACATAAGAAGTGCACAGATTAGGAGTTTCTGATTGATTGTTTGTTAATCGGTTCTTTATACTTTTCACGCACCAACCTGATGATGGGTTAGTCTCCTTGGTACGCAGACTGGCTTGACAGGCAATCAATCTGATTGTCGTAATGTGAGTGAGTCGAGTGGGTGGGTATGACAATATACAGTTAAAATAAGAGCATATATATTGTAACAGGGCGTTTCCTTACCTCGCGTACAACACCAGGAAGGCGTACCTGGTGAATGAGCAAACGAATTGCTTAAGACTGCTGACTTGCCGCGCAGCAACTTCTCCCGGCTGCTCAGATAATGCGTTTCTATTAAGCGCGCAAATCAACAATTCGTTGATGTTGGACTGCCCGCAGAGGCGGCGGTATTCGCGAGAGTTTATTAGAAGAAAGAGTTAGTAAATCGAATAAAGATGCGTATATTATTCTTTGATAAATAAGTACGTTTATTGTTCTTACTCGATATTTGGACCTTATAGACGCTGAGTGCGCGCGCCTAAACAGCAACGTGTTTGACTATGAATCGGCGTGCGCGCGTGAGAATGTCAGATTGGTGCGAACAAAGAACCTGGTGCCGCTGCCCCTCCGTGCCGGTGATCTATGCAAGGATCAGCGTAATACAAAATTAAGGGCGGTGCCCTACTTACATTTGCTTGCAAACAGCACGGTCGCACTCTCGCACTCACGCACAAACACAGCTCTTCATGTTCTCCTGGTGGTCTTCCTTCCTCTCCTCGGCTGAGACGTTCTTGAGGACGGAAGGTGTTGGTGCTGGGGTGAACTGGCCGTTATGGTCTCTCTCTTTCTCACTTTTTCTTTCGCTCGCTCTCTTGCTCTCCCACTCTCGACGGTACTTCTCACGGGATAGCTGGAAGCAATCTGGTCCGCGCGCGCTTTTCTCTTTTCCAGGAACCTCGATTTTTCGCCGAATTAGGGCCGTATCGTGGAACGCGCGAATCTCGTACAAGGCGCAGGACCGTAGGCCCAAAGCTAGCACGCCGTTACAATATAAACAAAAATTAATCAATTAGCAATTAAACAATAAAAACAATGAAAAAAATAGAATGAAAATATGAATTAAGCATGTTATTGCAAAAGGAAAAAAATATAAAAGAAAAGTAAGAAGTGTATTTGAAGACAAAAAACACTAGACTTATATACACTTATACACTAATAAACGCATTAGAAGTAAACTATTTTAACAACTTAATCTCCTCTCCTAATTAAACTATACATTGAAGATTATTTTCTTGTACAGAGATTACACACCAAGCATATATAAGTAGATCGACAGAAAAGAGACTTTGGAGGCTGAGGAGAAATGGAGGAGTCCGAGGATAAATAAATGCAGCGTAGATTGAGGAGTTGGAGCGTCTATATACTGGCAAGGGTTGTAGTGCTCGTGTCCGACGAGAGAAAACCGACTGTCGCACCTCGTCCTCCAACCTCGGCTCGTAGACTTTCGCTCCGCCCTCGGGATGGCTAGGTCGCATCTGAGTGGCGGAGGTGTGCGTCTACCTGGGCCGAAGTTCCATTCAAGCAATTTGCATTAATTGCTCTAACATACGACGTCGAGCTCGAGCTCGACTCACCCTAATAGGTTTCTGGAGAAAACCCAGGCAGTTGTTGCTGGGAAAATCCCGAGCAGCCGATGGGCCCGCGCCACTGCTCTTTATTAGGGCCTGATAAATCAGGCCCCGAACAAATCGGAGGCTTAGGTGGCCTCAACCCAGGACAAGCGGTTTGCGTCGCTGGCGACGTCGGCGAGACGGTGTATGTGTGTGTGTGTGTGAGTCTGTGTGGGTGTGGGTGCGTGTATGCGCGTGAGCCACCACAAGAATGCCTATGTATGAGAAAATAAAAAATAATGAGACGTGAATAATATAAGAGTGGATTTATCAAAGAATACGCTATGCACATGCAAGAGAGGCAAGAGAAGAAGAAAATTGTGCCCTATAGCGATAAAATCACTAGTACTAAACTAAATAAACTAACCACAAATACGCAAGAAAGAAAAGAAGAAATGAGATATAAATAAATGTACTGCAAGTACACCTTACCTCTCCTTTCGCTTCCTTAAGCCCACTCCGAACAAAAAGGTTTGCAGAATGCAGTACCTGACGTATTATCGCGCATGTACGAGGAAGAAGCCGACTTCTTACTTGGCCCGAGCCAGTGTGTACAATCGTTTGGTCCAATGACACGCGCGATGAATGGAATGGTGAAATGGTCCAAAAAGTGTTGAGGAAACCCCAAGATTTTCCGTTATATGAAGTATATGGTCGGCAACTCTATCACTACGTTGTGGTTGATCATAATTTTCCAGCTTTGATAGAGGACAATGAAGCTTGGAAAATCGTAGTCCCAAAAGAACGAAGGGAGCAAACCCTACATGAATGCCATGAAGAACCGTCAGCTGGCCATCAGAGGCGTAAGAAGACGTACTCAAGAGTTCGCTTGTACTATTACTGGCCAAAAATGTATAAAGACCCTGTGTTCTCCTCATCATCCAGTTAAAGTGAATGTACCACTGATCTGTGTTTTGGGGCGTATAAGGTATATGGTAAAGCAGCTCGCCAATATTGAGCGTATACATATAAAATATATGCGAAATTACTCGGATGCACCACTTTATAAATGAAAAGAGACTTGAAGTGTCTTGTAACAGTGTTTATCGTTGTATGGTATAGAAAAAAAGCTACAGTTAGAACTACTGTTCTGTTCAATCGCTCGATAGAACTAAGTTTACAAAATCGCGTATCTATGTTTGTTAAAATTTACGCACCTCTTCCATCTTACGGATGATTCGAAAAACTCTTAGAACAAATTTTGTGATAGGTGAATACAAACTCCACCCACCTCAGATATATATTCGAATTTACGTGGGGTTCAAACTCGGCATCAGACGCTGTAGCTATTTTACAACGGTTTAATGAGCGTTTTCCCCCCGCGTCGCGTAGTTATGATCTAAATCTATAAAACTATAAAGTAATTTGGGTTTCCTGGATTACAACGGAGCGTGATTTACAATTTCATATTGCTATTATATTTTCTTAATGCATGCAAGTATACGAATTTCTAAAAGAAGTAGATACAATACACGGGGTTCAACATACCGCCCGCCTTAAACGAACCTTGTTCAACATTATTATTAACTATCGAATAGTGTATTGTTTACATTAATACCAACATATTTCTTTATACTTGCAAAGTATCAAACAAATACATAATTATAGTAGTCATACAATACAACAATTTTAACTCTAGTATCTTATTCTATTTATGGTATAAGTAGTATTCTAGATTGGTCACTCGATGGGCCGTGGAACTATATATGGAAAGGACCATAATAGTCGAGTCCTGTGTTTAGGAAAGGACGCGACTGTGTAACTCGATTAATCCGCTATCATCAAGAAAGGGATTCAATGATTTGAGTTGACTATGTGAATCAACACTGTTCGATATTGTAAGTTGTTTGATGTCCTTTGAAAAAACTCCCTTGATTATTACGTGATGCATGGTTTTATTCAGTTACTGATAATTGACCCGAATAATGATTTTAACTGACACGCGCGCCATCTATTCGTAATCTACCCCTCCCACGTACCGCTTCGCGGGAGGCTCAGGTATAAAAGATGTAGTACCTCGGTCGAAGGTCACTTACGGCCCGACCACCACACGTTGTACACTACTGTGGTCCTAATAAATATTCATCAGATTTTACATCTTGGCGTAAGATTATTCTCCTCCGCACAAGTGGAAGTACTGGAGGGACTCACCTAACCTCATCCTCTCCAATCCTCGCTTACTTCCAAAGGTACATTGTGTATTATGTTTTTTGGCCATGTCGATGATTCGTTCATGAGCCAAGTTGGTCCGATTTTTCTCGTACTATGGTTTATAAGTTCCTTAGGAGTTAAATCGCGCGATAGAATGTCATCAGTATTGTCAGCTGTAGGTACGTGTCTCCAAAACATGCTGCTGGTTAATTCGCGTATTTCCGAGACCCTATTAGCAACAAATGTTTTAAATCTATATGGTTGCATGCCAATCCATTGCAACGTGATCGAAGAGTCTGACCAGAGAAAAATCTCATCAAACTTAAGCATTGTTGCATCTAAAACTGATTTTATTAGTTTGGATAGTAGCAATGCAGCAATTTCGGCAAGGATATTGTTTTTAGCGGGGCGACGCGATTTTTTAAACAAAGCAAATTGACCTTTCCAAAACCCATGAATCTCTGTACGAATCGCGTTTTTATCACTACATTTCTGTTGAATTTTATTTCATTTAGATTAAATAATTGTCTCTTCAAATCATACCATTCTGTATGAATGTGTTGTGGCACCGCTTCATCCCATTCGACTTGGCTTTTCGACAACATTTGCATTGTTAGTTTTGCGGCTACAATTACTGGCCCTATTAAACCAATAAGAATAAAGACGAGCAATGTCAGATAGGATACTTCGCTTAGTAATTTTTAGATCAAATCTATCCGAGACTTTATATCTTATTTCGTCGTCAATCCTATCCCATTGTCTGCCTGATTTTCATTTCCGTATTTTTGTTTAATAGATCTATGTTTGTTAGTGATTCAGGTAGCGCTTCCACGACGCGTGAATCATTTGAAATCCATTTACGTAATGTAAAACCGCCCGCTTTGGTAAGCTCTATCAAATCGACTCGAAGTTTTAACGCTTGCTCGATGGTGTCTGCACCAGTTATCATATCATCGACGTAGCAATCACGTTTAAGGATTTGACTAGCAACAGGGAATCGGCTTGCCTCATCTTCTGCTAATTGATTAAGCACGCGCGTTGCAGAGTAAGCGCTACCAAATGAAACTGCAGGAATCATATACGGTTTTAACGGTTCACTTTCGTTTTCTTGCCATAAAACTAATTGATATTGCGCGCCATCGGCATGTATTCTTATTTGCTTATATATCTTCTCAATATCCGCGAGTAACACAATTTGATGCTCTCGAAATCTGAGGGTCAATGCTACTGCTTTGAACGACAGCTCCGACCATCAAACAGGCGTTGAGCGATATTTCCGTGTTGGTTTTAAATGAAGCATTATTCACCAAACGACGTTTCGTAGTTGTACTTGTGTCTTTGGACACGATGTGAGAAGGTAACAAAAAATTGTTTATTTTTGATAAATTGAATTGACTCGCGCACGCTGTTTGTGTAATCCGATTTTAATTCTGGAATTGTATGTAATCTGCGTTCAAGCGAATACAATTGACGCTCAGCGAGCTTGCGAGATTCGCCTAATCCTTTGATCTTATCGTTAAATGGCAAACGTACCGTGTACCATCCCGTTGTTGAATCGCGAACAATTGTTTTCGGAAAATGTGTCTCGACTTTAAGTTCTTCTTCGGATAAGAACTTTTGATTCGGCAACTCTTCGATTTCCCAAAATTTATTGATCGATTTGTGTAGTGCGTTGAATGCTAACATGCACTGAGTTGTTTTAACCGATATGTTTTGAGCATTAATTCTTCCGGCAAGCGCCCATCCAAGCTTTGTCTTTTGCTACAGTGCAGTAGATCCCGAGATTCTCTCTTGATCGATAGATAAAAATTGAAAGAATAATTCAACTCCTATTAACGCGTCGATTTCTCTCGGCTTATTGAAGTTAGGATCAGCTAAAGGATTCCTCATAGGTATATTGATACCTCTTCTGTCGATGTATTTATTAGGCAGCTGGTTGCAAATACTCGGTAAAATAAGAAACTCGACGTTGTCTCTATAATCTGTACATCGTGAACGTATTTCAATTCTAATTGAATATTTTACGCGTGTCTCTACTTGGTTCAAGGTTTCTACTAGAATGTCGATTTTGTTTAAAGGTAGCTGCAAAGATTTTGTAAGACGCTCAGTAATAAAATTCAATTGTGCGCCGCTATCCAGCATAACGCGCGCCTGCACCAAGTCACCATTTTTACCCTTAATATCAATTACAGCTGTGGATAGCACTAATTTTGGGGATAAAACTGCGCTATAGGCCTTGCATCCTAAACCGCGAAATTTCGCAATAGTTGATTTTTTTACGCTTGTTTCGTGCATTTGTGCGTTTTCGCGCGTGTTTACCTCTTTTGACTCGTAATGAAGCATCGTGTTGTGCTTCTTACCGCTTTTTTTACATCCCGACCATTTACAATCAGAATTAGTGTGACCCGGGTTTAAGCAATTAAAGCAAAGTTTACACAATTTTATGAGGTCTACACGTTCCTTTACTTTTAATCGTTCGTAACGTGGTATTTGGCTGCCCACCAGCCTGGTCCTATGCACGTTGATAAATACCAAATTATACCCTGGTTGCTTCTTGTTGAGAAGTTCTTAGACCTCAGCACTGAGCGATTTCGCGGACACACACACAAGCTGAATCAGGGAAGGTCCACGTGAAATAAAACACGAATACAAGAATTGTCACTGAACAGTCTCTATATTAAACTATTAGATACACTGGAGATGTCTTGCTGCTACGGCCGCTGCTTGTGGTATTGGCTGCAGTCTCGCTGCAATCACCCTTGGCTTTACGATGACCCTTGAATTATCCCAATTCAATAATTACCCTTTAATTTTACTCTGGGAAACTTTACAGTATTAACAGCTGTAAGTATAGAGCAAAACTAGCGTCTCTTTGCCAACGGCTTTTCCGAGACGCTTGTTTGTCTCACACCGATACCACAATACAGAGTTATAAGCGCGCAAATAGTCGAAATCCATATTTCGCATATTTTCGGCGCGCTAATGACTCTACGCACACATGCGTAGCCCATAACCAGTCCAGTGATCAGAGAGAGATGGATAACGCGTTACTATTCCCCCACGCGCATCTAATTCGCGTGACGTCACCGCTCGGACTTCTAAACTAGATCGGTCCTCAGTCGAGGCTCGACAGTCGTCCGAGCATCTTCCCCCTCCCTCTCTCTCTACCTTTGAGGGCCGAGTGAGCTAACAGCTCTACTCGGCTGCGACTCACACCGTCGCATATCCCCCTCTTACACCGAAGTACTCCATGAGTACTTCGATCACCTTTAACGAGTACCACCAAAACCAAAGAAAAAGAAAACAAAGGAATCCTGGTTACCTTGATCTTGTCTCCTTCTCTTTAGCTGGATCAACCGGAGAGTTGATTCCAACCGGCCCTCCATTCCTCCCGCCGATGCACCACTTCTATGCGATGCTCCATCCCGATTTGCCGGTGGTCCGACGGTGCCCTGTGCTCGACTCGGCCTCCTCCGGTCCACGTCCACCCTCGACGTTTACGGGGTCCGCCTCCGCGAACTCCACTCCCCATACTCCGTCGAACACCTCGGACAACCGCGAACGTCCACACCCCTCCGACCACAATTATAACAATAATTGCGGGTCGTGGCACGGGGGCAAACGGAACGTGCATGGCCAAATTTCCAACAATTGAAGCAGGACCCATGTGGCGGATCGATATTACGGTTCACGGGAATAGGGTTCAGGCCACCGAACAGAACCATGTTACGAGGGGGCTTTATCTCTGGGCTGGCCCTTCTTCCTCCCGCGATCTTCAGTCGATCCTGGATGTTCATGCGCTGGGCCTTCTGCTTCCTCTGCCTTTGCTTTCCGTTCCTCGACGCAGTCGGCAGACTGGACATCTTGGCAAGCCCGTCCTTAGCTGTTGCTCCCTCAGGTTCCGACACCTGGACAGCCTCGACCTCCATCGACTGGCCTCCGCCCTCGTTGGCCACGTCCGCACTTTCCGTGTCCAGATGACCCTCCAGTTAAATAGTATCCATGGCACCCGAGAGGTCCTTCAGGCCTCTCGATTCCTCCTCGCGAATCGTACGGTCGAACTCCTCGTACGATTGGAGCGCCTCGGAGTCCTCCATCTCTCCCGCCATAGCCACCATTTCACCACGAATATCCATGTTCATAAAACTATATATTTACCCTCAACTCTGTTTAAGTGGAACCTCGAGGAGGAATATAGCGTTTCATTTTCGAAACATGTACCTTCGCATTTTTCCTACTCGCGTCCATATCTAACACGTAAACGACCGGCGAGCGAACCCCTATCACCTCAAACGGTCCCTCAAACTTCGGTGCGAGTTTAGCGGAAAACCCTTGCGCTGTATTTGACAAAACATGCACCCGTCGCATCACCGGATCCCCAACTTGGAACACGACTGCTTTTCTACTCCGATAGTAAACCTTTTCCTGTTTACTACTCGCCTTCTCATTGTGTCGAATCACGATATCTCGGAGAGCCTGTAACCGTTTCATTCGATCCGCCCAATCCTGAGGATGTAACCATATCTTTAACGCCCCACCCTCTACTTCCCTACGTAAACTTTTGACCGGT
This sequence comes from Apocrypta bakeri, assembly GCA_018906985.1. Taxonomy (NCBI): domain Eukaryota; kingdom Metazoa; phylum Arthropoda; class Insecta; order Hymenoptera; family Pteromalidae; genus Apocrypta; species Apocrypta bakeri. The sequence continues at coordinate 651,727 of JACCIA010000008.1, read as the reverse complement.
TGTGGATGACGCCCAAAGTTCAAAAACGCTGGAGAGACCCTAGTAGAAGATTGTACGGCGGTATTCACGGCGTACCTAAACTCGATCAAATGCTCATGCCAGCTCCTCTGATCTGAACCTACGAAGGTCGATATCATTGTCTTTCAAGATTCGATTGCTTCGCTCAACCGGATTAGCCTGTGGATGATAAGATGGAGTCGTACCATGTCGAACACCGTATTCTTCCAGAACTTGGTTCAAGACCCTGTTATCGAACTCTTTGCCATTATCCGTCAACAGGTAATCCGGGGTTTTCCAACGGAACAAAATTAGTTCTTCAAAAGCTCGCACCACCGCCTTTCCATCAGCGATACGCAAAGGTTTCAACTCAATCCATCTCGTGAATAGATTTTGAAACACGAGTATATACTTGAATTGACCCTTGGACTGCGGAAATTCCATCATATCCGCTGCTAGTACTGCCCATGGTCTTTCAACAACTCGTTTCCCCATTAACCCTTGAGGAGCTGTTTGCATGACCTTGACATTCATCACACGATCTCACGAATACATGGACATCATGCTATGGCCTGGGGTATGCCCTGGCCAATAATACTTCCGCGCAACTTGATCGAAAGTTTTCTCAATCCCTAAGAGCCCCGAGGACGTCTCGTAATGAGCATCCCTCATCACTTTTTCCCGTAAATCTACCGGAACCACTAATTTCCAACCATCTTCCCCATTAGTGATTGGATCGAGCAATTCGTCACGCTTATAACGATAGAGCATCCCTCCTTCCCCCCTCCAATTACTCCACTTTCCGGTTGACCCATTACCTCATCTACCCGATCAAGGTACCACGGATCACGAATTTCCCCAAATTAGGCCACTTCCTTCTCCCCTCCCTCAGAAGGACGAGATAAGGCATCCGGAACATGGTGACATGCTCCGCGACGGTGGATCACCTCGAAATCCGACTGTTGGAGTTCTAACGCCCACCTAGCTAGCCGTCCAGTTGGGTCCTTTAAGTTACACAGCCATTTTAACGTACTGTCTTCCGTAATTACTGTGAACCTAGTACCTTCGAAATAGGGTCTAAGCTTTTTAATCGCCCAAATCATCGCCAAACACTCCCTTTCCGTAGTAGTATAATTCCTCTCCACAGGATTTAACATTCTACTCAGATATACTATAAGATGTTCGGCACCCCCTTCCTGGTCAAGCAAATATCCCAAATAACGCCCCTGCGAACACCCCAACTCGCACTTATCCCGATTTACCGTTAAATTCGCCGTGACCAACCGGTTGATCACGATTTCTACCCATTTTAAGTGCTCTTCGAACGTCTCCGTTATGATCACGATATCATCTAAGTAAGTGAACACACGGGGCTCGAATTCTGGGCCAAAGATCGCGTCTATCAATCGACAAAACGTTATCGGCGCGTTAGATAAACCGAACGGTAAATGTACAAACTGACATAACACTGACCCGGGTACCCTAAACGCTGTTATCGGTTTGCTTGCCTCATCTAACTTGGCCTTCTGAAGCCTATCTAAAATCGCTTCCATATTCTGCATAGGATAAGCGTCTCTCTTAGTAAGCTTATTGACTTCCCGGAAGACGATACAAACCTGTTCTGTACCATCGGACTTCTTTACGATTATAACCGCACTTCGCCATTCATTCGTCGATGGTTCAATGACGCCCGTATCATAAAGTTTCCTCACCTCTTCTTGAGCTATAAGCAGCTTACTAGGAGATATTCGACGGAACTTCTCCCGGAATGGAGCAGACCCTTGCACATCGATCCGATTTTGAATTAAGGGTGTACATGCGAGTTTATCGGTTGGCTGAGGTAAGATCCTTTCCAGTAGATAGGCTTCTCCTGCTCGGAATCTAAGGCGGATATCCCCACGCACTCAGCCAAAACATCCACCGAGCAGACAGCCTGGCCCCTATCGAATGGGTACCAGCTTCCTTTCGGTAACCGTCATACATGGTTCCCATGATCTACCTGAACCTTTCATTGCTCGCAATAGTCCATCTCCAAGACTAGATCATGACCAATACCCAACACTACCTTCAGAATAATCGGTCTGACAATTCCGTCTACATCTAACAATACGCGCAATTGTCTCTCCACCCACTTCAGACTTCCGTTGACGTCCTTTATCAACGCCGTCGAATGCTCCAACCGATCAAGAAATTTGTCCACTGCCCGTATATCGACAATCGAAACTACCGCCCCGGGATCGACTAATGCTCGAAAATCCCGACCTCCCAGTCGTACCTGTAATAAATTGCGGTTTTCTATTGATCTCCCAGTACTCACTTCGACGATATGTGGAAAATCATCCATATTCATCATGGCTTGTTTCGCACCCGTTTCCTTGGACCCCTTCTCCCTAGATTCGGCCCCTAATTCTGACCTGCAGGGGACAGTTGGCCTTTCTGCACCCCCGCCCGAGCGTTTCCCAAAAGTGCTCGTGCTTCTACACAGTGGGGGCATTGCTGAAACAAATACCCCGGCCATAAACAGACCTGGCAAACTACCTGACTCCCTTGTCCAGGGCTTGCCTTCTGTCGGCATTGAGCTGCACTATGGCCTATGTTCTTACATTGGAAACACATCCTATTAGAGCATTGGGCCGCTCGATGTCCGACTTGCGAGCACACGAAACATGGCCCCACGATCCCCGTATCCACATTTCGGACCCTTGGCGATCCTCCAGATGACGGCTGGTTCATAGCTTGCCTCTGACCCGGAGGAGAACTGGCCTTCCCGCTTCGTAAGACTTCGGCATACGGACCGCTCTTGGCCCTAAAATTCTGCGGCACAAACCGTGGCTTACTCGGTACCACTGACGCCCTAGTAGTCTCCATTGCTTCAACAGCCTTTCTATCCCCTTGCCGTTTTTTCCGATTGGCACGTCGGCGAGATCGAGTACTGCGACCACTATCCGAGCTCGAAGATGAACTCTTCAGCCTCGAGACACTAATCGCTGCCACCTTATCGCTGGTAGTCCCCGCGTCCTCAAACGCTGCCCCCGGAATCCGCATACGATCCCCAGGTGGACGCGGCACGTACCGGCGGTCGATCTCTTTCCTCCGCTCCAACCGCCGTCCGTACCGCTCAATATCCTCTAAGGATCTCGGCTCTTTAAGGCTCCTCTTTTTGCTCCCCCGTGAACTTAAGATTCCATTGTTGGAATATTTTCAGGATGCGCATTCCATCCCTATCTCGTCTGGAGTGGTCCCTGTCTCGACTCCTATGGCTATGTCGAGTGGACCGACCTTCCCAACCTATCGATTGAATGCTATCCTCCGACTCGGATGACCAAGAGCTCCTACTCTCGCTCCTTGAGCGTTGAGACGAGTCCCGATGCGGAGATCGACGTCCAGATCTCCGAAGAGTGCTATGCTTTTTGATTTTCCACGACTCCTTAAGTCGCATCGACAATCGAGTTATCGGTTCGTCATCTTCCGATTCTGATGACTCGATCGGCAACTCCTCCTCGACCCTTCCGCCGTCCACTTTACGGAATCTTCCGCATTTGTCTCGCGGGGGCAGCTCCCGATCCTCACGATCGGACCGCTTCTCCTCCAACCCTCCCTAATCCAAAATCTAGCAAAAGGTCCGCCGGATACGATTTTACTATGCCACTATTCAGCACCTTAACCCACCGGTCGCGCAAAAGCAACTTCATCTTAGTGCTGTAGGCGCTTCTTTATTTGCTTCGCGACTCATATTTGTTTACGAAAAAAAACAACAAAAAAATGCGAAGGTACAAATATGGTAGACTCCCGACACCTCACTTAACGAATATTCCAAATGGAAGTACAAAAAGAAATAATAGCACAATAATAGAAAAATGTATTTAAAAAAAAACAAATATTCTGGCTATTACCTTATAGTTCTTCACAATGAGATGGAATCCAAAAAAAAACAAAATATAAATATACTCTTATACTCAGCAATTAATTATAAATTGCCGTTGGTAAAGAGATATCACAAAAAAAATTAGGTTAGGACAGAGTGGTGCTACCGGGTTCTCCTTGCCCCCGTGGCCCGTCGTTAACCCTCGCGGCGATGGTCCCTAGGCACACTGAGGATGAGGAAGGTTCCATAGTTGGGACCCTCCTTATGCTCCTTCGATAACACCCGCCACCTATTGACTGCCAGGTCAGGTTGCCTCCTCTCTAACCGCACCAGGACGTTACGCGGAGTCATCCGGTTTTCATGGATCCGGATAGTTACCTGGTTTTGCAGCACTGACATCTCTGTCAGTGTCAGTCGCGCTCATTCCCACGGTCTTAGGTAAGGTGCAATACCCGTACAGTACTTGATCTTAAGGATCTCGGTTTCGACAGCTGATGAGAGCCAAATGATATTGATTTAGATATTTTGAGATGTCTATAATTGTAGGAAATCCCCGGGAAGGATATTCGGGATCAAATTAGAAAGCCCGCCTTATTACTGTTCTTTGCTAGAGTCTCTTTATTCTCCTTTGTGCTGCTTACAAAATTAGTAGTAATTGCTCCGAGTTCCGGAGAGGTGTTAACTCTACCGGATCGAAATTCCAAATGGCCCGCGCCACGCAACGGGCCACTCGGCTCGGCTCGAGTCAGGCGTGCGGCGCCATCTGTGGGCGTCGCGTAACACTACCGTTTCGTCGAACCTCGACAATCCCGCCCGCCTTGTTCCGAGAACAAAACCAGACAACGAACAGAACTCCTGCGGGGGGGGGGGGGAGCAAGTCCAGTCCAAGACGAAGATCATCGTCACGAAACCGCCCGCCATCATTCACACCGTTGAAGGCATTGGCACTACTTCGCTATCAGGCTCGCGAATCGGGATAACCGCGAGCTGTGTAACTGGCCGCAAATATTCCCCGGAGGCCGTCCGCACTGTCGCAGTCCGAATGAGACCATCAGATCCGGGGTGCACTTGAAGAACGCGTCCGAGAGGCCACTTGCCATTGGGTAGGAGAAGCGACACGTCGAGCACCACAACTAGATCGTTCACTGCCAAGTTCGGTCGCGCTCGGGTCCACTTAGCGCGTTGTTGGAGCACGTTCAAATACTCCCGACTCCACCTCTGCCAAAATTGGGCACGGAGACCTTCCACCAGCTTCCAATGGGTGGCGTGATCCAGCGAGGCTGACACGGGGGGCAGATCAGGGATCACGTGTAAAGCGTCCCCAACCAAAAAATGCGAGGGAGTGAGCACCTGCAGATCCTCGGGCTCACCCGAGAGTGGGGTGAGTGGCCGTCCGTTGAGGACTGCCTCGATGCTCACCACTAGAGTACTGAACTCCTCGTAGGTGAGGTGTCTAGGACCTACAACTCTCTTGAGGTGCGATTTGAAGGCCTTCACACCAGCTTCCCATGATCCGCCGAAATGAGGTGCGGCTGGGGGAATAAATGACCATGTCACCCCTTCATGCGCCAGGGCTTCCGAGATCCGAGACCAAGCCGGTGTGTGCTGGCTAAAGGCCCGCTGAAGTTCCAAGTCCGCACGGTGGAAGTGGGTGGCGTTGTCGCTCCAAATCTCGGCGGGGCGACCCCGACGACCGCTAAAGCGAGTGAGAGCGCCCATCAAGCTGGCCATCGACAAGTCACCGACCAACTCCAGGTGAATGGCTTTGGTGGCCAAGCACACAAATACGGCGACGTAAGCTTTGGACGTCCGGATGCCACGACCTCGGGTGGCTAACACTTGGAATGATCCCGCGTAGTCGAGGCCAGTCCTGGCGAAAGGACGGCTGGGGTTCACTCTGACCGGAGGAAGCGATGCCATTTTCTGCTGAAGGGGTCGGGCTCGAGACCGAGCGCAGACAACACAGTGGTGAATGAACGCCCGGATGCGTCGTTTGACGCCAATAATCCATGCGCGTTGTACGACTCGGACGTATGTCGCTCTGAATCCTCCATGCAAACAGTGTGAATGGGCCCAGGCAATGAGCAAACCCGCAAGAGGGCTATGACCGGTGAGAACCGGGGGATGCCGGATGTCGTAGGCGAGTCTGGCGTGATGGAGACGGCCGCCCACTCGCAAAATCTCTTCAGAATCGACGAATACGTCGAGCGAGCGCAGAGCGCTTCGCCTCGGCAACTCCTGCTCCCGACTGAGCAAGCGGATTTCCTCCGCGAAGAACCTCGCCTGGGTTGCCTTGACGCAAGCAGCAAAGGCAATCGCCAGTTCCTGAGTGCTGATGGGCTGTGATGGTTGTGCGAAAGGTAAACGAGACAATCGTCGACGGAGAAGTCTTCGAAGGTAGACAAGAAAGCGGAGCAGGGTGTTCAGGCACGTCAAAGTGTGGCTCCGCAATGTCCAAATCAGCCCACATTGCTCGTATACCGGGGAGGCGGGCAGCTGGAGTCCGCAAGCCGAGATGGCGCACACAGAGAGCGTCGACCGAAATCGGGGGCTCAGTGGCGGACAGCCGGATCAAAACTCGCGCTTTTGTTGAGGTCTTCTCCACCACATGGCCTCCGATGCTGCAGATGACCCTTTCGCCACGCTCGAGTGGTATTCGGAGTCGATTGACGACACGCATGGCGACCAAGGAGACTTCGGAGCAGGAGTCCAATAGAGCCCGCACGGGGGCGGCCCTGGAGTGCGCCGATTCGATGGTGAGAATCGCGGTGGGCAGCAGCGTCAGTCAGGAAGAACTGGCTGGTCTGGAACGGTCGTTGCCGGGGAGTGGCGGCGGTTTCCGCGCCTGTTTCGGTGGAACAGCCTCGTCCACGGGCTCCGAGGTGGGACGTTTGCGGTCCTCCACGTGCAGCAGCGAATGGTGAAGCGCCTGGCAGTGTTGACAGACCGATCGGGAGAGGCAGGCGCGTGCGGCATGTCCAGGACGCAGACAATTGTAACAGAGCCGGTGACAATTAACAAAGTCTCGGCGACCAGCCGGGCCAAGAGCCAGGAACCGCTCGCAATGACCGATGTAGTGGGCTCCCTGACATTGGGTGCATGGCGCAGTGAGGGCCCACGTGGCTAGGCTGCGTGCTGATCGGCTGCTGATGGAGTTACTCGACGATCGACTGGAGGCTTGGACGGAAGGCGAGGCTTCGACACAGCTCACGAGGTTGCACCTCCGCTGTAGGAAGTCGATAAGCCGCGAATACGTGGCCATACTCTCGATGATCTGACTGGAAGACGCCAAGGGAGCCGTATCATCGAACCTGCTGGGGTTGAGCCTGTCCAGTTCATCTTCCCAAGCTCGACGCGTTGAAGGGTCCATGCAGGATGTGGCGATGGAGATAAACCAGTCATCCCAAGCCTCGACCGGACGGTCCAGGGCCTGCAACTGGTCTCGATGACGACTCAGAGTGTCCAGGAGCTGGCGAAGCCCGGTAGCGGTCTCCTCACGCATGGGCTGGAGCGCACGCAATGCGGCCAGATGGTCTTGCACAAGCAAACGGCGGTGCTCGTAACGGGACTGCAGCAGTCGCCAGGCAGCCGGATACTTGGAGTCGGTCAACTGCAAGGAATCCAAAGCGGCCTTGGCCTCACCCCGCACGAGAGTCTTAAGATAAAAGAATTTGGCGACATTGCTCAATCGACCATCCTCGTGAATGAGAGCCCGAAAGAGGTCCCGGAACGACTCCCAGTCCTCTCGACGTCCGGAGAAGGGGGTCATGTCAATTGGAGGTAGGCGTGCATAGCCCAACGTTGACTCGACAGGGGTCAGATCGTGGCGGGTACCAGGATCCGTGGAGTGACCCAGGGGAGGTCCCTCAAGTTGCGCCTGGGCATCGTAGAGTCTGGATTGTGCCGTGATGAAAGCGTGTTCAACTTCGGAGTACAGTCCGGCAGCGTCAGAGGGCGAGCTCTCCCCTGGAGGCGCCGAGATCAAGCCCAAATGGTTGGCTTGGAAGTCCCGCCAGTAAGCCTGAAGAATCTCCATTCGAGCTCGCACAAGACCTCCCGTCCAGTCCGTGGGAATGGTTTCGACCACGGTCCTGGAAAATGCCTTGATGACCTCGGCGAGAGCACGCTGAGTGGCGAGGACCGGCTCCGTCATACCTAGAGTAACAACAGAGAATCGGCTCGACACCCGGGGAGAGTGGAGCTCCGATAAACCAGCGATCCGACGCACCGCCGCTGTAAGCGACGATTGCGGGAGCTCTAGTTGGAGTTCGCACCTCGACAACTTCAGACCCCGGAAGGCAAATGTTGCATACATCACGAGCCTCGAACCGTCGGAGTATCGGACAGCCGACAGTGAGGGACAGACTTGACCGCCCGCGAGAGGATACTCGAGCGGAGGAAGAACTGTGCGATCCCGAAAGACTCACCCACGACTCGAACCTGACCGACCGGACCATTCCGGTGGGGTGAGAAACCGCGAGTGAGCGAAAGAGACAGAGAGAGAGAGAGAGAGTCGGAGCGAGAGGCATGCGCGACTCGATCGCATCCGAAACGGTCACTTGAAAACGGCTCGACGCTGTGAGGTGCAGCGGAGGAAAACACGGGAAAGCGAGAGGCACACACTAGCGACTCGATCGCACCCGGATTGGTCACTGGAAGACGGCTCGACGCTGTGGAGTGCAGCGGAGGAAAGCACGGGAAAGCGAGAGGCACACACTAGCGACTCGATCGCACCCGGATTGGTCACTGGAAGACGGCTCGACGCTGTGGAGTGCAGCGGAGGAAAGCACGGGAAAGCGAGAGGCACACACTAGCGACTCGATCGCACCCGGATTGGTCACTGGAAGACGGCTCGACGCTGTGGAGTGCAGCGGAGGAAAGCGCGGGAGAGCGAGAGGCACACATTCGCGACTCGATCGCACCCGGATTGGTCACTGGAAGACGGCTCGACGCTGCGAGGTGCAGCGGAGGAAAGCGCGGGAAAACTAAAGGCGCACACTCGCGACTCGATCCGCTCGCGTCTACACGTCACCACCCGATCAGAAACGCATAGCCAGTGACTTCTTCGACTCAGCCCGCGTGAGCGTGACATCGACAGCCACGATGTCAATAAAAGGTTTCCCGGGCATAACGCCATCGCGGCAGCATGATACCGACGGCGGATGCGTCAACACGCCGACAGCCGTGCGGTCGGCCATCTTGGTTCTGGGTCTGCCGAGTCGCGAGTCCGACGAACCGTTGCCGCCGAACTTGCCCGGCGGTCATCTTGGTTGAAAAGATGCCGAACAAAGGAATTTTGGCATTCCTAGCACGCATGAAGTCTTTGTCGGAGCGTGACGAGATTCTCAGAAACCCGCGAGCATCGACTCGAACGGGCGCTGCTGCTTTTAGAAACGGACGCCGGCGAAAGAATGCCGGCGTATCCTGGCTCGCAGCTTAAGCGATACGCAATGGCTTCACGTCCCGGCACTCGTTGACCGCATCCACGCACTACATGACCGTACTTGCTTACACCGCACTCACCGAACAATGAAACGAGTCTTACCTGAAGGCTCCAGAGGCCTGGTCAGGCGCGGCTCGTCGTGCAGAATATCCGGCTCGAAGGACCAAATGTAGGAAATCCCCGGGAAGGATATTCGGGATCAAATTAGAAAGCCCGCCTTATTACTGTTCTTTGCTAGAGTCTCTTTATTCTCCTTTGTGCTGCTTACAAAATTAGTAGTAATTGCTCCGAGTTCCGGAGAGGTGTTAACTCTACCGGATCGAAATTCCAAATGGCCCGCGCCACGCAACGGGCCACTCGGCTCGGCTCGAGTCAGGCGTGCGGCGCCATCTGTGGGCGTCGCGTAACACTACCGTCTCGTCGAACCTCGACAATAATGATTATTATTTTTGAGTTGACTGGTTATTGAAATTTAATTCTGAACTGGCTGGTCTTCGAAGCTTGTTTTTTAAATTGGCGAGTTTTTTCTCCAAGGCGTCGAAAAAGAGGTAATTTCTCCCGTACCGCGAGCACAGCGTAGTACTATATATCAAAGGAAATACGTCCTTATATTGCTAGGCAGTAGTAGCTGCACATTTTCCAAATTCGTTAGAAGTAGACCAGTTACAAACTATACTACTCGGACAGTGAATCTTCAATCTTCACATCCTCACAAACGTATCATTTTCCATTTCTCTGATAAGAAGCTTTATTTTCGGGTGTTTTACTGTGATTCGGAGTTTGCTCCATGGCATCGACTTGCAAATTTTTTGAGTAATTACATCTTTTAATTAAATCATTATTTTTATTTGTGATTCTTATAAATTTTACATCTTTTGTACATTTCACGCAGTCATACAAATGATAATTGCCACTTTCATCCTTGTAAAAAATAACAATTACCTGGCTCACTGCTTAATCGAACTTATCCTTAAACTAATTTGGAATATAAACATACGCCTCAGTATCGAAGAGTCTCATATAACTTACATTCTGCTTCCCCTTGAACCATATTTCATAATTGTTCGAGTAAGTGCACAAATTGTCATATGCACGGCTTCTGCCCATAGTAATATCGAACTCTTTTTTGTATGTAGCATACTCCACGTTGACATGATCCAAGTTTTATTCTCCCTTTCAATTTTACCATTCTACTGCGATTTGTACTTGGACGATGTACACATTCACATCCCTCGGCTTCCCAGGAAAGATTTGATGCTAACATTACAGAATTCCAACCTTTTATTCGATGTTCGGTAAAATATTTCAATGCATTATTTTTGTTACGTCCAAAACGACGTAAAATTTTAAGCTGCATGCATTTCGCATATTTCCTCTTGTCTAGCGTTAAGAAAAGTAGATAATAGTGCCTGTATTTGTACATCCTTACTGAAAGTACATTAATAACATGAGCGTTTCGACTGAAACCTTCTAAAGTGTCCCAACTATAAAATTTATTAGCCGATGCGCACAAAAAATTAGTCCATTTCAGGGTTTTCCCAATGTCTCAGTGTCTCCCCAAGCAAATCACCTTTTAACGATTGGTTTTCCCCGCTTAGTCCTCACCTTCCCTAGTCCACTACCTCTCTCTCTCAATCATAAACCATATTCCGTATCAATGGTCCTTCAAGACGCCCTCGATGCGACAATCATCCAATAAGAACAAAAATTCATCCCTGTCCTATCCCTCCTTACATCGTTTCAAAACTCGACGCACTCTCGGGGACAGAGTGCACTAGATTAATTTTTAGATTGTAAGCAACCACCGCGCAGGCAACAACTCTTGTATATCAAGAAAGTCATGTATGTTACAACTGAAATATAAGTACAAGGAAATACAATTTTTACGTGTGTTTTTATTTTGAATAGTTACAACGAATTAAGTTTCGTTGTAACACCAGATCGTCAATTACAGCCACGACGACTGAACAATTTTTGTATGTCAAAAAATATACCCATAGATAACACGTACACCTACCTTTAAGCAGAATAAAATACTTCAAATTGATGAGCAACATAGACATCGGCCCGAACAAGTCAGCATGATCTTTACTTACACACGTGCAGGGTAAGCGATGCATCGTCACAAAAACGCATCCTTCGCAAAGATGTCAGAGCCCTTCACCTTAAATCCGCGCTGGGTAAATTAGTCCATACTGTATAGCGTGTGCTTCAATATTTGATGTTAGATTTATTGGTTAAAGCAATATGTAATATATGATTACCGTACGTAAATTTAGTTAAGATAAAATAGAGTCGTGCAGACACGTTGTTTCAAGCAGGTACATAAATTAAACGCATAAATTAAAGCAGGTACTAAATTGTCTCCTCATGAAATTACTTATTTGCTAAACAAACTGGGCAGAATTTGCTCAAGTCGCTTGAAATTCATATACATTTTATATAATCAAGTTTTTTCTAAAATTAGGAACTTACTATAGGCTCGGTTTTCATAAATTATTCAATATTTTTTAATTTCTTAAAATTACAGAATAGTAAGCTAATTGGTTTTTATTAGCCAGAACTACATTATTATGTGTTATTATTTTACACTAATACAGGCAATTAATCCAAGAATATATAACTGCGTCGTAGATTTTTGGTTACTTAATTCTAACAGTACACGAAATATGCGAATAGGTGGCGCTGAACGAGTTCGAGATGAAGAATTCTTGCAGACTTCAATGATTCACACAATTAGTATACAGTGTCGGCAGTCCTTTTTCCAATCTCTTTTACACTTTGATATATGGACTTAAATATTTGGAAGCCCAAAACATATTAAGAAAGAAAAATATTACATAAATTAGTTTTAATAAATATGTTAATTACAATATTTAGTAATACAAATTAAAATATTAATTGACATATAAATATTACTATACATATACACGTATGAATATATGTAATAAACATAAGGTTAAAATATTGAAGATTAATGAAAGTTTATCTACGATAATTGTATTAAACAAAACTAAAAACGCATAAGTTTTATAATTACAGAATTGAAAACGTTGTTTTCAGTTCAGAATATTATGGAAAAATGGAGTGTTTATAAACTATATACATAAGTCAATAGAAAGGATATGAAAAAGTTCAATGAAGGTTAGGGTATAAGATATACATGAATGTTTTGATGTATTTTTTCAATTAAACATTTGTTTAAACACCTGATGTGTAGAAAAGTAATATTTAAATTTTCTTTTTTAGATGTTTCTATTTTATTTTATAGCAATATATAAAAGTCATCTCTTTTCTAATAATTTCATTGCATTCTTTTAAATAATACAATTTTATTAATTGTTTTATGTAATATAATAGTAGTAATAGTACAACATTATTTAATTGTTAACATTAAAAATACGTATTATCAAAATCATATAGATATCTGCTATAAAAGTTTTTTTTATCCTCTTTTGAAGGAAACTATTCTTCTTCAATTTATCTGTTTGATATATCTTTTTCTATATTTACTAATGATTATTCAATGATAAAATCGTTAGAGAATTTCAAGTGTAATGACAGTTATAACATTGGTAATAGTTTTCTTTCAAATATCGATTAGAGAAAATTATTCATACAAGTCAATATTTGATAGTTGCTTAGTTTACAGATTCAGTCTTTTCGTTATAAATGTATATATATTATATATATATATATGTATATATAATGTTTTAGTTACTTATATCTGGAATAAACCTGGTAAATAAAAAGAATTGAACAGTTGTTTAGTGGTTATGAAAAATGGATACTTAATTGTATAAAACATTATATAATTTTCATTTACGAATTATTTTAGCATTAAAAGAAACAACTGTAGAACCCATGAATTAGTAATATTTGATATTTAAGAATAAGTTTCATTAAACAAATATGAAAATTGCAGACATTAATTGTTATATAATCGAGTAAATATTTCATATTCAATTTAATGAAATTTCAATAAATTAAGACTCTAAAAGTTAAATGAGAAAGAAATTAAGATTTTTTTATTGCAAGGTTTCAAAAAAATACAACGCATTATGCAAAATCAAGTAGCAACTGAAGTTAACGATTAAACTAGAAATCCTATGAACAAATTCCTAGGATTTGTAGAAACCTATTTTAGATATACATTACATTCATTAACAATCAAATATTGTTCTAATGTTGTAAGATTACAATGAATAAAGAAATAAAAGATGCAATATATTTCATGTAGACCAAATAATTTTCAATTTTATGCGTACAAATTAAAAAAATGTTTGTTTGCTGAGAAAAATCAGAATTTTAATGTTTATTTGAATTCCTATTTGAATTCCTTGTATGTCAAGGAAAAGAACAATCAGCTTTCATTCTTTTATTAATAAGCTTTATTTACAAATATTGTTTTGCACATTTTACACACACACAAATTGTGTGTGTTTTAGGTCAGTTTATGTCAATTAAAAAACTCAAAATTTATGATCTTTTGAAGTCCTTGCTAGACCAATGTAAAATAAAATTTTATGTCTATACTTCTATTTCTACTTTCTATTTAAATTTGATTGATTAAATACAAGTGAAGTAGATTAATAATATTTTTTACTCATTTACATAAACAATGTCTTTTAATATCGACTTTTATTAATTCAAGAGATCTTTTTTTAAATGAGACATTGAAGATTATTATCCACTTATTATTAAAAAATAAAATCATTCCTTGAAATAACGTCACGTAATAATACGATTATTTTATTTTCAATTATCTCGAAAATAACTAGTTTAAATTTCAATAATTACAGTGCGCGCTCGGTTGCTTGCTCTTCCGATTCTTGCTAGTTGAGCTATCTCTTGCACACCAAAGACTCTCCCCTCTATTGTTTGTAGGCCTAATGGAAGTGGGAATAGAGTAAGTTGGTGGGAGACCAAGCTCTAGTAACGATATGGAAACATGCATATATGTACTGAGCAGATAAAAAACAAGGCAAGTTCATCACGACCAGTTTCAAGAAATTTCCTATAACTCCAAAAACTGTCAAGCAATCGAGCGCGTTTTGTATTTACGGTAAAACTGATCTGGCGACACCGTAGCGAAATAATATTCGTACTGAGATGATTCTTAAGGAGATTACAACTCATACGGTACAGTAAAAATAAAATTATGTTAATAAAAAGACTATCCCGGTGGATACTAGAAATGTAATGGTGGATAACTATTATACTTAAACATTTAATAGAAATGTCACCAAAAAATAAAATTAATCGTTTCGAGTCAAAACACTTGACTAGTACTTACTAGTTCTACTTACTAGTTCTACTACTTGGAAAATACTCAACCATTTACTAAGTTTCATAGACTAAAATAACACCAGGTTATTGTTATTGTTTAGGTGCTTTTTTATGAATCTTTGAGAAATTAATATTATTTATAATATTCATTATTTACAGCTTGATCATTTATTACATCAATGCTTATGGAAAGTAATAAAGTGACTAAATCAATTAAGATATTATTATGTTCCTAATTCTATCTTCAATAAATACCATATGAAGTTACTAAAAATATTACTGAAATTTGTTAAAACAGTAATAGATAATATATTGGGAAATCAAGAATTCTATTTTAAATGAAATAATGAAAAAGCAAAAGAAAAAAAGGTAATTTTTATTGTTTTCATAATATATAAAGGGTGACCAAAAAACAATGCAATATATGTTTACTATCGTAATCAAAGCGAAAAACTGAGTATAAATTTTTTTGTCTGAAGTCTTTTCGATGATTTCTCATAGAGTTACTGAGAAGAGAAAATTCCCCCCAACATGGCTCAAAACGATGACGCGCGAGAAGTGAGCTTAGCCGTAGTTGCGTGGCGAATAGCGCTCACTTGCCCTCACTGGTACACGAATAGTGGACCCGTTTACGAGAGTAATCGTAGGGGGGTGGGGGGGGGGGAGCACGGAACAAATGCATCAGCATATGCAAAATGGGTTGAATAAGAGGCCAGAGATCGACTTGCCGTCCTGAGAGGAGGGATCTTTATTCCGGGATCAGAACATACAGATACAGGAATGATATAGGACACGGGCGCCTTAACTACTTTGGCGCTAGAATAAGAAAAGAAGACTTGGGCATGTGCAGGTGATAGGACATGGGAAGGAAACCCCGATCCACATTATGACGCTGTGTCCGAGTTTCGATACTCCAAGGAACCAACAGGTGGGGAACTTTCACGCAGAAGAGATAAGGTTAGTTAATTCCTTATTTTGAAGAGACGCAGGGCTGCCTAAGTAGACAAACTGCTGCAGGGGGTGGTACAATGGGTGCATAACCTAAGTATTGCGGACCATGTCCCCCCTTCAAGATAATAATAATACTCCCTCGTTTAGCATTCCTCTCGGCTAGGTCATACTCGCTGGTCGCTACTTTTTTCTCGGTGATACTGCGATTTTTTGTATTATTATATGTCATGATAGAAAAATCTGCCAATTCAAAAGAAGATTTCAAGAACCAACCATCTTAGAAATGGGCTTCAAAAACCAGCGAATTAAAAAAATAAAATGCATATACAGGGAGTCCCAGAAACTACTGAACATATATATACTGCCGTAATCAGGGTGAAAAACTGAGCGTAAATTTTTTTGTCCGAAGTCTTTCCGATGATTTTCCATGGAGTGATTATCGAAAGAAAATTCCCCCCACCACGGCTCCGAGCAGTGATACGCGATGAGGGGAAGTGAGCGCACCTATACCTATAGCTATATGGCGGATAGTAGGAGTAAGCGTCGCTACGGGTCGCGGCCGAGTTTGGAGGAACCCGAACCGAGCGGCGCGCGCGTCTACCGATTCGATGTCAGCTTACGGAGGTTAAGGTTTCGACTGGAATTTTGTCTGGAATTTTGTCTGGGATATTGGCTGGGATTATATCTGTAATTTTGTCTGGGATTATGTCTGGGATATTGTTCAGTAGTTTCTGGGACTCCCTGTATATTACATATATTTATAAATATATAAATATAAATTAATATATTCATACATTATCGAGCAAACATAATAGTGTTTATATAAGAACTATGACAATATATTTATTATTTATATTCATATATTCATAATTATATATGTAGGCAAAAATAACATAGTACACTTTGTATAAAGACTAATGTATTTGTACGATGATATATGTATCCATCAATTCGTAAATATATCAATTTATATTTATATATTTAAAAATATATTTAATATAAATTAGAACGTATTTTATTTTTGAACTGGCTGGCACTTGAAGTTTTTTTTTATTTGAATAGTATTAATTCTTCATTTAAATTGGCGGGTTTTTCCTTCAAGGCGTCGATGTAGCACCAGTCTTTTGCGTATCTTTTTGCAATGTCTCAAACAATTATTAAGATAGTCATGGGAGCACTTAACGCTAGCGGGCAGCGACCATCGAACCTGACCGATGGTCATCGACGAGACGAGATATCGGCGTCTCAACGACAGCCACGTGTCTCGAGACAACATCCGGTCATTAACGCTAGCGGAGACCGGAAGAGACGTCAGCATCCTAAGATGCCTTTTAAAGAGCCTTCTCCGTCTTTCCTATGTCTCGAGCGATTTAGAGTAACTAGTAAAATATTTCGCATTAAGGAACCTTGTGCATGATTTTGTCCGACCACCGATTGTGTAAAGGACAGGGAGTACAGAATAAAAGTATATTATTATCGGCGAACACACCGAACTGCCACTTTCTGCGGTCCCAACGGCTTTAAAACCCTCAGGAAAAAGTAAGTTAGCCAATACATAGTGCAACCAATCATAGAGAAGATTTGTCGACGGAAACTTGGGTAAAGTGGCCCCCAGTTCGTAGAGACACATAGAGCCTTTGTAACGACCTCCTGTACTCACTCTGGTTGTCACGTCACGATGCAATAATATATATTTATATTTATAAATTTATAAATATAAATTGATATCTTCATTTAAGTTATTGTGTAATCGTATTAGTGTTTATACAACTATATATACAGATTAATAAGTACATTTTTGTTTTCTTGTAGATCTGCTAAATCTGTGACGAAATTAAGTATTCAAAAAGAACCATCTTTGACAAATACAATCTCTAATAGATATGTTGAATCAAAAATCACTTTAACTACAACGGCCAGACCATCTATATTACAAGATAATAACATTTTGACAATGAATCAAAATCTATTAGGTGTGAATTCTGAATCATTCCAATTACGAAGTATAAAGGAGTATCGTAGAGAGTTAAGAGTCACTGACGGGAATAAAAATAAAACTCAAGAAACTTCTCACGTAAGAATTAATAAACATTTTACAGAAAAAAAATATCCTTATAAGCGAAAATCAAATTTATATGAAAAACGCGTCTGGGTCACGATACCCATTAGATATACAACATCAAGATCGTCTACTAATTCGTCAAAAAATAATTTCTTTTGTGAAACTGAATTTTCTCATAAATGCGGTAGTAAGTCTATATGTGTAGAGAAAGACCACTTATTTACAAGGGAATCGTCAACGAAAGAAAAATTATTGTCACTGTCATCGGATAGGAAATTAGCATCTCGTTCACTACTTTTTAAAATACATCAAAGGTACACAGATATATTGCAAGAAGTAAAAAAAATTATAAAAGCAGATTTAATTAGCAAGCGGAAACTCAAATATGTATTGAAAAGACGATTATTGTTTGATACCAGTTTAAAAACTGAATTGCATTCTATTTGTATCAATGAGTGCTGCAGAACAGAAAATGAACAAAAGTTTGCATATGAAAAAATTGAAGAGAATGCCATTAATCTAGAATATTTGCAAAGTACATTAAATTTGCAACCTGGAAAAACTTGTGAGGCAGAGTGCAATCAATTTTTTCAATTAAAAAATATTAATATGGCTTACAATACCAATGACTTATTAAGGGATGGACTTAATCAATCAGCTTTTGTGTGCGACTTTAGTACGCAACCAAATGTAAGCAGTAGAAGCCCTTCTCCAGCTCTTCCATTAACCAGAGAAGAAGCTATTTTGAATACACACTTTAAAAAAAAGTCAAACAATATGATTTTAATAGAAAAATTAAAAAAATTAAATTCACCTTCTACTTATGATTTAGAATATGAACAAAATTTAAATTGTACATTAAGTAGTCCAAAAAACAAAAATGATTCAAATCATTTCGTCATAATATCAAAATCATCCAAATCAGATTTATTAACAAATACGATTTTATGTGATAGATCTGAAGAATCAGTTTTGGTTAATGAAACCATTAATTGCGGTACTGATTCTGCGGCGGTTATACACTCTCCTTTAAAATCTTGCACTTGCCAATGCTGTACTTCAAGTAGTTTTATTAAAAAAAATTGTTTGGCGATAAAGTTGAATCGAAATTCACAAATACCTGTAGATGAAGATGTGGCCACGTCTTATTTTGAATCATCACTTTCAAACACATATGCGTCAGAATTATCAAATTCGAATGCTCTAGTTCAAACACAACCACCTGAAGATCTGGAGGAAATTTTGAGAGAAAGAAAAAGAAGTGTATCTGTTTCAAATATGACATGCAATTTTTCTCAAACAGTTGCGAAAAATTCGAAATTTACACTGAAACGTAGCTGCAGTAAAGACAGTAATTTAACTCCTTTGAGGTATGTGGGCCACGAATTTATTTAAATGTAATATGTTAGATATTATTTTCGCCATTACATTTACATTTAACAAGAAAAAAATCATTCTACATTATTCAATAGCTTTTACTAAACTTTGTACAGTCAATAATTATATAAGAAATTTTTTATTTAGTCTAATAAAATTTTTACTCAGTTTCTAAAAATGACACGCAACGGTTTATTGGTCACAGAAAAATATTATAACGAAGTAGAATTCCCTCCCGCTATCTTGAGGAGAGTAGTCTCTTTGGGCCGCGTAAACAAGCGGCCGGATTTTCATTATTATGAGGAATTAGAAGACAAAGCGAGCTTCAAATAAGGTATTTGCGTGTAAAATCTTTTACATATTATATTAAGTACTAAAACGGAGTATATATACTCAGGCGACAAGCGCAGAGGAAATATTTTAGTCCTGGGAGGACAGAGCCTACGCGCTCGCATGAGTATAGAGAGATGTAGATACCTGTATGACTGCAACGAAGCGCGAACAAGGTTGTTTTTAAAGCGATAAAGCGCAACTAGAAGTTATATAGATATACCGTACGTCGTGGCAGTTGTTTAAGGCTAGTAGATATTAAGAGGATGTAGAGAGCGCTGTCCTCTGTACATGTTTTCAAGTTAAAATTAAAAACGAATCGGCCGCCGCTCGATACGTTACGACACGGTCATGTAATACCTTACTTTTTGATACTCCTCCTTGTCTTACAAAAGTTAAAAACCATGTTTTCATAAATTTACACCGTTGTTTAAACAATTTTCCCAACTTTTTAGCTGTTTCATTTATAGTATTTTATATCCTTACATGCTTCCGAACAATTTCGCGCAAAAATTTCAGTGGTGGCAGATTGTTCCAAAAATGGCCTGTTTTGAAGCTATAGTAACTGGACTATTATGGCGGTCCCTTGTAACAATAATTACATGATTACAGTATGGCCATTGAGGCATGGTGTCTATGACGAGCATAACTTCATTATATTCGATGCCTTGAAGGATAAATCCGCCAATTCAAAAGAAGATTTAAAAATCCAGCTAGTTCTAAATAAGATTTAAAAACCATTAACCTTTTCAATCGGCGGGTTTTTTTACCAAAGCATCGATATACCCCCAACGGGTAGCTACAAGCTGTATCCCGATATATAAGGATTTATAAATTGGTTAATAAGAAAAGAGAAGAATATTGTGGATAAAAAAATAAATTAGATATAGAGGAGAGTTATAATTTTTATGTTCCTTCAACGAGCCTTTGTGCCGTCTTAGGCAATTGGATCATTTTATCTAGATTGGTCGTACGCTCCCTCGGTACCAGCATGTTAATGTCGGCTAGGAGATTGTCATAGATCATTGATAGCTGTAGATAACCGAGAAAAGTGAGATTCGCCATTAAGTAATTCTTAGTTTTCATCTTTGTTAATACAAAGTCAGTAGGATTCCAAGGAGTTAATACAAAGTCTATCCAAGATTGCCACTTGAGCCACCATGTGAGAGCTGAACCCGTCATTCGTCACCGCTGGCTGTGGTAGTATAATAGTTGGCGTAAAAAATTGGCGGCATATAATATAATGAAATTGTATGACTCTAGACGTTTAAAAATTATCTTGATGAGATGACTGCTTTTAGACAAGTATCAAAACAGATAAATAAAATCTGTTTGGCTCATGGGTTTTAAACAGATTTAAAGGAGAGTATGTATAAGGTTTGATACTTAAAAGTCGAAAAAGAAATACTCATTTTTCTGATTGATACGAAAATAGTCGTTAATTCATCTAATATATGTTAAAATATAAGTAAATTTAATTCAGAAACACGGGATATATTCATATATAGAGCAACGAGTCGAATATACACTACATGTACACTTCACATACACTGCTCATGTGTTGTATGTGTGTACGATAGGTACAATGAGAAGGAGAAACAGAGTCGCAGGTTTTGAGTCAGATTCTTTCGAACGCTAGAATTAGAAGGTTGTCTCTGGATTACAGAAGAAAAGCAATAAAAAGGAAATAAGCAATAACTACATAATTGAGTAAATTCATTCCTTTTCACCTCCTTTCTTAACAATATATATTTTATTGCAGATCATTGAAAAAAAGTATTTTTTAAAGATATCTATGCTTGCAGTAACTGGTGAAAATTGTAAATTTAAATCTTTATCAATTTGTTATCAAATCAATTTGTTATTAAAAAAGACCTTCTCGTAGACATTAATTTTCCCAGCTCACAGCTACGGTATAATCTCAATTCAGTACTCATTTTGTTCCTTGAGAGTTGTATGTTTATCTACATTTATTAAAAAAATCGGTTTAATAATTTTATTTGTTTAAGAAAGGCTTCGAAATTGAGTAGGTAAGATCGATTTGTTTAATTCATTTTCATTTTATACATTTTAGCCAGAAGTTGTTTGTTCTTATTTACCACTTGAGAGTTCTGGCAAAACATTTTTGAGATGATAATTATAGCTTATTCTACCTTTTAACAGTTCTGTTACGCTGTAACAACATGAAACGATTATTTATGCGCATTTTAGTTTGACAAATACATTTATATTATATTCTAATTTTAAGCTCCATAGTTCTTCTCTATTACTTATTGAAAATCGCACATCTGTATATTTTATTATTCTCTTAAAAACTTAGTGAATTCGTCTCATCGAATCTACTGTAAATAATTTATATGCGTTTTTTCCTAAAATTTTTGCACTACTTTTTGTACCGCGAACTATTTTCCCAAAACGTGCTTAATCGCCGCGTTGACGGATATAGCAAACGTACAGAGTATGTGCGAAGCGGCCAAAAAGGTCATTTATGGCCCCGTACCCTTTTTTACAACTTTTTCCAATGCCTAATGCCGCATATGCCCAAAATGTATCTTGGCTGTTGAAACAATAGGCATTTTTCCTCCAATGGAATCTAAAAATTATCTTGAAGTCCTTTTATTTTCCCTCCTACTTGTCCCCACTTTCTTTCTTCAAACCTTCTTTCTTTTGCGATCTTTAGTTTTTACTCAGATACATTCGAGACACCGCATTCAACACATATCTTTTCGCGCAAATACATACACTTTGTATCTATAAGGAATCTAGTTGTACTAACTTAATAAATTGTCATAACTGAAAATCTACAACGGAACACAGCAGAAGTTTTTATGCAATTTCGCATAAGGTTCAACAAGTTCTGTGTTTTATTTAAGTTGAGTATTTAATTTCTTCGAATATCTCATTTTCCTCTTCGAAGTTTGATTTTTATCGAATAATTCTGCATTGTCAAATCTGAGTTTATTAACTTGACTTTCAGTTGATTCATTTTATGCTGCAGTATTATTCGTACAGCGTGTTTATTTTTGTTTTAAATTTTTTATAGTTATTATGTACTGTAATTCCAGTTTTATTTGTTTTAGTTCATACATAACTACAATTTTTTATTTATATTTTCTACTCATTTGTCTATATAAGAAATAAAAATTGTTCAAAATTTAAGCAGATGGACGAATGATGATTTCGTGATTTCTGGTTTAGTGGGTAATGTTAATGAAAATTCATACATTTTCAAACAACTATAAATGACAAATTTTACAGGATTGTTAAACTTCTTTCGTATAAAAAAGATTTGGAATTTACAGACTTTTTATTAAACGTACTTATTACTTGACGCTTACATATTTGAATATGTTAGCGTTGATAGATTTAGCCAATTTCATTTTTAAAAAATATTTTATTTTCCAGTTCTACACGATGTAGTCGTATGAACTATTCATGTTCGTCGGAATCGACAAGTTCAGTAACTTACCGCACATCCAGAGCTCCATCATCAGAATTAAGCAGATCGAGATCTCCATCTATACCCCGGCGTTATGGATCTCCTAGTTTTCTCGATAGAAGACGCATTACTAGGTAAATTATAATGAGTTTTATTACAGTTTCAAAAACCTTATGAGACATTCTAGTCAAAAACTTGAATTTAGTGATAATCCATAAATTTCTAATTACTTCCTGAAGTACGATCGTTTGTATACAGGGTGTCCCCGAATGGGTGCAGCATATATATATACTGTCGTAATCGGGGTGAAAATCTGAGCGTAAATTTTTTTATCCGAAGTCTTTCCGATGATTTTCCATGGAGTTATTGTAGAGAGAAAATTCCCCCTACCATGGCTGCAAGCAGTGATACGCGATGAGGGGAAGTAAGCGCAGCTGTGGCTGTGCGGCGAATAGTAGCAGTAAGCGTTGCTACGGACCACGTCCGAGTTTGGAAATTTTGTCTGGAATTTTTTCTTCAATTTTGTTTGTAATATGGCTGGGGTAATGTCTGGGATTTTGGCTACGGAGATGCTGCTTTAAGTGAAAGAACGCGCCATGATTGGTTCCGTCGCTTCAAAGACGGTGGTTTCGATGTTATTGACTGTAAGTGTGAAGGAAGGCCAAAAACCTTCGAAGACGTTAAATTAGAGGCATTGCTTGATGAGGATCCCTGCCAAACGTAAACAGAGCTTGCTTCTGCATTAGGAGTTACCTGCCAAGCTATTTCCAAGTGATTGCATACGTTGGGAATGATTCAAAAGCAAGGAACTTGGGTTCCTTGTGATTTGAAGCCAAGGGTCGTTGAGCGTCGTTTTTCCCCTGTGAACAACTGATTCAGCGGCAAAAAAGGAATGGTTTTCTTCACCGCATCGTTACGGGTGACGAAAAATGGATTTATTACAGCAACCCAAACAGAAAGAAATCATGGGGACAGCCCAGTCATGCTTCTAACGAAACTATCACTGGGAAACCATCATAATAATAATTAATAATAATAATAATTATTATTAAATAATTAAATTATTGTTATTAATAATTAATAATAATAATAATTATTATTAAATAATTAAATTATTGTTATTAATAATTAATAATAATAATTATTATTATTAAATAATGAGTCGCGAGAAGCACCCCGATTTGTGAGAGGCGAGGGGACTCACGTTAATCAAGCACCCCAAAGGGAACAGAATTCTACTACGTCCACGTCGTTGTTCCTAGATAGCGCTAAAAGTAGGATAAAAGTAGGATTTGGATGTCATTTTTACCATCACATGATTACATATCTGAACGTAAAATTTCCCGCTCTTTCCAAATCCGGGGTAAAAAATAGCAATTCCCATTTAAAAAACGTAAATTAACCTTCAAAAAACCTTCAAGGTCAAGATCAAGGTCAAATTTGATGTCACAAAAAAACAGAACTTTATGAACCATAAAACTTTTGTTCGGGTCATTTTACCCTATGATACATAGATTCTGAGATAGGGGGTGGGTCCGTTACTTTTTGAAAGCCCTGTATATTAAGCTGTATGTTGGCTGAGGCGCGCTATAATCGGAGGGAGGATGTTCCCTCCGTTTCCACCTGCTAGCTCTCGGTAGGGGCGTGGAGTCGCAGGCGACAGAGGAAGGCCTAGGTAGCCATAGGCGAGGAGTAATACAGACAATACGCGACGGTTTAAGAATAAAAGAGCTATTTATTACAAGCGTACAAAAGTGCTGCAAGCGCAAGCAAGGGCAAAACGCGGGTGAGAGCCTGGATGACGGCCGGTGAGAGAGAATTCCCGATTAAGAGAGAGAGAGAGCCGGTACTTACAGCGTGGTCGCTCCCTCCCCCCCCCTGACTCAAAGCGATAAATAGCACTCACTTCCTCTCACCGCGCATGACCGGTTTGAGCCATCGTGCTTGAATGTATGCCACAGTGCCTTGGTGGTAGTACATGGTCTTTGTATACTAAAGTAATTCAAATAATATTGTTGAAAGTAGACATATATATTTTTCGTTTAGTTGAATATTAGATTTACTATGCGTCGAATGCTCGTAGCATTAGAGACCGACCACTGAAGATTCGGCTGGAGCAATAAAATGCTTCGAAGAAGAATAATCCCTTTTATGATGTCCAGTACTGCATTTTTGACAGTATGCGATACCTAGAGCGAGGCTGAATTGACAGTCTAGAACGACACTCCGAAGATCGAACATTATTCTCTCGGAGAGCGCTTTTTATATGTACAAGAAAATCTATTTGAATAAATATAGTTTTACTCTACAATCAGTTGAGTTACTAACATTTCCCTATTATAAGTAGAATAACAAATATATGAGAAAGAAATTGATTGATTAATTGATTGTAACTTTTATTTAATTGTACAGTACAGTATATTATACACGTTAACATTGTGCAATAAAAATAAGTATTAAAATTAAAATTAAATGATAGAGGGAGTGATTAGCAATTCATGTTAAATCGTAGATGATTTATGATTAGTGATTTATAGCCTCTCTAATTCATACATGTTGGTTTAAACTGATTTGAACTGGATAATCGAAGTGATACTGATGAAATGATGAAGTAGCAGATTCCAAAGGTAAGCAGATGAAACATGAAAGGAACGTCTAATACCCGCACATCACCTCTACCGACCCAACAAATGACCTGCTTAGGGAAACAGAAGAATAGTAGCATCTGAAGTAGCTTGGCGTGAGTCACAGTGTCAAAGGCCTTACTAAAATCAAATAATAGCAGCAATGTTGTTACTTATTCTTCTCTATTCCACAACTGATGACATTAGTAAGTTTGAGTAACGCAGTTTGCGTACGATGGTCAGTGAGAAAACCAGCTTGCAAGGGATCAAAAAATAGTCTGGTTTCGTTTCGTCCATTTTTGGAAGCTCATCCAGCATGAGGACCCGTTCATTCATGTAATCTATCTATCCTTGATGGAAGTTGTTGTCTCATTCTACTTCTGATTCATAAAGCTGATTGTAAACGTGAGAGCTGTTAGCGCATTTGTGAGAGCTTCTCCAGCAAAAACAAGTGGTTCCAGTGTTAGTGGAATGGTGGGAGTGGTTGGAGACTCTAGTAGAGAGTTTCTTGGCGTGAGGTAGATTGGAGATGATGAAACGCCAGAATTATAAGACGAGCAAGCATTGAGAATAATTAATTGAGAAGAAGTCTTAGTTGTAATAGTAGATATAGTAGATCCAGAAATTGTGGGCTGGTATTTTTTCCTATAATGGATAATGATTACTGCTGTACAGTGTATGAAGACAGCAGCTACAAATCTCAATTGATGCCAATAGTCTTGCCATACACACCGCAAGTGGCGTATTCAAATGTTTCCATTCCCATGGGCTTGCTATCCGACGTATTAGAAAAAAGAAAATAACAGTTTGAGAAATATTTAGCAAATATTTAGAGAAGCCAGTATGTTGGCGTCAGTCGATAATTTAATAATTGTAGACCCGATGGTAAATAGTATTGATGTTGTAGTAGATAAGAAAAGTGATAGATGGAGTTGATAGTGTTTGCTGTTTCCAATACCAATTAGATGAAGACGACGGAATGCTGCAGCGATACATTATATAGTTAAGGCCTGCAGGAGGAATGTTAAACAAGAAGCACGAGGAGAAAAGATAATTTTAGGTTAGAATATAAAACTAAAGGTTCAGACGGTAAATATTGAGCAGTCTCTAGCAGCAGATATAGCAACTGTCGAAGGTTGCACAAAGCGCCTGGAACACCTGCAATAAAAAATTACCGACTCTAGTGAAAACATTTGCTTAATATTAAAAGGATAACTATTTGTCGGTAAGCGGTTTTTGCTGATTATTTTAAATACTTTCATATGTATATTTTGTAATGAATTCATGGTGTTTTTTATGCTCCTATTAAAGCTATAATCCATAGCTTATCACTGATATTAAAGCTATAATCATAGCTTATTACTGTGGCAAAGAGAATAATAAATTTTGAATAAATGTTAAATGTGCGACGGTATTTTACTAGTGGTTGCGCAACATGCAGGTGGACTACTTTTTTTTATTTAAGCTTTGTCAATTTTCTGTTGCATTGCTACATATGTTTACACAATAGTATTGCAAAAATTTGGTTACAATGCTATATACAAAGATACGTTGTTTAGATATAGAAGTCACATTCTTCGAGCAAAGCGCTTATATATAAAAATTTTCAAATTTTTGTTTTCTTTGGAGACACTCAATTTTTAGAGGAAAATATGATGGTATGTTCTTAAAATTTTTATCAATTTTTTTCTTTCTAAGTTATAGCTTTTGCATTGCCATATTGTAAGGTTGAAATCTTCGTCGTCCAGCGTCATCATAAACTGTTTTGAGAAGCAGAAGAATGGAAATTTCTGGAGCAGCTTAGCATGCGATACAGTATCAATTGCTTTGCTGAAATCTAATAGAAGCTTCATTCCATGTCTGATGTTGTCAGTAAGTTTTAGCAACGTAGATTGCATGCTAGGACCAGTGAAGCCTGCCTGCAGGGGATCAAGAAATAGTCTGGCTTCGAGGAAGTTCGAGATCTGCGAATGCAGTAGCCATTCTAACATCTTGGAGACGAAATGCTCTGACTAGACAGTCCTTTCAGTAAGCAGGAAAAGACAATTCTACAAAAGAAAGATTCAAAATCTTGATTAAGTATTTAGATATTATGGGCAAAGTCTTCTCTATTACTGATTGAGGGATGCCGTCTGTTCCCTGCGACTGTGTGCTGAAATGTTTGACAACTTTTATAATAGCATTGTTTGAGACCTCAGTGAAGTTTTCGAAGTTAGATAGAGTTTTAGTCACTGATAGACACAAGGTATCTGTACAGACGTTTGCAAAGTAGGCATTAAGGTCGGATGGTGTGAAGGAAGACGGGACATTTTGTCTTTTTCCAGGGACGATTCTCAGAGATCTAAGCTCTCTCCAAATTTTTCCAGGTTCAGTGATTGTGGAGAGCTTGGAATAATAAGATTTCTTCCTTGCTTTTTCAATACATTCATGAGTACTGTCACTGGCCAGCCTATAGACTATGAGATCTTCATATAGTATAGATCGGTGGAAGCGCCTTTAAAGTCTGTGCCGATAAATAATAAGACTCCAGAGTTCTGCCGTATACCAAGGATGTTTAGCACGTATAGAAGAAACAGTAATAAGTGGAGCAAGTTCATCGATGGCTTTAGTTATGTTATTTTTGAGGGAGAGGACACATTTGTCTAACGAGGAGCTCTCAAAGGATGATCAGTCACAGTCACTAAAAATGTCATTAAGTTGTTGCTGTTCAACTGACTTATAGTTACGATAAGAGTAAGAGCTGCTGTCAGAGGAAATGACACGTGGTGCTGATACGTCAAGCGTTGCAGCTATATAATCATGACCATTGATGATGGGTTATCAGTTTTCCAAAATGACAGGAGCTTCACTTGATTATTGATAAGACATAAGTCCAGCCAGGTGTCTGAGCCGTGTTCTATGTGAATAGCATGATGTGTGGCCTAATATGGGACAGAATAAAGTGAATTGTCGTTATAAAAGATTCTAATGAAATTAGCATTATCACTCGTAGACAACTGATCTGTTTTGAAATCACCGAGAAGTACCTGGACAGGATAATCATATAAGTAAGCATTGAGGAAATTGATGAAATCATTCTCCTCATCCCTTAGAAATGGGCAGTGCGGAGGACGATATACCATCCAATAAAGGTAGGCAGCATTCCCGGCAACTTCAATTCACAGAAAAAGTACTCTTAGGTTTACCCGGCCACATGGCCCAGACCCCATCAGAAGAAGAGATGATTTATGTACATAGGAGCTACTCCTCCACCATGGTTATCTTTATCCCTTCAATGAAGTATATATATCCTGGTGGTGAATCAGGTCATTGTCGGCTTTGTTACAAAGCTTCATTGCAGCGACTACGTGAAAAGGAGAAAAAGAACGAGTAGAGAGAAAAAGTAAGTAGTTCGATGTGCCCCTTGAGAGAATTAATGTTAAGATAGCAAATTAGGAGACCCTCGACCAAAGTGGACAAGGGAGAAGCAGTGGATTTACGGGGGTTGTTAGGTGGACACGGAGGTACAAGTGAAGTGAGAACGAGATGTGGGGTGATACCTAAGCAAAAAATTTTGCTATCTATTCGCAGAAATATAACTGCTCTGTCTTCTTTCTTATTCTTGACGAACACTTTTCTATCCCTTACGAAACTAATGAAGCCACTCCTCACTTCCCAGTATGCCGCTATTTTGACGGCTTGTAGGTTTTTTGTACTATTTTAGCCCTAATTACAGCTCTGGTGTCTTCATGGGTGGACAGTTTACCACTAGCGTAGTTGGTTGTTTATATGCAGGTTGTTATTCAGTTTCAGAGGATGCTTCTCGTGATTCTTGTACAGGTTGTGTAACTCTCGGGTTGAGAATGCGTACTTCTTTGATAATATGCGGGGTGACACTAGGGTTGTTATAGCACCAATGTAGCTAGGTTAGCAATATTTGTGGTTTCTTGAATCCTCAGGCCAGAGATGAGGATTTTCTTCGCATGCTCACCAGTATGAGGGTAGACGAGTAACTTGGGCTTTGAGACGAGATATTTTTTTTAATTCCTTCCTGGAATGCAGTGCAGTCCTCATATGTGCTTGTGGAAGGTTCATTCGTATTCTGTACCACTTCCAGGCTTGATAGTCTTTCTGTAAGATTCGAGACTATTTCCTTTAGCGAGACGATTGTCAATTTTAGAGGAATCTCTTCTAAAATTGATGGGCATTCTTTGATCTCATCCACCACGGAGAGCTTATTAGCAATAGCATGGATTGCATTAGCTGTTTCTTTTTATTGTCGACTAATTACCTGAATAATTGATGTTAGATCTACCAGTGCGTTAGTCAGTGTTTTTCCTGTGGTGGTATTTGTCTAAGCTGTTGGCGAAGTGGTTGGTGATCCTTGTAGTGAGCTGAGCGTCGTGAGAAAATCTGGCGATGGTGGATATACGAGCTGGTTAGAAGGTTAGATTTCGATGAGGTGGTAAGAAGCAGGTGTACTGTTGTTGTTGCCGATGGTGAAGCTGTATTGATGTAGAGCCGAGATAGCGAAGACGATGTTGGAGAAGTAGTATGTACAGATAATGTTGCTATTGCTGAGAGAGTTGCAGTTGCAGTGGTTGTAGTGAAAGGGACAGAAGCAATTGTTTCTTGTAGCTTAGATTTTCGGGGGCAAGGTGCAAGCAGATGTTGTTGCCATAGCTCATTACTAATTTCACCGACCTACAGCTTGTGTGATAGCAATCGCCTCATAGAGCACACCTTTTCGGATCCGCAACAACATTAGACAGAAACTTGCTTTCAAACATGTCAGGTACTTCAGAGCGATGAAAAAATAGGCCAAAAACTATCAATCGATAATGTACCGATTATAAAGTCAAGTGGCACTATTGTAATAGTTCAACAGAAGAGTGATAGGTGACGAGAAAAGACTTACTCATTCCTGTACCGACAAAGAAGTATTGAGAAGATACATCAATTAAGAGCAGAGGTTAATCAATGTTAATTTGAGAAGTCGAGTGATGGAATAAGCGTCTTTCCATGAAATGGCCAGATTTTGAGGTTAACATAGAGAAATTATAATTCTTTGTCCCAGTCGAAATAAATAGAGCATCTTCCAGTAGCAATAATATGATTGTAGAAGTTTGCTTATTTTGCTTGAAACTCGTGTAATAAGATGCCCACAAGAGCAGCAGGCGGCAGAAAAATTCGGCAAATAGCGGGAGCAGATATGAAGGTAGTGTTGCGTTATTGACAGTAGCAGAGACAGCATTACTTACAGCAATAGAAAGACAGAGATACAGTGGTCTTCCCCCGGATCATCTCAGTGAAAGAGAGTAAGCAAGGATGCCTGAGAACGAAAAGTGCTGTGGGTATATTCGAGTGTGTGTGGTCGTGCTGTACGAGAACCAGCAAAATTAAGTAGGACTCAGCTCTTTACTATTGTATTTAAGTGATCCTTGCGTGGATCACTAGCTCGACGGTACAGCTGCATAACAGGCTTAGGCTCGAGGGTTCGAGCCGTGGGTGCTCATGAATTAACTTCAGAGCATAAAAATGAAAATTGTGCTGCGCAACCAACTTCACGCGATAAAAAGTTGTCCGAATATAAATTTTGCGCCGACCACGTTCCGGAAATCCTCTGGTTTAAAATTATAAACATCAGACTTTCAATGTCGTCTGCTACAAAACACTTCAAAACATCAAATGCTAATTAATGCACTTATTTTCAAATATGAATTTAAAAAAAAAAATTTTTGTCGTATTTTTATTCTAAGTTCAGGGGACAAGACATCTTTAAATTTATGTATCCCAAATAGGGGCGATGATCATATACCACTTTTGAACTACATAGATTAAAATTGTTAATGGCTGGAGTCGTTAGGGTCAGCGTTGCATCGAAAATTATGTCAACATGGCGGATTTTGGCATACTCCTAGATTTTGTAACTAGATGTATGTATATATGTTGTATACCGTCGCACCGATACGCCGATTAGCCGAAATCATGTATCTAGAACTGTTCATATTTCGTGGTTGAGCAGAAAACTGTTGAGCAGAAACTGCACACTACTGGAATACAAGTTTTGGCACCTCCCCCGTTCCAGCCTGGAAGTATAAATTTAAAAAAAGTAAATATATCGGGTTATAGATATTGAATTGCCCTTTCAAACTATGTAAAAATTTTAATTTGCCCGTTTTTAGTTTTTTTAGGAAAAATAAATTAGTAGTTAACATTTATTTTTTTAATTAAACCTTTTTGGAAGATCCAATTAACGCGAAAAAATTGCCCTTAGGTCGATTTAATTTGCCCGTTATGAAAACACAACAAAAATTAATTAATTATTCTTTAAATTAATAATTTTATAGCTACGAAAAATTAACCTGCAATTTGAATGATTCGTGCGCATATAACGTAATTTTTCAACATTATTCCATTTTTATTGTTGAAAAGGTATTTTTATGTTAAATAATATATTTAGTTTCATGTTTTTACAACTGTTTATAGTCTTATTCTATTGTATTCTGAAAAGCATCTAAATTTAATGAATTTATCTAATATCCTCTTTATAGATATTATTAATTAATCTAATTATTTTATTAGGGTTATAACTGAGGAGCAAGTTTGTCAAACCATTATTAACCAATGAGCGATTATCGGTCGATTCAAATAGCGCGCGATTATACAGAGTCAATGAGTGCACCACAATCTAATGCGCTACTGCGCAGACTCGAGAACTGGCAACACCGTACATGCGCACGAATCATTCCAATTGCAGGTTAATTTTTCGTAGCAATAAAATTATTAATTTAAAGAATAATTAATTAATTTTTGTTGTGTGTTTCATAACGGGCAAATTAAATCGACCTAAGGGCAATTTTTTCGCGTTAATTGGATTTTCCAAAAAGGTTTAATTAAAAAAATAAATGTTAACTACTAATTTATTTTTCCTAAAAAAACTAAAAACGGGCAAATTAAAATTTTTACATAGTTTGAAAGGGCAATTTAATATCTATAACCCGATATATTTACTTTTTTTAAATTTGTATACTTGCCGGCTGGAACGGGGGGGGGGGAGGTGTAGTTTTTGCGACGTCTTCTAGTGTGTTGGTATACGGTAATCCTCGAAAAGTAAAATAAAACATAATTTTGAGTTAATCTTAAAGTATTGTTTAAAGTATTGATTAAAGTATTAATATTATATTAATACTATATATATTTTTCATTTTTAAATTACTACAAATAAAAATGTTACAGACATGCAGTCATTTTTCTAAATCAAAATTAATATACTCACAATCAATAAACGAAGTTTTCTTGAAAAGAAAATAACATTAAATTTACTGTAACAAATGTGGATAAATTAAGATCATATTAGTTTCAATTGATTAAAGTATTGATTTAAGTATCGTAAAATCTGAAAGTGACATCTCTTGAACCAGATATGTCAATTCGTGCTCAACATGTAGCCGTGAGCTTTGTGACGCGGTGGATTGCTGGGGGACTCTCCTGAGACCTCCGTGTCCACCCCGTAAAGCGGCTACGGGAATACGCGGCGAAATTTATATAAGATGGGCGCCACGCCGCGACCCGTTAACTCGGCTAGCTCGCACGAGTTCCTTATTCAAGGCCGTGGGGTTTCGGCCGGCACAGCAATGAAAATGATTAGACCACGCACACACAATTTCACTGTAATTAAATTCCTTTTATTATTCTTCCTCCGACTTAACTCTATGTACACAAATCGCGCGACACCACGTGTCAACAATACTTATTTCGCCCGCACTTAACTCCTTACGCACTGGATTATTCGCAACTCGACCCGAATAAGACCACGGCTGGTAATTAACGGCTGAAACTTACTTGATCCTTACTATCTGGTTCACTATAAAATCGCTCTACTGGTCACGTCAACTACTTTTTCTTCGTTTATTTCGCGCGTGCTAATTGCTCAGGGGCTACTTAACGACTGCCGCTTCGTTACGGCTTTTCCGGCCCGCTGGCCCACTCCTACTCTCGCTTGACTAGGAGTCACATGACTCAATCGGCGCGAGATACAAATTATCGCAATACAGCCTCGCAGGGCTGTGTACATTGTAGGCGTACATTCTCATTCTCCCCACCTCATACTCTTTTACCCGGCTGTATAGAACGTTGTGGAGTCGGCTTGTCGCCTCCACTCCATTCTCATAGCGGCTGACACTCGGCTGTAGGTTCCATAGCCTCCACTCGCGCATTCTCTCGTTCTCTCTCTCTCTCTCTCACTCTCTCACTCTCTCACTCCACAGGTGTGCGCGCACACACACACGCGCTCGCTCCTAAGTGCGCGGGCTCGCCGCTCGCTGCGCTGCAGTCTCGTTGCGCACCGGGCTACTACCGCGGGAGTCGTCGCCACGTGGCGCGGCCTGGTGTCATGGCAGTGATAGTGGGCCTCCCGTAGACCGGAGACATGGTGCGCTCCACGCGGCCGTCTGCTGCGGCGCTCTCTCTCCCTTTCGTGTTGGCTGCATTTTAATCGTAAAATGACTAAATATTTTATTATAAAATTAATCATACAATGTATATTCAATCTTTTAATTATTCAATTGCTTTTAGTTTGGTATTTTATTAAAACAGATTTTTGTTAAAACAGTTTATCTGGCTTTTATACATTTATAATAAAATTAAATCTAAATTGAAATTAATTTGATCTTAATTTATCCACATTTGTTACAGTAAATTTAATGTTACTTTCTTTTTAAGAAAACTTCGTTTATTGATTGTGAGTATATTAATTTTGTCGCAAGTTAAAAATGAAAAATATACATAGTATTAATATAGTATTAATACTTTAATCAATACTTTAAACATTACTTTAAGATTAACTCAAAATTATATTTTATTTTACTTTTCGAGGCTTACTGTATACCAACACAGTAGCAGACGTCGCTAAAACTTGTATTCCAGTAGTGTGCAGTTTCTGCTCAACCGTGGAATATGAACAGTTCTAGATACATGATTTCGGCTAATCGGCGTATCGGTGCGACGACATACAACATATATACATTATATCTAGTTACAAAATCTAGGAATATGCCAAAATCCGCCATGTTGACATAATTTTCGACGCAACGCTGGTTAGATCCCTTTGGATAGCGCAAAGAGCACATTATATTAACAGGTTTATTTTCTTTGAATATTAAAACTTTTCTAATATTATTTTATTAACTGTTTTTACAATCTAACTATTATAAAATAAAATATTTAATAAGTATTAAACTTATAAATCTACCATTATTTTTCTAGCGATTGATATGTACGTTTTGGAATGAAAGTAAATATCTCAAGAATATTAGTATTTTTCAAGCTTGTCATAAGTACCATGTTTTTATAATTTATTTCGTGAATCACGATTACCGCCAGTTTGTATCAATATAAATTTTATTTAAAAAATGAAAATTTACTTTTTATTATTAGTATATTTGTAACATACCAATATATAATTTGGGCTACACTTTCTGTTTACATTTTATAACAATATTAACTTCCGTTAAGAGCGGAAATCATTTTATTTTAGAATTCTTAATAAGTTTAAAAACTAATTTCATTGTTATTATCGACTCATTAATTTTTTCTTAACCATAAAGTTATTAGTCATTGGGGTTTTTTTGGGGGGTCTATTGGGGTCATTTATAAGAAATTACTGTATATTATCTGTTTTGTTCATTAACCCTTTGGTTTGACAAAAGTCATTGATTTCAAATTTTCGCAGTATTCAGATACCATTTTTGAATAATTTAAAACCAGAGTGTTAACGGAACGTGGTCGGCGCGAAATTTAAATTTGGACAACTTTATATCGCGTGAAATTGGTTGCTAACCAAAATATTTATTTCTAAGCTCTGAAGTTAATTCATGAGCACTCAAGGCTCAAACCCTCGAGCCCAATGCTGCTGCACAAGGAGAACGTGCGAATTTTGCCTTCTCGCGCATGCGCACGCACTTAACGTCTCTTAGAATTGAATATCTTATTTTTCGAGACTAACTACCGCGTCTGTATTCAATTAACTAGCTCCTTCTCCTAACAAACTCCCGCGAATACCGCCGTCTCCGCCGTCTCCGCCGTCTCCGCCGGCATCAAGGAATTGTAGATTTGCGCGCTTAATGTAGGCTCATCACCTGAGCTACCGGTAGAAGCTGCTGCGCGGTATAACAGCAAAGCTGAGCAATTCGTTTGCTCAAACACCAGGTACAGCTCTCCCGGTGTTGTACACGAGGTAAGAAGCAACCCATTACGCCCCGGCGTGTTTAACCGCCCTTGTTGCAAGTGAACAAATTTTTGTTCCCGTATCCAAATAATTTTCTAAGTAAATTATTTTAGAAAAATATTATGGTCATTCTACTAGTAAATTTGGACAAAATTTCAATGATGACCTTAAAGGTTATTCCAAGATTACCTCCATTTTCTACAGTGTAAATCTCCTTCTTCAATGTCGGTAATCGTTAATTGGCATAAGAACCTTTAATTGGAGATATTTAGTATTTCTCCAAAATTAATTATTATCAAAACCAATGAAATCGAGGTTTGAAATCATAATATTACAGGTCTTAGCGTCAATATTTCTTATATATATTAATAATTACATTTTGCATCGTAAAAGCCTACTGATTGATTCTAATTTTTTATATTTCAGTGCCAGAAAAAGACCAATTCCGTATCATCGGCCTACGCCATCTCCATCTTCATCACAAAGTAGTAAAAAGAGCAGTAAATATAGTTCATACACAACTCATAGCTATAGTTCAAGTAGATCTCAAAGTGTCAGTTCCTTGCACTTACTAAGCTGACTTACTAATGTACCAAAAATATTTGTAAATAATTTTTTATCTCTAATAAATAAAACTCAATTTTTTAAGTTTACTTTCAATCAAAAGATGAAAGATCAATTGTTACATGTTCAAAATATATTATACATTATGTATAATAAAATTACTAATTTTTCTCCGATGATTTGGGAAAAAACACGTTTATCACTTAACATAAGCAACGCTTGAAGGACAAAATTAATAATAAAGTGATAAGCAAGCACTATTTTTTCCCTTCTTATAGGAACAATATTACTAATATTCATGTAAAATAAATAAAGTTGATATACTCTCTCTTTCTCTCTCTCTCTCTCTCTCTCTCTCTCTATATATATATATATATATATATATATATATACAGGGCTTTCGAAAAGTAACGGACCCACCCCCTATCTCAGAATCTATGTATCATAGGGTAAAATGACCCGAACAAAAGTTTTATGGTTCATAAAGTTCTATTTTTTTGTGACCTCAAATTTGACCTTGATCTTGACCTTGAAGGTTTTTTGAAGGTTAATTTACGTTTTTTAAATGGCAATTGCTATTTTTGACCCCGGATTTGGAAAGAGCGGGAGATTTTACGTTCAGATATGTAATCATGTGATGGTAAAAATGACATCCAAATCCTACTTTTATCCTACTTTTAGCGCTATCTAGTTGAAAATACCAGCCCAAACATTAACTTTTTGCGGATGTTGGGTGTGAGTATCTCTCATCATACCAGAGGAAACTTACAGGAATTCGTTTTCAGGGTTTTATCATAGATTAGCACATTGCCAAACAGTTCAAGGGCAACAATTCGAACATTTTTTGTAAGATGTTACAATCAATCTAAATAATGAGTCGCGAGAAGCACCCCGATTCGTGAGAGGCGAGGGGACTCACGTTAATCAAGCACCCCAATGGGAACAGAATTCTACTGCGTCCACGTCGTTGTTCCTAGATAGCGCTAAAAGTAGGATAAAAGTAGGATTTGGATGTCATATTTACCATCACATGATAACATATCTGAACGTAAAATTTCCCACTCTTTCCAAATCCGGGGTCAAAAATAGCAATTCCCATTTAAAAAACGTAAATTAACCTTCAAAAAACCTTCAAGGTCAAGATCAAGGTCAAATTTGAGGTCACAAAAAAACAGAACTTTATGAACCATAAAACTTTTGTTCGGGTCATTTTACCCTATGATACATAGATTCTGAGATAGGGGGTGGGTCCGTTACTTTTCGAAAGCCCTGTATATTAGAGTGACAGCGCCTTCATCAACTTTAAAAAATCAAAATCGAATACCCCGCATAATATAGCTAAGCAATCAAGGAATCTAACACCCTTTTCTTTTTTTTGATTAAATAATTTACCATCCGTCGCAACAGCTTTTATGTTTAAAAGGGAAATGCATGGGTCAAGCAGGTGGAATTACTTTTACGACGAAAACGACAAATTAGATACATTTATCTAAATTTATCTCTCATCATTCATTTGAATATATATTGAACAATGCATTGATGTACTCTTGGCCCAAAAAAATTTAATCGAAAATGCTGGTTTTTGGAGTTTATTTTAGCTGATTTCTCCTACTTGTAGAACTACGAAATTTTAATACAATATCCTTATAACATTGTAGAATTGATTTTAAAAAAATTTCAATAAATTGTAATTCTATCATTGTTAAATATCTAAATGAATGAGAAATGCTCTGTTTAAAAAGTAGGTAAAAGTAGTAAATTTTTCAAGGGATAAGCTGACATAATACTTTAATGGTCTTTGTACCCCGGTCAAAGAAACTCCATCACATGTTATCGGTATGCCTCTCTCTTCCCCAGGTATATTGTAGAAACTGTATTTTCTTTTTCGTAATTACTAATTATAAGTTTAAACATTTTTATTTGCAAATGTTGTTAATCAATGAGATAGCACCCAGAAAGGCAGAGAAGCGGCCAGGCTGAACAGGATCCTAGCAAAGAATCCTGACGCAGTACTAGGAACGCTGAAACTGACGAATGGCAATTATGCTACTACGGACGAGGAAACGCTGGAACTCCTAGTCAAGACCCATTTACCTAGCTTCGAAGGTGAGACGAATAACCCACCACGAAACGAAGGAAATCGGAAAGGAAACAGCGAGACGTATCGGGAACTCAAAGAAAACCGTATTCTCGCAAACGAGATTGTCACTCTGGAGAGGACCAAATGGGCGATTAGGTCATTTGAACCCTTCAAGTCACCGGTCCCTGATAGTATATATCCGGCCCTGCTCCAACGAGCAGAGGACGTTATCATTGGCCTCCTGATGAGAATGGCGAGGACCAGTATTGCACTCGGTCTTATTCCAATGAGTTGGCAAGGAACCAGGGTGGTTTTCATACCCAAACCAGGCAAATGCGGCTACACATCGCCGAAAGACTTCAGGCCGATCAGCCTTACCTCCTTCATACGGAAGACGGTAGAACGGATGATCGACAGATATATACGGGACCTCATACAGGAAAGTGGGGGACTACATAAGGAGCAACATGCCTACGGAGCTGGCAGATCTACGGAGACAGCACTATACAGAGCCACCTCCATGATCGAAGAACAGCTTAGGGCGAAAGGCTTCGCAGTGGGAGCACTCCTTGACATATAAAGTGCTTTCAACCACACTGCCAGGAAAGTAATCGAGACTGCCATGCGCAGGCTCTCGATACCCCTAGGAGTAGTGAAATGGGTGAACCACATGCTGGGAAACCGAAAGCTGACTGTCAGCAAAGGCAGCACGACACTGGAAGGCATGGTGAAGTCGGGATGCCCCCACGGTGGCGTCCTATCTCTACTACTATGGTGCCTAGTAGTCGATGAGCTGCTAGACAAACTGAACTACGCGGGATGTACAGCTATAGGATATGCAGACGATATCCTAATAATAGCTAGGGGACCGTTCCTAGACCCCCTAATGGGGATAATGCAAGGAGCCCTAACATTGGTAGAGGACTGGTGCGACAAAACGAGGTTAAGCGTCAACCCAGCGAAGACGGAGATCCTCGTTTGCACCAGAAAATACAAATGGAACAGGGAATGCAAGGTAACCTTCGGAAATCAAGCGTTGCAACTGAAGACTCAGGTCAAACACTTAGGAGTAATTCTAGATAGTAAACTATCGTGGAAAAGACACCTAGAGTACATAAACGGCAAAGTCACAGCCAACCTATGG
Organism: Apocrypta bakeri; assembly: GCA_018906985.1. Taxonomy (NCBI): domain Eukaryota; kingdom Metazoa; phylum Arthropoda; class Insecta; order Hymenoptera; family Pteromalidae; genus Apocrypta; species Apocrypta bakeri. The sequence continues at coordinate 612,355 of JACCIA010000008.1, read as the reverse complement.
CAACTCAGAAGGGCCATAGGGAAAAACTGGGGACTGACGCCGGAAACGATGAAATGGATATATGAGGCGATACTCAAACCCAGACTGACGTACGGAGCGTTAGTATGGTGGCCGAGAGTGACCCTATCCACAGCAAATGCAGCTCTTGAGAGACTACGAGGAACAATTGTCAGGAGTGCGTCCGGTGCCATGAAGTCGACTCCGACTATGGCGCTTGGTATGCTCCTGGACATTGAGCCTCTAAGAGTGCCACGATAATCTAAAAGCACATCTAAAATATACAGTTGGCATAACCAAAGATCCGTTCTGTAGATTTTGCTGTACAGAGGAGAAAACTTCGGAACAATTCTTCTGCTTCTGTCTTGCCATATCCAGAAAAAGGAGACTATTTCTTAGTACAACATTTCTAGATGCAAAGTTCATTCGAGGCGAAATCGCCCTCAAAATACTCGCTTTTTGGGAGGCGATCACTGTGATAATAATAAGAACAACAACTTCATTATCGGTTTTATGATTGTCGTAAAATCTTTATGTAATCTCCGATAACGCTATGGTATACTTATGAACTACCTTACTTGCCGAATGGTTCTTAATGGCGGATACTTAATTATACGCTCGATTTTATCTGTGTAGATTTTTATTTCCTTCTCGTTGATTAAGAAGTCTAAATATTTTTTTCACTTAGATAATATCCTTGTATGTTCCCCTTTATCTGTATTTAGAGCAGAATATCCTTCGCGGCCCTGTGTATTGTCGCGCGAAATATCGCAATTCTCCACAGTTATGATACCGGTCATTACAGAATGTCTTCTACTCCGAGCGGTTTCTCCTTCCACTAGAACTAGAACAGAATTTCCATGCCGCCACAGTCTACGCATTACGGTATTCTGGCAATCTCCTGAAGTCCACTTCGAAGTCGAAGGCTCTATCTGTTATTTCTACACCCGTATCTGTTACGTGAACTGTCATCGGTCTGTTCGACCGTCGAGGTCTTCTTCCGTAGTTGGTGACAACAACTTTGTATTAATGGTCTGGTGCCAGTGAATCCTTTGCGATCCTTGGTGTCGAATATATTGTAGTTCTGAAAAATGAGCTCTGGTGCCTGTCTGACATTGACGAAGCTATTATGGTGTTACTTTCGCTTAAGACAAACAGTCTTAACCATGGTATCGCTTAAGATCCAGTCGTATTTAGGATTAAACCTGCCTTTTGTACGTTTAATTAATTTTGATTAACTAGTAATTATATATTTTATTTTCTCTCTATTTACTGGGTTTTTCGTGAGTTAATAATCAGTTAGAGCTTATTACAATTTATAAATAAAACCTCTGACGCAGTCATTGCGAAATATAGATGTACACATATTTTTATGTGATGTTACTTGATGGGGATAAAACAATAAGTAAACGAAAAATAAGACTAAGTGCCTTTATATATAATTTTCTTTCATATTTGTCATACATTATTGAAATAAACTCATATTTATTATCTCTGATTTGGAGAACTATAAGCATATTTCCTTAAATTTAAAAATAAACATTTCTTTTTTTTTAATTCAAGTTACTCACGAAAAAACAAGCTCTCCATCGCGAAATGCTTATAAATTTTGACATTTTGTGCTTTTTCAGACTCAGCAGCTCATATCAACGAAGAGAAGAGCCAGTGACACTGGCAGTCGTAACAACTACTACCAGTGCAATCATCACAACTACACCTAGAATAATGTCATCTCATGTAACTTACGTGAACAACCCGTTTCCACAAACACTTATACCGTCAACGGAAATTATTAGAAACTATTATTGCCTGAAACGATCAGTTAAGTTACACTAAGAAGACAAACAACAGTAGAAATCTTATTCGGAATCGCTAGAAAAGATTATAAAGAACTTTAATAATATGTAACAGTGACAGTATGTAACATAAGAAAGCCAGCGCGTCTGTTTTCAAGAAGTGTTCGACATCAGGATAATTCCAACAGTAAAAAAATTGTGCAAATAGTGCAAGCATTAGCAAAATACCGTCTTTAAATCCAGCAGCAAATCCGTAATCTCCACGAGAAACAACAAAAGCAACGAACTATCATTTCTATCAACGAGCCAACACATTTCTTATGGATGATGAGACTGTCGAAAATAAAGCGACTACGCATACAGTGTGTAACTCGCCAACAAATCCGTTCATTACTGCACCTGTTTGGAATACATCTCGCGAAGACGACAGAAAAATAGCATGGGAATGGAAAATCAAGGTTGATGGTAGAAATTCAGCGTGCATTGGAGGATTCTTGTAAAGAATTAATGAATGCAGAATGTCTTCACATTTAGATGATGCACATTCTCTTAACTCTTCGTTGCACGTTATATCTGATCCAGCCCTGCTATAACCTGCCTTAACGGATTCGATGCACAGCGCAGCGTTTGCGACTGCGCTTAATGAAGTCTTGGTTGATTTACCAACAAAGGGAAATAAACTCGATTATTCTAACAAAGGCAAAAGTAAAGGCAGTTTCAAGAAGCCTACGCCTAAGAAGGAGGCCTCGTTTACTATAGACTCTACTAACAACAAGAAGCCTTCGGTTACGCCGAAGAGTAACCGCAATATGAAGCAAACGACAAGGAACCTTCAAGCCCATAAGTAAAGTGTTACAGGTGTAGCCCAGAATGCTCACTAAAGCACGTATTTGAGTACGTTGAGCTACCATTCAACGTGCTTGGACAGGAGGAAATTCTGAATGTTATGATTATGAGTTCGCTGGATGCCGAATGTTTCCTTGGGACTGATTTCATGCGTGCGTTCAATGCTGTCCTTTTACCTTGGGAAAATCAGTTGCAGTTAGAAGAAACAACTGAAACGATTTTCCTTGAATTGTCTACTCACACTGAAGGAGTAACAAATGCACTTGCAGTCATCGGCTTAACCGAAATAATACGACACTAGCGAAGTCGCCTTGAAGAATTGCTTAATAATTCTTGCTCAACTGCGACTCTTGCTGAACTATTAACGTATCTGATTATAAAAGATGTCAAATACAAATGCAGCGAAATAAAACAAACCTCATTCTCTACTCCAGTCCTTCATCGACTTTTGCATAAACTGATGCAAGCAACATCAACGCAGTAGTAGTGCTCACGCGAAACATAGATGGCGACGAACGTCCTCTGCTTTGCGAGTCACACTTTAACTCCAGCAGAACGAAATTATTCTGTCACCGAACGTGAATGTCTGGCTGTTCTTTGGGCAATCCGAAAATTTCGAGCCTATATCACCTGTGATATAGACTCGAAATCAGGATATCACTTCTAAGTGATAACTGACCATATTAATCTTAAGTTGTTTTGCAACATGCGAAATCCGAACAGCGTGCGCTTAGCCAGATTGACACCAAGCTTATGACTTATGAAATCATCCACTGAAAAGGGTCGCTCAACTGGGTCTCCAACGCTTTCGCACGTATGTTCGAGGACGATGATAAAGAAGAAACTATTATTTGTAATCGCATCTAGTCATTAGCTATTTGAATATAAATGCTAAATTAGCACCAAGGTAAACTGGCTCTTTCAGAATTACTGCCAGACTCGGTCAAGATGTATATATAATATACAACTTGACCAATGAGAAAAAAAAAAATTTGGAAAAATACACGTTGTTGACTTGAGATCATACTCTCCAGGAGAATCACCACCGACAGACAGCGAGAACGATGAAGACGAATCCACTCAGGACAAAGATATCGATAAGAAGAGGGTAACCAGTCGGAACATGAAAGATCCAGCCTCTCGGAAGACATTGCGAAAAACGTGAAAACGAAGCTTGCATGGGGTATGCCGCGAAAAACGAAACTTCCTGTCTCTCGCGGTACGCACCGACCTCTTCTGACGGGAAATACTACGCAAGGGTCTGAAACCTGAACCGACCCTCCGAAACCAGCGAAACGCGGTAGACGTAAGGGTATTAAAAACCAACATGCACCACGAATCGAAGCATCTTCGCGACGTGTGCGATCAAAAAACGCACTTAGATAAGATAAGAATAGTTTAACTTCTCTAGGACTCTTCCTTTCACATGGATTCCTTTCCTAGGACCATGGTTTACCAGAAGAACCAAATCGTACCAACCAAGAAGCTAATAATGCGAGTTTCACAATCTCATAAAGACCGAGGAAGAAGGTTGCAACGGTATGAATCGCAAACGAGTAAGCTGACAACAGCTATACTCGAACCTTGAAGAAAAGTAGAGAGAGAGAGAGAGAGAGAGAGAGAGAGAGAGAGAGAGAGAGAGAGAGAGAGAAGAGACACGGCTCGTAGACGAAACTCGACTGAGGACCGATCTAGTATCGAGGTCCGAGTTCTGACGTCATATGAAATAGATGCGAAGGTGGGGGAGATTGGGCGAGATTTCTTTTCTCTCTAACTCTTCGTTGATGTATGGTAATGTTTGGATGTGTGGGGAGCATTGACACGCCGAAGTACAGATTTCGATCTTTCGCCTGTTTTATACTTATGTGTTAGTTTTGGGGTATATTGGTGAGAGAAAAACAAGCGTTTTGGAAAGCCGTTAGCTTGAAAAGAGAAGCCAGTTTTTCTCTACTTGTGATTCGAGTAGCGTGTATAGAATCAATCAACATTTGGGTTTTTAATTCGAGTTTTCAAGATATTGCAGAGCCGGCGAGTGCAGCAGAGCTTCAGGTAAACAGGATTTCCAGTATTGACTTCTCCTACAGGTCACGAGCACCTCAACGGCGACTAGTATAGTCTGAACTCCTGTCCACAAGTTATAATTATAATTGCAGAATATATTCGAATCAGTGAATAGATATATTGTTTTTAGAGTTTTATTTCTGTTAAATCCCGTTCCGAGATTTCAGTGTAGTGTCGTATTAGCGAAGTCACTTAATTTCGTGGTCCAGAAACTTGAGTGTCTATCTTTCATTTGGGTTGGGTTTGGAGATTATTTGTTAATGTTTGTAGCACCAAGCTGGAGGGTAACTAAATACAACGTTACAAGGTTTAGAACAAGGTAATATATTGATTTGAAAGTATTAAGAGAAAGAGGCTACTATATATTTATTTTCAACGATATTTGAGGAGCCAATGTACATTACGTTTTAGTGAAGTATATTTAGTAGTTATGCTTCAGTATTTCGCTAGGAGTAGTGACTATATAAGTCATTGAAACATCGATGGTCTTCTTTGTCGTAAGATTGTCAGAATTATTATTTTAAATATTTAATGACTACCTCGATATTTATTTTACACACAGAAAGTTAGTTATTTGCCCTGAAAATATATTCGTTCCAATCAGTTTTGCAATTTATTTCTAGTATACGAATTGACGTATATCAAAGAGGCATATGTGAAATGGATTTTTAAAAATAAATATATAATATAGTAATTAATGCGATCTTTTTGCGTTAATAAAACGCAAAACAGTGTTCGTGGAAGAATCGATTTACTTTTTTCACCTTACAGTCGTAAAGTAATCTAGAAGGTTACTTTCAGTCAAATCTACGATTACTATAGAATAGAACCGATTTAGATCTGTTATACGTTAAATGTGTTATACTACGATAGGAAGAATGCCTTGATAAGATGCGATAAGTGGTAAAATAGTTAAATTGAATTGTGATAAATAGTACAGTAACATTTTCTAAACTAAAATACCAAAATTTAAAAATGTTACTATACTAAATATGAACATTCTACGATATCAGTTCAGTACAATTTAAAAGCATCAAATTTTACGTATGAATATTTAATGAAAGTCGTGTTTGTCTCCCTATTATAAAAAATTTACTGATAAATATCTGTTCGTGTATTTCGTATAAATCGAAAAATAAAAACGGTTCAAAGTGTAAATGTTCAAATTGTATTTCAATTTCATTATAATATTCATTTTTTAATAATTGTCTATTTGCTATTGTCACGGACGTGCTCTTCACCTCCGTGGTTAAAGTGTACTTGACTTTGATTCCCGACTTCGCGGGTTTAAGACGCGTTACCTTTTTGCATAATTCTGTTTCTTTAATTATCATTTCGTCAAACTATGTATCAAAATATACACCGTATTAATAATTAATACTTAAATATACCGGGATATTATAACTCTTGCTTTTAATTTAAAATATTTTTTTATATATTTCCTTCAATGCCGATAGCCTTTTCCATTTGTAATAACTTGGCAAATATAGCGATGCCTTTGTGAAAAAAACAAAAATATATTTATGAAAATTATTAAGAATAGGCTGACTAAAAAACAATAACAACGATTTCGCATGGTAAATAATAACTTGATTAATTATGCATTAAAACCTCACCGGAACAAGGGGAAAAGTACAAACAAGTGAGAAAAGGAGATTTTATTTACTAAATCAAGCAGCTATACAGAATACACGTGTACTAATACTATTATACTTAATATTTAAAATATTCACGGTCGCGGAACTTAACTTACTATGCCAACGTCTGTGGGACTCAGTTACTAGACGGGAATTAGCTCGATCGTCTTACGCCACATAGGGCTCCGACGTCTCGGAAACGGATACAGCCTTTGCTCCGTGTGCGCATGGACAACTCTGGCCTGGAGTTGTCGCAAGGTCGGCTACTCAGGATCTACAGCGATCCTACACTGGTATCGTCCTTAAGTGCCAGGTCTGCTGATCACCAATGGCACTGCGCGCATGAGAGATATACAAGATGTACACACCCACACACGCACGCGCGCGCGCTTGAAGACGAAGTGCTTGTCAGAGTTTTCGTCTTGCGATGCATGTGGTCTCGAGAGCCACAAGGGAGAGAGCAGTGTTCTCTACTGTTGTTAAACTGAGAATGAAATGTGTTTCGACAACTACCTGAAATAGCGCGTGTAAGGACGAGTTTTATCCCTACCTTTGGATTCGCCTAAACCTAGCGTCTACCCACGCGTCCGAATCTCGTGTGGGTTTCATTTTTCGGAGTTTCTCAGCGAGTTTTCCCCGTAATTATTGTCGTTTTAAATGATGAGCGTTTTCAAAATTATTGTTTTATGTTTAGTGTACTTCGGCTCGTCGTCGAGTGTTTCCCCGAGCGTCGTGTTATATGGAGTAGGATAGATCTTTATAGCACAGCGACAGCGACAGCGACAGCGTTGCTGGCAAATATTCAAAAAACGGCAAAGAAATGCACATATGTCCCAGATGAGCGTATTCCACGCGAACAATTCGTAAATATTTAAATTTATATTTACATATTTTTAAATACACTCGTCCACAAAATTATCGCAACACCTGATTCCGAAGAGGGTCAATTTTTTTTAAATTGAAGGTTGAAGTTTCTACTTTAATATGGTGGAACTAGATTTTGGATTTGAAGTTGTGACACATATGGAATTAGAAGTGGCGATAATTTTGTTGACGAGTTTATGTTAATATAAATGTATACACATTTTATTGTTCGAGTCGGCTTGGTTTTGAAGCCTATTTCTGAGCTGGATGGATATTGAAATTGTATTTTGAACTGGTGGTTATTTTATTGACATTCGACCATGGTGGTAAGTTACCCGCACTATTTCTGAATAAAGATTTCTATCACTGACGTCACCACCTGCTGGTACACGGTTGAGTGCAAGTTGTTTAAAAATTCTAAAAATTTTTCTTAGATCGGCCTTTGTAATCCCCCGTTTACGGATTTACAATTCTTCTTTCCCAATTCCCAGGAAAAATCGTTAAAATTAGACTTTTTTCGGACTCTATAGTGTGGTATTAATAGACCCTTTGTTAGAAATATACAATACATGTGTGTTGTTATAGAACATATACGGTGCTACGCTCTGTCATATAGCATAAGCATGGTTAGTGCTTCCGCCAGATGGCACTGCCCAATTGGCGCCTCCAGCTTAGTTGCTACGATTACCGTCATTATCTTTGTATTGATCACTTGATCCAGACGGACGTCTCGTCCCTTATAATAAACTATTACTTACAAGAACCCTGTGTCTGCATTTATTTAACACCCTTTAATAGACATAAATGGTTGAAAATACGAAAATACTTTTTCACTTCTCTACAAGTTATTCCAAAATGCAGTGATCCTAGTGCACGCTGATGCGCAAGGGATGCCGAACAGATGTAGCAAATCATTGTTGATCAAAATATTTATTAGTTCTTCGCAACTATAGTTCTTCTCGCATCGATCTCTACTTAACAACTGATCGACTTTGTCGATTTGTATGCCGAGCTTTGGTCGTATGCGACTTGCGTGATACATCGTTCCTAGAATTCCCGGATCGAGTAGCGTCTACGTCATCACGACAGGTCATAGGCTCATCCGTGACCGATCAAATCAGTAAAACTTACAAAATTTAAAATTTATCATAAAATTTATAGCAATAAAAAGTATGCAACCTCACATATTGAACTTGTGTTTGCGGGTAGATGGTTGTAAAAAATTACTTCTTACATTTTTTCAATAAAAAGTTTATATAAATAAATAATTAATAATGGACCATTATTTTTTCTTTAGAAACTCCAAAGAAAATCATGAAATTTCCTCGCTGTAATTGTAATAATGTTAAAATGTTGTAGGTCTATTCTATCTAATCCTTTTTAATGAAACAGTTATGATATTATATCTAGGAATATTTATCTAGGAATATTTTTATTGGCATTTCAATAAGACATATTTGTGTCAGTGGGGTTCCCGACGGGTTTTCCTCAGATCTTAACTTTCATTAAAAGTTACAAAATTTTAGAAAATACTTGGAAATTTTGAATGATTTTTCAAATCCTATTGGCGTTTCGAGCATTTTACTGTAAAGGTATTATGCGAATGCATAGTTTACAGGACACCATGTGCTAAAACTCGCCCCCACTAACCTACTCTACTTTGTAGAGTTATGTACGGTAGCGGGCACATGCGCTTTAGTTTGCGTTCACGTTGTTGTGTAGGGGAACGGGCCCAAGTAGCAAGGGCCGAACGAGCAAGTTATCTAGTTCCTATAATAAAATTCTTTCAATTATACGATATACGATATACGATTTTCGTACGCGGTCATCTATAGTCATATTTTGGATAAGTATGTTGTAAGTTTCAGGTAACGCATGTGAGCCTATTGTAAATGCACAAGTGAACAAAAATTCTAACCTCAAATCATTAAACATGTGCTCGGCAATATCGTTTGCACCCGAAATATATTCATGAATGCCATTTTTATTAACTTCTCTTTCTGTTCGATAGGAGATACCTAGTCAAATTATCTTGCAAGAGTACACTTGTATACTATAGTCTATTATTACTTTATATAAAAAAATACAAGATTTACACTCTTTTGTAGCTATTTAAAGTTAATAGTAAAATAATTAAATTTTGATATATGTAGAGCTTGTCTCCCCGATAAAACACGATATGATAATTAGTAACTAAATTCTAGTTATAAGAACTAACTTATTTAATTGTTTTGGTTTGTTATTTAGACAACCGACTACTTCACCAAAAATTTTACTTCTAAACTTCGAATATTTTTTTAGAAGAACTTCCGTAAGTGAAACTTACTATCTCTAGGATGCCACGAAACAGTTGCGGTCATTCATCTCACCAAGATACAATGACAGTAGAGTGTGTCTAAAGTTTTGGAACATTGGACAATTGAATTCTAATGTATTTCTATATAATTGAACAAAACTCGAAAATGGAAACTTTTTTAAATATTAATTGTCATTTTAATTTCAGTCTTTTAAGGATTAATTTAAAGATTAAACGTAAGCACTATTTATAATACTATTTTCCGAACAACATGAAGTAAATGAAATTATTTTAATATTTATAATGAAATAAATGTTCTCTTTCAAATTTATATTTAGAATTATAATGATATGAATTG